>CM020983.1:22332837-23585187 GCA_010134655.1 Fragaria nilgerrensis
ACCTCGTGTTCAGTAGCTGACCGCTTTGACTGGTCTCACTCCACTCTTTCATCACTGTTGAGTAGCTCGATACTCTGCTCCGGAATACCATTCTTAGCTTCTTCCGGTGAGATGAAGAACAACGATCGGGGCGCTCTAATCTCGACGTGAAGGCGAGGACGAGCTTTAAAATCTGTATCTAATTACGAAAATTCTTTTACGCACCAAAATGCAAATGAATCGAGTAATTAATATGTAATATTTTTATCAGGTCATCTGCATCGTATTATTATGCATGTATTCTAATACCGTTAACAAAATTGAAACCTAAAAAAATAGTCCAAGTGTTTCAAATACAGAAGGTGAGGACATGAGGTCGAATAAGAAGTACTTTTATTTTGGGTTCTTAATTTGATCGGATCAAAAATGAAAATGAAAAGTTTGAATTTATGGTCTCTAGTCTTCATTCGATATTCGCAGACGGCGATTTGAGGACTTGCACATTAATGATGCAAAATACCTTGGTGCGTAGAATCCGATCTAATTAGGGTTTAGGTTTGCATTTATATAGCCGAAAACCCTAGGACTAAAACGTACGCCAGATAATGCAAGGATTTCTTCTTCTTCTTTTCCTGTGAATGCATGTGTGTTGTGTGTGTTGTAATGTACATGATATGTCATAATCGTATAGATTTACAAGTATAGCAAATCATACGATAATATAGAGTGCATTAGAATTCAAAAATGATCGAGGGAACAGACTATATATTGTATCTGATTGCGATTATTCAAAGTTAGAAAATTATTGCTCGACGTCATATCAATCTTGCATTATTGCATTGCTTGACTAGTAGCAAATCGCTCCAATTCATATCCAACACTGTATCTGACACGCAACAAACAAACAAAAAAGGGGTGAGAATTTGTAAATGATTACACAAAAACACACCTATGTAGTTATATACAGTATGAGTACACCCTTCCATTAAGGGATTTTTTTTTATTGACATATACGAGGGACGGGAGATTACATCAATTTTTTAATTATATTTTTAAATCTCCATCATTCATTTTGCTGGTTCTTATATATAGATCAATTTTACAAATTTTCAACCAATTTGGTGATCGTTAAGGTGTCGAACAAGATTAAATCAATGAACGAACCAAATCTGCCAAACCTGAACCATTCATGCTTATAATTATAAATCGTAGTTTTGAATGTTTTACCGATCACTAAAATTTCTGAAAATTTACAGAAATGATCTACTCATATAGAGCTACATATTGAACGGTGGAGATGTGATTTTGTGATCGAAAAGTTGGTGTAATCCCCCATCTCTCATATATGTCAAAAAAAAAGAGGATCATTTTAGTGGAAAGTCCTTGTATACAATATAAACTTCTCCCTATAAATTAACCCACATATCCAAAAAAAAATATAAGGCCACCCTAATTGAATGATTATGCTCTAGTCTAGCTAATACTCTTATGAAATAATTAACTTACACATATAATGATATGAATATCGTTTTCAGCTTGAAAATGATGGTGTAGGGAAGCAATTATATCTAGAATACGGCATATTAGTAATTGGAGTATAGTTGACAACGAAAATGAAAGAAGCAATAAGCGAGCTCGGGATAGCTCCATTACATGGATGAATTGTAGATAAGATCTGAAATGTTTTCAATCAAAAGAAAAATGGAAAAGAGAGAAACAACTTGGTTGAATTGTGATCGATCTTGAAGTCCTAATTATCAAAATGAAATCAATTTTTCGGTCCCCTTGTACACAGTGTAGCATAAATGAGTCTTAGATTTGATAAGATATCGTGGTCCTTTGTAGCTTTTATAGTTGTGGTACAGTGACGTATAAGCACCTATAACAAAAATAACATTTACCTTCGTCACGTTAATCTTGTACTAGCTAGAAACCAAGTGGTAATCGAAGTTGTAGAATGCGAGGATATTGGCTCGTCTATTCAGAGGTAGAGTATATAGAATTGAGAATTGTGTCGGCAAGCATCTAGTTATCCGAGTACATCACTTAATTTTCATTTGTCCCACAAGGTCAAGAATTTTGTCTCATAATTCATTAGTCTAGTACGTTTATATATAGCTGATCTATATATAAGAAACGTTGAGATCGTACCCTTAACAAATGAGTACTGCTCTTGATTTCATGAAGGGTAACAATCTCGATCTAAAAACGTCGACAAGTCTCGCTCAATCTGAATTTCCATAAACCATACGTCTGTGTTAGTATAAACTTTCAAGTTAAAACTTGATGACATAACAAATTAGATATCACAATCATAAATCAAAGAGAATTTGTCATTTAAGAACATCTATAATTGTAAGTTGATTGGAATTAGGCGAACGTAGCTCATATATATATCTAATAATCGAAAATTGATAGCACGGACCCGTACCAACTGGGAAGTTGGATCTAACAACAGCGTATCTATATGTGATCGAAATCTTGATCATTGTGGTTGATCGAGCTTCACTTATTTGTGATATAACAGCGACCGATCGTAACCTAATAGCACCATGCATGGATATAGTTGGAGGCTTTGTGTAAAGCAATGGGACCTTAGGGAGGGCAGGGAGAGTGTCTCTTCACACGTGAGATTGAGATGGTTGTGGGACGCTTCTTGCTCGTCTACTACTACAGGATATATAGGATGCCCTTTGATCATGACTTTGCATGAGCTATGTCTCGCTCTCACCATTAGGGTTTGTTATTAGTTTTGCAACTTTGCTTAAGCAAAAGGGTTAGGATTTGACTTTGTATTAGATAATCAACATTTTATGCTCTAGTTTTTGCTTTAGAATATTGTTCACAACTTCACATAAATATTGTTCGAGAATGATGATGATTAGAGTACTTAATCTAACTTGTCCGGAAACAACTGACATGCTTAGTTTGTGTGATTATTATGTTAAACGAATCATGCAATCAAATATGAATTGGGAGAATTGAGTGAAAGACATTGTGATCATTTTAGATTAGTAATCACCCACGTAAATCACAATACATAGCGAAGACTAAACAACTGATTTGTGCAGTAGTATAGTTTTTTGTTTTAGTTTTTCATGCTAATCATAGTTGATTACTCTCATCTGTTTTTGATATTTAGGAATCTGGATGCCAAAGCTCTTTCGATTATTATACTCGATCGTGACTAAAGTTAATATATTACATTCATTTCTTAAAGAGGAAAGTCCATCCACCCAAGTTCTTAACAGAGAAGCTCATCCAATGTTTAACTTTTATTCTTAACAAATTTATTATTAAAGAGATATCTGTTCCATAGAGAATCACAAAGATATGTTTAAGAATGATTCACAACATGGTCTCAACACTTTGGAATGATGAATGGGATTGCGATTTGAGGAATGTGTGTTTTACGGATTCAGTACGATTGAAGCTAGTGATCGATCAAAATTCAAAACCCTAAACAAATTAAAGTTGGAGAGGCACAACACAAACACATGGATTCTGTCGTGAAAAGCTTGCTATATCTCTATACCTTAGTATATATATAAATCATAACACTGGGAGACCTTGATTATTTTTTTTCTGGGGTTGTGACTTGTCATGCATGTTCCTCATGGGGCCATATATAATGTGGAATTGTGGATGTTGAAGTGAAGTAGTGTGCTATCTATTATTCCTCACCTCAATTTTTACTTTTTAGGTCCGAACCCTAAATGTATAATTGCATCCATCATTGATCATCGTGATCATACTACTCCCTTTCATTATTTTTCTATACAGGTGGAAGGTTTGCTAGGGTTATATTATCCTTTGAGAAGCTTCACTTGTGGGGTTCATGTTACCCACCTTTGGTTGCTCATGATCAAAGACTTCATACATATGGACTTAGTTTAATCGAGGGTTTAGTTTTGTTTAGTGAAGACAATGAAAGGGAATGAAGGAAGAGAGCTAGTCTTTAGTTTCCGCTTTACTTAACATAGGTATAAAACAAGTGGAATCGGGTGGGAGGACTAATTAACAAGAATGATGACATTAGTTTTGTGGACACAAATCTGCTTTTATTCTTTCCATATATGGTGTGGATACTGATGAACTTCAACTATAGTTTATACTCCTAATCAACCACTACATCCATAGATCAAGTTAGATTCAACTTCATTGCAAGTCACATGAAGGAGCGAAACTAATATATAACTAATTAGTGTACGTACTAGCGATACGTTTCCCCATTGTCGGGATGGATCCATCAAATATTCAAATCAAAATGGTACCCTTTGGATGAATTTTTAAGAAAGAATAAATACTTAAGGGTAAATTAGATATTTTATAAATAAAAATGGTTGTTGTTAAGTTAACGGTTCTAGATATCAAACTTCGATCGAGTTAAAAATGTGAGATTTGTTTTTAAAGTTATTTTAAAAAGTTAAAATACTAAAGCTTTACTTTTCTTAAAAATAAAACACTGTTTGATGACTACAACAACTTTCATCTTTTGATCTACATAGACTAAAAGATGTTGATGCTCTCTTATTCATTTCAATTTCGTTTACTTTCGTTTTTATAGAAAGAATTAATTTTCTTTCTATGAACCAAAGCAGACCTTAAAGTTGTACATAACCATGACACTCCCTCGACCTCTCTCTCTCTCTCCACTCCATGTTTCTCCCCCACAAAGTCTTATCCCAAGAAGACACATAAAAAGAGAGATAGAAAGCTTTTCAAGAAGAAAATAAGAAAGAAAGAAGAGCCCTCTCTCCGAGGCGAGAGCTTCTTTGTCAGATACGAAAATATCCGACATTTATTTTCTTTCCCCCAACTCCTCCCCCTCATCTCCTTCTCTCACTCTCTCTGTTAGATTCTCTTTCTTACCAGATACCCCCCCGTGTGCTTCCCCACCATCTCCATTAATGACCTTCTAAAACACAACCCTCATCACACACCCACCTCCCTTCTTTCCCTATATATACACACACACACAACTACATATACATATAAACAAATATATACACTTGCCTACAGAGACCAACCAACCCCCTCCATGGATTTCCTTCTCTCATTTCTACTCTCTCTTTCTCTCCTTTCCGCCTCTACCATCTTCTTCCTTCTCCGCAACTCTCGTTGCCGGAGACTCAAACTCCCGCCGGGAAACCTCGGCCTGCCCTTCATAGGCGAGACATGGCAGCTCATCTCGGCCTACAAGACAGAAAACCCAGAACCTTTCATCGACGAGAGGGTCAACCGGTTCGGTCCCATCTTCACGACGCACGTGTTCGGCGAGCCGACGGTGTTTTCCTCCGACCCGGAGACGAACCGGTTCATTCTGCAAAACGAAGGGAAGCTGTTCGAGTGTAGCTACCCGAGCTCCATATCCAACTTGTTGGGAAAACACTCGTTGCTGTTGATGAAGGGAAATCTTCATAAGAAAATGCATTCTCTCACTATGAGCTTCGCTAACTCGTCGATCATAAGAGATCATCTTTTGGTCGATATAGACCGGTTGATCCGGCTCAACATGGACTCCTGGACCGGCCGGGTCCTTCTCATGGAAGAGGCCAAGAAGGTAAAAAGAAAAAAAAAAACTCATTTAAATTTTATCTATAATACAAAAGGCAAAACAAGCTTTTCTTAGAAAAAAGGATTCTATGTTTTTGCTTAATATACTCTTAGCGTGTATGGAAACACACAATCCTAGCTAGGAAATTATAAACTGCAATTGTAACATCACGTACATTTGACATTTGGTCTGGTTTAAGTGTGTTTATTTCATTTTTGATTAGTTTATTTTTATTTTTTTTTCATCATCCTTGCTCCTCACAGAATTTTTTTTAAATTATATAATTGGTGACAGTGTCACCTATTTCGGATACAGAAAATAATTACTCGAAAATCAAATCATATTTATCTTTTAATTACCGAACGATACGGGCTATTATCACCCTACTAAATCACATTATAATTATAATTACTAGTTAAGTATATTTACTTGATTATTTCTGTTTCTTAAACTAGAGAAACATTATTAAAAATTGGATTTTTTATTTATTTATAACATTCCTTAGAAAGAAAGGAGACAAATCATTTGGATTAGAATTGGTTAGAAATCTTCATGGTTTAAATTGAGGTTGACGTCAATTTTACTGGTGGTGACTCAGATCGCATGAATAGGTGGGTGACATTACATGCAAAGTGCACGTTAGCAACATTATAGTTATGCGGCTACGAAATCATTCTTCGAGTCATCATCTTCATTCTGCACATGAATATGTTCATAGATATAATGCCACTCTTTCACTTTACACCTTAATCAAGGTTTACCAGCTTTTGATTATTTGTTTAACTTGGCAGATTACCTTTGAGCTAGCAGTGAAGCAGCTAATGAGCTTCGATCCCGGCGAATGGACGGAAAGTTTGAGGAAAGAGTACGTCCTACTCATCGAAGGCTTCTTCAGCGTCCCGTTACCTCTCTTCTCCACCACTTACCGGCGGGCGATTAAAGTAACTTCACCCTTAATTAATCTTAGTTTAATTAGACTAATCAAAGTGGTTACGGTGTTAATGATGCGTTTTTGCGAAGGCGAGGACGAAGGTGGCGGAGGCATTGGGGTTGATAGTGAGGCAGAGGAGGAGGGAGTTCGAGGAAGGGAAGAGGAAGGAGGACATGTTGGGTGCTTTGTTGGCCGGAGACAATGTCAATGGATTCTCCGACGAGGAGATTGTGGATTTCCTGCTTGCTTTGCTGGTTGCCGGATATGAAACGACGTCGACAATCATGACTCTTGCCGTCAAGTTCTTAACGGAGACACCTCTGGCCCATGCGCAACTCAAGGTACCATACTCACCCTTTTCTTTGTTCTTTGCTTTTCACTATGGCCCTTAGTCTTGCATCTACCAATTGCCTCCTTATCAACCTCACTTTTCTTATCTTAATCATAAACATCTCTATAACATTAATGTTACGTTGTTAGATTATCAATAAATTTTTTATCACCTTAACAAGTACGATAAGTTTTATATCAGATAATCGGTCTCAGTTCGAGGCTTACATTCTTTGTATAGCTCATTGTCCCATTACCGACAATCTTCACTCACATTTACCCTGACTACAAGCTATCCATCCTACTTAAAACTTGTACTCGTATCAACTCCTAGTCTCCTTCATGCCCTGCTAGCAGAAGATGAAATTTTCCTACATGTGTTACAACATCAAGTGTTAGTCAAATATGGACGGAGAAAGTAAATGTAGAAAAAACCAAATGATAGCCTCTGTCCCGTTCGGACTGCACGCTCAAACTTTTCTTTCCACGCACAGTAAAAAACCGTCGGATTCTGTTTCAGATTTTCTGGTCCTTTTGACCACCACCTCGCTTCTATGCTGCCCTTGCTTCACGTGCAGCTGGTGGGGTTAGTTTTGTCTTTTTAACCTGTGGGTTTATACGGTCCCCGGTTAACACCGTCTTTATGGTTTTGGACCCGTAGGCCTTATTAGGGTCCATGGGCTGGTCCTCATTGGGAATCGTGTGGTTCTGATTTCTAGGACCTGAACAAATCTCACGGTGAAATGGGGAGGACACGCTTTTGGTTTCCTAGGATTTGTTTTGGTGTTTGTGAACTCATGTGAGACTGTTCTATTTACTATTAACTGTGATGAAATGAGGTTTGTACTTTTCACCACAATGCAGGAAGAACATGACCAGATTCGGATGAAAAAGAGGGAGTCATCGGAGGCTCTGGAATGGAGTGATTACAAGTCGATGCCTTTTACCCAATGTGTAAGCATCACTTGTTACTTTTGTGTACCGAGAAAGTTATAATATATGGTCGAGAGTACAATGGGAAGATGAAATGTGAATACGTTGCGACGGAGCAAATTGAGGATAATGCAAGTCTTTATGTGCATTCGTTTTTGTTTATCTATGTTTAGGTTGTGAACGAGACATTGCGAGTTGCAAACATTATTAGTGGAGTATTTAGGCGGGCGATGACAGACGTTAATATTAAAGGTAACAACTTCTGCTTCTCATCATAGTGTTCACTTCTGTTAAGCTAGTGAGATTTCAAACTCAACTTGAAATGTCTGTACTGAATTGCAGGCTATACGATACCAAAAGGGTGGAAGGTATTTGCTTCATTTCGGGCCGTGCATTTAGACCATGATCATTTCAAGGCTGCTCGAACTTTTAATCCATGGAGGTGGCAGCAGGTACTCTTTAAATCTCATTTGGTACTGCACTCGGATACAGTTTATGCATTTCAAATACAGATGAACATACTGCAATTGTCTATCTAATTGAATGACCGGAAATGAATTAACAGAACAACTCCGTAGCTCCCCCAAGCCCGGTAAATGTGTTCACACCATTTGGAGGAGGGCCGAGGCTGTGTCCTGGTTACGAACTAGCTAGAGTAGAACTTTCAGTTTTTCTTCATCACCTAATCACCCGTTTCAGGTATGTATATGATCGCATTTCATCTATGTTAGTTTTATCTACATAGGTCTGTATTCTGTAATTAACACAAGTTAACCTTGTGATTGATGACACAGTTGGGTTCCTGCTGAGGACGATAAGTTGGTGTTCTTTCCAACTACTAGAACACAGAAGAAGTACCCTATCAATGTGTATCCCCGGAATGTCGATGATGACAGCATGTAAAGTCTGAAGGCCCAAGTGTTAGAGCAAACAGACGACGACAAGTACAAGAGGAGAGCATGTTGATCAGGCAGGGGATGTAGGGCAGAGATGTAATAACCTCGATCAAATCACAGATCGAATCCAATAAGATATCTAATCAGTAGATTAGTCCATGTAAATCATCAAATTAGTTTTGTTTAGACTTTAGACAGCATCAATAGCAAGTCTATGTTGGCATCTTTTTGGTTCATTTAGGAAAACGCTCCTGAAAACTTTGCTGTTCTTCAGCCAATCCTGCTATGATAGAAAGTCGAGAGTTTCATTCTCCCACACCAAACACAAAACTTATGAAACGTGAAACCGAAGTTTCACCGACAAATCAACAACACAAAACGCCAGATCATGACACTCGGGATGAAATTTTAGGCTGATTCATATGTAATCCAATGATTGAAAATGTTAATTCTAGGCATGGAGCCATGCGTAGAGCACATAGCGAACTGTTAGATTCTAGGCCGATTCTGTGATATCTCTACAGCCTCTATTCTCACTAAAAGTGTGTACTGTTGATTACGAGTTGCTGCACAAGCCATAACAGTATGATGAATCAATTGATTCTCGTATTCAGGATTCATTATGAGATGAGATTTTGTACCAGATGATCTTGAATGAAAGATATGAAAAAGGGGATCAAAATTCATGAGTAGTTCAGTTCAGTGGACCGAGTAATATTCCCCATCACCTAAAGACCAAAACATGATCAATATGTAGGTTGGGGAGTATTTTAAATGCGAACCTTGGTTTGCCTAATGCATCCCCACCATGACAACAAAGCCCCATCTCCTTTCTAGTTTCTACCTTTCTTTCTTCGTCGGGTCAGTGAGGCACAACTTTTAGCATGTGGCCTGCTGCAAAACCACTCGCTGCAGCCGATAAGGTGGATCAGCCGCACCCCCCACTATCATCATTAGGGCGGCTAGTCGGCTACCGGCCGTCTGCGGCAGGGCCTACCGGGGTTGAGAATTTTCAGCTTCAGATCAAGCCAATGCATGTTTACTCTGCAAGTTGCTGGAAAAAGAAAAGAGAAGTCGAATGCTTCAAGGACCCACGTCAATATTTTCAAAGTTGTTTTGAGATGCTACCACATTTCTCATATCAATAACTGAAGCAATCAGTATTCGGTAGTACAAAAAAATCTACAATGCTTTCGTACAGGATAAGTCCTATATCATCAGAGCATCCACCCCCTTTACCGTGCTAGATTCCAGAATAACATTCAACTTCCAGAATCACAGCGCCCTGGTGGGCTCCCAGCTTCAATCTGTAGAGCTTTCATTCAACTTGTACTCTGACCGGCATAGGTTTGGAATTTGGGAGTCTGTAGTTTAACCGCAGATTAGGAAACAGAATCGATCTCATCATATGCTTCTTTCCTCACTTCTCAGTGCAGATTCAACAAGCTTAACCTTTTTTGTATTCTCACTATTGACCAGTGATAGTTTCTCAAGGCACGATTTCAGCTGGAGATTTGAGACTCTTGCACAGGATCTTTCCTCCTAGATACCAGCTTCTTTTTGTTTGATAGATTGTCCTTGGGTGTTTGTGTGTGTCTTCTCATCCTTGCACTTAATGCATTAACAGTTGAACGTAATGCGTCCAACTCAACTCCGGAAAACTGGTCTGTTTACACAAAAATGCAATTCATAAGTGAGAATGTGGTTGCAGGCTTGCAGCTATGCAATGAAACCATCCATTTTTCCTCGGGTAAAAAAGAGAAGAAAAAAAACAAAACTAGATTAATAAAACTATTGGTGAAAAAAGAATCATTACCAAGCTGAGATTTGAAGTCCCGCTCAGCTGTGGAAAGTGGTTTCTTATGAACCCCCGGTAAGTTCCGCAAGCGTTTTAGGCGCTCTTCCAGATGATTCTGCATCTGTACTGCGTTAGTAATGCGGTCTTCCAAGTCCGAGTACTTTTCCTCAAATTGCAAAAGCCTCTGCTTTGCCCCAACTAAACGACCATGTTGGTTGTCGATTATCCTCTTCAAGTGTGGCCCGTGATGCTCGAGTTCAAAGTAAACCTATAAAATTGGAAAATAAAATTATGAACTCCGGACAATACATAGCTAAATGCACAGAATGGTCGTTAAGAAGTAAAAAGATGAACCATCTTCCCTTGTGCGTTATCAAAGGAATACACCATCAAGTAAATTAGCTAAAGTGGTTTCTATGGAAACTGCTGGGCATAATCTTACCTTGTGTGCATATTCCACATAATTTTCATGGAAAAGCTTGAAGTATTCATGAAGCATTGATCGACCTTCAATTGAATCGGCAGAAACAGAACGCAAATTTGGTGATGTCTGAGGAACAAGAACCACCTTAGGTCCACCTAGGAGTTCTTTGCTAATGATAATATCTGATGTGTCTTTCTCTTTTGGCTCTTCCAGAAGAATGGATTTCTTCTCCGTATCAACATGAAGGGGAAGCAACAGGTTTAAGGTCTTCATCTCTAACACAATACATTCTTGATAACTAGTGACTGCCACTACCCATGAATACCCAAATGAATCTGATAGTGACACAAAACCAGAAAGTGGAGACTGCGAAGAGAATTCTCCCTGGCAAGTACTTAAAACAGGATGCACAGAAGGAGTTCTCATGGTCTCATTCTTGCCACTGGTCTGACTTGTAAACGGGAGATAGTGCAACACAATTGAATCTATCCCTCCATCATGAAGGGTGTATATTCTTTCCAGCATTAGGGGATCAATAAACATCATAATAAGAGAATCACTTCCTGCTTTCTTAGGCAGAGCCAGATCCACAATGGCCAGTCTCAACAGAGGGGGAGGATGGCCCAACCAAAGAGTACTATCAAGTGGTTGATCAAGCTTCACAATTGAAAGCTTATCTGGGGTTGACTCACAGATCATTGCAAGACCATGAATATTGTCATGGGAATCAACACGAAGGCGAGGAGGACAACCGACATTCCAGACTGGTTGGATTTCATCAGCCAGGGCATCTATTTGCAGTTGCCCACCACTCCAAGCGGTCACAAGAATTGAATCTTTGCTGACTAGATTATAAAGAAAACTGACCGCTCGACCTTCACATTCTGCGCCCCGAAATGCTAAGTTTGCTTCATCCTCGCCATGGGATACTTTCCTCAAGGGCCCCTAGGACATTATTATGCACACAGTCAAGTTTTTGAAAAACAAATTGGCAACTTAAATCAGGTAGGACATAAATCAAATCACAAAAATCCATGGGGAGGTTCAATGAGAGACATTGAGGCAACAAAATTTTAACATTTGGCGACTTGATATAATGAATGAATTACATTCTTTATATCAAGAATGTACCAGATAACACAAAATTCTCAAAAAATTATAGCTAGTCCCACGATTTCCGCCCTATATTCCTGACTCTGATCAAGATTGCCAGCTTAGACTATTATTTCACAATCCAGGTGACTTTCAAAAGAAAATATATGTTGTTTTTCAATATATAAAGCAGTATATTACGCTTAAAGTACCACTTATTCAGCTTTGAAATTCCCGTGATTGTAATAATATAGTTTCATGAAACTCATATTATCAGACTGATAGATGATGATGAACAGGTGGATGTCCAACAAAATGATACTAACCATGAATATTTGACATTGCTAATTCAAAAACATATGTACATCATGCTATAGGTAAGAAAATTACCTGCAATAACAGTGATGCATCAAATAAAGCATAAGGGCGAGCTTTTATAACAGATAGATCTGCTCCATCTGTTTGCCCTGCAATTTCTGGAAATGTTGCTTCCAACCAAGAAATAGCCAGGTTTGAATTACTAACAGCCGTTGAGTTGGGCGACTTCAGGCCAAATGTCTGAGCATCATTATATATATCTACTATAGATTCCCATTTATAGACACTGTTGCAAAATAAAAACCCCAATATAAATATCAGTTAACATGTAATTGGGAACCTCATACATTCCAACAAAGCATAAAGACATATTATACACATTGACATATACGAGAAAAAGGGCAAGAGAGAATTGGCCAAATTGATCCACACACACAGAGAGGCAGATTAGGGACAATAAAAAATAAAAAATAAATAAAAAAGAACTTGGGACTGGATTCTTAAAAGAGTTCCAACAGGACTATAGTTGATGCATGATGCATCCAGCTTTATAATATATGGCATCTGTCACACATCAACAGTCAAAACCGTATTGCGATTGCCCTCATGGCGTCATTATCTAGAGCCTTGTGCTTTTAAACCTATAAAAACCATACTTTGTACAGCAGTTGTTCCTATAGAGAAAACAACTTAAACATTTGAAAAAAGAAGTACAGAAATCAGAATAAATGCAAAGGGCAGGACATGACGAATAAATTACCTTCCAAATGGAACAATTGGACATAGGATGTAAATTGAACCATCGCTGAACATAATGAAAACCTGTAGCAGCATATAAATGAGCATTGAGCAAGTGATAAAACAATAAAACATTGAAAGTACGAAGCATTGCAACATCTCTTTTAAGGGTAAATTATATTACAAATGGACAGACAACCAAACAATATAATTCAATTCAGCATAGACCGATCACGAGAAGTTTCACCAAGTGGTGGGGGAAATATGATGCATACAAGAACATATCAAAAGATCTGAACTTACACTGAAACAGTCCCACAAGTGATCACCACCAAATGAAAAGTCCATCGGGCAAATTGATGTGGCATTCCTGGATCTACCTGGTTGCACAGGCTGCAGATAATACGCTTGCTCTGGTTGAATAAGATCTGAAGACAAATGAAATAATCTACAAAAACGCAAAGGTAAATATAAATCAAACAGAAGGGAACCAACTATTTCAAACACAAAAGTAAAAGTAAAATCCCTACAGAATTCAAACACAAAGTTTACAATTATAAAAGCCATAAATACAAGATTCATGACTTGATCCCTTTCTTCTACAACACAGTTCTTTATTCCACTTATGTACCCTTATTTACAAGCTAATAAGTCAGCATTATCAAGCCACATCTCCATAATTTATTACAAATCACATTCTACAGAATGCATCTATAAGATAAAACCCGCTTTGAAAGTATAAACATGAAAGAAATCAGGTCTTTCAGTTTCCAAGAAAATCATGTCAAGCTTTTGTAGTTAGCATTGAGTATATGAAAATACTACTCATAAGTCCTTATAGTACAAGGCTTTGACACAATGATCATTTTGGTGTTTTTTGTTTTAATCACAACACATTCACTAATCAAGTTATCATGCAGGTCATAGTAACATAACTTTCACTTCAATGTCAACAAAGAAGAGTTAAACGAAAAATAAAAATTACAAATAAACTATCCTGACAACGTATGAATAGAAAATAATTTGATACCTGAAAACTGAATCAGAAGAAAGAATTCCCACATGAGTATCACTGCAAGGGTGCCATGAAACTTGCAATATCCGTATGACATTCGTTCCACTCATGTATATTTCTGGACCAACAGTAACAGTCCTGCAGTTTTTCATTCCATATTTGATAACGTATACACCAAGTTCTATATATTAGAAAACAAGTAAAGCAGTTGCAACACAATGTCATATTGCCATATAAATAAGTGCATTTCGGGACACAACATGTTCAAAATGAATCACGGAAACTAAAAAGCATATCGCCATTTCTGTACATACCTGCAAATTGTGGTGCCATCTTTGGAGAAAGTACGCCCGTAAAGATACATAATGCAGAGACCATCGGAACCGTAAAGCAGCATCCCCGTCCCGTTGCTATTGATGGAGATTTTGTTCACATCAAAGTTCAGCTTCACATCTGGTTTCAGTACCTATCAAATTCCAACCATATCACAAAGTTAAAACCACACACCAACCATCTCTAATCCTACAAATCTCTATCTCTTCAGTTTCGAATTAGATAAGTAGCCATTTCTACACATTCACCTTACTTATGAGCACAAATCACATGATTCGAACACTTTCTCTGATCATTTTAACCTAATCCAGGTAAATTTACTAACCAAAGTACGGGCATTGCTAAAATTTACTACAATTTCTGAAGCGAAACTTGAAAAATTACTGAGAGGTGAAAACCTTGGAGGGCGAGGCAGCGGAGACGGAGGTCGGCTCAGGCTCGCCGAGGCGAACGGAGATCCGGTGAAGGAAGAGCTCGTCGGAGTCCCAGAAGTAAAGGCGAGACGCTCCGTCCCAGGCTAAGAGGTTTCGGAGCGGCGGAGAGTCGGCGGAGGAGGTGGAGGAGAAGACGGGGTGGTGCTGCAGTGGGACCCATTCCACTTCGTCTTTGGGCGTCGCGGACCGGCTCGGCCCCGGTTTGGTTTCCTCCAAGTCGAAGTTGAACCTCATTCTAGAACAGTCGGTTTCTTTGAAGCTCTGGCGCCCTCTTCTTTGAAACCCTGGGTTTTTGTTTACAGAGAGGAAAGTTTAGAGGGGACGGCGTCGTTTTGGGCTGAATCGCGCCTTTGCGTTTTATTAACGCGACCTGGTAATTTGGAATTTATCTTTGAGTGAATTACCCTTCTTTCCTTTCTATTGTATGGTAAATCTAAATAGTAAATAATAATCACATGAAAATTTAAAAATACCGTTGATAATAGTTCATTCCTCGTTTCTATCGGCCATGTTTGTTTTGTAACTATATGATCAAGAGATTCATGTTCAGCTACTATTAGATGTCAAATAATGTTATATCTAATGAAAATATATATTTTTGTTAGAACTTTGTCAACGGTCTATGAATGTAGCAACTATGGTACTTGAGGTCTTTCATAAGGGACTATTTACTTGCAATCACTCATGTGTGTCGAGCTATTGTACACTATTTTCCTACATACTAATTAATCGCCTTATCATAAAGTTGAAAATTGCATGATTCCAATTGAGACAATTCCGATAAGATCATTAGAAGTTTGTGACAAACTCATAACTCATTGTTGAAACTAACTGAACCTGTAATTATATCCTTCAATGATCAACACGACATCGACATCAGGCACACAACTACGGCACTCTTACGTGGAAAAACACATTGAACCGATGAAGAGGTTCGCAAGGCCAACTCATAAGCAAAATAAAAACGCTTAGGTGAGAGTACCGCATTTACGTGCCTGAAGGCAACAAGGATTATCTTACCCATAAGTGAAACCAACAAGGCCAACCCATGAGCCACCTGGGAGCCCAAGAGAACCCCAACACAGCACATCATCGAGGCATATAAACAGTTAAAATTAGGAAACAGGTTTACTGTCTTTGCTTAGTAAGATTGTGCAATAGGTTTTCTGGAATCTTAAACCTTCTGTGCAAACAGCGTTCATAAGTTTCTGAATACTATACTCAACCAAGAATTTTTCATCAATCTGGCATGCTCCACAGTCTTCACACAAGCCATGTTAACCGAGAATTTCGTAAGAAAATCGCACCAAACGCAAGTAAGTCATAAAATGAGAATCGATATATGATACACTGGTTCCATTAATTTCACGCAGAAGTTCACAACAGCCTTCGGCTACTTCCTTGGTATCCTATCGTTATATACAAACTTTATCTGTACATTTGATGAATAGAAACAAAAAAATGATGATATCCGCCGCAAATGGTAACCTAGCTCTATAATCTCTAATATGTGATGAATGATACACAACCACCGGTTGACAACGTCTAACGGCGAGTGGTTGCCCTATAGCTTTCTTCTATTACGGTTATATATGTTGCCTCCACTAGTTCTTTGATTCCTCTTGATAAATATCTGCACCAAAACAAGAACACAATTGATTAGCTATAATGAAAAGTAATCACTGCAAATTGATGATGAAGGAAAAAGAAACAGTCGAACAGTACCTGTATAATGAAGGAATATTCACGCAGCAAAAAATAGCTTCATGGGCTATTAGTCGTCGGCTACTATACTAATGACTTCACCTTTTCGACTTCTTGAAGTTTCTTCTGGTACCTCGGAAATCCATTTTTGCAAGCTGAAATCTGCAGATACATGGCATTTTCGAATCAGACTTGATAGATCATAGATTTTGTTAAAGCTAATTACCATGTGTTACTGTGTCAGTTTAAAATTATGGATTTGGGGGTTTTTTGGGGTTCAGGAGCAGAGCAACATTGGGAGTGCATATGAATCTGGGGAGATTCTCATTGTTTGGAGGAGAGTAGTTTATTCTGATATGAGTCATGAGACAAAAAATATGGGCAGGGATTTTTGCTGCACTAGGCATGTGGTGAATAATAGGCCAAAAATATAAAAATTTAAGAACCAAGTTGGACAAGTTGCTCGCCCATCACTGAAAGAGGTCACCCATCACGGATTTACTCGAATATTGCAGTCTATGACATACTGTTTTGACAATGCCACCCAGAAAAACATAAACAAAGCTAGGCATGAGAACTGCAGGGGATTTTCGACAAAGAACATGTTCACAACAACCTCAAAAGAAAAAAAGAAAGAAAAAGAATGGAGCTCTCCAAGGTTGGCTTGGTCATGAAGAAAAATGAAAATGTTGACGTTCCAGAAATAAACTTTGAATTCAACTCCTTTCACAATCAGCAATAGAGCAATGAAGTTTTGATACGTTTTTTTCATTTCAAAAGTCCAACAAAGTTACCTAACAGAGTTAATAGTGAAAATTCTTGTATTCACGTCGTATATTTACACGACGTATTTTTGACAGTTTATAACAATTTATATGTTTGACCACCATATTTATATATTATTTTCTCTAATCCTGATCTTCCATGTATGTATGTGAAGATAAACGGCTAATATTTTTTCTGAGGTAAGTAACAGCACAATTTACTTTCAGTGGTTTTCATTTCTCATCCAATAACTGCCATAAAAAGTGTTTATAGCTTACACGTTTTGATAGTTACGACTTACGACCATTTAGATGTCACTATTTCGCTTCTATCTCTATCGAATCTTTCTAAATTTTGTTACTAGAAATTAAAAAGTGGGTTGTGTACCAAAAATGAAAACAAAAAACTGGGTTGGCTTGATTTTTCCTGGATATTTCCTATCACAACATGTTAATGACATTCATGCCCCACAAATGGAGTTATTGAGAAAACAAGAAAACTTACAGCTTCGATGTCAATTTTGTAAACCCAAAGCTTCCTTCTTTCTCTGCAACTCGTCCTATACGCCACCACAATATGCCCGACGGCCAAACCAAACGAGCAGATGAACAGAGCTACCTCGGAGGCTCTCAAATACTCGCCTCCTTGCTCCGCCGGAGCACCGAACACAAACGAAGCCTTGAACGAAACAAACACAAGTGACAGAACAGAGCACATCGTCGTGATCCCTAAATACGGCCCGTGTGAAAGTCCCGGTCCGTCGCAGAAGCTATACACACCTTCATAAACCGAAAACTCGATCAGTACAAATATCGGACACGAAATTATGCAAGTGACGATTCAAGTTTTGAGACTTACAGAAAATGACGGCGGATCTTATAATGGAGATGAGAGGAATATCAACGAGCGAGTACCGGAAATCGTAGTCGCTAAAATGGGAAGAGAGAGTTTGGAGGGAGAAGGAGGCGGAGGAAGAAGCCGAGAGAAGCGCCGAGGGGAGAAGCGTGTCGGCGATGACGAGAAGAATCGGCGCCGAGAACAGAAGCAGAGAGATCAACATGGTGATCAAGAAGAACACAGTCTTCACGCCCCTGAGAACCTTCTTGGACTTCTCCTCCTTCAATATAAAACCCATGTTTGATTTTCAAGACTAAACAACTGCCGGGTGATATAGAACACGATGAGGTATGTTTGAGAGAGTGGGAGGGAGTCAAGGGGGGTTTATACATGAAAAGGAAGTAGTGCGCAAATGGGGAAGTTGAAGGGAGCTAAATAAAAGGAGGGGAATATTAAGGGGAGAGGGGGTAGAATGGGAAGAGGGGAAAGAGACGAGGTGGGGAAGGTGCAGGCATCAAGGTGCAATGTTTTGACTGGACTTGGGCTAAATCAGAGGGGAGAGGGGTGAAAGAGACTTGGGAGCTTTCGCCTTCGCGCAGGGGTAACCGGTCAAATAGAGGAGTCTTTCTTTCTTCTTCTTCTATTTCTCTCTCTCTCATCATGAAGCTAACGGCAATACCTAAATCCCTTGAAACGACAATCAACTTCGATTTGTTTAATCTGAGTGGTATTTTAATTTGTTTTGGTTCTTTGTATTGTTGGGAAGATTATCATCTGTGCTTGCGTGGGCATGGGGACACCCTAGGGCAATGAACGCGAATTGAACACTCTTTTCCTTGGTATGGGGGACAATGACGATGTGATCGGATAGAAATAGAGAGCGATGATGGATTGTGTTGTGATTTAACCCCTAAAGTAGATATTTTACCGAAATGAACATTCTTATACCGAGTAGAAACACGTATTTTTTAGGGAGTGAAATTTATACACCTCTTTTTACAATCTACACACCCTGTCTTATTTTTTATAAGAAAATGTTTAAATTATCTATGTTTTAATTATTCAAGTTGTTTAGAATAAGGACATTTTAGACACTTCTTTATAAAAAGTGGGGTTGTATGGATTGTAAAAAGAAATGTGTATTTTTCAGCTCTCATCTTTTAACTCTTTTAATTGAGTATCGATTGTGGTATGTCGTGATTTATATTGTTTATTAGATTGATCTTTCCTAGCTCACACTCGAGTTATGTCATATTGATGTGGGTGTAAGCTATTCGATAACGTATTTGAAAGACATACATATTTGAAGGGGCTATGTCCGCCTATCTGAAGTTAAGCGTAATACGGTCTCTTGAGGTTTTTTTTTTTTCTTTCTAATTACTTGGCAAAAGCCAGAGCATTTTGCTTGTTATTGGATGTTGACGTGTGTCCCATTTACAGGGGACTTTCCAGAGGGATTCGAGGTGTACGTGAATATTTTCCCAAAGCCTACCCAGAACTTTGTTTAGCCATTTTCTTCATAAACTGGTTCACCATCTCAAATTCTTCCAATCAATGAACCGGGGATGGTGGTACCGACCGATTCGAGAGCATGTGATCACATGCTACCAGTTTGTCATTTCGAATCATTTTGGGGGGTTTCTTTAATTCAAATTTGGTTTGTGTAATTTGGAGGCTAAGTTGTTTTGTGCAAGATATGTTTTTAATATAATTGGTGGTTGAATCCATTAACCGTTACAGTACACACCACATACTAATTATAATCCACTCTAATCTGCAACCACAAAAGAGCAATAATCCAATCTAATAGAGCTGCGATCAAGGCCATTGAGCAATAAAGTATACAATGTCACGTTGGCATTGAAATGTTTGGTAAAGAAAATTCAAAAATGAATCATGAGTGCTGTTATTTTTTTTGGCAACTAAATCATTAGTGTTGTTGATACAACTCTTGAAAAATGTTACTTCCTCAATTTGTTGTTATTAACCAATAATATAAATTCCAAATGTTGGTTTTGTCTCTGACGCATATAATATACAATATCAATTTTCTTTAAAACGTATAAAGATTTAAACGTAATAACAATGTACCTTTGTATTCTATTAAATTCATAACTAGTGGCGATCCTAAACTCTAAAATATAAGCGATTTTGTCGACGCATTGATACAAATGGAAATGTTTGCCCGAATGTAGCATAGTTACATAATTCTTGTATCGAACGTTGAATACTAAAAATAATATACGTTCTTAAAAATGCATATCGAACGCAATGTTAAACCCTAATTCTCGTAGCTGCTACTTTTCTTTCATTTAAATGTTTATACACGATTGCATTTGAATGCAATATATATATTTTTGACTTGAATTGGTCACACTATCATTAGAAATCAACAAAATCAAAAACTCATTGGACATTGGGGACCGATTGACCCAAGTGTACACTGTCCAAGTATCCCTTGCCAACTATGAAGCACCTAATCTCTATAGATGTTGTGGCCGGGTGACCCTATGCTGTCCTGGCAGTTGCTTTGGTGGGTGAAGAGTTTGATGATGAGATTCCTCAGACAACGGCTAGTGAAAGCTATACTGTATTATCTCCATGCTCTTTCTCTTCTGTATAGATAATAAGGCATTTTCTGGCCTGCATGCAATATATATATTGGAGAAGCTACCAACATGAATGTATCGAATATTTGTCCTCGATCAACTTCCAGCTAGGTTTACATAAACAAAGCCAACTTATTTGCTTAGTGCTTTGGCTGCTGCTTCGACTTTGAACCAGATACAGCTTTGAAGCTTTGCTGTTTTACAAATTGGTGTTTAAAATGTGGAAGATGGCAACCCTGCAAGGGTAGCTGCACCAGCAGCTTGAATGTTCTGATGGCTTTGAAGTTTGAAGTGAGTATACTACAGTAGTACGTGAGGTGAGTGACCAATGACAAATGGCGCCTTTGCTGACTTGTTTTTCAGCGGATGCAGGATTTTGTTTTCTTTTTGTCCATTGACTGTTGAAATTTTTGAAGTTTTAGTCAATTTTAACCAGCAGATGGAAATCACAAACGTTTCAACTAAATATTCTCCATCTGAAATCGTAATGTGGAATCAATCCCAACATAACACACACAAAGCAAGTGGTGACTACAACCTTTATACCTCAAACCAACCCGGGGACGAGTTCCAAATTCAATATGGACAAGAGCAACACGATGGAAACACAAAATGAGGCATATTTGTGACTCGTTCTAAGCATTTTATCAAATCTCGAGTTTAAAGTTGTTTACGATTTAAATAATGTTAAGTGAACCACATTTTAAAGAACCACCTAGAACTCGCGTGATGTGTTTTGAGAAAATTCTTAAATCCGTTGGTGGTTACATATGGCTACATTCACGTACTCAAGCATTATAAGATATTTATATAACCAGAAAACTCGATCAACTCGATAATATTTATAATCACTTGTTTTACATTCCGCACATGATCACACTGTTAATTCGTTTGAATGCAGTCTAGCAAATAATCTAGCTCTAACTTTGTGATACGTATCACAAATGTTTCTGCATCCCAAGAAACGTTAACCTTATCAGAGAAAAATAGAACAAAAATGTACTTTCATATATAAAAGTTTACAATAAGATTACATATAATGCAAGACCAGACAGAATAGGATTACAAAATAGTATTCAGCGCAGAAAGTGTAAATCGAAAAGAACACATTCCTGATTCCTCTTTGCATGCCATGATCTGCAGCACCTTTGAATTAACTGACGTTTTGAATGCGTGGAATCACGTTAATCAGATCGTTCTCTTCTGCAGTCTTGCTCTGATCCCACTAGTCAAACTAAATATTTCTCTATCACGTCACTGCTTTTGATATATGAATCTGAGAAATTTATATCACTAATAACCTGGATAAGAGCAAAATCCTTTTACGTAATAAGAAACTTCAAGTTAAACAAATCCCTTTTGCTTGGTGGACTTGCTCAGCAGCCCCCTAGTTTAGTGCATTTGTCAAAAACCCTAAAGGCTGTGCTCACATTTTTGATGAATAATCCAAAGCAATCGATCTGGGTATTCCTTCCCTTATGGAGAATATATTGCTTAATTGTCCAAGTGGAAGTAATAATCTCGGTTTTGGCTTACATATTTGTTCTGTGATTTTCATGTGTATCTGGAGCCGCCTTTGCACGGGTTAAATATAATTGACGAGTCAAATGTGAGAAACCTGATGGCCAAGAATTCTAGAACTGCATCATGTGAGAGGTCTGCGATAACAACATGCAGCGTGCCATTTGGTACTAATATAGAAAGTTTGTGCTAATTGAATCAAGGGTTTATATGATATATTATACTTCATTTTGTAGTATCATAATGTTGAATGCTATAGTTGAGTTTACCTCGCTACTCAAATATAGTACACTATGATAATGTCGTTTTCTATTGTAACTAACCACCATTCTTGCATCAATCAACCCACTATTCTTGCAGTTGGTAACCATCATTTGTAGGATAATTTCTTTTGAAAACATGATTTCAAGAGTAGCTAGATGACACATTACTTGTTATTTTCAAGGAAAGTTATGTGAAAATGGGAATACTTGCACGTTGCTTGTAACAAGTCGCATGCTCTTGCCCTAGTTTTATTGAATACGTTATAAATGTTTGTAAGTAATTAAGAAGCAAAACCTACATCAGAATGTCAAACACATCATTGTGTTATGCATGCAGATATAAGCAGTTCCATGTATCGATGTATAGGTTCGAATGAGATAGTTTTACACCAAACCCTAATCAAACTTCATAAATCTCCCAATATATTATCTGCTCGTCATTGCTGCAAACCTACGATCCCATATTGAGGTCAATTCTTCCCAGCTACTACTGAATTATTGTTGTTTGCATAAAATTCCTAGCTGTTACTCTCCACTCTCCGGTCACTAGCTAGCTACTTACATAACCTACACATACCGCCAGTTTTGATTATCTTTTGTCAATGACCTGTGACAGGTTTCGGAATCTGATTCACCCCGAAACCTTACTCATGCACTATGAAACAAAACGGGGATCTTCCACCTCAAGATTTCGATATCTCAAAGCAGTATACGAACAAATAGAGACAGACTACATTATTCGATCCGGAAAAACAGAACCAGCATTACTAAGATTGTAAGAATGGCCATTTGCCTCTGGTAGATTCAGTGGTGCTGTTTTCAGATTGCGATTCCCCTTATCGGCGACACCGGCCTCGGAAATGTGAGCGTAAACACAGAAAGGGAATGGAGGTGAAAGTGAGAAAAATAGAAGTGAATGAAACTTTATTCCCCTCTAGGAAAATAGTGTGTTCCTTTCGCTTTCGCGTTGTATATAATAATCCGGGTTAGGAGAGAACTAGGGCTCGTACTTATTTGGCTACGCGTACACCACGCGGGAGAAAATAGTGATCGGATTAGGGGACAAAGAGAGCTAACTTAGCCGAGTAGACGCTTTCTAGAAAGCAAAGAGGATTAGAGGATATTGATAACAAGGCGTGTTTGTTTAAGCAATTGATTAGGTTTTAAATATGTGATTTTGGGTTTGGATACTGCGGAAAGGCATCGACAAGGATTTTGATTTTTTGAGTATAGGTGATTTTATAATGAAGGTGACGCTTAAGATATGATGGTCATCGAGCCATGGGCTATGTACAACTAGGTAGGAGATATGTCACTCATGAAGTCATCATGAAATGTGTGACTTCTATGTTATCCAAAATGATTTCCTTTCATAAACTTTTGAATTGGCATCATAAAAAATATGACACTTGCACCAAGCTTAAGGTTGTACGAAAGCAAGTAGTTTCACTGTAGAAACTCAGAAAAGGAGGAAACTAACATACTGTAGTTGTTGGTAAGAACAAAGAAGACAATGAATTAAGCTCCTGTATCTACAAGATGATATGAATTGACAATCTTAAGTGTTAGTTGTCTTAATTTTTGGGACCAAGGAGACGAACTTGTCCATCGTACGCAGCAACAAGCTCAAAAGAAAAAAGAAACTTGGGAAACAAGAGAAACATTTTTTTTGTTCTGTTCTCGGTGTAGTGTTGTACAAAGACAAAAGTGTTTTCGGAGTATCGAGAATTATTCATTTTCTTAAACTTCTACGCTCAAGTGACTTTAAAAGTTTAATTGTGTACATTAGAGAAAAAAAGACAAATATATCGGTCTCATGAACTAACTCTTCAATTCGTGAAATATGTCGGTTAAGACTCGCATAAATGGTGGAGATTCAACATTTCAGCTGGGTAATATACAACTTCTTCTCTTTTTCGTTAAGAAAGGAAAAATTAAAGACATAAACATATAGGACAATCCTAAATTTAGAAGGCCAAATTGCAAGGCCGAAGAGACTTCTGGAGGTAAACTAGTAGTCTAGTTCATGAGTGGGATAGTATGTTCCAAAACATCTACCACGAAATTTTGTTTGCGACATTTCTTTAGTTTTAATTTTTAAAATATAAGCTTGTGGGAAATCGATTTGGACCCTATATTTGAAAATCAACCCGGACTTGAAGTCCACTAACCAAGAAGGCCCAATAATCGCCCTCTTCACACCCAAGGCCCAAAACTAAAAATTCAGAGAAAGACAAAGAAGGCGATTACTCGTTTGCCTTTCAATTCCCTCGTCCTTTCTCGACGTGCCCAACGAAATGGCCACGCGATCCTTATGGCGCGCAAAGCTTGCTCTGTCCGCAACCGCCCTCTTCGGCGGCGCCGCCGCCGCGACAATCACCACCTCCGAAGACCCCGCCATGACTATGAAGCTCTACTCCACCGTCCCCGTCCGCCTCTTTCGCGACTCCCTCACAGCTGCCGCCGTCGCCTTCGGTACCACCTCTAAACTCTCTCCGTTTTCTCTAAGCGCTTTCAGATTTCACAATACGTCGCCGTTTTAGTGCTTCAGTACAGCATTAGCGTTCTAGCCTAGCTAAATTGAAGTCAGTCTCGTCGGATTCATTAGCTTATAAGTGAAATTGTAGTGAAATTTTGATTCATAGATGTGTGATTTGGTGTTGTTCTAGAGTTATAGTACTGGTTAGTTTGATGTGATTGCATTTCTAGTAGCTGAGGTGTTAGATTGTAACGGAGTTTTCGGCATTGGCTTGTGATTAGATTATGAGTATTCACTGTGGGGATTGCCCGAAGGAAGCAGTGAGAGGTTAAAGGCTAAACATGAAGTTCACCTCAGGTCTGCGCGTAAGCTACAAGAATTGTGTTTCAAAAATGGAGGAATATACATCAAGCTCGGTCAACATATTGGACAACTGGTAATGCTTTCGATTTGCTGTGTATAGAGAAGGTTTATTTTACGTTTCGTATGAGCTTTGTTGAGGCGTGTAGATTTTCGAGTAAAGAAGTATTAAGTGACTTGTTTTATATGTTCATTCGATTTTTTACAGGAATACTTGGTACCAGAGGAGTATGTCCATACAATGAGAGAGTCTATGTTGAATAAATGTCCGGTTTCTTCTTATGAACAAGTGTGTGAAGTTATCGAGAAGGAGCTTGGAGATAAGCCGGAAAAAGTATGTGTTTGATTATTTTTACTGTAGTTAATTTACAGGAGAGTGCTTGTATTTATTGGAGAGAGAGAGTATTGGTGTACTGATCTAAGCTTTTTCAATGCAGATATTTTCTGAATTTGATCCTGTTCCAATAGCAAGTGCTTCTCTTGCACAAGTCCATGTTGCCCGCACACATGATGGCAAAAAAGTTGCTGTGAAGGTTCAGTAGTCGATTTCACTTTGAATAACTGTTTTTACTGCTAGGTCCAGTCAAGTAGTGTCTCAGATGTATAAAAACTTCAAAACATGCATGATGCTTACAAGAGACTAACATTTTATTTCTTTTCATATTTTTTAATATTCAGGTTCAGCACACACACATGACAGATACTGCAGCTGCGGATTGTGCTACTGTAGATGTGATTGTGAACACCCTGCACCGGGTTTTCCCTTCTTTTGATTATAGGTATGTAGACCAAAGTAATCATTCTGGTTTATCTTCTCCCTCGATTTCTAATTAATAATAAAGTTTGGTGGACACCGATTTTTATCATGCTAAATTCCATACTTTTTTCTTACATGCATGTGAAAACTGTAAATGTTACGATGCAGTTTCATCTTTATAATTGTGAAGCATCTTTTCAGATATAAATAGTGGTATTTATTGCTGGTTTTAATTCTTGCTTTCATTTACAGGTGGTTGATTGTTGAGATGCGTGAAAGTTTACCCAAGGCAAGTTGCTAACTATCTTAAACTGATAAGTTTCTTCATAAATTGATAGAAATCTATGTGAATTATCATTACACTTTTTCATGTGTTTAAACCACTTGTGTTTTCTTTGGTGATGGGGAAATTTGTCATTTTTGTGTATTGTGAAGAACCTAAGGGCATCCAAGCTGATGGTCCTTGTCTGTATTTTGAAATTTCTTTCATTTTCCATACAAGTTCACAGAACCTTCCTTCTGAGGCACTTAAATGTTTACATGTGGTGTTTGGGCCTTGTTAACATAACTGGCAGTTTCTCTATCACGATAAATGTTTTTACCTGGATTTCAGTAGCCATATCGTCAATTGACTGTGTCATTGTGGTAATCAGGAACTAGATTTCTTAAACGAAGCCAAGAACAGTGAGAAATGCCTGCATAATTTTCTGAAGCTTTCTCCTCGAATTGCAGCTTATGTATATGCACCTAAGGTGTATTGGAATCTAAGCACCTCAAAGTTGTTGACCATGGAATATATCGATGGAGCACAAGTAAATGATGTCAAGACGATGAAAAAACTTGGGATACGACCCCAGGAAGTTGCAAGATTGGTAAGTTCAAGATCTTCTTATATGCTGACAATATGTGTTGAGACAGTTTTATGAGAAACAGATTAGCCCATCTAGAGTTACATATATTTCCCATTTTAAGATCCAGATCAGAAACCATCTGCACACAGAACTGACTGTGCTATAAATGAAGGGTGGGGACATTAAAAAGCACAACTTTGAGTTTTCCAACTCCCGTGCCTTTTTGTTCCTTTGTTTGATCTAAGGATATGATACCAAGGACCACAAAGAGGAAAAAGTATCTGATTCTTCAGAGTACCTTTTGAAAATAAATCTTAGCCTATTATGGCATTTGAAAGAAAGTAAGTCTCCATGTTATTTATGCAGGTCAGTGAAACTTTTGCCGAAATGATGTTTAAACATGGGTTTGTGCATTGTGATCCACATGCTGCGAACTTAATAGTTCGTCCTCTTCCATCTAGCAGAAGGAGCATTCTAGGTAAGGGCTTTTATGTACCCTTGACATTTATGTTTTAGTTTGTAACCATGGCTCTGATGGATTTCATCTAACCCATTTCCTTAAGAACAAGTTTTCATGTCTCCTGAAACTTTAATACGCAATAGCTACTGGATCATGTGCATGACTATAATCTGCTGACAATTTATTTGGTACTTAGTGTAGAATTTGGTAGCACTTACAGTATGTACTAGAATTCAAGAAGAGTGTTTAGAACTAGTTAGATGGCTAAACCTTGAGAAATTGATTTTCTGAAGTCTTACATGATCAGGTTATGCTGTGGGCTGAAAAATTTATATCACAATCTACATTTGGTGGTATTTGTGTCGTTGGGCTTTCTTCTATGACTGTATTATTGCCTACACCATGCCCTACTCATATGTTCCCTCCACTTCGCATGTGCAGGCAAGAGAAAACCACAGTTAGTTCTTCTAGACCATGGTCTTTACAAAGAACTTGACGATGAGACCAGAACAAACTATGCTGCACTTTGGAAGGTACATTATTGCTTTTGTTGGAATGACTTTGTTTGATATTGTAGGCACTTACTTTGCTGTATCCTCTAATTTATTGCAGGCATTGATATTTTCTGATGGCAATGCGATAAAGAAACATAGTGCAAAATTAGGTGCTGGAGAGGATCTGTATGCTTTATTTGCAGGAATTCTTACTATGAGGCCTTGGAATAGGGTCATTGACACATCCGTTGATCACTTGGTTATACAAGGAAATGACAGTGACCGTTCTGAACTTCAGGTGAGCTCTTGTACTGGGTAAAAGTGCATTTCACAGTGTAATTTTTTTTCAGACTTGTGTTATATGCTGTTACGTCATTACCCTAATGTATTTAGTTCTAACTCATAGTACAAATGAATATATTCAGAATGTTTTCATGGACCAAACTCAACTCACTGAGGAGCGTTATAATCCTTGCAATATCAGTTTTATATTTTTATTTTTTTTTTTTATGCTATCTGGTTTAGGTGGATAGCTTGAACATACTGTTATCCATTGTGGTTGAGCTTGATAGCTTTCTTAAACTACTTTAATGTCTTTTTTGGCAGATGTATGCTTCTCAGTACTTCCCCCAAATTACAGAGCTTCTGAGGAGGCTGCCACGTGTAATTCTCTTAATGCTGAAGACTAATGATTGTTTACGATCAGTTAGCAATGCTCTGGTATGATATAGCTCTTGCCTATCTGTTTCTGTTACTACTGAAATCCTGTTTATAGTTCGCATGATTGTCAAGTAGCTTCTGTTGAGTACATGAGCCTTAATCTGTATGTCAAAATCCCAACAAAGTCTGGGATTATAAAACATGTACCTGGCATGGATGCCTTTAAACTTTTAAGTGTCCATGCAACTGTATAGTTTCTTTTAGATGGCTCACTAAGGTGTAACAAAATGTGTGACAGCTTGTGAGTTAGAATTGTGTCACTACAGAATGGTTAGAACCGTTAGCTACTTAGCTTAAGCATCCTTTAAGAGGTTTTTTTTTCCCTTTCCTGTCAGCATAATTGGGACTGCTGTGTATTTCACATCTACAATAACTTGCTCTCAATCTTTAGTTATTGATTTTAGTGGACAAAACATAAATTTTGAACCGTTTTATTGAAATGCTTTTGAAACAGTTGCAGGAACCTTCTCTCGAGACATTCATGATTGTTGGAAGAATTTCTTCTGAAGCCATCATCGAGGCGAAACTACAAAAGAGATCCTTTTTGTCTTGGTTGAGTGCCTGGTTAGACGAATTCCAATTAGAAGCTCGGCTTTTCATAATGCGAATAGCCTTGTGGCTTCTGCGAGTCAGGAAAGTGTCTTTGCAGTTGATACTGAAATAATGTTCCAGAAACTCAATATATATGGCTCTTAACTCGGCAAAAAAAACAAAGATTGGTGACACTAGAATTATTTCTGTTCTCACCCAAAAATGGGTACACACATTTTTTTGTCTCCAGAACCAAGCCTCTCCATCTACATGCAGGGTCTCTGAGTATGGATTGACAGGTGATTTTTTGACGCAATGGAGTAATGCATAAACTGCATTGGGTTATTATTCTTGTGTGCATATAAAAGTTGACAATGTCCTCTGGGACCTGATCAATGTTGCAGAAACTCATCAAAACAGAACCCATGGACTGATTATTCGTCCAGGATTTTAATTATGTGCTTCAAAACATAGAATTCATTCAACTTTTGAAACTGATTCTTTTACTGATAACTTATATTTTGTATTCTTATCTGGAAAATGAATCCTGTTGAATTACCATAGGGAGCTGCATATTGTATGTTTATCTAAACAAAGCATTGGATGAAATAATAACTATGGTTGGTGTATCTGTTCAAGCACATTGGTTGTCCTTTGTTAGTTAGGAATCTCAAGAGTGTGAAAATACATGGAATGAATGCTGCATTTTTTGTTAGTTGGTTTATTAATTCCAGCAAGATTCACTGTCCCTTTCTCTCTTTCTCCAATCAACTACACTATTGTGAGTGTTGTCTGTTGTCTATTGCTAGTTTTCTACTACGCTGGTAAGGCTTTGGTTTGGTCTGTACTAATGTACTATTGCTCTGTTCTTGCTCATTGGTTCATCACCCTTTCTGAACTCTGCTAATATAGCCGCTGCATATCTGCTTCTCTCATGAAAATGTCTCCAAGGAAAATGTGAAGGGTTTGAACCTGTTTGCTTCTCTCTTATGGGACACAGAGACCCTGCTGGGGTCATGTTCTGCTTGTCTAGTTTCAAACCTGTTTGCCATCGGACAGTGAGTATTTTAGGGAATCGAGTGAGAAAATAGATCGCCATATGATTCTAATTTCATATCATGGCCACAGCCTTGTTGGTTGGTGGTTGGTACTCGTTGAATCAATATAAGGTGCATTAAAGAGAAGGTTTGGTTGGGAGAGTGAAGTTGGGTGGCCTAACATTTACCAGCTTCACCTTCTCTCTCAGATCTTCTGACTATAGTTTTAATTTCTGTGATGGTTTTCCTTGTACTGTAAATGCCATATAATAATTGAAGAATGGGGTTTACAAGTGGTTCTTTCTTTGCTTCTTTTGCTACGGTTGATGCATCTTTACTTGTGGATTTCTGTAGGTTATAGGTAGAGTATGGTTCCGGTCACTACAATCATATGAGAGAAAAGGGGAGGAAGTGCTTGCTCTGTAAATGCTTATTGTGGTTGTAAATTTTAAGTGGTTTTGAGTTGGTCAAGGATTTATAGTTTCTCAGCCTTTATGTTGCCGATAAAAAGATCAATAGTTTCAACTTCATACCTCAAAGTCTCAAACATGCGGGTGGGTGCATCCATCTCCATAATTATCTGAATGCCAAAGTTGATTTGAATTAGATGGAAACTCACAAATTAGTATTCTCAAATCCATGGAGATGTACTTGTACAACATATTATTTTTTCAAACAATATTAGCTTAAATTTGAACCAACACTTGGATACAATTGAGCATAATTTATGTACTGTACATCACACTCTTCCGTCTTCCCCATCAATCCAGCATCGCAAAACCAAACCGTTGACACATGGCACTGTTACTCCCATAAATACAAACTAAGAATCGAAATGAAGAGTTGGGTGCATATACATTACATCACATAAGTACATACAGACAGAGCACCACTCTTCTTCTTCTTCTTCTTCTTCTTCACCCATTGCCACCTTATTTCCTCATAGAGATAGAGAGAAACACAGTCTGAGAAAGATGGTAGGACCGGCAAGGCCTCAGTTTGTTCTGTTCGGATCCTCCATAGTCCAGCTCAGCTTCAGCCACGGCGGCTGGGGCGCCATTCTCTCCGACCTCTACGCCCGCAAAGTAACAATCTTGATGCCCCCAATTGTCTTCTTTTTAATTCCTTTTTGTATATGAAAATGGGGACAAAGCCATTATGCTTATAATGACTGTTCTGACAATTCTCACTCCCATTTTGGGTTTTGCTGGGAAACATTTTCTGCGCTGAAAGCTCTAATCTTTGGAGACCCATCTTGTTGGGTTTCGTGGTTTTGCTGTAGGCAGACATATTGCTGCGTGGTTACTTTGGATGGAATTCACGGCGTGCTCTGGAGGTGCTTGATCAAGTTTTTCCCAAGGTAAAACAATCTACCTTTATATGCAAATTATGTTTCTTTTTGTTGAATTCGGACCACCATTTTTCTGAGCTTTGTTAATTTATAGGTTACTCAGTTTGTTTTACTATAGAAATATGATTGGTTGCAACTTGTGAGGGGAACACCTTTTTCACAGAGGAGGAAGTTTCAGATATAAGACTAACTATTGGTCAATTTAATATCTTGACCAATAATCAACTGTCAAAGAGAGAAACATGAGAGGGGTTTGGAGATTTGGATTGATAGGTTTAAATCCACCAATAACAGAGTTTCTGCATCTGCTGGTTTCTGTTTGAAGTTGCTTTTGAGTTTTGAGTATAAAATTACATAAAAGGCTGCACAAATTCTATTAGAACTAGTTGTTTGTTTGTGCGCTCTATTGGTTATTTTCTTTTTGGAGTGCTATATATCAAACATCATAAATATATTTGTAAAAAGAAATGAAAAACTACTTGGATATAGGCTGATCTCAATGATGCATATATAGGATGCAGCTGTGCAACCTTCTTTGGTGATAGTCTATTTTGGCGGCAATGATTCTATGGGACCTCATCCATCCGGGCTAGGACCTCATGTACCACTTTCTGAGTATATTGAGAACATGAGGAAGATTGCAAGTCATATCCAGGTACTTCCTTTATTCACCCAAATCATTTCAGCTATGATGAGTTATATAGATTATAGTGGAGAGAGGCCCTATCTGAACATACATGTTGGATTCTAATGTAACTTGGGTTCATATGTCTGCAATGTGTTTCTATTAGGGTCCTTTAGTGAAACAGTATCCTGCTCAGATATATAACTGAGAATTTTCAGCATTGTTGAGCATGCTAACACAATGTATTTAAATGCAGAGCCTTTCAGATTCAACACGTATCATTGTTCTTAGTTGTCCTCCTGTTAATGAGGCCACGATTCGTGCAAATAAAAGGTGGTTAGATGCAACTCTCGTATCAAGTATTTTACCTTTTCTGAATGTCTGACCTCCTAAACCATGTGTTTGCTCTTGAAAACAAAAAAAAACAAAAACAGTCCCTATCTCAGCGAGTTAGTAAGAACGAATGAGCTATGCCAACAATATTCTGAAGCCTGTATAAGGCTATGCCAGGAAATGGATATCAAGGTGGTTGATCTATTTACGGCAATACAGAAAGGAGATAACTGTTTTACGTAAGATAGCCTGACCCTGTGGCACTCTCACTTTCTGATACTGCCATTGACATTTGCATTGTCATGCTTGTATATTCTTAAATCATCCATTGTCCGACATAATGTCTCAGTTTTCTCATAAGTGCTACCTCCACTTAAGTGCTGTTGTGTTGATTACTAATGTGGTATTCAGCAACATTTCACAGTTTTTTTTGCTATTACACCTTATGCCTATCTAGGGACCAGTTTAAATAAATTAACCAGACTCGTATCCTCTGTGAATTGCTTTCAGTTTATAGTTTATACACTGATATTTGTCTATTGAAAACATGGATTCTAAATGTCTGCTTTGTCCGAATAGAAGGTTGTCAACCCCTATGCCATAATGCTTAGTCTAATGGTCACTCTTTGACATGCACTCTTCTCATGAATGATCTCCACCGGATAGTATAATTTGGCGGTGAAATGATTCTCAATTTCTTCTTTTTATGTAGTTAAATTCAGTTTATCCCAGTACTTATAAATTGAGTCTCTTCATTTTGTTTTTCAGAGATGGGATTCATTTATCAGCTGAAGGGAGCAAAATAGTGGCGGAAGAGATACTGAAAGTACTGAGAGAAGCAGATTGGAAGCCAAGTTTACACTGGAAATCCATGCCAACAGAATTTGCAGAGGATTCTCCTTATGATCTCGTTGCTGCTGATGGAAAGACGACGTTAAATCCCTCTGAATGGACGTTTTATAGAGATTCTCACTGGAACTCTCTATAAAATACCTTTCAGGGGATTTGCAGTTGCATGTTGAAGACTGAAGTATCCAGTGGTGCATGGGACACAAGTATGATATAATATAGTTCAACATCAATCGCATAATATTGAAGACTTACTTTGTAACAACTGTTATGCCTTCTCCTCTTACCCACCATATTGACATTGACACTAGGTTGTTTCTCCCTAGTTTCTTGTGAATCCTTTGTTCCTATTACTTTTGTCAAAATGTGAAGCCTCAACATGGGAATCCCCTATTTGGCAAATAAGAGACTACAATTACTTTGGATGTGTCGTATACTAACTAAAACAAGACACCTACGCTTTTCTCATCCAAATGGTTCGTCGTCAATATCAAATCCCTTCACATATTACCATACTTTTTCTAGAGATCCTCCGGATGGTCAATTCTTTTAATCCACATCACTTCCAAGCATGTCTTTCGTGAAGCTAATGTAATAACATATGCTTTAGTAATCGGTTTGGTCTTGGGCCCTAAAACTGGACCCAGATCGAAACCTCTTGCAATCTATTGGGCACTTAGATCTGAATTGAAGCAAAACAAGAAAAAGCGAGGAGACATCTGTTCCATTTTGGGAGTGAGAAACCGAAGCAGCGACCGTTCAGGTGACGCTGCACAATAGAGCTACTATTTTGATAGGAATGGGATTTGGATGCCCTTTCGATTCATGGTGAACGCATGCTGCATGTACTTGAACCCGACTGTTTCTATTTTTGGTTAATTTTGTTTTAAAGGCAATATATAGTGAAATTACACACAAAATGGTCAAAAACATTGGACTTTTATCACTCACAAATAAGATTACATAATGTTACAACATATTATTTAGGTTACTATTAGGATGAACAAGGATGGGAAGATTAATATCAGGATGAGTATGTGATGTGGTTCTTCAATCGTGCATGCAGTGGCGTAGCCATAATAGGGCGAGAGGGCATTTCAAGTGAAGGCTGTTAAGTTGTGATTGGTTGGGGAAATATTATACTTTGAAACAATATTTGCCCCCATTATGACACTAAAGTGACAAACTTGTTTTCAAAGTCTTATCTTGATTTGGACAAGACTCCACCATGCGACAAAACATATCCCCTTATATGATTTATGTTTGTTAATATTTTCATTACCTATATATCCCCATGAGTTTTCTCCTATCTCAATTGTTATTTGCATCTATATATACATATGGTTATATAATTTATTTGTCTCTTATCATTTTATCTGAATCATTGTTTACCGTAAGTTCGTTAAATAAAAAGTAATTTGCGAAACCGAGTGGAAGACATATTGATGAATGATAACATGATCATCATATAAAGAAAGATATATTGGATGGTGTTAATAATAAAACCATCATGAAATGATTTCAACATGTGAACAATTGTATCGGCACGATTACAACTGATTTAGTGGTGTTACTTTGTCCATTTCAAGTATTGATATAATAATTCATATATTTTTATGTGTTATTCAATGAAATTTTTTCGTTTAGTATCCTTGTTTAAAATCTGACCCTCCTAGTCATGATTTCTGGCTACGCCACTGCGTGCATGGTTCATATTAATAACCCATATAAATGAGTACTTGATGATGGTCTAATCAAAGTAGTTAAGCATCCAATCAATGACCTCGACTCTCTAATCAAAAACAGTGTATAATTGCATACAAAGAGTAAGAGTTTTTTTGGTACCGAGGGATTTCTAGTTTCGGCATTTTTTACATTTTTGGTGGAACAAACCTATATTTCTAATCAATGATCATAGTATTCTTGTCGTGTTGGTTCTTCATATGTGAACAAAAACTATATTTTTAATAGTTTACCCCTCAAATTTTTGGTGACAAAATCAATTTAGTCCTGTAACTTTTTTAAAATCAGTTCGCTCCTTCAACTTTCATAAATACATCAGTTAAGTCTAATTTTTGAATTTCCCTCGAAATATGACGTCACCAAACCTGTTGAAACTGACAAGGAACCTATAATTCAGTTTTATCCCCTCATTTTTAACGAATGTCTAAAATTATGGACCCATTTGTCAGTTAACAGCTTTTGTGATGTCATATTTCAAGATGAATTCAAAAATTGGACCTAATTGATGTATTTAGGAAAGTTAAAGGGGCGAACTGATTTAAAAAAAAAGTTACAAGAATGAACTGATTTTGCCACCAAAAATTTAAAAAATAAACTAAATTTAATTCTTTAATTAATGATCGTAGTATTCTTCTCGTGCTTTGTTCTTCATTTGTGACTTCCACTACCTGTTTAATCAGGTCTTGCGAAACTAATATATTACCAGATGTTCTGGTAATCGGTTTCGGTTTTGGGTTTCAAAATCGGACCCGGATCGAAACCTATTACGGTCTGTTAGACAGTAGGGCCCAGATTAAAACAAAACAATAGAAAAAGTGACGAGACACGTGTTTCATTTTGGATTGCGAAACAGAGAGAAGTCGAAGACTCGCACCCTCCTAAAATTTGGAGTTTCCCTCCTTTTTGAATATTTGGATCCTTCTTCTTCCCTCCCTCTCTATTTGTATCTTTCTCTCTCTCCCTCTCAGATTTCGCAGCCACCCACAAAACCCAACTCGTTGAACAACTACTCAGGTAAGTCTCAACTTCGATTCAATCACTTTGAACTTTATTCTAATCTATTTCAGTTCCAATTTGTATTATCATTTCCGATCTGGGTTTGTGTTTTTTTCTTTCTCAGAATCCAATTGGGGTTCTGTTTCATTCTGATTCTTGTTTTGACATGGGGCTTTTATGTTTTACGAATTGGGTTTTTGTGGGCTTGAGCTCTTTTAGTCGAAGTTTGAGTGTTTCAGCTGGATTATATATACATGCTTCTGGGGTTGTAATTTGTTTCAAGAAATTCTTCATCATCTTATTGATATTTGTGTTCATCAATCTGGGTAATTGGCGTTGAGTTCATATATGCTGAATTAGTGGCTGTCGAGTACAAGTCGATGAACCCAAATCTGGGAAATCTGAAAATTTCAGATTGGTTAGAGATTTGATTGTTGAACGAGTGTTGAAACTGTTATGTAAACCTTGTATTGCATTTTGGGTTCTGGTGCTTGTGAATTGTGAGGGAGAGTAGAAGAATTTAGATCTGAAGCAGTAGGTCAATTGCCTTGATTTAATCCTATGAAAGCTGTAGTCTTTGTTTTTCCTTACTGTCCTTGTGTGCTCTACTTCTCTTAGTAACCGTGAGGATTATGTTTCTCTTTTGAATATCCATCAAGTAAGGAATCTGAACCGAGGGAATAAAGTAGTATACATTCATAAAGGAAAAGGAGAATGAGGGGAGCAATGTAATTGATGTTAAATCAGCATACATATACACTTTTTTATTCTGTTTGAAAGGGTGGCAGAAGAGCAGAATAAGTTCAACTTATGATCCATGTTAACCTGAATCATTGGTCAAGGTTGGTCTGCAGTGTTGTGTAAACTAATTTAACAATTTTAGTTTTCTTTAAAGAGACGGACTATCTGATTTTCACCTGTGTAATCGGGTCTATTCTGGACTGCCAGTATATGTGTGATTTAACCAATTCATTGCTTCAGGAGTTTGTCTTGGAGATGCAGGGAAGACTGTAAGGACACAATATGGGGAATTACTATGACATTGATGATATTCTTGCCGAGGAAGAAGTTAGTTCTTGTCTTGTTGTACCCCGGATGTTCAAATTTTTTCTGATTTATTTACGTGTGTTCTGAATGTGTTTGCTGTTTTCAATCACAGCTTGTTTCAGTCATTTTCCAGAAAGGAGCAAATGGGGTTGGAATAGATCCTAGTGCTGAAGCCTATGGTGTAAGTGAACACAGTGGATTTGGGAACTTGGGGATATGGCCATTTATAATATCTTCTTGGGTGTGTGTTTTCAGGTTGAACCAGGTTCAAAGGTCAAGCTGCCATTCTGGCTAGCTTACGAGTTACATGTTAGACAAGTAGTAACGATGAAGCTTCCTGCGTGTTTCAATCAACAGTAATGATCCTTATACTTCAATTTAACATTTTTAGTTGCTGAATTGTAGAATTGACTTACTTCTCCCTTTCAGCTATTATCTGTGCTACAGTAATTGAAGTTCTAGTAGGCTCAGAAATATGGTCACTTGAAAGATCCAATTCTCTGGTAGTTTATTTTATCGTGTCTCAAAATGGAATGTGATGAATTGGTAGACCTGATACAAATTCTGCCAGTCCATGGGGAAGTATTAGATATGCAGTGAAAATAAGATGAACGACTTGGGTGACTCATAAGTTCACAGTTCATTGGATTATATATCTAACACCTGTGGTTTTATTTATATCAGAACAAGGCTGGAACTGGGGGCTGACGGAAAAGCCGTGGACTTGAGATCTCGATGTTTATACTTCTATGAATTTGGATGCAAGATAGCACCACTGTGAGTCTCTTCTAGTGTGAATAATTTTATCAGTACTTTCTTCTCCTTTAGTTGATCTTACAATGGGTAGACATTTAATATGTATGGCACCTTTGATGATAGAGGTGAAAGAGTACATGCGTAAAACCCCAGCATGGATTAACTATTTTACTACTGTGAATTTGGTTCTTTGTCAATGTGAAAGTGAAGAGTATTCCCAAAGTAAATCAATCCCTCAAATATTATGTTGATGCTATTCAAAACTTTCAGGGAAAGGAAACTTATTTCTTAAGTTAATCAGCTTGATTAAAAAAAAAAAAATCCTGTTATGCTAGAATAGGATATTTCCCATGATGCTCCATCCACCTGCCCCCTTTCACTCTCTAGATACTGTGAGCCCTATTTGTGCAACCAGCTGGAATGTTTTGTATTGCTAAATATATGCTTGATGACAAATTTTTGACACAGGCTACTCAAATTCACTCTATTGGTGAATATTTGACCAAATTAAAAGCATTGCATCCTGGTGATTTCCTTGTTTATGTTGTTTTGGTGATCAGTTGGACACATGAATAAGCTCAGGGCTGTGCTGTTTTTTGTTGATCACCTGGTTGTTTTGGTGATATTATTGTTGGGGAGCCTTTCTAGTGAGGACTCTTAAGTTAAGGACTTGGTGAAGACTTTTCGGTTTATGGTTTAAATGACCCAATTTTTGATCACATTTTGACATCTCATCCGTTCAATTTTTAAGTTTATATGAGTAGATTATTTCTACAAATTTTCAGCCAAATTAGTGTTCGTTAAGATAACAATTAGATCAAATTAATGGACGAACCAAATCTGTCAAATTTGAACTGTTAAAGTTATAATTGATAAATCACACTTATGAATGCTTTAATAATTTTTAATATAGTTGAAAATTTGTAGAAATGATCTATTAATAAATACCTATAAACTGAACGGTCAAGATGTGGATATAAGATTAAAATGTGAGATAAGCCGAAAAGTCCTCACCAAGTCCTCAACTTAAGGGTCCTCACTAGAAGGGTTTTATTATTGTTGATCACGGTTTATGTACTTTATGCCATCCATGTTTCTGTAGACTGAAATCTTTTTTTTTTTTTTCTTTCTCTTTAACTATGGATAGGTTGGCGACAGAGACATGGGATCATTCCTATTATCTGCATTTAGGAACAGGTATCAGGAAGTCCTGGCCAAGCGCATTCTGCAGCATATACAGCAGCTTCAAAACTCTTGACGCTCTTAACAAAAGAAGAAATTAACTGTGAGATTTATACAACATGTTGTTATCACATCTTCTACAACTGTATCTCAACCTCTTATGTGAATGTTGACAATAATTATGGATATAATTGCAGTATATGAGGCGGCTCAGTCCTCCATGGCAGCCTTTAAGAAGTGGCGGATGGGTGGCCCGAGATTACAGAGAGCTTCCGTACTTGGGAGGAAGAGGAAATCAACTGACTAGTCGCATTATTTACTCTGCTTCATCTTGTCTGAACCACTGTAGCAATTTGATATATACTTTTGGTTCGTGTATGATTATTAGTTTATTACAAGTCTGTATCCTCTGTAACATAACAAGCTCAAGAGCTGTACTTCAGTCCTCAAGTTAAACTATAATTGCAAATCCAAAGAAAAATATAACCTCTAGTCCCAACATAATGCCGTGAATTTTGGTTGAATTGATTGATTTTCATGCAACTTTTGCATGTAATAGTGAGATAAATATTGTTTTTATTTCTCCATTTCCTCTTTCTCTGCAGCGTGATCGATCTGATCTCATTCTTTTTTACGCATTTATAGTGCGAGCTATTCACCAACAGGGTAATGAACTCGCTAAAAAGAAACCAATATTACGTACATCAAACCAGTAGCATAGTACAAGCACATCGATTCGTACCTAAAAAATATACGTGGACGGTTAACGGATTACGAGAGATAAGGACAAAATGGCCAGAAAAATACCCATCCGTTGTCACTGCAAACAAAAAAAGAATAAAACTAATTAATTATTTATGATTTAATTGGCAATAAAAAAAACAAAGCAGACAAAGAAACCGACTAAACCGACCGAAGTTTCCAAATTTCCATGCAGCAGCTGACATGACCACCCGCGATTCCTCCTCCGGGCTCGACTCCTCCAGCATGGACGATCAACCCTCCACTAAACGCACCGTTTCACTCGACTCGGAACCCGAACCCGAACCCGAACCCGGACCCGGTGGCGAGGCCTGGGTCGACAACTTCAACCGCAGCTTCCGCCAGGTCCAGGCCGTCCTCGACCGCAACCGCGCCCTCATCCAGCAAGTCAACGACAACCACCAGTCTCGGATTCCGGCCAACATGGTCAAGAACGTCGCCCTCATCCAGGAAATCAACGGCAACATCTCCAAGGTCGTTTCCCTCTACTCCGACCTGTCGTCTGATTTCTCCTCCGTCTTTCGCAACAAGGACGGCGACGACAAGCCCAACTAGGGTTAATTTTAAGAAGTAAAATTACTAATCTGCCCCCCATCAAATGCTTGATTCTAGGGTTTCTGAGTGATGGATTGAGCGTGTGTGATTTGTGTGGTTGTCAGCTGTTTTTGGTGAATAAATTGATGAATAATGCCATGCTTGTTGTTGTGATTGATGCGTTGAATTTGTGGAGATTTTCGTGTCGTGTGGAACTGCTTGTGCTGTTAATTTGAGCTTTTGATTGCGAAGTTTTCGCAATTGTGGTTGGAAATTGTAGCTCGTGTGCTTGATTTGATGCGAATGCGTACATTTTGGAATGTGTTTCTTTAACTCTAGTGATGCTTAATTTTGGTGGTTAATAGGGCTTGTTTTGTTCATTTTGGGGGAGAGTAAGTTAGGTATGGTTAGGTTTTCTGCCGAATGCCTTGAAATTGCGTATATGGCTTGCTTCGTCGATTAGGCAATGATCTATGATGCTTATGAAAGTTTGTGTTTTTTTACAAGGAAGGATTACAGTGCAACTGCATTTCCTGTTGAACCTGCCGAACTAAAGACGAGGTATTTATGGCTTTTCTCTCAATGCCTTGTTTGTTGCAAGGTTGATACGGAAGTTGTGGACCTTATGTTAAGGAATCTTTTCCCAGCAGGTCAGCATGGAATGTTCAGAGTTCAGACGAGTAGCTTGTTATTAGTTAGGTTCTGAATTTGGGTGCTGAAGGAGAATATGTGCTGCTCATAGTAGAGGGCAACTTCTCTCACATATTCTTATGAAACTAGCAACTTCTGACTCTGTTTGGTCGTGTTGTATTTGGGATCTGTTCTCATCCTTGTATTGTAAAAATCACTCTATCAGTCCTTTTATCAACCTGCCATGATGCTCTTACCAGACATTGGGTTACAGATAGTAAGGAGAAACTCATCTGTGGCCATTCAAGTATTCAAGATTATCATCATTCTGAAGATCTTTTACCAGATTTTAGTTCACAACAAGTCTAGGCCTCTTTATCTGCAGTTCCTGGACTCCTGTAGTATCTCTGTGTCAGGCTTGAACTTGTTCAGGAGGTTTTATGATTCAATCACTTTGCAGCCTAATATGATCAGAACACTATTAAGTGTGTGCAGATGGCAATTCCGGCTACAAGCTTCTTTATCTCTCAGCACACTTATGTGCTTGTTACTTGTGGTAGTCGATTTTGGGGATATTGGATTCTGTTGGTTTCCGTTTCAACTTTGTTTTTGTTGTGTTTCAATGGCTCGTTAGCTGTTAGGAACAATCTGCAAATCCTATCATAATACTAGTCAAGATTCTACCTTCGCATCTAGCCTCTCGTGTGACCTCAATTTTGCTTACAGTCATTCGTCCAAGCTTCTTTCAACCACTTATCAAGCTCAGTGAGACAATTTGGTGATCTACAATCAATAGCGACTCCTTATGGAGTTGTAGTGAGAAACTCGATGTGTGACTTAGGTGAGTAATAGAACCAAACTTCTTGCCAAATATTAAGCCACTAACGTGCAACATAAGTATATGGTATGAACAATAATATCTCCACAAGGCAATAGTTGCTAATCATTTAAACATTGGGGTGCACATCGGAAGGTCACTGATATTGCCATTTTATCACTTTTTTGTGAAAGATTAGGGTAGGGTGATCACATCGGAAGTGCACCGCTGTCTTTGATAACAACCTTGCTCTTAGGTGCCCCATTCAATCCTCCTACTGTTCAACCTTGTACACAACGTCCATTCCAGAAAGCACCTTGCCAAATACAACATGGTGACCATCCAACCTGTGAAGAAAAGGATAACCAAATTGCAAGAATGTAAGTTATTGAAATGAAAAGAGTTCAATCTCAACAGGAAAATATCTCATTCTCCCAGTACATGTGCATTTTTCATGTCCAAACTCAGAATGAGAACTCTGTTCTTTATTACTACTTGATTGAGCTAGTTGCCTGTTTTTGAGAACACTATACTTGAAAATTTAACAATGAAGATATCCCCACAAGTTGGAAAGAAGAATCAAGTACCAGCTAGTTTTGACAGTTGTGATGAAGAACTGTGATCCATTGGTGTCTTGGCCAGAATTTGCCATTGATAAATAACCTGTTTGTCACACAAAAGAATCCGGAACGCAAAATTACTAACATATTGGGAATACAGATATTTGCAGTATTCACATTTTGGAAGAGTACAACTCGGATTCAAGGAAGGGTAAAGCCTGCCTGGTCCAGTGTGCTTCACTTTGAAGTTTTCATCTGCAAACTTATCCCCATATATCGATTCTCCACCTCTTCCATCACCAAGAGTGAAATCTCCTCCCTGAATCATAAAGCTGGGAATGATCCTATGAAATATACTTCCTTTGTAGTGCAGAGGCTTCATACTCTTCCCAATTCCCTTTTCCCCTGCAACCCAAGGGCTCGTTAAACTCAAAACAACAGCACGAAAGCCATAGCTTCCATCTGATCTTAGAATCACATTATGAAAGAAGCCAAAAATCATAAGATCACAGTAAGGGAGCTAAAGTTACTTGGCTACCAGTGCAAAGTGCTCGAAGTTCTCTGCATTTGAAACACAAAACTCTGGTTAACTCTTATCAAGGTACAGAAAACGTTAGTACATTACAGTGTCACTGGATGAATTACTGGGTACCTACCTATTGTTTTTGGAACTGTATTTCCAAATAGACCCATGACTATGCGACCTGAAAAACAATACAATGTAAACAAATCAAGAAAACAACATTAACTTACAGAGAGCCATTCATTTTTTCTAAAGCTTTAAGTTTTGGGAATTGGGGGAACACAAAGATTCGATCTTCATACTACTCAATCAATCAAATACCGGAACAAATTAGCAACTACCCTGAACATTTAGCTCAATCTATTAAAGAATCCATACCAATGGTTTTCCATCAATTTCAATATCGAAGAAAACTTGGTGAGTCACTTTTTCCAAATCATCACTTTCCTGCCAAACCCAGAAACACAAACAACCATAAGCTCTGCTTGCTTCTACGTAAAATTGGGTGCTTGGAACAAGAATCAATCTCACCTCAACGATATCACTCTTGCTTTTGAGGGTGTTTGGCTCAGATAGTACTTTATCATTGCTAAATCGATTCTGATATGAAATTCACAGCACGGATTATTATCAAAACACAAAGTAAATCTAAGTTCTTTGAAATGAGAATTATAACGAGCTAATGGGGAGGTACCAGAATGACAACTAATGTGGCCAAGAGAAGCAAACCCCACAAAAGAGCTGCGGCAGAAACCAACCTTCTAGGCATCTCTCCCTGCTTTCTTCCAAGTCTTCCGCAGCAAAATTGTAAAAACACTGACCCCAAAAAAAAATGAATATAGCAAGACCCGCCTTCTTTCTTTTTTTTTTGGGCACTTGATACTTTTTTTTCTTCTTAATATTCCTTCTATTGTCCTGTCTTCCTTTAAATCCAAACAGGTTTTTGACAAATGAAGCATTGAAATAATGATTATTGGTGCAAAGTTGACAAAACATATACGTGACCATAATGAATAATTTCATTCACTTTAGTATATAATCGGAATTACGTATAGTGTCAGCAAAGATTGATTTTTTTTTTATGGGTAAAGATTGATGATAACCAATAATAAAAATGATAACCATTTAAAATAATGAAAATGAAACCTATATTTTTCTAAAATTCTTGTATATGCGATGTATAATACACAATTGTAATGTCCTGATGTCTTGATTTTCGAATACAAAATAAACTCGTAAATAAGAAATAGGTGTGATGTTCGTCTCCAAAGATAAGACGGTACAATCACCTTTTTCACTAACAATCTCTTCTAATTTCCATTTTGGTAATGGAAACACGGATCATTCCATACTTGATCACAGTGAGATCCAACCCATCACGCCATTTGTAAGGAAAGTTAGAAAACTAGAGTAAGTTAAGATCTTTGGAATTTGAGTACTTTGTCGACGTCGGAAGACTTAAGAAGAAGACGAAGACCAAGCACGTCTTTGAAACTCCCTCCCTCAGTCAGTCCCCCTTTTTTAAGGCGGTGCCGGTTCATCTTCATTCAACCACCCTCTACCTATTTTATCATTTTTCATTATTTCACCTATTTAATTTCCAATACGAGAAAAAAAGAATGAAAATTTAGGAGAAAGAGGGAAGTTTTCGCAGTTTGACGTTGGTGGTTAGTTTCGAATGAACCAGCTGAATCCTAGGCCCTCTTCCTCTGTTACACTCGACCAAACAGATCCTCAAACACAAGACCGATGTCCCATCCTCACCCATCATCATCGGGAACCCCAAAATCCAAAACCAAACATACCGAGATGACTTCCCACTCACCATCATCGGAGAAACACGACAAGAAGAAGCACAGCAAGATGGGCGACGAGAATGCGACCACCAACAACTACAAAATGTTCATGTTCTTCAACCGCAAGTTCAAGATCAGAGAGTTGAGCCCACCTCCCGATGTCAAGGAACTCTTCTCCAAGTTCGCCGCCGGCGCTGACGTAATGTCCCCCGACCAGTTCTGTAACTTTTTGATCGAACACCAGCACGAGAAGGTTTCCCTGGCCGATGCCAAGCGCATCTTACATGAGTTCTCTATCCGGCGACACCATGCTATGAAACCCAAAGAAGACAAAGACAAGAAGAAAGAGCACAGAACCGCCGGCGAACACGGCCTCACGCTCGACGACTTCTTCAACTTCTCTTCGAGGAAGAATTCAACGGCCCCATCAAACGTGAGGTTGGTGCAGACTGTGAAATGTGAAAGTTTTATACTCATTTGTTCGAATTTAGGGGACTTGTTTAGTTGTTTTGTTTTTTTTGTTGTTGTTGTGATGTTGTTGGTGGGTGAGATTGTGTTGAATGTGTCTGTAAATTTTGGTGTTTTTTCTGTTTTTCAGGTACACCATGACATGACAGCTCCGTTGTCGCATTATTTCATATATACAGGACATAATTCATACCTGACTGGAAATCAACTCAGCAGTGACTGTAGTGATGTCCCAATCATCAGGGCCTTGGAAAAAGGGGTCAAAGTGATTGAGCTTGATTTATGGCCTACGTCTTCGAAAGAGGATGTTCAAGTTTATCATGGAAGGTATTAATTCGCTTAGTAAAGCTCATTTCAATCAGGCATTGGTATTTGTTTTTCGATCTTTTTTTGTAGTGTAGGGATGGCGAAGTAGAATAAGAACCAATTCTGCACAATGCAGGACCTTGACGGCTCCTGTGACACTCGTCAAATGCTTGAAATCCATTAGAGAACATGCTTTTGTTAAATCTTCCTACCCTGTTGTTATTACTTTCGAAGATCACCTTACTACCAAGCTTCGGGTTAAAGTTGCAGAGGTACTTGGCTTTCATTAGTACTCTTATTGATGGTGTACTGGTCTAGTATTCAGTCATGTTTAAAGGTTCAAACCTGTTGCTTTGCCAATGTTGCCTAGTCTGACTTAGAATTGATTTAATGTGTAGTTGGTTACCCAAATATTTGGAGATATATTGTATTATCCAAAGTCAGAAGACCCGATGACAGAATTTCTGTCACCTGAAGCATTAAAACATCGAATTATAATCTCAACAAAGCCACCAGTAGTAGGCGAAGGTAATGACAAGGATTCATCTGAAGAATCGGAAGTGGTGAGCTGAGCAATGCAGTTTATGTTCTCCCCAATTTGGTTTCTCATTGTGTGCTTGTTTGAATTACTTCTTTTAATTGGTACAGAGTGACAGTGATAGAGAAGCTGAGAGCAAAGCTGCAGTTGACATCAAACCGGTCCAGTCAGAACCGCCTGAGTATGCGTCACTTATAACAATCCATGCTGGGAAACCACGGGGTGGTTTGAAAGAGGCTTTAGAGGTTGGTGAGAAAGTAAGACGTCTCAGTTTGAGTGAACAAAAACTAGAAAAGGCTGCAGAAGACCATGGAGCTGATATTGTTAGGTAAATATCTGCAGCAAGCAGTTATCTCATCAGCCTTTTGTTATCTGTGTTCTCTAGCAGTGGTCGTTACTCGTTAGTGTAATGATTCCGATACTTGGTGTTGTGTTATGATCTCTAGGTTCACACAGAGGAACATTTTAAGGATCTACCCCAAAGGAACACGAGTTACTTCCAAGAATTACAAACCGCATGTTGGGTGGATGCATGGAGCTCAAATGGTTGCGTTTAATATGCAGGTTAGCTTTGAAGTTTCGTGGATAATCTTAATGGAACCTAACAATATGTCAATGGCAGCGATCGATAAGAAATATAACCCGATCTCTGCATATAAAATAGGGACGGGACAAATTACTTGAGCTGATGCATGGGATGTTTAGAGCCAATGGAGGGTGCGGTTACTTGAAAAAGCCTGCCTTTTTGATGCATAGGGGTCCAAATAATGAGGTTTTTGATCCTAAAAGGACCTTGATGGTAACAAAGACATTGAAGGTGAGCACAATTTGTTTATCTCGAGTCGAGTTTTTCGGCATATTGGCAATGATCGTAGAGCATTGATGTGAATTGACAGGTAAAAGTATACATGGGAAATGGGTGGCACTTGGATTTTAGTCGAACACACTTCGATAGATTCTCCCCACCAGACTTCTATACAAAAGTTAGTAAGATCCATCTTCTGTTTCTCATAATTCGATAATGTGATTCCTATATTGTTGCTGTTGCCCTTCTCTTTCTTTCCCCCACATGTTGGTATTCCTCAGTTAAGTGGGATAAGCTCTTTCCATTTTCCGTTCCTTTCCACATGAAGTTTCTTAGCATTTTTAACTTCTATTGTGAACTTCCTCAATGATCAGCCACCTTTTAGAGTCTTCTTAAGAGTTTGTGGACTCTCGTCATGGATTCAGAAGCATTTCCGATTTGAAAACACCTGCTGCATTGTTGTGTTCTATGGACTTTGATCATGAATTTAGAAGCCTTTTCTATGTATAAAACCTCTTACATAACCAACCAATTCCTCAACATACTGTGTCTACCAACTATGAAAGGTACATGGTCCATTGGTGTCTGGTTAGTACTGAAAGTAATCGATGAATTTGTGGCAGGTTTATATTGTTGGAGTGCCTGCAGATTGTGTCAAGCACAAAACAGAGATAATCTACGACGAATGGATACCCGTTTGGAATCAAGAGTTTACATACCGTATGAGCGTTCCAGAGCTTGCTATACTTCGGATTGAAGTCCGAGATTCTGACAGGTCTGACAAAGATGATTTCGGCGGCCAGACATGTTTGCCTGTCTCGGAGCTAAAATCTGGGATCCGGTCAGTCCCACTTTACGATCACAAGGGTGAGAAATACACATCTGTAAGGCTCCTAATGCGGTTTCAATTCGAGTCGAATCTCGCACCTGCCTAGTCTATACCCCACAGCAGTCATCCTTTTCCATCATGGCTTTGTGGCCTTTTTCATGGTTTTCAATAGCACATAGGTACTCGATGTGTAATTAGTGAGATTATTGATCATGTTATAGGATTACTGTGTATCGAAGCCATGACATTGACTCGGAAGAAGGTGCTAGTGGATAGTGGGGTTGTCCACTCTTACAAAAATCAATGATCAGTTTATCCAATCAATCATTAGAACAACAATCTCCGCGATCCAAGTGTTTTTTAACAATCTTTTTTTTTTCTTTTTTTTTCTTCTTGTTTTGATATCGAAGGAGAAACTGCATAGCAAAATACCGAATAAATACTTTATTCAGCTGATTTAACTTGGAACACATAAACAGCAAGTGAGTTAAACGAAACTGAAGGACCAAATAAAATATGATCGCTCATTCTACTAACTAGCATCTTGACCCGCACTACGTGCATGTGTGAATTTTTTTATTTTTTAACTATTACAATTATGCTCAAATTTGATTTCTTTCCTCACTTTTCTCTCTCACTTCCCATGTTTTAAGCTTCTTTTTTTTTCTTGTTTCCAATAACATTTGCAATTACTACTATGTATTTCATCTCTTTAGAAGAATATTTTAAAGTTTTAATCAATCAAGGGTATTATAAGTAGTTAAAAAATTTAACCGTTGATAAAGTCAAAAAAACCTTCTGGCTTTATTAATAGAGATTTATCTTTCACAAAGTTTGCTTCATGTCGAAATATTACGGACAAAAAGTAGAAGCTAAGAGTTGCATATCCTTCACCATAGTACGAACTTGCCAAGGAATGGAGGAATGTCCATGAAGGCATCCAGTAAGGATGTTAGAGTCACCTTCTACCATAACGTGAGAACACTGATTGTGACTAGCTGTATGAAGTCCTTCCCAAAGAGCAAAAGCGTCGGCTAACAATGCTAGTGTAATCAACAACTTTGGAGGCTGCAAGCCTGCAACCATTGCATTCCCTAGGGGATTCCGGATGACACATCCAATAGCAGGATTAGCGGTTTGCCTAGTCTTGACGAATAGAACCATCAAAGTTAAGTTTGACAAAAAGAAAATCTAGCGATGCCATTTAGTTATAGAACGCGATCAAATGTTTGTAATTACGATATGTTTACTTGATTGAACGACAACAACCAAAACAGATAGCGGATTCTACGCACCAAGGTACTTATACCATTAATGTCTAAGTGTTTAAATCACGGTATGAGAAGATCGAATGAATACTAGAGATCTTAAATTTCTTTATTTTAATTTCATTTTTGATTCCATCAAATTAAACACCTATAATAAGAGTACATCTTATTCGACTTAGTGTTCTCACATTCTTAGTTAGAAATATTTGAGACTATTTTTTTAGGTTTCAATTTTGTTAACAGTATTAGTATATATGCATGTAGTGCGACGTAGATAACCGGATCAAAATACTGTATATTCGTTACTCGGTTTACTTTCACATTTATGCATAAAAGAATTTTCGTCCAAGACATCTTAGATATGCAGACGTACCAAACATACAACTACATAAAAAAACATTTTTCTTTTAAGATTGGATTTACGAATATGATCCATTGCTAGATTGTTCCGGAGATGCAATATTCTGTAAGAAGAAAGGGTACCGACATGAAGAGGAGGAGTAAATAGTGTAGGGTCGTCGTCCGGCGACGTTGATGGATCCGTCATCCGTCAAGGTGGTAAAGTCATTGTCTGGATTTTGCCGAGGTGGACGTTGAGGTCAATGTCTGGTAGCAAGGGTGATGAGTCATCATCTGAATATTTATGTAAGCAATTTAAATCGGTACCAGTACCACTACTCCACCACTAGGTCGACGTAATAATATGATCCAGCCCCAGCCAGCCAGTGTTGTTGTCCTCACATATTTTGGCATATGCCGTTCCATTATTCGTTGATTAACCTGTTCGAATTCGCCAGCGTTGCTCTTTCTTTTGCCGACTTAATCTTAAGTTGTGTTAATCATTTTGGAGTCTCTTGGTCAAAATTCGAGTATATTGAAAGGTACTTCTGGTATCACACCATGCCACACGTGTTTGGTGTGTTGTAAAATATATTCTTACCCGTTATTATTACAGTGTAAATAATGAACGATATTTAGAATATTGTCGAAAATGAGCTTGTTTAAAAATTATATCGCATTGTCAAATACTAAATATAAGCAAATGAGTATGTGAAACTTTCAAATAGGTAGATGAAATCAAGAGAACGACTCGACACTAGAGCAAATGAACAATATCGGTTTCTTAGAAATAATTTGATTTTTGCCTCTCAGCTTCTGTCATGCAAATATTCGTGTATACAAATCTGATGACCTTTACAACAAATGATATTATCAATGCCAGACTAATTACTAACTGTACTGCGAGGAGTGGCCATTACTACCTACAAGACGAGCATCTGTATTGCTTGATGTTCTCAGCCTTGGCAGGTGTCATATTCACTCAGTACACGACGCTACGAGCTCGGGAATGACGACCAAACTATTTTATATCAATTTTTGGCTAACAAAAGAAGAAGAATAAAAAAATTTGCCATATGGCAATATCATTACAAAGTGATTTCATAAATATGATAATAGTTTGCAAAACATATATGATCGAATTACACAGTATAATCTTAATCATCCATATAAGAGTACAACCATTCATTTGTATTAGTGAATATATATATATATATATAAGTATATAACACTATGGTTCTGATTAAGAAGATTGAAAAAAAACAAAACCCTAAGGAGAGCGGCGGCAGCTCTCAACTCATCTCCAAAACAATCTTGTCCGGTGGCGACCTTAGGTCAAGGCTGGCCTCTTGGCCATGCCGATGCCTCATGGTTTTGCTACCGGACGGGATTTGAAATTTGACCGACAACTTGAGAGAGGAGGATCGGCGAGAGTTGTTGGTTAAAGGTTTTCCAGGGCAGTTGGATTGTAAGGCATGGCCGATCGCTTTCCTGAGTTGTTTTTCTTCATCTGAAATTTCCAGATCTTGTGGCTCACAGTGAGGCTAAGATGGTTGGGCAGATTGATGATGGTGGTGAGGATTCAGCGGGCTTGGAGTTTGCTGGTGTTTGTGTAACTGTTATGGATCTTGTCAGACTGTGATGGTGACATTGTTAGGCAACTATGTGAGATTTCATGGAGGTAGCAACGGAGATGATGAGACGATCTAGGAGGGGCAGCGGTCGGTGAGGGAGAGTGGTTTTGGTGGTGGCTGGCACGGGTCAACCTTCAACTGGGCCTTTCGCTGGGCTTTCTGCTAAAGTTGTTTTGGTTTCTAAGTTGGGCTACGGTTTTTGCCGTAGTCTAATTTTAAGTATTTAGCTAGTCTATTTACAGTAATTCCTTTTGTTAGGAACCTAAGCATTTGTGTGTCTAGTATTTCATGTTTTTCTGCTAGAAATAAGTGAACGAAATCTTTGTAATGAATGGTGCTAGCATGCCACGTCCTTAACTTGCCCAAATGTTTGGTAAGGGAAGGCATGTATTCGTGTCATTCTAGCTTGAGTATCAATGAAATTGCCGTATGACTTTACCTGTCAAAAAAAAACTATGGTTCTGATTTTTACTGTTAGAGTTTATGTTTATTTTTTTTTGTTCCTCACAATGGAATTTAGAAAAGAAAACAAAAAGAATAAAGACCAAATCTAAAGAGTAAAAAAAAACCGCACACTTTTTCATCTCCCTTGTCGTTGTTGTGTTGGTTAAGCCAAGCCAAAGAGCCAAGAATGAAAAGGCAGTTGTAAGGAGTAAACACCCATCTGGAAATTGAAAAGCTGGACCCCACCCCATCCTTCTTTCCATTTCCCACGGTTCTGGATTCCTCTCTCTAACCCAACACTTGAACATTTCCACACACTCCCCCCAGTCCTCAACTGAAAAAGTCTCCGGCCACCGCCTTCGTCATCTTCCGGCGATGTCCAAGCAGACCTACAGAGTGTGCTTCTGCTTCCGCCGCCGCTTCCGCCTCGCCGTGTCGGAAGCGCCGGACGATATCAAGTCCCTGTTCGACCAGTACTCCGAGAATGGCCTCATGAGCCTCGATCACCTCCACCGCTTCGTCAGCGAAGTCCAGAAGGAGGACCTGACCAAGGAGGAGGCCCAGACCCTACTGGATCAGAGCCTCCACGAGTTCCGCCACCTCAGTATCTTCCACCGCAAGGCTCTCAACCTCGAGGCCTTCTTCAAGTTCCTTTTCGGCGACAACAACGCCCCTATCAACACCAAGGTACGTTTGAATTGTTTCGGATAATTAACTTTAGGTTTTTCATAATTTGGAGGTGAGAATTTCGGTGGTTGGTGTCATTTAGGTACACCATGATATGAATGCGCCTTTGTCGCATTATTTCATACACACCGGACACAATTCATACTTGACCGGAAATCAGCTGAGCAGCGACTGCAGTGATGTGCCGATTATAGAAGCTCTTCATAGAGGTGTGAGGGTGATTGAGCTTGATATTTGGCCTAATTCGACCAAAGACGATGTGGATGTGCTTCATGGAGGGTATGTGTGTGTTTATGAGTTTGTAATTTTTGTAATTTGGACTGATCGGAGATGTAGCAATGTGATAGTGAATTGTATGGGTAAATTGTTATTTATTTTTTTGTACGAAATTGAGGATAAAAATGTGTTTGTTTTTTTGTTATAGGACCTTGACTGCTCCAGTGGCACTTATCAAATGCTTCAACTCTATAAAGCAACACGCTTTTGTTGCCTCTGAGTACCCTGTTGTAATTACCTTAGAGGATCATTTAACCCCTAATCTTCAAGCTAAAGTTGCCGAGGTAGGTTATTTCTGTAATTTTAATTTTATTATTATTAGGGACTTCATACCCTAGTGTTCTGATACTGATAGTATGTACTGTTGTGTCTTCGATTTTTAGATGGTCACTCAAACATTTGGAGAGGTGCTGTTTTCTCCTCCGGGATCCGAGTGTCTTAAAGAGTTTCCATCCCCAGAATCACTGAAGAGGAGGGTTATTATATCAACTAAACCACCTCAGGAATATCTTGAGGCTAAAGCTGCTGCCGAAAAAGCTGCTGCGGCTGCAAATGACTTAAAGAGGGGAAAGAGTTTAGCTCCTGATGAGGAAGCTTGGGGTAGAGAAGTCCCGGACCAAAAAGGAGCAGTTGCAGAAGATGATAAGGTGGTGAGGCTGTGTGTGTAACTTGCTACATTGCTCATTTGATGTGCAAAATCTTACTCAAGTTATGTTTTTAGCAGAATGAATTGGATGAAGAAGATAGCCCTGAGGAGGAATATGTTGAGGATGTAGAGTCCAAGTCACCACAAAATGTAGCACCTGAATATAAGCGGTTAATTGCCATTCATGCTGGGAAACCTAAAGGTGGATTGGCGGAGTGTCTCAAAGTGGATCCCAATAAAGTGCGCCGTCTTAGCTTAAGTGAGCAACAACTTGAAAAGGCATCAGAAACTCATGGAAAAGATATAGTCAGGTATTTAATCAAAATCTGTTATGAACTGTTCTGTATTCCTTATCGTTTCATCCACCCATGGCATGACCCTGCAGACTATTAATGTTTACTGCTATAAGAGTGTACTGCTGAAATTGACTTGTTTGACTACTCATTTTTGATGATAACAGTAATCCAACATGTTCTTTACTGGTGTCTGGTTTGACATATATGTGAACCAGAAATTAGAGACTAGAATTGTCATCTCTAAACCAACCATGATTCATACATCTATCCTAGTGCATGTACCAATGCTTTATCAATGAAGGAATCAGTTTAATTGCTCTATGCTAGTTAACACTTCAATTTTTTTGATAGAGTTAACTTATTCTAATGAATGGGTCTTATAGAGGGGAAGATTCAATTTAGGGCCAAGTCTGTACCTATGTGCACTTTATGTCATATGCCTAGTATTGTATTGTATATTCTTATGCTTTCACTTCCATACAGTCACATTTTTTTCTCTACTTAGGAATCCATCATTTTTGGCAATGCAGATTTGTATTCTTGATTATTAATAGAAAAAAATTTCCTTTCTGATTGGTTCTGTTCAGATTTACCCAGAGGAATATTCTGAGGGTGTACCCAAAGGGTATACGTGTGGACTCATCGAATTACAACCCAATGATTGGGTGGTCACATGGTGCTCAGATGGTTGCATTCAATATGCAGGTAAGGGTATACTTATGCCAAAAGTTCTTCCCCCTATTGGTAATTTAGATTATGACCTGCTGCTTCCCCTTTTAAGTAAAACTTGAGCTTGTAAAAGTCAAAGGAGATATTAACCTGAGGACCACCATTAGTTTGTTCTTTTCTTATGCGTCAGATCTATGCTTTATATCAGATTATGTTTATTTAACAAAGAGGATGAAAATTGAACAACAGAAGGATAATAATTGTTTGTGTTTAGCTAGCCATCATATGGGAATATGAACGTGTTCAGTGTTGAGTTCACATCTTGAAATCAGTATGTGTTTCCTTGTGATAGGGACATGGAAGATCACTGTGGGTGATGCAAGGAATGTTTAGAGCTAATGGTGGATGCGGATATGTGAGAAAACCAGATTTTCTGTTGAACACTAAAGAGATCTTTGATCCTAAACAGAAGTCATCAGTTAAGAAAACATTGAAGGTGAGGGCTTTATTGCCAGGCTTCTGACTTCAGTAAATTTTTCACGCTGTAATGTAATATTAGTGTACTCAATCCACTTTATATTATAGCTCATCGTATGTTTTTATTATCCATTGACAGGTGAAAATCTATATGGGAGAAGGGTGGTATTATGATTTCAAGCACACGCACTTTGATGCGTATTCACCTCCTGATTTTTATGCAAGGGTTAGTGGAGACAAACTACAAGATTAATTTCATTCTTTCTTCTTTGATTGAGAACATCATTTTGATTCTTCTGGCTATCTGATCTCTATTCTGACGTATACTTACGCATTTATACATCAGCATTGGCCTATTTCCCTGTGTCTTGTGGTCCTGTTGTTTCCTTCTAATTTTACTTGCTTCTAATGATTGGAACTGTTGTGGATGATGTACATTTCAGGTAGGTATTGCCGGAGTTGCTGCAGATACTATAATGAAGAAAACAAAGACTCTAGAGGACAACTGGATTCCTGCTTGGGATGAAGAATTCGAATTCCCTCTAACTTGTCCCGAACTGGCTGTGATTCGCATTGAAGTTCACGAGTACGACATGTCAGAAAAGGATGACTTTGGAGGGCAAACAAGCCTCCCACTGTCTGAGCTGAAAAAGGGCATTCGAGCAGTTCCCTTACATGATCGCAAGGGAGAGAAGTACAAATCTGTAAAGCTTCTTATGCACTTCGATTTAGTTTGATGCTACAACAACGTCTCAGAGAAGAACAATAAGCACGAAGTCTTTTATGTAAATTTTCGTGAGTGTGTGTATGTTATTGTAAAAGAATTGCTTTCCCAGTGTGTAAAGTTGTAAGATTGAGAAAACAGCTGGTGTTTCATAATAAAATTTTTGAAGCTGTATTGAGTGAGAACACATTTGGGCGTTCCTAAACTTTCATGGGCTTTGTTATTCTAGGCCCACCAGCCCATTAACTGGCCCAACAATAAATACTCTAGATTCTGCCGCGCTCTTACAAATCCGTCAGTCCCACGCTCTTGTTCTTTCTTCTTCCCAAAAATGAATTCGGACTCCGATACCGACTCCGATCACAGCCAATCCGGATCCGGATCCGGACCGGCCCGCCGCCACTCGGATCTATCCGACTCCATTTTCCGATCCTACTTAGAATTCACCGGAAAAGCCTCCGCCACCAACGCCGACCTCTCCAAGATCCAATCGTTCCTGACGTCATCCTCCTCCGGCGCACTATCATGCTTGATATGCCTGGAGCGGATCCGACCCGGCGACCCGACCTGGTCCTGCACCTCCGTCTGCTTCTCCGTCTTCCACCTCTTCTGCATCCAGAGCTGGGCGCGCCAGGCCTCCGACTTGTCCGCGCTACGCGCCTCCACGCGCCTCCCGATCTCGCAGAGCAAAGCGGCGGAGGTATCACTCTGGAACTGCCCTAAATGTAGAGTAGAGTATACTCAGTCTCAAATTCCGAAGATTTATAAGTGCTTCTGTGGAAAACTCGAGAATCCACCTAGTGATGATCCGTGGATTCTTCCTCATTCGTGCGGTGAGGTCTGTAATCGGCCGCTGAAGCACAACTGCGGCCACCGTTGCTTGCTCTTGTGCCACCCGGGGCCCTGCCCGTCCTGCCCGAAGCTCGTGGAAGCTCGCTGCTTCTGCGGCAATGTGCAGGACGTGAGGCGCTGCGGGTTTAAGAATTTTTCGTGTAACAATGCGTGTGAGAAGAAACTAATGTGTGGGGTTCATTGCTGCGCGGAGATTTGCCATGAGGGGCCTTGCCCGCCGTGTAGGGTGAGGGGGAAGTACAGGTGCCAATGTGGGAAGAGGGAGGAGGAGAAGGAGTGTTGTGAGAGGTTAGATTTTAGGTGTGAGGAGGAGTGTGACAAAATGCTGGGGTGTGGGCAGCATAAGTGTAGTAAAGGGTGTCATTCGGGGGAGTGTGGACCGTGCCCGTTTCAGGGGAAGAGGACTTGTCCGTGTGGGAAGAGAGTGCATGAAGGATTGTCTTGCAAGGATGCGGTGCCGCTGTGTGGCGCAACTTGCGATAAGATGCTCAGTTGTGGATACCATAGGTGCCCTGAGAGGTGTCATCGCGGGCAGTGCCTTGAGACGTGCAGAACGGTTGTCACTAAGTGGTGTCGCTGCGGGAGCTTGAAAAAGGAGGTAGAGTGATCAAAATGTTTTGGTTTATGAATGGATTGTTTGTATTCTTTTTGTGTGTTTGCTGATTTGTTAGTGTAATTGGATCTAGAATAGGTTCCTTGTCATCAAGATTTGACATGTGAAAGGAAGTGCCAGAGATTAAGAGACTGTGGACGCCATCCTTGTAAACGCCGCTGCTGTGATGGGGATTGCCCACCATGCTCGGAGGTTTGTATGTTTCTTTAATCCTTTATCAGTATTTTCTGAGTCTGCAAATAAATTGTATTTTGTACTGATATTTTGAACTGTTAGATTTGTGGCAGAAAGCTTCGCTGTAAAAACCACAAATGCCCATCTCCCTGCCATAGGTGTGTGCTCCTTCTTTGAAAAGTATGCCAGATTGCTACTTGTTAAACCCTATCTAAAATTTCTGGAGTATAACTGTTTAAGTGTTAGTGCAGAGGTGCTTGTGCTCCTTGCCCTGTGATGGTGACAATTGCATGTTTATGTGGCGCGACACACTTTGAGGTGCGAGTTCTGTCATTGTGCGCTTTTGTTCATTTATATAGATGAGGGTTATTACATCTATATACACTATGTATATGAATGGTGGCCTTGGTTCTGACTGCTGCAAAAGAATTGAACTCTTTCTTCCTCATGGAAGAATATATCTTTTCATATTTATGTTATGAATTAGCTTTTCCTGTTGTTTGATATCATTTAAAAAAGAAGACTTGGTTGGTAATTGGTATTCTGTTGCCTGGTGATCACTTGCCAAAAATGTTGTGCAGTTATAAAGTTTTACTTCATTAAGTTGCTTGACGTAGTTGGTCTAAACATGTATCTGCCATCTTAATGGTGTTGATGCAGGTTCCTTGTGGTACTGAGATGGATCACAAGCCTCCTCGATGTCGTAAGCCGTGCCCTATTACTCCTTTATGTAGGCATGGGCCAAATAGCAAGGTACATTTAGTTTCTTTGGCTTAGTTTCTCTCTAATATTGTCCTGTTCTCTTTGCTTTAGAGCTTTATGACATTGTCCTGAGTTTCTTCCAACATATGTTGAGGTGCTTGAAAGTTTGGAAGTTATAGAATGATCACCAGCATCTTGTCTTATGAATGTTAAGTGGGACCTTTCACTCTAGCTGAAGAGCTGGTTTCAGTTGCATTTACTTTCCTATAGTTTGGATCTGTGATATTAGGACCTGATATTTGTTAGCTATAGATAAGAAAAATTAGTCCTCTCTTGCAAGTCATGTTATGGTACTTATGTTTTGTTTCCTTCCCAGCCGCATAAATGCCATTATGGAGCTTGCCACCCATGTAAACTACTTTGTGAAGAAGAATACCCATGTGGCCACAAGTGCCAGCTAAGGTTTGCAGAATTTTAATAACATTTTATTATTTTGAGTATTCTTTTTATCTGAAGTATATAGTTCTCAATCAATATATTGTAAATGCTAATATATTTTCTTAACCTTAAGGTGCCATGGACCTAAACCTCCTCCAAATCCAGAATTTACATTGAAACCGAAGAAAAAGAAGTCTTTTCATCCGCCCGAGTGTACTCCTGGTTCTCCATGCCCTCCATGCCCAGAGCTTGTTTGGAGATCATGTGTGGGCCAGCACTTTGCAGCGGACAGAATGGTTGGTTTTTGCTTGCAGACCATTTCGAGTAGTACCTGGTTATATCATCTTGGTCTCATCTTTCTAAGTTCCATTGTCTGTTCTTTGTTCCTTGTTTCAGATGGTCTGTTCAGATAAATCATTATTTTCCTGTGATAACTTGTGTGGGAATTCTCTACCTTGTGGTAACCACTTCTGCACTAAAACTTGCCACCCGCTCAAGAATCAGTCTTTGCCATCAGGGCAGCAAGCAAGAAGTGAGCCTTGTGAAGTGTGTCATCTTCCTTGTGAAAAGGTGTTGTTAGTTCCATTGTGTCTAGACGTGTATTGATTTCCTGTAGGACCCTTTTATATTCGTTTGTTGGAACGCTTTCCATGAGAACTACATATTTCCCAATTAATATTTCAACTGTTTTTGTTCAGGAGAGAGCGCCTGCATGTATACATCCTTGCCCCTTGTCATGTCATCCTGGAGATTGCCCTCCTTGCAAAGTGCTTGTTAAGCGATCATGTCACTGTGGTTCCATGGTCCATGTTTTTGAGTGCATATACTATAATAGTTTGTCTGAAAAGGAGCAAACAGCTGTTCGTTCTTGTAAGGGTCTCTGTCATAGGTAATTCAAAATCCGTTTTTTTTTTCTTTTCTTCTCATATCAGAATAAAATTCAGAAGGGAGATCAGAATTGATGTTTATTTTGCAGAAAGTTGCCTTACTGTACGCATCTGTGCCCAGAGACTTGTCATCCTGGTCAATGCCCATCACCTGAGAAGTGCTCTAAAAAGGTATGAGAGAGGAATGATCAATTGAAAACTATACTAAATTTTTCTTTCTATTGTAAATAGAGGGACAATAATGTGAGTCATAGCTAGCTTTCAGTCTGGGAAATATAACAGCAGTGAATATTACTATTTAATGTGCTTTATCTGTCTGACTTGCTTTCGAACGTCATCTGCAAGGTTACTGTTCGTTGTGGATGCCAGACCTTGAAAAGGGAGTGGTTATGTCATGATGTGCAGGCAGCCTATTGCAATGCTGGTACTGATCCCAAAGATATAACTAAGAATCAATTTGGACTTGGACTCCTACCTTGTGACTCTAATTGCAAAAGCAAACAAAAGATTGTTGATTCAGAATTACATTCACGCAGACCTAAAGTTGTGGAGGTAACACCATTAACATCATCCTGGTGCACATCAATATGTGTTGTGCATCATTCTTATCCCATCATATGTCTTGAAGGTGAAGGAACCAGATACTGATAAGCCTGCACCGAAAAGGAAGAGAAGGCGTGAACGGGGACAAGATGTGCCTCAAATCTCGACACTGCAAGTATGCATTTTATTGAAAATGAAAACCCTCAGCACTTTGAACTGCCTCTTCATCATATTACTAACAGTGACTTCTGATCTCAACAGAAAATTTTGGCCCGCGTGAAGCGATTTCTTTTTGTTGTCACCCTTCTGGTGCTCTTAGTTGCAGCTTCATATTATGGTTACGAAGGTCTCCTCCGGCTATCAGATTGGATGAATGAAGTAGAAGAGAAAAGGCAAAGAAGACACCCCCGTATCTGATCGACGAGGGTAATACATTATACTCCCATACTGAATTCGAGTTATACTAAGCATGTCTTTTTCCCTCGCTGCCGAGGAACTAGTCTTGCCTAGGCAGAATTTTGGTACTGTTTCCATATACTAGGGAAGTAATTGCCACTCCAACTGTTTTACATTATTCATCTGCACTTGATGTGACACCTAGAATTCAGAACTGAAATTCGACTAGCTAATCCTAGTCAACACACGCTAGCAATCATAAAGTTGTTTTCCGATTACATTATCATGATGTTGAGCGATGAAGTTTCCAAGTTTTAACGTCATGTGCGGTGAAGTATGGACTGGTTCGAGTCTGGAGGAACTTTCCAAGTTCTAGTAGATTGGTTTGAGTCTGATTTCAGAATTTCTTAGATTATTTTCGACGGCGCAGACACGAATGAAACAGAAGTTGAATTTTTTTTTTCTAAATTTGTTATTTGGATTTAGTTAAATGTCTGGGTTGTTACACGAGTTTGGACCTGGTCGCTGCAATCTTTTTTCTTTTAATTATTATTATTGTTTATTTGAGCAACCTCACTGTGAAATGTTAGCGCCATACCTGATTGCAACATATTAGTTCCCCACATTTCACACTGAAGCCAGCAATGACGTTCATATGATATGATCAGTTATAATACTATGTTATATTGTGATAATACTTCGTATACATGACGGTGTACATATATGGTGTAATATTAGTCATCTACAATCATTCATATGTAGAGGCCACTGTGCATTTAACAGATTTATTGTATTGATGTGAAATTCACACATTATAAATTGAAATCTGATAAAGGATAAAGTGTAGAGACAAAGAGATAACAAGAGAATCATCATCTTATTCATTGATAGATGTCCTTTATATAGGGAATTACACAATACTAATATAGTAAGGATATGAATATATAGATCTAGTCAAACTACATATAAGGTCAAGGCACATATAAAGAATATCTAGAAAGATACAGAATATACTAGAACAAAATCCACGTATCATTTTTCTTTTTTTGGTAACTTAAATTTTGTCTTTTAGTAACTTAAACTTTATCTTTTTATAAATGTGTTAACCAAAAAAAGAAAATGGGTTTATGAATTTCACATCCCTTATTGTATAATAAGAAGCATCTAAAATCAATTCCCGATATCCGAAAATCTATTCTCTCAACTATAGTTATATACGTCTTGTTTAGTTCATCTGTATTTGTGTGATAGTTTTATGATCTTTGGTGAGGAAATGAACCAAAAAAGACGTACAAGAAAGTGAAATCTCAGCTCCGTGAAAACAAGACTTGAACAACAAGAAAAGTCTGTAAGTTACCACTGGTCATGGGGAGTTAGTAAATGTGGACTTTTGTCCTTCCATATTCTTTAGTCTAAATAGACCAGTCGATGGTTCCAACTGCTATTTTAATCTTCCAAACATGTAATCAGATTACAAGTCTATGATCTCAAAAGTCAGAGTCTTAATACATGCACTGTTTTAATATATGTATATAGTATTAGAACGAATATAAATTACAATAATGAATAATGAATTCCCTACCAAAGTTCATATTCATTGCAAATTCACATGGATGTCACATATGAACAGATTCTACAATTGTTAATAAATTTGAACGAGGGAGGAGGTGGGGGTGTCACCGGCCAACCCCAAATCTCCAGAGTTCATACTTGTTTTATAGTTTCATAGATAGGTATATTTATTGGGGAGCATAAATAAAACTCTAGCATGCTATTGCTATCTTCTTAAATTAATCCATTACTTTTAGCAACAAGGCCACCGTTTTATTTACTGGATCAACCCTCCTCTTAATTTAATTCTTGATTAAACTTTCAGATCACGTCGATATAAACATCTTTCTAATTTGTGATGTTCTTAAATGTTTACGTTAACGTTCTAATAAATAAGAGGCTGTGAAAAGATTTTATTTACAATAACTCACCAAAACATCATTGTCGTTTGTCGATGACGATTTTGTTGGGGTGGAGACGTATTTTTAGATTCTCTATTGATGTTCTTGAAAGTTCAAAGTCAAAGAGTGCGACTCAGACTCTTTTCCTCGTTGCTTCTTTTTTTTCCTCGCTGGACCATGCCAACCTCATTACTTTGGGGATTGAAAAATTCTCAAAGACTGACCATCGCGGGCTCTACATCAACAGCTCCCAAGTGCATACACAAAAGCTAAACCTTTTAGGCAGCACAAAGCACATCCATGTTTTAGAAAACTGGAAAGCGACTCCTATCTTCACAATCTTTGACCCTTTCCAACTTCATATTTGCTCTCCCAATTCGCCAGACAACCATGTCCTTCACCTTTGTGTGAATTGGACAATCCCCATGGTCAAGATTTCACATTTCTTTCATCAGTTCATGTATGCATTAAAACATTCACGCTCCTAGTTTGTCATTATGTAAGCCAAGAGTAAAGCACGTTGATGAAGAAGAAGAGAAATTTGAACCCCCAATGGACAACCAACACTGCAATTCATGTTTGTTTGAAGCTGTCATTGCACAGGAAATCCTACACTACTGCTCAATGTTAGACAGTGAACTCTAAATCTTTACACCCCAAAACCAAAAGGTTATAAATGAAAATAATTGAACAAAAAAAAATAAAAAATCCTGTGTTTGGCTTTTTGGTTTTGGGGAAGGATATTACACTCATCTACTACCCGGCAGAGATGATTGAGCCGCTAGATATGCTGCCACCGGGGCTTTCCTCGCAGAGACTTAAAGCTCGCTCCAAATTGGCCACAATGTCAGTCATGGTTGGTCTATCTTTACCTTCCAAGTTCACACAATGCATTGCAGTATACGCCACCAACTCAACCGCCTCTGCTTCATTGATTTCCGGAGGTCCAACCCTTGGGTCCAAAACCTTCTCTAACTCTCCGGCCATGATCTGCGGCACGGTGTAGTCCACAACACTGGTGGGTGTTCCTCCGTCTTCACTGTTCCTAAAGATTGCTCTTTTTCCTGTCAAAAGCTCTAACAACACCACACCAAGGCCATACACATCACTCTTTGCTGTTAATAAGTTCAAACCATAGTACTCTGGATCAATGTAGCCAACGGTTCCAGCTGCCTTCATTGGCCTATAGTCACTGTCATGTTCCGGACCCAGTAGTGATAATCCGAAATCTGATACTCTTCCGGTCCAATTACCATCGATCAGAATGTTGGAGGACTTTATATCTCTGTGAATTATAGGAGGGACTGCATAGTTGTGGAGATACTCAATGCCTCTGGCAGCATCTAAAGCCACCTTGATCCTCATTTTCCACGAATTAATCAAACTACTACTCCTCTCGACATTGTTCTTGTCATGTAAATGATCATAGAGCGCACCATTCTTCATGTACTCGTAAACCAACAACCTCTCCTCCTTCTCCTCACAATACCCAACAAGCCTAACCAAATGCTTGTGATGAAGCCTCGACAAGAACGCCAACTCTGAATCGAAAGCACTCTCTTTCTCTTGATACTTCTTCATCTTGGTTGTAGTTTCCCCTCTCTTAATAGCAACCTCGCGCCCGTCATCCAATTTCCCTCTGTACACCACCCCAAAGCTCCCTGCGCCAATCTTGTTCTCCAATGCAAAACCATTCGTAGCCGCTGCAAGCTCAGCCAGTGAAAATTCCTCAGCCCTCTCAGTGTGCTTATTCGACGAAGGCCCACTCCTCTGCCGCCTCATGATCCTCGAGCCCTGCCGCCTAATAGTAGCTGATCTTGAAGGAGGGCTGTTGTTTGACATATTCCCATTGTTGGAACTACCACCTCCACCTCTAGTAATAGTAGGCTGAACTGAATTATGAACTTTCTTGTGCCCAAAACAACCACCCCTCCACAAACAATAAATCACAGTACAAATCCCCGCAAACCCTCCAATAGAACCCACAATGCAGAACACTAACAACCCCGTCTTCAAACCCCCGGATGGAGAATCCGGCGGCGGTGAAACCGCCGCAGACGGCGGTGATGTCGGCATCAAAATCGACTGCAAACAAGGATTACAAATGTTCCCAGAGCCATAACAGAGCCTCTGAGACTGAGGATAAATACCACATTCACTACAAGACGACTGTACACAACGACCTGGAAGAATCTCCGGCAACCTAAGCTCACCTTCAACCTCTGAACTAGGCCAACCAACACCCCAACATATAATCGAAAAGTTACTCGAGGTTAATCCACAAGTGAAATTAGACCCTGAAACGATCACCTGAAACGACGTCGCTGCAGTCACATTAGACCTGAACTCTCCTCCTCCGCCGCCCCAACAAATCACAGACTGGTTTGAAGCTCTAATAGCACAGCTGTGGTTATCTCCGAGAGCCAAACCGGAATAAAATCCCGGCGGTGCATTCAATTGACCAGAGTCGTTGTTGCCTCGGCAGATTATTGACCCAGTAATGTTGACTCCACACACGTGAGAACCACCAGCTCGGATAGTCGCCATTGCCGTTTCTCCGAAGCCGTTTTCAATCTCGGCGGCCATGGAAGTACTAGTCCCCCAGCACCGGACCCTTGAACTGTTCTTGGTGATTCCACAAGAGAAGCCCGACCCAGATGAGATTGACCCGAATTGGTCCGACCCAGATGGAAGTTGTAATGTTCTGTTATCACCTCGCCAACATTTCACGGCGCCGGAGCCGGCCACGGTGGCGCAAATATGGTTTTCTCCGACGGATATGTTTTCGAGCTCACCGGTTTCGTTAAAGTAGATTCTTTTCGAAGCAAAGGTTGAGTTTTGAGAGAGGAGATTGTCGTAACAGAGGAGGGCGTAGCCGCCGGAGCGGAGGCCACAGAGGGAGGTCCGGCCGCCGGAGATTGACGAGAAGGAGATGTTGGGCTCGACGTTGATGGTTTGGCCTCGGAGGTAGCAGACTATGCGCTGCGTGGGTTGGCCGGAGACCAGGCCGCAGACGGCGCCGGAGGAGTAGCTGACGGCGAGAGTGGCGCCGGAGCCGAGTGCATGGGAAAATGGGACGGTGAAGAAGACGGTGAGGATGGAAATGAAAACGGAGAAGGGTAGTTTCGTCATGTGAAAATAATGGGATTGAAGGCATCAGTGGTGGGTTCAAGTCGTCTGGTTTGATTCATTGGGGAAGAAGAAGAAGAAGGTCTCAGGGGGCCAGAGAGAATTGTCGAGGTTTCAGAAACTGGTGCTAGTAGTAAATAGAGTTATAGGCTTTCTCATGTGAGATTATTTGTCAGCATTTATATGTAAATTCGTTTCATTCTTTTCTCTCTTTATTGGTTTTTCCTTTTTTGGTGTGTACAGAGAAAACAATAAGCTTTTATATGGTGGGAAGGAAAACCAAGGCAAAGTAGAATTCTAGATATCTTAGACATATTGAAGAAGAGAAGAGATGGAGATTTGGGTGTGATGTAAGTCTTAGATATGGTAATGAATTTTAGGATTCATGAGTGTAAAATTTTGATTAAATTAATAAACACGACAAAAAAATGAACTGTTATTCGAATATACGAGCTAACGGTTATTTGAGAAAACAGTTAACTTTTGTTGGAAGTGTAATTGCATATGGAGAAATATGATAACGTAGATGCAACAAACATTATTATGTCGTCTCCACTTTGATAACGGATACGAAGAGCAAATCATGGTTTAAATGTATGAATTTTTCTTGAAATTGTAAACTAGACATATTGTCGAATCATTATTTGAACATACGTATGACGGTTATCGAAATGGACGTGTGATGATCACATATCAAAAGGAAATATGAATATTTAAAACCTAGATCAATTTCATCATAATCATGATATCATACATGATGAGGAAAACCGAAAAATGAAGATGAGACAATTTTGACAATATACAGATGGATTTGCAGTTAACTTTTGATTTCCATCTTAGCCTAAATCTCAAGTGATAAGGTTAAGCATGAATTTGAAAAGAAAGAATCGATTGTCTTTTAAACAAGAGCTTGAAGAGAAAAACGTGATAAGTTTAACAATATAAAAGTGACTTTTTAAATTTCGAGATGACAAATAAAATTTATTGTCATGTAGACTATAGTTTGCAAAAAATACCGAATCAGTTAAGACTAATTAGATTTCGATAATCTTCTTTTGGATGAAGAAGGGCACCAAACATGTGATAACTAACATAAAACCAAACTACCAAAGTGTGTTTGAGGATAACTACAACTCTACAAGTATAGATTCTCTAAATTTGAACTTGAACGTGATTAAGAAAAAGTCGATTGTCATTTAGGCTAAATTGTAGCCGAGTTACAAAACCAGTTGCACAAAGAAGACTATAAAGTACAAACGGTGTTGTATAGCCAACAGAAAACTACCAAAGATGACTAAATAGTAGTTTGAAGAAGCACAACACACGTGTGTATATGAAGAATCAAAATAAATATGCCTAGGCTCCTCCAGAGGTGCAAGCACGAGAGCATCCATTTCTGCAAAACCATGGATTTCATTTTGAAGTTCTTCACGATTATTGACGTATATTTACGTTTTTGGCTTTTGAGAAAAAGAGCAAAAAATGCCAAAACTACAGAGGGTCAAGAATCTCAATAATTATGAACAATATTCCAATTTTTGGAAAATAATTAGCAGAAAATTTGGCATTCAAACTTCAACAGTCAGCTATTAGTAATCTGTCAATTAACATTAATTCGACAGAAGAAAGATGAAGGCCAGGGAATTAGGAAACTGGGTTTTTTTTTTTCGTGGCTTGAAATTCTGTATTTTGCTTTAGGTTTTGAATACAGTCAAACAATTTTGGTAAAGACCTCCAAAAAGTGAGCAGCTTTCTGCAAAATTTCAATCTCAAATAGTCCTGTCGTTTTCAATTTCTAATTTGCAGAATCTCTCTTCGTCACAAATAAATCATCATTTTTGTATTAAACATTCTGTTCATTATATGATGTATAAAACTTTTAAGCCGATCTCACAATTCACTCTCCTTCCATTTGAAGATGAACTTTCAACTTTATGCCCACAGTAGCATGCTAGATTATAACTTTATAAGCACTTGAACTTATTCAGTCATGTTCACCTAGTCAATGATTGATCAAGATATTTGTGGTCAGTCACCGACCAAGATATTCGTGGTCAGTCACTATTATATTTAAATCAAAGGGTGTGGATAATTATTTTTTAGTAGAGTTATTTTGTTTTCAATCCTTAGAGGCTAATCTAATGGTGACTGACCATAGATCTCTTGGTCAGTGACTGATCATGTGAACATTACTCTGATCTTGTCTCAAACTTTTATTAATATACACAAAATGTGACAACCCGTATGTGATACCTACATTTATAAATGTGACAACATATTTATAGTCAAAATGGTAATGCTGAGTCGTATTGTTTGTAACCTTGTTCTAATAATTGTAATTACAAAATGTACAACTATTTTACAACTTTTTAAACAAATTGTTCTCATAGTTGTAATTTTGTTTAACTTTATGTAAATAGTGTAAATAAATGTAATAAATTTGTTCTAAATATTGTAATTTAATTCATAACATTATAATTTTTATTCAAATACATTTAAAATAAAAATAAAATATACATTTCAGTAACCTTGTCTCTGTGTATACAAATCATTCAAAAGGTTTGTGACGTAACACATGCATTGTATCCAACTTATATCCATATCATCTGTAGTTTTGTGATGTAATCTAACCTCGAAAATGAATGAAATTGTTGATGTGACATAAGAAGTATGCATATTATATATGAAGGTCTATCATGAATGGAGAACAATGGTGAGGTAGCCAGTTGAACAGACAAATAAAACGTGGTCATACTGACGAAATTAGATAATGTGTTGCTTCAAATCATGTAAGAAAGGTTCAACAAACATATAAATCAACTGAAAATTAAAAATTGCTTTGTTCTTTAGAATCTTTGACATGCCCATTACCATTAAACACTTCTATTCACATTTAAACGTTTGACATGTGAAATTAGATGATCTCTCACAAATTGGAAAGGAAACATGAATCGAGGAGACTAGTAGTAATGCATGAGTATGTGGATCATGTATACGGTGCAAAATTTTAGAGGTTTGAACTTTGATTGTTCTAAACAGCTCAACAAGAAGTTTAGTGATTTTTTTTTTTTTTCGATTAATAAGAAGTTCAGTGATTGTTCATCACAGATGGAGAATGAGAAGCACTGGCCCAATTGCTTATTAGAGTACAGATAACTGTTGGGGGAGATTAGAACACAGCTAATAATATATCCAAGGTAATTATCATATTTGAATACAATATTACAAGCCTTCTCATAGACTATACAGAAGTGTTTACAATCAAATCTTAATCATACAAAGATAATGATACAAAGTTGGCCTTTCTCTGCAAGGAACTGGAATTTGTGTCCAGGGAAACATGGAAGGGTACATTATTGAAGACAATTATGAAAAAGTGATGCATTCAAAATTATGGGCAATAGTCAATCACCAAGTTTGTCCAAGTATGAGAATAAATCAATTCCAGAATGAATGAAAGAGGAACAATAAGGGTAGCCTTTGCTTTATGTTGCTGATTTGATAGACAAGCTTGGGCTACAGGCATAGTTGTAAAAGGGCTTCCTATCCTGAATTCCAGATAAAAATGATCAGTGCTTCGTTAACAATAAGAGTTGTGGTTCCTCTTTACAGTAAGACCACCCTTTCCCCTTGCCTCAAGTAATATAGACATTATAGAGTAGCAGTGAGAGTTCGGCAAGAAGTGAAAATCACAAAGAGGAACACCGACCAATTATACAAAAATGAGCTGTGGTTCATTGATTTACATCAAGAGTCGTGGTTTCTTTAATTACTGCCAAATAAGACCCTTGCCTTTTGCCATTTCTTCTATGCTTGATGATCTGAGTGGTAACCTTGCTCATGGCCTCCGGCGGTTTGTTTTTTTTTTTTTGGGTAAACGTAGAGAGACAAACATCATTCTCCTACGAAAATTTATTGAAAAAATAAGAAAAAAATACAATAAGCCGGAGGACTAGGCCAATGCCAGTAATATAATATAAAAAACGTATAATACTAAGAGAGAAAAACAATATAGGAAAACAAATGAATTTCCGAAACCTAAAATTTAGGATACCCAAAAGATCCCGCTCATAATAGGACAAGATAAATAGAGGAGGCACATCCCACCATACCTGCTTATGGCCTCCCGCGGTTTGTATTTGTGTCATGAACAAGTTTTCGGTTTGCTTGTTTTGTAAAAGCCGCATTTTAGTGAAAGTCAGAAGAATCGGACTGTTGATGATGCAGGATTGAAGATTTCACTCTTTCATCACTTATAAGTCATTACCAATTTTTGTGGCATTAGTTTCCAGTTAGTTCAAGGACTTCCTTGAGATAAAATTACTTGAAAGCAACCTTGTAAATTCGGAATTTTGGGGAAAGACCTAGAAATGAAGTGCCTTATGGTTCTTTGGGTAAATTGTTTCTTGATGTATAAGATGAAAGTTTTGGCCAAAGAGTACACCTGTTCCCTGCCTCAATTAATCTAGACTAACAGTGAAATCTGGCAACTGAAAATCACATAGAGAGTTACCATTATAGTAGAGTAAGCATGACTATTACCTTTGCTTATGATTTTATTGGCAACAATTTCAGAGAGTTGTAACGGAACACATAGGGATCTGAGAGAACTAAAAGCAAGCTAAGTAGTCCTGACATATATACGTGATTGTTTATGAGTTGCAGAGTATGTAGTGAATAATTTGTATGCAAGATGAGTACATGCATATGTGCTCGATCAAGTGCATACCTGTTGGTGCGGAACGGAAGATTTCCTCACCTACCTCAAGGTTTGAGTCCCTCAACACATGTGCTTAAGATGAACACATTTGTGCTCAGGGATCGAGTCCCTAGTTACTTCAAGGTTTGGCAATAACATGAGTTGCAGGACTACCTATGCTTTTTCTTCCTATATAACTCCAGTGTGAATCTAGCTATGTTAAAAGTAATCAACTTTGGTGCGCTGGGATGGCCCTAAACTTGTTTATGGCGCTAACCAATTCTTAATCATTTCCATTTCTTGACTGGAAACACATTTGGCTTGAGGTCGATTCATTCGTTGTGCTTCATTATCTTATTTCCGGTTCTCATGTTCCTTGGCAACTTCGAGTTCGTTGGATGAATTGTATGCTCTTTCATAATGACTTTTCGCTCATCTCACATCTTTTGGTAATCAAATAGAGTAGGGGATCGTCAGATTTTGGCTTGGTCTCCTCCTTTGTGCTCTTTTCTTCTTTCTCTTTATGTTATGGAGGCCTTCTTACTATGTTCCATCAAAGAAAGAAAGGGAAAGAAAAGTTGATGTATTTGGCCACCATGCATACCACGAGTCTTACTTGATCCACTTAATTAGTGCAGGGCTGCTTCCAAGTTTCTTACCCCCGGAATTTGATGTCCTTCTTCCTTGGCTCTGTTAAATAGAGCTAAACTTGAAGAGGAACTCGAAATGCCTTGCATAGTTTTCTCATGACCAACTACAACTAGCTTCCTGCATGAGCAAACTCAATGGAGCTTCAAGAACTCAGGTTATGTGCATTTTGGTTTAAAACCATGACCTATCCCCTCCTCATCATTATGATCTTCTTCCTACCCACCACCATAGCAAGATCATCTGGAAATGAAACAGATCGATTTGCTTTACTCAAATTCAAAGAATCCATAATCACTGACCCACTAGGGTTGTTGAACACATGGAATAACTCCCTTCACCTTTGTAACTGGCATGGGATTTCCTGCAGCTCAAGGCATCAGAGAGTAGTAGCCTTGAACCTTTCTCATTCTCATTTGAATGGAACCATATCACCTTACATCGGCAATCTCTCTTTTCTAAGGTCCATCAACCTTGGAAACAACAACTTCTCTGGTGAGATTCCGCAACAAGTTGATCGTTTGTTTCGTCTGCAACATCTCGATCTAAGTTTCAACATGTTGGAGGGGAAAATTCCAGTCAACCTGACATCCTGCCCGGAAGTGAGTCACATAGATTTATGGTCAAACCATCTTACAGGCGCAATTCCATCAGCCCTTGGCTCATTGGTGAAGCTTGTGTACTTAAATCTTGAGCAAAACAAATTGACGGGAGGCATCCCACCTTCCTTAGGAAATCTTTCATCAATCAGTTTCCTTAGTCTGACATATAACAATTTGGTGGGCCACATTCCAGAGGAGATAGGCCGACTGAGAAGCTTATTGTTTTTCAGCATTGGTGTCAATAAACTCTATGGTATGATACCTCCTTCCCTTTTTAACATATCATCTATGGAGTCCTTCACACTTGTAGGTAACAAGTTCAAGGGGAGTATTCCACCCTCCATAGGCTTCAACATGCCTAATCTCCAACAACTGTACTTTGGCGCAAATGAACTTTCCGGGCAAATCCCATCTTCACTTTCCAATGCTTCTCAGATTTATGATCTTGATGTTTCAGAGAATAATTTGGTAGGGCAAGTTCCTAAAAGTTTTGGAGATCTTTCAGATCTCTCGTCACTCGATTTAAGTGACAACTTTCTAGGAAGTTTTTCTGCTAATGACTTGGATTTTGTAACATCCTTGGCCAATTGCAGCCAAGTAGAAATACTTGATATGAGTGCCAACGATTTTGGAGGTGTTTTATCCAACTCTGTGGCCAACTTGTCAACTCAACTGACCGAAGTCTTCTTTCAGGGAAATCAAATATCAGGAGTGATCCCTGAAACATTAGAAAATCTCAACAATTTAATAGCCTTGGGCCTGGAGGATAACCTGTTCAGAGGCACCATTCCTACCTCTATCTCCAAGTTACAAAAGCTGCAAGACCTGGATTTAAACGGTAATAGATTATCAGGAGAAGTCCCATTTTCCATAGGAAACCTCACTCAATTGTATCAACTCGACTTGTCGGCAAATGGCTTGGAAGGAAACATTCCTCCTAATATTGGGAACATCCAACATTTGCAGAAGTTGGATATATCACACAATAGGCTAAGTGGAGATATACCACCACAAGTGATTGGTCTTTTCTCCCTTGTCTCTCTCAACTTGTCACACAACTCACTAACTGGCAGCCTGCCTATGGAAGTGGGTAAGCTGAAGAACATATATGCCCTTGACATCTCTGGAAATAATTTGACCGGAGGAATTCCGGAAATCATTGGTAAATGTATGAGCCTTGAACTTCTTTACCTACAAGGGAATCTCTTTCAAGGTATGATACCTTCTTCTTTGGCTTCTTTAAAAGGTCTTCGGTACTTGGATTTTTCACATAACAACTTGTCAGGTCAAATTCCGAAAGATATACAAAGACTTGCCTTCTTGCTATATTTGAACCTGTCTTTCAATAATCTGGAAGGTGAGGTACCAAGAGAAGGAATCTTTCGAAACAGAAGCGCAATATTCTTGTTTGGCAATACCAAACTTTGTGGTGGTGGTGTTTCTGAACTTCAGCTACCAGCATGCATCATCAAAAAGCAGAGAAAACTCAAACTGCAGTTCACAATTGTATTGGTCATTGGATGCTCCCTTCTGTTTGTAGCCTTGTTCATTCTTTATTGGAGGAGAAAAATGAGAAAGAAATCATTAGCTGGAGACTCATCAATCAACTTCCTCTCAAAGATTACCTACCAGACACTTCATCAAGCTACTGGTGGATTCTCCCCAAGCACTCTGATTGGATCAGGCGGTTTTGGCTCTGTATACAAAGGGATTCTTGATCACGAAGAACAGAATGTAGTTGCCATAAAGGTTATCAACCTTCAACAGAGAGGAGCTTCCAAGAGCTTCACTGCAGAATGCAATGCACTAAGAAATATCCGGCACCGGAATCTTGTCAAGATCTTAACATGCTGCTCCAGCATGGATTACAATGCTACTGAATTCAAAGCTCTAATTTTTGAATATATGTCGAACGGAAGTTTGGAGGAGTGGCTGCACAGAGAAAACCAATCAATGAGTTTGAGCCTTCTTCAAAGATTGAATATTGTTGTTGATGTCGCTTCTGCATTATGTTATCTTCATGACCATTGTGAACCTCCAATCATTCACTGTGACATAAAGCTAAGCAATGTTCTTCTTGACGATGACATGGTTGCTCAAGTAGGTGATTTTGGCTTAGCCAGACTCATCTCAACCACCACAGAGTCCTTGCAAACTCAAAGTAGCACAATTGGAATAAAGGGGACAATCGGTTATGCTGCTCCAGGTAACATTCCCCACTATATGTGAGTCTATGATAGTGCATTAGTTCAAGTAAAAAAATTTAGCTTACCAGTTCTTACACAAATCTGTATATATCTCTAAGCTCTAACTATGAAGTTTTCCTTTTCTTGCATATTGATGATTTTTTTTTTCCTTTATGCGGAATGCATATTAGCAAGTACATGGGTGCTAAGTTCTAACTAAACAATTGCAGAAGGGTTCACAAACTGAAAAGTATATAATTACTTGATTGTATCCTGAGTTTGCAGAATATGCAAGTGGTGTTGAGGCATCAAGACAAGGAGATGTATATAGTTATGGGATCCTTGTATTGGAAATGTTCACAGGAAGAAGACCCACCGATGAAATGTTCAAAGACGGTCTGAAACTCCACGACTTTGTTAAGATGGCATTACCAGGAAGGCTTGCGCAGATTGTGGCCCCAGCTCTTCTCGCCACCCTTGAAGAAACAGCTCCTGCAGCAACTAGAAATGAAGTAAACTACATGCTTAGAGATAATAACAGTGAAACTGAAGCCGATGAGGAACATATCAACTATGAGAACCTAAGCAAGGTGAACACACATGTGTGGAAGTGTATACATTCAATCCTTCAGATCGGACTGGCATGCTCGCAGGAATCACCAAAGAATAGAATGTCAACGAAGGATGTCGTCAGGGACCTACACCGTATACAAATGGCTTACACTAACACTGGTGTTGGGATCCATACAGAGAGACCAAGAAGATAAACAACAGGCGCTGTTTATTTACTTCTTATAATAAGTGCATCTGACTGATATCTTTTGGCAATAGTCAATGACCAAGTATGAGAATAAATCAATTCCAGAATGAATGAAAGAGGAACAATAAGGCTAGCTTTTGCTTTTTGTTGCTGATTTTATAGACAAGCTTGGGCTACAGGCATAGTTGTAAAAGGGATTCCTATCCTGAGTTCCATTAAGAGCTGTGGTTCCTCTTTACAGTAAGGCCCTTTCCCCTTGCCTCAAGTAGTATAGACATTATAGAGTAGCAGTGAGAGTTTGGCAAGAAGTGAAAATTACGAAGAGGGATACCGGCCAATTATACAAAAATGAGCTGTGGTTCATTGATTTACATTAAGAGTTGTGGTTTCTTTACTGCCACATAAGACCCTTTTGCCATTTCTTCTATGCTTGATGATCTGAGTGGTAACCTAGCTCATGGTCTCCAGCGGTTTGTATTTGTGTCATGAACAAGTTTTCTGTTTGCTTGTTTTGTAAAAGCCACATTTTAGTAAAACTCAGAAGAATATCGGATTGTTGATGATGCAGGATTGAAGATTTCACACTTTCATCACTTATAAGTTATTGCCAATTTTTGTGACATTAGTTTCCATTATGTTATGGGATATCCTTGTGTTTTGTTCACAGGAAAAAGATCCACTGATAAAATGCTTAAAAATGGTCTTCAACAATCTCCAAAACTTTGTTAAGCATGTCCAAACCAGGAAGGCTTCTGCAAATTGTGGAACCTACTCCTGCAACAAAAGAAAGAAAATAAAGTGAACCACACAAGTGGTTACGAGTTGACAACAATGAAAGTGAAGCAGAAGAAGAAAACACAGACTATGAGAACATAAGCAAGACGAATACATGCGTATGTGCTCAAATGCATGCTTGTTGTTGGCGCGGAAAAATTCGACTGAAGATTTCCTCACCTACCTCAAGGTTTGAGTCCCTAAGCACATATGTGCTATCAAGATGAACACATTTATGCTCGGGGATTGAGTCCCTAGTTACTTCAAGGTTTGGCAACAAGTGAGTGATGAATCACATGAGTTGCAGACTTGCAGGACTACTATGCTTTATTGTGCCGAGAGTTCTTCATCTCTAGCTGACTAGCTCCTATATATCTCCCATATTACTATGAATCTGATTTTAGGCAGATTCTTGAAGATTAGTGTTTTATGAAACATCTGAGCGCGTTCTGCTCTTGAAGATTCAAGTCTTTATGTTGTTACTCTTCTGGGTTGGTTGATTGTGGCGCCATTAAAATGGTGAAGGGAGGTGCGATTGCCAGGAGGGCTGTGATGGGATAAAAAATAAAAAATAAAAAATTATGGGAATTACGCGGGCTGGTGGAAAAGGGTACGTCTAGGCGGTTGGTTGTGGCGTGGGCCAGTCGGGTCGGATGGTCCATCATTCAAAATGGGAAAATAGTCTCGATCTAGAGGGTTTGAAACTCCACGACTCTGTTAAGATGGCATTACCACTAAGGCTTGTGCAGATTGTGGCCCCTGCTCTTCTCGCCACCCTTGAAGAAACAGCTCCTGCAGCAACTAGAAATGAAGTGAACTACATGCTTAGAGATCATAACAGTGAAACTGAAGCCGATGAGGAAAAAAAACAATATCAACTATGAGAACCTAAGCAAGATGAACACACGTGTGGAAAACTGGAAATGTTTACATTCGATCCTTCAGATAGGACTGGCGTGCTCGCAGCAATCACCAAAGAATAGAATGCGTATGAAGGATGTCTTCAGGACCTGCACCGTACACAAATGGCTTACACTGGTGTTGTGATCAAGAAGATAAACAACAGGTGCTGTAAATTTACTTCTTATAAGTTATGATGGTGCATTTAACTCGTGGAAAAACCAGAACACAAAATTGCGGAAGCTTTTCTGATATTTCTTCTTGGTAATTAACAAGGTTACAAACCTAAATTATATATAGATGAAGTTGGGTGAGAAACACGCTTCATCACTCATACATCTCTTACACACACAAGACTAACATAAAGTAACAAGGCAGCACATAGTTGTGTAACCGTGGGAAGTTTTGCTAGTACTGGAGGTATCTAAGGGCAGCATGATGACCTGAACATCTACTTCCTGATGCTAAATTGTGCAAGTGCTCGAATTCGATTTCTATGTTTGGAGTTCTGTGGGTTTTTCCAGAGAGCAGATGGAGACTAGCAAATATTGTAGGCTTGTAGCTTAAGAATATGTAGTGTAATAATCGTGAATTCAGTCCCTATTTTATTACTCCAAGGCTTTTGTTAAACCAACTGAGCTAATCTCGAAGTTTCAGATTAAGAAAATACGAAATCTTGTTAGGGAAAGGTCTGGACATCTTTTGGTAAATTGCTCTTATGTAGCAGATGAAAGTTTGGCCAATATTCTTCTCCCTTTCCTCAAGTAATATAGACTAGCAGTGAGGTTTGGCAGAAGTGGAACTCACAAAATCTTTGCTTCCTGTGTGAAATGCAGATGGGGAACCTACCTAGTTTTGGACAATGTTAATATCAGACAATCAGAATATCTAATGCGTGTTACTTAATATATAGTACAGATAACAAAAATGACAGCGAAAGTATACAACCCATGAAAAAATGAGCACAAATCATTATTGGCAACAATTTCACAAAATTCTGACAAAATGGTAAGGCATCCGAGAGAACTAACAGCAAGCATATAAACAGAGTTGTACAAGGATCAGGGTTTCAACAAATCTACATTATAAAGTATGGCTTCTGTATACGATAGTGAGATGCAACACTTAGACCTCTATTGATAGTACACCCTTGTATCAACAAATTTGCAGTGTACACAGTGATGCTGTACAGAAGAATTGTGGGAGTCGATGATGACACTGCCTTGAACAGACTAATTGCTCAGAATTGAAAGCTTGATATGCCAATCCTACTATTTCCAACTAGTTGAAGGGATTCCCTGCTTTTGAAACCATTCAGGCATGTGAAACCTCTCATAAAGAACAGGTCGCACATCTTTCTGCAGCGACAGGTGCTTAAGCAGTGGAAGAAGAACATCCAAAAGCTGAAAAACAAAGGTGTGGGGAAATGAAAAGAGATAAAGAGGCGATGAAGAGGAAGATGAGTGATAAAAAGTAAAGAGGTAATGAGTGTATAAAAGTTCACACAGTTGGATATTCCTACCTGTGTGTCATGTAATTGCCCAGCAGAAAATGGAATGCATGGAATTCCATTCAAAGGTTGCAACAAGAAACTGAAAGGGTTGTTGTCAACAAGAACAATTCGCCCCAAATCCTTTGATAGGCCAGATAGATCCTTTACATGCTCACGATATTCCCTATATTGATTCATCCAGCATCAGAGGTTTTACCAATTACCAAACTTATTCTTAAGTCTTAACCAACAACACAGCAATTCCAACAAAATGTTCTAATAAGTACATAAGGAACCCCAGGGTCACCCTTAACTCTATGTTCTACAAATTGAGAAAAGGAGTAGAAGCAGAAAGGTTTGGCAACACAAAAGGTGTGTCAAGTGTGCAAGACTAGAAATGAAAATTTATGATTTGTCAGCATCCTACACCGTCATTGAAGTGACTCCACAAAACATCCATAGGAACTTCTATGAGGCCATTAACAGCACAAGCAGTGACATTTTGATATCTTGCTTATGTCTGAATTTGTAAGCTTATAACTCGGTTGTATAGCTTCCATGATGCTCAACAGCATTACTATAAAGTACAAGATATGATATCTATGCTAAAACTGCTCCTCCCTTAAGAAACTACATGAACTGAGCATAAGGTTTCAACGTCTGTAAGTGCTAAAGTAACCAAAATCTAAAGAAGCAATGTCAAGTAATCAATGACAGAAGAAACTTAAGTATATATAAAACTTGGGACGAAGTCTGCTAAAAGAGAGGCGACGTGCTTACAGAAAAAGATCAAACACAGAAAGTAGAACTTACGTGCTGGTTGTTGAAGGCCGATAAAGCCTAACACTGAACCGGTTCTCTACATCTATTCTGTCAACAAGTGGTCTAGCATAACCTGTTACCATCCAAAACACTTGCATTCCATAAAAGGAGACGAAAATGAAACACAAAACCGAAAAGGAATATGAAAAATCAAGAGCAAACAAACCTTCAAGTCCAGCAGTAAACAATACAAGATCAGCAAACCCATGAACTTGCTTCAAAAACTCATGCAACCCCGGCCGCTCAAAAACCGTAACATAATTCACCTTCGGTTTCCCATCGCATTCCTTCAAAACCCACAAACAATCAACATCTCATATCAAACTCAACCTAAATTTAGCTAACTCAATTACACAATGACAAAATGAGTGCTAGTCAAGCAAAGAACCTTGTCAGAAGAAATACACTCGAGCTCAAACCACTTCATCCCACCTTCAGTCGCCTGAGTCCGAACCATCGCCGGCAAGCTCGCCGACTCGTACGCACACACCAGCGTCTCATCCAGGTCAAGCACCACCTGCAACCAACAATCAAAATCTAAACTTAACCGAAATTCAATAGAATTGTAACATGTGATTGATAGAGAGAAGTACCGTCAGCTTCTGCGGAGGATCGTCGGAGTCAGAATCGGGAGCATCGATTTCCACGGCGGAGGAGTCGTGCTCGGGCAACTCGACAGCTGGCAACGACTTGAAGGAAGCTTCGGAAGACGACGAAGAAGAGAGTAAAGGGTGGTGGCCGAGAGCTCTGATGACTTGAACGAAGATCTGGAACAGGAATCCCAGCCAGTTGAGCAGAGCCTTCCAGAGTTGCATAGTCTTCGGCGGCGAGTTGTACGCCACCTCGCTCTGAGTCAACTCGGCCATTTACAACAACAAGAGAGAGGTTATTGATTGGGGTTCGTTAGAAAAGTAATAAGCTCTACAGAAGAAGACCAATCAGAAGCTCTTGTTGTCTTCTGTTTCTTCTTGTTCTTGTTTTCTCGCCGATGGTCGACAAGTCTAGGGGGTTTTGCGCGGGCCGACGCGCGTTTGGCGCGTGGGGTGGGGGTGTTTGCGGGAAGCGGAGGACACGCGCGGGAAGGGAGCGTGGGGAGGTGGAGTGAAAGTGAGAAAGGTGAAAATGAAGATAGCGCCAATCAGAAGAGACAATCTTTTCGACTTTAACACCGACGTTGGTCGTTGTTTGGAGCTTTGAATATTCAGATATGGAGGGTTTGTTATTTTTTTTTTTTTCTGTTCATGTTTGTTTGTAATATTATCAATGGAATTTTGTTTGCTTGTCGTATTCATGTAGTTTAAGTATTTTGTTTTTTTTTTTTGAAGAAGAAAGTTTAAGTACATTGTTTGCTTGTCGTATTCATGTAGTTTAAGTACTGGTTCCTTCTTATCCCTAGTTTGTGTGAAAATTTGTAGTGTTTATGATGGAACAGTGTCACTGGATCATTATCACAATGACTCTTTTTATGTCCGGAAGGATATCCCACTGGAATTCCACTTCTACAAACTACAATAGGGTAGATGAATTCTACTCTTCAACGCAAGTTCGACTTCCTTGATCTGTAATTTGCGTGAAACACCTGTAAATAGTGACTAATCTAACGTACCGCTCTAGAATTTAGAGTTTCAATACTCTAGAGCACTATAAAAAGCTCAAGTTCAACTCTTCATTCATCTGAAAAAGTGGTAAACGGTTAAAATTTCGGAGCAAGAAATGTGGAAGGAAAAAGACTAGTGTGGTGGTTGTCAATTTGGTTGAGAGAGGAATCAAAATAGAAAACAGCATCATACTACTAGTGTGGAACTCTGTACCCATTGGCATCTCTATAACCCGGATCAATGCCATTGATGTTTTTATTACATTTGTAATGATCTGGTCACTCATATTCTGTTCATGGAATTGCCAACCACCATGTGGGTGGAGCATTTTGTACAGTAAATTTATGGATGATTGGATATGTTAATCTGCATGATAATATGAACAAAGCATGACAGCATGTACATAAACCAAAACTGCAATATGGAAGCGGCAGCCCAGTCCTGTACTCAAACAATGCAGTGCAACTCACAAAGTGGTCTTCAAAACTGAGATATAAACAAAGCCACAAAGGGAATGCATTACCACACAAGTTTTAGAATGAACTCTATTCATATGAATAGGAAAGCCAGGGGTGCTCTAGTGCCTCCGCTGCACTTGGGCGTCTCTGGGGATTGATCTCGAGCAAGCTTTGGACAAAGTCAATGAACCCAATATCGGTTACTTGCAGGTGTTGCTCCAGGGAGGAGTCCTCAGGGATTATGTATTCCAATTGGTTTGTCTCCTGAATGGAATTGCAGGCATTAGTCCACATGGATGGCCTCTTTTACAACCCACACAAAGAAAGTATAGCTTCTTTTCTTTGTCTAAAATGATAAGTTAAATTGTCAAACAGCAAGATACTTTGCCTTCCGTATTATTCATGCAGGAATATTTGAGGACACCACAATCTATAAAAATTCTACAGCTAATATAAGGTTTGGAATATGAACCTCATTTATGTGGTAGAGATCTAATTCGTTTGTGAAGTACTTGTCTGTCTCCTGTCCTTTCACTAACATATCCAGATCAATAGGACCAAGCATTCCAATGATACGTGCAAGGATGGTCACAATCCCATCATTTGGAAAGAGCACCTGAACAAAATGTAGACATTACAATCATCATCAACATCGTCTCTATTTGCGTGTGAATCAGTGAATGTTCTACTAGATAACTTTTTTTCAATTTTCCCCCCTAGGTGGTGGTAAACTAAAGAAAACATCATACCGAAGGTCCTAACAGTAATCAAGCATCTAGCATGGAATCAATAATATACAGTAAAACTTAGCAAAATGAAAAGAAAAAAAAACTCCATATAATGAAAACCAAGCCAGAAAGGGACATACTTCTCCAGAGCATAACTCAGCCAAGATGCATCCAAGAGACCACATGTCAATCTTCTCGTCATATGAGAGCCCAAGCATGACTTCAGGAGCTCTGTAGGAACGAGATTGTACGTATAGGCATAAGTTGTCTGTTCGAAAGCAACTGCTTCCGAGATCAATGACTTTTATCTCACTTCTTCTGTAACTTTTGATGAGAATGTTCTCAGGCTTGAGATCGCAGTGAATAACACCAGGTGATGCAAGTATTCCAATGCCTCTAAACATTGACAAGTTATGGCCTGTTAAGAGTGCACGGTTAAGTTCCATACTGGCTGTAGTACATCTTATAAAATTTTACAGCAGAAAGCTATGTTCATCAAATTAACATGTGCTTGAAGGTAGATGTAATCAAAATAAGTCACTTCTGCTGAGATATATCCTGGCCACACAGAGGCATTCTAAGTTTCTAACAATCACGACCACTGAAACTATGAGAAGATAGAGAGGGAGAGATAGCATAGTCAGACAAACCTGCAACCTCTTTAATGTAAAGTACGCTTCTCCACCAGATTCTCGACTGAACTTCTGAAATTCGTACAAATTCGCCTTGAGTAGTTCACAAACAATGAAGAGATGCTCCTGTTTTATAAAGCAGAAATTTAAGCACAATAAATAATTTTGTGATAGCATGCTATTGTAAAATTCCAACCAATCATAGCAGGTAAGATAAAGACAATAATCACCATTTACCCTGCCTGAGATAATAATTAACAAGTCATATTCAAATGAAGTAATCAGATTTCCTTTTATGTTCTATCAAAAAGGTATACCTGGTGATAGAAGTAGTCATAAAGTCGCAGAATGTGGCGCTCATCTGCAGGGTCATACTTGTTTACAAACTTAAGAAGTTTGATCTCATCTAAACTTTGATCAAAAAAATCTTTATCATTTTTTATGATCTTTAGACAACATCGACTCCTGTGTGAAGATCATGAGCCTGTACAACCCTACTGAAAGCAGCCGAACCCAAATATTCAGTTATATAGTATCTGCCTGCAACTATGGTCTTTAGCACAATAGGCAGATCCTTGTTTGCTTCAAATCCGGTCCTGAAAATGGCACAACACACTTTTAAAGCTGATAGATACAAATCAAGTACCAACAAACAAGTGCATGAGCTCAAAACCCTATGTAAAGATTCAAACATAGATACAGGAACACCCTCTCAAGCTAAGTGTTTTTCCTGGTGATGGTGAATTTAGTTGTCAATGTCTTAATTGTGGTGACTTATTCTTAACTTGGTCTGTAAGGACATAAAAGTGCCAGTTTAATGGACATGCACACGGCGAATTCAGCTATGATTCAAACAAAGCTACAGAAAGCAAACTATACCCAACAAACCTGTTTTTCCTGTGTATGACTCTTAAATCGAAAACTTCATACTCATTCTCATCAGTGTTGTGCATAAAAACTTCATTACTGTCTTCATCAGTAGCAGCCTCAGGATCATGGGACTCTTCATTTACATCACTGTTTCCAACTTCAGAGCTGTCAATTCCATTCGGCCTAAGATCTTTCTCTGCAACCTTACCATGTAAATCAGAGGAACCTTTTTCCAACCAGCCACTTGTTGAACTCCTTTTAGGAGAGTAGCTAGAACTCTTCCTTCTTCTATTGGTGGAAGGAAAACCGCCAAAACATCCAAATGACAATCATCCAAATTAGTTTCGTTCAACTTTCCACCAGCAGGCTCCTCCTCAGAGCCTCCTTCAAGCTGATGTTGCATGTCATATTGATAGTAGTCTGTCACATAGACACCTTTGGCATCCATGGAAGATATATTAGTAAGAAATTTCTTGTCCAAGTAATCAACACTTATTTCGGATGGAAATGCTTTAGATTTATAATGCAGATCCAGCATGTCCTCGTTTTTCTTGTCAGTATCTGAAGTCATGATGAACTTATCCTCAGTGGGACAGCCAAAGTAGTCTACCCCGTCAAAGCAAGGAGTCATGTAGTCTGCATCGTCTTTCTCATCATGCCAGAATAAGTCATTTTGCTTATCGAAATCATGGTAATTGCGTGCGGTGCCAAATTGTGAGAATCCATCAGATGAAGCCTTGGAACTGCCTGGAGATGTAGATCGAATTCCATATGGATTTGTAAATTCTGCAAAAGAGAAAAGGCTGATACTTCACTACCAACCAACACACAAAAAGCAACAGCAAGATCATCATCACAATTGGAATACTGAAACTCTAAAGCGCCTGAAGTCAATGAGTATTACAGGTGCTCTGTGCTTGGTTAATTTTCCAAACATGCATTGAAATGCAAATATCATCCAAAGATCAGAGACAAATGGAGAAAAAGGGCAGGCAATTTTTCGTTTTAGAATTCCATCCAAGAAAGTTAAATAGATTCAGCAACAGAGTGGTACCATTTTTTATGTATCTTGAACATTCAAAAAGACTAAAAAAAAAAAAAATTTCGATTGTTGAGAAGTGAGAATGTAGTACTGAACGGATTCAATTCAACATGATGAGAGTGATACTCACTATTCACTAATCACTAATGATGAAACATGCTTATAGCAATCAACAAGAAGCTAAATTCTGATGAAAAAGTCAACAACTTGAACTAACCTGAAGAGCACCTATTAGTAGTAGAAGACCCCAAACTCACAAACTCATCATCCCCGGAGCTCGATCGCGAGCTCGACACTTCAACCACACCTAAAACCTTCGATCTCTGAAAACTCGCCGGTATCCTCACCGGCGGCAGAGGAGGAGCCATCGGAAACAAGAATTTCTCATAGTCAAACAAACCCAGATCGCCCTTTTCAATCATATCCTCTCTCAGAGCCGACTCCGCCTCTGAAAAGCCGTGTTTCTTCAGATACTCCAGCACTGCCTCGACCTCCATGGACGTGGAAACTCAGGGAAGGAGTGGCAAGGAAGTAATAAAGGGAAGTGGAGGGGCAGAAGTGGAAACTAAGACATGGTTCCGGGTTTGCATGCTTGTAAGGGGAACAGAGAGGGAGAGAGTTCTCCTCTGTAAATCCGAACCGAAGGGTGGTGCTGTGGTGTCTCTCACCAACTTTGAAAAGTGAAGGGCTTTGGGTTTCTCGGGGTTTTTCGTTTGGGTGGGCCCGTCTATCGCTTCGGTATTACACGTGGCGTGATGAGGAGCCTACAAGTGGAAAATGGTGGAAATGAATTTTCTATTTTTGTACCGTAACCGGTGGGAAGTCACATTTGGTCGTTTTAAGGGACACCCTTTAGAATTTACTTTCTCATAATTTTCTCACTTAATAATCTTCCATGAACTTTTTTTTTTCTTTCCTTCTGTCTTTATGGTCAATGCTTTAGTACTTTAGATACTAATGAATGACAAAAAGAGAAAGAAATGAAATCTTGCTACTAGCTGCGTAAGTTTTTTGATACGAACAAATTTGGATTAGTTATTATTTGACGGTGAAAGTAACGATAAATGTATAAATTGATATCTGATTTGATGATGAAGTTATGCGTGTAGAGATGTTTGTGGAGGAAACAAAGTTCGACATGATAGATTTGAATAAATAGGATCGGAGTTCCTAACTCTCTTTGTCCGCACATGAGGAGATTTTTTTTTTAACAGACATGAGGAGATTTTGATTGAGGTGTTTAGGATTTCTGATTTGTTGACATGATTAGTTATAAGTCCCACAAAATTAAATAAGGATGATTCATTCTCATCACATTTAGTGTCATTTGCTTCTTAAGCAAAATGTGGACCAACTTCAAATACGCCAAGTACAATTGAATAGAGGTGTAGCGTCAATAATCAATATCATCATAGAATGAATTATATATTTCGTTCAAATATGTTGAGTCTAGCTAATGACATTATGTATCTTAATCCAAAGTATGTAGTAAAGGCTAGGAAATACGCATTTGATGGTTGGTTTGCACTTTTCCTACATAAATGATTTTCAACAGAATTGCTTAGAGGTAACGTATGATTAATTAGCTGAAGTAGTTAGTTCTAAAAATGCAGTTTACTAGATAGTTTGGACGGAAAGAAATCGTAAAATTCACGATTTATTCGCTTATCACATAAGGCGGCATTGTTGTTAACTTGTTACGTGAGATTGAGTAGGATTTGACAATATGAATGTGAACTCATGAATCATCTGATAAATATGATTCAATTATAAGAAGACAATCGAAAATTTCTAATCGCTTCATTGTTTTTGTGAATAAATGTTTAAAATGAATTCCGAATGTCAATGATGTAAAACGTTTTGATCGAGTTGGGGATACCTATCTTCTTTAATGCAACTGGTCCAAACAAGTTTGTTGTGGGGAAGAAGGATCCAATTGTGTTACCGGTATAACCTACTTTTCATATGGAGGCCATGAAATGAGTAAACACGACCCACCGCCGATCATCATCATGGTTGTTCCTCCGACCCTAACTGTGGGCACACACATACACAGACAGCTTTAGTTTTTCACTTTCTGGCTTTCCTTCTTTTTTCCATGTGCTATATCGATCACAACAGTAAAAGGATGATCATAATAATCAAACCCTAGCTAGCTTCCATCTTCACCTGTCTCCTTCCATTATTCGATCTCTCTTTTCTTTGTTTTGCTTCATATGGATTTGAAATTTGAATCGATCAACTGCAACAGCCCGTTGGGAATAATTAGCCACAGTGCATAGTTTATATCTTTTTTTTTTTTTTTTTAACTTTTGTTAAATAACTCACGCACTCTACATATGTCAATGAAGTTTGAACTCATAACCGCAAAGTTATTAGTTAACATCTGTAACCAATCAGACTACGACTCACCTCATAGTTTATATCTATTATGCTTGATATTTTTAAGTCAGAGTGGCATATTCCGAGCATCTTTGATCTTTCTTTAGCTGATGGCTGTGGAATATATATACCCAAAAGACAAAAGGAGTAGTTGAATGTTTCCAAAACCCAATTTAAAAATCCTAAACAAACTTCTGGAATAGAACTAACATAATGATAGCTACAAGCCTACAACCATACGGGTTCGGCTGCTATATACATTTGTATAACATACATTAAGCCGTGAACCGTCTGATCGTTTAGCAATTTAAAATTCAAGACGATTGGACGGCTCACGGCTTGATGTATGTTATACACATATGTACATATATGAATAGCATATATACATCATATGTATAGTAGAGAAGTCTCAACTATACAATTGAAACTACTATAATAGCTAATTATAATTATGGGTATTCTTCAGTCTGTTGGCTAAATAATTTTCTTCTGTACTCTAGCTAGCTGGTACGTCATTCATTATTTTGGATCAGAAGCAAACATGGGCAGGTTAGAACCACTGAAATGATTAACGCTTGAGATATAATGCTGGATTAATTTAGCCATACTCTTGAATATTATAACAAGGAGTTTGGAATTCGGAGATGATTTTTCCCTTCTATTTTAATTATTAAGATCTGACAAATGAGACAGGAACATAGTGATATTTCTGCGCGCAGGAGAGGAAAGCTAGGTTTCTGATTTTCTCCCTTAATTTCCCTTGAAAAAGGCTAGGGATATCATTATATATAAACACATGCAGTGTAAAGAAGCCACAGAAGCATATATATGAAATTCATAATGCTTGCTTATAATAAACATGCATGTGCTGAGCCCTGAACCTCTGTGAATTTGATTCAAAATCATAGTGCCCAGAAAATGCTGCAGCTGATCGATGTACTTGGAATTAGTATTGTATTTTTGGTCCAGCATATACACAACGCCGCCCGTATAATACTTGTATTTTATGTATCTGTGTATTTGGCTACTAGGACAGACCAGGGTTTCGAGAGATATCTCAGGATCTCTTATGTTATGGGTAAGGTAATGTGTGGTTTCAAGTTTCTCTTTCTCTGAAGAAGGAAGAGAACAAAGAAACATTAAATACGTAAATACGAAATACGGGAAAGGACAAACCAGTATTTTAGCGGCACTGAAATTGGAACTGTCATCTGCGGCCGACTCTCTGATGAAGATTCGCCCAGAAAGAAATGCAGAGGTGGGTGGGTCCCCGTAGCTGAAGAACTCGAACCTTTGGCTAAGACATGTGAACTGATCGGTTTGGTCAGTTGGTTCCCGCGTGTTTGAATATTATTGGGCTACGCTGAAGGTGATAATCCAATAGATTTTGGGCCTCGCTACTGGATAGGCCCGATAATTTTATTTTTGGTACTTCTAGGGTTTAGGGAGTTGGTTTACCTAATTGATCTAGGGAATATTGAGGCGATGATGAGAAACTGCACATATGAGAGATGTGGGTGGGGTTTTGAGGGTGTTATAACTGTTATTGATGCTTGTGGGAGTTGTGGGAAAGAGGGAAAGATATGAAAGATAATTAGATGCCGAAAAAATAAATGTGTATGACGTCCGTAACGAATGATTAATTGGAGATGATTATGTTTTTCAATGTGAAACGTATTGAGCGAAGACATCATGTTTTAGCCTCTAGAATCAAGGATGGTGATTTAGTGGTAAGGGGCGGCAAAGCTGCAAATTGTTTGATACATCGCATTCATACATTTCTAATTGATGTGACGATAATGATAACTTTGAAACGTTTTACCAAGATATAAAGAACCGATGCTGGTTCAATTTAATACACATTCAGCTAATTCAATCCGGTTCAGATCAACTGGTTGATTCGGGTTTGACGGTTTAGTGGGTGTAGCTGAATCGAGAGGCAACTCAAAGTGGAGGAACACTTTCAAAAACACAGTAGTGAATTCTCAACTCATTGCAAGCCCAGACCCCCACCCTCAAAATAATGACACAGAAAAGTGAGGATTGGTCAAAATCATGAAGAACTAGGTTCCCCACTAGCTTAAACCAAATAAGTTCCTATTTTTGGTATAGAAATGAAATAGCATCAACAACTAGGCCACTGAGCCACCCACCCAAGTGACCCAACACATCTTGTTCATGTTTCATCACTTTAATCTCTCTCTCTCTCTCTTTTTTCTTTCCAAACCTCCATCATATATTTCTTCTTTACCTGGAAAAGAAATAGAGACTTTTCTTCTTCCACAGTCGAAGGATCACCTCAAATGTCTGGTACATAGTCATACGCATCTCCTACTAAGGAACAGGAGTCTCCACACACATGCATCCTCAAATCAAATTATTAAAGTTGTTGCGTTATAAAGTCGAGAAATGTTGAAGCTTTGCACCATTTATGGAATAGGAGAAGATTCGAGTTGGTTGTTTGGAGTATTTTCGATTCGGTTTTCTGATCTCTTATTGTGGTGGTAAAGTGGAGGGTTCAATATGTCAGTTGTTTTTCAAAGTTGCATGTCATGGTGTCCTATCATGCTTAATGCTTTTATGTTATTTTCCAACTTTTTTAAATTTGTGTTATGTATCCATATTATTATGTATTCTTTGTTGTTATATAGTAATTTTTTCTCTTATAAAAATCATGTTGCAATATTGAGTACATTTTGCCCATTACTATTTGGTTTAGTTGCATAGTTTCTCGTCTTTTAATAAGTAAGAGGTCGTGAGTTTGACATATGTAGTTTTAATTTATCAGATAAAAAAAAATATTAAATACATTTTGCTATGACCAGAATATATGATAATCTTTCACACTTTATTGGAAAATCTATATCATATCTCATGGAGAGATTAGTTTACAGCTAGTGTCATATAAAGGCACAAACAGAGGACACTTGTTGAACAATGAATACAACTAGCTAATACATGATGGGTGATGATATGATCATTGATTACAATTCAAAACTATAATGCATAGTTCTGATCGATCGATTATGATTGAAAAGGAAATTAATGAAGGAAATCATATCGAACCAGCTTTATGAGACAAGCATGTTCAATCATGGTCCCAAAGAGTTTTCAATTCCTAATTGAGAAGGACGTTGAACAAATTCGTGGCTACTCCAGATTAATCACCAATGTACCAGGAAACATAAACTTCGTCGACCTTAAAGCTTAAATATGATTCTGTATATATGCTACGCCGTAGATTTCACAGAACCATACATGAATTAATGCATAGTTTTAAACAGAGTTTAACGAGTTTTGATCAGGGAACAAGGATGTAATCGAAGATAATGAAGGAATATGTGTTTTGATAAGTGTTAAGTATGTGAAATAGAACATTTCTTTTGCACACAACTTACAACTATAACCCAATTTGCCAATTTGGTTCTTATTTACTTCCAGATAATACTTTCTCCTTAATTCCTCTTGCACACAACTTACAAGTTACAACTATCACAAAAAGACTCTGATAAAAAAAAGAGACTTCCTCTGTGTATATGGTCCCTTGTTTACTCATTACTGGATGGAGAAAACGCACAATGGGAAAATAGGAAATTGAGTATAAAGCGCGGTGTAGAAAGAAAATGGAGATGATCGATGGCCATAAAGAAATGAAGTCAAATCCCATCACTTTATATCAATCCATGGAAAAGCTTCATTATTCAGAAATGGTGCATGCAATGATGCCCAGAAGTTTTCAACCCAGCAAGTGAGAGTAGTGTTGACTAAATAAACTGTCCATCAACCGTTTAGTTTACTTGATCAAATATTACCATTAGGTAAAAAAATAACCTAAGTGTGCTATTAGTTTAACAAAATAGTTGATCTATCATCGGTATCTTAATGTACTAAGGCTAGTTTTGTATTGTTGATTTTAAAAAAAAATTACTGTTGCTGTACTACGAAAATAATCAGTTGTAAATTAAAATAGTTTTGTGTTTGGTAAATATTAGTTTTAAAAGTGTTGCGAATATAAAATTTATTAATTTATAGTGTTTTTAGTGACAGCTGATTTTAAAAGGAACTTTCAAGTTGCTTCTAAAAGCTGCTGTCAGTAATCTGTAATTTTTTTTAAAAAGTTGATTTTATTTCATTTACCAAACATTATAAAATCTAAAAGTTAGGATATAAACTGATTTTTTCAAAAACAAAGCTATACTAAACTAGGCCTAAGTGGCGTTCGAGGGAGATAATTAATCGGAAAGTTGACATATTACGGATCATGTAATTGAAAAGTTAAAGAAGTTTCTTTGCTGTGGTGTATTCCATTTGGAGGTTCTATACACACTTGAGATATTTCTTTAGTCCAGATTCCTTTCTTTTCCATCTCTATCACAAAAAAGAAAAGAAAAATAGAATTTTAGCTATAGCTTTGGGAGGAAGTGTGGAACTGAGAATGTATGTCTCTTTGGCTCTGGGGAGGGTACCAACTATACGCATTTGAAAACGACACTGGCTTTCCACATTTCTCTAGTGAGAATGACAGCACAGTCGAAGCCATGGGCGGGTTTTATTAGCTAGAAAATATCTATGATTTTTCTCTTTCTTCATATATATAGAAGAACATGTCGGTAGAATCTTGATAGAACAATTTAGAGTGCGGCTAAGTAAATTCAGAGATCCCAGTAACCGACCTTAACAATTTATGCTCTTATATAATCACACGATTAAGCTATTTCAGCGAAATTCGTCAATATTTACTAGAATTTATACCAATTCAATATACTTTTACTTAATTACTGTGGCCATTTGACACACTTCCTTGTTACTTTATTAGTATCAACAGTTGCAATTTTTCAGTGAACCGGCTACTGTGATTTTCTATCAGTTTGCTTGTTCAGTTGTTCTTCATTGTTCCGATCAACCCTAAGCTTAATATTGTCACGGCCAGCTTCTGCAGTAGTGCTGTTTGAAACTGGAGGGATCCTCCATCGATGATGATGAAGGTGGCTGGAAAAAAGAAGAAGAAGGGTCTAGTTCACGGACCTTTATCGTAAAAGGCTCAAGTACTGAGAAAGGCTAGGCAAAAGGGTCCAACAAATAAGGTAGAAACAAACACACACATCAAATCAGACACTGTTTCTGGGTAAGTCTGGACGGAGGTCGAAATTTTTTCCCTCCACCCATTGAAGCCTCGCCAAGTGACGTGACAGAATTTCAGCTACCTTTTAATCTTGACAAAATTTTGACTAACTCTTCCTTCACGTTCCGTCGGTAAAACGAGAAAAGAAACACAGGTCATATTGGGTTGAACTGCAGGTAGTAAATTCCAGATTTGCAGTTGTATAATTTCTTCAAATTCAGGCATCCTTATCTTTTATGAATTGACCGAACCAAGATTCTAAAATAATTTGGGCTAAACTTTCTTTGATAAAAATTTCAAAATGTACGAAAATAAAAAATTAATAATGATTGTATTTGAGTATCTAACATTAAAATATTTTTCGCTTCTTAGTTTCCGACATTAAGAAAATCAATCTAAAAAGGTAGAAGTGATATTGATAGACAAGGAGAATTCATAAAATTATCAGTTTCACATCTCCAAATTCATAGACTTAATAATAAGAAGGAGCTTAGAATTAAAATTTTGAAATTTGATGTAACAAGGTAAAGAACAAAATACCAATATACAACATACTTAGAAAATTGAAAAAAACTATCTCAAAGAAGAAGTTGGAGACTTGGACTTAATATGGACCAATAGATCTTTTTAAATGAATAAAAGTCCTAAACATTATTTACATTAAAATTTGAAGTCGCCGTTTACATTGAAATTTAAGTCCTAAACATGTCTTATAGTAACAAATAAGTTATAAGTAGCGGATAATAAACTAGTAATTTTCACTTGGAACCGTTCTCTAATGACATATTCACATTGAAATATAAATCATTATACACATTGAAGTTCACATTCAAATAGAAGTCATTATTCACATTGAGATTTAAAGTGATAAGCATAAGTTATAAGCAATTAATGATGAGCTAGTATGTAATTATCACTAAACAAATAAATACTAAGTAGCTGACAGTAAGCTAGTTAAGCATTATAAACATTTATTTAGTGGAATATTCACACTAAAGAAAATAAATAAGTGCTAAGTAGCTAATAGCTATGTGTTACCTGGAAGTTCACTGAGGACATTTCTTAGCTTAATGTCGTATTCACACTAAAATAGAATAAATTAATAAGTTTGTGGTTTAGGGATAAGAGTTTAGGGTTTAGGGGTTTAGGGATAAGAGTTTAAAGTTCAGGGTTTAGTTACTATTTTTATGTAGTTGATTTAGTTACCTTACATGAACTAAATTAAATGCATTTCTTTATGGAGTCAAATATTATAATAATTTATTAGGGGTCATAATTACGATATTATTTTTCCTTTTTACTTTATATATATATATATATATATTCTCCATCGAACTTTAAAAATAAAAAAGAAAAAGAAAACCTCTATTGAATTTATATTAGATGAACTATATATAAAGATTTTTTGGACAATATATAGATATATATATATACGTATAATTTCTCCTTAGAAAAATTATGTGTGTATATATATATATTCAAATGAGTTCATATTTTCGACCTGAGTATAATTATATGTTATATATATATATATTTCACATTTTAAATTTAAGCACGAGTAATGGGAAAAATGGCTTTAAAAACATATTTTTATAAAATAAAAACAAAATAATCTAGAGTTATTAGATATGAAATGATAACATTGTATTTTTATCTAAAAATAAAATAACATGATTTTTTTATTTGATGATGTGGACATGTGACTTGGCATGCCACTTAGATTAAGGCCATAAATCGTAGGCCTTAATAAGACCCTGTAGCACTACCTAATATAATCTATGTTATTTGAAAAAAGGAGTACTATCCTCCGTCCTTATGAACTTCTTCTTCTCGACCTTGCTTCTGTTATTTTCTTCTTCTTTCCTCTTTTTCCTGCACATGAACACGCCAGCTGATAGTCAGATACCATCTTGAATTACCCATTTACGTTGCTGGGTTGATATGGATAGTGGGGGTCATGCCACCCCATTGAAGATCTTGGATTGATACCCAAAACGCCAAAACTTCTTCTTCTTTTTTTCTTCTGGATATTGGGTTTAAGCGATGCATGTTTCTTTTTTGGTGGTGAAGAGATGACAGAGGAACTAATAAGAACCATACAACTTTAATTTTGATATTTGAGTATCTCTCTTGATGGTGAAGAGATGATGGAAGGAGAAGCAGAGAAAGAGTTGAGGAAGATCGACGAATTGCAGAGAAAGAGTGGTGGAAGGCATCACTGTTATTCGCTTTCTGTTTTTTACTTTTTCAATTCGTTAACGGCGTTAATCCAGTGAATGTTCACCGTGTGGAGGGAAGAACCTCCGAGGACCGGAAGCGTTTAGGTCATGAGGAAGAAAAGCCTCTGATGTTAGGTAGGGGTCAATTCCAGCAAGTGCTCGCTCTCCTTGGATTAAAGTTCAAATGGAAAAAGAAAAAGAAAATTCTAGGGTTTGATATTGTGGAGGGGAGGATCAGGAGTGATATGTATGTGTATGGTGGTACGTTGTTGTAGCTAGCTAGGGTTTGATTCTCGTCCCCATCACACTTTACTCTCTAATGTCTATCACTCTCACACAAAGAATAGTAGCACTGTAATGGAAATTGACTTGTGTTAAATCCCACGCTGACCGCTGCGGTCCAAAACAAACCAAGCAAGACAGCAAAGCTTGGTTTCTGGAATGGGAATCTCAATGATCTCATCAGTTGCTAGCTTTTCAGATTTAAAACAGACCGACCCCATGAACACATCTTCTCACCGACTGATTTAACCCAGCAATCTCAATTCATTGATTAGTACGTGTATTATTTTTCACTAGTCTATTTTCATAGAACTAATTTATCGATCCGGTGATGAAAAGCTCAAGAACATATGAGGTAGGCGTGGTGTCGATCTTTTAATATAATGGTCTGAGAATAATCTTGTTGGAGTTGAGATGGATAATGAAGTGATGCAAAACCTTAGCATGTCATTATTCTTTTTGTGATCAGTTGATAACACTTCACTCTCACGTCCCGTATACTTTTTTCGTTATCTTTTTATTGATTGGAATACTCTTTTTATTACTATTGAACTATTTTAACAAACATCTTGTAAAAATTACATGCAAACAAAGAGCACACGTCTTTCTGTACAATATACAAATAGACAAGTAGTAAAGAATGTGGGATAGAACTACTCACTAATCGTTTCATGCTCATTTATTATAAAATTATTATTTTATAAAAAAATTATCAATTTTAATATAATATTCTTCAACTATATCTAAAAAGAGTAGTTATCGTGACGTAAATTCTTAATCTCAATGTCGATGACTAAATTATCATAGTCATGAAGAAAAAGTATCCACAATAAATAAACAACCCGTTGAAATTTTGGCGCCAGATCATTAAAGAGAATGAGAGAGAGATACTATACGAATCTACTCGTAGTCTGATACCAATATAATAATGCATGTTGATGAGTTGAATACGTTTGAGTCAACTCGATCATAAACACCCAGTACACCACCACAAACGGTGCTCCATCGCCGTCACCACCGTGCTGGCCGCGTAAGCAGACAGCGACGTTGACGCTCAGTCGGTGGCCCACTCAGTCTCTCATCACTAGTCCTAAAAGCAAGTGGCCACAGCATCTTTCCATAATTTTCTTTCATTGCCTTGCCTCCTTCAAACACCCATCATCTCTCTCTCTCTCTCCTCTGTTAGATATGATACTACTCTGTCCAACACAGAATCTATTCTCAACCAGTCACCAGCTTACCTGTTCTTCATTTTGCCTTTTCTCTTCTGGCCCCACCACCCAGTTCCTCTTCCTTGTTCATCCTAGCTTAGCTTATATATATTCTCCTCTAAATTCATACACATATATTTTACCAATAAATAAACACTGAGGTTCTGCTTGGCACTTCAGTAGTTCAGTAAGTAACCAGAATTTGTTTCGGTTTTTACGGCGATGCCTACGCCGGTTTCTGCGGCCAGGCAATGCTTAACACCGGAGGCAACCCACGCGCTCGACGAGGCGGTGTCGGTCGCGCGGCGCAGAAGCCACGCGCAGACCACATCCCTCCACGCAGTCTCCGCTCTACTCTCTCTCCCCAACTCCGCCCTACGCGAGGCCTGCGCGCGTGCTCGCAACGCGGCCTACTCTCCTCGGCTCCAGTTCAAGGCGCTGGAGCTCTGCCTCAGCGTATCCCTGGACCGGGTCTCGTCGTCGACCCGGCAGCTCAGCGACGACGACCCGCCCGTTTCGAACTCCCTCATGGCCGCCATCAAGCGCTCTCAGGCCAACCAGCGACGGCAGCCGGAGAATTACCACCTCTACCACCAGCTCCAGCAGCACCAGTCGTCCATGTCCTGCGTTAAGGTCGAGCTCCAGCATCTTATTCTCTCCATTCTCGACGACCCGGTTGTCAGTCGGGTCTTCGCCGAAGCGGGTTTCCGGAGCTCCGAAATCAAAATGGCCATCCTCCGCCCTTTTCCTCCTCTTCCTCTGTTTCTCCAGAACCCGGGTCCGGGACCGGGTCCGGGTCGTCGTCGCCGGCCCGTTTTCCCGTTCTCGGGTTTCGCCAACGGAGACGAGAATTGTCGGAGAATTGGAGAAGTTTTAGGAAGAAACAGGAATCCTCTGCTCCTGGGTGTATATGCGTACGAAGCTCTTCACATGTTCATGGCATCGTTAACTAAAGAAGGTATCTTACCGGTGGAGCTGTCCGGTGTGAGTTCAGTTTCGATCGAAAAAGAGTTATCTCAGTTTACATTAACTGATTCCGACAAAGGGTGCTTGAGTTCGAGGCTGGCCGAGGTGGGTGAGTTAGTGGACAAGTGTTTGGGAGCTGGAGTTGTGGTGAATATTGGAGACTTGAAGATGCTAGTTGGGGAGGAGTGTTTGGGTGAGTCAGTGAGATATGTGGTGGCCCAGTTGACTAGGTTGGTGGAGGTTCACCGGGGAAGTGTTTGGCTCGTTGGGGCTACGGCGAGCTATGGGAGCTACTTGAAGTTTGTGAGTATGTTTCCGTCGATAGAGAAAGACTGGGACTTGCAGCTTCTGCCGATCACTTCGGTTGGAGCTGAATCATATCCGAGGTCCAGGTGAGTTGTGTTGCTCTATGAACTCTTATGTTGGTTTGAAACTTGGGTGAAGACTTTGCTTGACCTCTTTGGTTTATATATGGTTGTCTGTTTGCTTATGAAGATTTTATATTAGTATGTTAATCTTAGCTCAGATACTATTGCTGGCAGTTTCTGGTATAAAAATATTGGAATCAGTTGCTCTCTTCTTCTTAGTCTTTTTTGATGTACTTTTGTTCTGTTATAGTGATAGTATTGGGCAATTCATTATAGCATTTGCAGGTGTGAGATTATAGGCCAAAATATTAGTTTTATTTGGTGAAAGATTGACCAACTCCTTGAATCGTTAAGTATCAGGCTATAGAAACCAAAAGAAGATTATAGACTTGTAATTTTTTTCTTCTCTATTCTTGCATGCTTTTGAAAAGAATTGATGTCTCTAGGAGCACAGTCCTTTTCCTCTTCGCTGCTCTAACCACATGGTCTTCCTTTTGTATTCAATGTTGGCTCAATCTGTGCAAGAAGTTGTAGTATGAGATTGAACATGTGTGTATTCACCTTTGACCGGTTCTTTACTTCTATACTCGCTCGTTTATATACCATCTGTCTTGAGATGATTGTTTAAAAAATCCAAGTCATTTGAACTGTTGTATGCATTTGTCTGGGTTTAAAGTTCATCATGGTGGTAATTGTAAATTAGGGCTGTGTTACTCTGTTTTCTAATAGTTCAATCAAACAAAGGGGAACAAAAATTAATGAATTTTTTGGAGTCTTATTATTGGTGCTGTTATTGCTGTGCATCCCAAGTTTTGATATTTGTTTTTCTTTTCCATGTGTCTGGAACAGGTTGTTACGACTCTATTTTCAGTTTGACTCCTAATTGTATTTGCCAGTTGAATCTCTCTCATTGTTTCCTTGTCATAATGTATTTCCAGCTTGATGGAGTCATTTGTTCCACTTGGTGGGTTCTTTTCTGCACCTTCTGACCTAAAGCTTCCGGTAAGTTGTTCAAATGGGTTATTTCCCCGCACTCATCAGTGCAGTGAAAAAGATGATCAAGAAGCATATGCTTTTCCGAAGGGAGGCTTTACTACTTCAGTGGCAGGTCAGCATCAAGCTAGCTTGCCTTCTTGGATGCGCATGGCTCCACTTGGCACAAACAAGGGGTTGGATATGAAGGTGTGTATCAGAAATTCACAATCAACATATATGCTATTCATTATCTTCATATTAGAGATGCAGCTAGCTAGATTGAGCATTTGATGGATATATTGCTAACTGAACTCTTACATGGCTACATGTACAACCATGTTATTGAAAAGCCTTTTTGCACTCCCATGTTTTTCCAGAAATTGAGCACTCTAAATTTTGATTTCCCGAAGGGGTATGAAAAGTAATGCCTAGTAATATTTTGGTCAGTATGTGGTGTAGAATATCTCATGCTATGGTTGCTTAAATGACAACCCGGTGTTCGACTATATGTTATATGTTGAAAGTTTTGAACTCTCTGCTTCAAATTACATGTCTTTTAGAAAACAAGAGAAGTAATAACAATTTATTATGTAGTTTTTGCATTATTCGTTTGAAAATTAGTTTATGTCTCTTCAGTGCAGACCAAAGACGATGGAGTGCTATTGAGTTCCAAAGTTACAGGACTGCAAAAGAAATGGGATAATACACATGAATCTCATCCCTTGCCTTTAGCAAACTTGTTTCCAACTATTGTGGGCTTTGAGTCTGGTGAAGACAAGAAGCACAATCACAGCAAGAAGACCAATATTTCTTCAAATGAAAAGTCATGCATCGCCGCAGATGTGCAAGAGATGTCCTCATCTCAGTCCAAGAGTGAAAGTTTATCTTCCGGGGTATGGGAAAAACCTACAAAAGATGAAGATACTGAATCAGGTAGTGTCAAGTCTTCTTGTAGTTTGTACAATTCAAGCGTGGTTGAGGGTAGCCGAACATCTCCAACATCTTCGACTTCTGTGACAACAGATTTAGGATTACGAATATGCTCTTCTCCTGCTAGTAAGTTGAACTTAAATCTGAATCAAGGTAGTCAAGACATATCAGGTTTCTCTTCTGATGTGGAATTATTCAATGGAAATTCCTCTATTTACACTGCTCAGTCATCATTCTGCTCAAGGGCTGACAAACATGAGCAGTTTGATCCAAGTGATGTCAAGATGCTTTTTAGAGCTCTCTTTGAGAGAGTGAGCTGGCAAACTGAGGCTATAAGTGCTATTAGCCAACGAATAGCGCATTGCCGATCAAGAAGTGAACACCGGACTGGAGCTAGGCACAGAAGGGATATATGGTTCAACTTTGTTGGACCAGATAGGTATGGTAAAAAGATAATTGCTAGTGTGCTTGCTGAGGTATTATACGGGAGCCAGGAACAACTGATCTGTGTGGATCTGAATTCTCAGGATGGGTTGCTCCATTCAGACACAATGTTCGGTGGTCAAGTGTTGAATGTCTATGATGCAAAGTATAGAGGTAAGACAGTTGTTGATTATGTGGCTGGAGAACTCTGCAGGAAACCATTGTCCATTGTGTTCCTGGAAAATGTAGACAAGGCAGATGTCGTTGCTCAGCATAGTTTGTCCCAGGCGGTTTTGAGCGGTAAGTTTTCAGATTCCCATGGAAGACAAGTCAGCACAAGTAATGCAGTGTTTATTACAACTACAGAAAAGGGCTGTAGCACTCTCACTTCCAAAAGGGCTCCTTCCAAATATTCCGAGGAAAGAATCTCACAAGCAAAAGGGTGGCCCGTTCAGATTACAGTTGAATGCGCACTTGATGGCAGGACTGTAAGCCAAAACTGGACAACATCCTCCAATACAACTAAAGAAAGCATCCCTCATTTTCTGAACAAAAGGAAGCTGTCTGGTGTGGGCAAACCTCTAGAGCAGCATTCAGTCTCAGAGATGAGTAAACGGCCTAACAAAACATCGACTAGGTTTCTGGATCTCAACCTTCCAGCTGAAGAGAATGCAGTGCAACATCCAGACGCTGATGACTGCTTGTCTGAAAACTCCAGTCCCTGGCTGCAAGAATTCACTGATCAGTTTGATGAAACAGTGGCCTTCAAGCCGGTTGATTTCGATGCACTTGCTGAGAATATATCAAAGCAGATCAAAAACAGTTTCTGCCAGCTCATTGGTTCAGAGTGCTTGCTAGAAATCGACACACAAGTCATGGAACGACTACTTGCAGCCGCATATCTTTCCGACAAGTACAAGGTGGTGGAAAATTGGATAGACCAAGTCTTGAGCAGAGGATTCGCAGAGGTCCAGAAGCGACACAACCTCAATGCTCATACTATCGTAACACTCAAAGCTTGCGACGGCATTTGCTTGGAGGAGGAGTCATCTCCGGAAGACTACCTCCCACCCAAAATCATACTAAAGTGAGTAGGCATTTTCTTAGAGGAATCTCTCCTTGTAAATTAGATGTATAAAGTAGCTTGTAACTTGTACCAAGCCCTTGTTTTAGCTCATGTAGCCCTTCGGTCCGTATCGGCTTCTTCCCATGATTGTTGTAATAGGGTTTTGCTTGTAACATAAATCTGCAGCAAGTGTGCTTGTATCAGTTGTATGAATGTGAATCAATCTAAAACTGTAGTGTGCTTTTGTAAAAAATTATTGCCAAGCCAAACAAAAAGCGCTTTTACTAAAAGCACTTTTAATAATGAGCTGTCCCCTGAGGGCCCAAAGTTAAAGCCCAGATCTTTCTCCTTATCAGTCAAAAAAAAAAAAAAGAAATAGTAAAATCAGAATATTACAGAATGCCATCTTCGAGCCCTCCTCGCAGCGTCGAAGAGATCTTCAAGGACTACGCCGCCCGTCGCTCCGGCATCGTTCGCGCCCTCACCAACGGTTTCTCTCCTCTAATTCGGTTCTTCAAATGCGTTTGTGTGTGTATCTATATGTGAGGTTTGTTGAGGCTTTGTTATTTTTGATTTTCAGATGTGGATGAGTTCTACGCGCTCTGTGATCCAGGTCTGTTCTTGCTTCGATTTTTAATTTTTAATTTTTATATGCTTTAGTAATTAGCATATGATTAGATAGTTAATTTTTTGATGCTTAAGATTTTTTTATTTTTTTTGTTGAAAATGAAGTGAAGAATAGGTTATGAGTAGTAGAAATGTTGAAGGCGTATGATTAGTTCAATATCAGTGTGATATATATTTTTTTTGTTTTTTTGGTTTAATTTGGTAGTGTTGGTTATTTTGTTTCAGAAAAGGAGAATTTGTGTTTGTATGGACACCCGGATGAGACGTGGGAGGTGACTCTGCCGGCGGAGGAAGTGCCGCCAGAGCTTCCGGAGCCTGCGTTGGGCATTAATTTCGCTAGAGATGGGATGAAGCGGCAGGATTGGCTGTCTTTGATTGCAGTGCATAGTGATTCTTGGTTGCTGTCTGTGTCTTTCTACTTTGGGGCTCGCCTTAATCGGAATGAGAGGTTTGTTGTTCATTTCCTTGGTGTTTTTCGTTAGTTTATATGTTTGTGGGGATGTTAGGGAGGTTTGTGTGCAACTGGATTGTAATCATGCTTATTTATGTGCAAATAATATCATGGTTTCTCTTTTTTGTGTTCTAATTCACTCACCAAAGATATGTATTTCAGGCATTTTGTATCTTTCGATAGACTCTAATTGCCTGTTGTTTCTTTGTTTTGAATTTCTTAGATTTGGACTTCACAGCTGATTAATTTCTTGTTAGATAAGTTCAAAGATCTGGATTTGACGGCTGATTACTTTCTCTTTTATAGGAGTATGATAATTTTGGGGGGCGGATCATACAACTTGTTTACATGAAAACATAGGCAGAGCTAGCTTTAGTCATATGTGTCTTTCTTCTGGTTCTTGTATATATTTTTTTTGTGTTATTTTTTTCATCTTTAAGTAAGACTCTTCTAATTGATATGACACTGTTGTTTCTTAAACAGTGAAACAGCAATATAGAAAACCTGTTATGTAGTTATTTTGTGTCAAGGTCCTTTTTAGTCATTAGATCAAATCGAGATGTATAATTCGGTAAGACTCAATGTATCTGCAGTTCTCATATCCGAGTTAGTAGCTAAGAAACAAGACGTGATTTAAGGACCCTTGAGAGTATATGCGTGTTTGTCAATCAAGAGAGTAAGAACGATGTTCTCTCTGTTGGGAGAATGGATGAAGTGAAACATTTTCCTCAGCACTAGGGTCGACTTCCTTGGCTAGTCTTAAAGAATCTTTTTTTGTTTACTGATATTATGGAATTATAGCGATTCTGCTGATTTTCCTTATTATTGCTTTAACTCAACTCTACTAAGCCTGGTGCTGATTTTTCTCTATTCTTTGACTCATGGATTGTTATAGTGCCTGTTTGATTGGGATTATATTGAGCACACAGTGGCTGATTTTTCTTCTTACATATCCGATCCTCAATATATTTGTTGTTGCTGCATATCACCGAAAGAAAAGAGAGTTTTCGTGGTTGCAAATAATTCTTCATACTTAGACATCTAAAGAAAGTGTTTGCTGAATCTATATGCATTTTATCTCTTAATATCCTCACACATCCAAATTTAGAGCTTTCAATTTCACTCCCTTCTTATGCTGTTTGATGCCTCCACCCTCTAGTTCCCTAATTCAATGAACATTTTCTTCATAGTTGGTGTAGATTGTATAATATGGTATACTGGACACCTGATTGTGAAAGCCAATGGCCCAACATATCTAAATTGTGATTTTTCGGGCCATCAATCATGGTAGCCCCCCAAACGCAGGAGATTGCAAGTGTGCTGAAATAACCATATTTGTGTTCCTGTCATGAACAGGAAGCGTCTATTTGGCTTGACCAATGATCTGCCAACAATATTTGAAGTTGTAACCGGAAGGATGCCCACTAAGGACAAATCCAGTATGGATAGTGGAAGCAAATCCAGGAACAACGCAAAGGTGATACTCTTTCTAGTTGACAATTATGTAGTTTTGGGGTTTTCAAGATGCTTTGTCCCTTTATGCAAAATTTGGGCTTATAGACTTACCTCTACTTCGCAGAGATCAACTGATGGACCAATGAGGACCAATAGTACGTTGCTCAATGAAAATTATGTGGAGGATGAAGATGAGCATAGTGAAACTCTATGTGGAAGCTGCGGGGGAAATTACAGTGCTAATGAGTTTTGGATTGGCTGTGACATCTGCGAGAGATGGTACCATGGGAAGTGTGTGAAGATAACACCATCCAAGGCAGAGTATATCCAGCATTACAAATGCCCTTCTTGCTCAAAGAAGGGAAGACAGTGATGACTGATGACATGAATCAGTGATCGAAGTCTAGGTTTTTATTTCTTTATAGTTTTATTGCATCTCTGGATCCTTTTTAAATTTCAACCTGTCATATTATTCTACAACTGCTGTAGCATGGTAGGTAATCTCTTGGTCGCAGAAGTTTAAGCTACGGTTTTACCCAGCTGTTTGTGTTCTTCTTTTGTTCATTGTAGAGAATCAATTTTGTTTGATTCAAGGTTCCTTGTTATATTTCTACTCTGCCCTTCCGATTTGACAGATCAAATACTTGGTTCTCCCAGAAGGAGATGTGCACCAACCAACTATGCAATTGGTGAATTAGCTTTTAGTTTATCTCTAGTTGTCTATCATTATGCATAGATTGTTAAGTAGTTAACCATTTCATTGAGTTGGTCCTCGGTACTCGATGTTAGCTATGTCAAGCACAATCTTATACGCAAATGTGTTCAATCTGTTAACATCATATTGAGTTAAGTACCATTTCATTGTTAAGTAGGACATCAAGTTCATATTGAGTTTGATTTGTATCTACATTGTCGTCCCAGAAATTGCCACCTCTAACTTGTTTATGGAATTTTAGATAACCACTTGAGCAATTTGGACTTTGGAGCTAGGAGTGTCCCAAGTCTTCTTCGCGTGCTTTGTCTGTCTGTCCAAATATGAAAATGAAATCCCAGGTGACACCATCTCCATTATTAAAGGTGGAGGTGGTACGCTGCCGACATCAGCATATTCCGGCGAGAAAATAAAACGTGCCGGTGAAATAATAAACGTGCTTGATTGACTTCAACTCCGGCACCTACATTATTAAACCTTTGTCCCCAAAACACAGGGGAATGGCCCCCCGTTCACAATAATAATTCCACCATTGAAACTCATTCTCTTCCCTTACCTAGTGGTGCAAGGTATCCTTATAATATATCCATCCTCCACAAGCATTCTACATTATATGCATGAACCTCTGGCCTCATGACTCATGACGATTCTCTGTAATCAAGAGCCGAATTCAATTATGGATAATTTCTAGCGGTGTTTAGAAAAGTGTCACTAAAAATGTGATAACAAGACAGTGATGAATCAAAGAATATTTCTTTTTTTTGTTAAAGTAGTTTTATTTTAATAGATAAAGTCTTTTTATGGTGTTTCCTCCGACTATAATTCTCTCGTACGTTAATTTAAGTAGATATAGCATAATTCTCCATTCTCAATTTTATAGAACCAACAGAATATCCGAAACTTCTTACTTCAGTTTCTTTGACATCTTTCATCAAGCTAAAGTAAGATGCTTAATTGAAGAATCTGTATAGATAAATGGAGTTTTCAAGACAAAGAAATATGCAGCAGATCCCTCTTGCTGGTACATAGATTTGTTTTAATACACCAGTAATTAGGTTTAACTGTACCAATATACATACATATATATATATATAGACATTAATTGTAGATATACTTACGTGATGAAACCATCACTCTGTAACGCGAATATATCACAAAGACTGGATGATCTGTTGCCACAGGTGTCTCTAAAGATATTGTTTTAAGCCATATCAAATACCTAATGCATGGAATTATTTGGGGGTTGGGGATGATTGAATCATCCATCTGATATTTGGTTGCCGTTCTTGTCTTGCAATTCCTCCAACTCTTATACCCAAAATGTGTATTGTCATCATCATAAATAAGACATCTTAACCAATTTGTTTAGTCATTTCGTGTCCTGGCCTTCCAACTAAAAACTCCAAGAACTTACTGATCGATGACTTATCGGTTATCATAGTACTCTGATATTGAACTGATATGACAGATATAGATGGATAATCCTGGATAAAACTCTTCCTTTGTTTATATCACTCTAATCAATCAAATATATACCAGCTAGCTGCGGTGTCTTCCATCTGAGTGAGGCACTTTGTTCTTCTTGATTGGCTTCTCATGACCTCAAAACCGCCGGTTGTATCTATACGCTTGTCAAAGTCGGATGCAGCCCTAGACTAATTAAACTTGTTCAAATACCTAAATAACAGCAACACCAACAACAAAACGATTCAAATAAGGTGTTAACTATACTTATATCCTAGATATATTTCTTTTTTGAGTGCGTATAAGTTGAAAATTAAACCAAAGCCCTTTAAACGAATGACAGATCGATTAATTCTAGCTCGAGCAATTAGATGATCCACTAATCTAGTTTGACTAGCTTACCCAGAGAGACTATTAACTATTAGAAACAAGCAGCTAAGGATCACTGAGATTATTGAATATATATCACATCATACTGTTCATATATCAGACTGAAGAGAATACAGTGATACATGAAAATATAAAATAGACATATAAATCCATAATTCAAACAGCAAACAAAACTGCCCGAGATGTCGACCAGAGCAAATATTCTATAAACAATATAGAATGGCAGCAAGAGAATCTAGATCGAGCCATTTGCGTTCATGTATTTAGCAGACAAAATTATTAGATATTTGACTGACTTATTAAATTTGCTCAAATATTACAAAACTACTCAAATAGAAGAATACATGTGCTAAATTCGGATTAAACATATACTATTTTCTATCCAGAAGAACCTTAATATATATTTTACACTGCTTGACTTTTACATGATTGAAGCATAGAAAAACAAACTTCTATTAGAGCACGGCTTCATGCTTTAGTAGAAAATATATGCATATGTATATATAAAAAGATGAATGTGAATTCTATAAACTATGATAGTTTTGTTTAGTGCGATCGATGTAGACAACATTAGGGTTGTTAATTAAGTGAGTAATACAATAATACACATCTCTATTAGTGTGCTTTACTGCTTAACAATGATGAATCTAGCTATTTATTGAACTAGATGGGGTACGCCTAGCAAAAATGGTACAACAAATTGAAGGGAGTGAAAAAAAAACAAATCCAAGGTGGATGCAACTATAATCCACTAATCCATGGCTATCTACTTAGACCCTGCAAAAGTAGTAGTGAAGACTGAAGACCACTATACTTTTCCTCTTTTACTCCAAATGTTAACTTTAATTTGTTCGTCTTTTGTTTAATTATCGTTTAAACAAATAGAGGGGATCAGAGAATATGTTTGTGTTCATTAGCCAATTCGAAGAAATCACAAGTTATGTTCTGATTATATAGTGAGAGCAATATTCCAATTGTCTAAACACCTAACCCAAAATCTCCTAAATGAGGAATTTTGAAAGAGAAACTACGAAGTTATATCAACGCCATGGAATGACTCGTGCTGTCGTGCATGCAGCTAGGAGTATTATACGTACACAGGGCCATCGTTTACACATAATTATATGTTTAACTAATTAACAGCCCTATATAAAACTTAATTCAGTGGAGATGTTATTAATTAATTAGCTAGGATGTCGATCTCTGTAAACACAATGATCGTAACAATCGAATATAACAAGGAACTTGAAGCCAATTCAATAATTTTTTTTTGTTTTTTTTGATAAATCAATAACTTTTCTTTAGTTAATTAGTTTTCACTATACTCTGTTGGCTGGTGTTGTTATCCACAATCTGATTCATCTGTCTAATCCCTTTATGACTACAACTTGTACAATTAAATTCAAATGAAGGGATTGAAGATGTTCAAATCATGTGATTTACAGTAAAGATTAAAGAAATTAAATCTGTATCCACTGTAAATCATCCTCGCAAACACTTTAAGGAGTCGACTTGAGATTTTCCCTTCGGACCCCTCAATCTTATGTAAAGCCGGTATTCATCAAATGTCTTCGGCGAGTATAACGCAGGTCTATCCGCCGTGACAAGCTCTTTTGCCGGCTCGATGGGTATGTCACTCTTTGGATTGTAGAAGAATGCCAGTGACAGTCGCTCCTTGGCTGGATTTACGATCACTCTATGCTCGACGCTCTTGTACGTTGCATTACTCAAAACCTATGCCAAACAAAATCTTACTTGTTTAGTTGGAGTTCATGAACTTATTGACGCAGCATAGTAGATTACAAGACAGATAAAATAGAGACGATAGAAATCCTAGAACTTGTTACAAAACTGGGAGCACATATTGTGGCATGCATTAATTTTTAACTAAAACCAAATTATTGTCTATATATATCCACCCTTTTTCTCTTGTTCATTACTAAAAGATTTATTCAAATGAATTCACCAAAATTGTCACAAGTTGCATCTGAATTTCATCAACTAGCATCTCTTGGGAGATTTTTTGTAAAGATTGATAGAAACTCAATGGATACAATTTCCCCACGAGTATATTTTAGTAAACAACTATATCATCTTCATATATATATTTTGGAATAGTACGATAATGTTTGTCGCTTAGGTTTCAAACAAATCCATACTTTTATTTTTTGCTGAAAAACAAAACTTCAATTTAAACAACAACTTGTTACTTGTTCATGAACCATTTTCTGGGGCATAATTCAGATTTCAAAAACACGACTCCATGACATGGATTTAGATTGAATCAATTATGCACGTTTTGACCCAAAATAGTCTTATATAGTTATATGGCTGGTCATTAGCTTCTAGTATCCATCAAACAAATTAAATATGTCCCCTGCATGTGCTTCTGGTTCATGAATACTAATTTTGGTCCAAATAATAAGAATACGAATGAATCGAAAACTTGTTCACCGGAAAAAAAAAATTGCAAATGAAACCGAGAACGAAAGTTACCTGAATTTGATCTCCGATATTGACGATAAAAGCATGGGGAGCTGGTTTCACAGTGATCCAACTGTTATCTTTCCGGACTTGAAGACCGGCGACATGTTCATCGCAGAGCAGCAAAGTCAAGCCTCCTGGGTCTGAGTGTGATGAGAGACCAAGAGTGAGGTCTGGCTGAGGACACTTTGGGTAGAAGTTTACTCTTAGACAAGCTCCAATATCTTGCCCCCCAAATTTGTTTTGAAGAAAATCTTCCCCCAATCCAAGGTTCAGTGATAAAGCCTTCATCAATCTCCCACACAGCTTGACTACTTCTCTCCCATACTCATCAATCACTTCCCTGAAAAGCCATGAAAAAACACCTTTAAGTATTAATTCATCTTCATTCTAATATTATTAGCTTATCACTCTGACGGATGTAAAGTTTTAAGGAATAATAAAAAACCGACAAATATTTAGATATTATCCTTATCGACAGTTAAGATACACGTACTAATCATATATACACTTAAACTATTCATATAATTCTTTATTTTCTTACGTAATGCATGTCTATATCGTTACAAACTTTTTGTAGCATGTGCATATTTAACCTATACTATAAGATAACCCTCATGTGGACTTTAAACTCCAACGGTAAATCTCATTTACCTCAAGAACTAAACAACAATGCTTACTCCTACATGCACAACCTAGCTTACTAATTCTCAAATACTCTTTAGACCAAATAAGATAAATATTTTGACCTCGATTTGCTTACGATCGTATGAAAATGATCGAGTTGAGACTAGAATAGGTCAGAGAGTTGGGATAATTCTGAATTACCTGCCGTCTGGGATGGAAGGCCACTTGTTGTAATCCTTCAAACAAAACGGAAGAAAGTGAAGGAAATAGTAGTCACTCCAATCAAGAATGGCGCCTTTCTCAACTCCAAGCCTGCTCCCATACCCTTCATAAGTCTCGGCGAGTTAGCATAGGCCTGCTTCATCTCCATCGGCAAATGGAAAAACTCCCGCCAAACCTTCTGCGTCTTGTCCATCAGTTCCGGACTGACGCCGTGGTTTACAATCTGAAAGAAGCCCCAGTCCCGGCAAGCCTCTGAGATTTTATCAAGTGTGGCGGCACGAAGGCCATTGTCGTCGTCTGATGATGATGAAAGCAAGGGTTGGAAGTCGATGATGGGGATATTGGCGTGGATGGGGTGGTCGGAGCTTGGTCTTTCCGTTAAGGGCTTGATGTAGCGGTCAGGCACGACGCCTTTTTCCGACAGGGACTGTACTCGGACAATAGGCTCTGGCCAATCCTGGGGGCAATTCATGATGGTATTTTAGAAGCTGATGCAGCTGCTTTTGGCGTCCAAGGTTGATCCTATTTATACATAACACAAAGTTATAGTTTTCAAAGGGAGAAGAGGAAATGGGGATGACGAGAGTGCGGGAATGGTAGTTAAAGGGTTTTTTTTTTTTTTTTTTTTTTTTTTTTGTAGTGGGGAGTGATTTGGACGTGAAAGAGAAACGTGAAATTTAATAATTTTTTTAGTTTAGGGCCATTCCTGATTAAGGACAAAGTAGAGGACCAGCGACCAAAAACCTAGGACAACACTAGGACAAAGTTCACAAGTAGTTCTTGTAGATTCACAAGTAGTTCTTGCAGATTGATACAATCTAAACTTCAGTGTAGGTTTCTTCTTGTCGTTTTCATCTATGTTAATTGTTTACTTCCGTTACCATCTACGGTGTGAATCCAACTCATAATACTAAACTCAACGATATATATCACGTATGTACTTACCTAGCTCGACTTAAAATCGGTATTTGTAACTGTCACAAATGAGTACTCTTAGCCACAAACATTACAATCATCTAAAAGCTATATATAAACGAGTTGAATCTTACCCACAAGATGTGCAAATGAAGTGATCGACCACTACTGTGTGGAGTCTAATGTTGTCTACGGATGTGTTTCTTTCCTGAGGTTGACATGCCAACATGTGAAAGATAAGTAATAATACACGTGCTAAATTAGTGTAGATTACTAAGCTAATTAATCAAGGTTAGTATATTACATAATTTTACCGTAATTTCTAGATTGAGAGGGATCGGTCTCCGGCGATTTCGGCGCCGTGAACGACTTTAACAAACATCAAATCCGGCTATTTCATTTCTATTTCTATTTCTATTCTTATATGTTTGTAATTCGATGATACAGACAAAGCAGGGTGATGAGGATGATACTGACTCTCAGATTCTAACCTAGCTGGTGTTTCTTACTTTCTTTTATCCCATTACAGATGATAACCGAGCTGGAATGATGATGATGCATCCATCTTTTCCCCTGTTTCTTCTTTTACATGGAACCAATCTTACTGACTCGTCAATGAGAAAGACATGCATATATAATTTCACGCAGATAATAATCATAATATTGATCGACCTGAATAAAGAATCCCAAAGCCTAATTTCTGTGTTTTATATGCATTCCATGCCAGATTTTTAACTGATAGCGAACCACATGCAGATGCTTCTATGATTTAACGAAAACAAATTAAGCCGATGCAAATGCAGTCAAATAATAGCCAAAATAGATCATCGTTTCATGTGATCTGATCAATAATTCAATATCGAAATATTCAGAGACCAACTCCACCGGCTAGCTCGATCGATTCCACGTTTTAGATTCCACCTTTCAATCATTAGGAAGTAGGATTCTTCCAATCAAAAACTAAAATTAAAGATCATGAAGAATGGGTCGTGATATTCTGTAGTAGAGTATTGCAAATTGGATAAATAGAAAATCATGTAATATGTATAAATCACCTAATCAATCTATCTTATGACAATGTACACTCCACATTCTTTTTGTATTCTTCCATACACATGATCTCGAATAGTTCCCACATAATCTTTGCGTTCTGTGTTCATACTCAGGTGTATATATATATAAATATATATGGAACCCTACCTATATATAAAATCAAAGCCAAAAAAACATCACAGGTACAGTTACTAGCTACAATTAAACTTTAGATATCTATATTCATATCTTATGAAGTATATACGTACAACAAGCAAAACTCACCTTACCCACCTTCGTTTTGTTTTGGACATGATCACTCATTGCCAAAAAACAGATTCAAGTTGTTCAAATTCGTAGAAAAAAATAATAATTGTTCAACTGACCAAAAAACAAGTAACGCTCAACCGCCGTTTGGATGTAAATTTAAAAATAGAGAGAATTATCAGAAAGTTTCGTTTTCTATTCTCCTCATTTAATGTAAATTTAAAGGAGAGCGGCCATGATTAATCTGGTCATACTAGTTGAATATTACCGGGTTTTGTATTCTCTTAATACGTACACTAGTACAGATTATGGATCCCGATTGCCGTGTCCTATGGGGAAGTCGGTTAAGTTGATTAAGATCGAGTTATCATATGATAAGGGATTATATTGAAGCATGTTATATTATGTATACGTTAATGTGACGCAATGCCATACGCGAGCATAGTGCATTAATATCCTGCGTGAACATCACATGGTATCACATGAATTATCAATAGAAATGGAGTTAGGTGGATGAAGTCTCGGGAATTAATGTATGCATGTTTAGTTCTCTACAATGTCGGAGGTGGAATTTGGCCGGAGTCAGATCATCTGACAGTTTTGCGGCAATGGGTGTCGATGGTTAATGGTTTTGGGTATTCTAGTGTGGAGGAATTATTTGTTGTACCGGAACATATCTGAGGTGGTGTACCCAGCTAATAAGCCTACGACGTCTGTGTTTTTTTTTTAACACATCACTCACCTCAGTTAACGTTGGTGGGAACAGTGTTACTGCAGAGATTCATATGAAGAAACACATTAGAATCTGGAAAAACGCATTCGTCTATTGATATTATGATTAAGAAACAACAAGAATGAAGGCCGCTGTTTTTTGCATTCATCTTCGGCACCATACAAGCAAGATCAATCATTCCACACCCTAAGCTCTCAGATCTTTCGAGGTCAAAATAATACCCAGAATGTAGGAAGTTGTTCTTACTCGGTTTCAATCAAGACCGGCTGTTGTTTTCTTCACCATGATATACTCGAATCATATTAGTATTTCAATTGGTGAAACGATTTCCATCAACCATCCTATATTCGTTCACTCTCACAGTCTCACAATCAAGCCAATTCAAACTTCCGTGTTTGGTTTACAGATATCTGAGTTTCCCTCTCTCCTCCACCGTCAACTTCCGAGCACCACTGTGACCCACCTCCAAAACTACTAGACTCACCAACTTCCGACGAGTTTGTTCCTCCCTCCACGGTCTTCTAACGACATCAAAAACCAACTCACGCGCCGTCGATGTACAGGTACCCAGAATTTTCTCTGGGCACCCAAACCTTCTTCCCCGCATGTATGAATTGGAATATATGTAATCAAATCCAAAAAGAAAAGGGAAAGCTCTCTTCTCTGTGATGAGATCTAAATTGATTCTTCACCTATAGAGTTTAGCTTTCTGTTCTTTCGTTTTCATGTGAAGAAGAAGACGATAGAGCTTGAAGAATTAATTAATTATACTTGTTGACGGAGTTAAACAGATCAACAATCCACGTAACTATTATTTAAACGTGTCATAAACTTAATGGTTGGGTACACCACCTCAGATATGTTCCCGGTACAACGAATAATTCCTCTCTAGTGTGATTGCATGTTTGGTTTATTGGTTTTTGTTCATAATTTTGCGTTTTTATGTGAAGAGAACGAATACAAGACAATGTCACGAGCCATGTCCAAAAGCAAATAACAGACACGCTCGATCGTATATATTACTTAAGACTTTGTTCAATGATTTTACTTACTTTAGTTACTTGTGTTTTATCAGTTAATTAAACCATTGCTGCTTAACGTGTTCTTTAATACCTCAAAGCAAATCGATTTTGGCTCGTGCCAAGTGAAATTTTACCTCGATTCTTTGCTATCTTTAGGATGCATGTTCCTGCCATCCCATGCACGATCGATGCATTAATCGAAACATAGAAATTATGAAGTGGAGGTTAATTTGAAAGAAGTAGAAGTTAATAATTAAACAACCTAAAGCTCATGGAAGCTTGCTTACTTGCATGCAAAGCTACTATTTAGTCTATTATAAGATGAGCTAGCACATCAGGTAAGGTGAGTACGCTACTAGGAAAAAAGACTTAAGAGATTCGTCGCTTAAGTAACCACTTAAGAGACGAAATTATTTTTCGTCTCTTAAGTGAGCACTATGAGACGAATTTGAAATTTTTTTTATTTCGTCACATAAGTTGTGACTAATGCGACGAAATTTTGTTCGTCACATCAGTTCTCACTTATGCGACGAAATTTTTTTTTTGTCGCATAAGTTGTGACTCATGCGACGAAATTTTGTTCGTCGCATCAGTTTTCACTTAGCGACGAAATTTTTATTTCGTCGCATTGGCATTTTCGCCCAAAAATTTTGAATTTTTTACTCATGTGACGAAATTTTTGTGAATCATTCGCCCAAAATTTTCCCGCCATTTTTCGTTTCGTCTTCACACCACCAATTTTTTTTTCATAAACCACCACCACCCCTCGGGTTCTTCGTCTTCACTACCACCACCCCACTCCCTCTTCTTCTTCTTCTTCTTTTCTTCAACACCACACCCCCACCCCTTCCTTCCACTTAGCTTCTAACCCCACACTTCTTCTTCTTCTTCACCAGCCACCACCCCCCCTCGGTCTTCTTATTCTTCTTTTCCTTCGGCTTTTCTTCTTCTTCTTCGTTCTTCTTCTTCCTCGTCACACACCACCACCACTTCTTCTTCTTCTTCTTCTTCACCACCCCACCCCCCTCCGGTTTTCTTCTTTCTCTTCGATTCTTCTTCTTCTTCTTCTTCTCGCCACCACCACCACCTCTTCGGCGAGATCAATCGGGCAAACAAAAAACAAACAAGAAAAAAACAAAATAAAACTAAAAAATAAAATAAAAAGAAACTGCAAAATAATTGTTTTTTAATTTAAATTACAACATTTTTTTATTAAAAATGAAAATCAATTAAATTAATTAAAATATTTTTTTATATATTGAAAACACTTAAGTGACGAAATATTTCGTCGCTTAAGTTGGAAATATTCGTCGCATAAGTCTATGCGACGAAATTTTTTTCGTTGCTTAGGAGGCACTTATGCGACGAAATATCTGTTTGAAGCGACGAAACGTAATTCATCGCTTAAGAGGAACAAAAGCGACGAAAATACATGTTTCGTCGCTTAGATACCTATGTGACACCACCTATGCGACGACTCCTAAGCGACAAAATTTTCATCTCATAAGTACTTATGCGACGAAATTTCACTCTTAAGCGACGAAATCATTTCGTCACATAAGTCCTAACTTCTAGTAGTACGTACGTGAATATATATGATAGATATAGAAATTAACATATGAACAATTCATATCACGTCTATAAATCAATCATAAAGCGACATTCACTAGCTGTTTATTTCGGTGGAAAATCAAGAAAAATGATTCATACTTTCATTATTCGTGGTGTTCTTACAATTAAAAAACGTTTAGTTCTCGTGTCTTATATCATCAAACAAACGAAATTATTGATCGCTTATGTAGCTCGACATGAATTAGAAATTCTTTTTAATTGGTTTTGATCTCGATCTGACCTAATACCTAGTGCCGCGACAATAAATGCTTTCACACCCCTCGTTAAACGACGATGATCTCGTAAAGCTCTGGTCGGAGCTAGCTAGGATTGAGACTTGATCGACAGGTACTGGATTTATCTGGTTGTTGTCCGAGTGACTCATCACTGTGTGGTCACTTTCAGAGGTGTGAAATGGGCATGGTTGCTAGCTGCAAAAGTTTTCCACTCTTTTGATCGAACAGAGTGATAGAGACCAACCAACTTGTGCTAGCTATCTATATATCTATCGCCTAACAATAACAAACACATCTCCTTGTTCTCTTCTGCTCTCTATTTCAGCACGAGTTTAATTTCTGGGTTGCAATTTCTAAACCTCCATTATTGGTGGTGACCGAGATATCTAGAATATAACGACCGCAATCTTTCTCTCTTGTCAACTCTTGCAAAGAAAACGACGTTGGTTTTGTTAATACTCCACACACACACACAAAACCAGAAAATATTAGAAAGTAAAAAGTCTGGCCTTTTTGGATTTATATTAGCCCACTAAAGGTGGACCGACCACTCTGTCTAGGCCCAACGAATCTAGATTCCGCCTGGCCAGCCATGGGCTCCGTCTAGCCCGCTTAAGCCCAGTCGGCCGATCTTTTCATTTTTTTAAAGGGATTTTCTGGCCCAGCAGAGCTGTGTTAACTTGTCGACTCCGCTGAACCCCTAAACCCTAATATTCTAGTTCCATTCTCCTCAACTGCACCGTCGGGGGTCTCGGCCGTCCGATCTAGGATTAAGAATATCCCGATCACCGTGGTTTAACTGAAAGCCTTGTCATCTCGCAACTCAGGTACTATTATTCCGAACTCCAAATGGAGGTGTTTGAAAAGCTAGCTTTTCTGTTGCTTATTTGAGGGCTGTGGACAAACTCACAAACAGAAACTCTAAGCTATGAGACAAGGTTAGTACTGCCTTAGAGATTTTCTTGTTCAGGTGTATGACTTGGTTGGAGGAATCCCGACGATCTAGATCTTCGGATGTTGCATCACAAATGCGAATACAGAAAGTTTAGAGTCCGGCAACATCTGTTGAACTTAGTTTGAACGTAGATGGAGCATTCGGACCTCATTTAACGAAAGGAGAGGGAGGTGTGCTGCTTCAAGCTGCTTTTCAAAAATATGTAAGTGCAGTTTGTTGGTTCTGCAACCATGCTGAACTCCTTGCTGTTCAGTCGGTTCTTCAGCTCATCAAATCACACAACTACAGCTTTGTACGTGAGTGTCATGTCTGACTGCCTGTTAGCTGTGCAAGATATTAATAATAGGTCTCCAGATCTCAGAGTATGATTCATTGATTGACATTGAGTTTGATCATTCTATTTTATCCTAAATTGAAACTGATAAATCATACATTGTTCTATTCAAGCCCGAACTACATAACATAACGACTAGATTATAACAATATAAATGCCCATTAATTTAGTATTAATTGTAACACTTCGTTACCCATGCCAATAACAATTTTTATATAGGGAAAATGCCCATTTAATACTAATGTAAGCCTCTTATTTCCTATTTCAATGATAATTTTTTTTATTAGCCCATTTCAATATAAGGTAACCTTTTTTATGCCCAAATACACAAATCTTTATGCCCAAATGCATAAATCTTTACTAAAGTCTTAACAAATCATATTATTTTAAGACTATTTTACCCTCATCCCTTAAACATGCATAGAAAGAGAAAAATGAAAGAGAGAATACTTGGCCGGAATCTGGTCAACGCCGTCGGACTCCGGTCACCGGCCGCCGGACTCCGGTCACCGAAATTTTCCAGTAACCAGTTACTGACACCCAGTAACCAGTTACTGACACCCAGTAACCAGTTACTGACCCCCAGTAACCAGTTACTGACCCCCAGTAACCAGTTACTGACTCCTAGTAACCAGTTACTGACCCCTAATAATCGTGTTACTAACCTCTAATAATCAGTTACTGACCCCCAATAATCAACTTATTTCAGCTTAATAATACCAGAAAAGAAGAAATATCATAACATAATCAGTTACTGACCCCCAATAATCACTTACTAACCTCTAGTAACTCAATTACTAACATCCAATGACTCAATTACGAGACAACAATTGAACAATAAACCAATTACATGCATTTTAAACCAAAACATAACATATGCATCATCCTCTCCACCCTATCATTCTGATTACATTAACATAAAGCCATTCCAAATGTCATTCCCTGTTACTCTGGCTTAAAGCCTTGCTCTTAACAATAACAATAATTAACCGAGAACACAAAATAGATATGTAACTAAAATGCTGACCAACTTTGACAAGAAACCACAAAGTTTACGATCATTTACTCCTCAGCCTTCCCAACCATAGCTTCTTCTGTGGCAACAACCTCAGGTGCCTCCTTCGCTGCTTCAACTGGTTTCTCTACTTCCTCCTCGACTACGGGATCCGCCACTGGCTCCTCAGCAGCCTCAGTGGTCTCCTCAGGAACAGCAGCAGCAGGCTCTTCGGCTTTAGCCTCTTGAGCCTCTTCTTCTTCCACTGGCTTCTCTGCTTCTGCCACCTTCGACGACGGGCTGTGGCTGAAATTGGCGTGATCTGAGATTGAATTGGCAGGCCAAGGCTGAATCGGTGTGATCAGACTGAATTGGAGTGATCAGAGACTGATTTGACCGTCCGATAGTGAGGTTGTTGGACACCGTCGGCGGAGATGGCTTGAGCCGTCCGATAGTGAGCTTCCTCGACGAGATCTCCGCTTTTGTTTTGGACAGAATTCAAGCATCGGAGCCGGCCACGAGCCACGACGGTAATCGACGAAAGCCATAGCCGCCGATCTCCACCATTGTCGCCAATCTCAGTCCATGGCAAGAGCTCCAATGCTTTGAACGACCACTACGCCGGCATGAAGGAGGTTGACGTACACCGCATGTGGCATGGGGTGAGTCCAGTCCTCATGTCGATCTGGATTGAGAGAAAAAGAGAGAGAGAGAGAGAGAGAGAGAGAGAGAGAGAGAGAGAGGAGAGAGAGAGAGAGAGAGAGAGAGAAGAGAGAGAGAGAGGAGAGAGAGAGAGAGATCGGGAGGAAAGGAGAAAGAGATGAGATTTGTGTGGGTTTAATTCTATAGAGGGTAATAATGTCTCTTGCATAAGAATCATTGGAATTGGCTAAAAGATTAGAATTTCATTGGAATTGGCTTTAACTTTCTAATTTTTGGGTATTTAGGCATTTTCCTTTTTATATAAACTCATTTGAATGAAAGTAAACTTTTTTTGTACCTAAATGGTCAAATCTTTACTAAAGTCTTAATAAACTATATTATTTTAAGACTATTTTGACCCTACCTCTTCAACATGAAAAAACTTGGCCGGAACCTCGAACTTCGGTCACCGGCCGCCTGACTCCGATTACCGAAATTTCCTCATAAACCAGTTACTGACCCCCAATAACCAACAACTGACCAGTTACTGACACCCAATAATCAGTTAATGACCCCCACTGACCAGTTACTGACACTTAGTAACCAGTGACTGACCCCCAACAACTAGTTACTGACCCCACTGACTAGAACAGAAGTCACACCTGAGCTTTCTCATTGCTGTTCACTGCGATAAGAACTTGTAAAAGAAGCAATATCCAATAATTTTCAGTTACTGACACCTAATAATCACTTATTGACCCTCAATAATCAGGTTACAAATCTCAAATAATAACTTACTGACCCCCAATAATCACTTATCAATTATCAATAATCATTTATTGACCATAATATTCAAATGTAAGGATTAAAAAAAAAATATCTCTCACTGACTTGAACTGGGCACCATATTTCTTCTCGGGCACCCACATTCCCCAACGGTGAGCACACCGGCCTCCTCTACCTTGCAAATCCATATTTGGTTGGAAATTAGGGTTTGGGTATATGAGAGAGAGAGAGAGAGAGGAGGATGTGGATGTTTTCGTCGCCGGATCTGGATTCGAATCTGATTTCTCATCGACTGGACATGGAGCGTCGCTGTCTAAACCGAGCTTCGTCACCGTCGAGGTCGAGGAGCGTTGCTGTCCAAGCCGAGGTTAGTCGTCGTCGACGCCGAGGTTTGTCACCGTCGAGGCTGAGGAGCGTCGCCGGCGTGGCTGAGGAGCGTCGTCGTCGAGGCTTCGGTGGTTGATGCCTCAACGACACAGAGAGAGAGATAGAGAGCGATACAGAGAGAGAGAGAGAGATCGGAGGTTTAAGAGAGAGAAGAGGACATACTCGTAATTTTTTTTAAAATCATTGGAATGAGTTAAGAAAAAAGATTTACATTGAAGTGGGTATTAAAATCCATATTTTTGTGCATTTAGGCATTTTCTCTTTATTGTTTGGTTAATCTAACTTTTGTAAGATCCACAAGTGATATAGAATATAAGAAATCGTTACGTTAAAAGTCTAAATGTTCGAGTTTCAAAATTGCGTTCAATTTAGTTTGAGTGAATTTTACCAACGCCAGACTAATTGTTTGATTGATTCAATCAGCTCTATTCGATACACATACTCAAGAGTTATTTCATCAATTCTGTAAGTTCATGGGTTATTTTATCTAATATTATACGGTAAAGAGTGACAAAATCATGGTTCAATAATATAGGATGGGTCTTTGAAGCTCACATATTAGCCCATAAGCATGCCGAGTCCTCTATCCATATAAGAGACGAGTTGTGCTAGCACAAGACTATTCTACCATTGAAAAATTCGCACACTTGTTGTCAAGTTTGTGAAAACCTGAAAGCCCCATGCTTGTCTCTGTGTCAACCTTGACAACTTCTCTTAGCCTTATCATGTAATCATCAAAGGGGTGGAAAGCACAAGTCCAAGGCTCTTATAAACAAAGCAAAATCCTAAAGAATGAAAACCAACATAATAGATAATGCCTTCAATTATAGAGAGAAGCATGGGATTTATATAAAGTATAAACTAGTACACAAGTAGTTGTATTTTGGAGCGTCCAAAGTGGAAGGCTGAGTCAGAATATTCCAATAATGAAATTGCTGTCCCCCCCTGATCACCACCAAAAGTCTTACCCTCCGAAGAAAGAAGAAAACAAACAACGCGCTAAAATGGTGGCAGCTTCCTCCTCCTCCTGATTTTTCATATATCTAGCTTGATTCCTAATCCATCATCACTGTTGTAGAGTTCGTCTAACCCCTTCACACATTTTCATCTTATCCACTCTATTCATGCCTTACTATACCTGGAGATAATCAAGACATATATCTAGCTTGATTCCTAATCCATCATCACTGTTGTAGAGTTGGTCTAACCCCTTCACACATTTTCATCTTATCCACTCTATTCATGCCTTACTATACCCGGAGATAATCAAGACATGATAAATATGACATGTATTAGAGGAGAAGTTAGCCAAACTACTCTTAAGGGCCAATTTGCCATATTTTATTTCCTCGTATAAATTTAAAGTCACGAGCTAGCCAGATAAATTGTTTTATTCAAGATCGTCCGAGATTTCTAAGAAGATCGTTAGTGCACGTAAAACACGGTATTCAAGTTTGAGATATTGATGGAACTTGATCTTACATACAATGTTCACGTTCGATTCTCCTCCTCTATAGACCTCATGGTTTTGGGACGGACATTTAAAGCGTGATAAATCGTAATGACGTGCGGTTTTTTAGTTATCCAAGCTCATACGTATGTCGAAAGTTAAAAATCGATATGTAACTCGAATCTTATAACTAATCGAATGGAATTTTCTCAAAAGAAGAATGCTGATTGTTTCATCGGAAAGAAAGGAGAGATGAGATGTGCAGGCGTGCGAATTATGAAGCAGAATCACACGTGTGGGGAGAAAATTGGTTAAAGCCTTAAAGGGGGTTTCCAGTCAACATCCAACCGAGTTAGGAGTCAAGGCCAGGTTGAATGTAAATTTCGATTTGAGTCGAATTTGAGTTTCATTTAGGTGAGAGGAGAAAGAAAGATAGGATTAGTCATAAAGAATTGGCCTTTGGCTTTGAAGCTTTGACTTGGACCAAAACTCTCACACACACACATTAGAGAAAGAAAGCGCGGAGAAAGAAAGAAAAAGTCACACTTTCCTCTCTTCTTCCTTAAGCCAAACACCAAGAATATAAAGCCTCACAATCCCCTTCTCCTTAATCCCAAGCTCCTCTCATTTGAGGTCCAAACCACTCTTAACAAACACAACACAGCTCTCCCAACTCTCTTGTGTCTCTGTGTCTGATAATCAAAGCTATATACTTGAACAAGGTATGCAAAAGCTTCTGGATTTTGGTTGTTTTGAGGTTGCTAGAAGATTAAAGTTTGATGCTTTGTGTGTTTGGGTTGGTTTATGTGATACCCTTTTGCATGAATTGAATTGGGTTTTGGTGGAATTTTTATGGGTTTTGAGTTATTTGGATATTGGGGATCTGGTTTGTTTGTATAGGGATATGTAAAGTTCTACGCTTTATGATGATTTTCAGAGTATTAGAAGCATATAGATGTTAGTTCTGGGGTGTTTTTGGGGTGTTGAGTTAGATTATATTGTTCTGCTTATCTAGAGTTTTAGATTCACTTTGTGCAGCTACGCAAACTAGTTTTACATATACTAAGCTGTGTCGGATTGTTTCAGTTGAATTGGGTATTGATCGTTTATTGTTAAAATTATGCAGGACTTCTAGTATGTGCAAGGGTTCTAAGAACACAGTTATATCCTCAAATTTCATCATGGAAAGTGAATTTCAGAAGCAGAATGGTGCCAGCCTGTGTAAGTCATCGGTTTTGGTTGAGTTGTCCGCCTCGGACAATCTCGATGCTTTCAGGAGTGAAGTAGAGGAGAAAGGTCTCCATGTTGATGAGGCCAGCTTCTGGTATGGAAGAAGAATTGGGTCAAAGAAGATGGGGTTCGAAGAGAGGACACCGCTTATGATTGCTGCCATGTTTGGTAGCACCAAGGTTTTGAGGTATATAATCGAGTCCGGCAAGGTTGATGTCAATAGGTCTTGTGGTTCTGATAGGGTTACTGCCCTCCACTGTGCCACTGCTGGCGGTTCCTCTTCTTCGCTTGAGGTTGTCAAGCTCTTGCTTGATGCATCTGCTGATGCTAATTGTGTCAATGCTAATGGAAACAAACCCGTTGACTTGATTGCCCCTGCTTGGAAGTCTTCTTGCAACTCGAGAAGAAAGGCCATGGAGATGTTGTTGAAAGGTGATATGTCACTTTTGGGAAGTGATATTGATGATCAAGAAGTTCCAAGCCTTCAGTTGTTGAAAGAGGGAAGCGAGAAGAAAGAATATCCTATTGATATTGCACTGCCTGATATCAACAATGGGATTTATGGTTCAGATGAGTTCAGAATGTACACTTTCAAGGTGAAGCCATGCTCCAGGGCATACTCTCATGACTGGACGGAGTGTCCTTTTGTTCACCCCGGTGAGAATGCAAGGAGGAGAGACCCCAGGAAGTATCCATACAGCTGTGTCCCCTGCCCAGAGTTCCGCAAAGGCTCGTGCCAGAAGGGAGACGTCTGTGAATATGCTCATGGTGTTTTTGAGTCCTGGCTACATCCTGCTCAATACCGCACTCGTCTTTGCAAGGACGAGACCGGATGCACAAGGAAAGTGTGCTTCTTTGCTCACAAGCCTGAAGAGTTGCGCCCAGTGTATGCTTTCACGGGTTCAGCCATGCCTTCACCTAGGTCTATGTCAGCCTGCGCTGGAGATATGACAACCATGAGCCCATTAGCTCTTGGTTCACCATCTCTGTCCATGCCTACCACATCAACACCACCCATGTCTCCAATTGCATCTTCTTCTCCTAAAAATGGAGGTCTGTGGCAGAACAAAGTTAACCTAACCCCACCTGCCTTGCAGCTTCCGGGAAGCAGGCTAAAGAGTGCTTCAAGCGCTCGTGATTTGGACTTGGAGATGGAATTTCTAGGGCGTGATCACGCTAACCAACAACAACAGCAACAGCACATGTGGGATGAGATGTCTCGTCTCTCCTCTCCATCCTGCTATAATAACAGCAGGATGGGAGAATTGAAGCCAACTAACCTTGATGACGTTTTTGGATCCTTTGATCCTTCTTTATTGTCCCAGTTGCAGGCACTCTCAACGCAATCCCAGTTACAATCTTCACCTGGGCTTCAGAGTCGCCAAAACATGAACCAACTTCGTTCAAGTTACCCATCCAACTTGTCATCCTCTCCCGTGAGGAAGCCCTCTTCATTTGGGCTCGACTCACCTGCAGCATTGGCAGCCGCAGTTATGAATTCTAGATCTGCTGCCTTTGCAAAGCGAAGTCATAGTTTCATTGACCGTGGAGCAGTAAACCATCTTCAAGGGTTTTCATCGGCTGCTAACTCAAACACCATGGTGTCATCTTCGGATTGGAACTCACCTAGTGGGAAATTGGATTGGGGAATCCAAGGAGATGATCTGAACAAGCTGAGGAAGTCTGCTTCTTTTGGGTTCAGAAGCAACAATGCTGGATCACCAAACAACATGATGCAATCAGCTCTTGACGAGCCAGATGTGTCTTGGGTCAATTCTCTTGTGAAAGATGTTTCTTCCGAGAGGTCTGAGATGTTTGGTGCAGAGAGGCAGAACTATCGTCACCTGAACAAGGGGGTTCATGAAATGCTTCCGTCATGGGCGGAGCAGATGTATATAGAACAGGAGCAGAGGGCATAAGCAACTGCTGCTGGAGAAGCTAATACTTTGAAGTTCCTACTAGTATTCGATTAATTAATCATAGTTTACTTGTAATGTAAGAGAAGGAGACAGTTTACACCGAAACCAAATTCAATTCAATCAAGACCCTTTGGTTCTGGACAGGAGGAAGAAGATGAAGATAGATAGAAGAACTGAAGAGCTGCTGTATTTTTTAATTATATTGTATTTATTTATTTTTTCCCCTCTTCAATCTGGGATATGTTAATTGCTAGTTCTCCAAAGAGAAATGATTCAGTTGCAGGAAATGCATTTTTTCAGACTTGTGACTCGTGTTGAAAAACTATCTGTTCTGCAATCTATCTTATTCATTGGACTTCATACTTTCTTAGTTCCTCATGTTAACGAAGGGTTGCAATCTCTGTCAATCTTGCTTGGTCAGCTGCTCTTGATTCAATAATCCACGGTACAGATTTCAAGATTATGCACTTTGTGCATTGATGGGGTATCACAAAGGAGAGAAAAAGACTTGCGCAAGTAGACCAAACTTCAAGTTACGCAATTGCTTACGACAGATCGGACAGAACATAATCTAGGCATAAACGGAAACGGGAGCACTAGGGCAATTCTTGCTCCATTAATGGGAGTTGGGTAGTCATTTGTGCAATAGATTTGTCGAGTATGATAGAGGAAAGTGACATAATTTACATCCACATCCTTGCTGGAATGGTTTGAGTGACAGGAATGCCCCTACTAATGTAATGGAGTGCCAGGGAAGATGATGGAGCTGCTTTTGTTTACAATGGAACTGGAGAGACCAATACCGTGTAGGTCCCGAGTGGCTTTTGACGTTTGTTTTTTTGCAAAGAAGTTTTGGGATTGTGGTCCAGCCGCCGCCCATGGGTTTTAAAATCAATATCAATAATGCAATCCTTTTGAGACGACCTTGCAAGTAGAACTACTTTAGCAGTCCGGTGGAGATTTCGATATTATCTATATTTTTTAAATTTATAATTTTATTAATTATTCAAGATCACTACTTAATAAACTAGACGGTAATAAGAAATAACAAAATGACATAAACTCTCATTGTAAACGCGTTCATTTTACACTTAATACAAGATATTTTCAACTACTCATATCTGATTCTCATGTAGCGATAATACCAGTTGCATGCGGATCTCAATTAGTGCATAACTAAATAGAATCAAGAGTTAAACAAAAATAATCTTCCATCAATTGTCTAGGTAAGGATCAAAAAGATCAAACGACATCCTTGCTCTTAATGTTAGGGCTCGCCAACCCATGTCGAAACTAAGGAATGGGTAGATAACCCCTAGATCCCCGAGAGGCTAGAAAAAGTTAAAGCCCATATAGCGAGCCCTAACCCATCTTGAGACCCAAATAGCTCACAGAAAGAGTCCAACCTAAGATCTGATAGGAGGATCCGCGACCCCTTCCACCTCCACCTTCACCACCGCCAACATCCGCCCCGTCACTTTGCAATCCACAACGGCGTCAAGCCTCCATGGAGCGACATAGATCCTTCCAGTCGCGCCAAACAACGGTCTACCAGCCACGCCGTAGCTCTACGACCCCCGAAAAAGCCACCGCCAAATCATGGAAGCATTTGATGATCCCCGCCGCCGTCGATTGAAAACAACGACGAAGACCTTCCCAAAGCTTGCACCAACCAAACAAATCCATATCACACCGTCCTCCTTCGAGCCAATCACTATCAAGAGACTACACATGCATAAGGAATTCACGTCCGACAACAAAACCGACGGCTGGGCTAAAAAGCCAACCAAGGTGGCCTGCCACCGAACGAGAGGAATTCTTTGGTGGCTAGGGGTTGCGAAGACTAGAGAGTAGGGAGGCTAGGGATTTTGATATTATCCATGTTAGTTCTCTATCGTGGTTTTAAAAGATTTCAATATTCGATGTCTATAAATCGTGTTTTACAAGCATTGAAATTAGACGCCGATAAGGGTTGGCAAGACTGGAAGGCACTTGCTTGAGTGGATTCCTAAATTAAGTTGAAGACTCAAGAATCACAAGTCCCTTGTTGGTAAGTTGTTGAGTACTGAGATATGTATAACCCATATTACGCTAGTAGAAAGTGTTATGCAGAGTGACGACAAGATATACTAAAACTTGTTAGAACTATTTTATAAACTATATTGTTCACTAACTTTGAAAAATCGTAAGAAAAATAGTAACATCGTAACTTTTGAGTTCCATCATCTCGAGAAGAGTTCAAAAATTAGGGATGAATGTCTTGTGTGAGAAAACAAGAACTTGTGCTCAACAACCCTTCATTGAAAAAAAAAAATCTCCTTCAGAAAAAATCCTGTGGGTTAGTCCACATATTTTTTTGATTAGGAGTGAGGTAGCAAACCATTTTGATTACATTAGAAAGTTAGAAACATATATATCCAGTCACTATTCAGACTGAGATCTACGAGAATGTCTCAGATTTTCAACAAAGCGATATTAATCTCCCGTCCCAGGCGCACAAATCCAACTTGCCAGCCACAAACTGATGGGAGTTGAGACTGAAACTTTTAACATAAAAGTTTCATAATAAGTAGCTCGACCAACTGTACCACATCAAGTGTTTTAATTTGTTGGTTTTAGGCGGGAAAATATGGTGTCAGGCTGTTAGCACAACCTTCTTGAAAGAAAAGTTTCTAAATAGATAAAATTCAAAATTAAGTTTGACATATGTAAATAAATAAAAATTTCTAAATGAAATATCTGATTTCAGAATTTTGTTTGGATGGAATAGGAAGAAGAACCTCAATATTTGAGTCACTTTATCCAAACGTTTTAAACTCTTATCATTTAACTGCTGAATCAGATGTTTGCATAGTTCAGTAACTCAGTTAATGACTGAGGTAAGAAACAGAAATCTATAGATGTAAAGTTACCGGATTATCATTTTCCGACATATTCATGGTTTTGAATCTTCTGATGACTTGTTGTTTCGGTATGATTTCAGAGGGGATGAATCACACAGAATGCGGGAAGAACTCCATCTTCAAGACCTATAACCTGTCAATCATGAGCAAACGATGTTAGAGGGAAGACCGGGTTTTCCGGTCTTCGACCCTCCGATGCCTAAGTCAGTCATATGATAATAGAAATAAGGTATGAATTGGGTGGAGATGGAGGCTTACCCAAATGAGAGGTGAAAACATGTATTTATAGAGATAGAGTGATTGCACCATAAAAGTACCATTTTGCCCTTACTGGAGAGTGTATTACTATTGTTCCCTCAAGGAAGAGTGTAGGTTTCTTGGGCCTAGTTAAGGCCCAAGCCCGTTTTATGTGGCAATATGTGTCTTCTTAGGCGAGTAGGACCGATGTTCTATCTCATATATGTTGTATTAACAAGTTCCCAAGTCCGCGGTCAAGAGACTCTCTTGGGTGGGGACTTTATCTGATAGAGTATCGGGAGTACGAGTCTTACTAGTGGTGACATAACCAGTCCCCAGTCCCCCAAGTCCCCATGCAAAGGAGAGGATAGACCGACTCCCTCTAAGTGGGGTGTCGTGGCTATAGCTCTATCACGTTATGAGAAATCGTGATGTCATGAATGTGAGACACTGGGACCGTTGCTCCCGTGTAGTGTCTAGAGATTGCAGGACAATTGGGGGTCAAAGTTTAGGTACCGCTCGGTGCCAGGTGTGGGAACTATGGTGAGCATCTCGCATGGGTAGCGGGTACCAGCATGTTTATATGCCTTAGGCATTTAGTAGCCTTTGATTTGTATCAGCAATATGCTCTATTCAACTGAGCTTTTCCAGCATGTATGTGTTTCGAGGGGAGATTGTGGTGACATATTTTGTGGTTGCCTCTAGGTGAGTGCTAGAGTGCCTACGTACCCGTTTATGAGATCAAACCAAACGTAGTTCACCATTTCGCCATTGAGGCAGGTGTGCCATCGAGGTGTGGCGAGGAGTGCCGTTGAGGCATGATGATGGTGCTGCTGGGCATGGCTAGTGTTGCCACTGGGCATGGCAAGGGTGCCGCTGAGGCAAGGAGGAAGTACCGCTGAGGCATGGCGAGAGGTGCCACTGGGGCATAGTGATGGTGCCGATAAGGCATGTAAAGGGCTGTCGAGGAAGGGGTGACTATCGCTATGGCATAACGAGAACACGTTAGGAAGCGTGGCAAAGATGCCGAGAGCACGTTAGGAAGCGTAGCCAAGATGTCGATGGGGCAAGGCGGGTGTTGCCAGAGTATACCGAGAGCACGTCATGAGGCGTGGTAAGGGTGCCTGATGAGGCATGGAGAGTGTCGATGAGTCGTGGTGAGTGTCGTTATGGCAAGGGTACCGAGTAGGCATGGTGAGTATCATGGAGGCGTGGTGAATGTCTGGATATAAGGTTGTTGCCCAAGTCCCCCAGTGCCGGGAGAGATTATGGTGGCTGGGCACCGAAACGGGGACTGATTGCCATGGGGGATTTCTTATGGTGTGCTCGAGAGGTGAGGAATGTCATGTGTCGGGAAGTGCCTTAAGCACTTTGGTGACTTGTATGTGTCACGCGCCGGGGAGTGTTTATAGACTCATCTCGGGTGGCTGATAAATGATAGATGTCGTGTGCCCAAGGAGTGTGTTGGCACGGTTGGCTAAGTGATGTCATGTGTCGGGCAGCGTACTCGCCACAGTTAGCTTATCTATTGTGATATTATGCTGATGAGCGTTTATATTTGGAGTAACGAGGTGTCAGAATGTCAACATGGAGATTGATTGTAGTGACCAAAGTCCTTAGCGTAATCATGAGAGCACAAAGTCATGAGGATAGAAGAACCATGTGAAGCGGCCATGAAGACTATCCATATGTGAGCAACCGACATGTAACCATAGAGAGTAGCGGTGAAGAGATCATGCTATATATAGAGAAAAAAGAAAACAAAACAAAACAAATAAGAACCAAAGAGAAACCATAAGGAGACCATGGAAAAACCATGGATAGTAGAGTTGTCTGTCATGGAGAGCAATCGCAGAGAGTCGCTGCAGGGGGTGACTAACAAGTGTAATTTTGAGAACATGTCGTGACTGTACTAGAGGATGTTGAAATATTATGGTGGTGCTATACAGATCTGATGGCGTGGTGCCATGAGAAGTTATCATGGCATGAGTGGTGTCATGAAAAGATCATGATGAGGTACCTTGAGATTGTATGTTTGTATACTGGTTGTGTACACTCGTGGTGTGTGTAGCCTGAGATTGCACGTTTGAGTGCTGGTTGTTTACACCTGTTGTGTGTATAACATGAGATTGCACGCAAATGTGTTGGTTGTTTACACCCGTGGTGTGTGTAGCCGTCTATAGCGTAGCTGAGAGGCTGGCATGATTGTGTGCCATGTGAAATAAATTGTCGATGATGTTTCACTTATGTTTTATTGGTGTAAGTTGCATGGCTCCTGGCCAGTGGGGTGCCATGCCATGATCACGGCTCTTGTTTGAGAGAATATAATCATAGATATATAGCATGTATGACTTGCAATTATGTGTAACAAGTGCCATGAGCATAAGTGTGCGCATTAATTAATGTGCGCGGAATTGGTTTGCAATTAAATTGTGTTTGTTAGCATGCCTAATAGTCAGAGATGCATTTGAAGCATGAAAATACATGTAGCATGTATAAAAAAGAGTGTTTTGGGTAACTCTCTATGTCATGTAATAAACATGCTCAAGGATATTATGATGTATGAGACATATTATTTGTATGATAATAACTCAATTAAATAGTGTAAAGTATGACTTATCTGGAGCAGTGTAGAGCCGCTATAGATATTGTAGAAAAATTAGAGTTGTTGATATGAGACCCCATGTCGGTCAAAGAGCTTGGTATAAGAATCCCAATGAAGTAGTCGAACCGATGATATGACGTACTCATTGAGCTCATCATTGGAAGAGACGCCGTGATGATCCAAGTATGATAGTTGTAGTGTGTGCCGATCATATTTGGCAAGTAGATGAGCATACAAAGTCTTGCCATTTGATAGGGGCATGAGATCATATTATGTAGTCCAATGATAGATCATAGAAGTATGTAGCATAGTAAATGGAAATGTTGTCGACAACTCGTTGTTGGACTTGGTGCTATAAATTTATATAGTGCCGAGAGGCCGAGAGGGCGTGGCAACTGGATGAGATACTATAAGTAAAGGTAGCGAGCTGGATTGGACGCGGCATCCATGTGATCTGATTGATGGAGCAATCTCGTTGTGTGAATAGGTGTGGAGAAACCATGTTATGGAATGAACTTGGTTGACATATGAACCAAGTTGTCCTCATAACTCCATAGTCATGCAATCTCGAGGGAGCTATTCAATCATAGAGGCATAAATAGAAATCATAGGATTAGACAAATGTATCATGTATGTGCTAATGCATGTAGAATAAGATATATATATGTGGCTATCAATTATCCTTCAGAGCAATGGTGGACGTGTTAGTGTGATATATATGCTTGTGAGCTTTGCATGCAACACTTTGCCAACCATTGAGAACGTGTAACTTATCTCTGAGCATAAAAAGGCATATGTGTATATATCTTTTGTTGTGGGGCAGCCTATATTTAATTGTATATGTATGAATGATTGTGATCATGTGCAATATATATATGGTCGACTTCAAGTGTGAGTCGAGTGTGAACTGGAATATCATGAGCTCTGAACTTAGTTTTGATATCTTGATTCCCAGTTGAGGGTAGTGAGTATGCTGCCACCGCTGTGTCGAGCTCGCCTTGAGAGAATATAGGCCTTGTCCACGGCCATGATGATAGGTCATTATAAGTGGCTGTAGTGGCTACTGGGATGTGGAGTTCCTGCCAAGGTTTTGGATTGCAAGTGTTTGTGGGAGAAGCTCTTCTGTCACATCCCGACCCGTAAAATTTTATCTTATTTACTAGCTTGATTATAATAAGAATTTTTACCGTCTCCGACATTGAGTTATAGTTTAATTGGTCCCTAGAGGGGTTTTGAGGGACGATTATTTCGGAGAGTTATTCGTAGGAGAAAAATGTAACGATGGTAAAAATGGTAAATTTTAGCTAGTAAAAGGTAATTTTTATTAGGATATTATTTTTTGGGGGTGTTAAATTTTGGATTTGGGTTGTGTATAGAAGAGTTGGGCCGGATGGGTGAGGCCCAAAACTCTTTTCTTCTCTCTCTTCTCTCTTTCTCTCCGACGTTTTCTCTCTCTCTCTCTCTCTCTCTCCCGATTTTCCCTCCCGCTGCCGGACTTTCGGCCGCCCGTCCGCCGCCGTCCGGCCACCGTTCGCAGCCAAACCGGTCCCAAAAGGTCGGCCATCAACCCAGCTTCCATTCTAGACCGGTGGTAGCCGCCCTAGCTCCGCCGTGAAGGAGTAGTGCCGCTCGAAAGGCGCGGCTGCCTAGAGCTTTCCGTCGCCGGAACTCCCTCCTCTGGCCACCAATCCGGGCAAGCTTGGTACGGTTTTGTAGCTCTCTTCCCGTGCAACAACCCCTCCAAAAAAGCTCACTCCCTCTTGAGCTCGGTAAGGAGAAATTCGAAGTTGAAATTCTAGGGCTTTTAGGATGTTTTCGTTCGATTGACCTAGTTAGGCTTGAAATTAGACTTAGTGATAATTATGAAAGTTGTTTGGGATGTTGAGAGGAAGCTACTGTTAAAATTTGGTAGAATTTAGACGTCGTCGGAATCGGCCGCCGGCCGCCGCCGTTTTGGGGTTTTGTATAATTTTAATTGTGTAATAATTAGAGGAATTTAATGGTGTGAATTGTGGAATTTTCGAACGAGTTTTGAATATGTTTGTGAATTTCCGAAGTTTGGTATTTTGGCGGTTAAATAATGTAAAATCCGATCGTAGGATTTAAATCAATTTCTGAAAAAGATTGTATTTACGATTAATTTTGCCTATTTTATCAATACTGGATTTAGTTGGTAAATTAATTATATATTTGGAACATGACGTGAGGAGGCACGTGCAGAAGAAGCCTCGGAGCGTCATCAGGCTTAGGCCTGATTAGTGAGTGGACCTTTGTTTTAAATAAAAAACATGCGATGAATGCTTTTATTAATCATTTATTTCTTCTGATGAGATTTATTGATTTCTCGCCTATTTGACAATTTTTCCTCCTTTGGAGAGATCCCGAAAATGAGATTTTTGGTGGATATATATATTTTAGATATTATGAATTTAGTATGTATATAAATGCTAGCTAGCCATACGTGCTTGGTCCGTCATAATGAGGTAAAATACCATTATGGCGTGGCGTGAGTGTTAGACACAAGCGTCATAGCCTTATATAAAAACTACTTTGTTTTTTGGTTTATTTAGGTTTTCATATAGGGAGTCCACACGTAAGTACACCGTCCTTTTCGGTCATATTGAGGAAAAATACCATTATGGCACAACGTGAGCGTTAGACGCCAGCGTTGTAGCCTTGTATGAATTTCTATTTTTCTAAATTGTTTCTAGGATTCATACAAGGAGTCTGACGAGTGTAGATACATACGAATATATGTTTATATATAGTTTAACCTGAGATGCTCCATTTTATTTGAGTTTGTGACTAGCCAGTGCTAGTCGTGAAATTGCCAGTTTATGAGTTGAACACTTTTAAGCTGCCGCATGCAATATGTTTTTCTATGAAATTAAAATGGGAATGCATAAATATTTTGTTATTAAATTATTTTTGTCCACTCACTCTAACGTTATTAAATGTCTTCCCCTGGGCCGTTCGTTTTAAAATGCCCAGTCTGCAGAGTTCGGATTGGATCTAGTAGGAGACGAGACATAGTCACCCGTATTGTCACCACCTTCACCAGTAGGTTACCTGTTTAGCCTACCTGTGTTTTTTTTACTTCCGCTAGTGTCTAGTAGCTCTGAATACTTGAGTTTAATGTATATATTTTGGTTGTGGGTGAAGGCTTGTTGATATTTTAGAATATTTACGGATGATGTATATTATCTTAGATAATGTTTATTATCCTATTGGTGGTGATTGTTTTTGGGGAGCATGAAGGCTCCAGAAGTTAAGGTTAGATTTGAAACCTTTAGACGTGTTTGCAGGTTTCTATTGGAAAGGTTGTCCATTTTCAAGGGAGGTTGTACCGAATTTTGCGGTAAATCTTTCCTTAGAGGTGGTCCCCGCACGATTTACTCCGGGTTTAGGGTGAAATTTGGGGCGAGTCGTGTCAGTTGGTATCAGAGCTTTAGGTTTCGTTTTCCTGCTTCCTTGTCACTATCATATTTGCCTAAGTACCACGTAGTGTCTATAGAGTGATGATCCGTCCGCGGCGGATTCATTGGCATTTTATGCTTTTGGTGCTATGTGTTATTGGGTATGTGTGATAGTTGAGTTAGTCTTGTTTATGGACTGCTAAATATTTTTTTCCTCAGGTACTATGCCTCCTAGGCGCACACGGCAAACCCGTGTGGCTACTTCGACCAATGCCGATGAGGGCCATGAGGTCAGGGGATTGGTTGATGATATTGGAAATTTGCCGAGGGATGTCATGGATCGAGCTCCACAACCTCATGCGGTGAAAAGGAGAGAAGTTTATGAGGCTGGAGCCAGAGAGTTCAAGGGTGCCAAGGGACCCCTTGATGTTTTGGAACCTTTAGCACGAAGGCTCCAGAAGTTAAAGTTGGATTTGGAACCTTTAGACGTGTTTGCAGGTTTTCATTGGAAGGGTTGTCCATTTTCAAGGAGGTTGTACCGAATTTTGCGGTAATCTTTCCTTAGAGGTGGTCTCCGCACGATTTACTCCGGGTTCATGGTGAAATTCGGGACGGGTCGTGTCATCTTCAAGGTGAAGGATAAGTTTCAAGAGTTGGCAGCTGGGTATACAACTCGTCTGATTAGCAGACGAGTTGAAGAGCTGGGAGAAAGGTGCCGAGGCCACCACTTGTTGTCAGAGAGTCGTTTTGCCGAGAACCCGGGAGGGGAGGTGCCGGGAGCCGGGAGGGCTAGGGATTGGTCTCGGGACAGACACCAAGCATAGAAGGGGCGCCGTGTGCTCGGGAGGCCGAGGAGGGGCTGTCGGATCCCGGGAGAGAGGTGCCGGGAGCAGGTTGTTGGGTGCCGAGAGCACAACTCTGTTTGAGTCGCTGTGGCGGGAACCCGAAAATGGAGGTGCCGACATCACGGAGAGGGGCGCCGTGAGCCCGGGAGGCCAGGGAGGGGCGGCCGGGAGCCGGGGGAGGTGGGTTGCTGAGTTTGCTGTCCCGGGAGAGGGGTGTCGGGAGCAGGTGTCGGTATTATTGTCCTTGCCGGGACGATGTGAGGGTACCGAGAAGGAGGGTGTCGAGATTATCATTGCTGTCGGGATGCCGGGACGATTATAACCGTGACAGTGAAGCTTGAAGTCTGTCAGAATTTGCCAACCATATAGGGAAAGTGAGGTGTGGCTTCTCTTTCTATATTTTCTGACGGATGAATCCAGAGTCTCACAACCGACTCAGTGTTAAGAATGAAGACCATAGCTGCTGGTTCAAAGCTGGCTTGCTCATTGATGACCGAAAGCGCCATGGGTGCCCAGAGTAAATCTGGGTACGCGTTGTGACGACGCGTGAATTCTGGTGTCGCCGGCGAACACGGAGACTAGAGGAGACTCGTTTGGGGTCAGTGACTCCAATGATGGTGGTGGAGAGGTGTGTTGACATAGCGAGAACACGGGAACTAACGAGAGCAAGAGCTTGGCGCTGCTAGGATGCCACTGTTGCTGCTGTTGCCGTGATTGTGACTCGTGGTGTCGCGACCAAGGTGTCGCTGGGACACACGAGCCCAAGAAGTGGGTCTCGCCGCCGAGATGAGAAGCGTCGTGATCCCAGGATAGAGAGCTACCGAGATGTCGCGACTTCGGGAAGGAGGAGTTTCAACTTGACTTAGGAAAGTTGATTCCCCATGACGTTGTCGGTGGGGTTGAGACTAAGACGACCGAGAGGCGAAAGAGATGAGCTGTGTGGTGGCGAAAGAATATGGAGGTACCCCAAATCGGTCTGGGTACGCAAAAGGAAGAGCTCTTGTGACTGTTGTTTTATCTCTCTCATTGTAAATGGGTTTCTGGAAACCCAAGCGTGGTTGTGGCAATGGTCAAGCTGACCGACAACTGTTAACTTTTGAGCAGAGAATTTGGAATTTTGATGTTCTCTCTTCCAAGGCTTTGAACTTTGTGTCGAGTGACTTCTCAGAGGAGGGAAGAGTTTATGACGGCGTTGTTCCGGTGATTGTCGCACAGAGGAGAAGAGGGAAGCTAGGTATCCATATATGGGTGTCCATATCAGTTTCTGGGTTTGGTCATGTCGGCGCGTGGTCTGTCACCAGAGGTAGGAGAGGTCGTCGGACCTCGTGGAGGCATGGTTTGACTCACCGGACCCTGGCGAGTCCGATGGTGTTGGAGGTGAGCTGCCTTGTGGTAGTGGAGGCCAACCATGTAGGAGAGAGAAAATGTCAGATCTATTTTCTCTCTCCTCAAAACCCTTTGTAATTGAAACCCACAAGCTCTGGAAAGCTTGATTTTCATGCAAGTGAGATGTAATATTGTAGACGAGCTCCTTGTGTTTGTGGGGAGAGAGAGCTGAGAGAGGAGAGAGAAATAGTGTTGCCGGAAAAAAAAAAATTTCCAGAAAAAAGGAATTCCGGTTAGATGATGAATATGCTCATGGTGAGCTATGTGAGGGTTTCCACTTGAGGAGCCCTCCTTCTAGCGCCAATTGTTTCGGTATGATTTTAGAAGGGATGAATCACACAGAATGTGGGAAGAACTCCATCTTCAAGACCCATAACCTGTCAATCATGAACAAACGGCACCAGGTTTGCCGGTCTTCAACTCTCCGATGCCTAAGTCAGCCATATGATAATAGAAATAAGGTATGAATAGGGTGGAGATAGAGACTTACCTAAATGAGGGGTGAAAACATGTATTTATAGAGATAAAGTGATTGCACCCTAAAAGTATCATTTTGCCCTTACTGGAGAGTGTATTACTATTGTGCCATCAAGGAAGAGTATGTTTCTTGGGCCTAGTTAAGGCCCAAACCCGTTTTATGTGGCAATATGTGTCTTCCTAGGCGAGTATGACCGATGTTCTATCTCTCATATATGATGTATTAACACTTGTTCTCATGCAATTCAATCACACATGTAAAAACTCAAAACTATGAAAATATAACGAGAAATTGCTGGGCTCACAAAGCCCACAAAGCCCAATTCTTAACAAACCATCATATCCCAAATTTAACACACAACAAATCGCAACCGTCGGATCTAGGCCCAAACCCTAACCACACTATATAAGCCTCCCTTCACCCCAACTTCTTCTTCTTCACCGCGCCTCCTAGCTTTCAGCTCCCCCCCGAAACCCTAACCTCCCTCCCCTGAAAAGTGAGAGGTTAAAGAGACAGCTCCGTCGCTGTCCGCCTTGACCGAGCCTCAAGCTTCGTTCTTGGCCCTCGTTTTTCCTCCTCTTATCTTTTCACTACTAACCAACTAATCCCCAATCAGAAATGGGCAAGCTATCCAAGGCCGAGAAGAAGATCAACTACGACGCCAAGCTCTGCAAGCTCTTGGATGACTATGGCCAGGTCCTCATCGTCGCCGCCGATAACGTGGGCTCCACTCAGCTGCAGAACATCCGGAAGGGTCTACGTGGCGACTCGACTGTTCTCATGGGAAAGAACACCATGATGAAGAGGAGTATCAAGATCCATGCCGCCAAGACCGGTAACGATGCTTACCTCAACCTTGTCCCCCTCCTTGTGGTGAGTTTTGAGCTTTTTTTACTGGACCTGTTTTTACTTTTTTACTGGAATTGTTTTACTTTTTTTGACTGGCGAGGGTTAAATTGAGTTTGTTATTGTTGATTTGGTGTTAGGGTAATGTTGGATTGATCTTCACCAAGGGAGATTTGAAGGAAGTCAGTGAGGAGGTGGCCAAGTACAAGGTGAGCTAACAATTAGCTTTTGTTTCAAGTTTTTTTTTTTTTTGTCGTAATGGTCGTATTATTATGCTTTACACTATAATAATTAGCTTATGTTTCATAGTGTCTTGTTGAATTGCGATTCTTATTATCAGTTGTAATGTTACTTCTCATAGTGTATGAAATATTGTAATTGTCAGATGTAAAATGTAACCTTTCTGCTTGTACTTTCTTATGAACAAGTTTTTGTTAGTTTACTATGGAAAATAGTAGCTGCACTGAAAATAATGTTACTTCTCATAAGGTTATGCTTCATTATCTAGGGTAATGGTATCGACTCTTGAGTCACTCTATTACTGGCAAAGTAGATGTGCTGCTCTCAAAATGCTGTCTGTCACCTTATCTAGGAAACCGTGTACAGATGTTTCTATTAAATACACAAACCAATTTCCAGCTTCTGAATACTTCTTGTATCTGTTACTAGATCTCCATCTGATAAATTGTGACATGTTTCTGTTATTGCTACTGTCATTTTTCAACATCATTTTCTGCAGCTAATCCTAGTTCTAACCGAATTGTGATAAATATATCATGAAATTAGTTTGGTGCACTGTAGTTTATTGTCCCATACTTTTTCATCAAATTGTTGGTTTTTTTGTTTAGGCTAGTGATATATATACCTGTCTGATTTTGTACTTCAAAATGGTGTTCTGTTGAACTCACTGCGATGCTTCGTTTGCCTTTTGATGTCTGTGATACTTTGTTTGTGATCTGATTCTTTGTTTATATGTTGTATCAAAATTGTATAATAACATTGTTAATTTGTATGATTGTATAGGTTGGAGCTCCTGCTCGTGTTGGTTTGGTTGCTCCCATTGATGTCGTTGTTCCTCCTGGCAACACCGGTCTCGACCCGTCCCAGACCTCTTTCTTCCAGGTTTGTAACGTTCTTTTAGAATCCTTCGTTTATAGTTCTATTTAATGTTGGAAGAGTGCTAGTATTGACACAATTTTTACTGCAGGTCTTGAACATTCCGACCAAGATTAACAAGGGTACTGTGGAAATCATTACCCCTGTTGAACTTATCAAGAAGGGCGACAAGGTTGGGTCTTCTGAGGCTGCCCTTCTTGCCAAGCTCGGGATCAGGCCATTCTCTTATGGTCTTGTTGTCCAGATGGTGTATGACAATGGATCTGTCTTCAGCCCAGAGGTGCTTGATCTTACTGAGGATGACCTCATGATTAAGTTTGCTTCTGGCGTCTCCAATGTCACAGCATTGGCATTGGCCATTTCATACCCGACAATTGCGGCTGCACCACACATGTTCCTCAATGCCTACAAGAATGTGCTAGCAATTGCTGTGGCAACCGAGTATTCATTCCCTCAAGCTGACAAGGTCAAGGAGTATCTGGAGGTAAAATAACACTATTCTACTCTGTCTTGTTAGCTTTAATCTGGTTGCTTATAAAATAATGATCTTTTGTGTTCCATGTTACTAATTGTGTTCAATGGTGACTGCAGGATCCCTCCAAGTTCGCTGTTGCCGTGGCTGCTCCTGCTGCAGCTGCCGGTGGCGCTGCTGCCCCTGTTGCAGCTGCCAAGGAGGAAGCAAAGAAGGAAGAGCCGGCTGAGGAGTCCGACGATGATATGGGATTTAGCTTATTTGATTAGGTTGTTTGGCTAAGTAGTTATAAGTTTCATGACCTTGACAATTATGTTTGCATTTTATTACGTGGGATCTGATCTATTGCTTAATGATGTTATGAATTTGAGATTGATATGTTTGATGTTTTGATGTTTTATTGGTACTGCTTGTTACTAGCAAAAGATCCGCGTGTCGCTGCAGGGTGGAATATACATGGTTATTGAATCTGTGTAAATAACTTATATCCTATGGAAAAATGAAAGTCAACACCAAAGGGAAATAAGCTGTCTCTTTGATTTGGAAAGCTCCTTTTAGTTTGGTTGAATTTTTCACTGATACTTGATGATTTGCTGGGGTGGTCAATAGCATTTTGGTCCGTCATTGTTGAATGTCTGAATGAGCTGCTGTAGATTGTGGCCATGAGGGTTCTCCGCTGTAGATTGGTCTCATTTGTGACTTCTGTGTTCTTAAGGTGGTTTCAAATACTGTCCGTTATCTCCCCATTGAATCCTAAAGTTGTGAGGTATGGTGGTATTGTTAGGTTGAAAATTTAATCGGGGAGGCAACAGATACTGTAATTGAGATCAAATATATGCATCTTACGATCAGAATTGATCATATGTTGGCAACTATGGACTGTTTTTATTTTTTTATTTTTATTCAAGATCGTAGTATCCGAAAGGCTTCTTAAGGTCCAATGACAAATCCGTTAGGGATCCGGACAGCTAGTAAGGCATTATAACCCCTTCCCTAAACACTTTTAACAATGTCTGATTCTTTTAACAATGTCATGATTCAAACTTAGGTTGGAGAGCACACCCAACTAGACAAAAATCACTAGTACCTTAGGGAGGTTATGGACCGTTTTTCTTATTTGTTTTGAACCATTTGTTTATTCAATAAATGAAAATTACTGGTTTCTGCAGCACAGTGCATGTTCCTAAAATCATTTGAAAAATTTCAAGACTGGATTTTGCCCAACACTAAATGGACCAGTTCTGATGGGTGTTGAGCAATAAAAAAAATAAAACAAAATTGATGATTATCCGGAAGAAAAAAGAAAGAGATAATGGCAGCAGTATATAAAGTGGGGTTTAATTACATATTATCCTCATTCAAAAACGGAGTCCTCAATTGACCAATTCCTCATGAAACAAACCACCACCGAAACAGAGGAAAAAATAACATAAGCAAAGAGAAGGAGATTTTCAAATTCAAATAAAGGATCAGATATTCAAGTGTTGATCAGTTCATCTCCGTGATCTTTGTGGAAGTTCAAATTTTGAACTCTCATATCCAGCTGGTTGCTATTCTCTATATAAAGGGAGGATACGCCTGCAAAAAATGGGGGGACAGAAAAGAAGAAAACAGTGAGAAGGAGGAGAGAATAGAGAGAAACGGTGAGGAAAAGTAGAGTCCAATCCCTGCACCAAAGGAGAGAAAACAAAGTAGCAAGAAGAGTATACCTGGAGACAACACCCGACGACAAAGAAATTTCAAAGTTACGTTGATCATCTCTCCATGGTCTTGATTGATACTTTTTCTTTATTGTTGCTGATGTCTCCATGAGTGCAGTAAGTGCTTTCAAGCATCAAAAGCGTGGCTCTACAACCAATTCCAAACAACACCATAAACAAACTCTCTCTGCCACCACCCTCAAAAGTCCCCAAGCCAAATACACCAAGACAAGCCACCAAACACTCGTCTTTGCCTCCCCAAAAATCAGAAAAAAACAACAAACACTTCTCCAAAATAGCTTCTGTTAACAAAAGAGTGCAGGTTATACAAAAGCACGTTCACAGAGGGGAAGGAATTTCAACAAACTTGCTGGTAGCAAAAAGATGAAGGAGGCTCACCTGTGCTCTCTAGCTCGCTATCGATGCCTATACGCTGTACGTTCAGAGTGTTAATGGGCGGTAGTGTAGCTCATCTTTTGGGGATGTCCTCCGGCTCACTCCAGCCCTATATCGACGCCTATACGTTGTACATTCAGCGTATTAACTGGCGGTGGTGTAGTTCGCCTTCTGGATGTCCTCTGGCTCACTCCAGCTCTCTATCGGTGCCTATACGCTGTACGTTCAGCGTATTAACGGGCGGTGGTGTAGTTCGTCTTCTGGATGTCCTCCGGTTCACTCCAGCTCTCTATCGGCGCCTATACGCTGTACGTTCAGCGTATTAACAGGCGGTGGTGCAGCTCGTCTTCGGGTCTGCCTTGGATAAACCTTCAGAATGCTCTCGTTATGCTGCCGGCTCTCAACGCTGCTCCAAGGATGCTATTGTGCTCTCGATGCTGCTCCAAAGTGTCACTAAGTTCTCCATGCCGTGCTGAAGGCTCCTCACACACTGTTTAGAAGCAGCCAAGCTATACATGCATCAATTACGACATAAAGAAGTGTCAAGTCGTGCATAACAAATTAAAGCAGGGAAGAAAAGGTCTGGTACCCCATTGAAGCTGCCACCTATGTGCTCACAGAAAATGTCATTGTGTGCACATCTTACTGCAACCGAAGAAGAAAGGAACAAGTCACAGCAATCACAAAAGATGTGTCAAATTGCCAGCTTCTTGTGAGATGTCTAGCAGTCCCCAAAGACCATGCCGGCGCAGCATCTCTGAAACCTGTCCTTATGGTAGCAGCCTTCGGCTCCCCAAATCCCAGCAACGTCGGCCTTGCTCTGCTAAATGTCCAGCAATACCAAGGCTCTGCTCAAAGTCGTTTTGACCATAACCTGCAATAAAGCCGCAAAGGATGTCAACAAATTTCATCCTCACTGGCAGCAGAAAAGAAGCAAGCAAAAGAAGCTTCTAAGCTAAGATTATCCAGACAAAATCATATGAGCAGTGAGAGTCCTTGAAACTTTGGCTCTACTGCTCTCGAAATTGAAACAAAGAAGACACTCGGTGGTGGTGTGTTTATGCTGTGACCATGTTGGGATTCAAAACACAAAGACAAAGAGGACAACTTCCAGGGGCTTATGGCTTTCTCCCTAATCAAAAGACAAATGAAGCAAGCGGTGGAATTGCACAAGAATATGGACATGCTTTAAATCAAATTGGTGAATGATGATTGTATGGCAAACTATCTTTTGGGGAGGACACGTCCAAATTGATGTGTCTGTGCGCAAAACAAAAAAGGATCTTAATTAAACATTGAAGCAAAATTGGTGGATGATGACAACAAGATAATAATAGTTACCATCTCGAAGCTCACCAAAAGATCAGAAATCATCTGAGATTCATCAGAAATAATCTTAGCAAATTACCCACCTTCGGTGGATGAGAAGTTCTGTTTCGATGAAGATCCATGCGTGCTCCCAGATCCAAATCACTTCCACCTTCAGACCCGTCTCTAATTTCGACTTGGCAGAAGCGCCGAGTTCGTGTCCCATTGCTGGTTCTGGGCAACAAAAAAGAAAAACAATGAAGAGAAGAGTCTAAGACAGAAAGGAAAAGAAAGAAGACAAATGGGCCTCGATGTCATTTTGGTCCTCACCAAATTACCCGACTGCAAGCCAGCATGCAGCAGTGTAAAAGCCCATTCCAAGTCTTAGGACCCAACTGAAAAGCTCGGCGTGATGGGTGTCCAAACCAAATCACCAGCCACTCTACTAAATTGGGTGTCTACAAGAAACTTGACGGATTTCAAAATATATGTATATCTGTCAAACTCAAAAGTCGGGACAAAACCGCATACTAAAAAAATAATGAACTATGGTCGGTTGATCCCCCAAAAAGGGTACGTATGTAATCTAGCGACCCATTAGATGCAACCACTATTCCAAACAGAATCTCTGACACCTCCAGTCAAACTCGGCCAATCCAAATGACTCTTGTCAAATTCCTAAAGCACCACTCCAAATAAATTTCCGGATCGCCTGAAGCCAAAAGTCTCGCTCCAAAGCTCAAATGCCTTCAGACACAAATCCGAACACATTTCCAAACACTAATCTTACTCCAAAATCAAAGCCTTTCCAATGAGTCATTTATTTGTTGGAATTCTCGAACTACGAATGGCTTGATCCCTTCACAAGGGTACGTAGTCAACCCATTCAAATTTTCGGGTGCAGCCGTAAAAACAAACAAACACATACACACCCCATTGGTCATCTTCTTTTGGAATAAAAGGGTTTTCCTCTTAAAATAAGAGGATGTTAATTAAGAGATATGTAATCTTGAATGAGTCGAACTTAACATAATAAAAGTTCTATCTCCCGTAAATGAGATAGGACGAGATTATGTCGAGTATATTATGTACATTTTTTGCTCAACAATAGGTCAAACACAGCGAACCAATCATTAGTTTCTTTTTTCCCCGCGGTAATTTACACACAGATAGATTGGAGAAGGAACCATGCTTGCAGGTTCCTTATCTCTCTCACTCTCTCCGTATATAACTTGCTCAGCTCTCAAGTGCACTCCAACGGTTCGATGAAATGCTCCAAAGAGACGCTTTTGTAATTTTGATTGTTACCTTGTATTCTTTGCTTCTGAAACACATTGTGAATGAGTTCGGTAGCCATGAGATCTGATATTTGCATCAAATTGTTGTGCATTTCACTTCACTAGTTTCATGTGTTATTTGTATCCCACTTGACATATGCAAGGCTCTTGAAAATGGGATTGTTGGGTTTGATTATTGTTCTCCTTGTTTTCAGGATTAGTTACCGGAAGCCACTTTCAGCCTGGAGTTGTCAAAGTCGGTGGCCGAAGGCAAATTCCTGGTATTTCTACTTATGTTATCGTTGTTGTCGAAACTTCTATTAAATCATTAGGACAAGTTTGCAGCATTTGTCAGTCGTGTTATGTGTTTTGTAGGTTTGAAGCCGGGCTCATTGTGCTTGTCAAGTGTCGAGTTGTCTAGAAAGAATCGAATTACATGCAGAGTTGTCAAGAAGGAAGATGATGTCTCGTATAAGCGTGAGGAACTCGGAAGGAATCGGCCTTTGGTTAAGATGTGTGGCATTACTTCTGCAAGAGATGCGGCAATGGCAGCAGAAGCTGGTGCTGATTTGATTGGGATGATCATTTGGCCAAACTCTAAACGGTCCGTTTCACTCTCAGTTGCAAAGGAGATTTCGAGAGCTGCAAGGGAGTACGGGGCACAGCCTGTTGGGGTGTTTGTGGATGACGATGCGGACACAATACTAAGAGCCTCTGATGCAGCAGACCTTGAGTTTGTTCAGGTGTACATCTTTTGGCCAAGAATTTGATTAATTTGCAGAGAGTTGGTGAAAAAAAATGCTTAGGAAGGTAATGTTTTGAGGTTATGCAGCTTCATGGAGATGGTTCCCGAGCTGCTTTTCCGGCATTAGTCCAAGAGAACCGTATAATATATGTCCTTCATGCTAATGAAGATGGAACTCTCTTGAACCAAATTTCTGCTGAAGAGTGTTCTCTAGTTGATTGGGTTCTTGTGGATAGTGCAAAGGGTGGCAGGTAATGAGACCTCTCTACTTAATATAGTCAGAGAAATAAACTTCATATTTTCATGGTTTACATAATATGATCTTCTTTTCATTCATTCCACCATTGAATTGCCTGATGCAGTGGCAAGAGATTCAATTGGACTCGGTTAATCTACCTTGGAAGCAAGCACGGATGGCTTTTGGCAGGAGGAATAAAACCGGAGAATGCTTCTGAGGCTCTTTCTACTCTCAAACCCCAAGGAATTGATGTTAGTAGTGGCATTTGTGGCCAAGATGGCATCCGAAAAGATCCATTGCGAATATCTTCATTCATGAGTGCAGTACATTCAGTAATCTATTGATCCGTACGCGTCACGGTTAGACAGAGAGGAAACGGTTTAAGGTATCAAGTTATTTCAACAGTGTACAACTTTTATGCTATTACAAACATTGTTCTTGATACTCCGAGATTTGTCAAATAAAAGGAAATCTTTTAAGCCCTTTGGTAGAGATCAATAGACTGCAAATCATGTACGCCAGGAACCTCTCCTCTTGATATGATAACAGCCTGCAAACTTGACAACTTCATGTCCTAGATCCAAAGATCCGGAGAGCTTCTCATCTGTTTGGTAATACACAATATCCCCAGTATCTCTTACACAGTGATCAATCTTGAAGCTTTTTACAAGGACTCCCAGTAAATGTAATGCAAGAGGAACAGATTTCTTGGGCTCCCTGTAGTACTTCCCAATCACAGGCTCAGCTGCCGCTGTCTGGAAGTGACAAGAACCACATTAGCTCATTTTGTTAATTTTTAGGCAAATAGTTTAGGTGAAAGTGTTGCTCACTGCTTCTATTAAGTTGTAGTGTGGGATTTGAGGAGATGTATGAAATGAGTAAGTAATACACCAAGTCCAGGCAAACCACGAACCCCTGCATTTGAATGCAAATTAAAGAAAGGAATGTGACATTGGGTGATGAATATGGATGCAGATAAAGAAGTGCATCAGTAGCCTGAAGAAATAGAAGTTACCACGTATGGAGCTCCATAAAGCTTAAGCATTAGGATCGGACCAATTACAAAAGACAGAGGAACAAGCAGAACAACCATCGTAATCCAACAGGCAGTCCTTTCATTTGGAAGAAACAGTTCGCTGTTCGGATCATAATGAGAACCCATCTTTCCTGGACTACTACTCCACTGTGATCAACATCAGCATAATCATACACTAGAAATGAGAAGAGAAGCCTAAGAAGCAACTGAAAACTCTAAGAAGCAAGAAGCATTAGCCTCACCAGATGGATTGGGAAGAAGAACCTCAATATTTGAGTCTTCTCATTTAACTACAGATTCAGATATTGCATAAGTCAGTAACTCAATGACTGAGGAAAGAAGCAGAAAACCATAGATGTGAAGTTACCGGATTATCATTTTCGACATTTCCATGGTTCTGAATCTTCTGATGACTTGTTCTCCTGCGATAACAATCACACAGGTTAAAACTAGGAAAATATAATGGTGAATAATTTGTTTTACAGAGAGAAAAGAGAAAAACTAACCATGCATGGAATGAATCATGGGCAAGAACAAAGAGATCCCAGAGCATGATGCTCTGAGCACACCAGTAAAAAAGCCAAGCAGCCCAACAGTCAAAGTTAACTGCCAGAGACACCAAGCCAGCAACCACAGCAACATCCCTCACAACATAGCTCATAGACTTCCAAGGGTTCTTAACCCAATAATGCTTCGGAATTGCTCCACTGGTGTCAACTTCAACACCATCATCATGAAAAGTTGCGTCACTCAATGGAGCACCCACTCTGGCTGCCCAACTCTTCTCTTTGAACCCATCTGAGAGCCTGAAACAAAAACCAAGACTCCTGCTTTGGCTGAGCTGCAACTGCCTAAAGGGTGTTGAAGTTGGATCATTTCTGGTTCGAGGGTGCATTCTAGGCAAAGGGCTTAGGCTACATGGTGGCATAACCACCCCATTGGCCATAGAAGAGATCTTAAACATTTTGAGCTGTGTATACTGGGAAATCACAACAATGTAAACTAGACAGAAGCTTGAATTGTTGAATGACTTTGGCATTTTGAATTGCTTGCTTAGGAAAATTTGAGGCGCACTTGCACATAGTCTATATTATCATCTATTACTATCTCATGTATAGTATTACAAATCTATAATGCTCAAGTTCCCCATTAAAGCTTGTCCTTTCTTTATGTAGTGTATATTGTATAGTTCTGTTTTATATCAATATCTATTTATATATACATTTATACAGATATTCTTAGATGGACAGAAATCATGAACATTATTAAATTCTCCCTCCATGTTTCTACCTGTCGTCTTCATTCATGCACTACGTGTTTTCAGCATTTCTTAGAGCATCTTTGCCGTTTAAAGCCTTCACCAACCTTTCAAAAAGCCTTGACCAAAAAAGAAGACCTTTCAAAAAGCCGCCACCAATTCTGTAGGCCAAATAGCCGCCATAGTTTTTCTTAAGTTTCCTCTCATTACCTCATAGTCATAGTCTCATACGCTGTCATACTATACTTATATGAACCGAAGTATGTTTCTTAACCTTTCTGTTTCTTTCTTAACCAAATCCTAAATCATATGATACTGCCTTTGTCATCCACATAGGGACCTAGTTCAACATTTCCTTTACATAATCCCATCGTAGCACAAACCTTCCTCTGCTCCGTGTATGTAAAACATAAAAACAACTCTGTTACGCAACTGCATATTTCTACAATGTAGAGACTGAGGAAAAGATTAAAGAAATCAAGCTATTTCAACAATGTAAGCCTTGTATGCTGTACGAAGCTATTTCAGTTGGTGTTGGTACTCTGATATGTGTCAAATAAAAGAAAGTTATTTCCTTCACAAATCATTCTATAGTACACTACATATATGCCCCTCTATTACAATTTAAGAGCCTGCAAATCATCTATGCCAAGTACCTCTCCTCTTGATACAATTACAATGTATGCGTGGGCAGAATGGCTGCCCATGACAGTAGTTCAAAGTTGGAGAAAGAATGTAAAGCTTGCTACCCTTCAATTATTGTACCCTGAAAACTTCACAACTCCGTATCCTAGATCCTAAGATCCGGATATTTTCTTATCAGTTTGATAATATACAACATCCCCAGTATCACTTACATAGTGATCTTTCTTGAAGCTTTTTACAAGGACTCCCAATAAATGGAATGGGAGAGGCCCAGATTTCTTTGGCTCCCTGTAGTACTTCCCAAACACAGGCTTAGCTGCCTCGGTCTGAAATTAACAAGAAGCATATCAGAATTGGGAACAAGGTTGAATCGAATTTTCAGCCAAATTGTTTAGGTGAAAGTAAGTGTTACTCACTGCTTCTACTAAGTTGTAGTGTGGGATTTGAGGGAATAGGTGATGTATGACATGGGTACCAATATCATGATGAATGTTATTGATCAGTCCATAGTCACGATCAAGGGTTGTTAGCCCTCCTCTTAGATAACTCCATTCCTGATTGTTATTAGCAGAGAAACACATATCAGCGTCATACATTGTACAGAACAAGGAAGCATTTGCAGTGTATGGAACAAGCAACATTACTCCTACTGTTATGGAAGTAAAAGTATTGAATTTGAAAGGCAATGCGTGAATAACATCTAACTCAGTAAGTTGAATACTTTACCTTTCCACGATACCATGGAAGCTTGTCTTCATGGCCATGGTGATGTAAGTAAGTCACTAAGTCCAACCATACGACAAACCCCTGCATTTGAATCCAATCCAAAGAAACCAATGTGACAAACAGAGAAGGATGACATATATAGAAGCACATTAAAGTCAGAGAAGGATGATTGATATAGGGGCACCATCAACGCATGAGGAATTAGAACCTACCCAGTATGGAATTCCATAAAGCTTAAGCATTTGCATTGGACCCATTACAAAGTTCAGACCAATAAGCAGGGCAACCATTGCAGTCCAACAGGTAGTGGAGGTGATAATATCTTTCCTTTCAGTTGGAAGAAACAAGTCGCTGCTCGGATTATAATGAGAACCTTTCTTTCCTGGACTTCTAACCCACTGTGATCAAAATCAGCATTATCAAACACTCGAAATGAGAAAAAGGATCTCTCAATTGCCAAAGCTCATTAGTAATAAAAAAAACTCTTAAGAATCAAGAAGCAGGAGGCTCACCAGATAAAAGGGGTAAGCAAGCATAGGGAAAGGCAAGGCGAACCTCAATATCTGAGTAACCTTATCCAAACTTTTGAAGGTTTTCTCAGTTAACTGCAAAATCAGACAATACACAGTTGCTATTTCAGTAAATGAATGCCTGAAGAAAGAATAGAAACATTATATATAACCCCAAATGTCAGCATACCGGATGCCAAGACTCATCATTTTCGACATGACCATGGTTCTGATGATGAGTTCTGTGACTTATTCTCCTATAATAACATAACAATGACACATGTTAGAAAGAACAATGAAAAACGAGGCAGAATATAACAATGAAGCATACTTCTTCAGGGCAAAAACAACTAACCATCCATGGTATGGGACAAGGATTGAAGAATGAAGAAGATGACCCACCACACTATTCAGCTTTGGGTCATTAGAGAAGCTCCCATGACCACTGCAGAAACAAAACAACAACACAATTCACTTCAACCAATCAACTTAAACGCCTCTCAATCCAACACAAACTCAATAGAAAAAACCAAATTTTAACTCACCAATCATGGCCAAGAACAAAGAGAGCCCAGAACATGGTGCTCTGAGCAAACCAGTAAAGAGGCCAAACAGCCCAACTGTTAAGTAAGCCGCCACAGCCGCCAAGCCAAAAACCACAGCCACATCCCTCACAACATAACTCATAGACTTCCAAGGATTCTTAACCCAACAATGCTTTGGAATTGCTGCCCGAATATCACCCAAATTAAACGGAGGAGCTGCACCAGGGTCAAACTCCCCACCATCTTGATCAACCCTATCTTCCCCAAGAGTCACCACATTCAATGGAGCACTCACATTGAGTTTCCAACTCTGCCCTCTAAACCCATTTGACACCCTCAAAGAAGAACCAAGGCTCTTGCTTTTGAGCTGTAATGGCCTAATGGGTTTTGAGGTGAGGCCATTTCTGGTTTGAGGGTAGACTCTAGGGAGAGGCTTGAGGCCACATTCTGAGATGACCCAACTCGCCATTGGAGAGATTTGATCTTTTGGGTGCCTCAGGCTTTAACGAAGTAATATGGATGAACGTGGAGCAATGTGAGCAAGAGGTATTAGGAAAGTGAGAAGATAACACAAGGGCTTCTCTCCTCCACTTCCAACACAACTTGTGCTTCTTGTTGCTTGTCCTCTCTATTGTATCTCTACTACTTTTCAGAGTTTGAGTTGTTTATATATGGAACTTGTGCGCGTGAAAGAAAAAAAAAAATCTAGTTCAATTATTCAAACAAAAACTGAAACAGAAACAGAAACATAGGTTGGATTTTGGACCATATTATGGGACTTGTGGAAAGCGGGACCCACGGATGTGAATGGCCAAACTGGGAGGGTCTGGTCAAATTCTGGCGGGGAATGTGAGATTCTGGGGTTGGAAATTCTTGTTCTTCTTTCTCTGGGATTTTCAAACGTCGTGGTTGAACTTGGAACAATCAAAGAGTCATTCTTTATATTTTCCTCCTCCTTTCTTTTTGGTCGGTGTTAGTTTTTAAGGAGGAATTATTTTTGCAGGCTTCTTGTGTTCTCATAGCTTTGTGATGATCAAGAGGGAACAAGGAGCGATGTTGATTGGCATGTATTTGCGATTTCTTCCTTTGAAGTTGATTTCTGTCAAATTTGTGAGTGATGACAGTTTTTTTTTTTTTTTTGAGAATGGAGAATTGTGAGTGACAGTTTATGAGTGACAAATTGATGTGGTTTGAATGATTGATGTTTGATGGATTGTTATTGGAAGTCTTCTTGTCCACTCGCTTATTATCTTAAATTCCTATCAGTGGAAGCCGATTGCAATGACGAGTGAACAAAAAAGGTCACCAAATTATCTAATTATCAGTATTTAATGTATTTTATTTAGGAACAATGCCTACTAGTCTTAATTTTAAGAATTTTATTTCCACTAACAAAATCAGATTTTAAAATTCCTAAGAGCCAACTTAAACACCAGAAAGACAATTATACCTTTAATAAATTAAATAAACTACAATAAACTCATTATAAAAGTCTATTATAATAAAGTTTCTATGACCGGATTCTCATGACTAATGACGTTGACCGGGCTCTGGGGGCCGTTGGTCGGACTCCGACGACGGTTGACCGGGCTCCGGCTACCGTTAACCGATCTTCGACGACCGTTGACCGACTCCGACGAAAGCTAGGGAATCTACTGGGGGCAGTAGAAGGTCTGTCCAGGGATCTACTAGGGGCAGTAGGGGGTATATTGGGGGCAGTAAGAGGGTCTACTAAGGACAGTAGGGGGTTTACTAGGGGTAGTAGGAGGGTCTACGGGGCTCTGACGACCGTTGACCGGACTCCGGGAGCCATTGTGCTTTAGTCACTTATAACAGGTCCCTATTGGGGTCAGTAGGACCTCCTACTGAGGGCAATATGACTACCTATTGAGGTAGTATGACCTCCTACTAGGGGCAGTAGGACCTCCTACTGGGGTCAGTAGGGGCAGTAGGAGGGTCTTCTAGGGGCAGTAGGAGGTCTATTAGAGGTCTATTGGGGTATGTCCAGGGGTTCTACTGGGGGTAGTAGGAGGGTCTACTAGGGGCAGTAGAGGTCTATTGGGGTCTGTCTAGGGGTCTACTGGGGGCAGTAGAAGGGTCTACTGGGGGCAGTAGAAGGGTCTACTGGGGACAGTAGAATGGTCTACTAGGGGTAGTAGGAGCAGATGACCTACATTTTCTCCACCGCCAAACCCCTCACCAACAACAACCAAACCTTCTACACCGCCAAATCCCTCACTATGGCGGTTCCTACCACCGCTGCCCACCTCACAATTCACACTACCAATTCAAAATCCCCAATTTCTCTAAAAATCCTAAACATTTCAAATCTCCCAAATCCCTAATCTCCCAAATCAAATTAGTAGGCGTGGAGGTAGAGATTGATTGATGTGAAGCATAGGTGGTGGTTTGTGTTGGTTGAAGAAGACGACGACGGAGCAATGGCAACAACGCCGGTGAAGCCGCCACTACACAACTTCCTGCTATCCTTGGTGAAATAGGGGGGCAAGAACCACACCAACACCAACCACCGCTACCGCCGCCCCGTCTCCACCGAGCCTGAGCCTTCCGTCGACGACGACCGCAACGATTCCGAATCTCAGTCGCAGCACCACCGCGTCGGATCCCGCACCGCACGCCACCGCTTCTCGGTCGCTTCCTGCTCCGAGAAGGTTCCACAAAGTAACGAGAAAGCGAGCGAGGAGAGCGACGACGACGACGACGCTAAGGCTTCCACTGTCGCGGCGGCAGCTATGACCGAGGAGGTGGAGGTTCAGAAGCCGTGGAATCTGAGGCCGAGGCAAGCATCGGTGACGACGGCAATGACTTCGAATTTGGAGGCGAACAATAACACCGGCGGCGAGGTGCGTGAGGCGGAGGCTGGGCCGAAGCAGAGCGAGCAGCCGGTGTCGAAGTTGGTAACGGAAGGACTGAGCATGGAGAGGAAGAAGGGGAGAGAGAGAGAGAGAGAGGAGAGAGAGAGAGAGAAGAGAGAGAGAGGAGAGAGAGAGAGAGAGAGAGAGAGAGAGAGAGAGAGAGAGATTAAAGCAGATTTGAACGTGGGATGAGAGAGAGGTGGAAGTCAATTGAAGAGGAAGATGATAGAGGACGGTAATTTGGTCACGAAAAAAATATGAAAAGTCAAAAATTTTGTTAGTGGGAATAGTCTTTAAGAGTCTACTGGGTTGATAGGAATTTTAGAATCTTATTTTGTTAGTGGGAAAAAAATGTCTAGATTTAGGGCTAGTGGGAATTTTCCCTTATGCTTAATATGGGCTCTTTTTCTCTGACTCTCTCCCGAGAGACTTCGCATTTGCGACTAAACCCTAGTAGCGGTGTAGTACCTACAATCGGTGTTGCTCAGCGTGCCTTCTTCTCTGATTGCATCTTGTGGGGTGGTGCTCCTTTGGTTCACGACTCTTCTTCCTTTGATTATGGTTCTCTTGCGGCAAAGACCTTTCATGGTTTTGGATCTGTTAACGCATCCTGTGTTTACGCTATGAATGGTTCGCCGACTTGTGATGGCGGCGATGACAGTTGTCGGGTTAGCCACCGATCTGTGTTAGATATGATTCATGATCATGCTCAAGGTAGCTATCTCTTTCTTCTACTGGGGGCTATCGGTTTTGACAACCGCGACATCACTAAGGCTGAGTCGTTACTTGGTCGAGAGAGGCCTAATGGAATCTTGGCTTCTCCTGTGAGTTTCGTTGCGAGATCGGAAGTTGTTCCTTCCGGTAGGAGGTGTGGTCACAACGGCGGCTGTAAGGCTGACGGCAGATTTGCAAATGCTGCTCCTAGGGTTCGACTTTGGGCTTGGTGGGCCTATTGGCCTTCTTTTCATTTTGGAGATCAAGGCTAGGGATTGGGCTTGAGGACCTTCTGACTGGACTTGAATCTAAAGTCTGGTTGAATTGGGTCTTCATGGCCCAAAGAATTTATCAAGCTTGATTTAGAGATCGACAAGAAGACATGGATGTTGTTGTCAAGTTTATTACTCTTCGGTGTCTATTAGTCATTTTGTTTTTGGTTTAATGTCTCAAAAGGTGGATGTACTTTGAGTTTATGTTTTTTTAGTATGTTAGTGTGAGGAGCGTACTAGGATAGTTTTTGCTCTAAGCGGTTACATTTTCTGACGGCTAGACTCTGGCATGTAATCGTTGTACTGTTTGCTGAACTTTATTAATAGATGACCTCTTTATAAAAGAAATAAAATAAAAAATAAAAACGCATTATGCTTAACTCCATCATCATCGTCCATTTTTGTATAGTATAGATTTTCGATAATTCGTAGCTTTTCTCTTTTTTCTTTTCTGATACCACATAATTGAACTAGTTCAAATCTAACCACCATTATCCAGCAATAATATGATGTTTTCCATATTTTTGGAGAAAAACATACGAGTTAAGGTAGCGTGAAGCCGCCACCTATTTTCACATGGTAGGTTTCCATCCCAATATTATACCTAAAGGTGACTCCGTAACGGAGTGTTCGTCATCCACTTTGGAAATGGTCCAAAATAAAAGGGTCAACTTCAACCGCACATGTTTCATGAATTCCTTCTTTCTCTTTCGGATTTCCCTTTTTCCAGTTTCTCTAGTCGTTGTACTCGTTTTGGTCGGAAGGATCAAACCAGTAAAACACAGAAAACGAGCAGAACGTTTTATTCAGCTATAATTTTACTCGGGCTCCTATTATGTACAATGGCATGAGCCAATGCATAGTGGAAATATGAGTCAACAATATGGTAAGGGTGTATCTTACTCTTCAATTATGAGAGTGAGATTCAACTAAACTAACTGACAAGGAAGGTGGTGCTAACTTGTCATAGCTGCCACCATTTACGACTCTCCATTCTCTTGGCCAGTTCCTTTGCCATTGATGCGAAGTCTTGAGCTCCACTCGCTAGTTCTTCTGTGTTTTCGCTGAGTTTCTGATATAGTACACAGAAGAGACATAACACGCTTATTAGCCAATGAGTCATGGACTGCCCTACTACTCGAAAATATGCTACACAACTAATGACACCACAGAAAAGGAAAAAGACATGTGTTGTAAACTGGGAGATAAGAAATTCATCAGTGGCAATCTGTACCTCTAGTTTTTGCTGACGTTCTGCAAGCATTTCTCTTGCGCGTGCAGCTGCTGCAGCGACATCCTGCAACCATTGATGACCCATGGCCAGAATGTTAGATCATAGAAATGTCGCATTTAAACTTTTTCCAAATTTAGATGATGGTAATTACCCCAGTTTCTCTATATCTAGCCTTGATTTCTGCAGCTGTCCTTGGTTTTGGCTTTGTATCACTAGTTGCGCCTTCAAATAACGTTTTCTTCTCTGATCCCTTGTCTGCTGAGCAAACATGAAACATCAAGAGCGCACTCAAAACACTTTCAAACTGGAACATATAATTTGATATGCATAAGTACCCTTCTTTTCCTCCTTGGTCTTTTGATCTTTAGGAAAGACAGTAATAGGTCCATCAATTACAATATCATCTGCACCAAGGAGTTGAAAAGCAGTCATAAACAGAAAGGAGATAGAAGGAAGGATAACTAAAGAAAGGGATAGAGAACCTAGGTTAAGCATCACGGGTTCTTGGCTATCCTTCACATCTGTGGAAGGTTTCAAGAATGGGGGGTTTGAAAATAAGCTCTCCAAATTCGCACAATACGTTTCATGATTTCCAGTTGGCTGACTTGGATCCATGTTCTTATCCGTTTTGCTCGCTTTTAAGCCCTTAATGAAACCTCCTAAAATCCCATGGGCAGCACTCTGTAGTGAAGAAGTCCAGCAAAGAAGAATTAGACTATTAGCTTCACCAAAAGAACCAATCATAATGGAGGTTGAAGCTATACACTGGACCTGTTTCTGCCTAAGAGATAAATTGGCAATGACATCTGTAGCAGCTGCAAGCACTTTATCGTGAAGACAAGGGAAGGACTCCGAAATCCTAAGCGAGACGAAATTCCATTAATAAGGTATAAGTGTTTCATCTTGCAATGAATTTATTCTTCAAAGCTCTCAGACAAGCACAGCACGAATTTGAAATGCAGACCTGAAGTCATCTTCATAGGCCAAAAGAGATACAAAAGCTAATTCACAGCCCTTTACCTAAAACGAATTAACAAATTCTAGTTAAAGCACAAAGCTATTTCGACCTCTGGGATACAGTTTTGCATTCTGAATCAATTAAAGGACAAGATTTTGAAGCAGATGCATTAATGTTGCGAACGATATACTGTTAAATAAGACACATAAAACAAGTTCCTATCAAAATGAAGAAAGTAAACCCACCAGAATCATTTGTCCACGATCAGAAGAACAGATTGTCTTATCCATGTTAGTCATGAAGTTCCATCTTAGAATTGTTATTAGTGATATCTCTCTCACCACTTCAAGATTTGGAAAAGACCTGTTTGAAAACCGGCCTTCACTTCCATTAATCCACTATTACAGTATTACTAGAATCATATAAGGTATGAATATAATCCAAATATATGATCAGAACTTCATAAGAATCGGTAACAAAAGCATTATATTCACCACATGCTATATGTATTTTCTAACAAAGAAGAAATCAGATTTCACAGCAGCTAAGCACAGAAGGGTAGTGTTTCACCTGATTTCAAATACTCCTGTAGGATAGAGTACTACCAAACCACTATCTTTCCCATCTTTCTTGAAGATTGTAGTCCAGCAACACGGTTTTTCAAGATTCACCTTCAGAACGGAGTTACTGTCACCCTAGAACAAATGTTTCAGTTATTTGTATAAGGAGATGTCGAGATGTTGAGAACTGAAACGGGAGAGGATAAGAAGGCACCTCAAGTGCAGACTTTAATGAATACAAGTGCAATGTGTTGTCACAACAAAGTAATACACATATGTTCAGCGATCTCTGCACAAAGTATGCAGTTTTGGTGGAGGTATCTGGATCAACTAGAAGCTGTGTCCCTCCAGAGTCAGCATTGGGTGGTACGTTATCAAGTTTAGCTTCGCCTTTGTGAGGTGAGTCTGAAGATTGCTGTTTTGCACTCGACATATCACATAAAATATCACCATCCTCTGCAATGAAAGATATCTATGTTTCTTCATTCCAACATTGCACCCTTCCCCCAACCAAATATTTACAATTAAGGAAGCAAAAAAATAAAAACATTAGATATCTATGTTTTCACTGAAACTAACTACTCACCTATAATGTACAGCGCAATCGCAGTAGAATCCATTTTTGGATGCATGGACCAGGACCGGATCATATTGCCAGTTCCACTATCTAAAACAACAATATGTGCATTTCTGGTCATGACAAACACCAATCCACTTTCGGACTTGCTCAAAGTCTTGGATTCAGTATCTTTTACACTCATTCCATGTTCAGGATCAGCCACATTCTTGGATTCAGAGTCCTTTGGGATTGCCAACCCATTTCCAGAATCACTTACAGTCTTGGATTCAGAATCCTTTGGTTTCATTCCAATTTCAGGATCAGTCGAATTCTTGGATTCAGAGCCCAAAGAGCTCTGTGATAAGCTATTAGTATCTGAAAATGATTTCACATACAGACAGATGACTGCGGAACTTGAGTTGGATACAGTGTCTGTAAGAAACAAAACTGACGATGTACTAATATCAAGCATTGCAACCTGTATTGTGAAATGGAAACATAAATTCTAGAAATTTATTAATTTGAAATTTCACTAGTTTTAGTATTACAAAGTTAAAAAAAAAGATTCTCACCTGGCCACATTCATACCCCACAGCAAGTCTTGCTCCAAAATTGGCATATTGTAGTATGCATATAGCGGAATCAAGAATAGAAAACACAGCAGTGCACTGAGGCCCATTACCTTGTTGTGAAGAATAAACTGCAACCAGTATAGCTCTTATTAGAAAATGAAATCGCTACAGTAAATGCAATAGGGTAACCACCAAGTTTCACCGTTATGGAACTACTGAATAGAGAACTAGCTTCATTCATAATACTAGCATAATTTTTTATGTCTGAGTTTATTACACACTCGCACACACAGTATTTCAAGAAGATGATAAATCATCATCTTTACATGATGTGTGTGAGTTTGTTACAGATTGGTTCCGTCACAACCATCAGGAGCGCATTGCATTAATTTACATCTACGCCTATAGGGAGAGAGAAAGTCATCTCATCTACTCACTTATTTCTGAGATTTTAGCTATCAACCAAGCTTTCAAACCTGCTTATTGCATCCTTCTCTGTGTGTGCAGTTAAATGTCTAAGGATTTTTATATATCAAACTTCTCTTTTATTTATAAGAAAAATGTAGAGACCGGAAATTGGTTGCAAGCAATATTTCATTTTTCTTTCAAAAAAAGAAAAAGAAAAATGTAGAGACATCTATGTGCCGTAAAAGATATGTACATAACCAACCTTCCTTTTCTGTTTTTGTCACAAAGTGCACTTCTGTCTCGTCTGGACCCCCTATTAGTTTATACAGTCGAACCTACAACATCTCAAACAAGAACAAAATAATCAAAGTATCACACGATGATCACCTATGAGAAAGGCATCTACAAGGTCAACAGACTCTTACCAGACCACACACATCACCAATAGCTAATTTTAAAGTAAGAGAACAAAATTCCAATGCTGATACTGTTCCATTTGCACCTGTGGATCTGATGCCTTTTACCTTCCATTCACACAAAAAAGGGTGACTTTCTCAAATTTAGCCTCCAGGACACAGTCAAATTAATATTATGATCTCTACAGCATAAAACCTGTTTATGTAGACTTGACAAAAGTTTTGACAGCATACCAACCTCAGGACTTATAGCATAGATAAGCGACAGAGCTGGATAGGTGGCATCCCATATTCGAACAGATCCGTCTTGATATCCTGCCACATATAGTTTCTCAACATGATAATCATCACGAAGTTGGCTGGGAACACCACCCGTCAAAGGCCACTTTGCACCCCCCTTGTTCAAAGTGTTTTCCGCATTAGACTTGTCAACAGCAACTTGCTTAAGGACCAAAGACACACAAATTAACAAAGGAAGAGACACCGAAAAGGAAGAATACTTCAATTCTCCTCCTTTATGCTTCATGAAGTTTTTCAGCTGGGACAATCTCGTTATTATAGAAAACTCAAAGTGAAAGTTGATGACACTACCATGATACATGTATCTAGGATTTATGTGTTACGAAAGAACACTACCTTAGACAGAGGTGAAGAGTATTTCCCATCTCTATCGACCAAAGCAAGCTGTGCCACTGTCATACAAGGTTCAGTAGTAGGTATGAACACAGGATACTGCACTGCTGTCCCATCAGTTTTTTTCTTTTGCTGAGACATCAAGGCAGACAAGCAAGCCCCGTCATAGACATGCAGTTGTCCCTGATTTGTCAAAGTGAATAGCAATATGTCACCATTCTCCATTGCTCCAGCAGCCGGCAATAAAACCATATCTGCAAATGAACCAACAAGTGTAAGGTCTACACGACCTAGGCATTTCAGACTTTCTATTCCTGAAGACCAATCCACGCTGAGAACCTGTGAATTAGAGAGACAAATTTTTGCAAAGTTGAATTAGAGAAGATGAATAAATCTCGATCCAGGAGCATAGGCATGCAGTGGTAATTATGCAAGTCTCCTGGGTGGTATGCTTTACATGAATTCTTAATTAATTTTTATTGTCTTTAGGACCTCTAACAGTAGTATTGAGTATCACAGGAACATAGATATAAGTAACAGAACTAATGACAAAGTACAAAACAATATCAATTGAGTTGAAATCATACCGTGAGAACTTCTTCAGATCCAATTCTTCCACCTCCGTAAACAAATAGTTGTCCCCTAGGATGATTATTCAACCTATTTGCAGACCAGTGTAAAACTATGACAGGGAGTCTCTTGTCATCTGATGATAACTGTAGCTTTGCAACATTGTTAGCTATATTTTTAGATCTATGATCCTTGGTAGAGGCAGCGGTTGATAAATCCCAAAACATTATATCACCATCTACATAGCCAACGGCAAGAGTCGACCCATTATCACATACCCAACAAAGAGAGCTTATCTCCTTCTCCACCTGTTTGCTGTCTGATTTAGCATCAGAAAGCTCAGTTCTTTTGCATCTAGGATAGCTATGGACTATTTCTTCCTTCACTTGAAGGTCCTTGGTACCTCTTACAAGAACAACTTGATCTTGTAAAGCATCCCAGAGAACAAGCAGACCATTCTCATATGCAATCAGCAGTCTGCAAAAGGACATAATTTTCAAAATGAGCCACCCGGAACAAATAACACATCTAAATATGAAAGTGTAGCATCTTGTTTCATCTATGCATCAGTATTTTAGTTGATATGAATAATAAAATGTACATGACAGTAGCTGTGCACATAGATTTACGTATGTGTATATGCAGTTATGCACATGTGTTGATATGCTTGTTTGGGCACGTGTGTGTACATATTTAGGGAATAGTGATGCATCAAGCTCTGGCCCTAAATCAAAACAAGGCTCTTATATAAACACTAAAAGAATAATTCAGTTTATAAAATATATGCCTAAAAGGCTGAACTCCTCATGTTCTTGCCTCTCCAGTTCATTCTGTAAATTTCTTTTTGGATTCAAAGCATTATGATTTCAACAAAGAAGCCAAGTTTGCAATAGCAGAAAAACATTTGTGCATTGGTTGGATTGAAAGATGTTGGCACTGTTCTCATAAGGATTTTTTCTTGCCTGTTTCCCGGAGAACTAGGTTGATGGAGAACTCCAACAACAGAAAGAGTATCAGGCAATGACATTCCAGCTGCTTCTGCAATATTGATAGATAAGTTTAGCATCTGAATATAATGAACAATACATCACTGCAAAAGTATTGACACAACACAAGTGACCATAGTGTTGAAATTTTTGTAGTAAAAAGCCACATTCATCTCTAAATTCTTGTTGTTCTCAGTAACCTCAAAATTTCTTTAATTCCCCAAAATATTTGCACAAGCGATGTGACTTGATTTGCCAGGTTGATGAAATAGTAATGCTAATTATCCAACCCTCTGCTCCCTAATCAGTGTAGGCTAATGTGAGGTTTGCATTACAATTTACAACAAAGTATGACGTCAATCAAATATATTGAGAGAATGAGATTACCAGCTATGAAGTTTGAAGTAATATAATACGGCAGTAATTTGATTTTTTGATCTTCTGCATCATACGTCACCAAAGACACCATTGCGTATTCATTTCCAATATACCTGACAGTAATGATATATTCCATCACCGAGATTTTCTTAAATTTGCAGCCAATGAATATCAAATGAAGATATAGCCACAATAACCAGTTGTACAAGTGCTATACATGTAATTGGTGCCATAAATAATAGAGAAGGCAGTTATATTGCATTCCCACTGTAAAGAACCAGCTATTTGCTTGTGTTCCAAATCCCAAACCTGCCAACACCAATAACCTATTAACCCAATCAATACTGTTAGTTCCATATCAGATGTTGAAAATGATACAATTATATTGATACTAGATAGTCCCTAGTACGTAGCAGATGTATTAATAACTATAAATTTGGATTGAAAGCAGTACCTGAATTTCATTTTCACTTGAGACACTAACTAGAAAACCTTGATTTTCTAAGAACTGCAAAAAATTATGATAAAAATACAAATAGTCAACTTGTCATTAATATGAAGATGAGAATGTATCATACTGTCTGTATGATCAAAAGATAGAAGAGGGCACCAAACACTGAGAGGAAGAAACAACATAGTGACTAAGCACAATTTAAACACTAACCTCTAAGTATTTAAACGCCAATGGCTTAGGAGATATCAGAAGCCCTTCAATATTATCGCCCCCAATCACCTTTATCCTGCCATCCCTGCATTCAGTCCAGAATAGAGTCAACAAACTCAAAAAGCTCCTATCTTTTGAATGATACCGCCGGATTCACTAGCTTTTCTAGACAGTCCACACTCAAAGTTCCTAACTATAAACTGCGAAACCATCTCATCATTCAAGAACTCTACTATTTGATCAATGAACCCTTCAAACAGAATGTACAAAATTCAGAATCTAATATATCTCACAAGGTTCCAATTGCCAACAAGCTCTGAATGCGATCAAGTGCGAGAATTGATGCAGTAGATGGAATCCCATAGTGAAAGACAATTCTTGGATCCAAATCAGCTTGTGACACCCTTGCCTGAGGCACCATTAATACAATTAACCACTTCTTTTGTTCTTTCTCCTAAACAATCAAGCATTTCTCTTTTTAAACAAAAAACAAAAACAAAAATATAAGCATGTCCCACAGAAAATAAAGCACTTTTGATTCGATCATCTAGGTTCATTATCTCATGATTTGTTCAAAATTCAAATTATTCATGATCGACATTGAGGCTCTAATCATTGTAATTCGATAATTGCAATCCGTAAACAAGGAAAGACAGAGATTAAGGAAACCAACATTGGTAACTGAAATCAAGAGTACCTGAGGATGGTGTTGTTGTTTTTGTAAGGATATCTTGAAGAGTTTAGCCAACATATTGATGATGATGAATTTCAGCTACTGTTCGTGTTCTTGGTCTGGTTTGGAAGACCAAAGGAAACTAGAATGGCGTTTGGTTTCGGTTTCAGGTGGGGAAGGGGGACGAGGATGGTGAGGCGCGAATGGAGTGTGAGGTGGACGGTGATGCGAGGGCGGAGAACTCAATGACACGTCCTACTTGATTAATTCAAAAACGAGGGCGGTTTATATGAGTGTTGGTCTACTTCTCGTTAGAGTTCTTGTTCGTGTCGTTTCATGGATTAGGCATAACCACTTCTTTTACGGTATTAGCTATTAATGTATGAACGAAATGCTCTAATTATAACTATATATTACATGTATTTTGTAGACTCAAAATGTAATCTATCAACACATATAAAATGATCTAACTATGCACAGTCCGGGCTTGTTACACAATGTTTAGGCACCTTGACATGTGAAATTTGTATCCTACTATACCCTAAACCTACACGACATCTTTTATTATTTATTTGTATTTATGTTTTAAAGTTGTTGTCCGTCATGAAAAATGTTATAAATGGCCTTCTCGTCATTGAGGTTTTGAGAGGTATCTTTCTAATCAGTTTTTTGACTAACATATTATCTTGAATTAAATTCAATTCAGTCCTATAACTTTTTTTTAAATCAGTTCGCCTCTTTAACTTTCGTAAACACATCAAATTTTTGAATTCCTCTTGAAATATGACGTTACCAAAGCTATTGGAACTGACAAATGAGCCCATAATTTCAGACATTTCGTTGAAAATGAGGGGATAAAGCTGAATTATAGGTTCCCTTGTCAGTTCCAACAGTTTTGGTGATGTCATATTTTGAGGGGAATTCGAAATTGGACCTAACTGATGTGTTTATGAAAGTTTAAGGGGTGAACTGATTTAAAAAAAAGTTGCAGGACTGAACTGAACTGATTTTGCTACCAAAGATTTGAGGGTAAACTGAAATTTTTTCTATTATCTTCTATGAAGTGTTTAGCACCGTCAACTTACAGTGAACTTCATTTTAACAGAGTCAACTTACAGGTAAAGTGACACCGGTGTGAGATGAAGAAGTTGATAAGTTAAGACAATATATTTCAAATTCGGTGGGTGAAAAGCTTGTCTCAGATGATATGATGATTTTATTCTAGGTTTAATACCCGGTGAATATTGTTTGAAAATGTGTTCACTGTGGTAATATGTAGCCAGGCTTGGGAATCATTATTGTTCTGATCCTAGTTTGAAGGGTTTTGATCGATCACGCTGTTAGTGATTGGATCAACAATGGTGTTGACCCTTTTGGATGGGAAATTTTCTTGGGAGATGATGGAAAAGGAAGCCGAGGTCATGAAGTTCAGTTCGAAAAATTAAGATTTGTATGACCAGATGAAACTTCTCTCGAATCTTGAACGTACTTCCAAAGACACCACTGCTACCTTAGATGATCCAAATAATTTGCTTGAGCTTCAGAACAAGGTGGAGAATTTGAAAGAGGTCTCTATGTGGAACACGACTTACGATTACGTTGGCATCGATCCTTTTGGGAAGAACTGCCTTCGCAATTTTCAGTAGGATCAAGCATGTTTTTGGTGTCAACTAATGCCAACTGATGGCAGATGCAAAAACCAAATTAAAATAGTTCTGATCATCACATCAGTCCTAGTCCATCAATTTTCAGCAAGTACAAGCTATTGGATGCTCCACCCGACACACTCGGTGCTGCAGCCATAGGACTGTGCTATGCAAAAATTGTCATCAAAATTGAAACAAATTAGAATCCCTTTCATGTCGCCTGCTCTCAAATGTGACCTGTTCAAATAAATGTTGCCTGGAAATTAATATAAGAGATGATCGAGCTAAGTGAAAGTCTGCCAACCAAGGCCACCATCGAGAGCTTGACTTCATCATCATTGAAGGATCTTGCAGCAGAGTGGAAGGAGACAATGATGGAAATACCAGTCGCTCATAATACGAAGAAATGGCACTCCAAGAGGAACTATATATAAACACAAAGCCTATATATGTTTCCAGGAGCAATGTGTTTCTGGTAAAAAACACTCTACTTTGCAAATCAGCAGAAGACTGAAGCAACAATTATGGAACTTCTTGTGGGTTCTAGCTAGTCGTGAGGTTTGGCGCGAGCAGTGTGGAAGAGATCGAAGCAGCGTCCTTGGAAGTCGATCGTAGGATCATTTCTAGCTAGAGTTCATGCTATAAATTAGGCATTTCTTCTAGTTAGCAAATTTTCTTTATCATCTCTAGCTAAATTTATCTAGAAAATTTAGCAAAAGCCATATTTGACATTCACATAGCTATTCGATCTGCTAGAGATGCCCTAACAGTAGGTCTCAATTTTTCTCTATTAATGAAGAGTTAGTCTAAAACCATGATAGTTAAAACTTATAAGGGAAAATGCCCTAATGCCCAAATATTTGAAAATTAAAGCCCATTCCAGTTAAAGTCTTATCTTTGTGCTCATTCCAATGATTCTTGAGAAAAAGACGTTATTACCCTGTGTTAATTAAATCCAGACAGTTCTTATCTCTTTCTTCTTCTTCTTCTCTCTCTCTTCCCGATCCATCTGGTTTCCCCTCTCTCTCTCTCTCTCTCTCCTCCTCCTCCTCTTTCTCCGATGCTGCCCACGCAAGCACCGCTGCTTCATCTCCTCCGACCACCTTCTCCGACCCCGGCATCAGATCCAAACCGTCGTCACAGTCGCCAAAGTGACAACATCACTATCGTCCAGATCAGGAGGCCTCTGCTCTGAAATCGGAGGGAGATGAGGCCACTCCGCCTACTCCAACTCATACGTCAACCTCGCCATCTTCGACCCTTCCACCGGCCGCGACGTCGTCCGCTCCCACGTCGGCGACGTTGCAGAGCGCTTGATCCACCTCTTCTGCATCATCCCGAGACAGCCCCTCATCCATGACGACCTCCTCTTCCACTACACCGGCGACGAGCTCCGTTAGCATCTCAAACAATCCGAATCCAAACAAGACGAGAACAACGCTTGGAGGAAGAAAGTGCAGAGGCCGGTTCCTGCTGAGGGCATCCGAGTGAAGCACATAAAGACCGGCGAAGACGTGTTGGTTTCGAGGAGGAAGGCACATGGTAAGGGAGTAGATCCGGTGTGTGAGGGTCATGGCTCTGCGGTAGGTGTAGTTGTGTTTTTGCAGCTGATAGATAACTTGATTGTTTGTGTTGTAGTTTTGATTGATTATTGGCGGTCAATAACTCAACTATGTTCTGGTATTTCTTCTTTTCTATTACAATAAGCTGAAATAAGTTGATTATTGGGGGGGTCAGTAACTGATTATTAGAGGTTAGTAACATGATTATTAGGGGTCAGTAACTGGTTATTGGGTGTCAGTAACTGGGGGTTAGTAACTGGTTACTGGGTGTCAGTAACTGGTCAGTAACTGGTTACTGGGGGTCATTAACTGGTCAATAACTGGTTATTGGGGGTCAGTAACTAGTTACAGGGGAAATTCCGGTGACCGGAGTTCGGCGGTCGAGGAAATTCCGGTGACCGGAGTCCGGCGGTCGGGAAAATTCTGGTGACCGGAGTCTAGCGGTCGGGAAAATTCCGGTGACCGGAGTCTGGAGTCTGGTGAGATTCCGGCCAAGTATTCTCTCTTTCATTTTCTATCTTTGCATGTTTAAGAGATGAGGGCAAAATAGTCTTAAAATAATATGGTTTGTTAAGATTTTAGTAAAGATTTATGCATTTGGGCATAAAGATTTAGGCATTTGGGCATAGAAAATGTTACCTTATATTGAAATGGGCTAATAAAAAAGATTGTCATTAGAATAAGAAATGAGAAATTTAAATTAGTATTAAATGGGCATTTTCCCAACTTATAATTATATATTATATTATTCACGTCTAGTGTTAATGAGAGTCCATTTAACAGGCGCATTGCGTGCTGCATGAATAACACACTCCTCGTGACGGTGCTTAGTTCCTACTGGAATGCTTGTCAGGTCATATTATGTGTACTTGCTTGCTATATGAGTTGCACAGTGCAGATATGTTAATTACTGGCGGCCTTACTTATTTACTTGCTATATGCTAGTACATTAATTACTTGCTGGTGAATAATAGACATTCTTTTGATCGATCAAACATGAGCTTTCATTGATAACAAATGGTCAATACAACCAAAGGGGTTAAAGGTGGCCTCGTTAAAAACCCTACTTGATCAGAGTAGGTAAAAAAGAGTACCACCCCCCATAATTCAATTCTTACAACCAATAACTAGTAAAATTTCTATAAGTTATGGTGACCCTGCAATCCTGCATCCCTGCAATCCTGCATCCCTGCAATCCAGCATCCTTTCAGAAACTATCTTCAAAGCAACCAATACTTGTTTTGCCAAAAAGTGAGCTACCATGCTCCCACCTGGCCATCTCTATGATCTTTCTTCCACAAGACTACATAAAGGTCGAGTTGAAGCTATGCAAGAATCTTATATCGATCATCAAAGGATCCCCCTCCACACGTACGTAAGCGAATCCCTCTATACTTCTTTTTTCTTCTTGTTCGTCTGACACGTACGTACACTTCCTCGGTTCTTGAGACGACTCGGTCACGTCTTAGCAAGAAACGATGGCACTGGAAGCGAACTTGGAGGCGGGGAGGCACTAGAGGTGCACGACCCTGCGTAGAACCTGAGTTCTTGAATTTTCTGATGAGGAGATGGCCGATTCACTCGAGGAGCCAGAGCCGCAGGTTTGAGCGGTTCCCCTCCGCGCTTCTTGATCTTGAGTTGGTTCTTGGACGGCTGAGAGTTGGTGTTGTTTGTCCGGCTTGGCTTTGCTGCTTCCGGAAGTTGGGTAGAGCTTGGATGGCCTGGTTACTAGGGCTAGGTTTGGGGCGATGTGTATGTGGTAAGGTGGGAAAGTTCTTAAGGCAATATTGGTACGGACTGAGAACTTGAACAGTCATCTTAGACCCAAATAGAAACTTGGAAACTTGCTGAAGATGAAGGGATTGTTGGCGGATTAAGGATTTCTTTCTTGTTTCAAGAAAGGAGAGGAAATCAATGATTGTTTTGGTGCAGATGGATAGTGTAAGCTGGGGTCAATTATATATATAGGGAAGGAAAATTAGAAACCCTAGCCTGTAGCGCAAGGAAATACACGTCATTGATTAAAGTCGGCGATGTAAATTAGCTCACTCTCACAGTTGGGTCGGTTTCCAGTTTTGATCAGGAATCCAATGTAAAGAAAACATAAAACATTTTATCAAATAAGAAAAACGTACGTACAACATTTCGAATCCTAACTTTCTTTTTAGACAATAATGAGATTCTTAGCAACAAAAAATCCATGGGTTCGAGACATGTAGAAGCTAGGGATCAAGAAAAGTGCAGAAATTGGATGAAAGAAACGGGGAGAGACTGTTGTCCCTGGAGGAATATTAAAGTGCCATAACAGATAGGACGATTCCAAAGCTTATAGACAACTATCTCCGGCAGCAGCCAGCAGCAGAAGACGGAACTGCGCGCATTTCTCTATCTTTGCAAGTACGTACAACATATTGTTACTCTTTTGGGTTTCCGGTTGATGAATACGATGAGCATGTCTCAGATATCATATATTATCTTGAACTTTACTTTAGTTAGGAAAAACACAGTAGTACGTGATGAATCAAAGTTCAAACAATGGATTAATTTGAAGTATAACATGCGACCTGCCACCAGCAGAGAGGCACAACATTACATATCCCTCATAACAAGGTATCAGCGCACGCAGATTGCCATTAACATATTCAAAAGTTCACAATTTTTGGGTTCACCGAAAACAAGAACAAAAGTATTCAGATATATTCTGTAATGTAGCATGCGCACACTCATGGACTTGAGTAATTATTTATAAGGGGAAATTCTCAGTAACCTTAATTTTAGAGATTTTTTTTTCCGATAACAAAATCAGATTTCAATATTCTCATCAACCCTATAAAGTTATAGAATCTATTCCCATTAACAAAATATGGACCACTACTACATATTTTGTATGACAATAATACTCTGCGAGATCTGTTACGCCCCTCACTCTTTCATATTTGAATTTTCGATGAGAGAGAAACTTCGGCTTGAGCTTGAAACTTTGGTTCTAGTGCGATAGGTGGACGAAGCGCTGGGCTCGAAGCTCTGATTCTTGGTGATAGATAAACGAAGCTCTGGTTTTGGTTCGCTGGTCTCGAAGCTCTGATTCTTGACAATAGGTAGACGAAGCTCTTATTCTGGTTCCGGTTCGATTCCAAGCTCTAATCTCAATTTCTGTTGCGATGGATCTCGTATTGAGCAATATGCCTCGGTTCGTTTCTGTAATTTTCTTGATTCCTTTTCGTTTTGATTTCATTTGAACTTGATTTTGATGTACTGTTGATTTTTGCTGCTCTCGATTTATTTGTTATTTGTGTTCTTAATTTGTGCTAGTACAAATGACTTTTAGTTCTGTTTTGAATTTGTTTGAGTTCTGTGTTGTGTGAATTCAGTTCTGACCTTGCATCGTAACTCCTCGTTGCTCATGCGATCTTCTGGGAAAAGAGGTTCTGCAGATTTCTTCTCATCAGTCTTGATGAGAATGACCTCCTACTGGGGGCAGTAGGACCTCCTATTAGGGGCAGTAGGACCACATACTGGGGTCAGTATGCGACTCATTTGTAATGTTATTTTGTTTTTTTTTTTTTTACAGAAATATGGATGGTTCTTTGGCTGTTAGGTGTCGTTATTCTGGAAAAGGTTTCATGTTCTCTATTCATCAACGTATGAACTATGCTTACTTGTTCGAGTATACTTGTGAAAGGTTTCGGTTGTCTGCAACTGATGTTATTGAGCTTCACTATTCACTTCCTGGTTGTCCTCTCTCTTTCCTGCAAAATGACAATGATTTTCAGATGATGTTTATTGGTGCTAAGATATACAATTTGGATTGTGTTGAAATTATTGTGGAGAAGAATAGTGAAGGTTGCAACAAGAGAACTTCTGTTTCATGTGAAGATAGCTGCTCTGAAGTTTTGGATGAAGATGATTATTTGACTGAGGGATATAGATCTGAGGTGTCAAAGCCTTACTTATCAAGAGAGTGGGGTAGTTATATCCAATGTGAAGGACAGAAGTTTCGTGGTGGTACCTCCGAATTTCGAGATAAGCTGCCCAAATATGCAATTGAAGTTGACTTCACCTTTGTCTACACCAGAAATGATTGGTATAGAATTCATGCAGTATGCAGCAACATGAGAACCGAAAATTGTGAATGGCATGTTGCTGGTTATTCCGAATCTGTAGATTGATGTTTTTATATTGATTCTTTGAACAACGTACACACTTGCAAATGCGTTCTTCGCCAGAAAAAGCATGTTCGATTGGGGTCTAAAGTTGTCAAGACTTGCATTCAAGAGGATATTAGCTACAATATGTCATTGAAGCCAAGGGATATCCAGATAAAGATGCAGTCTGCTTACGATTCGGAGATATCATACAAGGTTGCTTGGAAAGCAAATCAAAGTGCTAGGGATATGATTTATGGATCTGAGGCTGAATCTTTTAACATGTTATCATGGTTTAGGGAAGCTGTTTTAGCGAGTAACCTTGGTTCTATTTTTGTCTTGGAAGTGCATCCTGATACCAACCAATTCCAGAGGCTTTTTATTGCCTACGCATGTTGTATTTAAAGTTTTAAGTTCTGCCTACATGTAGTATATATCGATAACACTTTTGGCAAGAGTCTTTACAAGGGGACCATCCTTGTGCAACTGGAAGAACTGGAAATAAAGGTAAACTTTTATCTTTTAACTTTCTTTTTCTTGGTTATGTGCTCCTTTTTTTGTGTTTGTCTTGAAAGTGTGGAGCGACACGCTGCAATCACCTATTACCCCCAGTATGCTGATTTTTTCCTCTTTGTTTTTTGTTTTTTCCTCCTAGGTTGCTTTCCTTGGCCATGTGTATATGTGATTCTAAGAGTGAAGATAATTGGTGTTTTTTCTTCCGGCACTTGAAGGATTTGCTGGAATCCCATGATAGAGTTGTTACATTTATGAGTGATCGCGGTAACGGATTATTTGGTTCTTTCAATAAGGTACTTTCTGGTCATCCTCACTTGTTCTGTTACATGCATTTGTCGGCCAATTTGATGAATAGATATGGTGGAGTGAGTGCTACTGTGAAGAATAAGTTTTTTGAGTTAGCATATGCATCTTCCCCCGCGCAATACCGTTTGCATTTAAGAAAGCTTAGAGAAATTGGTGATGCAAAAATTATAGATGATTTTATGAAGGATATGCCTCTTGAAATTGGTGCCGTGCATTTTTCCCTGGATCACGTTATGGGATTATGGCTAATAGCATGGATGAATCTTTTAATGCCTGGTTTGCTGAAGAGCGTGAGATGCCGGCATATGGTATGCTTGATCAGACTAGGATAAAGTTGATGAATCAGATAGGTGAGAGGAGGGATGAAGCTCAACTCTGGACCACACCACTTACTCTTAAAATGCAGGATCGTTTGAAAGAACGTATGGATGCTGCTTCACAGTTTAATGTGGTTTACTCGACCACAAATATCTATGAAGTTCGAGGGAAGTATTCTCATGTTGTTGACCTTGGTATTTGTTCTTGCACTTGTAGAAAATGGGAGATTGAATGTTTTCCTTGCTCTCATACTCTTGCTGCAATTCAAGCTGCCTCAAAGGATATTTATGTATTTGTAGATCCGCGTTACTTTGCTGACTACTGCAAGAAGTGCTATGATGTTCCACTTTTTCCTTTTTGTAATGCTGATACGGCTTCTGCTGAATCTCCTAATGATGAGTTTATACATCCTCCCCATGTGAAGAGGCCCCCTGGAAGGCGAAGAAAAAGAGGTTCAAGTCAAGTGGAGAGACTCAAAAGAAGCTCATTCGTTGTGGCCGGTATCAAAAATTGGGCAATCATAACAAGGCAACCTGCACTGAACCTCTTTGATTCTATTATGGAATTATATAACTTTTATACTTTTTCCTGTTGGTGATTCATTGATTTATTGAATCTGTAACAGAGTTTTTGTGTTGCTGGTTTGAATATATGTTTATTTTTCATGTTTTCATTGCTTGTGTATGACATTTCTTTTTGCAGTAGCTTGTTTATCATTGTGTTGTGGAATGATCCATAAGATGTCATATTGACCCCAGTAGGACCTCCTACTAACTCCAGTAGGACCAGTTATATGACCAGTTAAGCGACTGAAGCACAGTAGGGTTTAATATGACCTCCTACTGACCCCAGTAGGCGCTCCTATTGACCCAAGTTGGCACCAGTTATAAGTGACAAGGGTCCTACTGACCTCAGTAGGGACCTGTTAATGAAACATGTATTTTTGACTTGTTTTTCATGCTAAATAACTGAAAATGAAGAGAAATGGGAAAATACATTTCACATATATAAAAGGGACAAAGAATCTCTCAAAGTCACATTTCATTTCATTGTTCATTACATTTCATTGTCTCTAACATATATAACATCACATTTCATTTCTTGACAACAGTTGTATTCTGGCTTTCATTAGCTTCTCAAGAATAACTTTCCTCATTCCATCAGCATCGACTTTGTTAGTTTTTCTCCGAATGCCAACTTCTGCATGAAATGGAGCACAAAAGGTCCACAGTCCGCCCTGCAAATCATTTTATGTTAGGGACAATGAAACGAAACCTACGATAGTGAATCAATGACAAAGTTTTGAGAATGGACTTACGATAGTGAGTTTTGTTGAGGACAGTCAAAGTCTTCCTCCAGCTTGTATTCTTTAATAGCTTTGAAGTTGTCAAGCACCCATCTTCTTACTATTTTCTCCTGTCATTCATCGGAAGGATTCTATCATCCAAATCCCCTTGATTTGTCTCGCCAACACTCTTATATTGTAATTCTTAATATCTGTTTCTTGGTTGTCTTCTGGATAATGTTTGTTTGACAATTCTACTTCTTGGAGAAACTTCATGAGATGTTTCACCTGTTCAATGCAGCATACAATTATTCATGTGTTCTTTTTCAAGAAATTATGAAAACTTAAAGGCTTTCTATAATTTTTCTGATACGATCACTTACCACATATCCAGCCTTCTTATGGTATTTTTCCTCCTCATCCCTTTCATTCTCTGGAGGTTGCAAAGAGTTCATGTGCACAATCCTCTTTCCTCATTATCAACCACAAGCAGTGTGTAGTGGTGGTTTGTGCAATGGTGGATTGGGATAAGAACCTTGTTGTAGTCAAATACATACCACAAAGGTTCAATTAAGCACAACTTTATTTGGTTCTTGTAATCCACACTTCCTCTTTCCTCTTCATGTTTAATCGCATAAAACTGTGCATGCAAATGATATTAAATCAGTAAACCCCCTATACTGCCTCCAATATACTAAGTGCATGTTATATTAAACATATATTTAAAGTTACCGATGCTTCAATCTCCAGGAACGCTGCAATATGTATGTTTGCATTTTCAAGTTCCATTTGCAAAATCTCTGTGTACGCTTTGATTACCTGCAATTATTCAATTTGATTTTCAGTTAATCTTTCTTTCATATAATTCTTACAGTAGGAGGTCCTACTGGGGTCAGTAGAAAGTCCTACTGGGGTCAGTAAGAGGTCCTACTAGGGTCAGTAGGAGGTTGTCAAGCCCCATACTGACCCCAATAGACCCACAATTCTTTCATATAATTCTTACAGAGTTTATGAAAAAAAAGAAAAACTCACAGAATCACTCATGTAGTTTTCTTCCACAAGATCAATGATGTATGTTCCTTGTACCACTATTGACTTTGTTTGAGAAGCCAGAATGTGTCCCTGAACGAACAGAAACATTAGTTACTTAACTATAATGTCATATTTGATACATGAAAATGCAAACATTCAATTTGTTCACTTACGCATCATCATCCATTGTATCAAGGAAAGCCTTGTAGTAGTTTTGAACCTCCGTCTTCAGTGTGGTCCAAGTGTCCTTTTCAAAGTCGTCATCCTTGGCTTTTTTTTGTTCCTTTTCTCTTGTACAACTTCACGTTCCTCTCGATGGAATGCATTGGAACAAGCTTCTTCATTTTTTCTACCGGCTTTATTGGAGCATTAGTTTCAGCCAATTTCTGTATCATTTCTACAAGATAATCCAGCACTTCTCCTTCATCATTCTCATTTTCTCTTGGGGTTTCAGGAATATTCTCAGTGAAGTTTACGCAAACATCTTCTTCTTCTTCTTCTTCTCTACATTCAACTTCATGTGCTTTGGCAATCTGTAAAGTTAAATCCTCTATATACTTCTTCTGCATTTTGTTCTCATCCTCCAACTTGCTTATTTCCAACGTCTGCTGAAGTATCTTTGCATTTGCTTCTTCAATTGCAATCGAGGACATCTTTGCATTCTCCTGAAGCTTTCGATTTTGATTGTGGAGTTCAATGATTAGAACAATGAGATCCTTTTCGGCCACATCTTCTGTCGCTGTATCTTTTAGGCTATTTGTTGTTGCTCTAGGAACTTTTTCTTGTGGTTTTTCCTGGCTTTTTTGGGGAATCTGCGTCCACAGCAATTTAGTAACCAAAAGTATAAAATAAGTTAGGTACAATATAAACCACTGGGGTCAGTAGGAGCGCCTACTGAGGTCAGTAGAACCTCCTACTGGGGTCAGTAGGAGGTTGTCAAGCCCCCTACTGACTCCAGTAGACATTTAAAAAGGGAACTTACCCAATCCCCGAAAGTGAGAGGTAGCACGTCCTCGGAATCCGATACACCTATGTTGCTTTCTTCATTCCATGGTCCCTTTGTTATGAATTCATGTCACATGTCCTCGGAAAAGTTAGATAAGCATACACACAATTATTAACTTTTCTTCTTTTTTTGAAGTTTTTGTCTTTGCTTACCACTGCGATTTCTGGATTGTCTTTTAAGCTATCAGTTGTGAATAGCTCTCTTATCGACCACCTAAGAAAGGTTGGTGTCGATCTCTCCTTTCCAGTAATCTTGTGCTTCACCTGGGTTTTCTCCAGAAACCAGTACTGTATTGAAAAATAAAGAAATGCACTTTCCGTAAGTAAATGTATATAATAGACATGAAATATAAACAGAAAACTAACAAATGAACCCTATATGAGACCAAAAAAAAACTTACATAGATCAGTATCAAGCATCCACTGAAAACTTTTGGCTTTTTCTTCTCGTGCCTCATAAGTCCATCGAGTAGAAATTCAAGGATCATTTTTGGCCAGTTGTATTGGTTGATTCTTTCAATGTCCTCGCAAGCATTTATGAGGTCCTAGGTGATGGATACTGTTGATTTGCTAAAAAAACATGTTGTAAACAGAACCATAATTATGAGGGCAGCAACGATTCTTGCATCACCCTTTTCTTCCTTATCCACCTCATCTTCCAGCCTTTTAAGCAATACTTGCTTGTCTACTGTGTCCTTAATCATTTTCACATCAAAAGTCGCTGAAGGCTTCCATTTATCCTTGTCCATATTTCTTCCCACATTGTTTATCACTTCTCTTGAATTTGGCAGCCCAAATATCCTCTTTATGTCTTACACCATGATCTCCATCTCTTTATCCCCAAAAATGAACTTCCTCTTCTCAACATCATAGTATTGAAGGATGATTTCGAGGTCACGCTCATACTTGGTAAAATGATTTTCTTGCACATTAGAGTGATAGATCGGCGATATCATCGGCCAAAAAGAAGTTCTCCGTAGCACATCTCATACTTCAACTTTCGCTTTCGGCTTCACCATCTTAACTATTTGCTGAAAATTGACAAGCGAGCATTTTTGTTGTATTGTTGGTATAACTCCACTCCTGACTTCTCCTTCTTCTCAGACTTCTTTTCCACATTCTTCTTCTGCTTTTTTGACCTCGTTTCTACTACTTCATTTTCTTCTTCTTCATTCTCAGAATAAGAGGAGGATTGTCTTCTTCGTTTTGTCTTCATACTGAGGAGGAGGATTATTAAATTAATATTGAATAGAGCAATGAAATACATAAAGGAAAGATGTTTTCTACTTCCTCAAACAGAGGTGCTATTGCCCAAATACAGTGTTCAACTGACCCCAGTAGGTGTCCCTACTGACCCCCAGTAGGAACCTATACTTACATAATCCAGTTCCCAGAAGGCACAAAACAAACTTAGAGCATCAAAAACAAACTCAGAATTTGGTTCAAATCAAGAACTCTATATCTCCAAATTGAACAGGTATAACTGTTCAGACAAACACAATTGCTCGGACGGTTGTAACTGTTCAGACAGTTATGTCTTTTGATATTTATCCGAATTAATAATTAAATTAAATAATATTAATTTCTAAAAAATTAAATTCGGATTTAATCAACAGAGCCCAAGGCCCAATCTTTGACTTTTATTATATATATATATATTAATATATATATTTATTTATTTCTATTGAAAAACCCGATAGAAAGTCCACCAAGCCCATATTAGGCCTATCATCCATTTAATGAGTCACATGAGTATTTTCATATAAAGACTCACACATTTAATTCTTCTTCAATATGAGATTAATACCACACTTCACGAATTTTTGGGTTCACCGGAAAACAAGAACAAAAGTATTCAGATATATTCTGTAATGTAGCATGCGCATGCTCGTGGAGCACACTCATGGACTTGAGTAATTATTTATAATTCAATAGCAACAAAAAGACATTGTACGTTTTTCAGCAGTAATATTGTTTATCAATTACAAAATAATTGAACAAGAAAATCGTATTGTGGAACATATAGTTGTTTATAGCGAAAGATCGACCAAAAATATACGAATTAATTAGCTTAGAAAGACAATTTATTTTTGTTCATGGAAGATAATCTAGAGTCATCAAGGTGTGAACTTAATTATTGATGAAATTATCTGTCACACAACGCAACAAATCAAGTACTCGACACCTCTCCTTAATGTAGTCACAAAACAAAGATTACAGCCACTAATTTCTTTGTTAATTAATCAAACCCCCACATAATTTCCATCCATGGACACATGTCCACATACAAAACTATATCGTATACATGCATTTCAATTTCATCGACCTACATATATATCAGATACCATATCACACGTACCCTAGCCTCCCTCAGCTCCGTCTCGATCAGCTCACAAGCAACAACGGTCAACCACAGTCACCATGCACGCCGGCACCACGTCAGCTCCGCCACCGACGCCGTCGACGCAGCAGTCGTCGGACAATCCCATGTCCACGTCAGCTGCTGCAGACACCCTCTCGAGGATGCTCCACCGTCTTCCACCCACTCTCTCCCTTCCCACGCGCCAAGCACCGCCAGCCACTTGTCCTCCGGTTCCGGTGGTCTCTTTGTCCCGAGCTCGATCAAACCCTAGTCTCCTCTCCTCGAAACTCGGGTTCTTCCAGCTCACCGACCACTCCATCCCTCACCAACTGGCCGACTCGGCCGAGTTAGAAGCGCTCTCGCTGTTTGACCTCCCCAAGGAGAAGAAAGAAGCCTGTTTTCCGAGGAACTGGCCTGTTGGGTTTGAAGAAGGAGATGAAGTTGATGACGATGATGACGTGGAGGGACTCGGCGAGTCGTTTTGTCTGGACGAGTCGTGTTACACCGAGTCAGCTGAGTTGTCTTTAGCTTCTCTAAGCGAGTTTGCTCGTGCTTTGGAGAAAGTAGGGTTGGAGGTGATTGAGCTGCTTTTTAGGTCAGTCGGGTTTGGAAGTCCTCTAGGGAATAAGGGTGACCCGAGCCCGACCCGATTTTGTTCGATGATGTGGTGGCGGAGGTTTATCGGGTAAGAGTAAGACGCCGGTGGCGGGTCGTTTTTACCCGTATGTGGTAGGGTTGCAGTATCAAATAAGGAGTGGTCGGAAGTATTCTTTGCTTGCGGATTCCGGTTGGGTCTCGGTGGTGCCACAGGTGGAATCAGTCTTGGTTACTATTGGTGACATTGCTCAAGTAAGTTTCAACTTTCAAAGTTCAAATGAAAATTAATTTACTATTCGCATTTTTACTATTTCATATCCTAGTGACTACTGTAAGATATCAGATGTGGCCAGATAACCCTCTTTTCATAAAGAGAAGCTATGGATATATATCATAAAAAACGGCCTCATTGACACTTTTGATCTCCAGATTGAGCCTAAGTTCTAACAATTTGAAGTTCTAATATATGATTTTTCGAGACTGACATAATATTACATTTGATCGTTTTATGGGCAATAATATCGGTATATCGTTTGTGTTATGATTTCAAAATGAATACGTTTTTGTGTGTATGAACTTTGATCAGTTGGGTGCAGTTTTGATGTTCTTCGAGTTAAAACATGTAATTCATCACTGATATAGGTATGGAGCAATGGGGAGTTGAAGAAAGTGAGAGGAAGGCCAATTGCAAATCTGGCAGACGAGGGTAACAAGTCGCGGCGCATATCAATGTCGTTGTTGGTGACTCTTCCTATTGACACTACAATCTGCCCTCTTTTTTTGGCAGCAGCCTTAAGCGGCTGCGATCAGAGTCACGAGGATGATGATGATGAGTATGGAAATAGAAGAAATGTTGAATTGGGAGATTATCAAATCAATGATAGTATCACTGGTGATCACAACAGAGAAATTGAAGGAAGAGTGTTCAAGTCCTTTTGTTTGGAAGACTATGCTTGGAGAGTGTATCATGAACGCCTGCATTTCAAAGACCCGCTGGATAGGTTTCGCATTCAGAATTGAAATTTGGAATGATATAGTATCATATAGATAGCTAGAAATGCTACTATATATTCGATCTCGATTGAGCTTACAAGGTTCTTTCTTTATTTCATTCCTTTTTTGTGCCTTTTTCGTTTGAGCTAGCTAAGGTTTAGGGTTTAAACTCAAGCTCTGCTGAATTTTGAATTATTTAGATGTGGCTGAGACGTGTAGTTGATGATGCCTTCAATGTTACATGGTTTGTAATTCCATGATACATATAGTTTGAGCAGTTATGTTTTCAGAATGTGAAGGTTGTCTGCTTATAGTTAGCTCTTGTGTACATTTGAATATATGCACTACTATCTGTACATTCACCATAGATGTGTACAATTTCGTTTCTCTAGAGCTCTCTGTAATGGTCAGATACATTGTAACCACGAAACATACAAAACATTTCCAAATTTCTATCTGGGTTTTTAGACCTTGAATATAACCTCAAACAATTTGAAAATCAAATTGACTAGTTGTTTACTATTATACCTACCTCAAATTCATAAACAATTTAATCTCGGTGAGTCTTCTTTCCACTTATGTCCGATATGCGATTTGACCAGTTTCTTAATCTAGTTGTTTATTGGTCAACACTTCCAATTATATTCATGCACGGCACACATGAATATAATCCTCGATTTTATTCAAACTATATGCATTTTTACTCGTCCCTATCCTAAAACGTCCGTCTTCCAAAACAGTTCTGAATTTCCTATCAAACCCAAATTGTTCAGAGGAATACATATTTGCTTCTCCCCTACAAATTAACCTTCCCTTTGTTCATCTATCTTCCAAGGTTCACCCTTCTATGTTTCCTTTAATTGTCTCCCCGTTACTTCAGCTATTAGCAAACTATCTCTGTTACCATCTCTTTCAGGTTAGATCATACTTTTGTTCTTGTTGTGAGGTTTGAATATATTTAGTACGTGATTACTTTTCTCAGTTTTGAACCTTTTATGATGTATTTGTTTTGGGTTTTTCATTTTCATTTTTGCAATTGTGACATGACATGAGCTGTAAAAATGTATTTGCTGAAGTGGTTTGAGAAGGATTTTGCTGCAGTTGGCTTGACTTAGAATATAAGAAAAGGAAGTAGTACAGAAGAGGATGTTGGTATACTGACTATACTCAGTGTAGAGACGAATAGAATTATAGAAAGTTCATGTTCCTTAGCCTTTACTTTTCTCAAACATGAAGTCATTAATTAGAATTTGAATAATGTGTTGCTGTAAAACAAATCTGAGTATTAAGAGCCCTGATGATGCATCAGCTTCACTTGGGCAGTTGAAGCTTGTGTTTGTTGCGGACAAAGAAAGCTCACATGCCTATCAGGGAAGAGTGAATTTTGGAGTTCACACCTATGTATGGGAATAAGGAAAAATAAAATATGAAGTTTCTCCAAGAAGCACAACTTACCTATTAGATTGCACTACAAAATGATTAGGTGCTGTTTTGTTTTAACCTAGGATGATGACTTTGAGCAACATTGCAACAATATGATCATAATGATTTATAGTACAATGGTGTCAATCTTTCTCTTGGGGCCAAAGAGGTCAGCTAGTTTTAGGCTTTTAGCCTCCATATGGGGAAAAAGAAAATTGCATTTCATCTTTGGATGACTTAAGTTCTCATTTGATACCTTAGAGCTTCTGAATTATCTGATGCTTTTACATAAGGACGGTCATTTTCTAGAGCACCGAGTATTGGTTATGCGATGGATAATCAAACAACAAATTGTTTGATAATTCTTATAAACAAACGAACAGTTTTCGTCATAGTAAAATGATCGTATGTTTTTTCAAAAAAAAATAATCGAGTTTCATTCGGTTAACTTTAGCAATTAGCATATAGACAAATTATCTTCCTACACAAACTAACATTGGGCATATACTATAAATAGGTAAGGGATTATTACTATATATTCCATTTCTTCACTTGTGCCATATAAAGGACAAACAAATTCTAGATACATGTCTGCAAAAAGAATTTCAAGCATTCCTTCAAACAAATTTAATCATAGTCTATATGCATCACTTAGTTCAATAGTGAAGTATGATAATCCATATTGCCCACAAACTTATGTCCTATTACCATAGAGCACGCATTGCTATATTAGTGATTTCTTTTTTCTTTTTTACTTGTATGAGAGCATTTCTTCTTAACTACGTGACTGTTGAAGCTTCGCTATCAAAATCTGAAAATAAAATGAACAAATTTCACCACTACAACCAGCTTTATATCACCCTCATGGCCTCAGCTACCTCAGACCAAGACCCCAAAGCTTTAACATTACTTCTCTTTCCCTCTAACTCTTCTCTGGGCAATTTTGAATGAAGGAATATGAATTAGTTAGCAGTGACTTCTTCGAGAAACAAGCAATTCGAAACTGAGAAAGACAAGTCTCCCTCCACCAAAAGCCAAGAATTTCTTAGAAGACAAACCCATTTCACCAAACCACCCAATTAATTAAGAAAAAAAAAAAAAAAAACCAGACTTAACCAAATGTACCAAATTCACAAGCCTCTCTTTAAGCTAAGTTTTCATGTTTGTTGCTGCTCTTATATTTCATCGTCTTTCTTTCTCTCCCTCAGTTCATTTCAACCTTCTCCGACTCTCTTTCTTCTTCTTCTCTCTATCTCTGATTCATGCAGATACCTCGCAGAAAAACACCCTTCTCTGCTTCCCCTGAAGCTTTCACAATGAAGAACCGCAAGAACAACAACCTACCAATCTTCGTCGTCGTCTTCTCGGTTTTTCTGTTTGGGATTTTCATGTACAATGAAGACGTCAAGTCCATCGCGGAATTCCCATTCTCTTCTACCCCAAAAGCGCAAGAACTCCAAGAAATGCAAGAAACGAAACAGAGCTCCTCAGACTCTGTTTCGAAACAGAGCGACTCTGTTTCCGAAATCCAGAACAGAGTTTCTCTAAGCGCAACTGCAAGAACTCAATTGGAGGAAACCCAGTTGGAAAATCCGGTTTCTGAAGAGATCCAAGAACCTGTGGAGCTGAAAACGATCATGGAAGAGAAAGAAGAAGACTTGGACAAGAAGATTGAGGTGAATGAAGAAGATGATACGGAAGAGATTGAATTGCCTCCTGAAGATTGTGACTTGTTTAATGGGGATTGGGTTTTCGATCCTGTGACTCATCCTTTGTATAAAGAAGACGAATGTGAGTTCTTGACGGCTCAAGTGACTTGTATGAGGAATGGAAGAAAGGACTCTCTGTATCAACACTGGAGATGGCAGCCCAGAGATTGTAATCTTCCAAAGTAAGCAATCAGTTAAACTAATCAATCCCTTAATTCATTTCATTTTAATCTTGTTGTTGTTTAATTTCATGCTTTATTTCTATTTCTAGGTTCAATGCAAGATTGTTGCTAGAGAAACTGAGAAACAAGAGGCTCATGTTTGTGGGGGATTCTTTGAATAGAAACCAGTGGGAATCCATGATATGTTTTGCTCAGTCTGTGATTCCTCCTGGGAGAAAGAGCTTGGTGAAGAATGGATCTCTCTCTGTTTTCACAATTAAGGTACTCAATCATTTTCTTCTATGTCTTTTTTCTCAATTTGTTTTTTGATTGTTTTGACTTGGGGAGCAAACATAGTCATGCATGACCCACCAAACTTTGTTATCAACTAGATTATATAACTCTGTCAGCAAATCAATCCCATTTTACTGTAAATAAAATTAGAAATGGGGTGCGCAAGTATTTTTATGTCCAACATGCTTGTAGTTTAGGATAGGAAATTGGCTTGTAAATATATTACAGTATATAGGTAATGATTGAAAATATTTTGGACTAATATGATATTTGATACCTTGATTTTAGGACTATAATGCTACAGTGGAGTTCTACTGGGCACCATTTCTGGTGGAGTCAAATTCAGATGATCCATTGATGCACAGCATACAAAACCGTATCATCATGCCCAAGTCTATCAAGAAGCATGGTAAAAATTGGAAGGGTGTGGATTACCTAGTTTTCAACACATACATTTGGTGGATGAACACGTTCAACATGAAAATTCTGTAAGTAGCTACCTAATTTGTCATAACTCTACTAGTTAAAACATCAATGTCATGAAAATTGAAATCATTTTTTCTTTGTTGGGTTAATTTGAAAAGACGAGGATCGTTCGATCAAGGCGCCACGGAGTATGATGAGATCGACCGGCCGTCGGCTTACCGGAAAGTTTTGACGACATGGGCTAAATGGGTGGACAAAAATATTGACCCCAATCGGACCACTGTCTTCTTCACCAGCATGTCTCCTCTTCACATCAAGTAATTTCCATTTTCCACACCTTACTCTATAAGTCAATTTTCTTATAATGCTTCAAAGTTTAGCAAATGATTTGCAAGCCTTTAAAAAACAAAACGTGAAACAAAAGCATCGATGGAAATCATGACGTTTCATTCTGCCACTAGGGATTTTGTATAAATGAGTCATTGTCTCATTTTTTTTAACAAGAATCATTGGAAGTATATATGTACACAACATAAGCAGCAGTTTAGTCGTTCTTGTTGGCTTTCTTATGTCGTAGTTTCTATTAGTATTAGATTAAGTTTAAGTATGGCCATCCAATTGTTCTTACAGCTATATACTTGCATTGCAAACAAACTGTGTAGGCCTAGCTAATGATCACTTTTTTTAAGGATTTGATTACTATTGGTCAATGTGTTTTAGGTATAAGAAAAACCCATCGCTATGTCACCAATTCAATTTTATTCTTCTAAATAATGATTATTTCGATCATTATGTATGAAATTTATAAAGTTTGGCATAAGAAGAGTTGTAGGAAAGTGTAAAAAATAATACAATGACATCCCATTAGGTGAGGATGAGCCTTGGTGGTTGAAAGTGGGTGTATGAACCTCAAAGCTTTGATTTGACCCTAATATTTGGTCGGTTTAACCACTACACATTTTCCTAATGACACTCATAATTTGTACATTGGTGCTTCTTCATATCAAATGTGACATTAATGAAATAACGCACTATTGTTGTGCATTTAGGAGCTTGGATTGGGACAACCCGGATGGCATAAAATGTGCCAAAGAGACCACTCCAGTCCTGAACAGAACTACACCGTTGGAAGTGGGCACAGACAGAAGGCTCTTTGTGATTTCAAGCGACATAACAAAAGCAATGAAAGTGCCTGTTTACTTTCTCAACATTACTACTCTGTCTGAGTTTCGCAAAGATGCACATACCTCAGTCCATACCATCAGGCAAGGCAAGATGTTGACGCCGGAGCAGCAAGCTGACCCGGAGACCTACGCCGACTGCATCCACTGGTGCCTCCCCGGGCTGCCGGACACATGGAATGAGTTCCTTTACACGCGTATCATCTCGCGGTCTTGACACAGCAGATCATCATACAAGTCTTGTATAATTTTGTTTCAACTTTTTGGGGTTCCATAATCTCTACCTCACATGTAATTTCTCTTACAGTTTCTTCTTTCACTGTTTTATAGCTTCAAACTTAGGACTGGACCTTTTAATTTTTTGGTTCTTTGTTCAGCCAAATTGACTGAGGGGTGAGAGCTAAGTGAGAACACCCAGATTCCTGCAAAATCTAAATACATCCCAAGGCAGGAAATAGGGCTGTTTGATACAACAGTTTGAATTGTATAATACATGTGGAAAGGAAAATAATGAAAAGCGAAAAATTGTATGTTAAATGTTAGAAATATTTCTCCAAACATTCATATGGTAATAACCAAGGTTAACCATTAGTTGAACCAATTCGAAAACAGTTTAATAGCTATGGCAACTGACTACAATGCTGTCATACTGCTAAGTATTTGAGTTATAGTACTTGTTTCTAAATACCTATTCTATCTTGCAAAACTTCATCGGACTTCTAAAGACACGGCCGATGATTACCAAGATAATAAGTGTTCCTATTTTAGTTGTCATCTTGCATATATATAACTTGAACAATACATGTTACATTGGTTATAATAACAGAATAGAACAGATCCTACCTGGAATCTGGACATGAAATCTCTGCATCAAATCTCCAGCATAGAGCCTTATCTACCGTCAGTGGATGAAAAGAGCTTATCTATCTCAGTAATAGCATTGACATGAGCTTTTGGAAATAATAACCGCAGAAAAGGGACCAAAGATGAGGATGACTTGAGCTTGGGCCTGACTCTGTCCACAGCTGTCTTAACTGCAGATGGTGATGGTACACAAAACCACTGAAGGTACCAAGAAAGAAGTATTGAACGTTTATTTCCCAGGGATTCTTCCACATTTGGCCACTTCCCTGAATAAATATAATTACAGAAATCATCCTTCAAGTCCTGAGAACAATCCAGCAGTGCTTCCACTTGCTTCCGAAGACATGCTATAAAGTTGGATTGAACAATGCCACCTCTCGAAGAGGTCAGTCTTCCACTCAACAAAGCCTCATTGTACGCTAGTGCAAGCTGGAAGTAGGAGGTAATAGAATTCTTATGAAATGGCTCATGAGTTAAGTGTAATGAGTTATGCAGGTTACATGATAATGACTCAAAACTCTAAAGCAATTAATTCGATAAGATTATTGTAATCTAATTAAATTTGCATTGAAAACTATTGGTCGGACAAAAGTAGAGGTCAACAAACTACCTTAAGATTGGAGACGGACAAGGAGTCGCATAAAACAACAGTATCACTAGTTACTTGACCTGCCATTGACCCCATTGTCGTGTATAGTGACAAGTAGACCTGCATAAGTGTGGGGAAATGACACTGAATATATCATTGAGAATACATAAATATAACATCTAGAACATGATTAACATCAAATAACTTTTGGATCAAGATGAGAGTTGCATTGGAAACTGTTACACAGAAATCCTGTCAATCTATACCTCTATGGTACCAAAAAAAAAAAAAAACTTTGTGGGTACCTGTAAAAGAGCAGGCCTGTCCTTGCTCACACACTCAAATAACACTTGCAAGCAAAATTCCTGGAAGTCGATGTCAGATCTGCATATACATTTTGAGACTGGTTATTTCACAAACCTCAGTATTTAAGGGTATGGTACAATAAGGGATGATTGACAGAAGAATACATGGATGTCTGAACCTAACTGCAATACCAGACAGGTATGCTAAACAAAAGCAAGGCCAAAGAGCAAAATGTGAAGATATAAACTGATAAAAAATAAAATAAAATAAAAATATATGCAAACTTGCCTGCTCTTCCAGGAAGGGTCACAGCAGAGTTGTGCAAATGCAATTAAGCTAGGATCGGAGGAGAAAGTACCAACCAACTGATCGACTGTAACTGAACCAGGTCCATTTTGGCCGCTGGAGGATGGGCTAGGCCCTTTTAAAGTTGTCAAACCAAACACCTGGATCAAGAATGATTTAATAACCAGAGTATCGTCCAAGGAAAATTACAAACATAACCAGTTTTAGAGAATTATTAACCTTATGCATTGCACGTGACAGCAATGACTGACACCCTACTGGATCATCAATATAAGAACAAGCTCCAACCTTTCTCTTGATATACAAAACACCAGAATTAAATGGGCTACTCTTGTCCCCAGAGGTCCACCAAGGTTTATCTGTTTAAACACAATGTTAGATAGTCAAATATTACAACTCTATGAAATACTTCAAAGAGGGGCAATGACTAAATTAAATTAGTTGAAATATCATAGATAAGCAAAAACAAGTAGCAACACTGAACAAGTGTATACCTTCAGGGACAAGATCTATGACTTGAGGCCAATACCGAGGACCACAAATACGTAGTGTCTTCAACTGCAAATGACACCATATCAAGTTATCAGTGAAACCCCAAAACTGTAAGTTCTCTACATAACATATGCGAAAGGGAGGCAAATTCATTCCAGGCTGACCATAGAAGTCTCACAGGAAAGCAAAATTTGCATATCTGTAAAAGCTCTACTGAAGAACTTCCTTTAGTTAAAAACTTAAAATATAAAAAATATAAAAATAAACATCCAAACTTTATATAAATTTATTTCAAATATTATTCTTGAGAACTCCAATAGGTGTGGAAAGTTTTCATGCAGAGTTAGCTTTGTATTCAGTTCATGAGAGAAGGAACATGAACAACTATTGATTTCCTTGAGCTTACAATGGCACGTTCTGGCAGAAGGCACGGTGTAACCTCACAAAAACTTGTTTCTGCATAATGCTCGGTTTCCCTAACAGTAACTTCAAGCGGGGCATACACTGGTAAACCAGTGTCAACGTCAACAGTCTGGATCCAGCGAGCTTCTGTTGCAAGTACGTAAAAATGTCGAAATGCCTGAAAAGTATTCATGATAATAAATTAACAGAATCAATATCAAGGGGTGAAGAAGCAATCTCTTGCTATTGGCATGACACAATAAAAGACTTTTAGTTGTGGACCAAAGTTATTTGACCAACAAAAAAAACAATCAGTTGCGGACATTCTTCTTAAAATCTTATAAGGGTATATAATCATATTTTCAGGACTGTCCAAGGTCCCAGAATAACCACAGCTGCATAGGATTAATAAAGCCAGTTGACTGTTTTTTCTTTTTTTAATTCAAAGCCAACCATAGATGTATGCAAAGCCTGAGCAACCCTTTCAACTTTACTGTACCTGGAAGTGGCATCTATTATCATTTGGTCCAGTTGGCAAGCGTGGATAGAGAGTGATTAGCAAAGCGGCAACTGAACTGTTGCTTGTTGAAAATGTCTGCATTCCTCCACCAAGGAACAAGAAACCGATTGCTAGGCTTACCTAGAGTCGCCGAAGTGAAAAAGGAAACAATATTTAGAACAAAAAACAGTGTAACACAGTTGACTTTCAAAACATAAAAGATACACTTGCAATTTGCAAATATGATGTCATTCATTGGAGTAAAGGCCCCACATAAATGTAGATTTGATATTTCATCTCAATTTACCAATGTCATGCATTCAGCAAGTCATGGTAACAAAGCGGACAACTTCCAATGTGTGTCACATTGTTCTACTATTGAGGTTCCCTCATCACAAATCATAAGAATCTAGTACATATTACAGGAGAGAACTAACCATTTTTTGTTATCAGTGTTTGTTCTGCTGATAACAAAGGAAAAGAAAAGAAGAAAAAAAATAAATCCTTATTTACTGTGGCATAATGAATATTGCATCAATTATAAGGGGACAAGTATGTAAGCATCATAGGTTGCATCAGCTGTCCCTTTGCGGTGTGTAATGATATGGAGTAAAAGAAGAATAGGCATATCTATATGCAGTGCAAAAACTTACAGCCATCTGAACACCATAATTAACTTGCCCATCAGCAGAATTTCTGCTGCGGAGAAACCTCAATAGCTTGAACGTTTGTAGATGCCCAGAACCAGCCATAACCTGTCCTCTGAAAGCATTAGCACCAGACAAAATCTGCATTTCTAATAGTAGACAGAAGATGAAAGAGAATAGTAAGACCAAATCCATTTACCACACACAAGGAAAGAACAATGAGATGCAAGCATATTTCCAGAGTCCCCCTATCCACATAGCGAGACAATCCCTTCGGCAAGTTTCCACTTGTAGCAGAAACAGGCTTGATCTGCAAACACATGAATGAACTAGTCACTACTAATTTATGGTTAATTCTAACTTTGAGCAGTCTTGCTTTGTCAGACCTCGTTTAAAAAGTAAACAGCATAGTTGTAAAGTAACTCCTGTGCATGTCCATCCTTTGTACCAGCGAGTCTCAACCCTGCCCATGATAAAAGATTCTGGAATTAAAGATAATATACATAGAAATTTTTATATAGAACTATAAATTTTACAAAATTTTGCAGGATTATCCTAGTACAAATAAAGTACCATATAAAAAGCAATATTATGTTTTCATGAAAGAAAAAAAAATCAATAGCATACAAAAAGCTAAATATGCCCAAATATCTTATCATTGAACAATTTCACAAAATCTGCAGGAGGGAGAATTATTTCTAGCCTAAAAAAGGCTGTATTACACAAATTACATCCCACTAAATAAAGGTAAAAAGTTTAGAATCAATATGCCTCCAAGTTTGATCCAATCATATAAAATTATTAAAAATTAAAATAATAAAGATGAAGATGTTATCTTCATAAACCAATTAAAAGTTTAAAACTTATCTAGACATCTTACCAAGAGAAATGCAGGCTCCAGCCACTATATTGACATATGCCTGAACAAATGATTCAGCATCCATTTCATCAATATCATTAGTATCATCCCCAAGGAATTTGACACCATTTTTGATAATATCCGGAATCTGAGACTGTACCCAATCTTGGGAAGGATGAATCCTATAACAAAAGCTTGTCAAATTATGTCTGAAGACTAGCTATATAGATCTGGATTGAAAAAACGGTTGTCCAGCAGCAGTACCTGCTCCACATTATCAAATTTCGAGCAATCACACGAAGCATGATGAAATCAGGCCTCACATATTGCAGCTCAAATTGTGTACGAGGAATTGAGAGCTTAGACACAATTGCCTGAGATTCAGTCTACAAAAAGAAAGCTATGTGAGGGAAATTCTTCATGCAGACAAGTCAGTTAGTGGAAGTAGATAGTAATCAAACAAGTATCATATCTGGTAATTACCCTTAAAAACATCAAAGCAAGAGCAATCGTTGCTCCAGGTGCAGTGACATCAACATTCACCGCAGTCCCTTCCATCATCTACAAGACAATATTAACATGGGAGAGAGGATCATATAAGCTACTGAGAGGGAGGGAACAGTACTCAAGTACGTTAAAACTTAAAACAATCATTTCCATGTAGTGGAATTAAGTGAAAATAGTGGGAAGAAACCGACCTGCGCAGCAGCACGATTGTCATCTACTGATAGTGTTGATGAAATGGATCTATCCTGCTGCAGGTGAAAAGTTGAATCTGAAGTTAGAATCAAATGGCACTAACATTAGGAAATTCCAGATTATACACAACCAAATAAAATTCACATATACATAAGGTAAAAAAAATAAAAATTTTACCAACGTACATTACGACCTTCTTTTCCACCAATATAATGGAACAATTTGTCAACCAAAGTCTCCATGAAACCAAGAGCATCTTCTCCCCGACCTATATCAAACATCCATAGTTAGTCATGACCACATTTCATAATGATTGTTTAATTTCTACTGTCCATACCCAATGCAAGAAGACCCAGGGAAAATCCTGCAGAAACAGCATAACCTTCCCTTTCTAGTACATTATCACCTGCAGTTCTACGTCCTATTTCCCCCTGCAATGTAATGTACAAAAGTCAGCTCCAGGGAAAGTTCAAGCAATAGACAACAATAGACAAGTATAATCTATCAACCATAAAGAGACTATAACAAAAAAGCAGAATGCATGCAAAGCAAATACACCTTGTAAGACCCATGAATATTCACAAGATTCTAAGTTAAGGACATTTAACTGCAGATTTATCAACAACATACTTTTAAACTGTATGCTTTTCACCATTCACCATACAAGTAGAAGAATAGTATGAAAATTAGTAATAATCTTAAAAAAAAAAAAAAAAAAAAAAAAAAAAAAAAAAAAAGAGGAAGAAGAAAATCTAGTGAAGTCACATGTACAAACCAAGAGAATCTGCATTGTTTGTGCGTGTGCTGATCCTTCGTAAAGAAGCCCGACTGACATTAGAGCTGCTGACTGTTTAACAACAAAAAAGAGCTCCACATTAGAATAAAATCTTGAAGGAATACCAAATTGTCCTGACACAGTACTAAACAAAGCAGTGAAGCACCATTATCATATTAAAGTGCAAAACAAGATGAAAGGCTGACGAGCAAAATTAGCTAATGTAAGTTTGGCAGGGGACATAATGAGTTTACATATGCCTATGACTGGTTCAAAAATATCCCAAGATACGTATTGAGGCATTCTGAGTGTGTCATAATGATAATTGTACAATAAAATACCTGCAGAAGCGTCGGTAACTCCAATTCTGGAAATGAAGATGGATACCGAGCAGGAATATGAACAAAAAGACACTGTCATGGAATTACAATAAGACACGGTTATACCACAGAATTAGGCATATCAATAAAGCAGGAAGAGAAGGAAGCTAAGAAAACCCAGCTACATAGATGAATGACTGATCAGTGCTTACAGATTCAATGGAAATAATATCCACAAAGCGTCAGAATTAATCTAGTTAAATTAGCTCATTCAATGCACCCCCTTCCCTCCTAGTAGATTAAATAAAAGTGATGTTCTGACTCTAAAATACTATCAATAATTGACAGTATATTGAAAGACAACAAACACAATGCTGTTTGAGAAACACAAAGAAAGGATTTGAGCCAACTCATGCAACTATATTGACAAGAAAAACAGAGTTTATAGACATCTTACTGAAAGCTTTCAATCATGCATATGTATGGAGAGAGAGAGAGAGAGAGAGAGAGAGAGAGAGAAGGGGGGGGGATTATAAATTTGATGTTCAACTGATAAAGTGATAAGGCACAAATAAGAGCACCTGGCACTTTAACTGTGGAGCAAAAAATAAAATTGCGCAAGCATATGTCATACCTTAGATATTTCTGGTTGCATAGTTCCTCTATAGGTAGCTGCCAGGCCAAGCATTAGTCCTAGACTTGTGATGTCATGTTCCTAAGAAAGTGTAGTGTGGAATCAGACACTAAATAAAGGCAAAAGTACAAACAAAAGGCTGTATTCAACTTTATCAGGAGGAATCAAATACAGGTGCAGTAAATTCAAGAAACTGAAAGGCAGTGAAAATGGAATAAGAAAGAATAAGAAGGCAGGGAATATCACACCTGTCGAAAATACTGAAATATATCAGTAATATTCAAAACACGTAGGTAACCATGTAATCCTAGAGCAAAGAGAAGTCCGGCATGAATAGCATTTGGCTCCTCTGGTTTATTATATTTGATCCACGTCTTTGACATCTTTCCCTGGATATAATAAGACAGGAATTTGACAAAACTTGAGAAAAATAAATATAATAATGAGACTGTATATGTATATCAGTTATGTGGGGTAGTGAACAGAAGCATGAAATTAGATACTGTTGTCAACAGAAGCAGGAAAAAATGCCTATCAACTATGTATAGTCCCAAGGTAGAAAGTAAATGTACAAATGCTAGTCTTCAGAAACAGAACACATCTCAAAACATATGCCTCTGGATTATACAAGTATTACATGAAGTACTGAAAGCCATCTTGGGGGAGGGGGTACCTGAAGAGGAGCCAGCCTGAGTCCAGCAGCAACAGCATTGTGGAATTCAGGCCAAGTTTTAATTTCTTCTACATTCCTCACATTCGGGTCCAGATTAACCTTTCGTAGAAATACGAATAATCTATTAATATATATGAGAGAACATGCTAAATGTTTTTAAATTGATAAAGCTACAAGGAGAGAGGAATAGTATATGATATAGAAACATTGAGTATGATAAACTAACTATAGACGTTTCTCATAATTAGCAGAATATCTATACTCTAAGATAAGAACATATATGTCAGAACTGTTATGTCTGTTAACCATAATCTAAGATCTCAGATGACCCATTACTACCAATGTCATTAAATTTGAAAAGTGGAAATATGAAAGTGCTCTGAAGTATATTGTCATCGAACAAAGTTTCATTGGTTGATAAGTTGAGTTTTGATTAGTATATTATGACTTTTGATTCATAATAATTGATGCATATTTGTGAAGTAAGATAAAGGTTGTGTCTAAGGGAAAAATATGGAAAGAACAATAGCTTGGCAGGCAGGATTTCTGTGCCATCAGCTTACTCTTATGAAAAAGATTATAAGAAACCTAGATCATACCAATTTCAGATATAACAATAGGTAGATATAATATTTGGGTGAAATGTATTTTGTAATAGATAAGACAAGAAGTTAGTAAAAACAACTAGAATTCGAAGAACATGGCATAAAAGATACATTAAGCTACAAGGAGCGAAAATCAGAACATACAGTGGCGTTTTGTTGTGCTGGCAATCGACCTGCTAATACAATCTTCGGGACTACAAAGGCCTGGGAAAGAGAGAAGGGGAAGGAGAACCTATTAGTGTGTTCTCAAGCAGTCAGTAGAATAGAAGTTATCCCATATGTGCATGACAAGAAAAAAAACAGGAAAAAAAAAAAAAAAAAAAAAACCTCTGTCAGAAGTGTGTATATGGTTGCAAGGGTGAATGCTCCACGGCCAAGAGGAAGGGCAGTAGTCCTTTGTGCAAGGTGCCATAGCTGGGCCTTCAGAAGAAAAGAGGAACATTTACAAAAGAAAAAAAAAGGAGATTATAAATTTTGATTAAAATATAAGATAAAGGAGCAAGTTGTACCTGTTGGAGGTCCTGATCAGAGGCGCTAGGATTAACAGATGTTTGAATTGCCACGGGTCTTGCGGAGCAAAGGAGCCGTCTAACCTAGTAGGAGGAAGAATTGCTCTCAGAATACATAAAACAACTGGATTCAATACAAGAGAGAAAACCTAACCAAAAACAGGCAAGACATAACCCAGCTACCCAATAACTATAAACTGAATAACAATTGAACTGTAGCCATTATACATTTTAACCATCACTTGTTATGGTAATGCAGAAACGAACCCAGAACTTCAATAATGAATATAACACTAGATAAACCACTCAGTATGATTTAGGGCAGGTGTAGTTTACCTCATTCAGTCGCAAATCACGACCATACCGCAACTGTGTGCTTGAGTTGAAGATATGCTCCATACCATCGGTTGTAGACCCATCAATCGAATCTGTGTCCTCAAACTTAGTATTGTCCAATCCATTTGTATCAGAAACTGCAGAAGGAATTGTCACCGGGTGCAGATGTAGCATGTAAGGTGCAGACATAGAGATGAAATTCACATTAGTTTCGGTTTCAAGATCTTTGGAATTGCATGTTTGTGCCAGACATGACAAAGCCAAATCTTCACGGCCAAGAAGAACATACGCAGCTGCAGGCCAACCAGTAGGAGGAGATTCCCGGCACTTAGCCAATGCCTGCAGGGCAGAGAAGAAAAAAAAATAGTTAGAGAGAGAGATTGTTTGAAATAGGAAATAAAAGATAAAAGGATCTAATAACATGACAGAGAAGAAATAAGAGACCTAAGTAATCTTAATTGCAGAAACAAACAAAAAGTTCTCTTCCACATAAAGGTAAAAGAAAACAACAGGTATTTATCCTATATATTCGTGAAAGACATTTTAGGATCGTGGATAAAATTATGATCAACAATGTGATTGTAGCCTTACATGTCTCAAAGGAAGAGACATGCCAGAAGGCAGTGAGTCAAGCTGTTGCAGTCCAAATTTTTCCCCAACCATTGCTAGAACTGTGAGTTCCTCATTTGTGCAGTATGAACCTGTGGCAATATTACAGTGAATACCAGAAGAGAGTTTCTTCCCTATTTGTTTGGCACCGGTTAACAAACTATAGAATAATGCTATCTTCCGAGCCCAGTTCACAACAGACTTTCCCTCTTCACAAATCAAAGGTGGAAGATCATTGGTATTAGCTGAGTCGTGTCCATATAGCAAACAGTTTTCAAGCCATCTGAATAAACTTGGAGGTGATTTCTTTGAAAATGATATTTCACATATCCCAACGCTTCTGGAAAGGCCAGGAAAGTCACGAATGTAATGGTCAACATAGCCTTCCTCACCCAGAAACTTAGCAATATAGCATAACAGAGATCCCAGGAGCTCCAAGTCCCTACATCACAAAATTATGGTTTACGCAAATTAAAACACATGTCAATAATTTTGTGTTTGAGAGGCTAGTTCGCAACATGTTATTGCAGTTTATTTAAGGTGAAACAGATAGAGTACCCATAGCTGTTCATATCTAACGCAACCTCCAGTAAAAAATTAAATAAATGAAGCCGCTTAACACAAATGCTTTATCCTAGTGAAGAATCTGAGTACCCCTGCATTGCTTAATGATTTAGCATGGCAGGCACATAGACTATAGTTCTACGTAAAAACCCTAAGCAGGTTCTTCCAATTCACTTAGAGAGAGAATCATGGCATCTCCAATGCATGCAATATCATAATTGTAACAAAACATGCCACCCAATATTTTCACTTCCAAGTGGCACAGATCTCTAGAGTAGTATTTTTATGTCAAGAGCTCAAATAACAGAAAACTATATTCAAGGGAGGGTGGAACAATATAAGTAAAAATAAATAAAATAAAGCGGCAAGAAGATTACAGGAGATAATACCAACCGTTTGCGAAGATTATTCAGTTTCAGGCTTTCATAAACTGCATGCAAACAATGTAAACTCTCCATCAAGAGCTCAGAGTAAAAGGTCTTCTCTATCCTTTGGTTACTATTTGTACTTAACCGAGAGGCGTCCAGTCTTCGTACATCCAATGACATTACGGAAGAATTTTGGGCAATGAAGTTATTTTTGCAAAAATTATCGTGAAATTTACTGCTAATAAGAAACTCCCACGATGACTGAGGTACTGGGTTTGAGACCATTTTAGAAGTGGCAGTTGATCGACACATTTCCATGATAATGCTGCGAAAAGAATCCCATTCTGAATGAACACTAGAATCAGCCTCTGATAAATAAGCAGAGTCACCATCTTTCCATAGAAGACTAAGAAAATGGCTGTAGAAGCTGGAACTGAGTCCCTCAGCCATAGCTGTGATGCAGTCATTTGCCAGAGAAGATGTAGGGCTTCTTCGTAATACACACCGATATATCTGGAGAATGATGAATAATCAAAACCAGTATAATAGCTACCATGCAAGTATCTTAAATTGATAAACATATCAGCAGGTTACAACTACCAAGAATACATTAAATAATGTGTTTCATCAAAAGGAAGTTTTGACTACAAAGACCTAAATTTGATTTCAAAAAGTAATGACAATAATAAACAACAAGTCCAATACCTGCCCATTATTCACTGTAACATTGATACGCCCCTCAACAGCGTCAGCCAATCCCACAATCTTCATACCCTGGGAAACAGATGTTTCTGGAAACTCCATACTGTGTGAAAACTGGCCTTTACTCAAAGAAGAAGGCAACATATACCTACACAGGCATTGCTTCCCTGACTGCAAAAAATAATAATATTACTAATAAATAACTAAATAAGTTTATCATCTAATGATGCAAAGTTATATAGGGCTATTGAGGGAGGGGGGAAAACAAAAATACAAGAAAAGAGAAAGGAAGATAAGAAAAAATAAAAAAATATCACATAAAGACAATTGGAGTATAGTTGCCAATCGAATTTTCAACATTATCATTAACTATGAGCAACTAATTTCAATAAATATCGAAGTTGCATAGCTTACATAGAGAAGAATAGCATTTTCAGGTGCCAAAATGAGCATGTCCGAATATGGCAGCAGTCCTACTGTTGCTCTGGAAAAAGAAAAATGGTGTGGGATGAAATTATCAAACAGACACGTGAAAAGAAAAGACAAAAAAATTATAAAAAAAAAAAAGTCAAACATGCAACCCTACCTAGGGCGTGTAACAATTACAGGTACGGCTGCTACTGCAGGTATACTCCAGCTCATGTCAGGTTTTATGTCAAAGAGAAGCTCGTTATTTATTTCAACACTTTGAAGCCTAACAGACAGCAACTTTTTTTGTTCTTGGTGAAGGAAACAAATGATAGGAGCTGCATCGTCATCAGTAGCGAGGAAAACCTGGTATATATTCACAGCTGTTAAACTCAGAAGAAAAGAATCAACATATATGATACCATGACATCTATAGTCCCTATGATTTTGTGTGAGATAATTATTTAAAACAAGGCTTTTGAACTTAACTTTTCCTATATTCTCAAACTAAAAGAAAAACAAGCACCTTGCTAGCTGCTGTCTTTGCACCCTTCCCTTGCCATATTCTACGAAACGAGCAGTGTTTTGCTATAATACCATTAGGAACTGCATCTACTAAGTTAGCACTTGCCAGGTCAAGGTTAAGATTGTTGGTTTCGGCAACCCACACAGAGTGTTGCATCTTTCCTATAAAAAGGAGACATTGTTACATATGAATGCAGAAAGAACAATAGAGCATAACTGAAAATGTACGCATTTAAGCAACCTGTATTATATGATGCCATAAGGGGAACCCGATCACTCGTCCAGATAGTATTCTCGTCAAATTCCTTCATTATGTTCAACTTTCCTCTTTCTTCAATATAAGCCAACTGAAACATATCGAGCAACAAAAACATGCATCATCTAAAATGAAAAGTATCACAAAATAGAATAGTGGCCACTAAATAGAAAGGATTCATCAAACACAAAAACATACTTGCAGTTCTTCCAATGGATCTTGCAGAATCAGATGCGATGACATTGAACTTGTTTCTTCCTTCACCGCATGGTCAATTCCACTCGCAAAACTGAAATTATGCTGCGGACTAACTCCAGCTTCTCTTCTATTATGTAACACTCCTCGTCTTACAGAAGACATAGAAGGACTTTCACCGAACAAAGGACTCGAAGACAACAAAGGAACATATGTAGTTGAACTCGATTGAGCTGCTTGCTGGAGTAGTAAACCAAACGGTAGAGGCCATATCGATGTAATAGCTTCCGACACAGGTATTGATACTACTTCCCCTATTTTACAAAACAAAAACAGACTGCGTTGTTTGAATCTTCTTCAAATTCATCTGTACTGGTTTAATCAAAAATCTACTAGTTTCGAATTCGCTCACCCGAGGTGTTGCAGATTGTTAAACAAGCCGTTTGCAATACACAGAGACTAGCTTTGGTCATATCTCCCAGACGACACCAGCAAGCCTGGGATTCATACACACACAATTGAAATTTAAAAAATAAATAAATAAATCACTGTAGAAATCAAATTGAAGCAAAATTGAAGTACCTTGATGACTGGAGAAGGCAAGGTGAACCTCTTGCAGACTCGTGGACCTGTTGACCATATTATCCTGAAACGAATTGAGGAATTCCATAACCTACCGCTTTGAATCTTTCAATTTCAATTTCTACTTCAAAATTGAGGAAAGCTAGATTACCGATTGCCGCGAATGAAGAGCTCGTGATCGCAGCGGTCGCTGAAGGCGGAGCTGAGGACGTCGTGGTCGTCGGTCTCGTCGCGATCTCGGACGGTGTCGGGGTCGAAGAGGAAGTAGTCGTACTTGTCGGGGACGTTATCGGCGGGCTTGCCGTCGAGAGCTTCGGCGATTAGGCCGAAGGGCTTGAACTCGCCGAGGACGGTGAGGTGGCGGACGGCGGTGGAGGACATTTAGGGTTTGGGTTAGAGAGAAATGGGGAGGTCAGTGAAGTAAGAGAGTGTGTGTTCTCCGGTGTCTCCCGCTCTTTTTTTTGGAGTGGATTAACGGAGTTTTCTCCGTTCTAGCGGCGGGAGTATTCATAGTTTTATTAAGGAAAAATAACTAAAATAAGTCGTAAAACTTTGCTCAAATTGTTAATTTACAATTATTACGACAATTTACCTCCTGAACTCAATAAAAACTGACGATTTTGTCAAATTCATGATTGAACAATATAGTCATTTATGTTTGGTTATCGTTTAGTCTAGTGGCATAACTCTCTTCTTGTAAGTGAGAGATCATAAATTTGACTGACAGTTTTACAACACTTTAATCATAACACAACCATTTATTTATGTACATCGACGCTACAGATAGAGGAATACACAAAAGTATGAGTCACGATGTGTTGTAGTTCAATCAAACTAGCTTTCTACCCGTGCATATTTGCACGGAATCACGATCACCTAAGATAAACATGAGCGGTTAAATAAGTTTACCGTATTATACAGTTATTCATCCTACCAACCGTAGTTTTTATGATTATTTAGTTATTTAATTTATTTTGGTTTTTAATTTTGATTTTACTATAATAGTCATTGTTTGTTTTTATTTATGTTAGTTAGTTCATTAAAGGTAATTATAGAAGTTCACAATTTAGTAAACTTTTTGAGGGCTTGGCTTTATATTAGTAGAGATGTGAAACTCTCATTAAATTTGGCCTCAAATGCGCAATAAATTCTTACAGTATTACTAAAGATGGTGGCATGGTTTTGGGTTATTTTTATTGTATTTGATTTGTCTGGTAATTTAGGGACCAAACCGCTAGACGTGTTACATAACTTGGTATTGGACCATTGGTGACCAAACCTTTAAGTTCAGACTCAATATACAGTAGTCCTTAAGTCTCTTCAAGCTATAAATTAACCACAACTTTTTACTCGTCTTGAATCGTTTTAGGAGAATACAAACTATTGGTATTGGGGTTAATATGATGGTGCGCGCCATTTTTCACGATGGCACACTAAGCTCTTTGAGCATGGCCTTCACTGATGAATGAGTCTATATATAACCAAGGAATGATCAACCATTATACAAACAACCAATGAATGAGGAAGAGTGGTTCGACCTCGATCAAGGCAAGCTAGGGCGGCATCTTGTCATGTTGATTCAGTCTTGCGAACATGCATATATGATCCTGAAAGTTTCAATATGACTTGCTCGTTCATGACAAGATCGCCTCTCATTTCAAGCGACTCAATCAGGAAATTGTTTACTATTTATAGGTATCCTACGTCGAGAGATTAGCAACCACCGTAGTTGTTATACTATATCGTTTAATTTTCTTCTGAACGTAACTGGGCTGCTCTGGTCATAGCACACCTAGGTGAGAATGGGATCGGAAAATGGGAAATGATTACGTACATTACCAAGGCCGGTCATGTATCTGACTGTATATCACACCGTATATATATACATTCAAAGTTCCAAAACTTCCAAGAAAACCCTACCCACCCGACAGGCCGACACTACATACACGTACACGCACGACGCTTAGCTTACATGCATGCATATGCAGATGACTCTTAGCTAGCTACATACATGCATGTGTACACGACGCTTAGCATGCAAGAAGTTTAAAACCCTCCTACAGTCCTACATTGTCCTACTCATTGCTCTTGGTCTTGTACTTGGACTCGTCAATCGTAATACCCTCCCGGGCGGCGCGTTCTCCGCCGGCAGACTCATCCCCGGTGCTCAACCCTCCCTTGCGGCCCATCTCCTGGTACCCTTCCTGCCCTATCTGGTCCTTCCTCGTCTGCCCTCCTTTCCTCCTCCCTTAAACCATTCCAAACACGTACACGCGCGTAACGTAACTAATCTGCACATAGCAAACAAGTCACTCAAATAAAAGGTAACTGAACTAAGTACCTTCAGCAAGCTGTTCCTGAGCTCGAAGGCTTTTGCCGCCAGTCCCGCCGGGTATCACAGTCTCTCCTCGCCTAGCCCTCTCGTCCAGCTCAGCCCTTTCCTGCTGCGAAGCCATGTTTCTGATTACCGCATACCCGAAAGCCTAATCTGTGATCACGACGATGATCTCTTAAGCTTTAATTAGCTGCACAAGCACGAGAGGGAGCGAGCGTTATATAGGGGCGCATGCATGACGATGAAGGAACACAGCATACCGGTGGAGTAGTACGTGGAGGGTGACGATGCAACAGATGGATATGTTCTTTATGATACGTAGATTGTGGGGCCTACAAAGTGGTGCCACGATTGTGGAACTTGTATGAGCTGATGACACGTCGATAATATATGAACTGTTCCGACTGTTCTAGAGAGATCGACTTGATATCGATCGCAGCAGTCTAATTAGAAAAAAGATTAACACTAAAACATCAGAATTATAAGAAATAATATAAAAAATACAAAAATTTCTAGACGAATACCTGCTTAATTAATTAGCTTCAGCATCTATGATCAAGGCTACTTTTTTGTCAAACGTCAACAATTTGAACGTTGATTTAATTACTAGGTTTAATTCTTGTTATCAACTTTTTGTTGATTCTCATGAAAGGTTGTTATCTATTAATTTTCATCTTATTTCATGTAGACTAATTAAGTAGACTAAAACATCCTTATCCAAAGATTTAACAGCAAGCTAGTTATGTTAGTTAATATATATGTTAACTGCAGTCTTCTATGTGGCCTGTAAATTTGCTGACCAGGTGACTATTCTAGAATAATTGAACTGCTTGCTGTAAGTTTCAGACTTTCAGACAGACTAATAACTAATTAAACAAACCCTAATTAACCAGATCGACTATGACTATCAAGTTCTACCAGAATATGTACTGCTGCGCGCAACTGCTGACTGGATTGAGCTGTTCGAACCGTATGAACTCCGTGGCCGAAATCCAGTGCTCTCTTCTTCTTCAAAGTCCACGAGCAGACTGATGGCCACTTTATACACTCCCGTTAGTCCTATATATACGTGGTGCTTTTGGATTAGCTGGTGTTTGAAGCACGTTTCTTTGTTTTACCAACAAGATTTGAATATATGCTTGGGTCCGTTTGGTCGTACATGACATATGATTCCATTTAAACTAAGGTTTAAGGACACTAATACAACCATTAAGTGACTAGTTAGTTAATTTGAACATGTTCAACTCATTCTCCACGTTTTTGTTTTGTCGGATGGCGACATATTATCACTGGAGAGTGAAATCTACACACCAACTCACGTTTTATAAAGAAATTGATGTCAAAAATGTTCTTATTTCAGACAACTTAAAAATATTAAAACATGGATATATAATTTTAATATTTCCATAAAAAGTGGATTAGTGTGCGTAGATTATAATTTTAGGTGTGTGCAAATTTCATTTCTCTATCAAAATATATATGGGCAAGTTTTGTTATTCTGATCAAAGGAAAAACTGACGCATATATACTTGATCATGCGTGATAATGTTGACATTGTCCGAACACTTCCTTTGGCGAAGAATAAGGTAGAATTGCATTGGCCAGTGAACCAAGACCATCTGGAACTCAACAAGACAATAACCTTAAGCATATATTGTGTATAGTTAAGTCATATTGATCTATCACTCTTTCGTGCATATATGCCTAGAAATTTTATTAATTGGGTCGACAATGCAAAGTTGTATTTTCACTATTCGATCATCGGAAACATCTTAAACTTAAAATTAAACAATAATCTCAGGCTAGCTGAAGTCGCAAATATAAGCAAATCGTATTTGTATCTCATCCATGCTTAGACGTTTAATCGGGTTGACCAAGTTTTATGTTCGCAATCCACGTGCTAAGAACGTCCAAAGCTCAATAAGACGATAATAAGCCGACATTGTATTTAGCCAGGCAATCATATTTGTCTCTCGTTCATGCATGAGGATTATATCCTAAGTGAGTTGACCAAGTGTATTTTCACAATCCACACATAAAATAAGTAGTGAAACCAGACTGTAGCTTTGTTTACTTCAACAATGCATAATGATGTGCTATAATTAAAAACACTAATTGGCCGGTCTCTTGAAGACAAATCCAAAATGTTATGACTAATTCTCTTTAATTTACATGTTAGTAGGTTACGAACAATACAAACAGGCCATTGCAAATATGCTATATCGAGTACCTGAACAATACAATATTCAAGAATAAATACTCATTGCTGTTTCTAAACTCATTCATAGGTTGCAAAATGCGACTATGTCAAGAAAAGTATTTTTCTGTGTATTTTGCTTTGTATGTTTAGCAAACAGTACTTGTTCCAATTGATTTTAAAAACGAGACACATATCGTAGTACTAATCAATAAATTAATCTTATATTTCGATAATGTGTTGTTTATTATGCGGTTGAAAAACATATACGTACATTCTTTAAATTGAATAAAGAAAATAATATAAAATCAACATAATTATACCTCTATGTTTAGATCAAGCGAGCCAAAATTAAACACACCGATACAAGTTAACATTCGAAAGACCAAATAGAAATAAATTAATTTTAAATAAATTCCTCATTTCCACACAAGTGTGCCCAAAATTTGTAGTGAAGCGTAGAAAAGCAGAGGCCGCAAGCATCCACCGACTGTGGACTATAGACTGGAGAGTCCGCAATATTGTCCGTAACAGATAGCTTTTAGCTGGAGTTGGGAAAATTGCGTAAGCCGTGACCACCGACGAGGCCAAATGAGGGTCTGCCACGTGCTACCCAATAATGCAGGGCAAATCTTTGAAAATCCATCAAAAAATCATAAAAAAACCGAAAAAAGAAAATCAGACGAGAATGACGGAAATGCCAGTCTCAAGTCTTAACCCTTAACAACTAACATATTTGACCGTTGAACAACACCCATACCAATATATAACCAGTTAAGTAGTTAACCACCCCACCCACTCACCGTCACAAACAAATTTACATATATTTTTTCTTCCCCTTTTTGGTTTTTCTTTCCTTTACAAATTTATATCATGTATCCAAGCATATTATTTTTCTAACTTTTTAAACCTTAAAATCTCTAAATAAAACTTGAAAGTAGGGATTTTTGAGTTTTTCCTCTCTATGTTCGATGGCGTGTCCTGTGAGCCATCGTTAAACAAGATTCGAAAGTGTCGGTTTGGATGGTCGTGCATCGGTGTTATTGGATGTTGGAGAGATGGATGAAGAGATCAGACTATTGGGTGTTGGATGTTTAATACTTGTTGGTTGGTTTCGATTTTAGTATCGTAAAGGCTATTATGGCTTAGCTAATGTGTTGACGACGTAGGGCGCTAGCGCGGGACTGGATATGGGCCGGAAGGTTATAGCAGTGTTGTTCTTATCATATTGATTTGACTAGGTCTAGGTTGGATCACATGGGTACGACGAAGGCGGGGGGTTGTGCTGCCTTTATAGGCTTGGTGGAAGGGTTGCGTTGGATGTTGTGGTATCTCTCTAAGCGTGACATGGAGGTTCGGACGATTGGTGGCGGCGGACTCAAAGGCGGTTGGGCGACTCTATGTGCACACTGCCGAGGTGGGTTAGAGAGGTGTTGGATCAAGATGGTTTGGCGGGTTGTGTTCTCCTTGTTCATAGGGTTATTGCTTGTATGGACCCTCATTTTGGCCCGACGCATACTTACTTGCTGTTTTTACTCGTAGATATTTCTGGTTAGGTTTGTCAGTCTTCTAATGTTCGTTAGATTAAAAGAAGTCCATACACATTCGAGTCAGGATTTAGAGTTTGTGTGTCTCGTTCTAGTCGATGTGCTGCTTTTGTGGCATTAACCATAGGGCTATGAGCTTTAATTTCAATGTTGCTTGGTTGCTAACATAATGGTGAATTCCCTTTGCACGTGGTATAGTAGTATTAGGAGATGGCATTGAAGAATGTTAAGTTTATTGTTGGCTGCTAGGTTTACTCTCTTGATTTTAAAGCTTTTCTTTTTCTTTTTCTTTTTCTTTTTTTCGAACTTAAAATGGGGTTAGGGGTCAACTAAAGATCTTTGTTTAAATATGTGTCGTGGTGTAGCGACAAAATGTCGTTCCAATATAGTGTCGATCATTTTTTTAATTATTAATGGATTTTATTATTCTTAAAAGACATGATAAATTAAAAAAACCTAATGAGTGAAGGTTATGAATATTTAGTATTGCAATTTATTACGAGTAGTTATGAATTTCATTTTTACTTACCATGTTTAGTAATTACCAGTGGTTAGGTGCTAACTAAGTGTCAAGATAACCTATATGCGTTACTAATATCAGCAACTAACAAAAAGAAATCTATTTTGTCCATACAAGTCAAAATTACGAGCAAAACACTTAAGAACAAGTCATTCTATATTAAGTAAATCATCAAACGTTTAAGCAAACTCCATATTAAGCATGATTTTACGTACTTACATACAACCTGATTTACTAAATTTAGTAACACCATCATATTTATATAGCCGTTAAAAGGGAAGAACTTTTCTTGCACACACCGTACGACCTAGTTTCTTATATAGAACTCAAACTCAGTCCTCTTCATCAAAAAATGACCCAAACTTGGTCAATATGAAGTAACAAACACCATACCGTCCATACCACATAAAAACAAGAAGAAAAAAGAAAAAGAAAAAAAAAAAAAAAACAAAAACCGAGTCAATCAGAGGTCAATTCCCTAATATGACCACGTCGCTCTCCGGCTCTTCTAGACTTCTATATAAATGACCCAAAGCCCGCCCTTGGATCAAAAGAAAACACACAAACCAACCGAGAAAGTTTTCCGAAGACAAAAACCTCACCGGAAAATAGGAAACGCAGAAAATAAAATGCCTTGCGCTCTAGTGGCACCAAACTCTCCGATCTTCTCGCCGTCGAAAATTCCGTCCATTTTCTGCCGGTCATCTTCATCCTCATGTTCATCTCCTAGGCTTCTCCATGTCCCACCCCCGACGCCGTCGTCACGGTCCAGTAACAACCCACTGTCGTCGCCGAAGGCTTTCCAGGCGAGGTTTCAGAGCCCGAGGCATGTGATTAGTAACCACACGAAGGAGCCGTCGGGTTTGGGCTCTGGTCCGGGTTTGGCGCTGAAGAGAAAGAGGCCGATGAGGATTGATATTCCGATTGCCCCGGTGACTTTCGCCGTTGACTCGCCGAAGGCGGAGGAGAGAGTTGAGGCTGTGGAGGTTGATGAAGATGGATATTCGGTTTATTGCAAAAGAGGCAAAAGAGGTCTCATGGAGGATCGCTACTCCGCCATGGTTGATCTACATGGTGATTCCACACAGGTAAATATTTGTTGATTTTTAGGTGATATATTTGTTGAGAAAAATTAGGGGAAGTTTTTTTATTTGTAGTAGAAATTGTGCTGATTATCTGTTTATGTGGTACGTGACAGGCGTTGTTTGGTGTGTTTGATGGTCATGGAGGTTCAAAGGCAGCTGAATTTGCAGCCAAGAACTTGGATAAGAACATCGCGGATCGTTTGGCGAGTGGAGGAGAGGAGAAAGTGATGGAAGCAGTGAGAGACGGTTATTTGGCCACTGATGCTGAGTTTTTGAAAGAGGATGTTGGTGGTGGTGCTTGCTGTGTGACTGCTTTGGTGCAGAAGGGCAACCTTGTGGTGTCGAATGCTGGTGATTGTCGCGCTGTGATGAGCCGAGGAGGGGTTGCTGAGGCACTTACGTCTGATCATCATCCTTGTAGAACAGATGAAAGAGTGAGAATTGAAAGCTCGGTAAGCATTCAAATCTTGGAAATGATTTATAAGTTAATTTGCTCACATAGAAGATGAGATATTAGAATGAAAGTTGATGAACTTGTCACTGATTGGAATTTAATCCGTATCCTTGCAGGGTGGTTATGTGGATTGTTGCCGCGGTGTTTGGAGAATACAAGGCTCTCTTGCTGTTTCAAGAGGAATTGGAGATCGCCAGCTAAAGCAATGGGTTATAGCAGAACCAGAGACTACAGTTTTGAAAATCAATCCTGAATGCGAGTTCTTAATGTTAGCTTCTGACGGTCTTTGGGACAAGGTAATTTCAGAACAAGTCTCATTTCAATTGTTTTTGTTTGAATCAATACTTTTAGATTGTTTGAAATTGAATCTAAACAGAATCTTCTTCATTTCTTTCAGGTCACTAATCAAGAGGCAGTTGACGTAGTTCGCCCTCTATGTGTGGGATTTGATAAGCCAGAGCTGTTTTCGGCTTGTAAAAAGCTTGTTGATCTGTCAATAAGTAGAGGTTCCATGGACGATACAAGCGTGATGATAATCCAATTAGGCCGTTTTGTTTCATGATTCACTTTTAGGGAAAAGGGGATTCAGATTGTGACAGCTGACTTTTCTTCCAATGCAAGTGAGATTTAGACTGAACTTGCAGCTTGAGAAGCTAGAAAGACTACTCATCTGCCAATGACATTTGGATTATGCCGCTGATATTCCCTTTTATTACTGACAATATACAAAGGAGAATTGCAGTACACTAATTTTTTTGTTAACAGTAGAACAGAAGTGTCAGAAACACATTACAGATTGTGTTGCTTGTAAATTTTCAATTCTAAGTTACAATATATGATCAAATTTTTACCCTTTTTTTCCAGTTTTCGTTCTTATGGTCTTATATTCGGTTCTGTTACACATTTTTGACATTCTGTCTTCTGTGCTTTGTCTTGTTTAAGTCAACCCCAAGAGCACATGCTTATTATATGGTAGTTGGACCTGGTCAGTCCTGTTTGGCAGCTGCAGGCTTAGCTTTCTAGTCTGCATTAGAACATTGTTCAATAATTGAATTTAAGTGATTCTTGACGCAGTCTCCACCAGTCGTATTGCACTTCGCTTTTAGTACCTTATAAGTAAGGACCTTCTGTCTTTCGCATTGTAAGTGGCTGCAATGTTAATGGACATCAGGGACATGCCAAACTTTTATGAGCTTAATGTCTAACGCATAATCCACGAACATGTAGTAGTGGCGAATCCAAGAACTTTTCTGTCGATGCGACTTTAAACGCATGAACAGCAATTCCTTTTGCTTATTTAGCTTCTATTTTCTTTAGCCACAGACGTTAAACATCTTTTTCTCGACGCTATTTACATGTCGCTCACTCGCGTTTTATCCCTGTGCCTGAGGTCTATTTAGTGCTGTTGGGTAAACTCTTTGCTGCTGGACATGCATATGGAGTCACAGATATGAGATATCTACTTTGCATAACATTACAAAGTGCCGATAGATGCATGAATGGACTGGGAATAGTCAATATTGGATTTAGCCTTTTCTACAAGTTTGTTGCGCATGATAAGGGCCGCACTGATAAAGATGCTTAAGACATGAGCAACACATTGCCAGTTGAGCAGGCCTGGTTCAGAAACCAAACAGTACTACAGTAGCATGCAAAAGAAGTTTGATGTGATATAAATTTCCAGAAAGCCAATTGTACATGTAAAACCTTGACCATTTGATCAGATGAACAGAAGATCACAATCTTTTCTTTTTTGTTGCCTTGCTATATCTCTGTCTATATCTTTTGTACATTTTCTTCCGCCAATCACGTTACATCAAGAACAAAGGCAACGACAATAACTATGTTTACATGTAATGTACGCTAAAAGGAGAAATATCTAGAGATTTTGCTAAGTAGCAACTAGATAGCAAGATGTCTTTGTGTTGATTCTCACGCTAGCTTCTTGATTTCGGAGAAATGAATGCTCAAACCTAAGACTTCATTCAACATTATGTAAAAAATACTGATTTGCATGTTAAATCAAGAAAGATATAACCACATATTCGTAGTGATCGATTTGAGAGTCTCAACAGTAAATGTCTATCTTCTTCACTGCGATTTATGTGGGTGAAATTCAATATAAAAGTTGAACACCAGATTAAGGCCAAGTTTGGTATTGAGTTTTGGAGATTAAAATCACTTATAATCACTATTTTAGATAGATTTTTTTGTTTGGTAAAATCTTAAAACTGATGAAGCGAAAGTAATTTGAGAATAGAGAATCGTGAAAGATGTGTATCTTATTCATTGATAGGAGCCCTTTATATAGGGAATTATACAATACCTAATATGGTAAAGATATAATTACATAAATCTAGTCAAACTACATATCATATTGGCATAAGACCAAAACACACATAAAGAATATCCTAGAACACTCCCCCTTGTACCGCGCGCTGATATGCCGATGGTGCTGATCTGTTGTCTCGTCAAAAACCTCGCCAAGTCACAAAAACCCGGTGGGAGAAAAACTGAACCTTGATCGTAAGAGAAAAAGAGTACAACGCACCAGCCTACTTCTTTGAGATGACTCCCCCTGATGTGAACATTATTCAGAAAGACTTGATAGCCGACGCATGCCTATACTTTTCACATGTTTCTCAAAAGTAGACTTATGTAAGGACTTAGTAAATAAGTCTGCTGTGTTTCCTTCGGAACTAACTTGGTTCACTTGAATGTTGAGAAACGCCTGTTACTGTTGGTTGTAGAAGAACTTAGGTGAAATGTGTTTTGTATTATCACTCTTGATGTAACCTAACTTTATTTGCTCAATACAAGCTGCATTGTCCTCATAAATGCATGTAGGTCTATCAGTTGTAGAACTTAATCCACTAGTCTATTTAATGTGCGTAATGATTGATCTCAACCAAACACATTCCCGAACAGCTTCATTAAAAGCTATAATCTCTGCATGATTTGAAGATGTCGCCACTAGAGTCTGCTTAGTAGACCTCCAAGATATCGCCATATTCTCAATGGTGAACACATAACCAGTTTGAGAACGTCCTTTATGAGGATCGGATAAATATCCGGCGTCGACGAAACCCACCAACGTATTGTTGGGTGTCTCGGCATAGGACAAGGCGACGGTGGCGTGCTCAGCATTGGACCCGTGTCCAGCAGCCGTGCCGGCGGCGTTCATGACGGCGGTCCGGTCCGTTGGTGGATCGGTGCCATGTCTTCCATGAGCCATAAGACCATCTTCTGTCCTTCTTGAATCAGTGTAGGGAAAGAACAGTCACAAGTCAATGGTACCCTTAAGATATCGAAAAATGTTCTTAACTCCAGTCCAATGACGTTGGGTTGACGCTGAGCTAAATCGAGCTAACAAGTTGACTGAGAATGTAATGTCTGGTCGAGTGCATTGAGCTAAGAACAATAATGTGCCTATTGCACTAAGGTATGGAACCTCTGCGCCCAAGACCTCTTCGTCGTCCTCTTTCGGATGGAATGGATCTTTAGTTATATCCAGACTTCGACCAATCATGGGAGTGCTGACAGGATGCATCTTGTCCATATTAAATCGCCTGAGCATCTTTTGGACATATGCAGACTGATGGATAAGGATTCCACAGACTCGGTGCTCTAGTTCAAGATCTAGGCAAAAACGAGTCTTCCCAAGATCTTTCATCTCAAACTCGGATTTCAGATAAGCCGCGGTCGCTTTGATTTCATCAAGAGTATCGATAATGTTCATGCATCGACATAAACGGCCACTATTGCAAATCCGGAACTTGTCTTCTTTATGAACACGCACGGGCATAGTTCATCATTCTTATATCCCTCCCTAATCAAGTAGTCACTTAGACGAGTATACCACATTCGCCCGGATTGCTTTAATCCGTAAAGTGAGCGTTGCAACTTTATAGCATACGCACTCCATGGTTTAGAGTCACTTGACTTAGGTAACGTAATGTCATTGGGCACTTTCATATATATCTCTGAATCTAGATCTCCATAGAGATATGCCGTAACCACATCTATGAGCTGCATGTCAAGTTTTTCGGACATTACCAAACTGACTAAGTAGCGGAAAATTATGACGTCCACGACTGGAGAGTAAGTCTCCTCATAATCAATTCCAGGGCGTTGTGAGAAACCTTGCGCCACAAGGCGGACCTTATACCGAAGTACCTCATTCTTCTCATTACGCTTCCTAACAAAGACCCATTTATGTCCAACAAGCGTTACACTCGACAGAGTTAGTACTACTGGGCCGAAGACCTGTCTCTTTGTCAGAGAGTCTAATTCTGCTTGGATTGCAACTTTCTATTTAGGCCAATTTACTCTGTTTTGGCATTCTGCAATAGAGCGTGGTTCGATGTTATCGTGCTCAATGATTTCATAAGCCACGGAATAAACAAATATATCATCGACATGGGTTGATGACCGGTTCATCAATTCATAAGTGTTATCATAACACATGGAGATCTCTATGTTCTCTGATATTGACATTGACCCTAGGCGTCCCCCATGGATTCAAACATCAATTCGTGGACATAACTGTAATTAGAGATGATCTCGTGAGAAGGATTCTCAACATCGATGATCAAAGGATTGACCCGTGCCTTGTCGGTCCGTTTTTTTCTCGGACGTGTGTCAACCAAACCAGGTGGCCTCCCCCTTTTCCTTTGGGGAGCCACGGCCTCCATCCCTCCACCGTGGGCGACGACGGCGGCAGTACCGAGCCCGGGGATTGTCGTGCCCTTTCTAGGAACTTCGAGCCTAGCAAAAATATTTGCAGCTGGTATATCTGATCTTGTCACTTTCGTAATCTCGGAGAAAGAGTCAGCCATCGTATCTGCTACTTTCTGAAGTTCGAGAATACGTTTCACTTCACTTTCAGTCTGTGAAGTGCGGGGATCATAATGAGACAGAGTGGGGACAAAGCACGACAATTCCTGTCGTTCCACATGAACACGTTTGTTCGTATCTCCCCCTAACGACGGGAAAAATGTCTCATCAAAGTGACAATCCGCAAACCTTGCGGTAAAAAGATCACCTGTTAATGGCTCGAGGTATCTGATAATCGTTGGAGATTCATAACCAACGTAGATACCTAATCGTCTCTGATGACCCATTTTAGAACGCAGTGAAGGCGTAATTGGCACATAAATCAAACAACCGAAAATGCGTAGATGCGAAATGTCAAGCTCATATCTAGTGACCAACTGGTACACACTGAATGGTTATCTGACAGTGGGTCTGAAACGAATAAGTAAGGCTGCATGCAATATTGCATAGCCCCATGACGCAATTGGGAGGTTGGTGCGCATTACCAACACTTGAGAAATAAGCTGAAGCCGCTTAATTGTAGCTTCGGCGAGACCGTTTTGCGTGTGAACATGGGGTACGGGATGTGTAACTTCAATCCCAATAGACATGCAATAGTTATCAAAAGTCTTTGATGTAAATTCTCCAGCGTTATCCAGTCGAATTGACTTAATTGAATAATCTGGGTGGTAAGCCCGAAGTTTAATAATTTGTGCTAGGAGTTTTGGAAATGCAGCATTACGTGTGGACATGAGCGCGACATGAGTCCAACGCGTTGAAGCATCCACCAGAACCATAAAGTATCGAAATGGTCCACATTCAGGATGGATGAGTCCGCAAATATCACCTTGGATACAATGTAGAAATGAAATGTTCTCGGTGTTATCTTTAGCGTAAGACGGTCTCGATACTACTTTCACTAAAGAGCAAGCTTTGCAAAATGAAAAACGAACGATGAGCGTTTGAAAGAGTCAACGACACATCAAGGGAAGAATGACGCGTCTCAATTGCTTGAGTGATCGGTCGGGCGGCAGCCAGGAAGTTGGTGTCGAGCCCGGGAGACGTCAAAGTCCCCATTGGGCCGTGGTGACCAGTTATGGCGTCACCACCATGATTCATAGTGATATCATTTCCCAAATGTTTTCGTTTTGATCTGAAGAAGGGATGTTCATGAGAATTACGCAGAATTCGGATCATCATGTCCCTTCTAGGATGATCAAATCGATCATGCCAAAGCTTGTACGAGTCAGAGTCCCAAAGATCCTGTTTGGCGACTACATGAGATTCAATAATCCGAATCGTAGTAAGGTAAAGACCACTAGATTGACTCATGAGTTTCTCTAATATACGTTTACGTCTGTATTCATGAGAAGTTATACATAAGAACTCAGTTTCATCTTCACAATGAGTTTCCAAGTGAAAGCTATTAGCGCGAATGTCCTTAAAGCTCAATAGGGTTCGGTGCCCTTTTGGGGCATAAAGAGCGTCGTGACATGGATCATAGTGCCATGAGGCAGAAAAAAGCGAGCGGTTCCACGCCCGAGAATCACAGGAGAAGATCAAATCATTGTCGTCACAGATAATTTACAATGCATTAACTCAAGAAAGAGTTGTCGGTTTCTTAGAATTGTGTGGGTTGATTCACTATCTGCGAGGCACTCGATCTCTCCAAGAGACATACCTACAAAAGAGAGTAGATATATGAGTAAATAGATCAATATTGAGCCATTTAGAAGGATTAAAAAAACTAAAAGTAGCAACAATCCCGAGAGTGCTGACATTTTCTCGCGCAGAAATGACTTTTGCGTACTAAAATAGTCATAACTCCTTCGTTAAAATAGATATGGACGAACCGTAAAATGTTCTGAAACTAGACTCGTAGAGCTTTCTAATAATATAAAGCTCACTGTCTGGTTCGTCCGGAGATGTTCACAAAGCTCAAACGAAGTGACTGTCCAGGGATGACATATTATTGTTTTTCACACATTTGGCATTAGCAAAGCTTTTGAAGCTTGCTGGTGGCATGGAGGCGTATGCTCAGCCACAAAGACGTGTTGATGATCAAATCCAAGTCTAGAGAACCTAGAGGGTTCGATGTTGATCCGGTTTTGCCAAGTCTTTAACGTCTTTTTCAAGATGACAATTGGGGTAATAACATAATGGAATCCAAAATCAAAAGCTTTCGGTAACTCCAAATTAAGTATGACCAGGCATGTCCGTGGAGGGTCGGTAGTGCAAGACACACTTAAACCACTAGCTCCTTAATTTCGGACAATTCTAAGACATCATACTAACTTGGATGAGCCTAGTTGAACAATTGATGATGAAAAATCCTCTATAAGTAAAAGACTTGAACCAAAAAACACGTTAATAACTCTCCTTGAGAGTCACGGCCCCGTACGTCACCTCCTTTAAGGGAGAGACAGAAGACGACGTTGATGCCATGTGTTATAAGATAGATGTAAATCAATTCGAACCATGTAGAGACAAGAATAACCAAAAAGAAATTTTATTAATATGCTGAAAAGAGTACATAAGGGTCTCAAAAAGAAATTGAGAAGAAAATTAAGCATGACATGCTAACGATGCCTTATTACATCATGACTTGTAAAAGTGAAAACAATCTAGCTGGTGACATCAAAGTCAGGGGCATCTAAGTCAGAACAATGTCCATTAGGGTCTGCGACCTTGAAGGTAACATTATGTTCAACTCTATTGTTTTCAATAGAATTGACTTCCATCAATTCCTTGTATTTCTTGAATGCGGCAACAACATTTGCAGAAACGCGACAGTTTTTGTACCAGTGGTCTTTGGACCCACATCAGTTGCATTGACCATTAGAGGCAGAAGAAGAGCGAACATGTTGCTTCCGAGGAGGAGCGGTGCCGCCTTTAGGGACGGTGGCACCGGTGTTTCGACGCCATGTGTTGGTATGACCACTAAAGCCACCACCTTGTCCCTGAGAACCAGAGGCACGGTGGTGTTGATTCCCACGTGCATAAGGTTCATTCCGATGTTGATCTTTGTGTTTCGGAGCTTTTTGACTCCGTTTGTTGTTGTAATTAGATTCCGGAATTTTTCGGGTGTCTACAGGATGCAAATTACGTTGATCATTGATCATGTTGTTCTTTTCTTCCATAAGGAGTTGTGTCATTAAGCCACTAAATGTAGTAATCCTCTTATTTGTGAACGCAAGGCGATATTGGTTCATTAGGATCTTAGCAGCTGAAGGGAAGGTCGAGAAAATCTTTTTAATCATGTCGGCATCACTTTTCTTGACTCCACGTGAGCTCAGTTGAGCTTGTAGGCAAAGCATATCCCTGTTGAAGTCGTCAACCTTCTTGTAATCCAAAAGTTAGATTTCATCCCAGCGAACATTTAGTTCTGGGAGCAAGGTCGAATGGATATTGCCGAAGCGTTCGGTAAGTGCATCCCACAGATCTTTTGGATCATGCTTCGATTGATACTACTTGTGCAGTGTGGGATCGATATGCTTACGAAGGAACATGAGCGCTTGAGATTTTATTCTCTTGTGGGGCGGTTCCTGAGTTGGATCGGGAAATATGGTCTCGGTCAGATCCTTAACAATGAAGGTCTGCTCTATGTCCGAGACCCAGCGATGGTACTCGGTACCATGGGCGTTGAGGACGTCGAATTCAATGCCTCTGTCCATTTGCATACAAGAGAGAACAAGTCGTATTAGTTTTCTGTTGAGACCCAAAAAGATACTCAAATACGATGCTTTTATATTGGTTTGTCTCTCTAGGGTTGATCAAACACAACCCTAAATGTCTGGAGTCGATCAAACACGACCCGAAAATTTTTTGTGAAGGTGATCAAACACACTTTCGAAATAGCAATAACCAAAGTTGATCAAAACAACTTTGGACTCGGGGAGGACAACCAGGATTTTGAGCCTGCAAAGACACCGTCCCAAACATAGAATGAAGTAGAAGGAAGGAGAGAAAACACTTTATCTCCCCCGAGGTTATTGAACTTGGAAGAGTTTTAGGGTTGTAAAGAAAACATATCGTAAAACTTGGATGCTTGATCGGACGAGAAGAAAACAACGGAGCAGGTTGTCGGGAAACGACGGTCGGAGAGCGATGGCGGCGGCGGCGGCCGAGGCAGGCCGGTAGTTTTCGGCTTTGGGTGTTTAGGGTTTGGAAAAAACTATTAGCTTCAAAGGGTTGAGCCAAGTGCTGATAACGTGATGAAGCGAAAGTAATTTGAGAATAGAGAATCGTGAAAGATGTGTATCTTATTTATTGATAGGAGCCATTTATATAGAGAATTACACAATACCTAATATGGTAAGGATATAATTACATAGATCTAGTCAAACTACATATCCTATTGGCATAAGGCCAATGTACACATAAAGAATATCCTAGAATAAAAACGTGTTTATCTAGGACTTTTTAGTTTAAATAACCACGATTTTAGAAAGCATGTTGGAGGTTGCTTATTTAAAACTGAATTTTTAAAAAATTGAATTTTTAAACCACAATACCAAACGAAGCCTAAATGTCTTTCCGCAAATCCCAAATCCAAAAATAAAAACCCTCCCAATAAAAGAAATCAGAGCCCAAAAGATGTTGACCATGAGACGAGTAGTATTTTGGGCCGGGTCGAGTTTCGACCCGCAGAACCCGGCCTTTTAAACCCGAACCAACAAAACAACGAAGCAAATGAAGTAAAGCGCACTAAGCAACAATTTATAACACGTATAATTTCCCCCATTAATATTTAATATTCCATCCTTTGAGAGAGTGGCCTGGATGAGATCCCCACATACAGCTTCTTCTTATTTCACTACGAAAATTCCATTTATAAAATCACAATAAACCTCTCCCTTCTTACCCTCTTTTTCTTTCTTAGATCTCTCTCATCTCTCTCTCTCCCTCCCTCCTTCGCTTTCCAGAGAGCCTTTCCGTTCTGCTGGTTCCACCAGATCTCAACTCGCTTCGAATCCCCACCGCAGGGTTCGAAGCGCTCGCGCCTCTCCGTTTCTCTCTCTCTTACTGGATTCGCAACCAGCTGTAGATCCGAGCCGTCGGTTCTGAGCCGTCGATCTGCGCAACCATGGCGGCGGCTAACGCTCCGATCACCATGAAGGAGGCCTTGACGGTTAGTTCTCAGCTCTGATTCTATGGTCTCTTAGTTCGATTAGTTCAATTTGTGTAGTAGAGCTCAGATAGTTGATTTTTCTGGTCAAATTCTGCTCGATTCGTAGCTTCAACTTCGTTTTCGGTACTCGAGCTTCGGATAGATCTGTTAGTCTGTGAAGTTTATAGTCTCTGTTCAGATCTGAGCTGTTAGCTCACTAGGAATAGCTGTGACTTTAGCAATTTGAATAGGAGTATATGTAGACTGAGAGGTTTTGACTATATTGGAAAGTGATTGACGAGTTCTCATTGTGATCTGATCTCTGATTGCAGCTTCCGAGCGTCGGGATTAATCCGCAATTCATAACGTTTACACATGTTACTATGGAGTCCGATAAGTACATATGTGTAAGGGAGACAGCGCCGCAGAATAGTATTGTGATTATTGATATGAGCATGCCGAATCAACCTTTGAGGAGGCCTATCACTGCAGACTCTGCACTAATGAATCCAAACTCCAAAATCCTTGCTTTGAAAGGTAGGTTATAGCTTATGACTGTGTATTCGTATTGATCTTAATTTGCAGTGGATGCACGATACAGTTTGTGTTTACATGCTTCTGCTTCAACTTGATGAACTTCAGTTTACTTAATTAGGACCACATTTTTAGTTCCAGCTCAACTTGCTATTACAATAGTTACATTTTGTGAAACCATCAGCAACTATCATATGCAGTTTAAGGTTTGCATTGGTTAAATTTATGGTTCTTGCGTCTAATCATTTCACTATGGGGTGGGGTTTATGCGGTCATTAGAAGATATACAGTCATTTGTTGATCATTGCTTTAGAATGTCTTTCCGTTTTGTTTGAATGCTTTATTGCTTTAAGCCACTTCACAACACAATTGTAGTGTTTGCATCTTTTTACTATCCTTTCATTGGCATTTCGGAAGTACTTTGGTTTTAGGGATAAATTGCTTTTCGTTTAAAAAATTAAGGCCATCAATCTACTTTTTTAGATGATCATTTTGAGATTGTAAAAATGTACTACGTGGAAAGTAATGGTCACTGTTGTTAGTGCTGGTTTCTTGATATTCTTTATTAGCAAGGTTTGCTCACTTATTTTCTTATGCATGTGAAGCTCAAGTCCAGGGATCTACTCAGGACCACCTTCAAATTTTTAACATTGAGATGAAAGCAAAACTGAAATCATACCTTATGCCTGAGCAGGTACTCACTTTATTGCTCACTAATGAGTACATGTTTTCAAATCTTAGTAGATTACATGTTTCAGATCTTAGTAAATTGCATGTTTCAGATCTGAACATATCTTCATTTTTCTTTGTAGATCGTCTTTTGGAAATGGATAACCCCAAAGATGTTGGGCCTTGTCACACAGACTACAGTATATCATTGGTCAATTGAAGGTAAATATGCCTTGATCCTCTTATTTGACTATCATGTTCAACTCATTTGGTTCTGTTTTCTGGAAACATAAACTTATGGTGTGCATCTCCCTTGTAGGTGAGTCTGAACCTGTAAAGGTATTTGAGCGAACAGCTAATTTGGTGAACAATCAGATAATAAATTACCGTTGTGATCCTTCTGAGAAGTGGTTGGTTCTGATTGGAATTGCTCCTGGTGCTCCTGAGGTATGTTGTTTTGTTTGTTAATCCCTGTGCACATAAGAGTGACCAGTTCTCATCTTAGGACCTTTCCGATATCTGCTTCGTAGATGACACCATGTTTTTTTACTGAAGTAATACAATATTAATTGCATGGTAGTGGGATGTGTGATCCAAGCATTTGAATGGCTTTACTGTTGCAAGCCCAAGAAAAACCAATATAGGTCTGATCTCGCACATTTTGTGTGGCATTTGCTAAATTTTTGGGTCTTTCTTCATTGTGATTTCAATAGGCCTGGTTCTGAATGTCTTCTGTTGTTCTGACTCTTGCTCAATGAGTGTTTTTAGCCTTACATCTAATTGTCTGTCTTCATCTGTAATATGATTTGACCAGTGTTCGTAGTTGTTCATTACGATACTGTGGCACTATATCCTCATTTCTGATTCAAAGTTTGCAATCTCTCTGGAGACTCCTACAGAAATTACTTCTGATTATGACAAACTTTGTTATACTGCTTCTGATTTTTAATCATGTTATATTTTCAGAGGCCACAATTGGTTAAAGGGAACTTGCAACTCTTCTCGGTGGATCAGCAGCGCAGTCAAGCTCTTGAAGCGCATGCCGCATCCTTCGCCCAGTACAAGGTGTGCAACTTTCCCTATTGCATTTCCAAGTCTTTATATATTCTCTTCCCCCTTCCATTTGCAGATATATGTTGATATATGTGTACATATGGACAAATAGTTTCATTGGACTTTATTGTTTTGAACAGGTTCCAGGGAATGAGAACCCTTCCATTCTGATTTCCTTTGCCACTAAGACGCTCAATGCTGGACAGATTACATCCAAGCTGCATGTTATTGAGCTCGGTGCCCAGCCAGGTTGGTATACATATTCTACTATGAGTTTCATATATGCTATCATTCCCTATCGACACCTGGACTAGTGTTGTGTTTAAATATGCATTTTTCTTTATCCAAGATCTCCCAGTTTGTGAGGACAGATAATGTTTCCTTTGATATTGGACTTGGAAACCTTATTTATGGTTAGTGGTGATTACTTGAAGTGATGTTGAATACATCTGCTGGGACTCCTTTTTAGAAGGAATTTTTTGGGTCATAAGAGTTATCTAGAATGGGAAGAAATAATTCAATTGGTGGTAATATGATTTCTATGTATGGTTAGTGGTGATTTAAAAGAAGAAGTAATGAGTTTGACTGGTTATGCAGGGAAGCCATCTTTTTCTAAGAAACAAGCAGATCTTTTCTTTCCTCCAGATTTTGCAGATGATTTCCCAGTTGCCATGCAGGTATGCAATTTGCTGATGCTTATTTGTATTGATTATATATTATACTATGCGGATCTCTAATGACTAATTAATTTGTTAACTTTGCAGATGTCTCACAAGTACAGTTTAATTTATGTAATTACAAAGCTGGGGCTACTATTTGTATACGACTTAGAGACAGCTAGTGCAGTTTACAGAAATAGAATTAGTCCAGATCCAATTTTCTTGACTACAGAAGCTTCTTCAGTGGGAGGTTTTTATGCGGTTAATAGGCGGGGCCAGGTGTTGTTGGCTACCATTAATGAGCAAACAATTGTGCCTTTTGTCAGTGGTCAGGTATGTTTGAATGTCTGTCCTTCCATTTGTGGTATCACAGTAGCAGCATTTTGTGCTGAGGTACTTTGTTTTAATTTCATTTGCAGTTAAACAATTTGGAGCTTGCTGTCAATCTGGCAAAAAGAGGAAATCTTCCTGGTGCTGAGAATCTGGTAGGCCATTTTTATTCATTGTTGAGTTGTGTTGTAAATAGGTCTTCTATGGCACTTTGGAATTATTATTTTTTATTTCTACTCTATTGCTCGTGTCGGATGAGGTGAGGGATGTCCAGTTTCTAAAGTGGCCGGCAACTTCGACCTACTTGTTTCATCTCCTGGATTCATTTCTGTCAAATTACTGATATGCCTACTTGTACATTACAGGTTGTCCAGCGTTTCCAAGAACTGTTTGCCCAGACAAAGTACAAAGAAGCTGCTGAACTGGCTGCTGAATCCCCGCAAGGAATTCTTCGTACACCGGATACAGTTGCTAAATTTCAGGTTCGTTTGCGTTATAAGCTGTATATGTAAATATTTGCTAGTATTTTTGTAGGTTCAGATCATATGTTCTTAATGTTTGTACTTGACTGAGTTTTAACTTTTTTTTTGTAATGGTGCAGAGTGTTCCTGTCCAAGCTGGGCAAACACCTCCTTTGTTGCAGTATTTTGGGACACTCTTAACGAGAGGGAAGCTGAATGCCTTTGAGTCATTGGAATTGTCACGTCTTGTTGTGAACCAGAACAAGAAGAATCTTTTGGAGAACTGGTTGGCAGAGGACAAACTGGAATGCAGTGAGGAACTTGGAGATCTTGTGAAGGTATTATTGCAAATTTGCAATGTGGATTAAACACGTATCTTTCAGATTTCTACATGTGTGGTCACTGTGGCCTTAACATCATCTCGGATGTTTTTGTTGCAGACTGTGGATAATGATCTGGCTTTGAAGATATACATTAAAGCCCGAGCAACTCCCAAAGTTGTTGCAGCGTTTGCCGAGCGAAGGGAATTTGACAAAATCCTGATCTACTCAAAGCAGGTAAAGAAATTTAATACATGTAGTAATGGTATCCAAAGTTCTGGTTATGAATTTGAGTTCTATTGATATCAATTTTTCCTATTGCTTTAGGTTGGCTACACACCTGACTATCTGTTCCTTTTGCAAACAATTCTCCGAGCAGACCCTCAGGTATTCAAAGAATATTCAATATGCTTGTAGTTGCTATTGTAGTCATTGAAAGTTGAAGGCATAGTTAGATTTCGTTGAGTGAAAGTCATTGAAAGAATATTCAATGGGTTGTGAGAATATGCTTGTTTTTGCTATTGTATTCATTGAAAGTTGAAGGCATAGTTAGATTTTGTTGAATGTCCAGTTCACATTAAAGTAGTTTGTTAATTACCCAAGAATTGCGGAGTAGAATTCCATGTTAGATGTTTTTGACATTTAATCTAAACTATCACTTTTGAATGTAGGGTGCTGTTAATTTTGCGTTAATGATGTCCCAAATGGAAGGTGGTTGTCCTGTTGATTACAACACCATTACAGATCTCTTTCTTCAGGTTTGTATACTACCGATTAAATCATACACTTTGTTTTGTCATATTATATCTGAAGAACATGCCTCATGCTCCTTATTTTATTTTTTCCTGTAGAGGAATCTGATTCGTGAGGCGACTGCTTTTCTACTGGATGTTTTGAAGCCAAATCTCCCTGAACACGCCTTTTTGCAGACAAAGGTTTTTATGCTCATAGCTATGTATTACTTGATTGTAGCCATGTTTACAGATGGTTGACTTTTTTCCGTCGGTGCAGGTCCTCGAGATTAACTTGGTTACTTTTCCAAACGTGGCTGATGCCATTTTAGCCAATGGTATGTTCAGTCATTATGATCGTCCTCGAATTGCCCAGTTATGTGAAAAAGCTGGTCTTTATGTGCGAGCTCTGCAAGTAAGATGTCTTCTGCTTATTTCATGGATCAAGTTTTTTCTCTTACCCGTCTGTTTCATCTCAAAATGTCAGCTGTGCTAAATTTCTTTACTCTGGTGCAGCACTACTCTGAGTTGCCTGATATTAAACGTGTCATAGTGAATACACATGCAATAGAGCCGCAATCTCTAGTGGAGTTTTTTGGTACTCTGTCAAAGGAATGGGCACTGGAGTGTATGAAGGATCTCTTGCTGGTCAATTTGAGAGGAAACCTTCAGATAATTGTGCAGGTACACTCACTTCTTGCCTCAGTCATGTTTAAAATATCTAGAGCATTAAATGAAGAGAACTAAGGCATGTCTGCACAGGTTGCTAAGGAGTACTCTGATCAGTTGGGTACTGATCAATGCATGAAGCTATTTGAGCAGTTCAAGTCATATGAAGGATTGTACTTCTTCCTCGGATCATTTTTGAGTTCAAGGTATTTTTCTGTAGAATACAGATTACTGGTTTACCTTTCCCTCCTTTTTTCAGAGGGACATCCTGTTTTTCTTGATTATGATATACCTCTTAATGGTTGGGCAGTGAGGATCCTGAAATCCACTTCAAGTACATTGAGGCTGCGGCCAAAACTGGACAAATTAAAGAGGTTGAGAGAGTCACCAGAGAATCAAATTTCTACGATGCTGAGAAAACAAAGAACTTTTTGATGGAAGCTAAGCTCCCAGATGCGCGACCCCTTATCAATGTTTGCGACCGTTTTGGTTTTGTTCCAGATCTCACCCACTACTTGTACACAAACAATATGCTCCGTTACATTGAGGGTTATGTCCAGAAGGTATTATTTTTGTTTTCTTTTTACAGTTATGAAAGTGTGGATAAGTTATTCTTTTTTTGATGATGTTTTACTCATTTCATAGGTGAATCCTTCAAATGCTCCTCTAGTTGTGGGACAGTTGCTAGATGATGAGTGCCCTGAAGATTTCATCAAAGGCTTGATTCTCTCTGTACGTTCATTGCTTCCAGTGGAGCCCCTTGTGGAGGAATGTGAGAAAAGGTTCATTACTGATCCTAATCTGTGTCCTTTTTGGTTGAATTCTCACTCCTTGGATCATGTTTTTCCTTGATCTGCATTAACTTTTTTTATTATATTAGGAATCGACTTCGTTTACTCACTCAGTTCTTGGAGCATCTTGTGAGTGAGGGAAGCCAGGATGTGCACGTCCACAATGCATTGGGTAAAATCATCATTGATAGTGGAAACAATCCAGAACACTTCCTCACCACGAACCCATATTATGATTCTCGTGTGGTGGGTAAATATTGTGAGAAACGTGATCCTACCCTGGCTGTTGTTGCTTATCGACGTGGACAATGTGATGATGAGCTTATCAATGTTACAAATAAAAACTCTTTGTTCAAGTTACAAGCAAGGTTGGTGATGCTTTTATATTATGTAACTTTGTACATCCACATCATTTTTGTTTCTGCCTTTTCATTTACCAATTCTCTGTGAACAGATATGTGGTTGAGAGGATGGATGAGGATCTTTGGGCTAAAGCTCTTGACCCTGAGAATGAATATAGAAGACAACTTATCGATCAAGTGGTTTCTACTGCCTTGCCCGAAAGCAAGAGTCCAGAACAAGTTTCTGCAGCTGTTAAGGCTTTCATGACAGCTGATTTGCCCCATGAATTAATTGAGCTTCTTGAAAAGATTGTGCTTCAGAACTCTGCCTTCAGTGGGAACTTTAATCTGCAGAATCTGCTAATTTTGACAGCCATCAAGGCAGATCCGTCTAGAGTTATGGACTATATTAATAGGCTGGACAATTTCGATGGACCTGCAGTTGGGGAAGTAGCTGTGGAAGCCCAACTCTTTGAGGAAGCATTTGCAATTTTCAAGAAATTCAACTTGAATGTACAGGCCGTCAATGTCTTGCTTGATAATATCCGAAGCATTGATAGGGCTGTAGAATTTGCATTCCGTGTCGAAGAGGATGCTGTTTGGAGTCAGGTTGGAAAGGCTCAACTCCGGGAGGGGCTTGTGAGCGATGCCATTGAGTCATTTATTCGAGCGGATGACGCCACACAATTCTTGGATGTTATTCGTGCTTCTGAGGATGCAGATGTTTACCATGACTTGGTGAGATACCTTCTGATGGTTAGGCAGAAGACAAGGAGCCGAGGGTAGACAGTGAGCTCATTTATGCATATGCCAAGATTGATAGGCTGGCTGACATTGAAGAGTTCATTCTTATGCCAAATGTCGCCAATCTCCAAAATGTTGGTGATCGCCTATATGATGAGGCCCTCTATGAGGCTGCAAAAATAATTTATGCTTTTATATCCAACTGGGCCAAGTTGGCTGTCACACTTGTGAAGCTCAAACAATTCCAAGGTGCTGTTGATGCAGCACGAAAAGCCAATAGTGCAAAGACATGGAAGGAAGTTTGCTTTGCTTGTGTTGATGCTGAGGAGTTCCGCTTAGCTCAAATTTGTGGTCTCAACATCATCATACAGGTAAATTGGTTTATTTATGCATTTATTTTTCAATGGATCCTCAGCTACAGTCTTTGCATGCTATTGCTATTTCTAACAATGATATGTGTAATTTCAACTTATAGGTGGATGATTTGGAGGAGGTCAGTGAATTCTACCAGAATAGAGGATGCTTCAATGAGCTAATATCTCTAATGGAAAGTGGTCTTGGCCTAGAACGTGCACACATGGGAATCTTTACTGAGTTGGGAGTTCTGTATGCTAGATACCGTCCTGAGAAACTAATGGAGCACATCAAACTGTTCTCAACTCGGTTAAATATTCCCAAGCTCATACGAGCTTGTGATGAGCAGCAGCATTGGAAGGAACTGACCTATTTATACATTCAATATGACGAGTTTGATAATGCTGCAACAACCATCATGAATCATTCCCCTGAAGCCTGGGATCACATGCAGTTCAAAGATGTGGCAGTTAAAGTTGCAAATGTGGAGCTATACTATAAGGCTGTGCACTTTTACTTGCAAGAGCACCCTGATCTCATCAATGATATTCTAAATGTTCTTGCTCTCCGTGTAGATCATACACGTGTGGTGGACATTATGCGAAAGGTAATTGATTTTGCAGGCACTCGATGGAACTTAGGTTACATGGGAAAAGACACTGAAAATAGTTTCTGTTTGGCTAGCGTCTGATGCTCCTTTGCATTTATAATTTCAGGCTGGTCACCTACTTCTTGTGAAGCCATACATGGTTGCTGTTCAGAGCAACAATGTCTCAGCTGTGAATGAGGCTTTGAATGAGATATATGTTGAAGAGGAAGACTATGAAAGATTGCGTGAATCAATTGATTTACATGACAGCTTTGATCAAATAGGTCTTGCTCAAAAGGTATGACTCGTTCAATTTCTAGCCTATTGTCTGTAAATGTGTTCCATGTGCAAGAGAATCAATTCCTTTGTCCTAATTTATACATGAGCAAGAGCCTTACACTACCATGTCTATTGTCAGATCGAAAAACACGAGCTTCTGGAAATGAGGCGTGTTGCTGCTTATATTTACAAGAAAGCTGGAAGGTGGAAGCAGTCCATTGCTTTATCAAAGAAAGATAAACTTTACAAAGATGCCATGGAGACCGCATCACAGTCTGGTGACCGTGAACTTGCAGAGGAATTGCTTGTTTACTTCATTGAACAGGTATAGTTTATTATCAGGAAAAAGCGGCATGTTATCAAGTTAACATTGTAGATGATTTAACATACAAGCTTATGCTCATATATATGTACTTTGTTCATATTTGCAGGGAAAGAAAGAATGCTTTGCGTCATGCCTCTTTGTCTGTTACGATTTGATTAGGCCAGATACTGCTCTTGAACTTGCGTGGATGAACAACATGATAGACTTTGCCTTCCCATATCTGCTACAGGTATTACTTGTTCATAATTCAAATATTCATGTTGTCAACTGTTCCTTGAGAGGGGTTAGAACACCCCTTTACTGTTCTACCGTTGTTGAAATTAATCTTATGATTCTTTTTTGCAGTTTATCCGTGAATACACCGGTAAAGTGGATGAACTGGTGAAGGACAGAATTGAAGCTCAGAACGAAATGAAGTCCAAGGAGAAGGAAGAGAAAGAAGTTATAGCACAGCAGGTACTGACTTTGAATTTCCCTTCTCCTATTCCTTTAAAGAAGTGGGCTCTTATGTATACTTTGCTTTCCGCTCCTCGTTCTTCATTGTTTTGCACTCTTAATTCATTGATCTGTTGTTCTTGCAGAACATGTATGCTCAACTGTTGCCTCTTGCTTTGCCGGCTCCACCAATGCCCGGTATGGGCGGAGGTATGGGAGGCATGGGCGGAGGGTTTGGTCCTCCACCTCCTATGGGAGGAATGGGCATGCCTCCGATGCCACCTTATGGCATGCCACCAATGGGCAGCAGCTACTGAGATGTGTGATGAACAATTGTTGTGGAACTCGATGGCGAATTTGTTGTCATAGTCAGTAGGGCAACCTGTCTGATAGAACTTCGCATTTTAGTGTAATTTTATTGGGCTTCCCTGCCCGTCTTTCTGATTTTGTCAGTCATTTGTTTTGATGGGTTGAAAAGGTGCAGTTTAAATAATCGTGTCAAATAGGTTGTGTGGATAGGAAAATCTTGTAATATTCTTTTGTATCTGAGGCATTGTGTTTTTTGGATGGTCAATGAGGGCGAGCTTAGAATTTTCTCCTCTGTATTAATTTGTTCTGTTTTTCAATCTTGCCTGGGTATAATACAAAACAGTACACTGATGATTTTGGAATGCTTTTGTTCCACTACTATTCAATATATGTGCAAATTGATTTAGCTACCGTGTTTTTCTCCCTTATTCATTTCTATCAAACATGGATATTGGATCAAGTGCATACTTCGTTAAAAAACAAGGATCTTATCAACAGAGCAATGGAATTTGGAAGCCATGTTTCTGTGAACTGAAATCTGTAAGCTCTTGAAGGAAACATTTATAGGTTTATGAAACACCAATTGTCTAGTATCACACTAAAAGACCATGGTCTGTCTATATGGATCATGATCATGTTCACACCAATCTGTTTCTGCCATTCTGAGTCTCTTCCCTTGTGTGTATGGCATCGCCACTCCTGTTGGCAGCATCCACTAATTCGGAACTTCCGGGGAAAACAGCTTCAGGTGAAATTAAAGTCTGTAGGCACGTAACTGATTGAAATCTGTGTACCTCTTTTGTTCTAAGGGGGTATCTGAATTCCTGTAGTTCAGGGATGTATAGTAACGGATCTGCTTTCGCACGATTGTTACGCGGAAGAATTAGAACTTCACCCTTCTCTAAAATCGATATAGAACCCACAGAAATAATACCATTTGACATAGTGCCATACAAGGACTCTTTAGCTTACTCTAGGAATCTCCCTCCTTGGTCCATATGGTATTAGAAAATGCTTGAAAGTGTTCTTCGAATTTTCAATATCAACAAAAGTGTAACCAGTAGTTGGAGTTTTATTACATGACGAAAAGATGGAAGACAATTCACGAATCAAAGATGTTCCCATATAATTACATCCAAGGAACCTACTACAAGTTATATATCCCTAAAAAAGGCATTAAAACTGACCCCATCCAAAGTTTTCCATCCTTCTCTTCTACTTCACTGATAAACCTCATGCTCTTTCCCTCACAATCTTCCAATACTTGCAAAACATCACCTTTCTCGCTTAACTTTATAGCAGTTGCATAAGCCTTTCCTCCTACCAGTAGTGAATGCAATCGCTTGAAGCCTAGAGGAAGCTTTAGGAGTGACTTTCCAGCCCATGTGTTAGACACCAACCACTTCGCGAGAAGTCCTTTCTTTGCATGTAATGCAACCCAAAACTCACCTTTCGAGTTCCTTCGGATATTATCTGGGAATCCCGGAAGTTTGGTAAATATATCTGTATCTCCAGCATTTGGACCATAAAGCCAATGCCTCAAGATCCTGCAATTAGTGGTTTCAGCTACTAGCACAAAGGAGTGGTCTTTGCTCAACGCAACACCATTGGCAAAAGCAAGACCTCGTAGTAAAACCACGACTTCTTGGCTAGATATATTGTACTTCAGTAATCTGCCAGTCTTGTCTCCATTCAAAATTGATGACATGAATTGTCTGCAAACTCATAAGAGCATAAAATTGCATACTTGTCAGTTCCTCCGGCAAAGAATTTGCACATATAGCATGGAAGGAAAAGCTTTATTCAGCCATTAATTTGTCCCACAGGAGCTTAATGTAGCATATATATAAAGTCTAAACTCTTAAAGGATTTTAGATTTCTTGTCTCAGGGCATATGGAGCAATAGAAAACAAAAACTAAGAAACACTAAATCTAGCTATCAGTTGAACTTTTAATTTGAATCAACTTCTACTTAGATGCCGAGACAGAAATGATTCATTCATATAGATGCAACACCTCTATAATTTGCACAGAATTTTTTCATACTTTGAGATTACAGTGATCATGGAAGCATCCGCTGTCTTGTACAGCTCAATAATTTTCCAGTGAGATGCACTGTTTCTGTCAAAGTTTAATAAGTCATGCAGATTTTTCAAACCATTGGACATCTCACCATCACCTTGTTGCTAGAAACTAAAATGAACTAAGCTGCTGAAATGAAAACTCTTCTACAAATCAATTTTAAAACCAAGGTGATATAATGTTACTGCAATAAACTACCTTCTGTGGAACACTGTACTCGAATCAGTGAAATAAATCACATCCTTCTTCTCATCAATGTCAATATCATTGGTGAAGTGAAGCTGCTTTCCTTCAACTTCTTTAACAACTTGAGATGCTAAACCTCCAGCAGGACCTACTACTTGTAAACCAAGGTATGCATCAGCAATATAGAGATCTCCAGTTTTCTTATTGAACCTTAGGCCTAAAGGTCTTCCACAAACATGCTCCAATTCTGGTGCAAAAGGCCTAACACACTCCTTCCTTGAAAACAAAAGTTCCAATCAATAAGACTTCATTACTAATATAAAAAACTAAAACAGAACCAATTAAAACCCAACATAGTAAAAAGTATCTCTATAAAATAGATATTGTGACTTGTGAGACATTCATTTAGATCAAATTTAACTGTACCCAAGTTGGAGTGTAATTATTAATCACTAGCAACAATCCTGAGTATTATCTCATTTCCTCTGAGCTTCACAGTCCACCATGAAATAAATTAGGAATAGTTTCTTTGGTCTCTTTAGATGGCATTACATCCTTGACCAATGGTAATCCTAATTTTTTATTTTATTTTTCCTATTATCCCTCACCACCTGGGCTCAACGGATAGTATAATAGTAAACCTCATTTTTCGGTAAGCGAAGAAAAGAAAACTGATGTTACCTCTCGGCATAGCATATCATTCAACAAATTTTAGCAATGACATCCATTTTTGTGCATCACGTCTCACAAACTAAATTTTACAATATATTTTGTTCTACTACTTTTAAAGTTCATGAGACAGATCTCGTGTGCTGGAAAAATCCAATTCCTCACGTTACCAACTGATATAAGTTGGCTCTTTTTTCTTTTATTTTATTTTCTGGAAATAAGACTAGTCTATTTGATAGTAGTCTAACTCTTGAAGTTTATTAAGGAGAGAACATAATTCTGCCGAATCAACTCCAATACATACTTCTTGGTAAGTACAACATGACATGCTTGCATTTGTGTTTGGTCAATCTCAGATTCTCAGTTGTAACGTACAACTGAAACTTGGAAATTTATAATTCCCTATACTTACCCTATTATTAACCAAGGAAAATTCTAGGCTAATAGAGTTCCACTCTCTGTCAGCAAATGAGACATGATATTTTGCAGAGAACCAATAATTCGTATAAAAGTGCTTTGATATAGGACCTTGCCTGTGTGTTTATAAGGGTTTGGGTATCTCCATCCATTGCCAATTGGTTTTGGATGTGAACCCAGACTACTTCATCAGTAACTAGTGACATAGCCTGCCTTGCAATATGTTTAAGTAGCTCAAGTACAATGCACTGAGCTCTAAATACAAGTTAATCCTCTAAAATCAGAAATTGTTTCTATCAGGCTGGTTTATCCAATTGCAGTGTCTTTACTTCACTTCAAGTTACTCTTTGCATAGCAATACATACTTGATATTTGTAGTTATTAGCTTTGCATTAGTGATCAAATCGTTTAGAACTGCAATTTTCATCTTTAAAGTAATGGAAGTAATAATAGTGATAAAAATTAAAGCATTGATGAAACTTGCTGACAGAGCATTCATAAGCAGCTAGCTAACTAAGCAGGAATGTAAAAGGGTTGGTTACCTTTGAGATGTGGTGACTGCGAAATCAGTCCAACGGTGGTGGTTGGGATCCCACTTGAGGATACGACCATCGGCGACACCGGTGTAAGGGCCATCACCGTTGGGGTCGAAAGCAAGACTCTCCGGCCCGACGGCTCCGGTGAGTTGGAGTATTTCGGAGGTGTGGAGAAGGTTTTGGGAACCCGGGATTGGACCCAACTTGAACAACTGGAGACTCATAACTATGGCCACTGTTGCTGCACACAACCTTAAATTTGGCTTCATCGCTTGATTGCCTTCTTTTGCTTCAGGCTAGATGGCAAACTTTGAAACACAAAAGTAGGAGCACTGTTCCTGATGCAAAAGTACTCAACTATTAAGACCCAGTTCAGCAGCTGTGTTTTGTGTTTTGAGAAGAATCGTTTTTAAAATAACATGGACACGCACATTGACTTCTGATACTTCTGATCTATGTTACACGCACACGGATATCGACACGACCACACACAAAACTTAAAAACTGAATATCTGATACGGCGGCTTGAACACGACAAATAAAATTATATATTTATATATAATAAATAAAAATATACTAAAATATGAAATAAGTTCATTACATTACTAAAATGGTAAAAGTTATAAATGGTCTCCGTGTTTGGGGTCATGGTTATATTGTCCTCGTTGTTTAAAATTGCTTAATGTTGGTCCTCGTGTTTTATATGTCAACTAATTTTAGTCCAATTTTAACATTCCGTCTAATACCGTTAGTGAGGTTATCACATGCCCGTCACATGCCGGGTTAATTTTGTCTTTTACCTTTAAACCTTAGTCACCAATTACTTTTTAACCACTGCACGTTTCATCTTCTATCGTTTCAAACCGCTTTCAAGAATACAAAAAAGAATCGAACTGCCATTATTATGTTCTTGGCCAGATGATTCATGGAGGAGAGAATCTTGATAGACGGCCTCATGACCCAGGTAAGAATACTGCGATTTATATCTGTGCTATTTTTCTTGGAAAAGAGTTAGCAAACTAGCTATTTTGAGGGTTCGAATTCTATGTAAGGTTATATGTAAGGGTTGGAAAAGGTGTTTTAGCGTAGGATTTGAGTTTAGGTTGAAGTTCTATCTCTATAAAAAGTCTATGCAGTGAATTTCAATCTTAAATTTACTCAGTATTGTTGGGTTATTAGATGTAATAGCTAATACACTAAATTATGATTGTCGACAAAGGTAGAACACCTGAGTTTTGAATCATATATAATAACAATTTAACATCATGTCAGATGTATAGCTGAATTAAACTGACCATGTAAAACCTCAAACAAAGTAGTGGCACCAGGGACAAATTTATAGATGAGGAGCTTCATGCTGTATACAAATTGAAAACTTTTTCTTTTCAGCTCTTTCTTCTTCTTTTTTAATCAAAGCCTTAAATTTTTATTAGTATGCATGGTACTTACAGATCTTTAATCAAATTGAAGGTAATGATATATTGAATTATAATTGGGATGAGATTCCTGATAACCTGCTCTCTCAAATCCCTGATGATTGTTTAAGGATTAAATTCAGTTTGCCCCCTCGTACTTTAGGTCAATAATCAGTTTGGTCTCATATCTTTTTTTTTTAATAACGTTGGTCCTTGTACTCTCAAACATCATCAACTAAGTCCAAAATTTTAATATGCTTTCAAAAATAATATTATTTGTTGACTTGAAACTGACATGGGGATCCACATTTGAGCTTTTTAACCTACAAATAAGGCAAATAAACATTCTAACGATGAAAAAAGTCATTTTTCAAGGACCAAACTCACCCATTTTTGCACTAAAATTCAAATTTTGGACTTAGATGATGTCATTTGAGAGTACAAGGACCAACGTTATTAAAAAAAAAGATATGGGACCAAACTGATTATTGACCTAAAGCATAAGGGGCAAACTGAATTTAATCTTTTGTTTAACCAAGTTTCCGGTCAATATCAACATACTAAAGTGTCACAGCTCCAATCTTCTTGCAATGTGGAACATGTATTGACTGAAGAAGAGAATTGTGTAATTGAAGAAGAGGAAGACATGTATGAAGGGGAAGATGATCAATTGCAACAGAACCCTCGATATGAACATGTAAGTGAGAGTGACGACTCTGACTATGAATTGTATGATGAAGAAAATGATGTTGCTATAGAGGAGGATCATTTATTTGATTATACTGTTGTGTTAACTCCATTACGGAGACCAAATGTTGAAGATGATGATACTTTTTCCCTAAACCGTTCAGAAGAGAATTTCATGTTGGAAGAGGAATATCCTATGGAATCAAGTCCCCTATTAACATTGAATTTCATGCAAGATAACATTGCACTAGAGAGATAATATGATTCTGATGATTTGAACAGTTCAGTGAATTCAGATGATGAAGAACAAGGAATGACTAAATATCCCGAATTCAACGCTGCCACAGATATGGAGAACCCTGTATTTGTGATTGGAATGTTGTTTGCTACAAAGAATGATGTGAAGGAAACAGTCTAGTGAATTCAGATGATGAAGAACAAGGAATGACTAAATATCCTGAGTTCAACGCTGCCACAGATATGGAGAACCCTGTATTTGTGATTGGAATGTTGTTTGCTACAAAGAATGATGTGAATGAAGCAATAAATGAGTATTCAATCAAAGGAGGTTATGAGACAACTATAAAAAATAATGATAGGATCCGGATTATGGCAAAGTGTATCCCAGGTTGTCCTTGGAAAATACGTGCATCTCCTAATGATGAAGGTACATGGCAAATCAAATCTCTGTTAAATGTGCATAATTGTAGTAGGTGATATAAAAATAAGCATGTGACCTATAAGTATATTGCTAAGAAGTGGTTGGATCGGTTTAGAGATGACTCTAAGTTATCCTTAAAAACGTTGAAGTTAGTAGAGGAAGACAAGAAGCCATTACAATGATTGAAGGCAACTATAAAGAGCATATAGTCGAATTGGGAGTATTGTGCAGAAGTGAGACAAACAAATATCAGTAGTAGTATGCTTGTGAGGGCAAATCCTCCATACTTTCAAAGCGATAGTTCTCTTTAGCTGATATATTAATTTATGTATATAATTACAATTCGTATAAATTAATATAAAGAAACTGAAGTAGTCCTATGTTATTATAGGGCAACTACTAGCTGTTGTTGGCATTGATGTCAATGACAATATGTATCAAATAGCCTATGTAGTGGTGGAGAGTGAAGATAAGGAAACATGGTGCTGGTTTCTACAACTACTGATTGAAGATCTTGGACCAGTTGAGACGCACATATGGAATTTTTTTTCTGATAAGCAAAAGGTAAAGTAGCATTTCTATCTCTGCTTGTTTTGTATTTATAAAATAGAATATTATTAGCTTAATATTTTGTCTCTGATCAGAAAATATATATAATTAGCCTAATAGTTTTTACATTTTGGTTTTAGGGTTTAGACGAGGCTTTTAAAATTGTTGTAGCAACGGCAAATCATAGATGGTGTGTGAGACACTTGTACGGGAATTTCAAGAAACTTCACAAAGGTAAGGCTTTGAAAGACTTGTTGTGGAGTGCTGCTAGGGCACCTAATAATGCTGAGTTTGAGATAGGAATGATGAAGTTGAAGAAGTTGAGTAAAGCTGCATATAACTGGTTGGTTGGAAAGATCATAGAAGATGGGCTAGGTGTAGGTTTACCAGTAGATTGAAGTGTGATATGCTTTTGAATAACTTATGTGAGACTTTCAACAATTGGATACTTACTGCTAGAGACCAGCCCATATTGACCATGTTGGAGATGATAAGGTGTAATCTCATAAGGAGATATTAAGTAAAAAGACAGCAAATTATTGAATTTTAAAATGTGGTATGTCCTAAAATTCAAAATAAGTTAAACAAGGCCATTCATGCCTCTAGGTACTATATACCAACAAACTCCGGAAATTTTGAATTTCAAGCGGGGAAGACTATAAAAGACAGGCATGTTGTGAATTTGAGAGAAAGGACATGTAGTTGTAGAAGGTGAGATTTGACAGAAATACAATGCCTGCATGTTGTTGAATGTATTCATCACAATAGGGAGAAACCAGAGGCATATGTAGATAGATATTACCACAAGTAGACATACTCGAAGGCTTATGAACCTATAATTCATCCAATCAAAGGGTTTGACATGTGGCCTAAGTGTAATCAAGAGCCCCTCTTACCCTCATTAGTGAAAAAGCAACCATGCAGGTCGAGGAAGGATAGGAGAAATGACCCAGAAATGGAGAAAGATCCTAACAATTCTATGCAGGTTGTGAGTAGAAAAGGAAAGACCACAACATGTATCAAGTGTTGGAGAAAATGTCACAACAGAAGAAGTTGTAAAAATCAGCCTCGAGATGCCCCTCCAAATATGTATGTTGATAAAAAATATGCTTATCTAAGGCCAGCAAGTGCTAGTGAAAGAAAAAGTCAAGGAAGTGGTGAAGTATCAGAACAAAGTTCAAGACAAGGCAACAAGGTATACATACAAAACTCAGATTAAATTGTATGTGATTGTATCCGATTTTTATTTTTCATGATATTTTGTATATTCTTTTTAATTTTTCAGAAAAGGAAGACTACAAGTGCTAGCCCAAATTTATGCCCGAATACACAACCGACTGAAACTTCAAATATGCCTACTGCAAACACCAATTCATGGCAAGGGCTGCATTGTAATCCACATGAGATGAGCTATGTATATCTCTTATTACCACTTAAATATGTTATATATATATATATATATATATATATATTTGTATTTGTATGACATTGTATGTTGAGAGCTGTAATTAAGTGGTCTTTTGCTTGTAGGTTCAAGTTCCACATCAACCTGTAATTACAAGAGTGTCAGGAGGTGGCACAATCTCAACAATTTCAAAGCATAATAACTCTTCCAATACGACTTTGATAAGAGCATAAAATGCGACGATTTTATAGTTTAACCTTTGCATTTAACTTGGCTATTTTCCTTTAAAAAGATTGTTTTAACTTTGTTATTTTCTTAGGTACTTCGTGGAGTAAGATAATGCAAATATGTGTTCAAGTGATGCGAACAAGGCTTCCACTACAAAGTAGAGATGTCAAGGATGGAGATTGATCACTCACATGGTCAAAAATATCAAGGAAAGGCGATGGAACCACTTCACCAAAATAGAAGCTGTAAACACAAAAAGCTGAAAACTGGTTTATGCTTATTTTCTCCGGTTTTCAAGGCCTATTTCCATGAGGTTCCGAGAATGTTTTCACTGAGATTACTGCCCAGATTTGTAGAGGTGCGTTTGTAGATCAATTTGGACTCAAGAATCATCCAAATCGGTGATGAAATCATGGAGTTATGAAGCGTCGAAGTTGGACAGAAAATCAGCAGTTCCGGAAAAGCTGTGCAGCAGTCAAGTTCGAGGCAGTGTTTGGGCTGGATTCTGAAAAGATTTCTTGGGGGTTTTTGCACGATTTTGAAGACTGACATCATTAATATAATTTCCCAAAAGCCAAGCCCAGATTATATATGGAAGACATTCAAAAGATAGCCCAAACATGGATTCTAATCAAAGAAGGAAACATAGTTTGAAAATGAAGCTTTGAAGACTTGGAGACTATTTAAGGCAAAACCCTAATACCATAATGTTTTTCTAAGCCATCATATGGGAAGAGGGAGCCATCAAGAACTCAAGGAGAAGGAGTAAAGTTCAGAGCCCAGAAGAGATCGATCTCTCGACTCAGAAAATCGATTTTTTCCCTTGTTTTTCATCTTTCGTATTTTCTTTTCTTCCGAATCTTATGAAATTCTCTGGTGTGTTTTCAAAGATGATGAGTAACTAATTTTCCCTTAGTTAGGGGCTGCTTTCAAGCCCTAGACATGGTGTAACTATGAAGTTGGCGTTTATTTAATTTGTTCCATGGATTTCGGATATTCATTGGTTTATCGTTATATCATTGATCAACTTTGTATGTTTATTGATGGTGGCCAACATTAGTATGCATGCTAGGTTGTAAATCTATGAATGTTTTGTATGATCATCATGTCTACTTGCATTCTAGAGTAGCGAGTGAGTGACTTGAGCCCATTCATATAAATCAATGTCTAGGTAGATTAGGACAACATCAGTACCGACATTGTCTAGCCTTATTCATAATCTTTTAGACCTTAATGACTTCTAGGTGAGAGCTGTGCGAGAACATCACTCTAGGCTCCATTCTAGATGCTAAGTTAAGTTGAAAACATCATTCTCTTAATATACCAAGTAAGAAAGATTGATAAGTTAAGTTCAACACATCATTGGCTTAGCTTGAGTAAGGATATCCGAATGAATTGAACATGTTAGTAAACACATCATAGGTGTAATCATTGTCTAGTGGTGAGGAGTAGTTCCTAACTAGTTTTTGTTATTTGATTTCCAAAACCAAAATCCCCAAATTTAGTTTTCTGTTTTTGAGCATTCTGTTCGTCATATTTCTGAATTTTGTTAGCATAGCAAAACTACACAGTTTTCCCCCAAATTTTGTGTGTGTCTTCGTCAGTGTGTCTAGTTTCTCCAGATTTAATTTTGTAATTTTTCGTTGGGTCTAGCTATAGTTTTTGTTTTCGTCTTTGTCTGGTGTCTGTTCAGTTTTTCAGAGTCATATTTGCAATTGTTAAGTCACAATCCTCTGCGGGAGACACCCTACTTTTCTATACTACCATCGATAACTTGATTGTGATTGCAGGGTTATTTATAAGTCTATTTTAGGCTTATCAACGACTACCTCAACTTCTAGAGTAAACATGTCTCAATAGAAGGTTGGAACTTCTATTCCTAAGTTCGGCACATCCTTAAATACAACACAAAAGAAATCTTCCAAGACGACTACGTCAACTTTAATACCAGAAAAGGTTCTGCACCCATATGGAGACCTCCTGGAATGACTCCTCGACAAAAAAATTGAGTAGTGTTGGTGACTTGGTGCCGTGCATATATGAAATTTTTAGATGTTTAATTTTGGTGTGTTTATTTTGTGGCTATATTTTCTTTAACTGTTCAGTTGCCTATTTTGATACTTAAGAATGTAATGTCAACGTGCTTGGCAAAATAAAAGAGTTCAACACTATTGTGGATGCTTGGAATGATTCTTAATTAAGTATGCTGAATTTGCGCAGCCACATTTGAAGAATGTATAATACTTCTTTGGTTTTTTGTTACTGGGCGGTGAAAAAGTTGTGTCTTGCTTCACCTAGTCTAATTACACGAATTTATGCAGCAAAAAGTTTCTTGCGATAATTGTAGTGATTGAGAAAAAATGATAAAAGACAAAATTAACCCAGCATGTGACGGACATGTGATAACCTCACTAACGGTGTTAGAGAGAATGTTAAAATTAGACTAAAATTAGTCGACATATAAAACACGAGGACCAACATTAAACAATTTTAAACCACGTGGATAAACATAACCATGACCCCAAACCACGGGGACCATTTATAACTCTTACCCTTTAATATATGTGCAAATTGATTTGACTAACGGAAATTTCGAGAAAATAACAGAAATTTCAAGAAAATATTAAAGATATTGTGGATATTTTAAACTCATGTGAGCAAAACCTATTCCAATATTTACCTTTTACTTTTTACCACTTCTGTCATAAGACAAAAAGCACTGTCGAAAATTTTGCTGGTATCAAATGTTCGAAACGAAATCGCAAACTTTACCAAACCAAAATACAAAGATCGACGTCAATGGCTGCTTACCAATTCTTCATCTGGCCTCTCATCACTCTCCTATCCGCCTTACTCCTCAAAATCTCCCTCCAAATATCCACCGCCAGAAACCACCGCAAGCACGCCGTCGCCTTCTTCCACCCCTACACCAACGACGGCGGCGGCGGCGAGCGAGTCCTCTGGTGCGCCGTCAAAGCCATCCAGGACGAAAACCCCAACCTCGACTGTCTCGTCTTCACCGGCGACCACGACTCCTCCCCTGAATCCCTCACTTCCCGCGCCGTCGATCGCTTCGGAGTCAAACTACTCCGCCCACCACAGGTACCGTGCTCTCTCCCGCACTCTATCACTATCGCCAATTTCAATTTCAATTTCAATTTGAATAAATTCTCAATTAAATTGATCAGGTGGTCCATCTGAACAAGCGGAAATGGATCGAGGAGGCTACGTATCCGAGATTGACTATGATCGGGCAGAGCTTGGGCTCTGTGTATTTGTGTTGGGAGGCATTGACTAAGTACACTCCAGATTACTATTTCGACACCAGCGGATATGCATTTACTTATCCAATTGCGAGGCTGTTTGGTTGTAGAGTCATCTGTTATACACATTACCCTACAATCAGCTTGGACATGCTCTCTCGTGTTCGACAGCGGAGCTCAATGTACAACAATGATGACTTCATTGCTCGGAGGTCTGTTTCGCACTTTCCATGATTTGATCATGATTTAATTTTGATGGATGAGTTGTTGATTTGTTGTGTGTTGTTGTGTAGCGAGTGGTTGTCGCGGTGCAAGATTGTGTATTACAATGTGTTTAGCTGGATGTACGGGATTGTAGGCTCGTGTGCTCATCTTGCCATGGTCAACTCTTCGTGGACTCAGGCGCATATCCAGAAGCTGTGGAAGATTCCGCAGCGTATTAAGCGTGTCTACCCTCCTTGCGATACTTCTGGACTTCAGGTTTGTCATGTTTGTTTGAAAAACAAACTTCATTTGGTTATGGTTGACATGCCTCGTGTACTTGCTAGACAGTGCATATCTTACAATAATAATGAAAATAATAACTGAAGAATGTTTTGAATTGAAGATAGAAGTGAAGGTAGCATAGCATAATAGGAGTTACAACTATAGTTTAGGCATACTATATGCACAATTTTGGTTAAAGAAGTAGATGCTGCAGGCACAGAGCTGCAAGGACATGTGGACTTAAAGTGTTGGTCCACAGAGCAGCAGCTCTAACTCTAAGGTGAATGCACATTGCCAAAGACACTAATGAGCCTACTGTGCCAAGAAATACTTTATGTGGTGGCAGGAATCAGTATCAGGTCTCGAAGACACTAGTAAGCCTAGTATGCCACAACAAAGTAAATAGTATGGAAGGATCATTATGAGGGCTAAAGAACAAGGATGAAACAAGGTTAATCATGCCACCATTACTTCTGTTGTGTACTCGAAGAATTCAGAATAGTTTGTGTTGGTTAGGAAGCAAGGAAGGGGATGATGTCCTCGTTCCTTCAGGGTTTGCTCCTAAGCTGGAATCGTAGGATGAAGATGTACCAAATATATTAAATCTTTTGAAGTACCGTAAGAAGCATGAAAACATTGAAACTAGAAAAGGTGATGATAGTATTGTCAGGCCAAATTTGAAATCTTCAATTGCAGAAGAAAGTTCTTTTAATATTAATATTTCATTTCTTTGTAACAATTCGCTGTCCACAGGTGCTTCCTTTGGAAAGACCAGCTGATCCTGCAAAAATCATATCTGTTGCTCAGTTTCGGCCAGAGAAGGTGGGCATTAAACCTTAATTGAGCACAAGGTACTAATAATTTGCGGCTCATTTAAGGAGCCTTTATTTGTTAATGATACTCGCAAGTCCTTTTTAACTTTATCTTTCTTTGCTCAGGCACATGGTCTCCAACTTGAGGCCTTTGCAGTTGCCGTAGGGAAATTAGATGCACACTTGCCCAGACCTAAGCTGCAGTTTGTGGGTAGTTGTCGGAATAAATCAGATGAGGAAAGACTAGAACATCTGAAAAATAAAGCAATTGAGCTGAAGGTGGATGGGGATGTGGAATTTCATAAAAATGTCATGTACAGGTCTGTGCCAAGGATTTTATGTTCTGCATTATTTTAACTCATCAACCTAACCTAGATACATGGTTGTCTGGACGTCTAGATAGCTTGTTCCTGTCCTGGACATCTCTTATACTGCCTTGTGTACACACAAGTTGACTGGCCTTGGCCGGCTTGATCTATTGATAGCTTTCCAATATATGTCTGAACCACAAAAGTAGACTTGGTATATTACATAGCGATAGCTTCTGGACATATTCACTTATGGAAAGGACTGGAGTTAATATGTTTTCCACATGTCTGTTCGTTAAATTAATTATTATTGGTTTCTTACAGTTAGGTTTATAGTTTCCACTTGTCATACAGTATGTTCTGAAATCATTTTAGCAGCCGTACTTTTACTGTAGAAATTTACTTCAGCTGTTGTTAGTTAGCTATCATGCTTGTAATGATCACCCTATGATGGATGTGTGATTAGTTTCTTAGCCTCCGTTGGTTTTCAAATCCACAGGGACTTGGTGCAACTTTTGGGTGGTGCCATTGCAGGAATCCATTCAATGACAGATGAACACTTCGGAATAAGTGTTGTGGAGTATATGGCTGCAGGAGCCATCCCAATTGGTCGGTGTTTCATTTGTTATTTGAACAAATAAACTTTCTCATGCCTGGGTTATTTTTTAGACTGATGTTGCTCAAATTTTTCTCCTTCATTCTTCAGCACACAATTCTGCCGGCCCACAGATGGACATTGTTCTAGCAGAAGATGGAGAGCAAACAGGATTCCTTGCCCGCACTGTGGATGAATATGCAGATGCCATCCTCAGTGTCATAAAGATGCCAGAAACTGAGAGGTTCAAGATGGCTGCAGCTGCAAGGCGACGGGCTGCCAGATTTTCTGAGCAAAGATTTTATGAAGATTTCAAAGCTGCAATCTCTCCGATACTACCCAGTAATTCCACATAATGACTTATCACAGTATACATGTACCTTAAATAGAAGAGAATTTTCACCAGCGCCCTTAGTTTTACAACAGTTGTGTAATCCAAAGATGGACCAGCAATTGAGAATTTTTTTTTTTTTTGATAGAAGAAAAAGAAAAAAAAAAAAGGTTACATATTGAGATTTTAACTCTATTCAGCACGGACTTGAACATGGCTTACATATCTAGGCTCTTTTCAAATCATCACCTTTTTCGAGTGCTTTCTTTTGAAAAGCATAAAGTAGAAAGTAGAAGATATATATCATATCAACTCGATCATCTTTGTTCGAGTATTTTTCATTTATAACATAAAGTAAAAGATAAATACATAAATAAATAATATAGCAATAAGTTGTGCTTAAGTCTTTAAAAATAAGTGTTCAACTACAATAAGGACTGATCGATTCCCTATATATTGATTAGGTTGTCAGTACCAAAAACCTTTCAGATCTCACCTCTGGTGGGTGAGTGAAGACAACAATGGCGGACGAAACAACCTTTCAGCCGTTGCAGAATTGGTCCGAACTTCCGATTGACGTTTTAGAACTGATTTTATCAAAATTGTCAGTGAGGTACATACTACGTTTGCAAGCAGTTTCTCGTTCCTTCTATAATTCTGTCAAATATGTGTTACAGTCGTCATCGTCGTCATTCACTTGCTTAGCTGAACCTCCATGGATCTACCTTGGTGTCGATCGTCGTGGGTTTCGTTTTCAAAGTCTTCATCAGGACCGCAAGATCTACCACTTGAATCAGAATAAGATGGCCCGGAAGTTTCGTGATCACATTTCCGTTGGATCGTCCCAATCTTGGCTGCTTCTTTTGGGCAAAACCCTAGATCTCACACTCTTGAATCCTATATTCGCAGTTCAATTTCCTCTCCCTCCCTGCACTACTATTCCATGTTTCAGTCCGTTTGATCAGAGGTCAATTTTATATAATGCTAATAAATTTAGCACAGTTAATGTATGGCTTTCGCAACTTTATCCGGTTAGGGTTTCGATCATGTATGGTGAAGGACCATATAATATACACAACAGCATTGCGTATTGTACAACGGATGCAGATGGTGAGTGGACAAAGCTGGATAAACATAACTGGAAAGGAGGGTTCATAAACAGCTGTTGCTATCGTGAGCAACTCTATGCATTACGGGAAGACATCACGGTTCAAGTATGGGATTTCTCGACTTCCCTTCCGATAAAAAGGATGGAAATCCGAGCTAATCATGCGCCTGTACGTGTGAAAACAGTCTACATAGCCAAAACAGTAGAAGATCTGCTGATCGTTATGAAATGTGGAAACAATATTTGTGTTTATAAGCTGGATTACAATTCTGATGGTAGCTACAGATGGGTAGAGGCAGAGTCCTTTGGCAATAGTGAATTGGTTTTGAAAGGATACGAGTCACTTTTAACCTCAAAAGCTGATGATGCTTCAGAAGGCAGTAGTACCTCATTTTACTTCACCTCTGGAGGAAGCCGTAGATTATTTGCGTATAGTCTTAGAGAGGAAAGAGCAGAACAGGTAAAAGATTTGGCAGTTAGCCTCCCTCTATTTGCTAAACTCTTTGATCCTAATCCTTCATTCTTTTATTAGGGTTTCAGCCATTATAATTTGAGGCATTGTACGTATGTGGTGATATAATTACTATATATGTGGAATGGATTCATGATTTTCATCTTGAGTTCACACGAATTCATACTATTTTACTTGTTTAAAGTTAGAGCCATTGTAGTGATCCTACGTACTACAGTATGTGGTAATGAGTCATGATGATCTTCATCTTGAGGGGTTCACCCGAATAGCATTTTACTTGTTCAAAGTTTACGTCGTTGGGGTTAACCAAAGTGACTGGAGAGTTGTGAATTATGCAATGTGTGCATGGCTAAGAATCGGGCTGTGATTTATATTAAGTGAGAATTTAAATTTTTGTATAATGAAAAAATGTATGTATCATGATCTCAAAACTCCATTCAGCATTCGCTGATTGAAACATGACTATGAGAGTATCATAACTAGGCTCAACTCGATCACCTTTTTTTAAAGGGTGTCTTAGTCTTTATAAATTAGGTTTTCAACTACAATAAGGATTGATCCATCCCCTATATATATATATATATATATTAGTCTTTTAGATTTTCCCCTGTTGGGTGAATGAAGACAACAATGGGGGACGAACAACCTTTCAGCCGTTGAAGAGTTGGTCCGAACTTCCGATTGACGTTTTAGAACTGATTTTATCAAAATAGTCAGCGAGGTACGTACTACGTTTCCAAGCAGTTTCTCGTTCCTTCTATAATTCTGTCACATGTGTTACAGTCGACGTCGTCATTCACTTGCTTAGCTGAACCGCCATGGCTCTACCTTGGTGTCGATCTTCGTGGGTTTCGTTTTCAAAGTCTTCATCAGGACCGCAAGATCTACCACTTGAATCAGAATAGGATGGCCTGGAAGTTCCGCGATCACGTTTGCGTTGGATCGTCGCAATCTTGGCTGCTTCTTTTGGGCAAAACCCTAGATCTTACTCTCTTGAATCCTAGCTATATTCGCAGTTCAATTTCCTCTCCCTCCCTGTACTACTATTCCATGCTTCAGTTCGTTTGATCATAGGTTAATGTTATATAATCACAGGTTCATGTTATATAATGCTAATACTTTTAGCACAGTTAATGTATGGCTTTCGCAACTTTATCCGGTTAGGGTTTCGATCATGTATGGTGAAGGACCATACCACATTGCGTATTGTACAACAGAGTCAGATGGTGAGTGGACAAAGCTGGATAAATATACCTGGAAAGGACTATACATGAGCAGTTGTTGCTATCTTGACCAACTCTATGCATTACGGGAAGACATGACGGTTGAACTATGGGATTTCTTGACTTCCCTTCCGATAAAGAGGATGGAAATCCGAGCTGATCATGCGCTTGTGGTTCACCTTGCTGTGGAAACAGTCTACATAGCCAGAACAGAAGAAGATCTGCTGATCGTTAACAGAGGGAGAAAGATTTGTGTTTATAAACTGAATTACAATTCTGATGCAGGTAGCTACAGATGGGTAGAGATCGAGTCCATTGGCAACAGTGAATTGATTTTGAATGAAAACGAGTCACTTTTAACCTCAAAAGCCGATGATGCTTCAGAAGGCATTAGTAACTCAATTTACTTCACCAACTATGGAAGCAGCAGTTTATTTGCTTATAGTTTAAGAGAGAAAAGAGCTGAACAGCTAAAAGATTTGGCAGTTCCCCTGTCTCCATTTGCTAGACTCTTTGATCCTAATCCTTCATTCTTTTATATATTAGGATTTCAGCCATATATTAATTTGTGAGGCATTGTGGTGATTGTATATGTGGAATGGATTCATGATCTTCATCTTGATTGAGTTCACACGAATTCATACTATTTTACTTGTTTAAAGTTTAAGCCACTTATCGTACTATGTGGTAATGAGTCATGATGATCTTCATTTTGAGGGGTACGGTTCACCCGAATAGTAATTTACTTGTTCAAAGTTTACGTCGTTGGGGTTAACCAAAGTGACTTGATCAGAGTTGTGAAGTATATGTTATGCATGTATGGTTGTGAATTGGGTTGTGATTTATATTAATGATAAATTGATTTTCATCTAACGAAAAATGTATATATCATGATCTCAAAACTTTATTTTTGCACACCTCACAGTATTTCTTTGTCAAAAACTTGTTCTCTCGAAATCAAAATGAAAGCCGAAAAGCCCAAACACAATATCATCGTTTGGGGTAGGCCAAACCCAACCGAAGCCCGTACATAGTTCGAAATGGCCTAGCCCAAGTTTTATCTTGAGTAAGCATGCTCGGCACGCGCTAAGATAGGCTGTGGTGCCATCTTCTTCTCATCCTCTCTGCCTGGATTACACACCATCCACTCCATTGCACCCACAACAGACGCAGTTACTCTCTCTCTCTCAGTCTAAATGGTTGGGCCGTAGACGACCAGAAAATGGCTGTTTCATTCTACTCACTACTCGGCTTCAATTCTACGGTAACTCTATAACCCACCATTTTGTTTCTTACTGATTATACAAACTTCATTATCATGGATGTTTTGAAAGACTGTGAATTGGGTTTGTTTCTACTTTGAAGCTCTGGAATGAGCAGCCATGGGTTGTTTTGTATTGAAGTAGATATTGGGTGGTGTTGAAGTTTAAATTAAACATAAAAGGAAGAATCTTGGCTTAAGAATGGAACTGTACATATAACTAACTCGAGAATGAGTCTTGGCTTTGTTTTGTGTCTTGAGGTTTGTCACTATTAGCTCCTAGGATCATGCTTGTGCTAGAGTTGCTTAGTTTTGTTGAGAAAACTTTTCCGGCAGGAAATGAAGGTTCCTTTGGTTGATTAGAGCAGTGAGTTTCTGAAATTTAATTTGGCTGAACTAATATCACTTAAAGGGAATATTCAGAAAACCATGTAACTTATTCTGAAGGTTGTCTTAATATTCCTATATCATTTAAGTGAGATTGTTCAAAATGGTTCTGCTTGAAACAATTGGTTTTATGTTGTGTTTTTGGGTTTTATGTGATCTGTATGTACTTTATTTGGGTTTTATGTTGTGTTTTTGGCAACTTCTGCTTGCATTGATAATTGACGATAGTTTTGTACTCTATTTGAAGTTACAAGCCAAGTATCAGAATGTGTCAAGATTTTCTGCTGGAGCTTCTACACCAACAGTCACACAATTCACATCTTCATTTGGAAAGTTTGGGCCAAGAAGGCATATAAACCGAAAAAGCTGGGGCTTATGTCTTTCCGTTACAGATAGCAATCAGCTTACCACAGAAACTGGTGATAAGTCTTCTGAAACTTCAAGTTCTCCTTCTGAGGATCCAATACCAGCTGTTAATTCTTCATCTTTGGGTACTTCTGCCAACAATAGTCAGTTCCAAACTAGTGCCATTGATGAGCCTAGTTCTCAAACCTCTGAGGCTTCCAAACTTGAGGAATCATCTCCTCCACCAAACTTGAAACCTAAATCAAAAAGATTGCCGCTAACAGCCAGGGAGAGACTGAGGGCAGCTAAGGTTCTCAGCCGTTACAACACAGAGTCAAAACCAGCTAGAAAGAAATCAGATAGGAGCAAGACTGTACTAGACGCCGCTAGAGCGAGCGATGGTGGGAAGGGAAGATCTGGACTTCCACAGGCCCCTACAAACATTTTTGATGACAGCAAGCGAGGAATGCCAAAGGATGGCCTAACTTGGGATTTTCCAGGGGGTGCTGATTTGTTTCTAATCATCTTCTCGTTTGTATTCATCAGCACAGTGATGTTTGCCACGACTTACTTTGTCTGGAAAGTTGGTGCTATCCATTTTAATGAAAATTGAGTTGAAGAAGCTGCTATCGTCTTAGTTCCTTCCGATCAATCCACCTTGATGCATCTCAACATTTTTGACAAGATATACATGTCAATGTACAAAGATTTGTAAGGTCAATATTTGTATCAGTTGAAATTTACTGCTCCTACACTCTTATAGCTTTGTTTCTTCGAAGTGTAAAATGATAGAAGCTATTCCTTTGAACTCTGCCTTCGAACCAAACTTGCGTACCAGACAGATTGTCTGTCTGATCCAACATTCAAGAACAACCTGTTAGAATGGACTTAGCATTATAAGTCTTAATGCATGACAACTTCTATAGAATAACATAATGAATATTGTGAGATTATTAATTGCATTATTATGATATGTTTATCTAAATGAAATTGTTAGATAAACAATGAAATACATTTGAATTATTTTGTATAACAAGATAACAGAGATAGGTTAATATTGTGGTATTTGTATGGAACTCAAAACTCTTTGATGGCTAAGAGTTTGAGCTATCCAAAATGTAGTATAAAAGGAGGTCCATGTGCACTCTAACTCACGCTAAAAACGAGTCTCTCTATCATAGCTTTGGTACTATAAAAAAATAATTAATATGTAATAAGAGTGTTGCACAGAAGATCTCTTTTGTAAGCCTTCTTCCCGCCTCTCTTCATCCCAATGGCTGCCCTAAACATTGAGCAAGGTACTAATTCTGTTCCTTGCGTATATATATCAGTACATGCATATACATATATGTTGTTGTATGTCTGATGCCATGATCTGATGCTTGTATATGCGATGATGATGTTTATGTACGTGTGTTTATGATAAGTGTTTTCTCTTTGTGGTTTTAGTGTAAGACAACCCCATGTGTTTATCATCTTTGTTGTGCTTGTGCATTTGTAATCAGTCACATGGTTCATTGTATCATCCGTCCATGAACAGTCACCACAGTAGGCTAAAGCTTAACCACTTTGCCATTCATCCTTTTAATCATAGCTCCTACCGACGATATAATTCTGCAGAAATTGTTGAAGCAATGGGACCCCAAAAGACTGCTGCGCTTGATATTTCGGTTTGGTGGTAAACACCACACAAATTATGAGAAGAAAATGGGGAACTCTGCAAAGCGAGTGGTTGATCAGATGTCGAATCACTCCTTAAAGTCCTCCCTTTATGGTCAAGTTACATTGTTCGAGTGAATTCGAGGGCCCTATATATCTCCGGCCGGTGATTCCTTATTAAAGCCTTTTGTCTAGTTGTGGAGTACAGCACTGGTAGTTTATGGAGGAAGACAAACCGAGCCACCAAAACTGGTGCCAACTTGAAGCTTCAATGCCTTATAGAAATCTTTAGTTGGATTTGTATAGATAGAATAGAACACTCGTCAGAACTTGTCATCAAGCATGCTACGCCTACATTACTCATGTCATCATTCACAATCTATAACATAACATACAAGATGAACATTGCAAAACGAAGCACAATACTAACGATAGAGAAGTTCATAATAGTTTCCAAGCTTTACTAGCGTAGATTCTTTGTAATGCATATCCCAAAGAAGAAAATACGGGAAGAAAAATGATGCATATCCTGGATAAGGATCAGGCTAGGGAACAAAGATACAGGCTTGTTCTACCAGTACAAGGGGTTTCATATATTTCGTAGTGATGCATGAGCATATAAAATAATATTTAATTATAGATTCGTAATCTTAGATATTTTGTTATTGAGATAGTTTTAAGGAATTATATTATAATTATTAGGATTTACGTTTAATTAGCTTTTCTTTTTAGCTTGAGGCTACTTATTCTCCAAGTATTGTAACCCATATAAATATGGATATTGTAATAGTTGTTAGGGAGCTTATGTTTTATAAATAAAATTAGTCTATTTGCGGCATGGATTTGTCATTTTCTACGAGTTTGCTACTCCTTATTTCTGGTGTCTGTTGAGTGACTGTTGGAGGTCTGTTCTCGATACCTGATCCGCATCAGTTGGTATCAGAGCTTTGACGAGTGCTTGGTGGATTCCATGTCTCAGGTCGGGCGAAGAGGCGAAGGTTTCAGAATGGAGGGTCGTGACGTCAACAACGACATGGCTGCAATCAAAAGGATGCTTCAGCAACTTGCGGTACATATCGATTGCATCGAAGCTCGACGACAGGGTCGTAAGAGTTCCGACGGGGAGAGAGACGTTACCACCTATCATCAACGTATTGATCGCATCGAAACTTTCAACCAAGATGGTGATGGTTCCGACAGGGAGATATGCGTTGGCCCATTTCATCGATGTGCTCCGTTGTGTGAGTCAGATGAAAGGGAAGAGCCTGTTAGTTTCGACTATGAAGGTTCAAATTCTATCTTTACTTTGTCAGTGAGTAATAATTCAGAAAAATAAAAAAAGATGGTATTGTGGATTTTAGTAAGCCACCGATTTATGATGATTGTTTTTGTGAGGTTTGTTGTGGCAATTGTGGTGTGGAAGAAGATGAAGATGCTAATTAAGAAGGACGCAATCAAAGCATTGAAGAAGGATATTGACCATAATTTTGTTGATTTTCTTAGAGTTAATGTCTTTATTATTCATATTCCCAAAGTCGTAGTTAATATTGTCAATCAGATCAATGATGGTGAAGGAAATTTTGGGATTGCGAGATTGAAGATGAAGAGAAAATTTAATTGATCATGATCAAACATTTATTCCAAATATCTATTTATTTGGAAAGGAAGAATTCAATTGCAAGCGAATTTGTCAAAAGAAGATTTGAAGCAGTGGAAGACTTTGTCTGGATTTTCTACAATCAATGATTCAAATTCGAGGACGAATTCTTTCCAACCAAATTAGTTTGATGCAGGAGCATATAAAACAATATTTAATTATAGATTCGTAATCTTTGATATTTTGTTATTGAGATAGTTTTAGATAATTATATTATAATTATTAGGATTTACATTTAATTAACTTTCATTTTTAGCTTGAGGCTACTTATTTTCCAAGTATTGTAACCCATATAAATATGTGTATTGTAATAGTTGTTAGGGAGCTTATGTTTTATGAATAAAATTAGTCTATTTACGGCATGGATGTGCCATTTTCTACGAGTTTACTACTCCTTATTTCTGATGTCTGTTGAGTGACTGTTGGAGGCCTGTTCTCGATACCTGATCCGCATCACGTAGGATTTCGAACAGCATCTAGTTCTAATATATTAAAAATCTACTTGCAGGAATATCAATCTCTAAGATCATGATCCTTGTTAGTTTTGTCCACTACTATTACCAAGTCAATGTATAGACAACAGTTCCTTTACAATCATTTAGTGTAGTGTATCTATGTCATTTTCACTCTTTCATTTTCATCTGCAATATTTGCATTAGGGCCTTGGCTATGCATCAAGAGCTAGCCCTGTTATTTGTACTACAAGTTTCATGGGGTGAGACGGTTACTTTCTCAATTATGTCAAAAACCATGTCATTTTCTAAACCCAAATCCAAATACAGTGGGGGTTAAATTGGTGATTTGGAAAGACAGTGGAATTTATAGTGCACTAAGCAATACAGGAAAAGAAGTCATATATTGAAATGACAGGCATATACTGCCAAGAAGAAATTTCATTTGACAAATTAAAGGGGCTTATGGATAACCACTAGCAATCACTTTCAAGATGTGGAGATCACACATTATTAGCGTAGTGCAAGGAACAGTGGATCTTGAACTTGATTGTATGAAATAAAAGGCAAAGAGGGTGGGAGAGTGAAGGTTCTAACTTTTGGCCATGGAGAATTGTTATTATGCTGAAGGGCCAAACTGGGTTAATCAGTACCAGACTGCAGCAGCAATGAGCAATGAGTCTTCTTCTTTCCAAGTTCCATGGCCTAATGTCTCTAACTCTACTCCATTCCAGTTCTGTGGAGGGTTTCCACCTTCATGGTCTTCAACGGCCGAAGGGCTTGCCGAAGAAGATAGAGCTGCAAGTGCTTCTAAGAGCCATAGCCAAGCCGAGAAGCGTCGCAGAGACAGAATCAATGCGCAGCTTGCAACTCTTAGGAAACTGATTCCCCAGTCTGACAAGGTAAACTGATCTCATCTCCCTCTCACACACTAACAAGGAAGTTCTTGCATACAACCATTGTATATAGGTGTCACATGTCCGTTATGTGATCAAGATTGTGAGATAAAGGTTGTACACATCGGTTTCATTTTTTTCAGACTATGCTACTTAGTAGTAGGTTTGTCATCTCGATAATATGTTTGGACACAAATCCGGAGCGCACTATAGGTGAGTGTGTATGTAGCTCAGAAGTGGTTTGGTGCTAGGCCAACTTTAGGTGTGTGTTCATGTACATGTTTCAACGCATTAGTAACTGATATGGAACCTTGATTTGATTGTGAAGATGGACAAGGCAGCTCTGTTGGGAAGTGTGATAGATGAAGTCAAGGATCTGAAGCGAAGAGCAAATGAAGTGAGCAAAGCCTTGATGGTTCCAACTGAATTTGATGATGTAACTGTTAGTCAATGTGATCTTGTTCATGAGGGTACTCCTACAAACTCCACCAGCATTAACAAAAACAAGGACAATAGTATTATGATAAGGGTATCTGTTTGCTGTGATGACCAGCCGGAGTTGTTCAGGGAGCTCATTCAAGTCCTCAAACGCCTAAAACTGACTGCAATGAAAGCTGATATCGCTAGTGCAGGTGGCAGGATCAAAAGCATTTTAGTCCTTTGCTCCAAGGATAGTGAAGAGACCGTCTCCATAAGCAATCTCAAACAAGCCCTTAAGTTGGTGTTGAGTAAAATCGCGGCGTCATCTGCAACGCCAAATTGTCGAATTAGAAGCAAGAGGCAGAGGTTCTTCTTGCCCTTCCAATACCCAAAGTAGATTTTTCTCAAGAATCTTGAGTGTCCCTTTGATGATTTAATGTGTTGAAGTATTACCCCCTATTGCTAATTGTGTTCTTCCCCCGGGAGACACATGATTCAATTATGCATTGAATGGACGGATGGAAAAGACATAAGACATAAGGGAGTAGGCACAATATATATTGATCATGTTGCTTCCCTACCACATGAAGAAGTGAAGTTCATTCTAGGACCACTGATTGTTTTGCTTCATTGATAGCAACTATGCCTTGCTTCCTCATCTCAACATCATCAGAAGAATGAACAACAATTATTAGATGATTTGCTTAGCTCCTTGTCTTCTAAAAGTTTCATTTTATCACAAATTTGTGAAATTTATGTCGAAAAGAATAATGCATTTGCAATCTACTCTTGTTGTTATGCACTGTGCTGTATTACACAATCAAACTCTAACCCTGAAGGAGAAGCAAAAGAAAATACCCATATACAGAGACAACGATTGACCAGACATACGACTACATAACGCGCTTGCTTCATGTAAGATTATCTCCTCAAATACTACAGCTAAATGTACCTCATTTAAGATTGCACCCTAATCTCTATGCGCTATCCATGAAGCAACATTCCATCAAAACATAAAAATGGACAAATTAAAAAAAAAAATGGACAAATTAAGTGTGGAATTAACGGACCAAGCTAATTGATCTCTAATGGGCAAACACTGCTTAAACAAGCCTAACGAGAACAAATATTGAAATGAAAATGGAAAAGAGGATTCGAACTTTTTGACTAGGAATCAAGTTTTACCACAAGTCCACAACAGCAATTTCTCTATTCTCTAACTACCTATAACTAACTAGAACAAATCTCCTAGTCAGAGACTTCGGATCAGATTTTTAGTGCGTAGTAGTAGAAAGAACAATTAGTTGCAAAATTAAACCAACATGTTTTACCTACTTTCCAATCCCAACTCCATTTTTGCTTCAAAACTATGACCTCAAAGGCTCAAACATATCAAAACAATGATCAATAAAAAAATTAATTTACTTTTTAACCGCATAACCAACTCCCTTAAATGAGTCCATTTTAACTGAACTGTAAGCCGTTACGGGTGACGACACTATCACTTCTACAGTTTTCAACCCACCTAATTCCCGCCGTAACGGCGCCCTCTCCGTTTTGTCAGTTGCTGTGCACTTAATGAGCTCTCTCTGCTTAGAAACCGACGACCGTTACACCACCTCTCCTCCACTCCAAAATGTAAAAGTGTCATCACCACCGTTAACGCTGAAACAGAGTCATCAGATTGACGGATAAGACGAGCCGTGAAGATTGAAGAGGAAGTTATAACCTCCGGTACCAGAAACCAAAACCCACTCCTTAAACCTCGACGATGATGCAGAAAATAAAATTAAAGAAAAATGGGAAACAGAAACAGAAATGGGGAAACGCGTTTCGAAGTTAAATTTCTGTTATGTGAATAAGAGCGGTTTTACGGTTCATGCATGCCAACAACTCCTCCCTTCTTTCATCCAAAACGGTTAAAAATCCTCATCTCCTTCTCTCTTTTCAACTCCATCCCAACATTTCTTCTTCTCTTTCCTGGTTTACTTTTTCTCTCTGGAAAACTAAGATGAGCGGCGGCGCCGGCGATAACAGAGTGAAGGGGTCGTGGAGTCCACAGGAGGACGCGACTCTGATCAAGCTCGTGGCGGAGCACGGCCCGCGCAACTGGTCCTTGATCAGCTCCGGTATTCCAGGTAGGTCCGGTAAGTCGTGTAGGCTGCGGTGGTGCAACCAGCTCAGCCCCGACGTGCAGCACAAGCCGTTCACGCCGGCGGAGGACGCGGCTATTGTTACAGCCCACGCGCTTCACGGCAACAAGTGGGCCACAATCGCTCGGCTCCTTCCTGGACGTACCGACAATGCGATCAAGAACCACTGGAACTCCACGCTCCGGCGGAGAAGGCTGGCCGAGTCGAGCTCGACTTCGTCGGAGTCCGTGAAGCGGTTGATCGTCGGCGGCGGTGCCGTGTCGGAGGAGCCGGAGATGAAGCGGCAGTGTTTGCGTGGGTCGGAGGAGGAGAGTGGTTTCAAAGCGGTTACGGCGGGAGTGGAGGGCGTGCTGACGTCACTGACGCTGTCGCCGCCTGGGGAGAAAGTGGGAGACGACGTCGTTTTGAAGAGTGAGGAGGAGGAAGAGGAGAATGAGGAGCATCAAGAGGAGGCGGTGGATGACGGGGAGAAATGTACGGTGGAGATGGAGGAGACATGTTTGATGAGCATGATGCAGAGGATAATAGCCCAGGAGGTGAGGAACTACATCGAGAGCTTACGGGCCGAGAATGGGCTTGCGTTTGGGCTTCAGTCAGCCGTCCATGATCCGAAATGTTGACGAAAGGTTATATCAGAATGTTTAGCTTCAGTCTTTTGGTTTCAGTTCCAATGGTGTCTTTGAAGTTCTGAAATCGTCGCGTTGATATGTCTCGTATGTAACGCTTGTTGATGACAAAGAATTGAGTTTCTAATTAACAATTTGGTAGATCTTTTAGCATAAAATTAACCCAGGTTTCCATAGGATAATCAAGGACAATGCTTAACATGTAGCCTACAACAGCAGATAATGTTCAAGAACACAAAGGGACTAAATATATCAGCTGCAAGAGTGCAAGTTCACCGGACAACTGGACATAGGGCTGACAATTTGAGCCATGTCGAAACTAACCAACCGTATTACCTAGTTGGTATACCAAAGACTTGGTAACCGACTTACTTGGTGCGGATATCGTATCAGTCTTGGTAACATAGTTGATACTTGGTATTGAGATTTTCATACAATCAGTATACCGTACCAACCATGTATGTGTAATTATGTAAAAATACATATATATCTATGTAAGAAACGAGAATTGAACTTCTAATCTCTTACAAACAACCTATAAAATATATAATATATGTAAAGATAATTAAAATATATGCATAATATATAATATATGTATTGTATTATATTTATAACATCCTAATATATAAATACAATTAAAATATAAAATGTTTAAATTTTGACAAAAGATATGTTTCAAAACCATAACTGCTCTGATAGGAAATATGACCACATACCTTTAGACAAAAACCATCATTGCATTATATTTATGAAAAAATTATATTTATCACTTCATTTTTTAGGCCACAATCTAAACTTGGTAAAAACCTATTACTAACCATACCAACTAAGTTGGTATACCAAATTCGACAGTTGGTTTTAGTAAAGGATTTTCCCTACCAATCATAAATTGGTTGATACATGGTTTTGGTAAATAAAATCGGTACACCTACCCATGTCAGCCCTAACTAGACATCACAATACTAAGGTATGATTATTGTGACTTTGTGATACTACAGATACCATCTCTCCTGAACACCTGAACACTGACGTCTAACTTTGCACAAAAATGCTTCAATCTCAAAAGTTACATGCGATTTCAACAAACAATATTGAACATCTCTAATATCCAAAGGAAATGGTAAAACTACTGCTTTCTAAACAATGCCTTCTGAAATGAAGATACCGTATGTGGTAATGTGCTAAGATCCTAAGCTGACTCGGATCAACCGTAACAGACTTGAGTCTGAACTTTAAAAAATGGCAAGCATTTACAAACTTTTTATTTCTGTTCAACAGGGAGTAGAGAACATATCAAAGGAACTCGCATATAAAAAACAAAACCCACTCAATGGTATGCCTCTAAAAGCTAGGGAGATACGACCCCAAAACATGAGGCTGAACAAGACTCTAAAACTACCAGCATATCAAAAATGAACGCTGTGCTCAGAGCCTCGGACAAACAAAGAACATTAAAATCCTATCATAACAAAGGAATGCCGCGCTCAGACACAGGTAGTTCGATGCATATCACAAACCAATTAATGGAACCAAACTTCAATCCATATAGCTATCACAGCAAAGATGAGATAGCTAAACATCTATCAACATAACCACCACACTATCATAACAGCACATCCCATTCAATGATCAACCTCTTAAAAGACTCTGGACATGAGGCTGAACAAGACAACAAAGACGCTGTGAACAGGACACTAACATCACCAGCAAATAAATATCACGACCTGCTAATTCAAACAAAGCACCTGAAATTCTAGTCCTAACAATGGTCATACATGAGACGTCTAAACCTCTAACAACATAACCAGCAAACTATCAGCTCAAATCTCTATATCACATCAAAAAAATCACATTCACAATATAACATCAATCGCAATCGAAAAACATAAACACAAACATCAGCCACAAAATAGATATTAGTTCAAATCCGACTGAATTAAGCAAAATGTGTTCAAACACAGTACAAATTTATAAATAGGTTACTACAACTGAACTAATCGATGCTGATTACTTGATTAGAAACACGAAAAAAAGGAAATTCCGGCCAAGCTGAACTTCGATCGATGACGACGGGCGACTACTTGGATCGCTGTCTCATCTTTCGGCGCTTCCTCTTCAACCTCCTCATTCTCTTCTTCTTCCACTGAAACACACCACAAACACAATCATCAACAACAGAAAAGGAAGAACGATCCAAAAACAGAGAGCAACGAATCACAAAGAGAGTGACACAGAGGTAGAAGGAGGTCTTACCTTGGCCCTCATGGTGCGGCTGAAATGAAATTGGCTATCGAAACCCTAGATGTGCAGAGAAGGCTGCGAATGAGAGGAAGTGATAGCGGCTTTGGGAGGGTCTTGGATGTGAGAGCGTTGCGACTATTTATATTGAGGGTGTGAAACCCTAAAGGCTTTACCACGGCATCGTGGGTTGGGCCTGGTCTTACTACCCGCCTTTATTTTGATCGAAAATATAGACCCAATAGTTTCACTCTGGGCTGATGGGTTGTCCTAATGCAATTGTACCCAACGGACGGATTTTGAAAATACAAAATTACATGCATATTGTTAGGATCAGAATCCATAAGAAACATCTAAATTAAAAGAAATCTAAAAGAGATAAACTAAACAACATTTATATCATTCATCCATAACTGAATAAGAGAAGTTTATAACATTTATATAACCTACAGTTGTAGAGAATAACTACTTCGATAACTACCTACTTGGGCCAAACGGGCCTTGAGTCCTACAACATATAATATGGGCTAAGCCATGTACACAATACAAAGAAGAAGACTACTGCTACTACAGATAATACAGAATATCATACGAAGTGGTTGTGGTTCCATCACATATTGATTCAAAAAAAAATTGTATACACGGTGGGTGTGTAGTATCCGTTGCAATCTTAATCATTATAAAAATTTAAATGCATCTGTATTATGTGTTTTAAGCTTCACGATACATGTCGTGTTGTTTTGGTCACGTTTTCTAATTGGGCTGAAACAGTTGTGACGTTTGATTAGTGATTAGGCTTAAGCATATGTGAAGATTTAACGTTTGCACCTGAATTTGTCCGGTCTAATGAATATGTGTTTTTGATTCTCCAAAGCCCACACCCGAAGATGTAAATTTTGAATCTTTATGTTTTGATATTTCTTCTTTTTGTTGAGTGCGCGAGTTCATCATGTGTCGACTAAGAAATTCAAAACGACAGGATATGCGACTAGATAATTACGGACATCCATTATTGGAAATGATACATTTCACTTGAGAAGTGAAGTCAGCTTTGTTGTAGCCCCCTCGTAGATAGACATATGTATAGCAACTTGCTGAGGGTTGGACAAGGTGATAGAGACCAATTATGGGTTCGTATAAATCAAGAAATAAGTTAAGGTTGGATTTAGGTAACACTTGGAAGGGCGCACCAGATTAATTTTGGCAAACTAAAGGGTTTTGTGTGTCAATAACAAATACCACTGGCACACCGGGTTAGAAACTTTCCTCTACTAGAAAACATCGGCACGTTCGTTTTCCTTCAAAGCAAGAAAACGACTTTGTTTCTGAAAACATTCGTCAAAACCTTAGCGGCCACTTTCAGTGGTGTCTTCGCCAGTTGGACCAGTTGCACACTTGCATGCATACAACAAACTAGTCGCTGGCTCATCTTAGATTCCACTCATCTTCATATTCAACAAAGCAATATGAACAAGAAAAATGATAACAATTACGTCCAGAAAAGAATCTACACAATCGATCGATCTGTTTCTATTAGAAGATTTAATTTACAGTTTCTAGGATGGTAAAGAATTATAATTCAAAGTAAATTAAAATACTATACAATTAGTAGTCGTCACTGTACGATGATTTGCAGAGCGTCGTCGGTGTTTGACCCGAGCGACGTGCGGCAGAGGGGGCAACTGGACTGAGCGCTGAGCCACGTATCGATGCAGTCGGAGTGGTAGCAATGGCGGCACTGAGGGAGAACTTTAACCTTCTCGCCGTCTCCGAAAACTCCGAGACATATAGAACACTCACCGCATCCTGCTTCCACGTCGGAGTCGCCGGAGGACTGATACAATATTATAGGTAAACCTCGAATCAGGGCAGCGTCGAGGCCGCGCGGCTTCTGCGTGGGCGCGTCGGAGGAGGAAGATGAGTTGGAGGGGTGGTGTCGGCAGACCCATCTGGCGTAGAGCAAGAAGACGGCGACGAGGAGGACGACTGTGAAGAGGATCACGACGAAGAAGAGGGTTCGGCCCTTGACTTGGAACTCTTTGTCGTCGAGGACGGTGTAGTGGCCGTGAAAGATTCCGGAAGAATCTGCAGTCGACATTAGGGTTTTGGTGGGAGGTTTTTCTGGTGGAGGTTTTTGATTTGGTTGGAAAAGAAGGGTGGTTGTTGGTTTATATAGGCAGTGGTGGTGGCGGGATATTATGCTAGTAGAGCTACAAGTAGAATTAGTTGTGGTTTCACACACAGTTCTTGGATGAGTGTTTAATTTATAAAACGAAAATAAGATAAGTTATTGTAAGAATGTTGAGAGTGGCCACGATTGGAGGGTTCCTTATTTTGACTTGGAAATTTTTTTATTTTTTTGGGTAAGTTTATCTTGAAAAACTTAATCAATTTGTGTCTCTCTTTTTTCTAAGGGCCTCCTTTGATGATTAGTTTTCAAAGGGATAGGGTATGTTTCCGCAGCATGCATGTCTCTTTCAAAGTACTGGACTTCACTCAGTTTTGATCTCAGTTCAATAATTGGAAGAGATTAAGCAGTTAAAAAATTGTTGATTGATATGGTAAAAGTTACGATTTGGATTGATATACATAGCTGTGGTGATTTCTTCTCACGTTACTTGTTTCATTGGAGAGGATCTTGTTGTTTCTTGCCTGCTATTCTCATTGTTCTTTATTGGTTACTGATGCAGAATTGCGTGATACTAGCTCATGTGTATTGACTGAAGTTTACGTCTACACAAGATGGGAAAGTAAACAAATCTTCAACCTAAAAAAGAAAACTAAATTTGGTGGTAAACCCAACCTTTTGTATATGCAGCTGCCGTTTATTGTACAGTGATCATTTTGATTCAATATGGTTATGTTTGATACCAGATATAACATCTTCATCAAAAGACTGGAAGACTAAGAATTTGATGATCGCTAATTTGCATGTTTGGATCGAGATGTATTGTTGTTTTACCACTTCAATTTGTCATTGATCTGCTTTTTGACAAGTAATATGTATAGGAGCCTCGTAAGAATGTCACTAGCTGCTTGGATCACAACTTAGTGACTAATTAGTGGTAGCAAACTGGATAGTTAAAGTAGTACACACTAATTAAATTAATAAAAATGTGGAAGAAAATGAATATGGTGAATTAATCCAGCCATCCAGATAACGAAAGGTCATATTAATCTTCGAAAGGACGTTTTCCTATGAGAACTACATATTTCATTTGTTCTATATATCTGATCTATATCTGCATATATAGTTCATCTTGAAATAGCAAATTGGGTTCGATTCAGTATTTGATCCAATGCTGTTGTTTTACCTGTTTAATTTGCTTTCGTTGTTTTGAATTTGAGGGTGAATTTCTTCAAAATTAAACTAGAAGTTGCAAATAATCTGACCAAGGAATAGTAGTACTAGACACTAGACAGTAGCTCAAACTCCCATTTTCTGCTATGCTCAATTGATAGGATCATTGGAACAAGGAGACAGCGTGGTTTTTATGTCTAAATGTTGTTTAACTTTTTGAAAATGTTATTTTCAAAAAAAAATGTTGTTTACCTTGGTTGATACTCGTAGGTAAATGATTCTTGTAAGCAAGCTCTTTTGATTCTTCTTGCTTGCTACTTTATTTCCAAGATCTTTTTCGGATGCGACTAATATTAATTTGGCAAATAAAGCTATGTCTTGTACGAACAGATTAAGATTTGAGCTTATAATAGTAGCCTCCTCATCATTGCACTTGAACCAGAAGTAGGCATTTCATTCCTAAGAGTACCACAATTGTACATACGAGTCCTTATTAATCATTTTTGAGTTGGAACTAGCTAGTTGGCACTCAATAGCTATATATCAGATATTATTGGTTAATATTGCAAAGTCTAAAAGGAGGGAAAAAGGAGACCCAGCTGAGGATTCTCGAGTCTCGAACATTTTCAAGAAAAAAGAAAAAGGAGATGATCATATAAATATTACTGCTAAAGGCAAAATAAATCAGACACAGTTGTACACAGTTGTGGTACTCTCCAAATTAACCCATCAGAATACGAGGTTCCTATCAATTGAGTGCTACGTCTTACTTGATTCATCTCAATCCACTCTCCATGCCGTGTATTGGGAATAAGATGTTAAAAGTTGCACGTACCGTTCGTAGTTAGTGTCTTTGAGAATCGACCAAATATTTTAAATCACTTCAGGATTAGAGTGCAGACAGATAACAAGGTGAAGACTGTTGGCGAATGATATCTACATCAACTTTAATATTCTCACATCAAAATCTTGTTCAAGTTGATCCGTTACAATTTACAAATATGTATGCAGTACTGAGTACTGTAGACTCTGCTTAAGAAGCAAGTATACGCAAGTCGCAGGCATCCGTTAATATAACACTAAAAATTATCATTTTTGAATTGCTTATAGTAATCAACCACTTGATTGTCGATTTGTTATCTACGATGGATAAACATGTAAACGTAAGACCATGATGGATAAACCGTAAGACTGAAACTAAAAAATTGTTATATACGAACTAACAGGTCCGAACTCTTCACTTGTCTTCTCATCTGAAAGCTTATGTGCGTGTATGTTCATATACAACAATCAACATGATTTACGCAAAGTGCTAAGGTAAGTTGATGGAGACGGCAGGACAATGTCACCAAAAACGAGAGGCGTCGCCGGAGCTGGGTGCCGTGCGGATCAAGAGCAGCGCCGCAGCGGAAGAGAAACAGAAAGGACTTAACACACCTGAAGGTAGTAACCATGCATAACGTGTTCAGATATATAGGAGATTGGAGAACTAGTAGAGAAACTAATATTTGAACACCAAACACCGACACTGTGCATCAACAAATGCTGTGTTTCGGCGGTCGAATTAGAAACTTCATACTGTATGTATCAATCGAAAGAGTATAGCTACCTTCTCTTCTTCTTTTTCTATTGGAGATTATAAGACCATGAGTTCATGACTGTCATGCTGCTGGTACATGACTTATTTATCATTCTCTGAAACATAAGTTGCCAATATCCATGAAAGCAAAATAAGTACGTAGTCCCAAGTTCCCAACACCCAAGGCTGCACTGTCTTTTCTAGGGCAGTAGGAAACACCCAGTAACATTAGACTGGTTGGACTGTGAAATGTAGACTTGCAAGTTGCGACTACATTGATCTTCAGCTGGGTAATTAGACGACTTCTGATTTCTGAATTCTGATATTTCACTCAACGCGGTTAACAAGAGTTGGAGATTTGGTAGGGGGTTATACACAAATTACCCCTTGACAAGACTTCTCAGCTCACGCAGAAAGAGGTCGAGATCTCTAGCTAGAGTCTAGACCTTATGTTTATGCAGTGTGCATACTACAGAGAGCTCTTCTTTTTTGGTCAAATACTACATACGAGGAGCAAGGTTGTATCATCGGATTCACCTAGCAATTCTCTCTAAAAACAAAAAAAAAACAAAAGAACTGTACGTACGCAGCTTCGGAAAAAAGTAAATGAGCAGTTAACAGTGTGCTCAAACTAGCCTTGCATTGACTCCATATCTATTTGTAGTTGCCGAAGCTGCTGAATCCAGACATAAAATCTATTCATGATGAAGAAGCGCTAATTCATGGAAGCTCCACCAGCCTGGCACCTTACTGGCACCTTACTTCAACTGTTCTACATGTTAAAAGTATGAACATATTGAACATCACATATATATTATGGAAGAACCAGCTTTTTATACCAGTAGGCTTTCTAACTGCAATTACCGATGTAAGATATATAGGGGAGTTAAACCAGTTTTATGTAATCCGAATTCTAATTCTGGATATAGGATTATGAATGAAAACATTTGTTGTGAAATACTATCCAACTAATACGTACAACAGTAGTCTCTGTGATCACATTTCTAAATATCCAAACAGAGAAAAACCATATACCTTGAGATCTCTCCAATTAAGAATCATAAAACCCAAATTAACAATTAGGACGCAATGCAAGTTTTCCATCAAAAACTCAGGAAATTGGGTATCCTCATAAACGGATTGATATATGTATAGGGAACCTCAGCTGATTGCATCTGTCATCGATAGCTAGAATTCTCCAACAGCTAGAAATTGAGAAAATATTTGATATACATATATATAATAAATTTCTCTGATAAATCAAAGATCGATCTAACAATAACATTTCTAATATCACAAGCCTCTAGATCCAAATATCCAAGGCGGTTATTCGTTGCCTTCATAATCTTCCTGATTCCAGACCCGGATAGAGACCCAGATCAATTTGAAATCTTGCATGCAACCTAGCTAGCTAATTAAAATACATCTATATATATATATAGCTTGAAAGGAATTATAATTGAATATATATATTATTTATATGAATTCTAGCTCGATCTATCTTGTTCTTCAAAGAGCTAGACATGCAGATGAGAATCAATCAAATCCTTTAAAATCCAAAAAGAGAGGATCACCGTAGTAGTCCCAGAGACTCTGGGCACTCTCTTCCTCGTTCGTCAGAGGCCACATCGGTGACAACATCATCGGATCCGAAACGGCCGGTGCAACCACCATGGGTTGCGAAGACATAGACAAACTCGAACCCGCCGGCCCAACAATGGAGTTCATATCCTCGTAGGAAGTACAGCTCCGATTATTCTGATTCAAATCCTGTGGCTGGTGTACTTGGTATTGCTGATGAGCATGGACACTAGGGTTTGGGACGTACGAGGTTGGGGTGGTGGTGGTGGTGATGTCACCGCAACCATCAGATGATAACGGATTATGATGAAACTGTTGCTGCTGCTGCTGCTGCTGTTGCTGCACCACAACTTGTTGATACTGTGGATTTAGATTTTCCAGGTGAGAGCTCATCTGTACGGAGGAGTTAGGGTAAACCCCAATTGAATTGTAGGGCGCAAAACCGTAAGGATGAGCCGAAGAGGCAAAGTTGCAGCTGAAGCCTGCGTACCCGGAGGGCCGAGGGAGCAGAGGTCTTAGGGTTTGGGTGGAAGAAGAAGACGACGACGAGGAAGAAGAGCCGCGTGTGGAGGACTGAGAGGAGGAAGAGCCGGAGGGCTGGAGATTGAGCTGAGCCCTAGAACCGTAGAGAATTATAGCGGCTCGGTCGTAGGCTCTGGCGGCGTCTTCAGCGGTGGCGAAGGTCCCGAGCCACTTGCGAGTGCGCTTACGTGGCTCGCGGATCTCCGCCACCCATTTACCCCAGCTCCGCTGCCGCACGCCGCGGTAGCGAAACTTGTTGTTGTCCGGGCCACCTTTGCCCTTGCACTTTCGGTTGTTGTTGTTGTCTTTGGATTCTGATGGTGTGGCAGTTGGGGTGGTGGTGGTTTCAGCACCGCTCTCGTTGTTGTCGTCGTGGCGTTGGGGAGGGTGAGGTGGGGAAGTGTCGTCTTCGTCCATGGTGGAAGAGATTTAAAGGGGTTGTGGTGTGAAAGATGGAGACCACTACCGCCTCGTTCAGTGTTCTTGATTAGTCGAAAATACAAGATGAGAGAGTCTGTGGTCGGATTTTGAATGTCATCTTTGTTAATGGTGGAATAGGGCGGTGCTCTCTTTTATATACATATTTGCTTTTTCTACTGTAGGAGAAGAGGAAAGAGAGAGACCGTGATTGCTGTGCAGTGGAGAAGACAGGCTCAGTGCTTGCACATTGGATTTGGAATTTGCATCCATATATTGCTTCCTTATTTCTTTTTCATCTTGTTAATTTTCTTTTATATCCCGGTTTTTTCATTTCCGGTACGGGGCCGGTCTTCTGCATAATTAACCTAATATTGAGATAAAAATATTTAAAATGAAAAAACATCATGCAAGTTCATATTAAAAGAAAAAGAAAAAACACAAATTATACAATCTATTAAAAGTTTGTTTTAGGCACTACTGTATATTGTCTATATGCTTTATATTTCTTCATCTATGTCTATGGTTTTGCTTTCTAACATCAAGAGCATGCATTTGAAATAAAAATCAATTAGTCCACAACTAATTAAAGGGTTTTTCCTATTTGTTATCAAAAAGGTATTTTTTATTGATTTGAGTTTATAATCATCATCCTAAGTATTGACATGATGTCTCATGTCTCGTATATGAGACATGATATATACCAGCACGTCTAACGAAAAACATGTATAACTTTTTCAACTTGATACGGGATTTGGTCATAATTTTGGGTCTTCTGACCTAGGAACAAGAGGCCTCTGCACTCTGCGCCGCTCTAGCCCCTCTGTGCTTCTCAGAATGGCAAGAGATATTTTGCTTTCAGATCAAAGATCTTTAACTTACCATTTACCTAACTAACTAACCACGCATATTTTCAAGGTAGTCAAAGTCTAAGCTTATTAAAGTTCAAATTCAAAGTACTAGCTGCTTCTGAATTGGTTTTATCAAAACCCCCTTTTGAACGAATTAATTGGCCACCCATGATCTCTATTCCTTTTTCTAAAACTGAATTCATTTTTCAAAAAAGAAAACATCAAAAAATATATATAATTGGTCAGTCTTCTCTACGACATAATTTCATTAAAAACGATGGTTATATCTGGTCCGTAACTTAGAGTGCTAGCAATGAATTTACAATGGACTAAATAATTGGAGCGGATTCTACGCATCAAGGTGCACTTCCATCATTAATGTGTGAGTGCTTAAATCGTTATAAGTGAAGATCGAATGAAGACTAAAGATCCATAAATTCTTTCCTTTCATTTTCATTTTTGATTCAATCAAATTAAACGTCCATAATAAAAGTAAATCTTCTTTGATCTAGTGTTCTCACCTCCTTAGTTAGAAACATTTGTGACTATTTTTTTGAGTTTCAATTTTGTTAATAATATAATTAGTATATATGCAAGTAGTGCGACGTAAATGATCAGATCAAAATATTACATATTAGTTACTCGGTTCACTTGCATCTTGGTGCGTAGAAGAATTTTCGCTATATAATTAAACAATTTTAATTTACTGAGATTTCACGTATTAAGTCTGTCTTTACACTAAGAACAAAAAGACGTGAAAGTGCAAGCCTTCAAAAACGGGTTGATGAGTGACTTTCAAGAGCGATAAGAAACTATCATGCGTATATGGGCCTGAGTCAAAGCAAGACAGGGTTAGCTGAACTGGACAAATGGGCAAATTCGCACGAACCCATGAGAACTTGTTACCACACATCACGAAAACGAAACATCGAATCTATTCTAAAAGGCCCAACCTGACACACAAAGAACACTCAAAGCCAGCTCAACAATCCAGCCAAACAACTACAAGTCCTAAAATTACATAAAAGCCCAAAACCAAGGGCACAACACTATCATCTCATCATGTAGAACCATTGGATAAGTCGATCGCGATGTCTTGGTGGCTGAAGTTGTGGGTTTAAGAGAAGGTTTGCATACAGTTGTTCTTAACAATTTCAAGCATGTCATTGTCGAAGGAGATTCTAAATTACTCATTGACCGCCTTTGTCGAAAATTGAAGTTCCATGGAGGATTCCAGCTAGTTCTTGTTCAAGATATATTTCGATTAACTTCTCAGATCGACTCAGTAATTTTTAGGAATGTTTTTCGCAAGGCAATTTTTGTAGCTCACCCCTTAGCAGACTGTGCTCATGACCATCTGTTCCCGGTTATTTGGTTCCCATTGTTCCATTTGGTTCAATTGGGAATGAGCGTCCTTCGAAGTTTTGTGTTTTAGCTTTTCGTTTTTGTTTTCAATTGTCGAAAAAAAAAGGAAGGGACCACAACCTACCCAACACTAGCCCAAGAAGACTGGACTAGCAGGTAAAGTCGTCACCTTCTAGCGCCGACTTCAATCACCACTCAAAGGGACATCAAGTTGAGGGTGAAGAAGCAAAAGTTGACCACTAGATGCATCCCACGGAAGCATGGTTCGAAGTATCGCCTAATCTGAGGGCACGATGACACTGGATCGGGACTGAGAAGGCCCAAACCAATTACTAACCTTGGGGCGCAACAACATCGCATCAACAAACAGAAAACCGAGCAAAAGAATATATGGGGCAGAGTGAAGACAAGCTTCGAGAAGACGCCTACGAGATTGCCATCGCCATGCCATTTCCAGAGAGAAGCCGATTGAGGAGGGACAAAAGAGAAAGGAAATGACATTCTCTCTCAGACCAATGCGCAGTGTCAAGGGTTGTTCTTGTCGACCGGTTTAAGAAAAAACTAGAGGAGAATGGTTTAATTTTCGAAAAAAGACAATTTTTTTGAAATAATATATAATATAACTAGAATAGAAATGTATTATTGTTAAAGAAAATTCTACAATGTGTTAATGCATGTGATGCATCAACTTTGTTCTAAACTTGTAAAATAAGTCTTTAAAGTAGTAATATTTGTCCTCAAAGTGGTAATATGAGTCTTTAAAGTTTTAAATTTTTTTAATTACAATATTAGTCATTATGTGTCCTTAAAGTAGTAAAATGTGTGCTTAAATTGATTAAAAAAAAGTTGTTACAACTTTGAGAACTCAATTACGACTTTAAGGACACATGAGGACTAATGTTATAACTCATTTTTTTTACAACTTTAATAACTCATATTAAAGTAGTAAAATATGTGCTTAAAGTGATTAAAAAAAAGTTGTTACAACTTTGAGAACTCAATTACGACTTTAAGGACACATGAGGACTAATGTTGTAACTCATTTTTTTTACAACTTTAATAACTCATATTATCATACTCTAGCTTTACCTTTTTGTTAATACTTGGAAGTTGTTATCTAGTATAACTATATTAAATATCTTAAACAGTTAAACTCATAATATATGATTGATTAATGTGCTGTCGTGATCTTTGTGGTGATGAAATTATCGACAATGAGGTATGTAAGAAGCTGATGCATGGTGGAAAATATAAATTAATGTTCTTTTGTGTTTGATCAAAATTAAATTAAATAGAACATGTTCTTCTTTTGTGCATAAAAGAAAAACACGATGTTCCTTCACCTTCACTTTCATCTTCCACTATCGACTATCCAAGGCCTTTATTGTGAAGCACCGATCCATAAGAAATCACGAGGTACTGTACTTTTGGTGAGGAATTATGATGCTAATTATCTCTCCTAGGGTTATGCAGCAGCACTATTCTTTTAGGGTTTTGAAACTTTGAAGATCAGAATATTGACGGAGGAAATTGGAAGAAAAGAAACGATGAGGTGGAAGAGGTATTTGCATGGAGGAACGACGTGTCTGAAGAAGAGAATAGGAAGTGCAGGAAGGGAGTTAGGAGGAGGAGGGTTGCTGCAGCAGAAAGCATGTGGTGGCCAGCCCTGCAGCTGCGTTGGAACTCGCAAAGGTTGCAGCAACATTACCCAGTTGGACCCCAAAAACTAACATTACAGAGACATTTTCTGTGCCATTCTGATACGATGCGATGCCCTTCATCAAAAGGTAATTTTAGGTGAGTTTTTGCCCGAGTTCATAGCAGTGGATCGAGCTTGTTCTACGATTTGGACTTTTAGTTGGAATCGACATTTTCAGCTGCATATTGTGGGCGGAATTTTGTTTTCTACCTTTAATAATTGGGGCGGAATTGTATTGTATTTTCAGTTTTGAGCCTTGGATCGAGCTGTTCCAATTTCAGCCACAACTTCTACTTCCAGATTATACTATTTTCACCAAGCAGATCACCAACTAGGGCTTCTCCACATCTGTACCTCTGTGCTTAGTTTCATATTTCCGGTGAGATAGACTTGATTACAATTCAATGTTGTGTATGATTATAGTGAGCCTAACGTGGTTTATGCTAAGTTGCTAACATCTATAGAGATATAATGAGGATAGTGAGGCATGTGTGGTGCACGTTCTATAGTTAAATTTTTCCTCCAAAAACTAGCTAACGAAAGAGCAAGAGCAAAGAAATGTATGTATTCGTGCGATTATGGCTTGAGACAAATGAAATTAAATAATATGGATGGTTAAGAATACTTGAGCTCGAATACATGTTCAGGATGGCAAAGCGGAGCACCCTTGTGACACCTTATTGGGTCAATTAGTACCAATTGGTTTTAAACTCTAAACCCATTGGACAACCTTAAAGAGATGGGCTCATTTTGGGCTTTCCTTTTTACAGGTGAATGGACCTTGACTGCTTTGGAATGGTTGGCATATGCTTAAAGCCTTAAAGAACTTCACAACACTTCGTTTACAAGGCTCTCTAATATTTCAACACATCCGTAACGATCTTCCTCCTTGTATCTGTCAAATTTTAAACATTTCATCATTTTGTCTACTTAAGATGCCCACAGAACGAAAATAATGTCCATATCTAACAGAAAAATAGACACAATAAACTGTGTAGGATTTTGCTTTTCAAAATGATACCCGTCTTCTCAAAATACGAAGCAACGTTTCTTTCATCAATAGTAAGGACCAACGTTTCTTTCTCAAAATACAACAGTTCCTCTACTATAAGCATACAGTAGAGGAGTAGCATGTGGCCATATAAGCATAGTCCTCGGAATAGAGGAACCATTTGGTACCTCTCATGGCAATCATCGATGAAAAATAATAACGAGCATCCGATTTTAGGGTCAGAAATTGAGAAAAATTTGTACATTTCCAACCAGGGTAAGATCATCCCAAGTACAGAATCTTGATGATTTGCGGTGTGCTCCATATTTCGACCTAACAAAGTCCCGAAACTCTAAATTTAAATACTCCGAAACACGGCAAAATCTTGAAATCGGAACTTTCAACAACACTATGGAATACCGCCACAAAGTCAATGAGAGGGAGATGAGGAGCAGAGAATCCTGTTGAGTAAAAGTCCAATCTCTCTCACCTCATCACGAGTAAGGACTGTTGACTAACAACTCGTATTTGTCAACTGCACTGGTGGGGACAGCCACCATCACCTTCACAGATTCCCCCTGACCACCACCGTCGTCATTATTCACCGGCAAAAACAAGCAGTACCTATCGCTGCAAATGGGCCCCACGTGGACGGGCCTTCCCATCCCAAAGTCAACCCTGTCCAGGCCCAACCTTGACCACTGCGACACTATCAGCACCCCCACCGAGTCCGGAGTCGCCTTCGTCTCGCCGCTCACCGACTCCACCACCCCCCTCACGTACTCCTCCCCCACTCGCTCCTTGGCGCGTCGCACCAACCCCGCCGCGTACCCCAACCTCTTCTCCGTCAACTCCTTCACGCTGCTCTGCGCGCATCCCAACACGAACGCATTGCCGTAGTAACCTTCCGGAAGACTCGGCCTCACACGCTCACGTACGTTCACGCTGAACAGAAGCTTCAGTATTTGGTTAGAAGGTAAGTTCAACGCTCTCGCCCAGCTCCTCCACACGTGACCGGAAAGCACCTCGAAAGCCGTGAACTCGGAACTGAGTCGACTCGTCGACAGAGCTAGCTTCTTCAACTCGGTGACCTGTGTTTTGTTGAAGACAACCGAGGTCGGACATAGTCTTTCGTTTGTGAAGCGATTCATGAACCCGCAGAGGTCCGGGACTTTGTCGAACAACGCGGCGTGGTTTTGCTGACGTGGAGATACGTCTGTAGGGTCCATGAGGTGGCGGTCCCAGACGGGCATTGGTCGGAGCTCGCCGTGTTTCCCGGCGGCAAGCTCGGCGAAGTAGTTCAAAAACTCGGCGCTTCCGATTCCGTCGCAGACGGAATGGTTAAACCCTACTCCCAGTGCGGCTCCTCCGTCCTTGAGCCACGTCAGCTGTACCACGACCGGTGGGGCCCCTTTGAGGACGTCCGCCACGTGGAGCGACAAGAGCTTCCTCCACTGGGTGACGTAGCGCGGGGCATGTTGGAACTCGGAGACAGCGCGGTCGGAAACGGCCTCGATGAACACCGCGCCCTGCGCTCGACACACCGCCTCGAGGCCCGAGCCGTTGGGTTTGGCCTGACCCGGCCGGCGAGCGGGTAGTACGGAACAAGCGCTTTGGCCAGTGCGGCCTTGACACGTGTAGCGGTTAAAGCCTGGTTGGTGTTTTGGCGGGGGGAGTAGACTAGGAGGTACTCTATAGTGAAGCGGAGGAAGAGCTGTGAGTCGACGGCGGAGAGGCTGAGAACGCAGGAAGGGGTTGGCTCGGAGGGAGTGACTACCACGGCTTCTTTCACACGTGCCAAGCTTGCCATTGTAGTATGGTGATGAAGTTAAGATGAAGATGGAGGTGAAGAAGAAATGGAAAACGTGTATATATAAGAGAGAGGGAGAGAGTAGAGAGAGAGAGAGAGGGAGGCATGTGTATCTAACTGTGAAAGATTTGTGCCAAGATTCTGCGGGCATTGCTTTATGGAAAACATGAATAAGAAAACAAATTTAATTATTTTGACAACTTGGCCTATGCTCTGGTTGCTAGCTGCTGTTTCAGTACTCATCAATCATTTGCGATTTTTTTTTTCTGAGTTTGTTTTTTAAATGAAAATCAATCATGGGCATATATTAAGGTTTCGTTTAGATACAATCGTTTAAACTAATAGATTTTGATTTTGACGTTAAGCTAGATTAGTTGAACAAACAATAATAAATCCTAGCTAAATCCACAAAATTTGAGATCTTAACTTACTTAATTTGCTAGTTTTGTGTTATGGGTATAAATTTCTAGGTCCAAATTTCTACGCATTTGGTGCACGTTTATGCGTATTATAATTTTGCTTACATACGTCTTCGCTTTCATCCTACTCTTTAATCTTATGTTTAGTATTGATGATGCAATTAACTTATTCGTTAGAATTATTAATTGTTTTATCCCTTCCATGAAGAAAATTATGTGCAAGCATGTTAAGCTTAAACTAGTATCATAATCGTTAACTGATAAACTATGCTCAAGCATCTTAACCCTAATCAAATGTTATTTATAATCAATCATGTACATTGTGTGTTGTATGATCGACTACATGCTTGTAATTTCTGGTTAGAAGTTCTTGAAATCAATAATGAATACAAATGTATGTCCTGAAACCAACATTCCCATTACAGGACCTTGTCAAAGCAAAAGCGTTGAGCTACAAAAATATTCAGGTTGAAGGTGATTCTCCTCTCGTCATCAATTGTGTCATTGAAAAATGCAAGTGGCCCTGAAAGCTTGTTCAAATCATCAAGGACATTAGAACCGTTGCTTTGTCCTTCTCAGCTATTTCTTTTCGTCATATTTTGCGGGGGGCCAACTTTGTCGCAACCATTTTTGGCCAACTTGGATCACAACCTAGACCGACAACACTATTGGGAGGCGAACTTTCCAGCTTCAGTTAGGAATGCAGTGAATTTCAACCTTTTTGGAGCCAACGGCCTTAAATGAGTTGATGTGAAATCTAGTCTTTTAGTTTAAAAAAAAAATATGTATGTCATGTATATTAGGCCTCTTGATCCACCATATATGCATTGTCCCTAAAATATCTAAACATATAGAATAGAATTCAAGTTAAAATTAAAGTGTACAATTTGCTATATATGTATGTATTTAATGAGTTCGGTTTGTGGGTGTTTGCATATAGATCTTAATTATATGATGCTAGGGGACTGACGGAGGTGGATACAGCTGAGATCTGTCTAGGTCATGTCTCCGGTGTCTTTAGCAAAAAGAATTGATACAATCATTCAAGTGTTACGTAAAACCTGGTTGGTGAAGTGGATGAACATGAAGGCCCTTTTTATGCTTCTGGCTTTTGGAGTGGGGTCTCACCCAATTTGAGAATATTAATCTCCAGCTCTCTCTCTCTCTCTCCTACTATTTATAAATCACGATGAACATTCCGCAGACCGGAATATATTATCGGGGATTTGGAACAGATATATGATCGACTGTCACATGGATCCTACCTTGAAAATCAAGAAAAAACCATGTGAATTTGTCTTCCCGTTCTCTTAATTATGTTCTCTGTTGGGGATTACAATCCCATCACTGCACTGCAGACTGGAATTATTGTCTATGGATACATGAAGCTATTAAGGATCATATATTTTTCATTTCATTTTACCATGGTTTAATTACAATATTAATGGACGTACATTTTTAAAATTTTGATAGATTATATTCACCTTATTTGCTTGGCTAAAAAATCCGGAATAGCCTACAAAGCCAATGCAAAGCTATAACAGATCACCAGGGAGCTCGCGGTGAAGCAAACACATACAAGAGTGAAAAATCACCACTTGAGTACTCATTCAACTAGCCATTCACCTGCCTATACACGTTGTTACGTTGTAACAGAAGTAAGAAATTGAAAGCGGCATATAAAACTCATAGCAAAACTCAAAGAGCCCATACTACATTGAGTTTTGTTATTCACTTGCTCTAACCTTTAAAATTTCAATACGATAGATTCTGACTTGTTGATAAACAAGTATTAGTTGTTCGGTGTAAGTAATTATTTATTTTGAGCTTTCTATTAGTTATATTACTTATATATATGTAGCCCTACATGTATCATTAGCTTCTTCAACTACTCCAAGAAGTGGTTTGATTTGTTTATACAAATCAATGTCAGATAATTAGGATTAAGTGCTAATAAACTATGATTATTAGTATAGTTTATACAGATTCGATTCTTTGGAATATAACTAATTTAGAAACCAAGATTACGTGGAGAATGTCAAAATATGATTATGATGGAGCAATAAGTTAATCAAAAGTTGTGTTGATACATGCATTGTGCCTGCCACAGAGTCGTGCGCGCTTTCTGTTTATAGGGGTTGAAGTAGAGTAACATGTAACAATCTGTTTATTAAGATTCGCCAAGAAAATTTCATTGAAGCTGTTATATATAATTCCTATCTAGCTCTTTTATAATAAGAAGCTATATAATGAGGAAAGTGCATTTTATATATCCTCCTGCGCCCACAGCTTCAACTCCGAGCATAGTTTTCGTTTCCTTTTGGAGTTGGAGCCAATTTGGAATGTGATCACGGACGGACATGGGAAACAAACGAGATCGATAAATGTGCTCTGTACTGATATATATTCTTGTCAAAAAGCTAGGATAAAATCTAGTTCACTGCTGCTAGAATCTTAATTATCTAAGTGGGTGTGGACGTGTGGTCTTATTACTCTTATATATTCAGATTCATAGATTTTGCTGCAGGCATGATTCAGAGTGATGCATAATACTGCACAAAGTTGATGAAGACATGTACGTATTTGGCATTGATTCAAGGGGATATTACTTTGGACCTGGCTTCTCTACTTGGACAAGCAGAAATTAGCTCGAGAGAACACGTCAGCTTAATAAAATCAAACGGCTGAAACTAAATATCTTGGACATCCCATCTTCTCAAAGTTATAGCAGATATATCTCTCTTCTTCATCGTCTCTTTCCATTTCATCGTCTCTCTGTCGTTTTCATCTTATTCCGATCACCGCCAGAGCTCTAGAAACTCATAATTCAACAATAGCTATTAGCTATACCATATTTATGGTAAGCCCAAATTTCTTATCATTTGATTGTACTGTTAAGACCTGGGTTTCTTATCCACTCCTTACTTCAATCATACCTTCAGTTTCCATGATTCTGGTCACCTATATCGAAATGGTCATGCACAATTATCTGTATATTGATGTTAAGGGCCAGTACTATATCTTTCATTTGTCATCTGGGTACATTGATTTCATGTAAAAAATTGGTGCCTTTTGTGATTTGGGTCCGAGCTTGAACTTTGGGAGAGAGGAGTTAGATATGCGCATGTCGAAATCGGCGAACGAGCTGTAGAGAGCATCGTCTTTGGTCTGCACACGCTTAGCCTTGCGGTTGCAGTAATAAAACTCGCCGCCAATCCACTGGTTCTCCATTCTAAACCTATCCATCTCCTGATAATCATCCATGTCTGGATTGGTTTTGAGGTTGAAGAGGAGAAAGGTCAAAATTCAGGAAAGATCGAGAAGGAGATAAGCCTACTGAATTCGAGGCTGGAGTTGCTGAAACTCGAGAAGGCGGGGGAGAGGCGCGGCGCGGCGGCAAAGTTCATGCAGCCACAGGCGAAGCAAAGTGTTAAGAATTCTGATGCGTTTTGTATTCTCCTCCTTGTGCTCTTGAATTAAATGTGGACTGAGATGAAGAAGAGAGATGAACATGGAAGAGAGAGAACATCAGAGTAGGAGGGAGAGAGAGGAGGAAGAAGAGATACTGATCCAGTATTAGTTTGTGAAAGTCAGGGTATTGTGAACCATCAGATTCCCTCATGCTAACGTGGCACAATCTTTTAACAATCCAAACAAATCTGAGCAGTGGCTCTCTTCAAGTCCTATTACTTTGATTGTTTCTACCTTTTGAGTTCAAAATCTCCATGCAAAGTGCAGAGTATGTATATAGTGCATATTTATGAGGACCCAAAAAGTTTATTAGAAGCTCAATCACGTAGTCTTGAAAAGTCGAGGATTTAGATATGATACATGGAACAAATACATGTCTCATTTTGTGTAGTTATTCTCTTTTTACAAATTTTTCGTGAGAATGAAATTTCTTTCATTGATTAACGATTATTACAATCAAGAGAAATAAACTTCACAACAAACAGAATGATTACGGTAGAATCTTTTCACATGTTTACTATGCATCATTCCCGTTTAAATATTCCATGCTAGATGATAAACTAAAGCCTAAAGTTATTTGATCGTGATTTTTACAAGTAAGTTGTGATATGCTCGCATAATCTCATTACACCACACAATCCACATTTTGAGCAGTTGAGGTTTGAACACTGATGACTTAAAATGTAGCAATATCAATTGGAAAATACTAGGATTAATTAAGTATTAATTTGGTACGTAATGTATATTTGAGTACTCCAGAAAAGTCTACATGTATATTTGTTAACAACTTAATATCATAAACTATAGCTACAGGAGAGGGCGTGTATGCCTATCCCGTTAATTATTCGGATCCCGTATCTCCGAAAATAGCTTATAATCAGGGTGATATGGTTTTAAACAAATCTATAATCTGTTCATCCATGTCTTTAGCGACCTCTAGCTAGCTCGCTAAAAACAAATGTCCAAATGCCCCTAACCATGTGATCCATTTCTTGTTAAGAATCTAGATTATCCCAAATAATGCGATAGCCATGCTTGTTTTCTAAGAATTTGCATTATTGTTTTTGGGGTGCAATAAACATGTCCATTATTTTGTTATTTGACCTTAATTATAGAAAACTAACTAGTCACCAAATTCTAGGTGACCCTTCAAAATCGTTTAGGGTATCTATTACGTACATAGGGCTGCTAGGGGAGGATGTATAGGATGTATAGGGGAGGATGTATAAACTAAAGGAAGGGATTGGGTCGGGATAAAGATAAGCAAACCACCGGATTATGTTAAGTTTGTCGTAAGCTTTACCTGTTATGTGGCTCGCCGGATTATAGGGAAAATTCTGCTGTGCCTTCAGGCACAGCAACACAGGCAAAATTTGTAACTAACCATCCCCTACTGAACCTCTCACTCCTTAGTGATAGGCATGTTGTAGACAAACCTCATAGAAACTAAAAAGAGAGATTATATATAGAACTTGCTCAACACGTTTTTGGATCATAAATTTTCACCGTAAAAATACTATATATTATTTAGTTTAATGATATAATCTCTTTTTAATAACAATATGAGGTTGTAAGTTTGACTTGTAGAAATACTAATGTATAGGAAATAAACTTTCCGATGTATCATTTGTGTCGTTAAATTTGGTCCCTTAATTTATGAAGAGTTGATTTGGTAATTAACTTATCGATGTTGATGGTGGAAGACTCTAGTATCTGCAGCTAGCTATTGAAAACGAAACGAACAAGCTGTACCATCTTTCCAGCTCTGGTGGTTTCTGGAAAACTGTTAGGTAGATGGGGGGATCTACAACTAGAAAACAAGAGATTAAACAGTCATTGATGTAGAACAAGTCATAATGGTGTATCATGTGTGTATTGATTAGTAGCTAGCTGCACCAATTTGAAGATGCCATGGTCGTCGAATCATCACGATGTCAGTACGTGCCGACCTTTTAATTTCTTCTTGCAAGATGCTCTGCGAGTCTGTACAAAGTCAGGGGAATCGAAGAATGAGATGTAAGCTAGGACAGGATGCGAATCGAGTGCTTGCATTTCTTCTTAGCTGTAGTTTCAAGCATTGGCTTAGCTAGGTCTGAGTTATGCGTTGAAATGGTGAAGAGTTAAGTATTAGCTAATTATCAGGGATGGAACCCTAATGCTGATGATGCATTTGGAGATTCCACAGTGACTCGTCTTTTAAATGCGATACGATTGAAAGAGAAATATTTAAGTTAAATTGTTTATGCCTGTATCGGATACACTCTTAAGTTTATGCACGTAGCGTTAGCTTGTTTGTTAGGTTACGAAGCTAGAAACTAGAGTGAACAGAGTTTGATGAATTAATCGATCATTTCTTACTTCTGTTATCAATCAATTCTACCTAGCTTTTAGCTAGTTCGATCTCTCCACCAGAGAAATCTAGAAATACACAAGAATACATTGGTGTGTGTACACATGACTCATATGATTCACCAATCACTGGCAACCAAGAACAAAGATGCGGAGATATTAGCCTATTAGGTAAGGTATTTCATACTTCATAGTCTATAGGAAATGTATAGAAATCGCAGATGTTCATGACAGGGATCCCTACAAGCTTTCTTTCCAAGCAGTTGGTGAGATATCAGATATGATCAGTGTCTCACTCTCTCAGATACAGTAGGCCAGACGCCAGAGGCTAATCCAGCTTGTTCGAGAAAGATAGCACTATATATACCAGACGACGAGTCGGCAAAAATTACCCAAGTGATAAGTCAAACAAGGTTCCTATACCTACAGGGACCAAAGATGAAGGCATATATATCCGATATATCTTTCGAATTCCCTCCCTCTCGGCCTCTCCCTTTCCCTCGATCTGTGTAAAGGCATAAAGCTGAAGAAGCCAAATAGCCATGTCGATCTGTATATATATCTGATAAGAACGTACGAGCACAGCAAAGATATCAACCTCTGCTTTCTCACAATGGATATGCATGGATTATATATATGTCTGCATTGCCTATTTGCCTGCTAGGTGGGATATAACTTTCAGTTCATACGCATGCATTAGATAAATATATAAGTGTTCTAGGATATTCTATATGTGTGTTTTGGCCTTATGCCATCAAGATATATAGTTGGAATAAGACTATGTATTCCTTATCATTACCATATTGGTACTTTGTAATTCCTAATATAAATAACTCATATCAATGAATAAGATGACGATTCTCTATTATATTACTATCTCTTTTTGTCTCTACTGTTTATACTTCATCACGTTATCATATACTTTGTTCTAACCCTAGAGTCAGTAGCCCACCATTTGTTTTCTGAAACTCTAATGTTGTATGTAGATAAACCGCAAGCATAAACAACGACCTCGTAGACCGTTTTTCGGCCATGAAGGACCCCGCCCTCGACATACTTCCGGTAGACCGACATTCGAACTACCTCGCCATGGTAAAAGATCATCGGTACTACATCGGAAAGATGCTTCTCCAAGCTCCACAAAAAGGCACAATGATAAGCTATATGTGTAGTTAGTCCCACATTAGAAACATAATCTGTGAATGAACCTTCCTTAGCTCTAAAAGGAAGGCTTCCCATATGTAGAAAGGATGGATGCCAATCACTCCATCTTGGAGAGCTCTTGTAACACCAAAGACATATTGACCATGATAGTAGAAGTTTAAGTGGATGTAGCCATGTCCTCCGATGACATGGTGAACCACTATATGTTCTTGTCTCTTATTGTACATGTTCCACCGTGATTCTACATAGTCACCGGGATTATGCGGAAACACCTAAAAAGTATTTTTTTGGCTCCTCTGTCCGACTACCACCGACGCCCATTTTCCCGGCCGTCGTCCGACATCACTGGCTGCCAATCCCGTGGCCGCTGCCTGCCGACGATTCTTAGTTTCCTCCGACTACAATTTTTGACATATTCAAGTGTTTGAAGTTTCGAAATGTATGTTTTGAAACCCTAAACTTTTCCAAGTTCAATAACTCGGGGAGGATAAAATATTTTCCTCCCTTTTTCATCTCCATTATATGCTTGAGATTTTGTGTGTGCAAGTACCAAAATCCCAGAATTTTATTCGCGGGTCAAGAGTATTTGATCACTCTTGTTTTCCTGTCAGGGTTGTGTATGATCAACCCCGACCTTTCTCTAGATTGTGTTTAATCAATCCGAGGCCTTTTTTTGAATTGTGTTTAATCAATTCGTGGCTTTTCCTGATTGTGTGTGATCAATCCGTAGGACAAACCATTAAAAGCATTGTTTGTGACCTCTATCGAGTCTCATAACAGCTTGGTTTTGTATGCAAAAGCAATGTAACATTCTGCTCCTTTGAGTTTTGACGTACTCGATGCCTAATGCGAATCTTCGCTTGGTATCTGTGGAACCTTTCATTGGAAATGATTCAACCACATGTTTTGACCCCCAGACTAACAAGCGTAGATGTCGAGATTTCACATCTTATGCGCTCAAAGTCTTTGACGCGCCACATCGACAAAAATTTTCAATGACAATCTGTGAAAAAAGTAATGACCATAAAGTACTGTGGAATGCACTTATGGAGCGTTTCTTGAAACGTCCATCTAACTCAACTTGTTAAGTTATTTAGTTAAGTGGACACCACTTTAATTGACTACATATTGTCGATGATCTTTTGTGGCATCATGATCCATAATCTTTAACGGATTCGATCATCATCAAGTTCTCTTGGCAATCCAAGTTAGTTTGGAATTACGAACGAGATTTGATTTTGATCATACAATTACAAATGGGAATTGTATATACATTAATGCGATAAACGTATTTGGGATTGTCCCTTAATGTGGGGACAACAATATGAGTCACAGCAACGGCAGAAAACACCGTGTTGATGTCTAGAAAAGAGGGGGAGGTGTCGCCGGGCCTAATGACGACACTCCCGATCTAGACACCAATTTGTCAAAACTACTTATGCCAGTTCATGATAATGCAACCGTTGTGGATCTCCGGATCACTGGTTCAACAGCTGTCGAGCTCTCCTTCAAATTATGAATGCATACAAAAAGGTACGGAAAATCAATATGAGGACAATAATGTCATCCTCAAGATCACGAATTTCAAAGATTCGGATCTAGCTCTAGCTACCCCTGACTTTGACGTCATTGGCTAGACATTGATTTTCTTTCCAAGCTATATGTAATAAGACGTCGTATCGACGTCCTTCATCTATTTGAGACCTCGATGTACTCACATTAGCAATAATGAATGCCTTGAGAATTTTTTCGAAGTTATGAAACTATTCTCCTCTTATGGTTCGTATTGATTTACAAACAAGATGTACATTTTTACATCGTCCTTAGAAGCATGACATATTTACAATCTACATGGTTAGATTGTGCCATTTTGGTCTCTTCCAAGTGAAGATGATGCACGGCCTTGCATCCTCAAAGAGGATCGCCAACGTGTTTCTGGTTAAGTCTTCTACCCTATAACGGATTTTCCATCATCAATTGTTCAACTAGGCTCATTGAAGCTCTCAGTGTGATGTCTTAGAACTGTCCAAAATTAAGGAGATATTGGTTTCAAGTGTGCCTCGTATTACTGACCCTCCACGGACATGCCTGGTCATACTGACTTGGAGTTACCGAAAATTTTTGATTTTGGATCCCCCTACGCTATTAAACCAATTTCCGTCTTGTAAAAGACATTGAAGACTTATCAAAACCGGACAATTATCATCATGATCGAATCCTTTAGGTCATCTGAGTTAGTTTATGTTCATGTCAGGGAGCTTTTGCTAACTAGTCATGAATTTACGACCTTGGAACGATCGAAGGACTTGGTTTTGATCATACACACGTCACTTTTGACTAAGGCAAAAGCCTACACGCCACCTGCATGCTTCACACATGCCAATTCTGCGAAAAACAGTAATTTGTCCCTTCTAGACAGCCAAATTCGTTTGAGTTTTGTGAACAGCTCCAAACGAACCAGACAGTGAGCTTTATATCATTGGAAAACTCTATGAGTCTAGTTTTCAAAACCTTTCGCGGTTTGTCCATATCTATTTTAACGAAGAAGTTATGGTTGTTTTAGTGCTCAAAAGTCATTCTACACGGAAGTTTTTATGCACTCTCGGGATTGGAGCTTTTTGTAGCTTCTTTCAATCCTTCTAAATAGTTCAAGTGTAACTATTTACTCGCCTATCTACTTTTTTTTTGTTTTTTGTAGATCTGTCTCATAGAGACATTGAGTGTTTCGCAGATAGTGGAAATATCCACAACATTCTAAGGAACCAGCAACTATCTTTGGATATTGTGTCTTTGTAATTCTTCTGTAACTATAATACTTGAATCATACCGGTCATTCAGGGACGCAATTTAGCTTGAATCTTGATGCCTCATGGCACCATGATCAACGTCACAGATGCCCTCTATGCATTGAGAGGCAACCAAACCATATTGAGTTTTAAAGACATTCATGCTAATAGTTTTCATTTGAAAACACATTAGTAGAATGTATGTCACTATGATTCGAATATCGAATCCCATGTTATCGCCAGACATGATATTTGGGACACTGACTCATATAGGTTTTGGTTTTGACCAATTTAGGTCATTCTGGAAGAGATGTAATAGTCCAATTTTGAGAAATTCTCATGGACATCCATTCTTCCGCTCAAAACGAAGACATTCAGGATCTAGCTTCTCCATGAAGCATGATGGTGACGCCATGGTTGTAAATGACGGCACCCTTGGGACATTGATGTCACCCAAACACAACTCCAACTTCCTGGAGGCCGTCCGGTGAATTCCTCAAGCAATTAAGGTGCACCGGCCTTTCCTCGATGTCTCATTGGCCCTCTGCAATGCTCATTACTCGTTTTGAAAGCCTATTTTTTAGCTAAATTAGGAGTGAGACCCTCCTACGCTAAATGACACAAAAGTGAATATTCTATTCTTACATCAAACTATGTAGATAGATACAACCAACTTGTAGACACTTTTTTATGTTTTATGGTGTTGGTTGAAGTGTTAACACATTGGTCATGTGTTACACTATTATCTACTGCTTATGCTGCTGATACTTCTACGGGCTCACTATCTATTCTTTAAAGAAGTCTATCGGGATATAAGTTGAAGTGTCTTGTACCCCATGTTCACACTTAATCCGGTCTCACCGAGGCTACGACTAAGCAACTTTAACTTGTCGCTCGAACATTATTGATGCGCACAAATCTTTCTGTTGCGTCTTGGGTCTATGCAATATTTGCATGCAGCTTTACTATTCATCTACGACCCACCATCATTGAATATTGTTGTACTACAGCTCGTGACTGTGTACCAGGATTGACACGAAATTGCAATCCTTGAATTCAAACATGATTGAAACGGATCTCCAATCTTTAAGCTCGGCTAGATGTTATTTCTAGGTGTCAAATCACACTGCCACTGCGCACAATGATGGGTCATTTGAGATGAATAAGTTTAGGTTAGATATGAACCTCCACCTATAATCCGCATATGTAGAAACCTCGTTAGACGATCTCATTCACCGCTAAATTACGGATTGTCACTTTGATGAGACAATATTCCCGCCGTTAGAGGGAGATAAGAACACAAAGGTTCAAGTGGAACGACGTGAATTGTCATGGTTTGTCCCCACTAAGTCTCATCTTGATCCCAAATGCTTGAAGTGTTAAAGTGACGAGATCACATGCTGCAAATATGTCTGCAAGAATCAATGTCCTATCAAGAGGATATGGCGTGACCAAAAGGAGTTGGTCTTGATGCCATCACCATGGATGGTGATATGGTGACGCCATATAGTGGCAAAATGAGTGTCACAAGGTCGTGTGGCTCCCTAAAAGGAAGGAGACCCTTAGGTTCGATATTTTCTCGCACTAGGAAGAAAGCGAGCTTGGCACAACCTGATCCATTGATCAGTGATACTCAAATCCGTCTCATGAAGTCAGAATTGTGATTATCGTTGAGGGACGCCTCAATGTCAAATCCTATCTATATAGAGATCTCTACAAGTATTACACTAGTATACATAAGGACGTGGGATAATGAGTCTACTACCAAACCATCATTCGTTGACGGATATCAACTTAGTTAATTGGCCTAATGGAAAGATGCGATCCAACATTAAGAAAGAGATAAGTTCTTGGGCAAGTGATGCTGACACCGTAAGCTAAACCCTCTCAACTATGCCTTTGTTAGATAACGTAGTGAGAACAAGAGTTTTGACTCACCTTATGACGCAAGGTCTCTCACTAAGTTGATGGATATCAACTTAGTTAATTGGCCTAATGGAAATATGTGATCCAACATTAAGAAAGAGATAAGTTCTTGGACATGTAATGTCGACACCGCAAGCTAAACCCTCTCAACTATGTCTTTGTTAGATAGCGTAGTGAGAACAAGAGCTTAGACTCATCTTATGGCGCAAGGTCTCTCACTGACACACATTGGGATCGACTACGATGAGATATGCTCTCGTAATGGATGTTATTGCACTCCACTACTTTGTCAGTTTGGTAGTTTCCGAATAACTGAATATGCAGCCTATGAATGTGGTCATAATAACATCTCTATGGGATCAGAGATATACATGAAGGTATTAAACGAACTTCATTCATCCAAATCAAGTGACTCCAGACCACAGGAGCACGCGTTTGCTAAAGGTATTGGAACGCACATGGACTCTACTTGATTTGGAAAGGATATGGTGAATTATGCCTTTACGTGTTCATTCCGGATTTACATGGACTCTTGATGGATCAAGAGATGCTAATATGTATCAACATACGAAGTTACAATGAAAAAGCTCTTGGGAAGACACGGTCTCGATAAGGCACTCGATGACTGTATTGATGATGATTTTCCATTAATCGGCTTACGCGCTCTATAACTAGTGAGACCTACATATACTCTCATGATTAGTCAAAGTCTTTGCTCTAAAGAGAGATCCGTTATTTTGTCTAAATATGCAGCCTATGAATGTGGTCATAATAACATCTCTATGGGATCAGAGATATACATGAAGGTATTAAACGAACTTCATTCATCCAAATCAAGTGACTCCAGACCACAGGAGCACGCGTTTGCTAAAGGTATTGGAACGCACATGGACTCTACTTGATTTGGAAAGGATATGGTGAATTATGCCTTTACGTGTTCATTCCGGATTTACATGGACTCTTGATGGATCAAGAGATGCTAATATGTATCAACATACGAAGTTACAATGAAAAAGCTCTTGGGAAGACACGGTCTCGATAAGGCACTCGATGACTGTATTGATGATGATTTTCCATTAATCGGCTTACGCGCTCTATAACTAGTGAGACCTACATATACTCTCATGATTAGTCAAAGTCTTTGCTCTAAAGAGAGATCCGTTATTTTGTCTAAAGCAAGATGACAAATATGTGTTAAGAGATGAAGTTTTCATCTAAGTACAATAAGACGCATCAATGTACTCAACACAATACGAAAGACTTGACATCACATTCGCTATGAAAAGTTATAAAGCTAAGTGTAACTATGCGCCCACGCAACACCAATGTAATGGTAGTAACTCTTTTTTCAATACTTAATGGTACGAAAGGTTGAGACTTATTCTATCCCTACATAAGAAAGACACATCAAAAAAGAAATCATAATCTGCCAAGTTTTGTAGGTCAACTTCCACGAGACCTACATGAAATCTCAATCACTAGAAAATGGTGAAATTGGTACCATCAGAAAGGTCTATGTGTTTAATTTCCAGGGACACCAACCATTTGATTATATCTATCATATTGAGTGAGTGATGGCTGTTTTCGTAAAGTAGGACGAATCTATTAGAGAATCTGATTTTGACAAAACAGTCAACTTTGACGGGACTTTGTGAACAGCTCCTGATGAACCAGAATTTGTGTAATATACGGTTGGAAAGCTAAATGAATTTAGTTTCCAAAACCGTTTACGGTTCATTCATACGTATTTTCTAGAAGAAGTTACGGCTGTTTTAGTTACTAAAGATCATGCTGCGTGAAAATCTGATTTCCTGCACAAACTTATTTTTTGAGTTCACAAACGGCCTTCTCCTCAAGATCTAAGTGTAAAAGATCATGTTTGAGGACAATACGGCATGATCTAGTTAATCATTGCCTAATGTCATATTTGAAGATATGTTAAAGAGTATTGACATTCTAAGTTATTAAAATTTCTATGATTTGAAAAAATCAGGAATAGCCTTATGATTGATGTAAAGATCAGGGGAGGTGCGAACTTCACGGGGAGTCTAGCACATACATACATGTCACTATCAGATGTGAATGATGCATTGTACAATTTTTCTCCTCCGATCAAAGTTTAGTTTTTCTCCCATAGAGTTTTTATTCCTTGACACGGTTTTTAATGAGGCAATATATCAGCACCACCAGCATACCGACGCGTGGCACAAGGGAGAGTGTTTTAGGATATTTCTTATGCCATCAGGATATGTAGTTGGAATATAACTATGTATTCTTTATTATTACCATATTAGTATTTTGTAATTCTTTATATAATGATTCCTATCAATAAATAAGATAATGATTCTTTGTTTTATTATTATTTCTGTCTCTGTTGTTTATACTTTATCAATAAGGGTGTTCTTATTATTGTTTCCCTTAAGCTGAAGCATGTGTTTATTGTCTCCCTTTTTTCCAGCTAGCTACTGATTTGAACCCCTTGACGTCTTTTCAGAGAAGAAGCCGGACCAGGACAACCAACTTAATTAAAGGGCATTTCCACCTTCTCCTATGATTCTCATGTCTCTGCATTCGTCGCCATACGGAATATTAGGTTTGAATTTTGCAAATGACTTGATGGTGAATTGGTGATGCTAACCCACAGTGCCACACACCGGTCGTTTTCGAGAGAGCGAGAGATGCAATCTGCTCGTCATAATGTCTTGATTATGAGATGAAGATTAGCAAGCCAAACGAAGATTGCGAACTGCTCGTTGTATATGTCGAAATATATATAAGGAGTTGCTGGCTAGGTTACGAAAATGCAGAATTCGCAACATGAAATTCGATCTTGTCGTTGAAATGTGAGTTGGGTCACCATCTTCATGAATAAGTCGGCATATACAGCAAGATAGTTCTCTGTCTTTGCATGCAATCAAACTTGGTCACAGTGAAAGTCGTGGGTTCGTTCTCTTTTGAAGGATAGTCACATCGATCTCTGAATAAAAACTATGCGTTATTGGTACATATGTATATTGGATCGAGGACATGAGTTTTGGTCCACAAAATTATTGAAAATCTTCATCATTCTAGATGTACGTAATGTTGAAAATCATCGATCAATCTCTGTCGTTACTATGAGATGCCCCATACCTCATGTATGCTAACAACCTACAAGCATTATTATTTGGTCCATGCAAAGCACTAGCTAGCTATCGTTCTTTTCTTGTCATGGTGATCCTATTTTCTGCCCTATATATATAGTTTTGATACAATTCAATTTTGGTTTGACTTGTTTTCAATTTACTACTGTGTAGTAGGGTTGGGCACGAGACGGGATGGGCCGAGATTTGGTGAATCATGTTCCGTCCCGAAAATAAAAAAACGGGACGGGATGGGACGGCGTTTTTAGAAAACTGCCCCGTACGTCCCAATCCCGATCGGGATCCCGAAAAATTAACCCTCAAACAACATTAATGAAATTAATGAAAAAAAAAATATCCAAAATCACATAAGTAAAAAAAAAGAACATTAATGAAATTAAACGTACTAAAATCAACAAGAACATAAGTGCAAATTACATCCCACTTTAAAAGTACTAAACATCCCATATTAAAAATTAACCCTCAAACAACAACTGAAAATATCCAAAATCACACAAGCATTTGGGGATCGAATTTGGTTGAGAGGCTAGAGGGAATGGAGGCGTATTATTTGGTTGAGAGTGAGATCGAATTTTCTAGTGTTTAGGTTTTACTGTTTTAGACCAAATTGAGTGTAGTTGAGTATATTGTAACAACATGCAACTTAAAAAATCAAATATAAAATGATTAAAATAAGATATTCTAATATTACGGGACGAGACGAGATTTTTTGGGATAGTCTCGTCCCGTCCTGTCCCGTTTCAACATTACTATAACGGGACGGGACGGGACGGGACGGGATTGCTATTTTCAAAACCTATCACGTCCCGTCCCGTTAACTTTCAGGACAGAACCGATACGGGATCGAGATTCCGGTACTAAGTGTCCGGCCCTACTCTATAGAAGCTAAAATTTGGATGAAAAGACTAAGTAAAAGTAAGACAAATTCGAATGAAGGAAGAAGGACAGCATAGTACGAACGAGTGTCAACCATCATTGTGAAGCGTACGTTATCGTCTATAAATAAAACAGATACTGCAAATTTCACTTCCCTAAAATTAAAACAAAATTGAAACAAATTGAATTTGTCTGATGGTCTGATCGCAATGCCCAATGGACTTAAATCAAACAAAGCCCATTTTCATTATAGCAGCCAACTCGGGTTTGGGCCATTGGGTCTCATACCTTCCTTCCTCTTTCAGCAGCTTCAAGCTTAAACCCTAACCCCCTCAGAGCCACCATTTCTGTTAAACCCTGAATCATGTTCCTCCTTAAATTCTCCCACAAACCCCGAAATTCCCAACCCATCCTCACCGTCGCCGCCCGTCTCTTCACAACTCCCGTCAATTCTATTCCCGATGAGCCCACCTCCGCCCATTACGACCTCCTGGTCAACGCCGCCGGCGAATCCAGAGACTTCGACAACCTCCACCACCTCCTCACCAAGCGCGTGAAGGACCACTGCTTCAACACCGTCAACACCTTCAAGTTCATCACCAACTCCGAGGCTTCCCTCTCCCTCCTCCCCGATCTGTCCCAGACCCTCGCACATCTCCCCAAAGGCTTCACGCGCAAGAGCGCGTACGATGCTCTCATTTCCCGCTTCTGCAAGCTGGGGCGCGTCGAGGAGGCGCTGCGCGTGGTGGATCTGATGGCGCGTGAGGATTACGGCCTCAACGCGTGTAGCTTCCACGCGATTCTGAATCTGCTTACCAAGAAGCAGAGGAACATGGAAGAGGCGCGGCGCGTGGTGGAGCTGATGAGGAAGTCCGGGGCTCCGCCGGATCTGACGTCGTATAATTATCTTCTCATGGGGTATTGCTTCTCCGGCGATTTGGTTCAGGCGGCCGGAATTTTGAGTGCTATGGAGGAGGAGGGGCTTAAGGTGGACACGCGTACGTACGACGCGCTGGTGCTGGCCGCGTGCAATGCGGGGAAGTTGGATGGGGCTATGGTGCTGCTGAGGAGGATGGCGGACGATGGAGTGCCGGTGCTGCTGTCGACTCACGTGTACGTTGTTAATTCGCTGCTGAGCCGCGGATTTTACGAGCAAGCGGTTAAGTTTGTGAGGGGTTTTAGCGGGAAGGACACGTGGTTGGACACGGAGGCTTTTGGGAGATTGGCTGTGAAGCTCATTAAGCTCGAGAGGTTTGGTGAGGCGAAGGAGGTTTTGGATGAGATGCGTAAAAGGGGTTTAGTTATTTTAGATCAATTGAAGGATTATGAATCAAAGATTACAAATAAGAAATATTAGTTCATAGGGTTTTTGGGATAAAGCGTGTCACATGTTTACATTATAGAGAATCGTCTCATTATATTTGAAAATGTCGCAAACATGTTTCGAATGTTCTTATTGATTTTATGAACATCACATTTTAATAGCTAATAGCTGAAATCAACGCTTGTATTATAGGCAATAGGATGAATAAAGATGACACCCTATTGTATGTTATAATTTGTCGTGACGATAACTCATACCATGTCATCTCAATTTTAATAGTTTGACATCATAGTTTTTTTATTTTTTTTTTATCATAAGTTAAAATTTCGTGAGTTAAACTCAAAACCTTTCACTTATTAAGAGAAGACTATGTCATTAGACCAAACAATACTGGCTGCCATCTTAGATTTAAATTCTCTGTTTTACCTGTATTGTGTAGCTTTCTGTTATATGAAATCGTGAGTTATCAAAATTGTTTCCTGTATTTCTCCACATTAGGGTCGGGTGACCGATCGGACGAATAATTTCACCGCCTCTCTTGACCAGTAAAAAAGTAAAAAAATGGTGGTAAAATCTGGAGAGTGAAACGAACCAACAACCCAACAGAAAGGTGGGACACGTGTAACGCATGTTGGAAGGCAATGCAGTTCCACATGGTTAAACTAAAACAGTTACTAGGCTGTCCAACCCCAATAGGAAACCTGACGTCACCGCCGGTCGAATCCACGGCCAGATTTCCATTCCTTCCGAGCCCGATCCTTTTCCTCTCTCATCTCAATTCTCAAACCCATTCCCCCAAAACCACCACCATCTCTCTTCCGGTCTTCCCATATCTTTAAACCCGAACCCGACCCATGGAGCGCCCGACCCGGCCCTACGCCCCGGGCGGCCGCGAGGACTGCTGGAGCGACGACGCCACGTCAGTGCTGATCACGGCCTGGGGCGACCGTTACCTCCGCCTCAACCGCGGCAACCTCCGCCAGAAGGACTGGACAGAAGTCGCGGACGCCGTCAACTCGCGCCGTGACGGCGCCGTTTACAAGACGGACGGGCAGTGCAAGAACCGAATCGACACGCTGAAGAAGAAGTACAAGCTCGAAAAGTCCAAGCCCTTCCCGTCGTCCTGGATCTTCTACGACACTCTCGACTCCCTCATCGGAGTCCCCTCCTCCTCAAACGCCGCCGTTTTGAACCGACCCTCAAAGCAGCCGCTCACGCTCGCCCTGACCCTCAAAGCCGCCGAGCCGCCGAGCCCGGAGAGCGATGATGACGTGGAGGAGGAGGGGGGAGTAGGGTTTGGGGGTGGGGAGGCGTGTAGGGAATTGGCTAGGGCGATATTGAAGTTTGGGGAGATTTATGAGAGGATGGAGAGGTCGAAGCAGGATCAGGAGGTTGAGCTGGAGAAGCAGAGGATGGCTTTTACTAAGGAGCTTGAGGTGGAGAGGTTGAATATGTTTATGGATGCTCAGTTGGAGCTGGAGAAGATGAGGAAGAAGCGCCCCAAATACTCGCATTCTTCCGGTACCGATTCCCACTATCTTTCTTGCATTTGCGCCTTGAATTTTTTTTTTAATGCCTATTCTACAAGCAACTGTTTTACAATCTAGTTTGAACTTATCACATTGTTGCTTTGCGCGAGTTATATTTCACTGAGATTGGTTTATGTTTATGTTTAGGGTGTGATGTTTGTTGTTTTGGTGTGTTTGATACAGGTAAGAAGTTGTGAGCTGAGATTGCAGGAGCAGCAGAATTAGATCATCCATAGGCTGCAGCTAGCTTGAAACATTTGGGAGCAGAAAGGCCTATGTTGTGTGTACATGAGTAGTTGCTTTGCTACAGAGTTCTTGTACTTAATCATTCTGTAGTGTATTTGTTCAGTGTCATCAATCAGCTTCCATATTATGTGTGTTCTTCTCTGTGTTAAGCTCCCATTTTGTTGGGGTTTTCCATCGTTGGCAATGCTGATTCGATTAGTTTTTCCGTCTCATATTGTGATATATGTGTGGTTCGCAGCTTTGAAAGGCAATACGCTGGTGAAATTTGGGGCTAATACTACAGTGACAAAATCGAAAAAGCAACACTGCAACAGACACATTAGCTACTAGCCAAGTAGTCTACTACTATGGAAACAAATCAGTAGGTTCTAAACTGTGAACTCCGGATCTCTTGGGTTCCAAGAACATGTTTGGGAGTATCTAAAGGCAATTAGTATAAAGAACTATACAGAACAAAATTACAATTCATGTTTAAAGCAAGTGCTTGCTGCGTTTACAGAACTGTTCTGAACTTCTAATCTTTTTTTTTCTTCTTCTTGGTAGCCACAGAATTGCTCTATCAGTAAATTAGTTTACTGATTATGATCACAAAGTCTTAATATCTCAAGAAGCTAGGAGAGGAAACAGAGAGACCAGAGTTTATTGTATATATGGGGGATAGCTAAAACCACTGGTTGTTCCATGCTGGCTTATAAATTCAGTTGAGCTCTGACTGAAGCCATTGCTAAATCCACTACAAGCAGGAAAACCAGCGAAGTTAGCCTCACCAAGGTGATCCTCTAACATTGCATAAGAAGACGCAGAAGAAGAAGAAGAAACTGATGAAGTTGGATGGCCATAAGAAGAGAGACGAGCTCTAGCAATAGCAAGATCATGTTGAAGCTCCACCATCTTTCCCTGCAGCATAGCTATGGCGCCAATGCAACCATAAACAGGGTCTCTGAGCCTCGCCTCGGCCTCATACGCGAGTGAACTTACGGTGTCCTCCCTCTGCTCCTCAGGCACTTCACTAAGGATCTTGCTCACATTGCTTGCCCCAAACACTTTGTGAACTTTGGCAAACTTCAACGGCTCGTCGGAGCGAAAATGCGGTGCAAATATGCAGGTCGGGACGCATCTCCTCTTCAACAACTTGCAAGCTGCACAGGATGAGCTTGAGCGAGGCGCATGAGTTCCTTTCATGGCTTCATTACTTGCACATTTCTATAATGATCGAGTAAATCTTCTTTACATTACATTCACTTATATAGACCTCTTTTCGGTTACATTTGAAGGGATCTAACTATTTTTTTATTCTAATTCGAACCGTATTTTCCCACTCTCCCTCACAACTCGAAATATCCCCAAACAGAGAATGGATTATTATGTGAATAATCCTCTTAATTTTTTTACCTTAATCTTACTAAAAATAGGCTTAAAATATTTCTATTCATCTGTGAAATCATGTATGGTTGTATACATCTTGGAAATAAAAACCAATAGAAATAATTGGAGATGCGGCACTACTATATATCATGCGCTATTGATAGTTATAATGGGGCATGATGGTTCATCGAGAAAGATTAGATATTTCATTTGACTGGACAGAGGATAATTGATTAGGAAAGTAAATCACATAATCAAGAAAGCTGGATTTGTCCACAAGGAGGAAACATGAAAGGTGCAAAAGAAATTTAGGAATCTTAACCTCTATGGTGCCAAGTGAACACTGTAATTTTTTTCAAGTGAACACTATAATGGTAATATTGTTTGTGATTACACCAACTCAACTGATTTGTTACAAGAATAACATCTGATGAGTTTGATTTATTATTATGAGGTGCTAGATTAGGAAACCTTTACGGTTTGGGATTGGTTTGTGTCTAAGAAATATCAGAATTTAGCATTCTAATATAATGATTTACTTATTCAAGATGAGAGCGAACACGTCTCTTTAAGAAGGTGATTGATGTTTATTACTCCGCTGCTCTAAAGAATGTTAAATACAAATTTCGTGTTACAAAACAGAAATCAGGAAAAAAGCAATTATCAGTTTGACTGATTACAAATTTCTATTTACGACCGATTGTCGTTTGATGTTTTTTTACCGTTTATTTGTGAGAATAATCCCACGGTACCAAAGTCAAGTCAAGTCAAGTCATATTTGTAGGGAAAGAAAGGACAATTATATCAATGCTAAGTGTATTTGAGGTCCGATTTCCATAGAGACAAGCTATGGTACTGAGATGTATATCATACTTTTATTTTACATGTACTTAAACAAAATTACAATGTTATGAATCAATTATAACATTGAGAACAAAATTTACCAAATTTTTTTACACTATTTAGATGAAATTAAACAAAATTACAACTATGAGAACAATTTGTTCAAAAAGTTGTAACATGGTTGTACATTTTGTAATTACAATTATTAGAACAAGATTACAAACAATACGACTTAGGATTACCACTTTGACTGCAAATATGTTGTTATATTTGTAAATGTAGGTATCACATACGAATAGATACAATAAAATTTCCTATTTCTCATTTCTCATATGTTCGTTGCTTATTCTCTCATTTCAATTTCAAATGAGACTTAACTCTTGATTCAAGATCCCATCAAGAAAAAATAATGTTACTTCTTCATCAGAAAGGCACTTATACTGATATTACTTGGTGTAGAGTAGTATAATCGATATCGGTGGTTTGAGGTATGATTGAATTCTAAGTAATTTTGATTTCCATTTAACATTTGCAAATGACATTATGAAATGATGTGCCATTGTTATCATTTTTTAGAGAAAAATGAAGAAGAGAATAATATGTCACTTCAAACATTTTGTGGAACTAGGACAAAGAAGACAATAGTGCTTCTCATCCCAAGTACCCACTTGCTGAATGCTCGTCGTTTTCTCCATCCAACACACAGCTCAGCACACCCCGAATGTGCTCAACACGCGTTACCAATCATCCAAACCCAACATAGCCGTTTGTCCGCCACGCTCGAGAAAAGCGCGTGGGACTATGGTTCATAGAGGAGGGAATATGGGCCGGCCCAAGAAGGAATGATTAGGGATGTTGGTCTGTGGGTTAGAAAGTGGGTGTCAACAACTGTAGCTTGACTTCGGCCTTTGGCAACGCCTTGGTCTTTACTCCACTTGTTTTCGATAAATCTTTTCATGTTTTTTGGGATTTGACTTGTAGGACCTTTCACACGTGATCATATTGAGGGAAAGAGAGGCAGAATCTCTTTGGATATCTATGTTTTTCGACACAAAGGTTGCTTTTGAATCACTCTTGTGATCGTTTAGTGGTTCGATCGATTATTAGAGAGCATAAAAGTTAAGTTTAAGATCGCAATCTGCAAGCGAGACATCGTGAAGTTAAACTCACACTTGGGTCGGCCAAGATCACTTGCTTCGTGCCATCTTGCATGGTGCTCTACATGTCTTTTATGAAGTTAAACTCACATTAAGCGTACTTATGATTCCGGCCAATCATTGTTGGCTTATATTAGAGTCATTTGAAATCTCATATTAGAAACGTGAAGAGTTATCTTTAGGTTATAAAGAATTGTACCACACATACTAATGTCGAGACATTTTGTGTTAAAACCCCATATACACGTTTCTCATCCAGATGGCTAAACTAGGCACTACCAGAAGAAAGGCTTTAGCCGACGAAAAAAAAAAAACCAGGCCGACGAAGCATTTTTTCGTCGGCTAAAGTCCACTTTAGCCGACGACATTTTCCTTCGTCGGCTAACTGAAATTTTCGTCGGCTATGGTAAACTTTAGCCGACGAAAAAAAAACGTCGTCGGCTAAAGAATTTATTTCGTCGCCATAGTCTGTGAACTTTAGCCGACGAAATATTTAAAAGTTTAGCCGACGAAATTAATATGTCGTCGGCTAAAGTGCTTTATATCTGCGATCTGGACAGCAGCTCTCATCTGGGAAAAAAAACGGGAGAAGAAAAAACGGGAGAAAACGTTTGGGTGTTGTCGAAATCTGTCCATAATTAGTTTGTGGCCATATATAGGTACGTATATGTATATATATGTTGATTAATTGAGTTTTATTTGAGTTTATCGATTTTGATTATGATTGAGTTTATTGATTTTGATTATGATTGAATTGATTAATTTTGAGTACGTTGGATGTATATATATATGTGTTGATCGATTTGGTTGATGATTTGAATTGATAATATATATGAATTAATTTGTTGTTAATAAATATTAGTAGATATATATATGTTATTAATTAATTTATAATATATATTATTGTGTTGATATGGTACGGTATGAAGTTGTTGTTAATTAATTTGTGTTAATATATATTAATATGTATTAATGTGTATATATTGTTGTTAATTAATTTGTGTTAATATATATATTTGTGTTAATATGATATGTGTGTGTGTTAATTAATTAGTTGTACGTAGTACGTAGAATATATACTAAATGAATTGAGATTTTATATATGGCATGAAATTCATCATCATTAATAATTAACTAGCAGCGTTATAATATATATTTTTGTTATATTTTCAGGATATGGATAAGAGTTGGATTTCGCTTCCAAAATGGGACAAAAGATACGGTGCAGGAGTTATGAGTTTTATAAAATATGCGCTGGCTAATGCTAACGGGAATACAATTTTCTATTGCCCGTGCACGAAATGTCAGTGTCGCAGCGATATGCATCGATTTCCCATTGACAAAGTATGGCAGCACCTGAGGAGTAACGGGTTTTGGGAGAAGTACACATGTTGGTTATATCACGGTGAAACATCATCAGAGGGTCCGCATGATCATGGCCAATTTTCTGAGACAGGCAGTACATCCAACGATCCAACAACGGCATTCATCAACGACATGTTTCCTTATGAGAGCGGTGTATGCGCTCAAGGACAGTATATGCCTGACCCGGTGCAGCCCTTCCCTAGAGCTGTCAACACTGCTGGTATTGAAAAGTACAACAAACTGCTTGCTTTCCAACAGACCCCTGTGTACCCCCGTTGTCAGAAGACCGTTCTTGAAAGTGTGATGGACGTAATGAAGATTAAAGTTGAGACAAAATCGACCGTGAAGGCTGTTGATGATTATCTACAGTACACTGCTTCGATGCTGCCCCACGGTCATCGTCTTCCTACCACTCATCGTAAGGTCCGATGTATCCTGAAAGATCTTGGCCTTTCCTACATCAAGATCCATGCATGCAGATATGACTGCGTTCTCTTCTGGGGTAAAGATCCAGAAGGGAATGACCTTGGTGGGCTTGACGTATGTCCGGTATGTCACACTGACAGGTATAAGCTGACTCCTGCAGGCAATAGGAAACCTGTGAAGGTACTTCGGTATTTCCCGTTGAGGGATAGGCTTGAGCGGTTGTACATGTCTTCACACACGGCCAAAGCTATGAGATGGCACGTTGATAGGGAAATGCATGACGAAGATACCCTTATACACCCTGCTGACGGGGAGGCTTGGAAGCATATAGACAGGGAGTTTCCTCATTTTGCGTCAGAGGTCCGAAATGTGAGGCTCGGGCTCTCATCCGACGGGTTCAACCCTTTTGGCAACATGAGTCTTCAATACAGTGTATGGCCGGTGATTTTGGTACCGTACAACCTTCCTCCATGGATGTGCATGAAGAAGGAATACAATATGTTGAGTTTGTTGATTCCGGGGCCCGGTTATCCAGGGAAGTGTCTCGATGTGTATTTGAGACCTTTGATTGAAGAGCTTCAGTTTTTGTGGGAAGTTGGTCATCCCACTTATGACAAGTACATGCACGAGATGTTCCAGATGCATGTCATGGTTGTTGGTACCATCAGTGATTTTCCTGCCCGTGGGATGTTGTCGGGCAACGTTGTTAGGGATACAAGGCTTGTCCAGAGTGCCTTAGCGATGAGGGGAGCAGCAGTCATTGCAACAAGATATGCAGATTGGGTCACCGTGCTTTCCTTCCATATAATCACGATTGGCGGTTCGATGACAAGGCATTTGATGGGACCGTAGAACACGGTGTGCCTCCCAGAAGATGGACGGGAGAAGAAATTTTAGCAGTGCTTAATGAGTACGATTTTGGGCAGCTCAGCAATCATCCAAATATTGTTGCAGCAGCAATACCTGAAAGACCCGACAGGTACAAATTCTGGACACATAAGAGCATATTCTGGGAACTCCCATACTGGAGTAAGTTGTTGATCAGGCACTACCTAGATGTGATGCACATAGAAAAGAATGTTTGCGACAGTGTGGTGGGCACAGTGCTGAACTTGGAGGGGAGACGAAAGACGGTCCTAAGGCACGCATTGATCTAAAAAAAATGCAGTTAAGAAGACATCTGTGGTTGAAAGAAGGGAAGAAAAAATGCCTCAAGCTCCTTACACCGTGAAACCTGACCAGAAGAACGTAATTTTCAGGTGGATGAGTTGTGTGAAGTATCCTTTAGGCTATGCAGGAAATATAGCCCGGTGTGTGAACTTCCGGGACAATAAGATGTACGGGTTGAAGAGTCATGACTGTCATATCCTGCTACAACGTCTCTTCCCTGTTTTCATTCGACCGTTCCTTCCCCGTCAGGTGGTGGAGCCGTTAGTAGCGTTGGCAAGATTCTTCCAGAAGTTATGCACACGGGAAGTGACAAAATCTAACCTCCGGGAAATGCAAGAGGACATCATTTATATCATGTGTAAATTTGAGAGGATATTTCCTCCAAATTTTTTTGACATCATGCCTCACCTGATGATCCATCTTCCGAGCAATTGTTGCTTACCGGTCCAGTACACTACACTTGGATGTATCCCATGGAAAGGTACGTTTTTTACACCTGAATTCCTCAATCCAATTTTTCTATATACATGTTCAATAATCATAACACTTTGCATAAAATTTTATAGGCAACTTGGAGACTACAAAGATTATGTGGCTAATAAATCCGCGCCTGAAGGATGTATAGCTGAAGCATATATTGCGCACGAGTGCGTCACCTACATGAAGTTGTATTTAGGAGCGTTGAAGGAAACAGACGAAGCCATGCCGGTAGATGTACCGAAGTTCACTCTTTCCATACTCTCCAGTGATGTTGAAGTTTATGGAATTTTGCCAGACTCCTACAAGTTGCAACCACATGAGCTAGTCATTGCCCACTGGTGGGTATTGATTAACTGTCCAGAAGTTGAATACTGGAAAGACATCCATCTATATTGTCCAGACATTCAAGGTGATCTCGAGTACCACAACAGGGAGTTCGCAAATTATTTTGACGGCTGGGTACGTAATTCAATATTTATGTACGTATTTATTTTTAGTGCATAATTATCTATATTTACAATGTTAAATTGTAAATTGCAGATGAACCATATTCAATTTGATGGTCACCCAAATTGGTCACACGAACTAAGACTTCTAGCGATGAAGCGATAATGTCAAGAGTTTATCCGATGTGCAAGGTGAATGGCGTGCAATTTATATGTGAACAGAGAGACAGCAGACGGAGAACACAGAATTCTGGGGTGATGGCGCATGGTGGGCGGAATGGAGTTGACTATTACGGTGTTCTTGATTCAGTGGTGGAACTCGTTTATGGTGAAGGCATGACAGTGCACCTCTTCAAGTGTAGATGGTTTGATACTAGCCCGCAGAGCATGAAGACCGATCAGTACGGAATATTATCGGTGAACACTGCTACAAGTTCTTACGAAGATGACCCGTTCGTTTTTGCCACATCGGTAAAACAAGCGTTTTATCTTGATGACCTTGCTAAGGGTGACGCGTGGAAAGTAGTCAACCTTGTGCACCCTCGAAACATTTACCGGGCGGCTACACTTGGAGAGGCCGAAGACCAGGAAGAAGATGTTTGTATCAAGAGCCCAACGCAATAGGTATTCCTAACTCCTCTACCGTTCGCCTTAATAATTTTAAAGCGGGTCGTTCGGTGCGAATTCGTGATGAAGAGCCAAGGCTTATTGATGTTGATCCAAATCAAGAAACAGACGAAGACTCTGGCGATGAGGAAGACATAGATTACCAGAAATTATTTCTGACAAGAATACACTCGTTCTACACTAGCAAGATTCGATGATTCCGATTACGAGCCTTAGTTTTAATTTCTTCGGATGTAATTGTAGTCGGTAGTTGGATGTAATTGTAGTCGGTAGTTTGTCCCACATCCCTAATATGTAAAAGGAGGGAACCTTCCTTAGTTATAAAAGGAAGGCTTCCCATAGACATAGAGAGGAGATAGGATGATAGATGATGAATATCTCTCCCGATCCCAAAGGGCCTCTTGGCCATGATAGTGAATTCCAAGTGGACGTAGCCATGCCCTCCGATGGCATGGTGAACCACTATACGTGCTTGTCTCTTGCCCATGATGTTTACTATTTATATTCGTGTTCCACCGTGATTCTCCATGATCCCAGTCTCCGGGATGTGCAGAAACAGTAATACATTAATTTGTAATAAAAAAGACGTATTACCTTCATTTCTAGTTTACATATGTTGAATTCATATTTCTGTTATTTTATATGAATTTTGGTGATATATGAACAGGAAATTAGTATGGTTTAAACCATCTGTTTTAGGGTTTGTATTTTTTTACTTAAGCCGACGAAATACAACATAAGTCGTCGGCCTAAACCCTCTTAGCCGACGAATTATATAAAAGTCGTCGGCTAAAACCGTCTTAGCCGACGAAGAATACTAGAAGTCGTCGGCTAAAAGGACTTATAGCCGACGAATTGAAAAGGAAGTCGTCGGCTAAAATAACTTAAAGCCGATGAAATGAAAAGGAATTCGTCGGTTTAAAGATCTTAAAGCCGACGAGTTCAAATGAATGTCGTCGGCTAAACCATCTTAGCCGACGAAGTAATAATGGAAGTCGTCGGCCAAAACTATCTTAGCCGACGAATACCCTAATATTTCGTCGGCTTTATTAATTTTTATATTTTTTTATCACATAGTATAGCCGACGATGATTTAGGGTATTCGTCGGCTAAACCCTAAACTTTTTCTGTTACATCTATAGCCCTATCTTCGATGGTTATTTTACGTAAATTTTTTATACCACTTGTTGTGTCTCATCAATTTGAAAATATTTTCAGTTGAAGGTCCGGCCAAAATACGAAATTAGACGGTCCAACGACCTTTTCCGTGCATTTAGGGGTTTGACTTACGGGATTGACCGTCCGGATCGAGCACTTAACCTGGTCAGATCAAGTTGAATTTTTTCCCATACATGTATTTTATCATGGTGGTCAGATCTGACCGTCGGATTTTATTTTCTCAAGTTTGATCATCACAGTCAGAACATGCCGTTAGTAATGTTGTATAACTTGTTTACTAAGTGTTAGGTAAATGTTCCGTTTCAAAAACAAACTATACGTAGAACCTTCAAACGTGAAAAGTCCTGAAATAAGACATGACCAGAATGGTGAAATACGTCTACGGTTGAAAAATCAAGGTATTCCGGTCATGTCTCGGTGCCGATAGTTGCGGTCAATCCAATTTTCAATTCTTTCTCCCTATGGGTAGCCCTATCTTCGGTGGTTTATTTTGCGTAAATTTTTATACCACTTGTTGTGTCTCATCAATTTGAAAATATTTTCAGTTGAAGGTCCGGCCAAAATACGAAATTTAGACGGTCCAACGACCTTTTCCGTGCATTTAGGGGTTTGACTTACGGGATTGACCGTCCGGATCGAGCACTTAACCTGGTCAGATCAAGTTGAATTTTTTCCCATACATGTATTTTATCATGATGGTCAGATCTGACGGAAGGATTTCCGTTCTCAAGTTTGATCATCACGAGCAGCAGTCACAGTTTGATGAATGTATAAACAGTTTGTGTTTAGCCGACGAATTTCAAATGGTCAGCCGACGAAATTATTACCTTTAGCCGACGAAATTATTAAATGTTTAGCCGACGAATTATTATTTCGTCGGCTAAAGTGTTCGGTTAGCCGACGAAATTATTACCTTTAGCCGACGAATTATTATTTCGTCGGCTAAAGTCTTCGGGTATAACCCAGCTCGACTGGTTGTATGCCCTAGCCTCCATCGTTTTCCTCTCCCTCTCCGAAATTCGCCTCCGCTCCCTCTCCCGGTCGCCGCCCTCTCCCTCTGCCTCTCCTCTCTCCCTCGCCCTCGCCCCTCGACCTTATCTCCCGCTCCCTCTCCCCCTCGCCCGTATCCTCCGGCCTCCTCTCCCTCTCCCTCCCTCTCCGGCCGCCTCCTCTCTCTCTCCCTCTCCTCTCCTCCCTCCTCTCCTCGCTCCCTCCTCTGGGCTCCTCCTCCGGCCTCCTCCTCCGGCTCCTCCTCCTCCTCCTCCTCCTCCTCCTCCTCCGCTCCTCCTCCGGCTCCTCTCCGGCTCCTCCTCCGGCCTCCTCCTCCGGCTCCTCCTCCGGCTCCTCCTCCGCCTCCTCCTCCTCCGGCTCCTCCTCCGGCCTCCTCCTCCGCTCCTCCTCCGGCCTCCTCCTCCGCCTCCTCCTCCTCCTCCTCTCCTCCTCTCCTCCTCCTCCTCCCTCCTCCTCCTCGAGTACGTTTTTTTGAGCTTCGGTTATTTTAATGTTGTGGTGTTGTTGTGTATATAATGTGTTGTGTATATAATGTTTGGTATTGTTGTGTATATAATGTTGTTGTGTATATAATGTTGTGGTGTTGTTGTGTATATTTTGTATTTAGGAGTGTATATTGTTATTTAATAAGTGTCCTTTGTTGTGTATATTAGTATTTAGGAAATGTATATATTTGTTTTGTATTTTGTGTTTGTTTTGATTTTCCGGTCAATTGCAATGTTGTGGTGTTGTTAGGAAGTGTATATTTTTTTTTATTTTTAAGTGTATATTTAGGCGTGAAAAATAGTATTTAGGAAGTGAAAATAGTATTTCGGAAGTGAATATTTTTTACATTTTAAAATGAGTTTGCATTTTTAAAATTGTGGCCTTGATTCAAATTAATATTTTAAATAGGATGAGCGGTAATATTAGATCGACGAAGGGTTCGAAGGCCAAAGGTCTGTATCGTCTGAGGGAACCTCTAGCAACCCTCAGACGTCGTTTCAGGGCCCTATGACTGCTAGACATGCGAGCCTTCTGCAGACGGCGCAGAGGCAGCCGGAGGTGCCCCCTTCATCGAGGCAGCGGGGCTTCCTTTATTCCGCGAGGCAGTTGTTTGCTCAGCCTCAGACGGAGGTGCCTGCACCCCGTATGCCTGAGATACACCGGGCGCCCACTCCAACTCCTACTTCTTTCGGATAGTGGGTCATCTGGGGTACAGATGCCGCCGCCTCACCTATTCCTTCCGCGGATGATACCGCCATACCTGTAGTCGATGACTCAGGGACGCCGATTTATCCACTGCCCCCGCCAGTGGCTCCATCAGCGGCGTACCGGTTCGTGCCTTTTGATACGCCTCTTATTTCCGCGAGGGTATCATCATCGGAGGCGGAATCCGTCGCGTCCGCGTCCGATCCCTCAGGTAATGAAAGATGAATGATTTGTTTTGTTATAATTCTCCGATTCCGATTTTAATAATCAATTTGGTTTATCATGTCATAGGCACCGTCGGAGCGAAGCCGGCAAAGAAGAAGAGAGGCCCCGTCACAGGGAAGGCTCTCGAGAAGATCGTCGGTACCTCAGAGGATTGTCATCGGTACTGACGGGATGGCGACGTAGTATCGGGCGAAAGTCGAGGACGTACTCCGGCCGCGTGGGAGCGCTCATTAGGGATAGAGTCCCTATGTTGTGGTCAGACTGGGGCGAGGTCCCGCAGGAGGTTAAAGACATGGTCCATAACGCGATGTCGGTGAGTTTACAAAATGCCTGAATAATATTATGTATTACATTGTAGATTTTTGGAAAAACTAAACTAATAAACGGTTAAATGCAGGTGTGGTTTGAGGTTCCCGAACCCTTGAAGAGCAGTTGGCGGACTTTGTGCATGGGGGAAGGTACGTTGGGAAATAATGAAAAAAACAAACTGTCTGTCATATTAATTATATTTCTAATATTTTTGTTGTATCTGTAGGTACAAGGAGTGGAAGAACGAGTTGCGGACCTATTGGACTACGCACGGGAACGCACGTTCTGCTACCCCTGCTGAGTTTCAGTACAGAGAGTACGAGTGGCGTTGGCTTCTGACATCAGAATTCAACAACCCTCGTAAACAGGTATTTAAATAAATTAATTAGTTAATTTATCATTAAGTACGTGCGTTTTAAAATATTTTACTAATAGTTTACTTTTTTCTTTGAAGGCGGTTTCCCGGGCGAACGCTCAGAACCGGCAACGCAACACAAGGAACCATCATGCCGGTTCTAGACCGTTCGCTGTCTTCATGGACGAGGCGGCCAGGGAACATCCAGAGGTCAACCAGTACGTCTATACGTACGAGAAGGCATATCCTGACTCCCAGGAGGATATAGTAAGTAATCTTTCATTTTTACGGAATTTTTAATTTTACTAATATATATTTAAAATGTTAATTAATAATTTTTTTCCTATCCAATTAGGCAAGGTGAGGGAGGCTAGTGACGAGGTGATGAGTGCTATAGTGAGGGAGACATGGCGGACACGCAGGAGGAAGAGATGTCCGAAGCCATTTCCCGATCGACACTTCAGATCCGAGGGTTGGGGCGAGGATCATGGGCACAGCCTTCCCACCGCGAGAAAACAACTTCTACTGCCGGGGTCTAGGAAAGAAGGGCCAGGGGCTTGAAGACCACTCCAGGATTTCAACGAAAGGCAGCCTCGACCAGCAGCAGGACGACTCAGCTAGAGTCGGAAGTTGAGAGACTACGGAGAGAGCAAGCCGCTCAGGCTGCTCATGCTGACGCTCAGGCTGCCGCTCATGCCGCCCAGTTCGCCGAATATAGATCCTATACTAGAGCCCTACATGCCGCCCAGCATGCCAGCAGAAGCAGATGTACCAGTACTTCCAGGATTTAGCAGCTGCCCAGCTTCAGGGACTTCCACCTCCGCCCATGCCTGCGCCTATAGACATACCTGAGCTGCCGGAATCTCCTCATCAGCAGGCCCCAGATCCGGATATTGATTTAGATCATTTAGATTTTGTGTAGTTGATACCTTATATAGTTTTATGTGCTTCTTGTTGGTTATATATATGGAATTGTTTTGGTGTATTTTGGAGCTTGCTTGGAATGGTAATTTAAAAATTTTATGTATTTTTTTTTATTACTGGAATGGAGTTATAGCCGACGAAATACGCCACAATTCGTCGGCTATAGTATTTTTATTTTTTATAGTTTAGCCGACGAATTATGGCATGTTTCGTCGGCTAAACTCACTATAGCCGACGAAATAGGCTCTATTTTTAATTTTTTAGTTATATACTTTAGCCGACGGAACTGAGATATTCGTCGGCTAAAGTCTTGGAGTATAGCCGACGACGTGTTGTGTCGTCGGTTTAAGTCTGAGAGTATAGCCGACGAAAGATAGAGACTGTTTCGTCGCTTAAATTCATGAACAAAAGCCGACGACCAAATGTTTCGTCGGCTAAAGTATGGACAATAGCCGACGACGGTGATGGGTTCGTCGGTTAAAGTCAGCGCCGAGGGCCCTTTCCCGACGACACTATAGCCGACGAAGGTTCGTCGGCTAAGAGTTTAGCCGACGAGTTATGGTAACAGGCCGACGAAAATAATTCGTCGGCTAAAGTACTTCTCCTGGTAGTGAGGGGTAATATCGGTATTTTTGAACCCGTGTGTGTGAGACCTGTAAGACGTTCGGCCGCTTCCGCATAACGATTATAACTTAACATAGCTCGAACCTGATTTGTTTTAAACATACAAAACATCATGACAATTTACACTCTCACACATTCCCTCACATATGACTTGGATTAAAGCTATATATATGCACACTAACAATTACAATTAAGTAACATAGAGTATTGTGGTTGTTGAGCTTACATGTGATATAACTTGCTTTGAAAATTTAGGCATCCACACAAAATTAATCAACAAATTCGTAGGTAGAGAGACTTGGCCCTATAAGTGTTTATCACATTATTAGTATGATAACGTATATGAACGATGATGATCTGAGAAGTAAGATTATGGAGCTTTCACTTTTGTTTGTTAGCAAGATACGCAATGGATTTGTATAGTCACTACATAGAACTATATAATTGCGGAGAAGTCGACCTATAACACATAATCCAACACAAAAACACAAAGTTCAATTCAGTTGGTACCCAACAGCCAAGTCGTCAAACAGGCTTCCCACCTCCTGTTTAAAATCCTAAAATGAAAAAGAAATTACCTCAATATCCCGTTAATCATACTCTTTAGGGTTTAAGGATATGTTAAAGCATACATCCCTTCTGGTTTGGGAAGCTATGACATTGCCCTTTTATCAGACAGACAAATAGAGAAAAACAAACCAAACCAAACAAAACAATGTTCTTCAGAAATATACAAGAGATTCACAAAGTCACTATCATTTTCGTCCTGTTGTCTTAATTTTAGTGATCTATAAGTTTTCAAGGATATTAGACTTGGTTGATCTGAAGTTCGAAGTGAAAGTTACAGAGAACGGTTGAGATAGATTAAAAATGTCTGATCCTGATAAAAAGAATTCGGCAATATGTATCTGGACCGCTGCTTGCTAGCTTGCTGCTTAGAGGTAAACTTTATAGCCAAGGAAATGGTGAAATAGCATAACATCATTAACAAAAAAGAAGACAAAAAGAGATGATATATTAATCAGCAAATACATTCACTTATGTCTATGTAACATTATATATGTAAGATAAGTAGATAACCTTTGACTCAATGAACTTCGAGCATCTGTTTTTGAAGTTTTGTACTCCTCACTACTGAAAAAAAACACTTAGGAGACATAATTATTTTGTCTCCTAAGTGACATATTTCGTCTCTTAAATACTTAGGAGACAGAACGTCCGTCGGTTAAGATCTGTCGAGTAAGAGCCGTTAGGTAGGTACTTAGGCGATGAAACTTAAAATTTCGTTTCTTAAGTGGTTCTTAGGAGACGAAATATTTTCGTTTCCTAAGCACTTAGGCGACAGATTTTATTTTATAATAAAAAAAAATTATCCATTTAAAAGACGAAATTGTTGAATTCCGTCGTTAAAGGCTGAAAAAAATTATAAAAGAAAATTAAAAACGTCACCGCAAGTTTTTTATCCACTCACTCTGACCGCACCAAATACCACCACCACCACCACCACACTAATTTACCCCAAATATGCCGCCACCAACACCACCATACCAATCTGCCCCAAATAACCACCATGCCACCACTGTACCAAATAACCACCATGCCACCACCATCATACCAATCTGCTTCAAATATACCACCACCACCACCATCGTACCAAATAACCACAATGTCACCACCATCATACCAATCACATCCTAACCAAAATTAAAATCAAAATCAAATTAGACACCAAAATCAAATTAAACAAAAACGCAGAAATCTATCACCAAAGCTAAACTAGAAAAATTGAAGAACTTATCTTGATTTCTTATCCCTTTGAAATTCCGAAGGATGGTGGTGGGTCGGCGGGAAGGCTTGGTAGAGAAAGAAAGGTGGCGGCAACGGTGTCTGCAGTGGTGGAGATCAGACCCAGATCTGAGGCTCGGTGCGTGGGTGGTTGAGGGTGGAGGCCGGGGGGAGGGGAGAGGGAAACGAGGGAGAGGCATGAAGGTGAGAATAGGTAGATCGAGGCGGAGAAGTGGGAGAGACAGGAGGCTGAGGTTGGGTTGTCGATGCGAAGAAGAGAGGAGAGGCCGACATGAGAGTGATGGTCTAGAGAGAGAGAGAGACTGAGAGAGATGAGAAACCTTAGGGACGTAGGGAGCTCTTAGAAAAGATGGGGTTTCCTTCTATTGATAGGGTTGGTAATCATGAAGAAGATAAGTGAGAGACAAGAGGTTGATGAGTGTGTGATTTAAAAGAATTGATATGTTTTGAAAAATTTTGGTTTGAATTTTCATGAAATTTTACATGGAAATAGCTGCGCTCAAATTTTTAGAACTTAAGCGAGGAATGTTTTACTTTCGTCATCTAAGTGATTCATAATTTTTTTTTTTAAAAATATTCCGTCTCCTAAGTAAACATTTCGGTTTCAATCACAAAAAAAAAAAGTAAACATTTCGGTCTCCTAAGTTCTACTTAGGCTACATAATGTAGTTCTGTCTCTTAAGTAATTCATATAAATTTTTTAATTTTTAATTTTTCAAAAATATCGTCGTCTAAGTAAAATATTATGTCTCATAAGTAGTACTTAAGCGATGAAATTTCGTCTTTCCGTCTCTTAAATAGAAAATTTCGTCTCTTAAGTATCATTTAGGAGGCCTAAGTGTTATTTTCTAGTAGTGCTTGTTATCAAGATAGGATACTATAATTTGTTTTTTCTTCTAGTAATTACGTTAAACAAATGGAAATTAAACTTAGGAATTTCATAATTTTGATGTTCTTTGAATAATGTGTAAACTCTTCTATAAATCAGACTTGTTTATACATAAAGATCCACCATGAAAGAGCTGATAAGAGAACTATAACGTTACTAAAGTAAAAATGATCACTCTAATTGGTATAAGAGCTACCCAAGGCTCAAAACTTCCCAATAATTCCATATAAGGACACATTATCAATATTTTTGTATTATGAAACCACAAATGAACTTATGAACATAAGAATTAGGTCACCAAGTACTAGTTTGACATGGTTAGTATTCCTCAACATTTTCCTATCTAAGTTTTTGTAATATAAAAAATGGCGGGTAACATAACAAACCAAAATGGCAGAGGTTGCGCCAAGTGGCAGCAACCCATGAATCCCTAAGTTGCTCACTTCTCTATCTTTTCTGTTGTCTGACTTGTCTCTAAACTAATCCAAACAGAAACAGTCAAGAGTCCATGCAATTAAATTACCATTCTTCTCTTTCCACATTATGTCAATATCCAAACTAGAAACAAAACCTCATTCTTGTTCAAGAATTTGAAAAATCCTATCTTAGCTAAGAAGAACAAGATGTTTCAGTAATAACATCTAACAGAAACATAATCAAACTCTGAGAATTAAAGAGAGTTTTGAACCATGGATGTGGCTCTAATTCCTCCAATGTTGGTTTCTTCAGGCTTTTTGCCAACCGGGTCTTTCTTGGAGTCACTGATTCACATATGCAATGAGATATGTTCCATGGAAAAGCTTCCCTTTCTTCAGGTCAGGAATATCTCCACCATGATAAGGAGGATCAAGCTTCTTTCTTCTTTGTTCGAAGAGATTCAAGAAACTAACGGCCCTCTCCCTCCATCTTCAATCCTGTGTCTCACCGAGCTCTTCTCCGTGATTCGAAGAGTCAAGTCTTTGATTCAAGAGTGTAAGGATTGCAGCTCCTTGTGGGGACTCATGCAGATGGAGCTGGTTTCGAATCAGTTCTATGTGTTGGTGAAGGAGTTGGGGAGAGCACTTGATATTTTGCCTGTGAGTTTGCTGAATATTACGGCAGATATTAGGGAGCAGATTGAGCTTCTTCACCGGCAAGCGAAAAGGGCAGAGTTGTTTATTGACCTTAAAGAGGTGAAGATAAGAGAAGAGCTTTTGGTATTGATGGGGAGCAACAATGAGAGGAACAAGAAGAACAAAGGGTTTGTAGAGTTGGGCACAGTGAAGGATGTATTGAGCAGCATTGGGTTGAGAAGCTCAATGGATTATGAGGAAGAGATTTCAAAGCTAGAGGCAGAAGCTCAAAAGCAAGCAGGAAGTGGTGGACTAATTGTGGTATGCAACATAAACAACCTCATCTCCCTAGTTTCATATTGCAAATCCATGGTTTTCGTCGATAATGAGTTCGAAGCAACCAACAAGGAAGAGTTCAAGCTGCTAGGTTCCACACCCTCAAATAGATACTATGATCACTCCTCTTCTTCACAATCCATAATTGCCAACATCCCAGATGAATTTCGATGCCCGATTTCACTAGACTTGATGAGAGATCCTGTGATAGTAGCATCAGGACATACATATGATCGAAATTCCATTGCTCAGTGGATCAATTCAGGGCACCAAACATGCCCCAAAAGTGGACAGAAGCTTATTCACATGGCCCTTATACCTAACTATGCACTGAAGAGTCTATTGCATCAATGGTGTGAGGAAAACAATGTTCCAGAAATTGGATCATCACAATCATCTTCTTCAGATTTGGAGAGGAGCAACAGTAAAAGAGATTCGTGCGAAAATGCTGTGGATCACATTTCTGTAGTAAAAGCGGCAGTTGATGCTGTGAAGTTAACAGCTGAGTTTCTGGTGGGAAAACTAGCCACAGGTTCACCAGATATCCAAAGACAAGCAGCATACGAGCTTCGGCTACTTGCCAAAACAGGCATGGATAACAGAAGAATAATAGCCGAGGCAGGAGCTATTCCTTTCCTAGTGACATTGCTGAGATCACATGAACCAAGAATTCAGGAAAATGCTGTCACCGCGCTACTCAACCTTTCCATCTTCAACAACAACAAGATTTTGATAATGGCTGCAGGAGCAATTGATAACATAATCGATGTGTTGGAATCAGGAAACACAATGGAAGCTAGAGAGAATGCAGCAGCAGCAATTTTCAGCTTGTCCATGATCGATGACTGCAAGGTGAGTATTGGAAAAAGACCAAGAGCCATTCCAGCACTGGTGGGGCTTTTGAAAGAAGGAACTCCGGCTGGTAAAAAGGACGCAGCCGTTGCTCTCTTCAACCTTGCACTCTGCCCTGCTAACAAGGTCATTCTGGTGGTTGCCGGGGCGGTCCCTATGCTCATTGATCTGTTGATGGATGACAAGGCAGGGATAACAGATGATGCCTTGGCAGTTCTTGCTCTACTTTTGGGATGCTCTGAAGGGTGTGAGGAGATAGGGAAGAGTAGGATTCTAGTGCCAATTCTGATTGATCTTCTGAGATTTGGTTCTCCAAAGGGGAAGGAAAATTCTATAACTCTTCTGTTGGGGTTGTGCAAAGATGGAGGAGAGGAGGTTGCAAGACGACTTCTGATGAACCCGCGGAGCATCCCTTCTCTTCAAAGCTTAGTTTCTGATGGCTCCTTGAAAGCACGAAGAAAAGCCGACGCACTGCTCAGATTACTGAACAGATGCTGCTTTCAGTCTCAAAATCAGATGACAATATGAGATTATGTTTGTTACAATGTTGCATACAAGATAATATGTATATTTGTGAAGATTAAGCACACAGATGAAACTGTCTTATTCATTTATCACTAAAAACTGATCTCATATTGTAGCTTGTTTCCAGAATAATGTTCATTCTTCCCTAGTGATTGTTTAGATATTATCACAATTTCATCGAGAAATGAGATGAATTCAAAACCTCCTCAAGGTCATACCGGCTATAATGTCTCAAGAAAATGAAGAAAGAATTGAATTTATCTCATTACTTCAACTCTTTATTTTACATCAGTTCCTTGATGAACCCCTTCCTCACTAATAATTCGAGAAAAGTGTAACACGAGCTGCAGTGACAGATCCTAAAGGTACAATGACCGCTCTATGATTACAATATGACATATAATACATAGAAGGAAACTAACCTAGTTATATATGGTTTAACGTACATAGTTAAACCTAACCTGAAGGATGCATAGTTTATGAGGGTGAGTTACATATCCATCCGTGAACCATTATTCACCAATGGTAAGAATAATATGTATGTATAAGATTTACAGCTCTACCAATTCCAACTGAATATGTTTGCCATTGATCCTGTACTTCCAATACCAGCTTCCACTCTCCATCATATTCTCTGCGATAGGATCTAATCCAATCGCTAAACCTGCATAACCCATGAAATGAAGATGGATGAATTGATGATTGCATTGCAGACTTGTATGCATTTCATTTTGAAATGGGATTTATGTCTGTCTGTTAGATAGAAAGGGAGTCCCATTCCTAGCATTTATCATCTCAGGCTTGATTCTGTCACTTTGGATTAATCTATGTTTCATGAAGAGATTTTCCTATTTGATTTTATTAAATTACTCAGGTTACCTGTCTTCCTAACAAAAATTTTCTTAATCTTTTCATTTTACCGTCTTAATGTAAACTTGGAACTTAAGGAAGTCGAGGAAAAGTCGGGCAGGTAAACTGAGCAACAATGCAATTATAGACTCTAAAGTCCACAGACCTGAATCTCCTGGCATGATCTTCATTTTGTAGCCATTTGGAACTTCAAATATATGATTTCCCTGCATCAGTTGATAAGAACAAGATGTTTGTTAGCTTTTTTACTTATGATAAAAATTCATAACTAGCTTAAAATTACTGATAGATTAGCTGGAAAGGTGAGCTCCTAACAATTGGATATGAAAACATGTCAATTAGACATCAATATTGAAAACATGTTACCTTAGATATCTTAAAAGCTCTACCTCTTATTAAATTCTTACTGTTCTTGTCAAAACTATTGAATTCAATAGAGTCAAATTAATTGGATCTGTACATGGTATTTTATGGCTTATCAAACAAAAATGCTTCTGACTGAATTCCAAAGCTTCAAAATATTTGAAGACGGCAAGATTTACTACTTAAGTATTAATACCTCAAATAATCTGTGAAAGGTGGAGGCCTGAAATCCAGTTTATTACAAAAAAAATAAAAAAATAAAAAAAACAACCCAAAGAATTTGTCTGTTCCTCCATGCACATCTACAGTGATTGGTTCAACTAACCTTTAAGATAACATCAGTTGCCTCAAACTCAGCATTTCCATGCAGTACAACCTTACATGCTTCGATGCGCTGCACATCATTCTTCCAATAGACATTGTCTACAAAATTCCAGTCAATTCCCTCATTTGATACTCTTACATTCTGTAATCTACATCTTCCACACCTACGAGATGAACATATCATTACTACAACTTCAACTGTAAAATGGGTTAATCATTTCGGAAAACCTTAAATTGGAGAAATGAAAGCAACAGGCTTCTACCTGTGTCCATATTGCAAAATGGATTCACCATCTTCATCAACCCTACTTGAGCCCATAACATTATCAGCCTCTATGATCAGGCTTCCATCAAGCTGGATATGGGAAAGATATTAGTAAGGAGACAACACCTTTGTATTTCCTAATGTTCTTTTTCAAAGTTCAAACCTGAACATTCCTCCACAGGAACTCTGCGACCTCTACTTGTAACTCAGAGCCCTTGCATATTGAGCCTCCATAGAACTGTCAGGTGAACATAACTTACCTTAGCTATTCAGTTCTTCAATATTTCAATGAAGAAATACAAAATATAGGAAAAAAATAAAATGAACCAACAATACATTCAGGTGCTAAATGAGATTGCAGAACTAGAAGTGAACAAAATGCACATTACCAAAGACAGGGAGAAAAAAGATTTGAACTGGTGAATCTGTCAGATTCTCATCGACTTACCTTCTGTCTGGTAACCTCCCAAAGTGGGCCGAGAGCAGGGTGCAGAAGAATAAGAAATGGCGGCTCAGAATATAGATACTTGTCATTACTTTCAATCTGCAGCGTAGGATGAAATGAAATACCACAATGGAATATCAAAAGGAAACTTCATCAAGAACTATGGATTTCCATTCAGCAAATCTAAATGATAATTAGCTCACATCAAGTGCATTACTGCAAAATAATAAAGGGGATGTACCTCAGGAAGGTCAATATCACACTGAGACAAAAGATCATGAGCATTTCTTAAGATATCCAACAGCGAACCTTCCGGAGTCTGCATATGAGTTTAACATAACGATATTAACTTCAGGAGAAAAATTACCCTATGCACTGTGTCGCAACAAAAAGGGTCTACACTTCAATTTATACTCTCAGGAAAGCGAGACATAGAGCAGTATTACATACTTGGCCTAAAGATTTGTCTGCATGCCTTCTTTTCCTTTTAGCAGATGATGTAACCCGTCTTCTTTTATTAAAAACAATAAAGGTATCAAGCTTATCTGCCAACAGTTATAGCAATATAATAAGCATCAAACAAAAGAGGGATAAGTAGTCACAGTAATATGCTGTTTAGACAGAAATAAATACCTTCAACGCCTTTATAATCTCTAGAGGGACATGTATTAAGAAAGTTGTCGGCAATATTTTGCATTGTGCATTCAAGCCTGCCACCAGGAATACTGCAATACAAGGGAAGTCATTATGAGACAGGCTAACATTATTCATGCGTGCAAGTTCAGTTTTATTCATAGTGCAGTCCATAATGATTAGCATACCACGTACTGATGGACCTGTTACACAGAATTCAAAAAATAAAATGCAGGTAGGAGTCTACTGAGGTTTTATCTTTGCAGGATCTGTCGTAAGTATGATTGACGCAGACATTATAGTCACTTGTGAAAACAACAATCAAGGTTTTAGGAAGTACCTGTGTGGATTTCCAAAATTGTCTACAAACGATATCGCCTTTTTAACATTTAACACCATGCCAGGTAAGCTGTCTGTATTCTTACTTGAACCCACCAACTCCGCGGAAGCTAAGTCTACATACAAAATGTTTGTATTGGCAGGGAACTCTGCCTGCAAACTTGAACATAGAAAGCATGGTTAATGTTGGACTATAACTGAAACTTCAAACTACTGAGAAGAAGTCATGATGAAAGAAACAAATGGCCCAAGAACAAGAGAAAAGATTAAAACACATTGAGAAAAGTTTGGTGCTTTATGCTAGATTATGTCTTGCATTTATGATTTATGGTTACATAAATTCCACAAAATCATAATTTTGTCACGAGGTTTGCAGTAAAGGTCTAGATGTATTGCCCAACTGATCCATTGAGAATTACTATCAACTCTGCCTCATTATAAATATATTGAACTTATCAAGTCAAGCATCAGGCATTTGCACTAAGTTTTGCATTTTGTGACCTACTGAATCCACATTAAGGACAATTTGAGAATAATAGAATATCTTAATAATTTAAAGGCCATCTGAAATGAGCTGGGAAAAAGAGACACTGGTGCTTCACTGAAAAAACAACATTGGATATTGTAAAGAAAAAATCCATACCTCTTTCCAAAAAAAAAAAAAAAAAAAAAAAAAAACCATACATAGTCTAAGTTGACATGCTACTACATTGGTCTTATGCAAATTTCAAGGATAAAGGATATGAAATCACACCATAGTCTACAAATTATATTACAAACTTTTTATAAGAGATAACTACATACCTATTACGAGAATGAGGTCCGTCTGCTATCCCATATTTATCAAACTCTGTGTATTCAATGCAAGACAAGCCATATGCCCACCTTCCATCCAGATTTTTCTTCTCCATTAGAACATTAATTCCTTCTGTAGCCCCCAAGTTCCTCTTACAGGAAGCAAACCCCAGTTTCTGTTCCATGCAAAGGTTGAAGTGAAAAACAATAAAACAGAAGAAGATTCTAACTCCACATGGAGATACCAGTTTCCATATCATCAAATGAACACCATAGCAAATTTGTACCTTCCCATGGTGTAAACCAATCCCTGCTAGCGCCAAGAGAGTCAAATCTGTAGCAGCCACAACATTGCTGGAAAATGGAAATACATGGTTATTATGTAAATCATGAGTGAAGGTGGGAATCCAACTTCACAATATTTTCCAACTGAAGAAACACAGCTTACCTAACTTGTCGCACAGTTGCACCTTTTCGTCCATGATCATAAAACCATTGGAAAATGCCTTTATCATAAGCAAGTTTCCATATCACACCATGACCACCAGGCTTGCAAATGGGAGCAAAAGGTTTCTTCATTATCCATTGCCCGTCCTCTGCACTAACAGCTGGAACAAGGGGCTGGAAAATTTACAAGAATATAGTACATTAGCAGATAAATATTTCCATAGTACATGAGCACTACATAAAAGATATGCTTTATAGTTTCCCATGTTATACCTGTTCGAAAAGTTGGAAACTTGATCGACCTCTCTTAAACCATTCATGTTTTTCACAAAGAGAAGTTATGTGTTCATGGTTGTTCTTTGCAGCGCTAGTCATGATTGCAACAGGTGTGACACACTGCTTCCCATAAATCTTGAAGTATAAAAACTCTCTAGCCTTGCAATCAAAATACTCAAACGTAAGATGCATATAACATCATAATCCACACAAAAACTTCTATGCTAGCTCATTCTTCTCGTTAAGTTTCCAAGCCTGACAAACAGAGATCTTATACCTGAAGATCTCTTATAAGACCTTCCAATAAAGTCCGCCCACAATAAGGAAGCATTGCAGCTGGGAGACATTCACCTGTATCAGGATCAACCAAACCAAGCCTGTCTGCAGCGCCTCCCAAAGGATAAATTTCACCTAGGTCTGGCAAACCCTAAAATGTAAAGCATCTTTTAGTTCAACACAATCTAACAACTTATGTCGAAAGAACAATAACCCTGACACAAACCTGAATTCCCCATAGAGCAGCTTGAGCTGCATATTCTGCATTTTCGGAAAGATCAAGTCCACTAGGAGCATGAATCTCCAAAAATTGGCATTCCATCTGCTCTTGTATGTTGTTAGGCCAGCTTGTAGTCTGCATTTCAACTCTCGATTGCGCTAGAAGCTCCATTACTGTTACCTGATATCTGCAACACGTAATACAAGCTTTATAATTCACAATGCTAATCCCAAACCTTATATATATATATATATATGAAAAATTAATTCGAAACACCGAAAGTAACAATGGACTGACCCAATCACTCCTCCAATGCAGTTATAAAACTGTTCAACCTCTCCCAAAATCTTCAGCAGCTTCTTCAAGTCCTCAAAATCCTCATCATTCAAAGCAAACCGAATCTTCTTCTTCCTCCCCGAACCGTCACTACTCACATCCAATTTCTCAATCATTTCAACAATCGCATAAAACGCGGCCTTCACCGAGCTCCTGGCCGACTCCTCGCTTTCGACGGCGAACTCATACCCCCAGCCGAGCACGTGCTCCTGGCCGGCGGCGACGAGGCATTTGAACAAGTACAGCTCGCCGGGACTCAAATCCAGCTCCGCCAAGACCGCAGAGACGACGCGGTTGTTGCCGGAGCTGAAGAATCTCCTCACTCTGGAATCTCCGCCGATCACTCTGGCCTTGGCGCGTAAGGAATCCGCGGCGGCGAGGCGGGAGCGGAGAGACTTGAGGCGCGAGAGCTCGCGGTGGAACTCGAATTCCGGAGCCGGCGGCGCGTACTCTACCGGAACGGTCGTGACGCGCGTGACACATGAAGAAGAAGAAGAAGGATAAGAGGTTGAGAGAGAAGGAGGGAGGAGGAGAGGTGGCTTGGGGAGGCGGAGAGAGTGGAAGGGGGAGTGGGGAGGAGGAGGGGTGGAGGTGAAGAGCAAGTGGGAGGTGTCGCGGTTGAGAATCGGAGCTGTGCGCGCCATTGGTTACATCCACGGCGGAGTCTCAGAAGGGCTTTGAAAATTGAAGAAGGAAGCGAGTTCAAGTGTGTGTTTGAAAGGAGGAGGAGAAAAGGGAGGGAAGGAATCAAGGATAAGAAGAAGGGAGATACTGAGAGCATATACGGGGGATTTCAGTTGGTTCGGTACACAGGTGTAGGACCAACGGGGGAAGGGGGGTCCTAATCTCTGGCTCTTATTTGGATATTCAGGGATTAGAATATTAGATCCTCTGTACCGACCTCATTTTTTCCTTTTTTTTTTTTTTAATGGTTATTTTCATTGACGGAGGACACCAAGAGGGCTGTCTTGATTGGGCCGTCATGACACTAGATTTATTTTTGTTTAGGTCCGTTGTAACGGATCTGATGTGAAACTAAAGAATTTTGGGAATTTATTTATGTCTTGCGTCCAAACATGATCCTTTGGATGAAAATTTTGTAAGATTTGATATAATCCATATAATGACATGTTAAAAATTGTTAAACTTGTGTCGTTTATCTAGTCAGTTAGTGAATAATGAGGGAACATTTGCCGTCTACGATCATCCGTTTAAACTTTAAATTTAATGGTACGTTAATAGATAATTATGTTAAAATGAACTAAAATTCATTATTATGAAGAAAAACCGTGTGGTATAGTCAGCCAATTTGGTAAAAACTTGTTATTCTGTTTTTGGGAAATCATGATCTAGTTTATGTAGATTGCAAAATATGTACTATAGTTAGTGCATAGTAACATAGAGCATCAATACATGACATGTGCATTTGTAGAATTTTGTGAGGAGAAGTAATATTTTTACCCAATTTTTACCATGCTTTTACATCATTTTGGGGCATACAACTGATTATTTACGATGATCATCAGAACGTGGGAATAAAAACACTAGTTAAGCATATTCATTCAAGGGAATGGGATCACAGTTGGTAAACCTGTTACCTCATTCTATGCTTAAATTCCTACCACAGTGCGAATGGCGTGGACTCTAAATACATTTTTCAAAGTTCGACGAAAGCTAATTTACTAGATGTGCAAGCCCTTTTTGTGCATTACAATATCAAATAGACAAGAATGGATATTGGTGCATTCAAGGTTAGATGATGTTGGTCACAGTACTAGTCTTCTGTTTCGCCACCTTGATAATCCTACCGCCATCTCCGACGACCTGCACTGCCTCCTCCTCCTCCTCCTCTCCATCTGTTTCAGCTCTCTTCGCTTTCGGCGATTCCACGGTGGACACCGGCATGAACAACGGCCTTTCCATGCCTTTATATAAGTGCAACCATCCCCCTTACGGCAAAGACCTACCGGGGCAAGTCCCCACCGGAAGGTACTCCAATGGAAAGATCGGAGTTGACTTTATGGCCTCAAACTTGGGACTCAAGGAAGACCTGTTGCCCTCTTACCTTGACCCGAAACTGACAGACCATGATCTGCTCACCGGGGTCAGCTTCGCGTCCGGAGGTTGTGGGCTAGATGATCTGACCTTGCAGTTAACCCAAGTCTATAGCATGGAGGATCAGTTGGAGTATTTTGATGAAGCCGTAGAAAGGATTAAGACAAGTGTTGGGGAGAAGAATGGTAGCCAGATTGTAGAAAATGCACTGTTTGTGGTTGGTGTTGGGACGAATGACCTCATCCTGAACGTGTATGACTTTCCTCTAACGCAGAGGAAATCTCAGTTTATGTCTATAGACCAGTACTTTGATTTTCTGATCCAAAAACTCGGGTCTTTTATTCAGGTTAGGGATTTTTCAACAGCATGCATTTGTGCATAATACCCCTAATTTGTTAATAAATTTCTAAGGTATGTACCTTATAGTACAAGAAAGTTGTATAGTGTACAATATACTGTTTAACTAGGGGTAACCTGAAGTTCATCAGATTTAGATTTTACTAACTACATGTGAGACTTTGAAAACTGATAGTTTTTGTGTTTGGGGTGGTATATTCAAGCAGGATCTGTACAGTAGGGGAGCACGGCGGTTCATGGTGGTGGGTTTTCCACCGATCGGATGCCTTCCACTTCAACAGACATTAGGCGGCATCATCAATCTGCGTCGGCGCGTGTGCATCACACAACAAAACATAGACTGTCAGACCTACAACTCCAAGCTCCAAGCCCTTCTCTCAAGTTTGCAAACCACATTATTCCCTAGTTCAAGGCTGCTCTACTATGACATCTACAACCCCATGATGGACATGTTCAACAACCCAGATAAATATGGTACTTATTACATATTACTTCAGAAGAATGCATCAAATGTAGCTAATGGAATCTTATAATAGCTAGGTTTCAGTTTTATTTTTATAAATATTAATACATGTGTAGGGTTTGTGCAAGTAAGTGAAGGATGCTGCGGAACTGGGCTGGTTGAGTTGGGGATTCTGTGCTCACGGTTCTCGCGGACGTGCCCCGACGCGTCAAAGTATATGTTCTGGGATACGGTTCATCCTACTGAAGAAGCATTTTCTGTTGTTGTAGATTATAATCAAAAGACTGTTTTGCAGTTCCTAAATTAGTTAGATCGATCAATCTTTAAGATTTTTTCGAAGACTGTTTTGCATCAAAAAAAATCTTTAAGATTTTTTCTTTCTTTCTGTATTTCACTATTTCTTTTGAAAATCTGAAATAAAACTCATGTATATATAAGTGCCGGCCAGCCTGCCAAGAACATACTTGTCCTCTGATATGCAATTCTTGCAAGTTTCGAAGCAGGTGTGTTTTTAGTGAGGGAAAATGGAGTAAAAATCAATACTATATAAGGCCATCTCCAAGGGTGCAAATAGATGTTATCAGGGGCGGAGCAACAAAAAAAAAAAGACGAGACCACAAAGTGTCAAAAGTTCGGGGTGCAAATATGTATAGCCAAGTTTCCATTGTTTTCATTATTTCCACATAACCATAGATCAAGACGCACACATGCATGCATATCTATGCACATTTATTCATACACAAAAATTCGGACTAGCTAATAGATGACACACCAAATATATATGCATCTATGCTCTCATGCATATAATTTCAAGAATTCATCCATGCGAGTACACTTCACTTCAGGATAAAGGTTTGAAGCTTCTTCTCCTTCTTCCCCTATTTCGAAGTTTGTCAGACAACCTTCATAGTACATGGCATGGTAGTGTCCTGCTCCTACTTGATTTGCATAGTCCATACCTGAAAATATATTTATCACTTCGACCTAAATTTGTTTGGAGACAAACTATATATATACAATTTTTCATACTGATATGACATACTAGTATGTACTATAGAATTTTTCATTGTCACAGCTAGCCTTTACAAATAACTACAAGCGAGATTATGTTAAGATAGACTAATGTAAATATCAACCATTTACCTTTGATAGAGGCAAGGAAGTCTTGTTCAGAAAGGGACACTCTTTCTAGTTTCTTCCCAACAAGGCCTTCCCAAATTTCCACCAACTGTCTCTGAGTGACTATATTCTCGGGTGGGCGAAGGTACAATGTTTTGTTCAATGTTCGTGGATCATCTATCGTTTTTATCGTGTATGTTGCAATGTCATCTTCATCCAAAATAACAACTGCGTACATTCTTAACATACATAAATTTTCACAGTAAATTTAACCACTAAAGCTTTTCAATGATTCAATAAAATTTGAATAACCTTTGGAGTTGCCATCTCCATACATGAGCACTTTATCCTTTGGTGGAAGCAGTGTTCGCATTTGGCAGAGATTTCCAGCCTGATAAGCTGCAAAGCTCATCCCGCACACATATGTGAAGGGGATTTTAGCTTCCTCTATTGCTTTTCTCACTTCCATTTTCTCATCAAAGGTGATACGTCCTGGCTCTAGAGCATTTCCCATCCTTGACACGTCCATACCAATTCCGATGGCAAGAAACGCTGAGAGAATACAAAGCTTTGTAATTCAAAAATGGGTTTATCTGGAATTCTGGAATCTGAATATATCAAATTAGTAAACCCGAAACTCTAACCCTAAGTACCTTGATATTTCCAGCTTCTTTGATTGCTTCGACAAGCTTGAGCTGCAACATAATGCTATGACTCCTGATATATGTTCCTGACATTGTGGAAATCACAACGTCAACTTGTTTGACAGCATCGACAAGGCTCTGGAAATCTGAAAATGTACCCTCAACAAGGTGAGCACCTTGCTTCTTAAACGATAAGAGCATTTCTAGCTTCTCAATATCAAGCCCGATCTCCGGCGCCGGCCTTTGAAGAACATAAGTCTGGTAGCCTTGTGCCAGGCTTGCCTTGACAATCCTTCTCCCTATATACCCAGTACCCCCTACCACAAGAACCTTAAGGTTGCTCTTTTTTATTGTCATATCTTGCCCGGCTCTCTGCTAATTTGATATTGTTAGGATCAGAGACCTACCGAGAGAGAAAAGATAAAAGAGAGAAGAGAAGAAGAGAATTGGGGAAGAAGAAAACTAAACTGCATTCATCCTTGACAAAAATGTGAGGAGGAAAACCCCTACACATATATGCAGCCTTATCCTGACTAACATGTGCCACACATGTAGCCACTTAGGTTTAAAACAACTAATTATGCTTAATTAACATAACAGATAATTAGACTAATCCGCTCGTGCTATGCATATGAGCAACCTAACTTTCCTAACTCAAACAGGAAAGTCAAAATCAAAATCATCTCATTTCATAACAATCCAGCCCACTTTAGAACAAGCTTGCACTCAAGCTACTTGGAAATCGGGAAACCGGTGCATGATCTCTGAAGCCTCCTCCCAGGTAGTCTTCTCCACTCCAGTTCCCATCCATTGAATTAACCACTTAGTAACTGGTGCATTCCCGTTTCGAAAAGTTCAAGAATGCAGGCTAGGTACCATCTAGAATTGTGAGGATCAAGACCAAGTGGCAAGTGTGCTGCTACTATCACATTATCACCAATCTTTTTCTTAAGCAATGAGACATGGACATTATGTACTCTTGCAGAAACTGGTAACTTCAAACTTGTATGCAACCTGTCCAATTCTTTTTTTAATTTGAAATGGACCATAGTACCTTGGAGACAGCTTGTGGTTTTCCCTCTTCTTGACTGACTGCTGCTTATACGGCTGTAATTTAAGATACACCCAATCCCCTTCAGCAAAGGTCCTCTCAGTATGATGTTTGTCATATAAATACTTCATTCTGGCTTGCGCTATCTCCATATTCCTTTTGAGCACAGCTAACAGCTCATCTCTAGATTGTAGCTGTAAATCCACTGACTGAACTGCAGTTGAGCCTGGTACATAGGTTTGCACAGATTTCGGTTCATGTCCATATAAAACTTTGAAAGGAGACATACCAATAGCAGAGTGAAATGCAATGTTATACCAATACTCAGCCCGGCCAAGGTAAAGCATCAATCCAAGATTTAGGTTTCTCTCTCACCACACACCTTAAATACTGCTCTAAAGTCCTGTTTAAATTTTCAGTTTGTCCATCCGACTGAGGGTGGTAAGCTGAACTTTTGTTGAGAGTAGTACCTTGCTCCTTGAAAAAAGCAGTCCAAAACATACTCATAAAGACAGGATCCTTATATGAGATTAGACTCTGGCAGACCATGCAATTTAAAAATATGCTCAATGAATAGCTGAACCACGTACCATTGAAGCTGTATAAGGATGAGAGAGCAAAATAAAATGAGCATATTTAGTCAGCCTATCCACAATGACTAGAATCACTGACTTCCCAGCTGTTGGGGGTACGCCCTCAATAAAATCCATTAAAATATTGCTCCAAGCTTTCTCTGAAATAACATTTGGTTGCAGCAAACCAGTGGACTGACTGTCTCATAGTGGTTCTGTTGACAAATGTGACAGCAACTCACAAATGTCTTAATGTCCTCGTGCATACCCGGCCAAGCAAAGGATCTCCAGATGATTCTTTTCTTAGTTCTATGGATACCAACATGGCCACCTCCAAAACCACGATAAAATTTCTTAATGATATTCTTCTGCCAATTATCCTGCTGAGGAACAAATAGTTTGTGCTTGTAATGAAGTTGAGCATTTACAAAGGTATACTTGGAATCAGTACAAGTATTTTCCGTCAACTGCCTAATTATCTCAGCAGCCTCACTGTCAGTTACACAAGCCTTCTGCATATCCAACACATACTGATGAATTGGACTAGAAATTCCAGTCAAGACATTAAGAGTAATATACTTTTTAACTGTATCTGAACTACTGTAGCTCAACTCCTCTCTTCTAGAAAGTGCATTTGTCAGGACCTACCCCGGATTTCCCCTTAAAATCCGGAATAAACCATACGGGACCCACCTCAAGGGAAATTCTATCAAATTTTTGACATAATCTCTCTTGAAAATGGGTAACCTTACCTGAAAGAAAAATCATCAAAAACCCAACACTTCTAAAACAATTTAATCCACATCTTCTGGAGTCATCCGCTTCCCCAAGTAATCATCCACCTCCTCAACTAAAATAATAATTCAAAATAATTTCATGAATTTAATCTCTCATAAAAACAAACCAAATAAATAATTCTTTTTCAACACTTCTAAGTTGAGTTGCAAGCTCTTAACACACAACAACAATAATGTCATTTAAAACATCTCACGGTTATCAGAGCAACTACTAGGAAAGAGACAATTTACAAGTCGGTCAAACTAGTAACCTACAAGAGAAAACTGGTTGAGGTGGAAGATATGACTCGCCTCCTACACTCGTCGAACCGAACTTTGCAGACTGGCCATTTAAAAACGAAAGACCCAGGGAGAAGCATTTAAAACGTTAGCGTGAGTGGACAAAAATAATAATAAAATACAGACTTAACTATAGAGTCTTGAAACCAAATTAATGTTTTTCCCATATTTTTCATTGAGAAAAATATTTATGCATGCCACCTTTGGAAATTTTCCCGAAAATATTCATAGACAAAAAGAATGAACCAATCTTATTGGTTCCCAATAAATCAATAAAAATGGGGAAGAGGTTTCACCATAACGATGAGCCTCCTTGGCTAGGGTCGGAGCCTCCCAGGCTTTAATAGCGTTCCACGCTAAACGCTTTACTCACCTATGGTGAGTAGTCGCTAATAATGGCTAGCTAACATATATATATAAATATCGATCGGTTGCCTCTCATGCTATATAACGTCCAACGCTAAACGCCCTACTCACCTATGGTGAGTAGCCGCTAATAATGATTAGCTATAAATAAAGAATATATATCAACCTTTTTTAGGTGAAGTAAAAATACATGTATGAAAAAAAATTCAACTTGATCCGATAAAGTTAAGGGCTCGATCCGGACGGTCAATCCTGTAAGTCAAACCCCTAAACGCACGGAAAAAGTTATTGGACCGTCTAAATTATGTATTTTGGCTGGACCTTCAACTGAAAATAGTTTCAAATCGATGAGACGCAACAAGTCGTATAAAAATTTTACGGAAAATAACCACCGAAGATAGGGCTACCCGTAGGGAGAAAGAATGGAAAATTGCATTGACCGTAACTATCGGCACCGAGACTTTACCGGAATACCGTGATTTTTTAACTGTAGACGTATTTCACCATTCTGGTCATATCTTATCTCACGACTTTTTTGTGTTTGAAGGTTCTACGTATAGTTTGTTTTTGAAACGGAATATTTACTTAACACTTGGTAAACAAGTTATATAACATTAGTAGGCATGTTGTGATTGTGATGATCAAACTTGAGAAACAAAAATCCGACCGTCTGATCTGACCATCATGATAAAATACATGTATGAAAAAAAATTCAACTTGATCCGACAAGGTTAAGGGCTCGATCCGGACGGTCAATCCCGTAAGTCAAATCCCTAAACGCACGGATAAGGTCATTGGACCGTCTAAATTTCGTATTTTGGCCGGACCTTCAACTGAAAATAGTTTCAAATCGATGAGACGCAACAAATCGTATAAATTTTTTATGGAAAATAACTACCGAAGATAGGGCTACCCATAGGGAGAAAGAATGGAAAATTGCATTGACCGCAACTATCGGCACTGAGACTTTACCGGAATACCGTGATTTTTCAACCGTAGATGTAGTTCACCATTCTGGTCATATCTTATTTCACAACTTTTTCTCCCGTTTTTTTTCCCAAATGAGCTGCTGTCCAGATCTGCAAATATAAGGCACTTTAACCGACGAAAATGAGTTTAATTTCGTCGGCTAAACTTTTATATAGTCGTCGGCTAAAGTTCACAGACTAAAGCCGACGAAAACATTTTTTTAGCCGACGAATTTAAAATTTCGTCAGCTAAAGTTGACCATAGCCGACGAAAATTTAAATTAGCCAACGAAGGAAAATTTCGTCGGGTAAAGTCCACGTTGGCCGACGAAAAAATAATTCGTCGGCCTGGTTTTTTTATTTTCGTCGGCTAAAGTCTTTCTTCTAGTAGTGTGCAACACCTTGCTCACTGATCACATGACCTAAGTATTCCACCTGTGATACCCCAAAACTACACTTGCTATATTTAATCTTCAGTTCATGCTGTTGTAATCTACTAAACACCTGCTCCAAATGCACCAAATGACTTTCTAAGAATGGACTATATATCATGATATCATCAAAAAAGACCAAAACAGACCTCCTCAGCAGATCCCTCAATACATCATTCATCACTGATTGAAATGTTGAAGGTGCATTAGTTAACCCGAATGGCATGACTAAGAATTCATAATGGCTATTGTGGGTTCTAAATGCAGTTTTACTAATATCAGCTTCACACATCCTGATCTGATGGTAACTAGATTGTAGAATCTTATACCTCATCGACTACTGGTATCAGATATTTATCCTTAATGGTGACTGCATTAAGAGTTTTGTAATCTATACACATCCTCCAGGTTCCATCCTCCTTCTTAACCAATAACACTGGAGAAGAATATGGACTCTTGCTTGGTCTGATCACTCTAGCTTCTAGCAGTTCCTACACAATTTTCTCAATTTCAGTCTTCTGAAAATGGGGACATCTATATGGCCTCACACTAATGGGTGGAATGTTTGGCAATAATTCAATACGGTGGTCATGTTGTCTTCTAGGCGGCAATGAAGAAGGTACATCAAACAAACTAGCATATTTCTGAGTTAAGCTCAGATATTTCAGGAATAGAGCACTGCACAAGTTGTGATTGTGTTAGTTGAGCTGCTTGAACCTGAATGAGCATGGTTTCTTTCTCCTTCCTCAACAATCTAGTCATTGTCGTACAACCGATAACAATTGCTTCGGCAGAAGTTTCTACATGCAACAGATATTCATGTCCTCCATAGAAAACCCCATATTCATTGTTTCAAAATTCCACAAAATGTCACCCAATGACCTTAACCAACCAACTCCCAATACTACTTCGCAACCAGTCACAGGTAGAATATAGAAATCACCATCAAAATCATAACCTTGCAAATTAAGACTGGTATGAACCTTACCGTTAGCCTGCATTTTAGCACCACTGACCAACATAACATTAAAGGAGCAAAATGATGAATGAGAGCTTTCGTACCTTTTAGTAGTGTTGGATGAATGAAGTTATGTGTAGCTCCAGAGTCAATGAGAACATGAACCATTCTGGTATCAAACTTACCCTTTAACTGCATAGTTTGACGATTAGAGTTTTCATCTCCCATAGCTTGCAACCTAATTAATGGCTCATCATCTCCCACAGTTTTCACCTCTACAGTTTCCTCAAGTTGCTAACATATATCAACACCTATATAAACAATCAAGAGATAATGTAAAAGAGTAAAACCTCCCGTTCAGTTACATTCCAAGAGTGTTTCGGTCAAATCCCACAACTACTAACCCAAACTAGTTTGACTCTCTCTCTCTCTCTCTCTCTCTCTCTCTCTCTCTCTCTCTCTCTCTCTCTCTCTCTCTCTCTCTCTCTCTGTGGCAAAGGTTCTAACCGATCATCACAGCGTAGGTGGAGTCAAAGTCAAAGATCGGCTTGTCGTGAAAGATTATGACTGGGTCGATAGGCGACTGAGGAACTCAGTCGATGTCGATTCTGATCGAGACTGATGTCGTCTGATTCGTGCCTTCAATTAAGCTATGAGCTAAAGAGTTTGATCGAGTATTAAATAATTTTTACCTTTATAGAATTCGATCACGTCTTCGCATGATATTATAACATACAAAAAAAACTTATTAGAGCATCTCTAATAAAGATGTCAAATTAAAGGACAAATATTAGAGCATCTCTAAGTATCTAAGTATTGTTTAAACGAGAAATATTTTATGATAAACTAACAAAAATATATATATATATATATATATATATATATAATTTTATGTTTATTTAATAACATCATCTTTTAAAAATGAGAGAATGACATCCCACTACCCTAAACAGTTGCATAAAACAGAAAAATCACCTTTCAACAGATTTAAACAAATAAGGACATAAGTCCAGGCCTAAAGTCAATGATACCAGATGTTGACTGCAATTTTCATCGTGAAATGACCAAACTATCCAGTGTATAAACAAAATTACATGATTTACCATCATTCTCTCCTAAAACCATCAATCTGGCCCTCTCTCTCTCTCAATTTTAACTGATCGGATCAATGCCACTACTTATCTTTGTCTCCAAAAAAACATGTGGCCGACGCCGACGTTGGCCGACGCCGACGTCGTCACCTTGAAGACACCTGATCCCGAAGCTCAACGACGCTAGACGATTGACGATGATGAAGTCTAACGCTCGGTGACGATCCTAATGCTCGACGATGACAGCCGACCTCGATGCTGGACGAAGAGGATTGATCGATGCAAGACGACGATCGATCCCAACGCTCAAGGCTTGACGACTGCGGACGCTCGACGCCTGAGATGCCGCTCCACGATGACGACTAAAGATTGGCGGACGCTCAACGCTTGATTAATGTTCTGCAGCCCTTAGATCTGGTTATGATGTCGTTCAATGGAGATTAGACGGCGTCGTTTGGTGGTTATGGCGTCGCCAGAATTTCACAGTAGCAGCTGGACGAGTTGTTGCAGGTAATTGATTTTTTTTTTTTTTGTATTTCAATTTTGGCAGAATTTGAGAAATTGAAATGAATTTTCTGGAAAATAGATATGGTGAACCGAGAAGATACAGGTGAAAGGTTGGTTCTTTGATCTCCGGTGAGTCTAAAATGAAAGATGGGGAATGGCTTAGCTTTGTCTTTGGTAGTGATGCCAGGAAGTGGAATGTTTTCTTTGTTGGAGGCACGGGTTTGGCGGGGAGCTTATGCTCGGTTTAAGTTTTGATGATTTGGGAATGTTGTCGATGTTTATTTAATTGAATGTGATAGTATTTCAATGGCGAAAAGAAAGAGAAGGGTAAGGTGATGACATTGGATGAATGAATGCGTAGAACTGTAGAATTGGATGAGACTCAATCTTGAAAAGCATGAATGCAGCGGATCGTGAATGCAAAACTAAAACAAGAGTACAACAAGTGTAGTAGCAGAAAAATATGAGTATGAGTGCTCTGTAGTAGTAGAGACCATGACTACTCTGCACTTCTGTGTAGAAAGCATAATAAAAAAAAGAAAAGAATGAAGATGTTTATGAGACTTAAATAAACATCACGGAGATTATGCCGATATATTAAAATCCTCAAATAAGAGTACAGTCTTTTTCTTGAGAAAAAAGACATCCAATTGTAGTTGTGGTACTCAAAACCTGCTACTGCACGTACTGAAAATAACTACTACAACATTTGCTGCTACTGCACTAACTGAAACTGTTACTGAAGATGCTACTACATTTGTTGAGCCACTGAAAACCTGCTACTGCACTTACTGAAGCTGCTACACTAGTTGAACCACTAAAACCCTGCTACTACATCTGTTGGAAGTGTAGCTTTCCAGCAAAACATGCTACTACATTAGCTGAGACACTGAAAACATGCTACTGCACTTACTGAAGCTGCTACTACTAAAACCCTGCTACTACATCTGTTGAAAGTGTAGTTTTCCAGCAAAACATGCTACTACATTAGCTGAGTCACTGAAAATCTACTACTGCACTTACTAAAGGTACTACTACGTGCATTAGCTGAACCACTAAAACTGTGCTACTACATATGTTGGAAGTGTAGCTTTCCAACAACTCATGCTACTACTTCTACTAGAATTAACTGTTACTACTATTGACCAAAAAAAAAAAACTGTTACTACTATTGGGATGTTAACCCCTGCTACTATTTCTACTGGGATGTTAACCCCTGCTACTACTTCTACTGAAATTAACTGCTACTACACTAAATTATTGAAAATTTGCTACTGTATTCCATTTACTGAAAAATCTCAAAAGGAGAGACTTTTCTCTTCTAAAAGTATATTTAATTAGTACATGGTTAGTTTAATAAATTAAATCATGATACATGACATGTAGAGAAAAATTGTTCTTAATTATTAAAAACTATTCTTATTTATTTAATAATAACACAAGTAGATTTATTAATGTTTCAAATCTTTTTAAAAGATGTATATGTGATTTGTTATTTAAAAATCTTTACAAAACCTTATCTTCTTTTCCTCGATCTATCACTCAAGTCCACACATTCTCTCTCCCCCTGCCTTTACCTTCTTTTACAGTTCCGGCCAGCTCTCCTTTCTCGGTCTGAATCCTCCGGCGAAACGTCAAAGTTGTCCGATTTCATCCCAATGGTTCGCGTCTCTATCCTCATCTCCATCTTAGCGTATATATTTCCCTACTTTTTCTGTTAGTGCTTTCCTAGTTTCATCACTACTCATCGTTTTCCACAGACTATTAGCACCGTGTTGGTCTAGGTGTTAAATCCTGTAGATCGGCCTCACGATTCTGATTTCTACGTGGTTGAGTTGATCGATTAGCTAAGCGGACTAGTTAGGGTTTTGAGGAGCACAGTTCCCCTGTATATTACTCGTTACTATTTTTACTGTATCTTTGTCTTCTTCGCATACTGAACTGGAACAATGCTCTGATCTTCGGGAGGAACACTTTAGGTTATGAAAATTGAGAGTGAAATCTTTTAATGTTTCTTGTGTGTTTTGAGTTGATTTTGTACAATTGCATAAGAGCTGACCGTTACATTTTCTCGTGTTATTGTGCAATGTCAGGTGGACAGAGTCTCGTAGTTCGCTAAGGGTCAAGAAGAAAAGCTTGTGAACTTTGTATCTGGTATATATGTATTTCTTCACATTAGAATTTGTTTCGCTTAGAAGCAGTTTTTGAAAATGAGTATTTTGATTATGCTATGGATGTGACAAAGGCTCGATCACGTTTGGTGCTTCTATGTGACCGAACCTTGTTTGTCATCGGCTATTGCAGTTGCAGAGAAGTTGGCGCAAGAGTTGAATGCTCCAAATGAGAACTTGGAATCACTTATCGCCGGCTTAAAAAAAGAAGTGGAGTCTGTCAGGCATGTACTTCTACATATGCAATAAGATTGCAACTAGTCAAGTTTTGATGTAATTAGTTAAACTAAGTAGCATCCTCCTAAGTCATACATTAATTGCAGGGCTTTTAGGAATGAACACCAGAAGCTGCCGATGGAAATGGAAGATCTGAAACAGGCTTCTGGATCCCTGCCTTCTAGGCATGCAACTCTAAGTTCAATTTCAGTTGGTCAACTTTTATTGTAGTATACACAGCAGGCTTTTAATCTTTTTTTTGTTTGCAGCTCCACCATTGCTGAAAAATCTGTTGAGTGCCAGAAGCGTCCAAGGAATGAAAAGTAATGAACTGGCTTTAAGGCATGCAACTCTTAGCTCCACTGAAATTCCAATTGTGTATTTTTGTGTATCTTAAACAGCATGCTATTAAACTCTATGCTGCCTTTATTGCAGTTCTGCTAAAGATGAAATGATGAGGCCGATGGGCGTACAACTGGTACAAGACCTGGATTGTAAGTCATAATCTGTTAAATTGTAGATATGTCCAGTAATTGATATAGTTCATGTAAATGTATCTAGATCCTTGACCTTTTCGTCTATACTGTGCATAAATTTAAGGAGTATAGTCTTGGTGACACCTAGATCTTCATGTTTAGGAACTAAAATACTTTATATAGGTTGTAAATTAATAAAGACAGAACTTCATATGCGATAAAGATTAGAAATGGAATATAGTCAAGGGACCATCAGCCTGTTTTGCTAAGAAGTAATAACTGGCCTCTCTGCAAGCGATTTATGAATGTGGATAATTCAATAGATTGTCTTAGAAATCATTACGCCGAAATCAACCCTCAATTCAATGTGGATCAAGGCTGGTTAATACTTGGTACCTAAAAGTAGTTCAAAGGGTACAGTACGTAATGGTGGTACAATGCAAAGTTCCTGCTAAATATTGTTAGCATTGAGGAACATGTTCTTACCACTGTGGAACACTTGGGATCTTCTGTAGTTTACTTAAGCTTTGACATCCATCTTTTAATATCTTTTCTGTTCATAATTTGATGGCTGCAATTGATTGCAAAAAAATTTGGAAGCTTTTGAGGCAGTAGTGAAGAATTTGAAGAACAGACAAGCGAGATTTCTTGATGAATTCTCAGAAGCATCAAACAAAGGCTAAAGAGAGGAGGAAGCTAAAGAGGTAGATGGAAGCTAATGAGGAACGGTAGCAGATGTGATTTGGAGGCATCATGAACTAATTCCAAGAGATTCAGAATTTTTGTTTGAGGGAACCTTTTACCTGTTATGTTTTTATTTTGTGTATATCTGAGATCTGTGTTAAAATCTGAGACTCATAGTTTGAGTGGGTGATTTTAATCAATTGACTGTGTTATCTTAGGTGTTTAATCGACATAGTTTTCAGGGGTTCCAATTGAAATTGAGTTGACTATAGGAATTCAGTACAGTGCAGTTCTCTCTATTGGAAGAACAACTGCACATTTTGGTTCTTGCAGAATGATGAGATTTGAATGTGCCTCGTAAGAATTTTGATGAGAATGAGATAACTAGTGGGGACATTGGTGAAAGATTTTGTACTATGGGAGAGGTTTTAATGAAGACCACTAAGTTAAGGACTAGTTGAAGATTTTCTCATTAATCGTTTATTACACATACTTTTCAATTATATTTTTTCATCTCAATCGTTCAAATTTTAGGTCTATATAAGTAGTTCACTTTTGAAAAATTTTAACCAAATTGAGGGATCGATCTAAATCAAATCAATGGACGATCTAAATCTGTCAAACATGTCGAGATGTGAATATGTGATAAAAAAAAATAGATGAAACGAAAATGTCCTCAACTTAGTAGTCCTTATTATGATCACTTCTTTTGTTGGTATATCATAATCATTTGAAATTCTCTTCTATTATAAGAGTCGTAAAATAAAACATGCGATTGCATATTTCAGATAAAATCAAAACATACGACTATTGATAAAAATCGTGTATTATAGTCCCCATAGTTTCAATAATAAATCATAATATTGATATTCTTCTTTATTTACTTAAACTGGTTATCAAATGAGCAATCTGATTTATGCATCACGATTTTTAAATCGTTAATTTGTAATTTGCAAGACAACAAGTTGTTGTAACAACCGAGAAAACAAACTAAAGAATTACCGTACTCATCAATTTCAATTAGTTTTCAAGTGAGGTGATAATATCAAGTAATTTAAATTTCAAATTTCAAAATATGAATCAAACTACTCTCTTAGGACACTAGAACCAAACCTAATACAACATCCGCCAATAATCTTCTTCACCGTCAGTGTTTTATTTTAGTTAGTTTTATTTATCAAAAAAAAAATTTTAAACAAAATTACGAGATAAATTTACTTAAAACTAGTTCCTTATTTTCTTTTGTCTCACTCTCTCTTTCACTGTTCTCACCTTTTCCCCTTCTCGGTCTGAAGCCCACCGGAAACGGACAGAGATCGCCATCTCCGATCGCATCACCGGTTAGCGCCTCTGACTTCATCTGCATTTTCTTTCTTCTCTCTTAGTCTCCAATTTCAATCACTTCCTGCAACTCCATCTTCAACGCCTTCCATATATTACAACCAAGTAGCACTGTTAGGGTTTGTGATCTCATTTATACTTGACCAGGTCTAGAATTAGGGATTCTCAGAACTTTAATCTACACTCTTCACTATCTGATAGCTGTTACTATTTTGCTACTGAACCTTTTTTTTTTGGTCGCAGATGGAGGATTTCAATTTAGAATTGCTCCAAAAGTTCAGGAAATTCAAGGTGCACTTTGCTCTTTGGCATTTTCTTCTTAGATTCTTGTGCTCCTTTTTTACTTAATTGCATATTGGACTTGAACAATACGCTGATCCTCAAAATGAAATTGCACAGTAAAATTTGGTTTCAGTAACTAGATTTTTTATTTATTCATGTCTTCAAATTCATGAGTTTCTTGTTATGATGCTATGACAGACAGAAAAATTTTCGGAGCAGGATCGGATTAGAGAGGATCAGGAGAATAAGTTTAAGAACTATATTCAGGTATGTATTGAAAGATTTGTATCACTGAGGTTAATTTTTAGCCTAAGGTTAAATTTATGATCAATGTGACAAGGGGTAATTAAAATCTGATGCTTCTGTTTTGCAGTGTCTGAAGAGGTCAGCGAGTACTTGCATTCCTCAATTTGGGAGTTGAAAACGCAAGTCAAGGACTTGAGAAAAGAACTGGTTTCTCTTAGGCATGCAATTCTGTTCTGGTGAAGTTTGATTAGTGGAAACTGTGTTGTAGTGGGAGGAAGAGTCACCTAAAAGATATGTTGCATTTGTTGCAGGGCCACGAAAGATGACCAGTCTAAGGATTACCAGAAGCGGTTACTGGAAGAGGAGCAGAAGGTGGAGGTGTTAAAGCTGCGTTTGAAAATCGAAAAGGAGAGGACCCGATCACAGGCTAATGAAATAGATTCTCTTAGGCATGAAACTCTAAATTCTACTGAAATTTCAGTTATTCAACATGTTTTGTAGCTAAAAAACAGGCCGTTGAAGCATATGTTACCTTGATTGCAGGGCTGCAAAGGATGAGGAAATAATGGAATGCCGGAAGCTTTTGATGGAAGAGAAGCAGAAGAGTAAGTCCACACTGATCTGTTTCAGCATTTTAATGGCCATTAACTGTTGTCCATGTGAACATAACTGGATCCTTCATTTCTTGGCATATTCTCATGACTAGTTTCAGGGGAGTTTAATTCACATATGTGTTTTATGGAGTGTTGATTTTGGGAAACCTGGATGTTCATTCTGATAGAAACTAAAACTACAATTTACTTACAGGTTGAAGAAATTTTGAAGATAAATTCTTTTATATCTTTTTTTTCATAAGATTTGTTAATAAGGAATATTTTGAGACTATTGTTGAGAGTTCAGGAAATATGAGCTATCGCCAACCCCTGCTTTCTAAGCACTAGCCTCTATGCATGCAATTTCCTCATGTAACTTTAGATTAAAGACAGTTAGTTGATTGTCTTAGGAATCTGTATACAGAAATTAATCAAATTATCACTTACAGTCTAAAATAGCTCAACTGATGGTGTTGACAGTGTTCTAGTAAAGTAAAATCTCAATGAGTGAACAAACAAGTATTCATGCTAAATGTATCCAACCTGATGAGAATCTGCTTGCTATTGGGAACATTTAAGATTTCTATGGTTTACTTAACTCAAGCTTTCACATCCATCCGTCAGACCTCAGTTTTACTTGTTAATGGTTGTAACTTATTGCAGACAAAGAACTTTCTGATGAAAACGAGAGACTCAAACAGCTGCAAGAGAAGCTAATTTCTAGCAGATTGAAGAATACAAAAGATGCACAACTATGTATTACTACTACTGGTGGTCATGTCTCACGAGAAACAACCAAACACACAAAGAGATCAGGGGGCAGAAAGATAAATATCCCTCGAGCTTGAAGGTACTGGTAGAGGGGATTAGGATGCACATCATGAACCAACTCCCCTAGATTAGGATCTTCGGGTTTGAGTTAACATTATGCTTTTATTTTGCACAGTTGAGACCTTTGGTAAATCTCACTATGCTTCCAGGCTTTTGGCCATGTCAGCATGCCAGCTCACTGATAGCTGCATACCTGTCAGCTTGTAATTTGCCAGGTGTAGGATTATCAACTGTTAGTTTGTTAAGCTAGTAGTTAAAGCTGGGTTTTGCACTTTTGTGTAGCTATAGGGCAAACCTCCTATGTAGTTCATCTTAACAACTCGATTAATCGGAATCTCAGTAGGAATCTCACTCTCTGTGACATCATATTCAACCTTGAGATTTTGATTTTTAACTTGCTCGTTTCTCTGTTCAGAACCCTCACAATTTTATCATTTGATTGATTGATGTTATGTGTCTTACGTATACCCACTAAGTACTAACTCAATCCTTGTTCTCTATCTTGTTCACAAAGATTGGAGTAAAACATTCAAGGCAAGTTTCGTTTAGGGGTGAAATTTCTCCTTTCAAAACCTATTTTTGCTCGATCTTAATCTCATTTTAGACATGTAAAACACCCTAATTGTCACTCTATAATCATATATATGCTCAAGTCTTTACGGCAAACAATATACGAAATGTATATATAACAATGGAGTTTAACACAAAATTTCAATCTTGTGCCAAAACTATCTTCGGTACATTTTGAAAACAGTACTTGACTAACACATTTGAAATTTGTTTCTCAATAACCGTATACGTACATATAAACCATTCTACATAAATATGGTATAGCTCTAATCTACAAATAGGTTACAAAGCGAATCTAATATTCTTTCAAACTCTTAATTTCTAAACGACTCATTTGATAGATCATGTGATTACATGAAATGCCATTTTGATGAGGAACATGGTTTCAGAGATAACATATAAAAGTTGATCATGTGAGATGTTCAAGAAATATAGTACTCAAGGGGGGTTGATTTGATCGATTTTTCCTTTTTAATTTCGTATATGCTAATGAAAACATGAAAATCACCAAGATATATAAATTAAGGAGCCTAAATAAAACGCTTAGAACAATGCAGTCTCTGCATATTTGGTAATGCTAAAACATATTCGTCTCCTTGTAACCTCGATATTCACCATTGATTAATTTGATTCTTGCTTAGCTATATATATCATATAGATACAAGATATTAATACATATACAACAAAAGGAAACTAATTAACACATCCAATAGTGGTGATCATTACCTTTTTATGATGTAGAATATGACAATGGTCAAGTTGAATGGCTAGCATTTTGGTCTAATTGAATCGACAAGTACCTCAAGATCTCACTCAGAATATATAACATTTTGTCTCTTAATATTCATAGAGTGAGGTCCAGAGTACTTGCGTTTCTCCCATGCTCCCTATCAGGATCACCATTACCTTCTTGCTTCTTCATCAAGCGGAGCTTCGAGGACGATGAAGATGGGGAAAGAGAAAGAGACAGACCGAATCCCAGTACCTTTTCTTCTGTTGCTGGAACTTTCAGTGATAAGTTCAAATCCAAATCAGAAGTATTATCTGAAGAATCCGGAGCCTTTCTTTTCAGTGTGTTTCGAGTTTCATTACTGTTGTCCAAGCAACTGTGATCTTGCCATGAGTGCCTGTTGAAGGGTCGGAGCTCATCGTGGACTCGAGTACTGATTTGTTGCCTTGATCTCCAAGCCGATTGAGTATGATTTGTATGAAATTGAATAGTGTTCGGTGCAATAGCAGCAGCAGTAGTTGTTGTACTAGTACTGTTGTTGCTTCCAAATATTCTCTCAGCAACTGAACCATAAAGTCCTGAAACTCTTGTATTATGACGATCAAATAGCTGAGTCATGCTGTAAGGGCTATAAATCTGGTGGCGGTTGTCGTGGCGGCCGCGCCAAGAGGCATCAGCACCATATCTTGATGATGAAAGGAAAAAATTACAATTACTGGTCATTATGATTCTTCTTTCAAGAAAAAGGAAATATGATTGAATTACTTCTCAGGTGTACTATATTTGTAGTCATTTTATGAGTTTCATACCTTAATCCTGAAGAAGGCCATTGGTGGTTTAGACTTTGTAGCATGGAGAGTTGAGTAAGGTTGTATATATGGTTATCTCCGCCTTCTGAGAGAACTGTGTCATAGAATTCAAGATTAGATGATCGAATAATACACTTGATTGAAAATCAGGTAAACCCTAATTTCTTTTCATAAAATTAAAGAATTCGGACTTTGCAACTTTGCATACCTTGGTTTGGGTCTTCCATCTTCTTGCTCCTGTACATCTAATAAAATTAATCAAAGCCAAAATTAGAACATAAATCAGAATCATCGAGGAAGATTAATTATATAAGTATATATGAATTACTAAATCTTTATATAGATGTATATGAAGTTCATTACTTGAAGATGGCTCTTGACATGAGCTATGCTAAGACCCTTGACATTCATCAATTGAAGAACCAATTTCGGTGTTGCTCCTGCACCATTAATCGAATATCTTAATAAGCAAATTAATTAACTAGCTAGTTCTAGTTAGCTAGCTAGGGATTCAAAGTTAATCACATATATAAACTTACTCTCTTGCCCTCCTAATCTTTCAACCGCATGAATAAAACGAAGATGGAGATCAGGAGTCCATCGAAGCCTTGAGTTCTTGGAACGCACATACTGTCGTACAGATCCACCGCCTGAAGCGCCCTTCGACTTTTCATTCTCTTCGATGGTGCTGCTGCTGGAGCTAACACCGCCATTCTTACTGCTGGGCTGCTGCTGGCTATCTTTATCCACCACCTCCTCATCCTCCTCCTCTTTCTCCTCATCGACATCGCGTTCCTTCTTGCTCTGGCTAGAAGATGATAAACTTGCTTCAGGAGCTTGACTGGTACCTTCACTTGATTTCTTCATCGATCTCTTTCTGTTTTGCTTGATCTTAATGGCATCTCAGTATTGCTGGATCTTGAGATGAACATCTGCAGTTCTCTTCATCATGATGTATATCCTGATCTTATAATCTGAGCCAGAGAAGATTTAGCAATCACTTGCAGAGGAATTGATGAGAATTTGGAAATGGAAATCCTGTCCTAGCCTTTATTTAAGTACTCAACATCCCTTTCTTTCTCTTTCCCCTGGCCTCTTTCTTATTCTATATATAAGGTTTGTATATAACTATATATGATGCAAAATTTGTAGAGGTATGTTTGTGGGGTCTGAAAATACGTACATCAAATTCATTAGCAAAATTACATCTACTTAGATGGTGGAGTATATAAATATAAGTGTATAGCCAAACTAATTGTCACGGTCCTTTAACAAGCAACGGAATTTTTCTCACTAAGCAGTCACTATATAATAGAGTCGGGTACTAATTGTTTGAACTCTATTTTCTTAGAAAATTCTAGTATACAAATTTGCATGTCATACAAACTAAGTATGTGACTATCATTGTTTGAAAATATAGTAAAATGATAATTTTATCCTCTCAAAATGCCTTTTGTATGCATTTGAATAGAAATGAGTAGACAACTTTTTGAGTTTGTATACTATACACATCTGTATAGTAGACAAACCTTATTTTTTTAGGAATTATACTCTTCAAATTACAATCCACACTCTTTTTTTCTGTTTTTTTAGTAACCCTTTTCTTAGTTCTTTGAATTTCGGTCGATCCTAGCAGTTAGTTAACTGGAGTTTATTTCTATTATGATCGATCAATGTAAACATTATAGTGATCATTTACCTGATGTTACTATAATCCTTGATAGTATATCTAAACCTAGTTAGCCAATCTTAAACTAGTCTAATGACCTCCCCCGCCCCCATATATGTAATCTGTTTGTGTTCTCTATGCAACCAATATACCATGCATATATATGTATATCTAGCTAAAACGTGGACAGAGTATGCAGTCAACTATGTGAAGTAGCCCTAGCCTGTACTAAAACAAGAATCCTGTGTGCTGTTCTATTAGAAAAAGATGTTAGCTCTTTTGCTCGTGACTTTGTGAGTTGTTTAGGGTTTAGGACCTCGTAACTTTGTTTATGTTTTGGGTTTGGCTCAATACAAAACCCTCGTGGCCTGTCCTCGCTACTCGATCACCAGTTGTAGCTTGTAAATTGTAATTCCTAGTTTCAGATATCATTGATATTCATACTACCATTTTGCCTAGAATCATGGATTTGTCCTCACCAGTTAGTTGTTATCAATTTTTGTATCCCAATCTTTTGCCTTATAGCATTAGAGACGAAACTAAAACCACGTACTGCTGCAGGTGTTTTGTAAGTTGTAACTAATTATATGGACTGTAGTTATAATCAATCAAACAAACCCATCATGGATTCACTGAAGATCGATCATCATGATTAATAGTACAGTACACCATGCATGGTTTATAACCTCAAACGTAAATCATCATTCTGAAACCAATAATAATATTCTGCACTCGTGCATATCCTTCAGATCATAAAGATGTATTCATTTTGTTACAACAACTACATACAAATCTGGGCTGGCCTGCATATAGATCATATGAAAAACTCCATAAATGTAACCACTAAAGTCGACCAAAGTTCTTCACTTGATCACAAGCAACTTGAGAGATAGAGGAGAGCCACAGCTAGCCGTCGAAGAAATGCTTTAAAGTTCATCGATCACCCAAGAATCCCAAACAATGGAATTACCTTTCTCTTTTTCTTCTCTATATATTGATAAACCTTCAAATATGGCTGGCTGGGGATCTGGTTTTGCCTGTGAAAGCTTTTAAAATAGAGGGAGACAGGTTTGGTGAGAAAGATTCTTCATGCATGCAGCACCCAACTGGAAATCAAGTCAACCCCAAGTTCCCAACAATGCCTCTGTTTCTGTTTTTCCTAATTTCTTAAACTATTCTTGTATTGATCGTAAACTGTAATTTTCGTTTCTTAATTTTTCTTACTTTGCATGAGTACTCGTGATCCTATTTAAGCGGATCTGTTTGCTTGGAGATGAGGATGTCTGTCTTTTTCTCATCTACCCTAATTGAATAATCCAACCTTCAACTTATTCATTCATCATCATCATCATCAACTATTTAACTATTTATATTGTTCGTATATGATAAATAAGCAAATGATGCCATACATGCATGTTGGAATCAACCTCTCATCTTCATTGTTATTGCTTAGTTTCTTTATTCTGTTGACCTCTTAAGTCGATATATGCTTTCAAAATTTCGGAAGAAAACAAGAAAAAGAAATCAACGAAGACTCACAAGACCATTATACAATTCACTACTGCCCTCTCCATTTCATTTTTTGTTATGCCTTCAGAGTTTTCATATGCTAATCTAGAAGCAACACATTTCTTCCATTTTTTTTGCATTAATCGTTTCTTCTTGAAGATCAATTTTGAAGATTATATCCTCAAAAATTAACATAACTGAAATGGTTTAGTCCCATATGTACTCTCATTTCTCTCTTTGAAATGGAATGTATGTTTACTTCAATAAACAAGCCGGAAAAAAGGGTTATGGCTCACGATAGATTACATAAGACGTCGGCAAGAAAATCCGGACAAACCCATCAAAGCTACATAAACCAGATGTACTATCACATCAATGAGAGCTTACTTTTAAGCAAGATTACATGAGAAAGATAAAACACGGAGAAATTTTATTAACACATCCTTAAATGTTGGATGTATATCTCTTTTTTTATACAAATTTTTCTAATTATATAAGACTTTTTGGGTACGTAAAATTACCAAAAAATACATTCATATCAAAAGTAAAGAACTTAGTTGAAATAAAATATCATGTTTATGACATTCAGATTAACTATTGTACTTCTAATACTTTTTCATTTTTAGCTTGAATCGAATACAAATATTTTGATACCACATATAAATATTATGCAATGATTCATAAGAATCGATTAATTTAGTTTTACACAGGATTGCGCATTTGAGTATTTAGTGAATGGATTGTGTAATGTGTATTTAGTGAATAAGTTGTATATTTTAAATGATGGTATTGTAAGAAGTTTGAGTATGTGTATATAGTAAAATATTAAAACAATAAAGTTAATAGGTGGTGTATTTTTTTTTTGCATTCAAAATTTTATTAAATAAAGAAGATATAACCTAAGAGGGGGATATGAAGCCAAAACCTCTTAGAAAAAAAAAATAGCGAAATCAAAAGGCAACCAAAACATGAACAAAAAGAGCAGAGAGCCGATCACATCAAAGATCAAGGTGCATAACAGGAGTCCGATTACGGGCAGGATAAGGGTCTCGTGAATCTTTTTTGGTCTTCAATTTTTTCTTTTGAGACTTCGAGAGAGACTTGAGCATATTCTCATCTTCCAAAGTTTCGATCACCCTCATCATACCAGGAACTCAGAGGACTCACCCTATCAGTCTGGGCATATGTATGATGACTAAGGGGTTTTTCATTTTCTAAATCTCCCCAAGAAAACTTGGCTTGATGAACACTAGATACTACCAAAGCAGAATCTACAGTATTATTGTCAATCAAAATTTCATTCCGCTCTCCAATTGTCTCTTGCTCATCTACACCCTCTCTCTGCTCAGACACAATTTGAGGGACATGCATTACTACCACGGTTTGCTCAACACTAGTAGTATTATGATTATCTTCTATTGTTTGCCGAGTAGTTGTAACCCCAGCAACCGTAGTGAGCAGCTCATGCTCAACTAAATCACCACCAGTACCACATGGATTCTCCATTAGTTGTGTATCAATAGGATTAGGAGATGGAGACTTACCAGCAAAAGACAGACCTTCTTCAAGGTCATTCATCGCCGGATGAGTGTTATCCACCATCATTTGATTCCCATTATCTGACTTTTCTGGTTTTTTTTGAACAAAAATCTGCTTAGCTTTACGTCGGCGGTGCCTGGGCTTAAATATGTGATGTGTTAATAAAATTTTCTAAACCTCGCCCCTTACAGTAAAGAAGTAAAATAAACAAAATGATCATGAGTGCAATGCTAGCTATGAGAGCTAGGGCGTGTTGATTTTTTAATTTTTGGTTTCAACTTGGGCATGTTGATATATCTAGCAAGTTTGGTGTCACATAATACTATAATATAACAAGGAATAATCATCAACGCAAACAATATTTTAATCTCAAGGCATATTTAGTCTCCTTTTCAGGCAATTTTTGACGGCCTTAAAGCTATGTCTCACTAATATTAGCAAAATGAAACACGAGAAATGACTAAGCAACGCTTTGAGATTTCAGAAAAGGTTGATCATATTCATCATATTTTTGCAACCATCATTTGCAAATAAGTCAGGAATAGGAGCAGCTCCAACAAGATTGCCTAAACAAAGTCACATATCACTCACTCGTGGGAATCTGATAGACGTGAAACCAAGCATACCACTTCTAATAGATCAAACGTATTTAGAGTCTCTAGTGTCGTAGTTTATTTTGTCAGTGAAACGTCCTAAATTCGACCCTAGTAGATGTAACTTCTGAAATATGTAATCCAATTTCAAAAAAGAAGATGCAACCCCATTCTTGCTAGTTTGTTGCAAAGGTGTTCCCTAAACCCAGAATCACAATTAACCCAAAAACAAGAGACAAAATAGGTCCCATCATTTTAAAATGACTGTTTCAACACATCCAGGGAAAGAGACCTTCAAACTTAAACAGGGAAAGACATATTCTTCCATATTTCGCAACCAGGGAAAGACATATTCTTCCATATGAAAAAATCCCTAGTTGCTCCCAAGTAACACCCCTTGAAATGGGTCACTGTCAACTTGAGACTTAAAATGGCAACCTATTATCAGAAACGTACTAGAGACATCAAAACCGAAAACAAATACTAAAGGCAGCAGAAGACTTTGATGGTATACTGGTAATATGATCAGTATAAATCAAACCAAAAAGGATCGAAAAATATACTGATTAAGTATAAAGCATGATGGTCTTCCAGAACCTTGTGACACTCACACACTTAAACAAAAGCAGCCATATGTATTCCAGCACTTGAAATCTCATGTTATTTTTCCTCTATATGTGCATCACGACGCATCAGGCTTCCTGAAATTTTAGTCAAAGGTTGAAATTACAAGAAAATGTAGCAATGTCTAAGCTAAGATTATAACCAATAGAGTGGAGTTGTCCATCCTGTAAGGAAAAAACTCAAGCACCAGAAATTCAAAATGGCATGCTTTCCAGATCACCTCAAAGTCATTGTACATCAAACATCATAGGGAAAACAAATCCAGGAATCTATGATGATGATGGAGCTGAGATGCTAAACCGAAAGCCAGCCTTTCCGCCATCATGCTCAAATTGCTTCAGTATATAGTAGTAGTTGCACTGCCAAAAAAAATAATAATAAATAAAACAAGCTCGTTAAAGTTGGAAGACCGTTTTATGATGCTCTATTTATCACCAAGTAAAGATGAAACAGATTTTGCCAAACATTGAAACTAGGCATATGAGCAGAAAAAAAAAATACAAAACCCACAGGCAGACCATTATAAGATCCAGGTAATACTAAATAGCATAACACATTCAAGCCACCACCGCTGTTTCATACAATTATACTGTTTCGCCAAACCAATACCAAAGTGGATCAAACAATTTTGAATTGTTCGAAGACCAAAGTTCCAAATGGTGATTTTTGGGTAAACATGCGGGTACAAGTATAGACCAATAAAATCATTAATGAGTTCTGGATACCTAGCACCCGTCCTCTGATTTTCTTTTCTCAATTATACAGTCAACCCCAGAATACCAAAGCAATAAACTGTACTTAAAAAAAAGGAAAAAGATAAATAGTATAAATAACCAGGTAACTAACTAACCTCGAGGCGAAAAATTTTTGTGGGGATGACAATCCCAGCTCCAACTGAACTTCGAAATGACTCCATGAACCTCTGGAAGGAAAAATTTTTGAACTCATTCTCTGACAGTTTTGCTACATTCCCGGTACCCGCAAAAACATGTCCATGAACTCCACGTTCTCTTAACCAGCGCAATGGAAGGTCAAATGAAATGTCTGCAAACGCAGAAACAGCAAGATCTCCTCCAACAAAATCATATCCAGAGGATTCTGAATTCTCATCATTAGAATTATCTCTGACATGTCTTCTTGGTTCAGTAGGGCCTATTCCTCTTGTTTTAAATCCCCACACTGTTGAAGGGCCCCCAAGAGTACAAAGAGGAGAGAAATCACCACCTAAGAAGAACCGCTCTGGAAGAGATGTAGGCTTGTTCAAAAATCCATTCCCCCAAGGAAAGATCACACCCCCAGAGACCCCAAAGTTGAGTGCAGCATTATAAAATCCCAATGGGACTGCATAGCGAAAATCAAGCTCCTGTTGCAAATAATAGAAGATGGAAGTTAAAAAGCATAACGAATAAGTAAAAATACTGCAGACTCAACCAGGATGATAGAAGAATCTAAACCTAATCCAAGGATCATAGATTATTTTTTCCTTCCTGTCTATCTCACTACCATATGGATTCCATGTACCAGAATATAAACAACTGATCAAGTTTGAAACTATGTTAGATCTAACAGATAGATGCACTAGCCAACAGAACACCAAAACAAAAGGGTGTGTACTAACCTGGCGCAAAAAACGAACACTCCGACTATCAGGGGCCACGCCACCAACATGAGTAGAAGAAACAAAAGAATAGCCTCGAGTTGGCCTCAAACGTGAATTTCTCCTATCAAGTGTAAATGTGTACTTCAAGGATGAAAGTAAGCCATGGCCAAGCTGCCTTCTAATTGACTTGGAGGCCATCTGTGATTGATCTGTAAGTGTACGCCATCCAAGGTTGTATACCATATCATGATGCCTGGTTGAAAATAGGGTAAGAGAGAGCCCAGCCATTCGCTCTTTATAAGAGGAGAACTCCAGCCAATCTTGGGAAAGCAGGAATGCACGCGCTTTCAAGGGATTTACAAAACCTTTGAATCGGGGTAAAACCACTCCAGTACTTAGTTCCGATGTTTGGTTGGGCCCATATGCCACAGAACAATCCCACAAATCCCCATATCCAAAAATATTTTTAAGCTTGAGGGAACTTTCAAGTGTCCATGATCTAGCCTACATAAACAGTAGAAACTTTATAAGTCATATGCAATTGCATGTTTATGTATCTTCAAGAAAAATAAAGAAAAAAAGCAGAAATATTGTGTAGGACTGAATGAGTAGGTCTTATAGGCGTCATTAATCACTAAACTATAGATAGTTTCCCATTTATAGCCCTTTACCACTTATTCTATGATGCATTATTCAACACAAGTGAAACAACTACCTATAGACTCCAGAGTTTGCACCACTACAATGCAGGCATGTACAGGCAGAGAGCGCTATAAAGAAAAGAAGGAAAGGACACCCAGGTTGGAAGTAAGCAGCGACACAACCTAGTTATGCTAATGAAGTCATGTGCCCCATTTTCAACAACAATACTATCTTCGTAAGTGACACAATGTACTCCTGTCTAAAGATAGTAAATATGTCACTTCATTCATATTACAAACTCAACAGAGCCTTCAGAGATGATAACTGGGTGAGCTATATATAGAACATCATTCCGTTAAATTTTGCACATACTCCATCTCTTCCAACCTTTCACACCAAAAGAGCCAATGCAAGTGTATCCACACACATGATTCATATTTTCAACTCTCATAAAAGTCCTACAGCAAACTCGACCCCACTTAAACACTCATTCTAACCGAATATGTACCACGAAAACTCGTAATTTCTCATCTAAAACACAATTCTCGATAGTGTTTATATCTGAAACAAATCCTGATCTCATCAATTTCAGCAAAGCGAAAACCAGTACAGTTCTATAGAGAGAGACCATACCGCAGGCTTAGTATAACAGCCCATTTCACCAGTAACCACACTGTCAGTCTCGGCGACCTCGACGATGACGTTGGCGGTTCCCGGTAGCTCCGGCGGGCCGGCATCGAGCGTGATCCGAACCGAATCGAAGATTTCAAGCTCTTTAAGCTTGGCATTGGCCAAGGTCGAAGCTTCGAGAAGCTCCTGCATAGTGGTGGCCTTCTTAATCCCCTCCAGCTCCGCCTCGATCAGATACTCCTTCGTCTTCGTGTTCCCTTTGATCAAAACATCGTGCACTCTTATCTCCACTGGCTCTTTCATCATCCGCTGGACCAAGCCCTCCGTCTTCGCCCTCGACGAACGCAGCTCCTGCTCCTTCGACGGCGGCGCCTCGTCGTCGTCGTCGGCGTCTTCTTCGTCTTCTTCGAATTCGTCGTCATCGGGCTCCTCCGGGTCGGGTTCGTGGAGGCCGTTGTCGTTGACATTGGAGGGAGACTGGTCTTCGGGGTCGATTTTAGGGTTTAGGGTTTCAGAGTCCGCCATGGGAGAGAGTGCGATAGAGAGGAGAGAGAAGGGTGTGGGTTTTGATCACGACTGTCCCTTTGGGCTTTGCAGCGTTGAAGCCTTTGGACTCTTTGATCCAATTGCAAGCAAAGTTTTTTCTTTTTTAACAAGAAATTGCAAGCAAGTTTTCTAGTGTATACTTTTTCTGTTTATTTTTAGAATGAATAATCTTGATTGAAAGTTAAAAAAAAAAAAAAAAATTCGGAATGACTGATGGTGGACATGAACTCCACACTCATCTCTTTAAAACCTAAACCAGTATCGGGTTTGTAGTCATGAATGACGTTCAGCCTGAAATAACTTAACTTTTAATCATTTATATCGCCCATTCTTTTAGGTTACAAAGATTCAACCCTTGGTTGCTCGGTCTTTTTTTGCCATTTTCTTAAGTACAAAATGTATTATGCATATCCTTATCCAGGTATATATCATTAGATCAGAATAACAAATACTATAAGATAATACGTGTATTCGTAACTTAACGTGTATCGAAACGTATCTGGGACATACACGAACAAATCTGTATCAAAGACGGGATACGGGCTATTTTTTAATTGTAGTGTTGACTTGACCAGTTTGTGACTACGAAATTCATAATCATTCATCATTAGATTTACATCTAAAAGTTAAAAAGAAAACAACTTTACTTAAAAATAATTCTTTTCATTAATTAGACTTGCATCTAAAAAAAGTGATTGAAGATGAATCTTTTCGACCATTGGTACTTACCAGGTGATCATGGTTGTTTCATTTGCGGTATGTCCCATCCGTTAAGCCCAAGACCCGAGCCCACCGCACCAGGTATTATATGGGTCTCACTTTTGTGAAAGGCTCCTTGATTCAAATTCAAAATCAAGTTCAGTCCTAAACAAAACCTCCCTCCACTTCTCCACCACCGCCGTCGCCGCGATGGCCAACAACGATCTCTTCTCATCCCTAATCTCCGACATCAAATCCTACTCCGGCAAAGACCCTCTTCTCCCTTGGCTAAGGTACTCTCCCAAACTCTTCTTCCCACATCATCTCCAACTCCGTCTTCTCTTAACATTCTGCTTTATAATGTGACCTGCAGAGGGATTCGGAAGCTTCAAGACTCACTCCCGCAGAAGGTTCTAGAAGAAAAGCTCCCCCGGTTCTTGCAGAAATGCGCCCAGACCTTCCAGTCCGACGAGCGCTACCGGAACGAAGCCCGGTACCTCCGAGTCTGGTTGAAGCTGGTAACTAATCTATTTAGCTTCATTTATTAGTTACTGTTTGGTTAAACTGAGGGGTAATGAGAAGTGTTGATTTGATTTGGTGATTGTAATTAGGTGTAGTGTGAGATTTGATTTTTGGGGGTTTTGGTGTGTTTGTGTGGAGTAGATGGATTTTGTGGAGGATCCGAGAGAGCTTTTGAGGACGATGGAGGCGAATCGGATCGGGACGAAGCACCCTATGTTCTACCAGGCATATGCTCTTTACTATGAGAAGAACAAGAGGTTTGAGGAGGCTGAGAAGATGTACCATTTGGGGGTGCAGAAGTAAGTGTTTGAGCATTTTTCGTAGTTAGTTTCTGAATTGTAAACTACCGGATTCGTTTCTAGTTTAGCCCCCTTGATAATTTGATGTGTTGTTTGGTCAATTTGTTACTGAAATGTGTAGTTTATGTTACAAAATTGCAATTAGGAGCAACTTGAATAGTTGAATGTATGCGTAGTTCATCGAACTAGGATTTGTCACTTTTTCTTTGAACAAGCTGTTTTCTTTTGATGCTGATGGTTAGTTTGAATGGTGTGTACAACTTGAACTGCTGCTTACTCCTCATAACCATTATTGAATAGCCATGCTGATCCCATTGAAGAATTAGAGAAAGCATATGAGCAGTTCCTGCAGCGCATGGAGAGACACAGGAAACGGAAACACCAGGTAGTTTTCCATTTCTGTGTTTTTGGTATATTGAGGTTGTAGTGTGCTAAGAAAACTAGTGTAAACCTCAAAAAATGTTCTACATTGGCAGGAAAAGAGAACCACAAAAAAAGTATCAGATAGGAGTAGAGTCTCTCGAATTAGTGGAGAAAGGAACATTGAAAAGGAATGCAGGATGGGAGATAGGCCTAGAGAAACCCAGCATGATGGAACTAGAAGTAGGCATCAAGTGACTGCTGGAGGCGTGTCAGATGAACGGAGTATGTGCAGCGACGATACAGTAGTAGGGAAGTTTGTAAGCACTGCCATTGTTGGAAAATCTGAAGCAGAAGATGCTTGTCACCATGGACTGGTGGATCCTACTATAAACATGAAAGAAGCCATGAGTGCCATAAATAGTATGTTTCGAGAGCCTTTAGAGATGGCTCCGGTTAGAAGAGGGTCACGCCAATCTCAACAAAAGGAGAACAATACAAACAATGGATTCCAGGTGTTTGTTGATGAAAACTTGGAAAAGGGAGGCAAATCAAAAGATAAAGGTGTGGTGCAGCAAAGTAGAGAACCTTTGAACATTTTCATTGATGATGATCAAGATTGCCTTGAGCAGAGTGAAGTTCAGAATAAGAGAGAAGATTCTTCCCCATCTGCTTCACATGAAAATGCTTTTGTGTTTCTAAATCCGAAAGATGTTCCGAGTGAAAGTCCTAATGGTGAAGGTTCATCTAGACCAAGATTTAGAGAGGATACAATGATGGTTCGTAGGATTGTTGGGACCACCATTTCAGAGGACCCGCAGGTGGAAAACGCTTGCCACCATGGCTTAGTTGAACCAACTATCAACTTAAAGGAGGCCATGGATGATATCAACAACATGTTTGGCAAGCCAATAGATTTCGTAAGAAGCAGAAGAGTTAGAAGGCAGGACAAAGTACCAGAGAAGAAACAAGATCTTGGCGGGTTTTGTATACTTCCTGATGATGAAGACGATAGCGGTGATGATAACTTGGAACAACAACAAGTGCAGAAAATGAAAGATCTACCTGGAAAATCAAAAGATTCTGATCTGTTTGAGACTACTGTTTGCACAAAGCAGGCCATGGATGATATCAATAAGATGTTTGGAATGCCACTGGACTTTTAGGTACATTTCAACTGCAATCTGAGTGCTTTAGATTAGTGATTTCTTGTTTTTTTTTTTTTTTTTGAAAGGTGATTTCTTGTTTTGGAATGTAAGAGTTATGTTTCTCCTGTAGCCCTTGTACTTGAAATTTGGTATTCTCAATGCAAACAAATTTTTCATTTCTTTCTGTTTCTGTGTGTTTGTGCTTTCTAGACCAGTTCTGTCCCTCATCTAAATAGTGAATACAGTATAAATTAACAGATAAAAGAGAAAGATTTATATTAATAAGAACATTTCATTTCACACTGCCATAGTACAAACATTCAAGAAACAAAACCATACTCTGGAAAATGAGTTACACTTGGAACAAGAAGCTTACAAAATAATAGAGATGCAATGATTAAGTTTCGATGGGAGGTAAGTTGATCATGGAGTGACTTATCCGGATATTAGTGGTGAGTAGTGTAAGGGCAATGTGCAGGACGGAAAGCAAAAGGCCCTGCAGCATATATGACAGCATTATAATTCGGACTCGTGTAACTCTTGCCTTCAGACCGGAGATGCGCTCCATCAAGGCCGTAATTGACATTGGTGGCAAGGTTGCACTTTTGAAGTGGAGAAGAAACTAGCTTCACTTTGCAATTCTGAAGGGGATAGTCCAATGCACGGTTCATTTTGTTGCCTTCTAGTTCAGCATACACATAGCCGTTAGCATTTGCTTGGAAAGTCTTGTAGTAGCCAACTTGGCCTATGTTGTTTTTACAGACAACGCTGACTTTAGCCAAAGGGAGTGGTTTGGCCCCGGTTAAGGACCATCCACGGTAGTCACAGCTCTGGCAGTACACCATGCCTTCCACAACCACATGCACTTCGGGCTTCGGAGGGTGTGCATTGGCGGATGGGGACAAGGCCAATGCAATGAGGAGGAAGACGACGCGACGAGGATGAGTTGCTTGCTTGCCATTTCTTGTTAGGAGTTGGGGTGCAAGCAGGGGATTTAGTTGTAAAGTGGAAATGAGATCAAAGCTGCTGGTTTGAATGAAGACAGATTGGATGAAGTGGTATATATAGGGGTGTTGGATTGTGGACTTAGTTGGTGAGATTTTCTTCTTTTTTTGATGTGGAGACTACTATGTTACATGCCAACCACTTCCCAAGATGTGAACATGTCTATACGTGAAGGCCATAGTTATCATCTTGCTGTCAATGGGACTGGTTCCTCTTGCAAGCTAAAGTTTCAAACAGCCTATGAATAAATTTTAGATGAAGAAAAACCCAGATACGAGCAGTACACAGCGGTGTGTAATTGCATTTTCACCGGTTGGCACATTATTTTCCAGAGAAGATTGCATGATAAATGGCTTCGAAATCAAAGCTCTGCAAAGCAAGTATTGAACATAGGATTAGTGAGTTGCCATATGCAATTCTTTGCCATATACTATTAAATTCAGTTTATCCCATAAATCTTTGGTGCTAAAATCAGTTCAGTCCTGTAACTTTTTTTTAAATCAGTTCGTCCCTTCAACTTTCGTAAACACATCAGTCGGATCCAATTTTTGGATTGCTCTTGACATATGACGTCACCAAACCTGTTGGAACTGACAATAGACGCATAATTCAGCTTTATCTCTCTTCATAAGGATAAAATAGCCAATTTAACAAATATTATTAAAAAATATACAAAAAAATGCATCTATTTAACAAAATGAATAAAAAATAATGAGGGTATTTTAGATATTTCGTTAAAAATGAGGGGACAAAGTTGAATTATGGGTCCCCTTGTCAGTTTTAACGGCTTCGGTGACGTCATATTTCAAGGGAAATTTAAAAATTAGACCGACTGATGTGTTTATAAAAGTTGAAGGGGCGAACTGATTTAAAAAAAAAAAGTTGCAAGACTGAATAGATTTTAACACCAAAGATTTGGGAGGTAAACTAAATTTTTTTTCTACTTTTTAAGTTTTCATGTGGGGAGAAATTTTATTAGCACATCCCTAAATGTTATATACACATCTCTTTTTTAAAATAAATTATATAAGACTTTGTGGGTACATAAAATTATCAAAAGAGACATTTATATCAAAAGTAAAGAAACCTAGTTGAAATAAGGGTAAAATATTGTATAGTCTTTTTGGTTTAAAGTCAACATATGTTTAGTTCTTATGATTTTATTTTAATCTGAATAGTTCTTAAAGTCACGATTTTTCATCCAAATAGTCCTTATGGTTTTATTTTAATCTGAATAGTCCTTAAAATCATGATTTTTCATCCAGATAGTCCTTATAGCCTTTAACTGAGAAAATTATCGGAATGACTATTTGGATGAAAAATCATGACTTTAAGGACTATTCAGATTAAAATAAAACCACAAGGACTAAACAGATGTCGACTTCAAACCATAAGAACTAAACAAATTTCAATTCTTGAAATAAAATATTCCGCTTAGAGTTTTCTTCTCCTCTACGAGAACAATGTATGTGAAGACACCAAGCCCTAATCAGAAATAGCTAGCAACAACTCATCTAGAAAAAAAAACTATACGTAGAACCTTCAAACGCAAAAAAGTCGTGAAATAAGATATGACTAGAATGGTGAAATACATCTACGGTTGAAAAATCATGGTATTCCGGTAAAGTCTCGGTGCTGATAGTTGCGGTCAATGCAATTTACCCTTATTATTCACTATGCTGCAGATTTGGCGTTCGGTGTCTAATTGACTATTGTGATACCTTTCCAGAAGCGTAACGGCCCTACGAGTCAAACTCATTGTTTTGCCTTGACATATGGGCCTTTTTGGCCATCCGAGTCCGTTTAGGGCTTCAAAATGCAGTTTTCTTATTTCCGATTAGAGTTGACCGTTTCGATTGAGCCCTTAACGTTGTCGAATCCAGTTGAATTTTTTACCATAGACATCTTTCGTCATAATGATCATATCTGAAGGTCGAATTTTGGTTTCTAAATTTTAGTCATCGGAATCACAACGTGTCTACTATTTACCGTTATTATTCCCTATGGAGAGCCCTATCGTCGGAAAGTAAATGTCTCAAAATTTTTATATGGGCAGTTGCGTCTCATCTACGTGAGAGTTTTTCATGTGGAAGGTTTGACCAAACTACGTAATATAGATGAAGATATGAGCGTTTTCGTGTGACAAGTAACGATGGATTAGGGTTGACCGTTTCGATCGAGCCCTTAACGTTGTCGGATCCAGTTGAATTTTTTACCACAGACATCTTTTGTCATAATGATCATATCTGACGGTCGAATTTTGGTTTGTGAATTTTAGTCATCGGATTCACAACGTGTCTACTAATGTTATATAACTTGTTTAGTAGGTTATACAATTTTGTAAACCAACTCTACATAGGAAGAAAAATTATCAAAAATCTCGTGAAATAAGATGTGTTCAGAATGGTGAAATAAGGCTATGGTTCAAAAATCTCGTAAATCGGGTAACGTCTCGGTGCCGATAGTAGCGGTCAACCCTATTTACTGTTATTATTTCCTATGGGGAGCCCTATCGTCGGAAGGTAAATGTCTCAAAATTTTTATATAGGCGGTTGTGTCTCATCTACGTGAAATTTTTTCATGTGGAAGGTTTGACCAAACTACGTAATATAGAAGGAGATATGAGCGTTTTCGTGAATTTATAGACTTAAGCCGACGAGATATTAAAAAAGTCGTCAGCTAAGGTCAAAAATTGTTTGGTGGTAAACCAAATTTAGAGGAAAATTTTCAAATGACTTTAGCCGACGAAAATATATGAAAAGTCGTCGGCTAAAGTCAAAAAAAAATTTGGCGGCAAACCAATTGGGAGAAAATTTTCAAAGGACTTACACCGAAGAAAATATATGATTTCGTCGGCTATTGTCAAAAAAATTTGGCGGTCAACCAAAATTTTCAAAGGAGTTTAGCTGACGAAAATTAAGAATTTCGTCGGGTAAAGTTCTTTATATATGAGTTTTACCGGAGGTGGATGGTAAGAAGTCAGAAAATCAGAAAAAGTTACTGTTTCACCTGCCGGATTTTCTTCTCGGCCTAGCTCCGCCGTCAAGCCACCGGAGACCGCCACACTTGTCCCAAAAGCTTCGCCGTCGTCTCTACTTCATTGCTGGACAGGTGGTGTATCAAGTGACGCCGCCGTGAGGGATAAATCGAGCTCCAAAACTCCGTCGGTTCGGATTCGGTGTCGATCGAATTTCTCCTTCCTCAGGTCACCATTTGGTGAGTTCTATATATGGATAACTTGAGTTTAATTAGTACTAGATTCCCCTAGAATTTGGTAGCTCGATTCAGTGTGTGTGAGGAGAATCAAAGATTTGAAGTTTTTAGGGTTTAAAATTTGGGATTTTTATATTTTGATTCAATTAACCTGTTTAGGCTTAGAATTGGGCTTCGACTTCTTTTAGAAAGTTGTTCGAAATATTGAGAGGAAGATTCTGTCAAATTTTGGTGGTGATTGGAGGTGGCCGAAAGTTTCTGCAGTTTTTTTTTTCAAAAACCAGCAACTTTAGCCGACGATATTTAAATACTTTAGCCGAAGATATTCGTCGGCTATAGTATTTTTTAATTTTTTATATAAGGTTTAGCCGACGAAACATACCATAATTCGTCGGCTAAACCCTCCTATAGCCGACGAAATAGGTCGGCTATAGTTATTTTTTTAATTTTTTATTACATACTTTAGCCGACAAAGTTCGTCGGTTAAAGTCTAAGACAATAGCCGAAGACGTCTTCTGTCGTCGGCCAAATACTAGGACAATAGCCGACGACGGTTTCTAATTTCGTTGGCTAAAGTCATCGTCGACGACCCTTTCCCGACGAAACTATAGCCGACGAAGACTCGTCGGCTAAGATCTTAGCCGATGAATTAAGCTAACAGGCCGACAAAACTTTTTCGTCGACTAAAATGCTTGTCCTGATAGTGCTAGCTACTTCATGATGCTTAGGAGAGAGATTACTTTTCTGGTTGAGACTTGGAGCTAATAGCATTTCCACATCGACATAGCATAATCATTACTTCTTAATTTCCGATAAATTTCTTCTGTCTAATATCCATTTGGATTTTGGACCTCTTCTATTCAAAATTACTACACTGTGATCGAGTTTCAACATCAACATACAAACAATAGTAGTGCGGTCGGGGCTACTTCTTGTTAGAGATTGTTGTAGGTTTCATACCACTGTTAGGATATGCGATTTGTTACTATATAACAAAATATGTTACAGAAGTGTTTAGTATGTGATGGGATACGACACAGTGTTTAAGATGGATTATGTGATGGGATAAGACATAGAGTTTAAGATATTGATATGTAGGAGCTAGACTTAGGAGATTATTAAAACTAGGATATAAAGAAGGCTTATGCAAATTGTGGATCATGCTCTTATTGCCACTCTAGAAGAAGAGACTGCAATTACAACAACAAACAATGAAGGGAATAGAATCCGTGGTTTCAACAATGATGTAGAAACTGATGGAGACAACATTGGCAATCAAAATTTAAGCCGGATGAAGGCTTATGTGAGGAAATGAATACTTCCAACTCTTAAGATTGGACTTGCATGCTCGGAAGAATCACCAAAGAATAGGATGTCTATAGAGGAGGTCCTAGCTACACCGTACCATATTAAAAATGCTTATAGTCAGTGGCGGAACTACGTTTGGGTCTGAAGGGATTTAGACCCCTGCCAGGTTTTCTTACACATGTATAATTACAAATAATCATGCATCAATAGCCCTTCTTAGGTTTTGGAACATTTGTATGACTTATACATAACCATGCATCTATGGCTAGCTAGAAAAGAATGCATGCAATATAAGGAATAGTTATGGGTAGAAACATAATTACAATTAGATTTTGTCTCTGCTTTCAATACCAAGAAATGATATGGCTTTCCTTATAGATCAATTTCTTTTATGATTATCAGTTATATGTATTTCGGACCCCCTGTGGTTTAGAATTCTGGTTCCGCCACTACTTATAGTAGTGTTGCTATCCGTCGAGAGAGGCCAAGAAGAAGCTAAATAAACATGAGGTACTGTTTCATTTTTCTTCTTTTGTATGCATGGGAGGTGTAAAAAAATTCTCTCACCGAAGATGTTTAAAGGCAAGATAATAGCCAGGAATTAGTGTGATATAAATAAGTGTGGATGAAGACGTCTAAAGGCTGTAATTGCTGTTGCTGTGGCAGCTGCCTCTGACGCTATATGTAGCTGCTAGCTGCCTGATAATTGTAGTTGGTGTCCTCTGTCAACTTTCAAGTTCGCATATCTTCGTAGTAGCGGAGCAACTTCATCAACATTGTGAAGTATTCCTTGTTTTAGTTAAACTGGAACATCATTTGATGGGAAAATTCAGGGAAACCTGTTTTTAAGAATTTATAGTCTCACCCCCTAAAAGGTTAATTTAGTGCTAGCTCCTGTCTCATTGTATTCAATATTTCATATATTGTGCATTTGTGCTATAGTCATCTTAGGCTATCTCCAACCAATGTGCTAAAGTGCTAATTTGTGTGCTAATAGCTCAAACTCATCTTCAACCAATGAGCTAAAATGCTAAAGAGTAAAAAAAAATAAAGAGCTAAAGTGCTATCTTGAGAGTCAAATTTGGCACACTAAATGACACTTTAGCACACGACACATGACCGTATTTTATTGACTAAAAGAAGTGCAACACCTTTTTGTCTTAAAAACATCTCACATATAAGAAATATTACACTAAGATTAATTTATCGGATTGACTCGGCAAGCTTTAGTTGTTGGAAATTCGCTTTCATATGATAAAGTCTTGGGAAATTTTATTCACACATCTCAAATTTCTAAATACACAATACCACTTTTTTGTAAAATTTTAAATTACTAATTTAACCCTCATAATAAATAAAAAATAAAACTCTCTATAGTAGATCATAATACAATTATGATTTATCCCTTATAATTTGAAATTGGTTCATACACAAATGATCAACATGGCTGAGGGTTACAAGGTCTCAAATCCCAAGAATACAATTTTGTCAAGATCATCAATTAAGATCTTGGCTTCTTTTTCTTCTCTTAGCTTGAACATGACCAAAAATAATACAACCGAGACCTTCAAAACCTTGAAATTAACCCTGAGAGTACCAACAACACGAGTGCATGACCCTTACAGCCAAATTAACCAACAATCCACACCTCGTCATTCTCTTTAATATAATTCAAACAATCATCGTTTAGTCACAAAGGCAACAATCTTGTTCCCATTTTTCAAAAACTAGATCCTTTTTGTGTTTCATCACAATCACATCATCTTTGTTCTAAATAATTAATTAGTTCTCTTACCTATATTAAGAGAAATAAGAAATCAGCTTTCAGGAAAGGAGGAAAGGAGAATAAGGAGGAAATATTTGCAATAGAAAGAAACAAGAGAAAGGGTAAAGGAGGAAATATGGGGTAAAATGTGGCAAAAAATTTAAGAAGATGTGTATTAAGTAAATAGAGATGTGTGAATAAAATTTCTCTGAAGTCTTTTACCGGAATTTGCAACAACTACATCTAGTCTACGATTCTTTTTTCTCCTTAATTAACAATGTTATTCCTATATATAAGAACAATGTTTAACTTGTGCTTCACATCTATATTTCACCATATCATCCACTCAGCTCTTTTACTAAACTTTATCTCTAGCTAGTTTCACTTAGACTTTCTATTCTCTTCTTCATTTATGTAAGAGATGTCACATAGATATAGATTAGTAAACCAATATTATAATTAAAAATATTGATAATAGATGTAAAACATTAAATATATTAAGGTGTTATAATTAATCGGTTGGAGAGGATGAATGTAATTTTGATCAATGTGCCAAATGTGTGCTAAAACTAAACACATGTGCTATTTTTGCAGGTACGGTTCTTGATGTTGACTCAGAGCCAGGGCCATATGAGATTCAGTATGATGAAGAATGACTAGAAATAACTCGAAGATTTAACCCTATTTTTCCTCTGACAATCAGGAGTGCAAATTTTGGGGGTGTACATATTGACAAGCAAGATTGTCGTCAACCACTATGGATAGCGGGGTGAAAAACTCTGTCTTGGTTAACCCCCAGGTCTAGAGTTCGAAACCCTATGAAAACAAAGTGGCTAGGCACTATGCTGCAATGCATAGTTGAGCATTTCACATGCGCCAACGGATTAGTTCTTGAGCCTAGGAAGTCTTTAGGATAACGTGACTTGATCAAAAAAAAAAAAAAAAAAATATTGTCGTCAATGGGTAAGGAGTAAGCTACAAGCAAGAGGAGCTCGACCTTTTGAATTCAGCCAGACAGCTCCATCTTATAATCCCTCTAATTCTGTCTCAAATGCTTCTTCGCCTGGATATGCTCGGAATCCTCAAACAGAATCTTTATTGCAGTTTCTGGAACTGCCTTATCTTCTTGATGACATGTCAGAATCTTCAGAAGTACTTAGGAGTCCTTTTACATCAAGCGATAGAGCGAAGAGATTCCCATTGATGATGTGGATGAGTTAGAAGAGCTTGCTGAAGAGGCTGGAGATGTTTGAAGATCTAGTGTGGGGATCGTCCTTGGTTAGAGACATCCTTCTTGCTCTCAAAGAGTAAAAAAAAAAAAAAAAAGGCTTGGTGGAAGTGGAACATCTAGCTTTTGTTATTTTCCAAACATTTGGGTCTGTGTCTGACCAATGTGTTGAGTCTGTCTTTGAATTAAGGTGTATGTATTCTTATTTAATGTATTCCTGGATAGGTTGTTCTGAAAAAAAAAAAAAAAAAACATGTTGATGAAGGATAAAGTGTAGAGACAAAGAGATAGCAAGAGAATCATCATCTTATTTATTGATAGGAGCCCTTTATATAGGGAATTACACAATACCAATATGGTAAGGATATGAATACATAGATCTAATCAAACTACATATCCTATTGGCATAAGGCCAAGACACATATAGAGAATATCTAGAAAGATACAAAATATCCTAAAACACATGTGTTATTTTTGAGATTTTAGGTTGAAGATGGCCTTAAAGACTTAAAAACGAATCATAAGCACTGTTAAGGTCTTTCACGAAATTCACGCCGTAAGAATTGGGAGGGAATAAAATATATTTAAGTGAGAACTAGTGTTCAAAGAAACTTGGAAAGCTGCCTGCACTAATTTATTTTATTAATAACAAAGAAAACAAATACAACAGAAAAAGGGGAGACATAAACTATACGGCTGCACTCACACGGTACCCACCATTTTTGCCAAGCGGCGGGCATCCGGGAGGGTGGTCACGGTGCCCACCGCAGCAGGTGGGCAGCAAAAACGGATCCTAAACTATGGATCCAAATTTGCCAATCATCAATTTTTGGTGGTCATCAATTTTTCATGCCTAATATCGGGACAGAGCCCATCTTATAGATAATATTAACACTCATGTTTGTTTCTAGTACCGATAATTCCCGGCTTCAACCTTGAGTTGTAGTACTAGTACCGACATCGATCATAGGGTGACTTTAGAAGTCTTTCTTACCGACATCGATCATAGGGTGACTTCAGAAGTCTTTCTTATTTTTTTGATAAAGTAGTATGGGGTTCACATCCAAAACCAATTGGCAATGGATTGAGTGGCCAAAACTCTTATTAACCCATAAACAAGGTCTCATATTCCTGATGTGGGATTGATATCTCAACATTTTCCAATTCCGCCGTGCAATTTGGGGTGACAGACATAAACAACCAAGCTAGCAAACAGTTTTTCTGGATCGGCTAAGAGGCCGAGACAAATATGTTTGTATGTGCTGCTATATTCTTCCCTATATGTGGACAGACAATGGAGATAGCAATTTCCAGTGAATAACTATAATAATTAACAAACTTCTATACCTTTCAAAGGCTGATAAGGTTGGAAAACACTTCATTTTTTAAAAGAAGCGACGAGGAAACGAAGCGTGCCAGTGTAAAACCCGTGTATGTATAGGAAAAAGATATCTAAAAGTCATCATATGAACTCGGTTACTCTTCCAGTACCTGATATGACCGGAAGTTTCTTTTTTTTTTAATGGAGATTAGTTTGGTGTGAGGCTACCTTCTTATAATAAGTTCCGACTGATCTCTCATATCTACGACCACATTGAACTAGTCTTTATGAAGGAAATTCTTTACTATTTAATCAAAAAGAATGACATCTTTTTTTTGAAAAACAAAGGAGGACATCTCTAGTTTCGGTGAAAACAATTTATCCACGCTATCCTTAACTGCAAACCAAATGGGCTGGGAGACCATCAAGTTCTCCAAAACTTGAGAGTCTCCTGCACATATTATATATGTTCCAACACTAGCCGAAAGCATAATTCAGTAGTGGCGCGGTGACCCAAAGCATGATCGTGATGCTAATTGGCTATAACAATTAGTCTTAGCAGAGGTACTTGATTACCCACCAAAACATGAATCTAAATTGAAGATCTTACAAAAAAAAAAACTATTAGTCTGCCTGGCTGCTCCCAGATTTCTGCCACCCCGAATTTAAAATTTGGTCATTGTCCCGCCATCCACTGAGCCGACTGTGTGATCAAGTCCGAGTCTTTGGTCGGCGTCAATACTATCGTTATCATTATTTTACCTATATTTACTTGATGTAACTAGTAAGTAATTTCCAAAAAGAAAAAAAACTAATAAGTAATAACTGATGATTCATACCTCGGCTAGAGCTGAAGGTTGTTAAATACCACATTTTGAAAGTTCAACCTGCTATACCTTGTGTTCCCAAAAAAAAAAAAAAAAAAAACTGTTTTACCTTGCATAAATTCCTGACCATCATCGCTACAGCTACCGTTACGATGGAGAGCTTCAGATACCTTAATTTCCTAACCCTTTTGCTCTTCATCAACCTTTTCCAAACTAACACTGTTGTAAGCTCATTTGGCAATGAAACTGATCGACTGGCTTTGCTCAAGTTCAAAGAATCCATAGTCGGCGATCCACACGGGCTCTTGAACTCATGGAATGACTCCGTTCACTTCTGCAAATGGAGAGGAATCACTTGTGGCAGGCGGCATCAAAGAGTAACAACCTTGAACCTACAAGACGCTGATTTGCATGGAACCATATCACCATACATTGGCAACCTCTCCTTTCTCAGGACCTTCAGACTTTCCAACAACAGCTTCTCTGGCAAGATTCCACACCAAGTTGATCATTTGTTCCAACTGCAATGTCTCAATCTAACCTTTAACATGTTGGAAGGGGAAATTCCAGTCAACCTGACCTTCTGCCTGAAATTAAGCTTCATAAGCATTGGAGCAAACCGCCTTACCGGAAAAATTCCTTCAGAGATTGGTTCAATTATGAATCTTGTGCATCTCAATCTATGGAGAAACAATCTGACAGGAGGCATCCCACCTTCCTTGGGAAATCTTTCATCAATCCATGTACTCTCCTTGGCAGAGAACAATTTGGGGGGCACAGTTCCAGTGGAGATAGGACGACTGAGAAACCTCCGGTCTTTTAATACTAATTCCTGTAATCTCACCGGTATGTTGCCTCTCTCCCTCTTCAACATGTCATCTATGGAAGTCTTTTCAATTACGGTTAATAAGTTGAACGGCATTCTTCCACCAAGTATAGGTCTAAACATGCCTAATCTCCAAACAATGCAAATCGCTAAAAATGAGTTCTCTGGACAAATACCAGTTTCTTTTGCCAATGCTTCTCATCTTGTGTTGCTTGACATTGAGGACAATAATTTCTTTGGGCAAGTTCCCACAAGTTTGGGGACTTTACCTAATCTCCGGGTGCTCAGCATACCGGGGAATAATCTAGGAAGTAATTCATCTAATGATTTGGAATATATAACATTCCTCACAAATTGCAGTAATTTGAGAGTGCTTATTCTGGATCGTAATAATTTTGGAGGTGTTTTACCGAACTCTGTAGCCAATTTCTCAACCCAACTGGTTGCACTCAACCTTGGGGACAATCAAATAGTGGGAACGATTCCTGAAACATTAGGGAATCTCAACAGCATGGTACTCTTGGCCCTTCATAAAAACTTATTCACGGGTATCATTCCATTTTCTTTTGGTAAGTTACAAAACCTTCAAATTTTAGATCTAAATACCAATAGATTATCAGGTGAGATCCCATCTTCCTTAGGAAACCTCACCCAATTATTTGTACTCGGTCTGTATAAAAACGAATTAGAAGGAAGCATTCCACCAACTATTGGATATTGCAAGAATTTACGGATTCTAAACATTTCACAAAACAAACTTAGTGGAGATGTACCACCAGAGATCATTGGCCTTTCCTCACTCTTAAATCTCGACTTGTCACAAAACTCACTAACTGGTAGCCTCCCTGATGAAGTTAGTAAGTTGAAGAATATCTATCACTTGGACATCTCCGGAAACAATTTGGTCAGAGAAATTCCAGAAACCATTGGAGAATGTAAGAGCCTTGAATTTCTTTCGTTACGATGGAATCTCATTCAAGGTACAATACCTTCTTCTTTGGCTTCTGTGAGAAGTCTTCAATATCTAGATCTTTCACAAAACAACTTGTCAGGAGAGATTCCAAAAGAACTACAGAGGCTTCCATTCTTGATATATTTGAACCTTTCGTCCAATCATTTGGAGGGTGAGGTACCCAAAGGAGGAGTTTTTCAAAACATGAGTGCAATATCTTTGGATGGAAATGCCAAACTTTGTAGTGATGTTTCAGAACTACACCTACCAGCATGCCCCATCAAAGTACCGAAGCAGAGAAAGTTGCATGGTTTCAAACTGAAGCTCACAATTTCTGTAGTCGTTGGATGTTCTGTTTTGTTTGCTGTCATGTTAGCTCTTTATTGGAAGAGGAAAATTCAGAAGAAGGAACCACCAACTGAAGTGGCACCAATGAACTTCCTTTCAAAGGTTTCATACCAGACACTTCATCAGGCCACTGGCGGATTCTCTCCGAGCAATCAAATTGGATCTGGCGGTTTTGGCTCTGTATACAAAGGGATTCTTGATCAACAAGAAAACTGTGTCGTTGCCATAAAGGTCCTCAACCTTCAACAGAAAGGAGCTTCCAAGAGTTTTGTGGCCGAATGCAATGCACTGAGGAATATCCGACACAGGAATCTTGTGAAGATCATAACATGTTGCTCCAGCACGGATAACAATGGTAATGACTTCAAAGCTCTAATTTTTGAGTATATGTCAAATGGAAGTTTAGAGGAGTGGCTGCATAGAGAAAACCATTCAGGGAATGGTTTGAACCTTCTCCAAAGACTCAATATTGCTGTTGGTGTGGCGTCTGCACTGTGCTATTTTCATGATCATTGTGAACCACAAATCATTCACTGCGATATAAAGCCGAGTAACATTCTTCTTGATGATGACATGGTTGCTCGTGTTGGTGATTTTGGGTTAGCAAGACTCATCTCTGTGACCACGGACTCCTCTGAAATTCAAAATAGCACAATTGGGATAAAGGGAACCATTGGCTATGCTGCTCCGGGTAACAATCTTTCACTACTTTATGATTACTTAATTTTCTAGACACTTTCAATCTAATATGACAAAGTACATACCTTATCAATAGACACTTTCAAATATGTAGATATATACAAATGTGAGCAAATGAGTAGAAACACAATCAGAAAAGCTCATTCCCCGTTTCCAGATCCTATTTCAGGAACCAATTCTCTCGGTGTTTTGAATCAAAATCTCATCTATCTATTGAAAAACGTATGTAGTGTAATAGTTGAGAATGAAATACTATTCTAATGAGCATATATATGAAATATGTAGTAAAGTCAATAATCATAGGAGATTAAGGGTGTAATTGATTATGCTAAAGTCAAAATGAATTTGAAATTCAAATGGTTGATAAGAAGGAATGTACTTGATAGTAATGATTGGGAGCTACGTGTAAGGAAGATCTTATTACTCAATCAGAAGGGTGAAATGGTCAAGCAAAAAAAAGTGAACCAATCTTAATTATATGAATGGGTAGTGCTAGAGGGTTTAGGGTTTAGGGTCTTAATAAGGCCTAAGATTTATGGCCTTAATCATATATGGCATGCCATGTCACATAGACACATCATCAATTTATTAAATCATGACATTTCATTCTTAGATAAAAATACAATCACTACCAGGACAAGCACTTTAGCCGACGAAACTTTAGCCGGGAAAAGGTCGTCGGCGATGACTTTAGCCGACAAAATTTTTTTTTTCGTCGGCTATAGTCCCACAGTTAGCCGACGAAAAACATGTCGTCGGTTTTTTCCCAGATTTTAGTCGACGAAACAATTAAGATATTTGTCGGCTAAAGTGTGTAATAAATAATTAAAAAATAACTATAGCCGACGAAATTTAGTATATTTCGTCGGCTAAACCTTATAAAAAATTTTAAAAAATAACTATAGCCGACGAAATATACTATATTTCGTCGGCTAAACCTTATAAAAAAAATTAAAAAATAACTATAGCCGACGAATTATGGCATAATTCGTCGGCTAAACCTTATAAAAAAAATTAAAAAATACTATAGCCGACGAATATAGTATTTAAATATCGTCGGCTAAAGTTGCTGGGTTTTGAAAAAAAAAACTGCAGAAACTTTCGGCCACCTCCAATCACGACTAAAATTTGACAGAATCTTCCTCTCAACATTTTGAACAACTTTCTAGAAGAAGTCGAAGCTCAATTCTAAGCATAAACAGGTCAATCGACTGAAAATATAAAAATCCCCAATTTTAAACCCTAAAAACTTCAAATCTTCGATTTTCTTCACACACACCGAATCGAGCTACCAAATTCTAGGGGAATGTAGTACTAATCAAACTCAACTTATCCATATATAGAACTCACCAAATGGTGACCTAAGGAAGGAGAAAATCGATCGACACCGAATCCGAACCGGCAGAGTTTTGGAGCTCGATTTATCCCTCACGGCAGCGCCACTCGATGCACCACCTATCCAGCAATGAAGTAGAGACGACGGCGAAGCTTTTGGGACAAGTGTGGCGGTCTCCGGTGGCTTGACGGCGGAGCTAGGCCGAGAAGAAAATCTGACAGATAATAGACTTCTTACCATCCATCTTCGCCTATATAAAGAACTTTAGCCGACGAAATTCTTTATTTTCGTCGGCTAAACTCTTTTGAAAATTTTGGTTGACCGCCAAAAAATTTTGATTGAAAATTTTGAAAATTTTTCGACTTTAGCCGACGACTTTTCATATATTTTCGTCGGCTAAAGTCCTTTGAAAATTTTCCTCCAACTTTGGTTTACTGCCCAAAAAATTTGAAATTTTTTTACCTTAGCCAACGACTTTTTTAATATCTCGTCGGCTAAAGTCTATAAATTCACGAAAACGCTTATATCTCCCCTATATTACTTAGTTTGGTCAAACATTCCATACGAAAAACTCTCACGTAGATGAGACGCAACCGCCTATATAAAAATTTTGAGACATTTACCTTCCGACGATAGGGCTCCCTATAGGGAATAATAACGGTAAATAGGGTTGACCGCTACTATCGGTACCGAGACTTTACTCGATTTACGTGATTTTTGAACCATAGCCGTATTTCAACATTCTGAACACATCTTATTTCACGAGATTTTTGATAATTTTGCTTCCTATGTAGAGTTGGTTCACAAAGTTGTATAACCTACTAAACAAGTTATACAACATTAGTAAACACGTTGTGATTCCGATGACTAAAATTCACAAACCAAAATTTGACCATCAGATATGATCATTATGAAGAAAGATGTCTATGGTAAAAAATTTAACTGGATCTGACAACGTTAAGGGCTCGATCGAAACGGTCAACCATAATCCATCGTCACTTATCACACGAAAACGCTCATATCTCCCTCTATATTACGTAGTTTGGTCAAACCTTTCACACAAAAAACTCTCACGTAGATGAGACGCAACTTCCCATATAAAAATTTTGAGACATTTACCTTCTGATGATAGGGCTCCCCATAGGGAATAATAACGGTAAATAGTAGACACGTTGTGATTCCGATGACTAAAATTTACAAACCAAAATTCGACCGTCAGATATGATCATTATGACGAAAGATGTCTATGGTAAAAAATTCAACTGGATTCGACAACGTTAAGGGCTCGATCGAAACGGTCAACTCTAATCGAAAATAAGAAAACTGCATTTTGAAGCCCTAAACGGACTCAGATGGCCAAAAAAACCAAAATAACTGCATTAGCCATAAGTTTAACTCGTAGCGCCGTTACGCTTCCGGAAAGGTATCACAATAGTCAATCAGAAACCAAATGTCAAATCTGCAGCATAGTGAATAATAAGAGTAAATTGCATTGACCGCAACTATCGGCACCGAGACTTTACCGGAATACAGTGATTTTTCAACCGTAAACGTATTTCACCATTCTAGTCATATCTTATTTCACAACTTTTTTGCGTTTGAAGGTTCTACGTATAGTTTTTTTTTCTAGATGAGTTGTTGTCCAGATCTGCAAATATAAGGCACTTTAGCCTACGAAATTATATTTTTCGTCGGCTAAAATTTTTAAAATTTCGTCGGCTAAACTTTTAAAACTTTTGTCGGCTAAAGTTCACAGACTATAGCCGACGAAAAAAATTATTCAGCCGACGAAATATTAATTTCGTCGGCTAAAGCTGACCATAGCCGACGAAAATTTTAAATTAGCCAACGAAGGAAAATTTCGTCGGCTAAAGTCCACTTTAGCCGACGAAAAAAAAATTCGTCGGCCTGGTTTTTTTATTTTCGTCAGCTAAAGCCTTTCTTCTGGTAGTGAATATTAACCCTAACAATTAATAGATGCTACATACTAATATAGAATATTTTCTTACCATTTTAATATGGATGCGTATATACCAAATTTAATTAATTTATTAATAATGACCAAGTTAAAAATCATACCAAATTAGACTTTTATACCATAAATTAATTTCGTAAATTTATTAAAATTTCCTTCTATCTTTGTAAATCGAAATTTAGTTCTAGACATTTAACTTATCAATTTTAATATTTATTTTTGCACAATAAAATTATGAGATCTATATGCCATATTCTATATCGAATTTTAAAAATAAAATAAAAAATAGAAAAATCTCTATCGAACTTCTTTTGGATGATTACGTATATATATAAACTTTATTTTGGACGAATTATATATATATATGTAAATTTTTTCTTCTGTAAGAAATTGTTTTTTCTTGGACCAATAATTATATATATATTCATAAGACTTCGTGTATTTTAACAAGTATATTCTCATATTTATATGTATTTTCACACTGTATTTTAGTGTACAATCTAAGCATGATAGTGATGAAAAGGAAAAGAGAAAGAAAATGCTAGAAATTATATATTTTTAAATATAAAAGAAAGACAAAAAACCAATTTTTTTTCTCTTAATAAAAATATAAATAATGTAGAGCCATTGGATTTGGAATGATAAGATTGTCTTTTTGCTTCAAAATGACATGACATAATATTTTTAATTGGTGATGTGTCTAGGTGACATAGCATGTCACCTAACATTAAGGCCACAAATCTTAGGCCTTATTAAGGCCAAGAATCATTTTCCTTATATGAATTGGGTGTAAATCAAAAGAAAATATAGCTATGGGTTTTCCTTAGTGGTAGCTTCGTTTTTTGGGTTTATCTCTAATTTCCTCTATTATATAAGTTGGGTTTTAACTTCCAAACTTTGTATAGAGAACTGACATATATCAACTTATTTGTTATGAGTAACAGAGTATGCTAGTGGTGTTGAGCCATCAAGAGAAGGAGATGTATATAGTTACGGCATCCTGCTGTTGCAAATGTTTACAGGAAGAAGACCTATTGACGAAATGTTTAACGATGATTTGAACCTCCATAACTTTGTCAAGATGGCCATCCCAGGAAGACTATTGCAGATTGTGGATCCTGCTCTTCTTGCCAGTTTAGAAGTGACCGCCCCTGTAACAACACAAAATGAAGTGAGCTACACCAGTGGTTACAACAATGATGAAATCGAAGCAGATGAAGATAACATTGAGAACGAGAGTTTAAGCAGCATGAACACTTATGCACAGAAGTGCATACTTCCAACCCTTAAGATCGGACTTGCATGCTCGGAAGAATCACCAAGGAATAGGATGTCTATGGAGGAAGTCCACAGAGACCTACACCGTATTAAAAATGCTTACAATGGTATCAACAACATCCGTCGAGAGAGGCCAAGAAGAAGCTAACCAGTTAAGAGGTACACTGTTCTTTTTCATTTATATATTCTTTCATATCCTCTTTGTGACTGCATAATCCTTATGCTTTTGTATAATCTTACACAGTATGTAATGTATGGCATGGGAGATTTCAAAATTCTCTTACGGAAGACGTCTAAAGGCAAGATAATAGCCTGGAAGTATGGAAGAAATAAGTGATAGCAACTAGCTACTGAAGTACTAATATGTCAGTGTGCTTGAATACACATTATGGAATTGTAATTTATGGTATTCAGATTCCCTAGTATCTAGATTGTAAGGTACAATAATTTAAAAACGAGGAGCGATTGATGTTCCTGGGTTTATCTCTCTCTACTCAGTTATTTGTTTTCCAGTCAAGAGAAGTTTAATGCTGAGGTAAACTAAGAACTGCACCATATTTTGGTTCTGTTCAGTTTGGTGTTGCTGTTGACAAGAATCTATTGCGGGTAATAAGTTTAAAGGCAATCTTCCATCCAGTTTAGGCCTAAACATGCCTAATCTCAAAACAACGTTACTCAGTGAAAATGAATTCTCTGGACAAATCCCGTCTTTTGCTAATGCTTCACGGCTTATGGCGTTTGACGTTGACAACAATAATTCTTTGGGCAAGTTCCCACAAGTTTTGCAACTTTAACCGAGCTCGAGTTGCTCAACGTAGAGGGGAATACCGGAATAATCTGGGAAGTAATTCATCTAATGATTTGGAATGGATAATATTCCTCATAAATTGCAGTAGTTTGCAAATTCTTGTTCTGGATGGTAATAATTTTGGAGGTGTTTTACCCAACTCTGTAGCCAATTTCTCAACCCAAATGACTCATCTCATCCTTGGGGGCAATCAAATAGTGGGAACGATTCCTGAAACATTAGGAAATCTCAATAGTTTAATATGGTTGGGTCTTGATCAAAACTTGTTCACGGGTATCATTCCATCTTCTTTTGGCAAGTTACAAAACCTCCAAATTTTGATATAAATACCAATAGATTATCAGGTCGGATCCCATCTTCCTTAAGAAACCTCACCCAATTGTCTCAACTCCACATAGTTGAAAACGAATTAGGAGGAAGCATTCCACCCACTATTGGATATTGCAAGCATTTACGGATTCTAACATTTCACATAACAGACTTAGTGGAGATATACCATCAGAGATCATTGGCCTTTCCTCACTCTTATTTCTTGACTTGTCACAAAACTCACTAACTGGTAGCCTCCTTATTGAAGTCAGTAAGTTGAAGAATATCTATCACTTGGACATCTCTGGAAACAATCTGAAAGCAGAAATTCCTGAAACCATTGGAGAATGTGATAGCCTTGAATTTCTTTCTTTACGATGGAATCTCATTCAAGGTACAATACCTTCTTCTTTGGCTTCTGTGAGAGGTCTTCAGTATCTAGATCTTTCACATAATGACTTATCAGGACAGATTCCAAATGACCTACAGAGGCTTCCATTCTTAATATATTTGAGCCTTTCGTCTAATCATTTGGAGGGTGAGGTACCCAAAGAAGGAGTTTTTCGAAATATGAGAGCAATATCATTGGATGGAAATGCCAAACTCTGTGGTGGTGTTTCAGAACTGCATCTACCAGCATGCCCCATCAAAGTACCAAAGCAGAGAAAGTTGCATGGTTTCAAACTGAAGCTCACAATCTCTGTAGTCGTTGGATGCTCTATTCTGTTTGCTCTCATGGTTTCAAACGAGTGCGAAAAGGCCGCGATCGTGTGTGCGTTTAAGGTTATTGTTTTTTATTATAATGTCTTATAGTTGGCATATATTGTTGCTATTTTCAAATTGGTGAAAGTATAGAGAAACTTAATTGGTTACCCTTTAATCTACTTTTTTATATAAGAAAGAAATAATAAAGTACAACTAGAGAGGGAGACATCAACCTTACCTCTTATAAAAGAGAATTACATTGATCAGGAACTGAAAGTGAAAGAGCATAAAATAAAGTACAAATACAACTGGTTGTACTTATGGGTACATAAAATTATCAAAAGAGACATTCATATCAAAAGTAAAGAAACCTAGTTGAAATAAGGGTAAAATATTGTATAGTCTTTTTGGTTTAAAGTCGACATATGTTTAGTCTTATGGTTTTATTTTAATCTGAATAGTTCTTAAAGTTACGATTTTTCATCCAAATAGTCCTTATAGTTTTATTTTAATCTGAATAGTCTTTAAAATCATGATTTTTCATCCAAATAGTCTTTATAGCCTTTAACTGAGAAAATTATCGGAATGACTATTTGGATGAAAAATCATGACTTTAAGGACTATTCAGATTAAAATAAAACCATAAGGATTATTTGGATGAAAAATTGTGACTTTAAGGACTATTAAGATTAAAATAAAACCACAAGGACTAAACAAATGTTGACTTCAAACTATAAGGACTAAACAAATTTCAATTCTTGAAATAAAATATTCCGCTTAGAGTTTTTTTCTCCTTTACGAGAACAATGTATGTGAAGACACCAAGCCCTAATCAGAAATAGCTAACAACATTTATCATGAACAACTACAGTTTCAAGCAAAAACTGAAGACAACGTAATGGATTCCAGTGGTATTTCTTAACTTCTAAATAATGAGGTGAAGACAACGTAATAGATTCTAGTACGTGGTATTTCTGAACCTCTAAATAATGAGGTATGACTTCTCTATCTTTGATTAAGTTTGATCTACTACAAAATTTAGATGTTAGAGTTTGTTGTTTGATTAGATAGTAAAACCAATGGGAGAAGATGTCAACAAAGGGAAAGCCCTCGAGGAAGATCTTAACAAGGTGAAACTTTTTAGAGAAAAATAAAAACCTTCGAGGAATATGTCAATGAGGTGACATTACGAGAATAGATGAAACCTTTTACGAAAAATCTCATCAATGTGAATTTATTCTTTTTGAATAATTAAATTTAGTAGAAGATATAGAAAAATATGTGTATTTAGTTAATGAGTTGTGTATTTTAAATGAGGGTATTGTAGGAAATCTGAGTATGTGTATCTAGTAAAATGTTACAACAATAAAATTAATAATAAAATTAATAGGTGGTGTATTAAATATGAAATGTGTATCTAGTAATTATAGATGTGTTAATAAAATTTCTCTTTCAATAACAGAGGCCAATGGAGGAATGTGTGGACTTTCCTTCCCAATCCAAATCCGGATCAGAAAGAACTTGGTCTCGTTCTAAAGAAATTATGTGCCCCAAATGGTTTGTGGATAATGTCCTTCTTTTTCGCGTCTGATGGATGTTTTTGCATTGATGATGCAGCTGTGGAGAAGTTTGTAGACACTGCCATTCTTGGAAAGTCTGAGGCAAAAGATATGCCACCTGAACTTTTAGGTGCATTTCAACTATCCTACATGTGTGCTACGGCTACTTTCACGTTGTTGTTGTTGGATTATTTACTGAGCTTTTCTTCCCATTAAGCTCTTGCACTTGAAATTTACGTATCTCAATGAAAATGAACCTGTGCCTTTTGTTTCTGTATCTGTGTACTTGTGCAGTATAATTGTTTCTATGCAGTGTAACTCTGAAGAACAAATTGTGAAATTAAATTTATAATATTAAGATATGAGTAAACGAAACAAGCATTTCTCGTTGCAGATTACAAACTGGTTTATTCAAGAAACAAAACCGTTGATTAAGTAAATCAAGTTAATCTGGGATTAAAGCCGACTGGTGTGACAAATTAGTAGTGAGTTTTTGGAGCACAATGCTCAGGGCGAAAAGCCAAAGGCCCTGCAGAATACACCACAGCTTCATAATTGCTTCCCATAACTCTCTTGTCTTCATAACGAAGCGGAGCTCCATTGAGGCCATAGTTGGCATTACTGAGGAACCTGCAATCCTCGAGAGGTGAAGAGACAGGTTTGACATGGCAAGCCTGGAGGGGATGGTCCAACATGTGGTTCATTTTGAAGCCATCAAGGGGTGCATAGAAGTAGCCATCAGCATTTGTTTGGAAAGCCTTGTAGAAGCTGACTTGGTCCTTGTGGTTCTTGCAGATGACACTCACTTTAGCCGAAGGGATTGGTTTAGCTCCGGTCATGGACCATGTTCCATAGTGGTCACAGCTCTGGCAGTACACCATGCCCTCCACAACCACATCAATTTTTTTCTGATATTCGGTTGCAGTTGTGGAAGGGAAGAAGGTGAGTGCGGTGAGGAGGAGGGATGAAATAAGGACTATAAGCTGCCTGCCTGCCATTAAGACCTTGTGACCTGAGATATAAGCAGGAGCCTATTATGAAAGTGTAGAGAGGAAAGCTGCTTTGAATGAAGAGAAATTGGAAGGGTTGGTGTATATATAGCTAGCTTAGCAAAATTTGTGAGCCAATCTACTATTAGACGTGGAGGCTACCATGTTACATGTCAACAAGCTCTATTATTAAAAAATGTTTTGATGTTTATACGTGAAGGCCATATCTTTTCTGTTAATCAGACTATCAGAGCAATGGTATCTTTCTTAATGTGAGTCTTTATTTTATTTTTATATACAATTATTGATTTCTTTGTCTAAGACAGACTATGATATAGCAATGAACAATTTTGCAACCCTCTTATACAAAGTTGTATTTCCTTCGAGGCTTATTGATGGGTTGTATTCTGCAGGGAGTGAGTGCAGATTCATTAGCTTTGGTTTTCAATGAGTATACAAAGCAGAAGTTGCAGGTTATGGAAATTCAAGAGCCAAAGGTGCAAGTCAATCAGGTTCTATAACTTCTATTCCATGTTCTGGTTTTTAGCGTATAACATTGCCAATGATTATGTCCTTCATTCATAAAATGATTCTGTTCTTAGCATATATCCAAAAACCTGAATGGATGTTGGAATCTTTTAATTTAAAAACCAAAGTTAAAGGAATGATCTTTTTTTATTTTATTTTTTATATCATATAAAGGAATGACTTTTGTTTAGCATCTTACTGAAACAGAGTTCTAGGCTGGAGTTTAAAAATGGCTTCTGCTCTCTCTTTGATCCATCCACTGAACTCAACCAACACTATTTCGAGGACAGTGAAATGCTTCCGAAATTCATATTTGCCCCTGGATAAAGGTGTTTTCTCATCGAAGAAAGTTCATCATAGTTGAATGAACAAATATACTAATTCACAAGCTGTGATTTTCACATTTTTTTACACATTTTACAGCTGAACAAGAAACACCACAGTACAGGTTAACTAGATTTGACACCCTATCTCAGTTATATACAAGTAGAACTTACCTACAATCTGCTGTTAAGCTTCTAGTTTGCGTCTGCAGACATGAGTTCAATCTCTGCCCACCAAAGAGGGGAGAGTTTTGGGCTTGCTGCATCAGGTGTAACTCCAGTTATCTCTCTCAGCCTTGCAGCGACGTCGCTCATTGTCGGTCTTTGTTGAGTGTCAGGATGAACACAAACTCTTATTACTTCTCCAATTTGCTCCAGCTGCTCCTCTTGGAAAGATTCTAGAGTTGGATCTACCATTCCCTTGAAGGGATGCTCCCCACTCAAATAGTCAGAGGCCCAGTCTTGTGAGCCATTGTCCACTGAATAAGGGAGTCTACCCGTCACAATTTCAAACAAAATTACACCAAAATTGTACACATTACTTTCCAGGCTTGTTGATTGTGCATTAGAAAGTCTTGAGCCAGATGATTGCTTCTCGGCTTCAGCTAACTCATTCCAGAAAGTGACTTCTGAGACCTTTGGTGCATAATCTTCAGTTAGCAGGACAGCTGAAGAAGTCAAGTTGTTGTGAGCTATGGGTGGCTTCAGCTGGTGCATATGCTCAAGGCAGTAGGCCATTCCCATTGCGATTCTCATTCGCATTCTCCAGTCCAAGTGTTCAGCTTCTCTTACTGCAGTTTCAGTAAAAATAGATTAGACTTCTCATGCATCATCAAAACAAAACATATACAGCAACCACATAGTGACACTCACTGTGTAAATGCTCGAAAAGTGTGCCATTGGGAGCATATTCAAAAACCATCATTCTAGTGAAAGGTTCTTCTTCCTCGCAATATCCAATAACGCTGACAAAATTCTTGTGGTTCACTTTTGTTAATGTCTCGATCTGAAACCATAAACATATGAACAATTTGGGCCTGGGAGATTACAAGAAACATGCACATCTTTTATAGCTTTAAATTCTTTAGTACCTTGTTCCTAAACTGCAACTCTAAATTGCTGCTCCAATCACTGGCAGATGTTGCGGCAAGGGAAGCCACAGCAATTTCGACACCACTGGATAATGTTCCTTTGTACACTGTACCCATTGGTGAAGAAGTACCTATAACATTACTAAAATCTTCACAAGCCGCTTGAATCTCTGATCTCTTAAGATTTGGTACACCTGCAATGAGAAGCTCCTATCATGTTAGAAGAGAAACATTAAAAAGAACAATTTATCTAACATATAAGGGTGGTTTGACAGGCACATGAGCATGGCAATTAATTATCAGCATGAACTTGAGCTTACAGAGATCAATTTTCTCCATTTTGAAAGAAGCAATACCAGTTACAAAGGCTTTCTGAAGCTGCCCGCTTAATCCTGTAGCCCAAGGATTGACAGTAGCTACCTTGTTGCGTCCATAGAAATACAACCCAACAACTAAAATTATGATAGAAGCACCACCCCCTATGGCTCCAGCCATTATCAAAACATGATGACTCTTTAGGAAACTTCCTGGGGAAGGACTAGGAGACGAAGCTGAAGGTGAAGCAGGAATGGTTGGTGGGGAAGTTGGACTCGGAACAGAAGGTGAAGGTGAAGGTGAAGGTGCAGATGTAGGAGCAGCGAATTGTGTCTTTGGTGGTTTGTTGGGTGGATCCAGGCTATGACGATTTGGAGGTGGGGATTCTGCTTCCAGCAGTCTCCCATGATGTTCAGTATTAGCAAAGTTCCTGGCAAAGATGCAACATTAGATAAAGCAGGACAATCTAGTGTTTCTAAATACATATATCAGATGTAAAGGCAGCAACAATGAACACATGAGTTACAAGTAATATGTTCAAATTAGTCAGAGACATATAATTGATACCGGGACATCCTATGACAACATGCAACAAACTCAATTTTCTGATAATATTAGTCAGCAATAATTTCTAAACTTCATGGATTACTCTTCAGCACAGAAGAATCATGCCTGCAGAAAAGTGGCTCACTAAGTTTGATAGCAATCATACCATGAATTGGATCTTTCATTGCAAGATGATTCTCTGTTTGCACCAGAAAGTTGGTTTTCGTCGACTTGATACTGCGAAAGCATCTCCAGTGCAAAAATTTCAGGAGATAAGATATCAAGTAGCCTGTTGTTGTCTAGTAGCCTGCAATTGAGCAGAATAAGAGTCACTACAACAACAACATAAGAGAGAAAAATGACCTCAACAGAATTGAAGCTTTGTCACACAACTTACAGGATTGTCAATGAAAAATTGCTGCCAAGATCTACCGGAAGTGGTCCACTGAAGTTATTATATCCTAAATCCAACACCTCCAGTTCCTTCAACTCTCCGATCCCTCCAGGAATTATCCCCGTAAAGGAGTTGTTGCGCAAAATACTGTAGGAAAATATTAGCTGAGCAGGACACACCAGAAGAGACTAAGAACTTCGCAGAAATTGACTACTAACCATTACATTTGAGGCAATGGTACAAAAATACTTACATAGACTTTATATGAACAAGGTTTCTGAGCTCAGGTGATAACGTTCCTCCAAGACAAAGATCTTTCAAGTTCCTGCACACCATAAACATCTAACTTTAGAACCAATTAGGCAAAAAGCAGCAAAATTCAACTACCTTCAACTCTTCAAGTACAATAAAAGCACTACCATAGTTCAACAAGTATCAAATTCAAGGTTTTGATTGATTTGTGATGGAATCCATGGAGCTATAAAACTAATTTGTAAAGCTATGTTTAGTTCCCAAAATCATCAACTAACTTTAGTAAAGATGATAATGAAGCAAAAGAAAAAGGGATTTCTGTAAGAACTTTACCCTTCCCAAATCTTCCAACCAGGACACTAATTTTGATCAACCCCAATGAAATCTATCATTCAGTAAATGAAAGAAGAAACAAAGAGAGTACTTACAAGACTACAACTTTTCCATCTGAGCATTCAACCCCAAACCAAGAGCAAGGGTCAACCTCTCCATCTTCATCATTCCAATTCCACAAAGCACCAAATGGGTCACTCACCACTCTCTCTTTAAACCTCAAAAGCGCCAAACCTGCACAAAGACACAACCTTTAACCATTTCCCTTCACTTCCCCAAGAACCCAAAACACCAAAAAAAAAACCCAGCAACTCAAATTTCCATTACCTTCATCATTCAAACACCAACACAAGCTCAGATTCTGAATCAGCAACCACACAACCACCACACCCAAAACCCCCAAAGGGTCTCTAAACCGATTGAACCTCCACTTATCGCTCATCTTTCACAAAATCAAAGCAAACCCAGTTACCAAAAACAGCACCACCACCAAAAAAAAACCACAACTTTATCTCCAAAAACCAGAGTTTTGAAAAGGCCGCAGTCAGCAGATGATAGAGTACAGATCAAAAAACGTGTAGTACTACTAGTTGCTAGCTAAATAAGACTCCCCACAAGTGTTTGAAAAACGCGTACCACTAGAGGACAATTACATATATTCTAAACAACACAGTAAATCAAATCAAATGTAAACAAGTCAGAGGAAAAAGGTTCATACTTTACAATCAACCAAACCCAAAACGCGAAGGAGTTAAAGAACTAGAACGCACGGCAAAGCTTTTAGGAGAGTGGGAGAGAGGTGAAATGGACAAGAAGACTACGCGCGCGCGTCTTTTGGATTGTAGTCAAGTCTTGCCGATTGCAAGCTATAACGACTTGTGGAATTATTTACATGGAGAAATAGACAAGCAGCCACACTGTCTTATTTGTTTAGTTTTGACTCAGTAAAAGCACTCATATTTTTGGATAAGTCTTTGGGTCGACACCTACCTCGAAATTTAACATCAGTCTTCTAAGAATTTCTATGGCCTAGCTATGAGTAGTTGATGATCATCAAATGTATTGATGTTCATCGTCAAAAACTAACCACTAACCACTAGCATCAGCAATATTGTCCATAGATTAAGCATTTGTCCATAGATTAAGCTTTATACAGTTCAGAAAACAAAGCAAGTTGGTTGGGATCTGGAACTTGATCCACTGTACACAGTAAAAGATGATTGAGGTCATTACATGTTTACTTTCATGGCACATAAGATGGATTCTTAATCTCTTGGATTAGCATCAAAGCTGGAATAGCTCAGTTGGTTAGAGCGTGTGGCTGTTAACCACAAGGTCGGAGGTTCAAGCCCTCTTCTAGCGTAATATCATTCATGTTTAACCAGAAAAGCAAGTAAACATGAAACATTATTGAGTGTGTTTTTTTTTTTTTTGCTAAATCAATCCCATTTCTAGATTTCTCACAAAGCCAAGTTTTGCATCATTCTACACCATCATGTCAACTTGTCAAACACACTAAAGAACTAATATCGCCTAATCGTCTTTATACCTCTCTGGATACATATGGTATGTATCTGACTTTTTGTATCCTAGATAAAATCTATCAAAAATACTTCAATAAACTATGGTTTCGATTCCACCCGTATGCTGTGGAAATGTGCCAATCCAAATTTGTGGACATTAGCTATGTATTTGTTAATGGAAAATTTTATACTAAAGTCATTATTAGCGTGGAAGAATTAGCAAGATGATGTGTTTGATGTTGTCCTCTACTCAAGTCTTACAAATTGATGGCTTACTTACCAACCAACTGAACCACTTTCCCATCGCATAAGGCACGTGTATCCAACAATCGAAACTCCGCATCTTACGGCGTCGTTTTAATAGTCCAATCGGTCGAGGGGGCATATGTGATCCGATGGGCTGGCCCAAGCGCAAGGTGAGTGTACATTCATATGTCCATTGAACTTGGGCCCATGGCAAACGTGCCCTTCAACTTTTTTGCTTTCAAGTACGTTTTAGCACTTCACCAAGACTTGGGTTGATTGGAATGCTTTCTTGATCAAATATTAAAGTGTTCTTCACTTTTTTTGGTTTATCACCTTACACTCGTAAATAATCTTTTTTGTAATAGGGAGAAATGTAGCTTAATAAACTGAAATATTCGTTGAAACCCGAAACATGGCGAAAATTTCAAATTCTTTCATAGTTTTATAATTGGTAAGAATTCTCTAAATCGTAAACTTTTATTTGGTAGTCGGTAGCTTTTTCAAAATCGAAAACTTTAGTTTCTTATGGTAAGGTCAAAAATCAAATTCTACCGTCCACAACCTAATCCATATTCATTAAATATTACATCATATTCTACCAACTATAGTGCAAGTCTTATACATTAAATATTACACGGTTCAGTGTGAGACCGTAACGTAGTTATTATCCGTTGAACTGAAAATATTACATTCTATTTGAGTCCTGACACAAATGACCACATACACTCCTTAAAGATTGCACAATAATAGTTAACTTAGTCTCCACATAATATCACAAACCTAGTAATTTTTTATAAATATTGAATTAGAGTGATTACGAGATAAAATCATTTGCAAATGTATATTTCTGTGTTTTATTTAATGTAAAAAATGCTTCTAACAGCAGGCACGCGTTTACAACGGTGATTTCCGGCACGGCATAATAAAACATGACCGACACATAACGAGACCATTCACATTACATGTTGTACAAGGAATAAATTCACCACCACAATGGATCCTATGACTTCCATCACATATTTTGCATAGCACAAACTTGAGGCCTCCACAATAGTCACACGGTCCAGAGTCTGCCTCCGGTAGCCATTGCATCATTACCTTCAGATCACCACTTTCATGGAGTTGTCTGATCTCTTCAACCCCACCAATGCATATCCCACAGATGAAAACCATAGGCAAAGCCAAAGTCCTATTTCCCGTAAGCTTTTGCAACTCCTCGGAAAACTTTGTGTCCATTGACAAATCTCGTTCTTCAATAGGAACACGAAATCCTCTAAGAATTGATCGGACGACCTTACAATCCTCATAAGTCCTGCGGACTATACGTAGGCTTGTGTAGTAGATTACTACACGACGATCATCATCGTGTATTCTATTTGGGCGCGCAACATGGTGCGCCCACAAGCGAAAGACTGAGGTGGAGGTATTGGCCCGATGGATGATGGAGGATCTCCTCGGGGTGAGGACTTCGGGTTCGGGTTGGAACAAGCTTTGGATGTCTTTGAAGGACGAGCAAGAAAATCGCCTGCGCGAGTGTGGTGGTTTGATGGTTCCCACCTTGCTTGGCGATTTCAAATTCAACCATGATGGTGTAAACATGGTGATGAGACTGAGGGAAAGCTTATAAGAAAAATGGAAGAGTTTGGGTGGAGGACGAAAAGGGAGGAGCAATAGCAGGGAGGAGAGAAGTGAGACTGCTCGAAGTCAGGGTGGTGTGAAGAGATATTTAAGGCAAAAACAAAGCCACTATTGGCCGGGGCAGCTTGATACAAGAAGGATATTAATTTTTGGTCCTAGATATATATATGGGTAATTACAAATTTCCAAATAGAGAATTACCAAATAACGACTAAACTAAAAGAAGAGCAATCAATATTTACATTGCATCTGGTATGCACAATTATTTATCATTTTATGATTGTTTAAACTTAAAAAAGAAATAATTATTCAAAAAATAACTAGAAAAGAAAGATAAATATCGTAGCGAAAATAGATATATATCATATTTGGATTCACGTAAGTAAATAAATAAATAAAATAAATCTAAAAGTTTTCGGTCAATGATGAAGTCTACAATATTAATTTGAATGTCACATAAAGTTATATGCATACAACCATGTGCACCTGTTACTGACCATGAAGTTCATGTTCAACCATTTTTAGATGTAAATCCAATGGTCGATCGGTTTGATCGATGTAATAAGTAGCGGCAATATGTTTACATATATATGACCCACAGTCTCTAGCTACCCGAAATAATTACCCACTGTATTCACCAATGAGTTTGAAGAATTAATTTCATTCAAACAAACCATATTATTGATTAGTTCGATAATTGGTAAGATATCCAAAAACCGTAATCAATTTGGTAGTTGGTATCTGACGAAAGGCCGAAAATTTCGGTTTTTTATGACACAATATAAAACAAACCTTAGCGACCTTAACGTAATCTATATTCATTAAATGTATTACATTTGACCCAACCGACCGAAATATCATTTTTTTTTTCTTTTATAATATATAATGAGGTGAGTACTTGCTAAACTACTCGAAGGTACTAGAAACATTAACAATGTTACGTTGTCTCAGAAAACAAATAATTTATGGAGTCATTCAAAAGAGTAATACTAGATGAACCACATGCACACAAGTAAACTATATAGTTTTATTTATATAGAAGACACAAATCTACATATTAATTCGACATTCGAAAGATTTCTTTATACCGTACGGTCTGAATGTAGGAAGAGAAATATGTGGGTTGGTGGCCATCAGAAAGTCGAAAATCTTGGTTTGGTTATGGTGATGCCGAAATCAACAAAACCAAATCCTACTAAACAACAATGAAATCTAAACTCATTAGTACTAATGATATAAGTTCGACCTCTAATCTCCAGCAGTATTGCTAAATCAATTATTTTTTAAAATTTGTCAATTTTTGGCATGAATAAAAGCTCCAACAGTATGCCTAAAGGGTTGCTAAATTTAAGGATTGCTAAACAAAATTGATAAATTTGTCAACCTAGCCATAAATTGCTAAAAGAACACTTATATTTTTTTTCTATTTTTTCTCCACATGTCAATGTATAATTCGTTAAGATTATTATATAACTTACATATAACAATAACTGCTGGAACCAAATTCTTATATTAGTACCTAAATCTTATAACTATAGCTAAATTTAATAATAATTTTACTCATACTGTTGGAGATGCTCAACATAAACTCGAGTGATAATAACTTAATACTTTGGTCTTTTTTTGTTTGTTATGTACGTATCATTGTGTAGATTACAGCAAAAACCTCAAAGAAAACCACTTTCCTAACCATCAAGTGATGAGAGAGCTGATGTAGCTAGATTCAACAATAATGCTTCGAAACCAGATCTTTTCATCTTTACTTTTGTGCCCTTAGTTTGCCAAGGCATATACAACATTTGCTTCTCTGTAAACATATCCGATATCTGGAGAGAAAACGATGGAATCGATGAAGTACGAAGTTGATGCTTTGATAGTGTTAGAGTTTACAAATTAGCTAATTGTTATTTTTCACAAGTAGTCGATGGGTTCTATTTGATGTTATGATGAAAGTTGAGAACGTACATATATTCTTCAAACATCTCCAAATGAAATGTGATCGATGGGGTTTGCATATATATGAATAATCTTCACTCACTTATAGAGTGCAGATCGATGGAACTTATTTTTCCTACAATAACAATAAGTTAAAACATGAGACACTTAAAACAAACGTCTCTTCCATTATAACAGATGATGATCGAACAAAAGAAAGTACAACTAGAACTTATGAATCCCACATTGAACATCTAGAAGAGAGCCCATTACACAACTCAGAGTCTCTCTATCTCTTTCTTGTTTTCGCCTTCACTCTAGGACTGTGAGCTAGCTTTACTATCCCACAGTTGAACATGAAGGGCAGGTAATCAGGCCATTCATGTTGCAGTCCATACAAGGGCAAAACCCATCTTTCTGTCTATACAGTTTGTGGCTTCCGTCGCAAGTCTGGCAGAGAATAAATCTCAGCCCTCCACACACATCACAAGTTTTGGATTCCACCACCGGGAGCCTTTCGAGCATTGTCTTCAGCTCGCCGCTCTCATGGAGCTGCCTCACCTCCTCAACGCCACCAACATAGTCCCCGTTGATGAACACCATTGGCAAGTTCAAGTCCTTGCTCCCAGTGATCTTCTCCAGGTCCTGCACATACTTGGAGTCCATTGACAGATCTCTCCCGTCAATGGGGACCCGAAACCCTTCGATGATTGATCTCACAACACTGCAATCCTCAAAGGTCCTCCGCACCACGCGGAGACTTGTGTAGTAGATAACTACACGATGGTCTCCGTGTGGCACTTTGCAGCCGCTTGGGCCCATAACGCTGCGGGTCCAAAAGCGCAGGAGGACCGAGGTGGACATCTTGATACGGTTCAAAATGGAGGCACTCCTGGGGCTGAGGACCTCTGTTTCGGGTTCAGATTTGCAGAGGTCTAGGATGTCTTTGAAGGATGAGCAAGAAAGGCTTCTATACGAACGAGGTGGTGGTGTGGGTTTGTTCACATTGCTCGGTAATTTCAGCCAAGAGGATGAGAAGATGGCCATGGAAATCGAGCAGAGGGGAAATGAACCTGATTAGCTTTTGCAGGGTGGTGTTTAGTGGGAGTCTGGTGTGCTATTTAAGGCGGAGCAAGAGCAATATGGGAAACCCTAATAAGGTAAGCGACGTTATTAGTACTAGATTGGAAAATAATACCATTACCTAAGTTGCTCAAAATTTTCAATATATGTTCGCAATTTTCAGTTACCATGTAAGTCATTTGTGCCAGTTGAATGCTAAGGCTGTATATACTTATGGTTTCAATTAAGTACAAGCATGATGCATTGCATCCAATAAAACAGTTAAGAGGGATTTGAGTATATGGGGTGCAAATGAGTTGCAGAATGTAATGCAAAGGTGGCAGATATAATTCTCTACGTCCATATTGGGTTGCTGCTGACTTGCGTCGTATCCCATTTAGCTAATTGCAATTGCTAATAACTTGAAGAATTCAATTCTACGAATTTGAATGGATATGGATCCCCCATGTTCTGTTGTATAGTTCTTATCCAATTTGTAATTAATCCTACGTCAATTTATTAATTCAAGCATGAAACCACCACAAATTCTGTGAGTAACTATATTTGAACGTTACTTCTCATTGAATTCAGAGTTTTGTTTATGTTTATACCCCATTTTTGAAAACAACTCAAGCATTGTGAAAAACAATTTTAAGTATTTAGTTTACGCAACTGTGTCTGACTCGTGATGTACATAAATAATGTTGTAGTAACGTTTCATTTAAATGATTAATTACATAGCGATTCGTACTAGATTTAGTTTGAACACTATGTAATTAATTACTTTCGCTTATGACAGGGATCAATAGATTGATGTTTTCTCTTAAAATCAATGAAAATGTTAATCAACTATTTGCTTATCCATGATCCGTATATATCAATCTATTAGTACGTATATCCCAAAAGAAAAGGTTCAAATCACATGGTGTAATAAGGTTGGTCGAGTATGTAGCATGAGATCTATGTTTAGCGTTCAAGTCCCGCCTCTTACTAGTATGTGGCCAGACCGGGCAACCACTTTGAGAGTGTTCGGGTTCGTCTACCAGAAGATCGGTCCTCAGTGCATGGCAATATAGACTATAAGATATATTAGATGCCACTAATACATATGCAATGGTAATCACTCATAATTGGTTATAAACAGTTGAGATTGCACTGAGCACTTACAACATGGTTTACGTGTACAAAAATATTTACTATAAGCCCGACATAAGATTTACTTTGATGAGACATCCTGAATATATACTAACTCGATACATGTGTCTCTAACTCATTAACATAATCAAGAATCAAGAATCAAGCTTCCTGCCTCACCCTTAATCAACAAAATATTTTTAACTACACCTACACAAATTTTTCGAGATGTCGTGAAGTTACTGTAAAATCAAGTATTTAAATAAAGAAGACATATCCATCCATGCAAAAACATTAGAAACCACCCATGACCCCTAGGAACTCGATTAAACTTCTAAGTTGAGCATTGATCGACTATCACATGACATTAATCGGACCAAGACCCATAAATCCGGCAGGCAGGCGTCCGATGACCGGGCCTTGTACTGACCCAAACCTTACTTATATCTCTTCTTACGTCTTAAAAAAAAAAAAACGTAATGTCATAGCCAGATAGGACAATCCGTGATTGTAACACGTGGCTGGCGGGACCTACAGAATCACGTGAATTCGAACACGCGCCGCTACCCGCCAACTAACTAACCTCTCCATCGTCTCCCTCCCTCAAAACTCGCACACTGCTAGCTGCTCCCTTCTTCTCTTTCTTCTTCTTCTTCCGATATGGATCATGAGAAACTGGTCCAAGTCTCCGAGCAAGAAGTCCGAATAGACTTCGCCCTCAACCAGAAATGCCGCGCCAACGTCATCCTCACCTCCCTGGTCTCCACGTGTCCCGTCGCCTTCAAAGTCCAAACCTCCTCCCCTCACAAGTTCCTCGTGAAGCCCCCCACCGGCGTCATCCCTCCCTTATCCTCCGCCACCTTCCAGGTCATCCTCAAGCCCCAGCCCCGCCTCCCTCCCTCCTTCCCCCGCTCCCCCTCCGACCGCTTCCTCATCAAGACAGCCCGCCTCCCCCACCCCTCCGCTGACGTCACCGCCTTCTTCAAGGGGGCCCGCCGCACAAGCGATTTGAAACTGAAAGTCGCGTTTGTGGGGCCCGTGCTGCTGAGGCACGCCGTGCGCGGCGGGGATTTGGAGGCGGTGAGGAATATTATCAGGAGGCAGAGGACGGTGCTGGCGGAGATGCGGCCCGGCGAGGCGGAGGAGCTGCTGAGAGTGGCGACGGGGCTGGACGAGCCGGAGAGGATGATTAATTTGCTGCTGGAGGCCGGGTTGAGGATCGAGGCGGCGGGTGTGAGGTGCGATGCGGTGGATGAGCGGCGCGTGGCGGAGGCTTCTGATCGGTTTGCGAGTGTTTTGGGGTTGAGAGAATCTGGACCGTCGAAAGGGGAAGGAATCAGGTTATCTAAAGATCACGGGCGTCGACGTGTGGGTACTGGCAATGATGTGAGTGTTACTTCCTTAATTAGTTATCCTAGTCTTGCATGCACCTGATTAAGCATTTTGTATTTCTGGAAATTCTGGGGCAAATGCTCCAATTATTTTATGGTTACAAGCACCTTAGGACCTAAGAACAAGCGTATAGAAACAAATCATATAACTTTTGGGATGATTTACAAATAAATCACAGTGTAGTGTTCTCTTTATAAATTGTTTTGAAGATGAAGCTAATCTCGCTCTGATCTGTTGTTGGTTACAAGGTTATAGACCCAAATCAATATGAGCTAGGACACTATTATCATATGTATGATCGGGGATTTGAGAGATGTAGGTGTAACGTTTATGATATGTTGTTGTTTGGGAGATGATTGAATGAAATTTGCAGAAGCTAGAATTGGGGGAAAAACTGTTGATGGCAGCGCGAATCGGGGATTTGAGAGATGTTGAACTGTTGTTTCTCGAAGGAGCAGATATTTGCTACTGTGATCAATATGGCTTGACAGCTCTTCACGCGGCAGCCATTAAAGGGCACAAGGAGGTTGTTCAGATGCTAGTCGAATTCGGGCTAGACTTGGAATCCAGAGATGGGGAAGGCCATGCGCCCCTGCATTTGGCGGTTGTGGGGGGTAACTTGGAGACGGTTGAGATGTTGATACAGAATGGGGCTAATGTCAATGCCAAGAGCAAGAGTGGGGCTACTCCTTTGTACATGGCCACAGCTATGGGGTATGATGATATCATTGAGTTTCTTATCAGCAGAGGCGGCTGAGATTGAGAAATAAGGTAGTCGCTAGTAGCTGAATTGTGATCAAGACAAGAATTTGAATTGGAGTTGTGGGAAAACGATGAAGAGGGATACTTGTAGGAAGCTTCTCTTTTAGGCTTTGTGTGCCACTTTCATGTCTTTTGGTTCATACGGTTATCAAAAATTGCTAATGATCAAGTTGTCAAATGGGGATGTAGCTCAAATGGTAGAGCGCCCGCTTTGCATGCGGGAGGTACAGGGTTCGATCCCCTGCATCTCCATTTTCGTTTTGTATTCATTTTTTTAGCAGATAATTTCAGAGGAGATGGGTGAATTCACTTTAAAGAAATTTCTTAGTGTGTCCCCCTATTCATGAATATAAAGATACAACCATTCCTCTCAATATAATGTACAATTGATTTACGATCTAATATTGAAGCACTACCAAAAAAACCCTAGAGGAGACTCTCTCTCTCTAGAAGGCAACTTGTTGTATCGGCGCCTCTCTGACTACGCCCCGGCAATGGTAACGGCCTCCGGCCTAGCTGATGCACGTTGGGTTCGGCTGAACGAGTGGTTTGGTTAAGGAGCGTGTCACTGATTCAGAGAATACAGTCGGGAGGGATACTACCTTTTCTCTCTCGGTTGTCGGTCGGGATTGAGCCATGGTTGCGGGTGGAGGTGGACGGATCAGAGATCGATAGCTGTTGGCGGCTGGTGGGCAGGGTTCGATTGTTTAGATCGGAGGCGGTGATCTGATGGTTGGCTCGGTGCTTGAGGCTGAGATCTTAGGTTCGGGGTGGTATGAGGCGGTCGACGTCACTCATTGTTGGTCGGACGGCGAATGGGTCCGGCTGTTGATCCATCTCCGATGGTGGGGAGGTGGATGCGGTGGCGTAATGTGGCAGGTACCGGCGTGGGTCCTGATTTTCTGGACTGGGACATTGCTTGTGGATCCATCATGGGTTGAAAGTTGGGTTAGGGCTCTTTTGTACCCATGACTTGTGCAGGTTGGGCCTAAACTTGGACTAAAGTTTTTTGCTTTAGTCCAAGTCTAAGTATTTAGCTAGTTTATTTACAGTATTTCTTTTGTTAGGAAACTAAGCATTTGTGTGTCTAGTATTTCTTGCTAGAAATAAGTGAACGAAATCTTTGTAATGAATGGTGCTAGCATGCCACGTCATTAACTTGCCCAAATGTTTGGCAAGGGTAAGCATGTATCCGTGTCATTCTAGCTTAAGTATCAATGAAATTGTCGTATGACTTTACCTGTCCAAAAAAAAAAATGTACAATAGATTTTTTTTTTCCTTTTCTTTTGACAATAATTCCACAAAGATGTGGTGATATTGCCCATCGTATTACAGGAAGATGAATTGATGAATTTCTACTCAAAATTATTGAAATTTCAACTCAAAATTATGAGGAAATTAGCATTAACTTAGCAACTACTTTAGCAAAAAAAAAAAAGAAAAAAAGGCAACTTCATTGGACTAAACAAGAAGGTTGCACAAGGTGAAACCTAAATTGTCAAAGATAAACAAAACAGTCTTTGTTAACTTGTTGATCTAGTAGTTACAGTATTTCGACCTGCACTCGAAAACAGCTTGCACATATTATTCTTCATCGAGATGAACGGCTTCTTTATCTTGTACTGAAATTTTGCCAAGGGTTTGAGTTGCATGACTTTGATATTCTTATTGCTCTCATGTATTGTTCTCCTCAACTCATCATTGTTCATTGTCATGTCTTTTTCTAAGGAGTCGTCAATTGCAGGATTTTTGTTTATGGGTAAATCATCATCGTAAATAGGCTCCTTCGAATTCTCAACTTTACTACGTCCTTCACGTAGTGTAATCTGAAGCTCGACTTCAAATTCATCGTTTTTAACCTTGTCGATTTTCTTTTGCAGGATCCCCCTTTTCTTCTTACATTTATCCAAGGCATATAGGTCAAGCAGCTTAGGAACAACTTGTAGAGGCTTCTTCGCCTTCGCTGCTGCACTATATTTTTGAGCCTTTTGGTATCGTGCTTTGACCTTCTTCTCAAGCTCTTCCTCCTGTTCCTGAAGCTTCCCTTTTGTCTCTTTTAATTCTTCAACAGCCTCGTCTCCTCGCTTATCTCCTTCATAGATCGTGAGCAACATGCTTGCTTTTAGTTTCTCTTTTTGGTCAAGAGACATCGTTTCTCAAAACACAAACAAAATTGTTCTTTACAATTAAACCCTTCAACGATCTCACTAGGCGTAATTAATGACAGTACTTTGAAACTCAAAATCCTAAAACCACTGGATGCTAGCTTGAAGAATGACAATAGTAAACCCACTGGATCCTTTATTTAGTATCAACTTAGTTCGTTTCCCAGTAGAATATGGAGAACAAAACCTAATGGTACATCACCTAAAATCTGGACAAGATCTGGAAACTAATTCCAGTCCTAATAGGATATGCAGAAATACAACCATAATCCGAGAAATTTCCTAACGTTCTGGGATGGGAAATGAAACTAAATACCAAAGTAAAATGAAATTCCCAATTTACCCGCGTTATTTCACCTTCACTCACTCCCTCGAGCTCTCCGTCACTCCTCTAACTCCGAAATGTACGGCATCCTCTTCCTCTTCTTCTCAACCGCCGCAGTCTCCGCCTCCTCCTTCCTGGCCCGCTTCACCTCCTTCTTTACGTCCAAATTGGGTTGCTGCTGACTTGCTCTATATCTCTCTTAAAACTAATTGCTAATACCTTGAAGAATTCAATTATATGAATTTGAATGGATATGGATATGTTCTTCTGTTCTTGTATATTTATCCAATTTTTACTTAATCCTAAGTCAATTTATAAATTAATCAAGCATGAAACCACCACAAATTTTGTGATTGAATTCAGAGTTTTGTTTATGTTTGTACCCCATATAATGTTTTTGATTATGTTGTTTGGATGAAACTTGCAGAAGCTAGAATTGGGGGAAACACTGTTGATGACAGTGCGAATTGGGGATTTGAGAGATGTTTAACTGTTGTTTCTCGACGGAGCAGACATTAGATACTGTGATCAATATGGATTGACAGCTCTTCATGCGGCGGCGATTAAAGGGCACAAGGAGGTTGTTCAGATGCTCATCGAACTTGGGCTAGACTTGGATTCCTATGCATTCTTGTCTTGAGTTGTGATTAAGACAAGAATTTGAATTGAAGTTGTGGGAAACTATGAAGAGGGAAACTTGAACGAAGCCACCCGCATACGGCATACTTGTAGGAAGCTTATGTTTTAGGCTTTACATCCCACTTACATGCATTTTACAGATCAATATATTTTAGGTTTATAATTTATTTAACTTGTCAATGTAAGGATGGCAGATGGGGATGTAGCTCAAATGGTAGAGCGCCCGCTTTGCATGCGGGAGGTACAGGGTTCGATCCCCTGCATCTCCATTTTGTTTTGTATTCATTTTATTTTTAGGCTTTGCATGCGGGAGGTACAATTTTCTCATTGATAAGGGTTGAGAGGTTGATCATCCGGACAAGGAAACAAGAGTGATCAAACACACACTCTTGACCCGTGAATAAAATTTAAGAAATTTTACCTGCACGCACAAAATCTAGAATGGAGATGGAGAATAGAGGAAATAACTTTATCCTCCCCGAGTTGTTGAATTTGGAAAAGTTTAGGGTTTCAAAACATACATTTCGAAACTTCAAACACTTGAAGAAGTAGAAAATTGTAGTCGGAGGAAACCAATAATCTTCGACGGGCAGCGGCCAAGGGATTGGCAACCGGTGATGTCGGACGGTGGCCGGGAAAACAGGCGGCAGCGGTAGTCGGACATGGGAGCCGAAAAACACTTTTTAGGGTTTCAGAAAACAAATGACAGCCTATAAGTTATAGGGTTAAAACAAAATGCATGATAACGTGATAAAATATAATCAATAGAGACAAAGAGAGATAGTAAGAAAATAGAGAATCATTATCTTATTTATTGATAGGAGCAATTTATATAAGAAATTACAAAGTACCAATATAGTAATGATAAATAATACATAGTCCTATTTTAACTACATCTCCTGATGGCATAAGACTAAGACACACATATGGAATATCCTAGAACACTCTTTGGTGGATAATTCCATAAAGATGGTGATTTAAAAACAAATTACTAAAAAGAAGATAAATAATAGAAAATTCCGTATTACATAAGAAAAATAATGAATTATTAAGAAAGTTTAGAAAGCTCCTTTTATCTAATGTGACTAAACAAAATAATTGCAAGTTTGAAACCCTAAATTGTTGCACAAGTTTGAAACCTTAAATTGTTAAAGACTTGGTTGCGGAATTTCGACCTTCACTGAAACAACTTGCCTAGATTATTTAAACGCTTCTTCAAATTATGCTGAAATTTTGCCAAGGGTTTAAGCTGCATGTATTCAATAGACTTTATGCTCTTATGCATTGTTTCCTTCAACTCATCACTACTCATTATCATGTCTTTTTCCAAGGAGTTCTCGTTTATGGGTGAATCATCATCATCATCATAAGCAGGCTTTTCCTCTTCTTTAGTACGTGCTTCCTGTAGTGTAATTTGAAGGTCAAGGCCAAACTCATCATTTTTAAGCTTGCCGATTTTTCTCTGATAGCGCGTCTTCTTCTTTTCACATTTTGAAATGGCACGTATGTGAGATAGGTTAGGAAAATATATAGGAAGTATGGCATTCTCTGCTACTGCTTCAGCCCTTTTGTATTCTGCTTCAGCCCTTTTGTATTCTACTTCAGCCCTTTTGTATTCTGCTTGAATCCTTTGGTAGTCTGCTTTTTGTTGTAGAAACTTTTGGCCTTCTGCTCTGACCTTCTCCTCGATCTTTTTCGTTTTTTCGTTTTGTGCTTTAACCTTCTCCTCAAATTTCTCCTCCTGTTCCTGAAGCTTCCTCACTATCTCTTTCAATTCTTCAGTAGGCACGGCTTCTCGCTTATCTCTTTTATGGGTCATGAGAGACATACTTGTTTTTAGTTTTTCGTGATGGTGAATAATATTTTTTTTCTTTTCCGAACGCAATCAAAAACGATACGATCTTCACAATCCCTTCAACAACGATCTCACTAGACGTACGTAATGACAATACTTTGAAACTCACGACCCTAAAACCACTATATATGCTAGCTTGAAGAACTAATTCGTATGACAAGAATAAGCCTTGTACTGCTTTAAATAGTATCAGTTCAGTTCGTTTCCTAGTAGAATATGGAGGACACAACCTAACATTACACGCTACCGAAATCCACACAACCTAACTACGAGGAGAAATCCAACTAAATCCAAGCACGAAATTTCATACGTTTTGGAATGAAAATAAGGATGCCAATGTAAAATGAAATTCCCAATTTACCCGCGTTTTACTTTGATTTTGAAGTCCTACCACACACTCACTCTAGCTCTCCTCAACTCCGAAATGTACGGCCTCCTCTTCCTCCTGCTCCTCTTCTCCACCGCCGCCTCCTCCCCGGACCGCTTCACTTCCACCTCTCTCCTCCGTCACAAATCCAAAGAATACTTCGAGCTCGGCCGTCCTCTCCCCTCCGATCTCCTCCCCCCGTCCTGCTCCCGCCACGTCCTCACCCACTCCTTCGCTAACACCATCAACGGCCCTCCTTTCTCCTCCCCCTACTCCCCTCCGCCGCCGTCCTCCTCCGACTACTCCTTCGACTGCTCCCCCCCTTGGTCCCACGTCGCCCTCGAGTTTCGCGCCAAATGCAAAGGCGAGCAGTACGACCGCATCGCCGCCCTCTGGCTCGGCGGCGTCGAGGTCCTCCGTACCAGCACCGCCGAGCCGACCAAGAAAGGAATCTTCTGGAAGGTTCGCAAGGACATAACGAAGTACTCCTCCCTCTTAACCCGCTCCGATCTCAACCTCACCATGATGCTCGAGAACGTCGTGGACCGCGTCTTCACCGGCGTCTACCACGTCGAGGTTGAGTTTCTCTATTACAAGCAAAACGTCGCCGTTTCGGAGCCTAGGGTTTCCTCGATCCTCGCGGATCAAAATCTCAACGGCCGAAATTTGATGATCGTTCCTGAGGAGCCTGCCGATTTGATCGTCCCGATCTCCGACGATGGCGACCGAGGGTTCTGGTTCAGAATCGAAAGCGAATCGGATTTCCCTTCCAGGCAAATCCGAATCCCTCGGAACACACGACGTGTCGTACTCGAGCTCTACGTCTCGTTTCACGGCGACGACGAGTTCTGGTACTCGAATCCGCCGAATCTGTACATCACGACGAACAATTTGACCACCGGAAGAGGAAACGGAGCTTACCGGGAGGTTTTCGTGACCGTCGACGGCGAGCTGGTGGGGTCGGAGGTGCCGTTTCCGGTGGTGTTCACCGGCGGGATCAATCCTCTGTTTTGGGAGCCGGTGGTGGCCATCGGAGCTTTCAACCTGCCGTCTTATGATTTCGAATTAACTCCATTTCTGGGGAAGCTTCTGGATAAGAAGCCTCATAGCTTTGGAATTGGAGTGAGTGATGGAATTTCATACTGGCTTGTAAATGCCAACTTACACATTTGGCTGGATCATAAATCCAAGACTGTGCATGCTAAATCAAGCATTTTTCCTTCGCCGGCGATCCAGGTGAAGCGTAATGCCCAGTTCAAATTGCTGGACGGATCGTTCAACATCAAGGCGCAGAGGAGGACTGACTTTGTGGGGTGGGTAAAGTCGAGCTCAGGCAATCACACCACTATGTTTTCGCAGAAGTACAAGTTCACGAGCTCGATTAGCTTCGCGAGGAACGGGACTTACAAGTTGGTGAAGCAGAAGGTGAAGGCTGATAAGGAAGTGAAGGTTGTGAGGGAGGATGGTGTGGTGGTTCTTAGGACTAGGGCGAAGAGAAGGTACCCTATTGATGTTATTACAGCCACTCTACCGGGTAAGAAGAAAAATACCTATGTGCTTGTCACCAATGTCACACATTCGATGAAGGAGAAGAGCTTGCATGGGGGATATCTGAGCCGCGTTAACAACTTTCAGGATTCGAGAGGGTGGATGGAGGTCAGGGATCATGATGTGCTTTCCGGAACTGCAGACACGCAGCAGAGTTTCGGATACAAAGATGACTTTGGCTGCTACTCGCGTGCTATCGGCGTTGTCGATGGCAGCCTGATGAGGGATAATTCCAGCTTCCATTGTCTATCCACTGCATGATTCTGATCTCCCTGCTCTTAGATTCTTTCCAAAATTTCAAAGCTTTCAAGTAGCTATCTATGTATGTGCTTCTTTCTAGTCTAGTCTGGCTTCAGGGCCACTTCATCAGATTGTAATAATGTATAGCTCTGAGAACCTGTGGAATTCTTATGCATTCTGTTAGTCGTGTTGTCTCCACAATCAAAAAGGAGAGATTGTAAAATGAATGCATCATCACTCCAATGACTTGCATCTACTTGTAACAATTCTATTTGTAACTGTGTATCCAGTAATGCATCAAACAATTTGACTATGTAACTTAGACCAATATCATTTCATTATTGGTAAGGGTATAAATTTCTATCTATGAGTCCTATGACTTCGGCGCTTAAATTTGAGCCGTAAAAAAAAGCTTTTACCTGTCTGGTTCTTTCTTACAGATGATTTAACATATAGATATATATAAGCTTTTACAGGGAAAAAAGCTTGCAAAAGCTAACTTCATTCATGATCTACTTGCAAATCTTGCCGGACGCCAGAAGCCTTTCTGACCGATAAGATATCGATCTTGATGAACAGTTGAAGACCACTGAAGCGAATGCAAGATTGGCCTCAGCTTGTCTATCATTTCCATTGTATCTTGAATCACTATATATCCATTAGGCCTCAGTATGCGATCCATCTCTACCACTACATCTACGATGTCACATCTGAAAAAAAAATGAAGACTATTTTATCCAACATTGTTGAAAAGAAGTGGGTGCACATGAAAAGATAAGGATACACAATAATGCAGTACATATATTCATCGAATGTCAAAGAAAACTGAGCAAAATGTTTGAAGGGCATTGTAGCAAGAAATCAGTATGTACCTTTGAGAAAGGCTTTCAAAGAGAAAACTTGAATGCAGTAGATCATAGGTTCGAGGGTAGGTACTCAATGGCTCGCACCAGTCATGATAGAATCCAATTAATCCTCTATCAAAAATAATAGGCAGAGTATCCGGTACATGAACCGGGATGACATTTATCACCCACAGAGGCCGATCGATAAGTGCCGCAGCAAATCTGTAAAGGAAAGCTTCAATCAATTCGAACAGCAGCAGCACTATTAAGAAAAACAAAATGATCGGATGAGGAAATATAAGTTACCCTCCATAACCAGCATTCATATCCATTACATTCCGTACACTCGACCAGTTTATAGCAGCATTATTCAGATAGGAATTTGACACAAGTGCAGACCAATCTTTAGTATCCTTGTAGAACTTCTCCTCGGATTCTGGCTCAGGTGACAAGCTTAGAGGTTTACTGCTAAGCCTCTCCGGCCAGGACACAGGCCAGCTATATCCAGGTAGTTGGGAAAGGCAACGACTAAGTGGCACATACCTGTAAACCAAAAATCTAGATGATTAAGTCAAATTTTATGTTGGCCCAAACCTATGTCTTCTATGCTTATCATGGCTTGCAAATTCAACATGTGTAACAATTTCTATTCAAAAAATATAAAACTTAAAACGAACTCATCCCCAAGGGGACACCACACCTGCATCACTCTCACTAAAGTAACAAACTAACAATGAGCAGCAACAGCAATGTCACTTTGATGGGAGAAGAAATATTCCAAAAAATTACCATGAACCAAGTTTCTTGTCTTTAGGATCACACACAGGTGGATCAGGGTTTTGACGTTCACTGTAGCAGGAAGTAGAGTCAGGCTTCTGATATATTACCAGCCCAATTCCAGTTGAATCAAAAGACTTAGCAACAACCTTCCAGCACATTGCTGTTGTCAGAGCTACCATAGCTGCAAGAAAATGTATGAATATCCAACTTGAATCAGCTTAGCATCTTCACTTTTTATTAGAAATATTACTGCTAAACTCTACATGGAACAAATGATGCAAGCATAACTTTATGCAATATGGTCATATAAAAGGAAGCCAACCAGGAAAAATGTCAGAGAGAGAGGAGGGTCAGCTTACGAACATTTCCATACTTCGCGATCTCTTTCGTTATCATCACGGTAAACTGGTGTAGCAGACCATATGAAAAAGCCCCCGGGCCTCAGAATCCTGTTGAGCTCCAATAGTGGTTTCCCGCCTGTACAAATAGAACTCATCAAAAAAGCAAAGAGAAAAGGACAACCAGTAACAAGAAAAGAAATTAACTTGACACTTGACTATTATAGAAAAGGTACCATCTGCATCCCAGTGTACTCTACACCGTGCACAATGAAGCAAATCAAAAGCATCATCCGGAAACGTTAGCCTTTGTGTTCCAATAACCGAGAGAGTTGCAGGAATCCCCCTTTCAAGAGCAAACTGTATCTGAGCCTCATGCTCATCTTTTGGCGCAAACGACATGGTGATAACATTCTTATCCAGCAAATACCCCCCAAAGCTAGCAACCCCACAACCGACATCTAAAATAACCCTTATATTCTTCCCCCACTCAATAGCCGGCAAAGTCTGCATCCACAAACCAAATTCAAATCCAACAAAACCGTTACAAAATCAAAAGCATTAACTCGCGGACGAATCGCAACAGACACTCTACCTTTTGAATGTACTCAATGTAGTGAGTAACCCCATCCTTGAACTGAGTACCGCCTCCCGGAAAAACAAGATAATCACCGGATTTCCTCACCCAATTTTGATCCTTCTTGTACTCAACCAGCTTCGGATGAGGTACATTGTCATACCATATCTAAACACACACAAAAACAACACCATGAATTCACTACTGAATGCTTAACTACACAGTCTCTCACATTTTCGCAACCTCCGAATTACATCTCAAACTCAATTTACACAGTCGTCACCATTAAAAGCAAATCTTACCGAACCAGAAAGCTCACCATGTCCCTGCTCTTCGGCCACGGAACCTTCACCTTGTAGCCTCTCGGCAACGGCGGCAGGCACCTCAGGCCCGGCGCCGGGCAATGCCGCTCGCGGTGCTCCATGTGGCGGCGCGACTTCAAGGCCTTGATCGCCTTCCAATTATCCAGGCACGGAATGAAATCGACGGCCAGCTGGCCCGGGCAGAGCGCCCAGCTTATATTCACGGCGGCGATTTTACCGTCCGAAACGCCGCCGTTTTTGGCGGTGGATGCGATAGGGTGAGGTTGAGAAGAGGAGGATTGGAGATCGTAGAGGGGGTAGGGGGTGGAGTTGGTGAGGAGGAGGAGAGTGAAGCAGACGAAGAGGACTGTGAGGGCTAAGAGGAAGGGGTACTTTTTCTCTTTGAAGAAGACTGAGATTGCCATTTTTGATTTGATTTGAGCTCTCTCTCTCTCTCTGTCTGTGAGAGTGGGGAATTGAAATGGGGATGGAGTATTTAAGAGGGTGATCAAGGATTCGGGATCGAAAGGAGAGAACGCGGTATTTATATGAGGTTTTCGAAATGTCGGTATTTCATATTTGTAATGACAGGTGTTCGTGTCTCGTGGTTATTATTTTATTTCTAAAAGCACCGAGTTTGATTCATCTCCAAGTGCTTCTGGTATAAGCACTGCACCGAAAGCGCGTTTGGAACCGCTTCTAAAATGTTTAAAAGAACTTCTCATAATTCAATTGCAGACAAGTGCTTCTGACCCTCCCATAAGCAATCCCGAACAGCTCGTGCTAGTGTTCTCATCACAAAAACACTGAGAAAAGTGCTTCTATGTTGCAGTAATCACTTTTAACTAAAGCCAGTACTCGAAGCAATGCCAAACAAGCTGCAACATGCAAGCTTCTTTACAACGAGTTTTACACAACACCCGGTATAAGACTAAGAGCACGTAGTTACATAAGGAAATAAGACCTTTCCTGTGTTTGGAACAGGGTGTGGATTAGTCCCAAACAAATGGCCTTCGGGATTTTGCATGATTGAGAGCATATATTGAAAACCATCGGCCTAATGAAAAGACTCAAACGAGTATAACCTATAAAGCAGAATTTGGATGAGAAGATATAAGAAAAGAAAATGCAGAACCAGAGGTGGTATCAGACACGAAAGTTTCTCCATGAATTTTGAAGTAACAAGGTGCGTTGTAATCTTTCACAAAAAACTCTCCTAAACTGGTAAACAGGCGAAATACCTCCATCATACAATACTTTGAAATCGGTGTTTTACACGACTGTTGAGGGAAATTATCAAAAATAGACTTGCTTGAGAAAATTGGCGAAAATGATTCAATGCACTAGTCGGACAGCTGCCTAGGCATCTCAATCGTTGATTTCAACATGATTTCAACACGTGGATCAGCATCAATTTGGGCGTTAGTTGGCCGTTAGTCAGGCGAGTGAGGGTCGAAGAACGGAAGAAGCCTTCTTCTTCCTACTAAACCACATTGCGTCTTCTTCTTCTACCTAGTACACCCGCTCCGATCGACCTCGCCAGCCAAACCCTCACCAGCCACCTCATCTCTCTCACCGCCTCATGAATTCTCCGAGCCTCCAGCTCACCTTCACGCTCCTTCAAATCTCGTCGGAGCTTTTTTTTCTTTTTTTTCTTTTGATGTCTCGCCGAACTCCACTATCTTTGCAATCCTCCTCTTTTGAATTGAAATAAATTGAACTGAAACTAAATTGTTAAAGAACATCGACGGAGAACTGAGAAATTTCCCGGACCCATCTGACCCTCCTGGGAGAGTGAAGAACACGAATTCTTCGGGGTGTTTGATTATGCGGAAGAAGCTTGATGTGGTTGGTGATTGTGTTTGTTGTTCAAGTCGGAGGAAGATTTTGGAATGGAAAAAGGAAAAGGAGGTTGAGGCTGGTGATGAGTTATGGAAAGTTCGAAACCCAGGTTCTTGAACCCGGAGGAAGAAAACGAAGAACCATGAACAACATTAGAAACCTAATCTTAGATAAGAAACTAAGATAAGTTTATGAATCTGGTAGGGGGGCTTAGTCAATGGTCAGGCAACTTTTCAACCTTGGTTCGAGTCATCCCACACACACTAACTATTTTTAAAATTTTGATAAATTTTCTTTTATCAAAAACTTTTGAAAACAAAATGCATGCCTCCGTTGACTTTTATTTACTCATTTTTAATTATTTTTTTCAAAACATGGTAAAATACATTTCTAATCTCTCACGTTTAGCTACCATTATTAATTTAATTAATTTACAAGATTTCACAACAATGTTGGAAGAAAAAAGAAGATAGTTTGCGAAAAGATTCAAATATAATTGTTGTAATTAATGTCATTAGAAAAACGTAATGAGTATTCATGTGTCCGTAAAATGTTCAAAAAACTCTATCGTAGTAGTCACTATGTCATGCCCTTCATTATAATGCGTTTTGATCAGTAATTATGATTTTGGAAGATTTTTGATATTTCACTATTTTAATCACATCTTTTTTTCTTTTTTCTTTTTGAAGACATTTTGATAGCATCATTTTTCACAAGATTTTTAAAAATTTTACTTTGTCTGTGTAGTTGATTCACGATGATATACATTTGAATATAACCTACTAAATAAGTCATACCGCTTTAGTAGACACATGAAGATCTGAGGTCGTAAATAAGTGAAAATAAAAATTTCACCGTCTGATGTAGGCATGGTAATTAAATAGGTCTATTGAAAAAAATTCACCTCATTTCAAATTTGTTAAGCCCCCCATCGAATCGGTTAACCTTAAATATATCTCATTTTTTTACACGAAACACGGTTGACTGACATCGTGCGAGATCCTGTTTTTCCCCGTTTCTAAACAAAAAGCTCGTATATATGAGATTTAGGAACCTATGATTTTTTTTTTGTTAAATTGAACATCCGGTGGTTAGGCTCCCCATATGAGCGCCTAAACGTAATTAGGGTTGACCACTTTTATCAGGGCTTAAATGTTACTAGAAGTTTGTGATTTTTCATCCCTAGTCGTATTTCACTATTTCAATCATATCCTATTTCACAAGATTTTCAAAAATTTTGCTTCCTTTATATAGTTGGTTCACAATGATATACATTTGAATATAACCTAATAAATAAGTTATACCGCTTTAGTAGACACGTGACGATCCGAGATTATAAATAAGTAAAAATAAAAAAGAGTAAATGCTTGTGACACCTTGTAGTTTATACCTAAAATCAGTTTTGTCCCTCACTTTTGTTTTTAAACTGGTATACCCATATACTTTAAATTCTCGACTGATTTGCCCTTGTCGTCAATTGAACCCGTTATGTAAGACTGTTAAGTTGCTGAGATGACCGGTCCTGCGATTCCAACTCAGCTAGAAACCTGCCACATCGACATAATTGATGACATGACCGGTCATCTCAGCAACTTAACAATCTTACATAACAGGTTCAATTGACGACAAGGGCAAATCAGTCGAGAATTCAAAGTATAGGGGTATACCAGTTTAAAAAAAAAAGTGAAGGACAAAACTGATTTTAGGTGTAAACTACAAGGTGTCACAAGTATTTACTCCAAATAAAAATTATACCGTCTGATGTAGGCATGATAATTAAATAGATCTACTGAAAAAAATCCATCATGTTTCAGATTGGTTAAGCCCCCCATCGAATTGGTCAACCTTAAATATACCTTTTTTTTACACGAAACGCGGTTGACCGACATTGTGCGAGATCATATTTTTCCTCGTTTTCAAACAAGAAGCTCCTATATATATGAGATTTAGGATCCCATGAATTTTTTTTTGTTAAATTGACCCTCCAGTGGTTAGGCTCCACTTAAGAGTGCCTAAACTTAATTAAGGTTGACCGCTTTTATTGGGGCCTAAACATTATCGGAAGTTTGTGATTTTTCATCCCCAACCGTATTTCACTATTTTGATTATATCCTATTTCATATGATTTTTGAAAATTTTCTTTCCTCTTTATAGTTGGTTCACTATTTTCCTTACATATTTACAATGACATTTACAATATTTTTAAATTAATAAAACAAAATAAAATGAACCCAGAAATCAAACATGTAGGATGTGATCGATATAGTGAAATACGGCTAAGGTAGAAAAATCACTTTAATTATGCAAGGTTTGGGCCCCGATCAAAGTAGTCAACTTATTTACGCTTATGTTTCACTAAGGGGAGCCCTATCCTCGGGTGGTAAACATTCCCAAATTTTTATATGGGTGTGGTTGCATCTCATCTATTTGAGAGTGTAATGTATGGAAGAGTTGACCAAACTAGGTCATGAATGGGTACTTAAAAACGTTTTCGCGTGATAAGTGACGTTGAATTAAGATTGACCGCTTTGATCGAGCCCCTAACTTTACCGAAGTTAGTTGAATTTTCTATCTTACCTGTATATAAATATAATGATCACATCAGATGGTCAATTTTTATTTTGTGAATTTTAGTCTTCGGAATCACAACATGTCTATTAATGTGGTATAACTTATTTAAGTTATATGCAAGTGTACAACATTATGAACCAGCTTTATACATGAAGCAAAATTTTTAAAAATCTCGTGAAATAAGATGTGATCGAAATAGTAAAATACGACTATGATTGAAAAATCACATATTTCGAGTAAAGTTGGGTCCCGATAAAAGCGGTTAACTTTTTTTACGCTTAATCTTCTCTATGGAGAACCCTATCGTCGGGAGTTTAACATGTCTAAGTTTTAACACGTGTGGTTAGGTCTCATCTATGTGAGAGTTTAACGTGTGGAAGAATCGACCAAACTAAGTCATGAAGAGGTAGGAAAAAACATTTCCGTGTGATAAGTGACGATGAATTAGGGTTGATTGTGTCAATCTAGCCTCAGATGTTGCCGAATCCAGTTGAATTTTATACCATAGCCCTGTTTTACTATAACGATCATATCAGATTGTGGAATTTTTATTTTGTGGATTTTAGTCATTGGAATCACAATGTGCCTACTAATGTGATATAACTTGTTTAGTATGTTATATGCAAGTGTACAATAGTGTACAACTTTGTGAACCAACTACAAAGAGGAAGCAAAATTTTTAAAAATCTCACGAAATAAGATGTGAACTAAATTACATGATTTACATCGTCTTCACTGAAAAATGACTGTTTTAGTTTTTCCTCTAGCCAAATTGGCCACGGAGCTATCACAATCCATAACTGATATGAAATGCCACGTAATTAGTTTCAAAGCAATGAAATGTTGAATGAAAAATTGTGCACCACAAATGCTCAAAAAGCCGAAGCCTTGAGAACCTCAAACTCCTATAACATCGGTTCACTGACACAACTTCTTGTTCCTAAATTACTAGAAGAGTTTTGCTACGTGCACCAAAAATTTATACCTGATGAAGTATAAACTGTAGAGACAAAGAGATCTAGTAAGAGAATAGAGAATTATCATCTTATTCATTGATAAAAGTCTTTTATATAGAGAATTATAAAGTATCAATACGGTAATGATAAAAAATACATAGTCTTATTCCAACTATATATCCTGATGGCATAAGGCCAAGACACACATATAAAATATCTTAGAACACTCCCCCTTGTGCCGCGCGCTTGTATGCCGGTGGTGCTGATATGTCACCTCGTTAAACACCTCATCAAGGAACAAAAATCATGTGGGAGAAAAACTAAACCTTGATCGTAGGAGAAAAAGAGTACAACGCACCCTTCACATTTGATAGTGACATGTATGTGCTAGACTCCCCCTGAAGTTCGCACCTCCCCCTGATCTTTACATCAACCATAGGGTTTTTCCTGATTCTTAATAATCATGGAAATTTCAATAATTTAGCATGTCAATGCTGTCAATGCTGTCAATGCTCTTTAACATGTCTTCAAATGTGACATTGGATAATTATTTACTAGATCATGCCGTATTGTCCTCAAACATGATCTTTTATACTTAGATTTTGAGGAGAACACCACTTGTGAACTCAAAACATAAGTTCATGAAGGAAATCAGATTTCCGCACAGCATGACTTTCAGTTACTAGAACAGTCGTAACTTCTTCTAAGAAATATATATAAATGAACCGTAAACGGTTTTGGAAACGAGACTTATTTAGCTTTCCAACCGTATATTACACACATTCTGGTTTATCAGGAGCTGTTCAAAAAGTCCCATCGAAGTTGACTGTTTTGCCAAAATCAGATTCTTGGACAGATTCGTCCTACTTTACGAAAACGACCATAACTTACTCAATATGATAGGTATGATTTAATAGTTTATGTCCCTGTAAAGTAAACACATAGATCTTTCCAATGGTATAAATTTCACCATTTTTCAGTCAGTGAGATTTGCTATAGGTCCCATGAAAGCTGACCTACAAAACTTGACAGATTCTGATTTCGCTTTTGATGTGTCTTTCTTATGTAAGGATAGAATAAGCCTCAACCTTTCATACCATTAAGTATTGAAAAAAGAGTTATTGCCATTATAATGGCATTATGTGGGTGCATAGCTACACTTATGTATATCTTTGATCTCATAGAGATGTTATTATGACCACATTCATAGGCTGCATATTCAGTTATTCGGAAGCTACCAAACTGACAAAGTAGTGGAGTGCAATGACATCCATTACGAAAACATATCTTATCGCAGTTGATCCCAGTGTGTGTTAGTGAGAGATCTTGTGTCATAAGGTGAGTCTAAAATCTTGTTCTCACTACGCTATTTAGCAAAGACATATTTGATAGGGTTTAGCTTGCGGTGTTGGTATCACATGCCTAAAGACTTATCTCTTTATTAATGTTGGATCACATCTTTCCATTAGACCAATCAACTAAGTTGATATCCATCAACGAATGGTGGTTTGATAGTAGACTCATTATCCCACATCCTCATGTACACTTGTGTAATATTTGTAGAGATCTCTATATGGATTGTATTTGACATTGAGGCATCCCCCAACAATAATCACAATTCAGACTTCATGAGACGGATTTGAGTATCACTGATCAATGAATCAGGTTGTGTCAAGCTCGTTTTCTTCCTAGTGCGAGAAAATATCGAACTTAAGGACCTCCCTCCTTTTGGGGAGCCACACGGCCTTGTGACACAAATTTTGCCACTATATGGCGTCACCATATTACCATCCATGGTGATGGCATCAAGACTAACTCCTTTTGGTCGCGCCATGTCCTTTTGGTAGGACATTAATCCTTGCAGACATATTTGCAGCATGTGATCTACTCACTTTAACACTTTAAGCATTTGAGATCAAGATGAGACTTGGTAGTGATAAACCACGACAATTCATATCGTTCCACTTGAACACTTGTGTTCTTATCTCCCCATAACGGCGGGAATATTGTCTCATCAAAGTGATAATCCGCAACTTAGCGGTGAATGAAATTGCCTGAGAAGGTTTCTACTTAAGCGGATTATAGGTGGAGATTCATATCCATCCTAAATACTTATTCATCTCAAATAACCTATCATTGTGCGCAGTGACATTACGATTTGGTGCTTAGAAATAACATCTAACCGAGCTCAAAGATTGGGGATCCGTTTCAATCTTGTTTGACCTCAAGGATTGCAATTTCGTGTCAATCCTCGTACACAATTTCGAGCTGTAGTATAAAAATATTCAATGATGGTGGGTCGTAGATGAATAGTAAAGTTGCATGCAAATATTGTATAGCCCCAATACGTAGTAGAAAGATTGGTGCGCATCAATAATGTTCGAGTGAAAAGCTAAAGTTGTTTGGTTATAGCCTCGGTGAGATCGTATTGCGTGTGAACATGGGGTACATGACACTTCAACTTATATCCTGATAAACTTCTTTAAAAAATGAGTAGTGAGCCCGTAGAAGTATAAGCAGCATAAGCAGTAGATAATAGTGTAACACGTGACTAGTGTGTTAACACTTTAACCAACACCATAAAGCATAAAAATAATATCCGCAAGTTGGTTGTATGTATTTACATAGTTTGATGTAAGAATGAAATGTTAATTTTTGTGTCATTTAGCGTAGGAGGGTCTCACTCCTAATTTAGCTAAAAAATAGGCTTTCAAAACAAGTAATGAGCATTGCAGGGGGCCAATGAGACATTGAGGGAAGGCCGGTGCACCTCAATTTCTTGAGGAATTGACCGGACGGCCTTCGGGAAGTTGGAGCCGTGTTCGGGTGACATCAATGTCCCCATGGTGCCGCCATTTACAACCATGGCGTCACCATCATGCTTCATGGAGAAGCTAGATCCCAAATGTCTTCGTTTTAGGCGGAAGAATGGATGTTCATGAGAATTTCTTAAAAATTAGGACAATTATATCTCTTCCAGGATGACCGATTTGGTCAAACCAAAGCCTATATGAATTGGTGTCTCAAATATCATGTTTGGCAACAACATGTGATTCGATATTTGAATCATAGTGACATACAGTCCACTAGATTAACTCATAAACTTCTCTAAGATACATTTCAGTCCACATACCGATTTGGTCAAACCAAAACCTATATGAGTCGGTGTCCCAAATATCATGTTTGGCGACAACATGTGATTCGATATTTGAATCATAGTGACATACAATCCATTAGATTGACTCATAAACTTCTCTAAGATACATTTCAGTCCACATTCATGAGAAAGTATACACAAAAGAACTCTTGTTCATTCTCACAATGTGTTTTGAAATGAAAACCATTAGCGGGAATGTCTTTAAAGCTCAACATGGCTCGGTTGTCTCTCAATGCATAGAGGGTATATGTGAAGTTGATCATGATGCCATGAGACATCAAGATTCAAGCTAAACCGCGTCCCTGAATGACCGGTATGATTAATCAAAGTATTATAGTCACAGAAGATTTACAAGGCACAAAATCCAGAGATAGTTGCCGGTTTTTTAGAATGTTATGGATAGTTCTATTATCTGCGAGTCACGTCTCTATGAGACAGATCTACAAAATGGAGTAGATATGAGAGTAAATAGTTCCACTTGAACCATTTAGAAAGATTGAAAGAAGCTACGAAAAGCTGCAATCCTAAGAGTGCATATAAATTTCCGCGCAAAATGACATTTGCGCACTAAAACAGTCATAACTTCTTCGTTAGAATAGATATAGACGAACCATTTCTAAAAACTAGACTCGTAGAGATTTCCAATGATATAAAGCTCACTGTCTGGTTCGTCCGGAGCTGTTCACAAAGCTCAAACGAAGTTGACTGTCCAGAAGGGACAATTGCTGTTTTTCATAAAATTGGCATGTGCGAAGCTGTGAAGCTTGCATGTGGCCTGTAGGTCTTTTTCTTAGCAAAAAGTGACATGTGTATGGTCAAAACCAAGTCCTTTCGGTCATTTCAAGGTCATAAACTCCATGACTAGTTAGCAAAAGCTCCCTTACATGAACATAAACTAACTCAGATGACCTAGAGGATTCGATCATGATGATAATTATCCGGTTTTGATAAGTCTTCAACGTCTTTTGCAAGACAAAAATTGGTTTAATAGCATAGGGGATCCAAAATCAAAAGTTTTCGGTAACTCCAAGTCAGTATGACCAAGCATGTCCGTAGAGGGTCGGTAGTGCGAGACACACTTGAAACCATTATCTCCTTAATTTCGGACAATTCTAAAACATTACACTGAGGTTGGATGGGCATAGTTGAACAACTGATGATGGAAAATCCGTTATAAGGTAGAAGACTTAACCGGAAACACGTTGGCGATCCTCTTTGAGGATGCAAGGCTGTGCGTCATCTTCACTTGGAAGAGACCAAAATGACACAATCTAACCCTATAGATTTTGTAAATATGTCATTCTTCTAAGGACTATGTAAAAATGTACATCTTGTTTGTAAATCAATACGAACCATAAGAGGAGAATAGTTTCATAACTTCGAAAAAATCTCAAGGCATTCATTATTGCTAATGTGAGTATATATCGAGGTCTCGAATAAACAAAGAACATCGATACGACGTCTTATTACATATAGCTTGGAAAGAAAATCAATGTCTAGCCAATGATGTCAAAGTCATGGGTAGTTAGAGCAGGATCCGAATCTTTGAAATCCGCGATCATGAGGATGACGTTATTGTCCTCATATTGATTTTTCGTACCTTTTTGTATGCATTCACGATTTGAGGATGAACTTGACAATCTTGAACCAGTGATCCGGAGATCCACAGCGGTTGCATTGTCATGAGCTGACATAAGTTGTTTTGACAGATTGGTGTTTAGACCGGAAGTGTCGCCATTAGGGTTGGTGACACCTCCCCATCTTTTCTAGACATCGACATAGCGTTTTTTGCCGTTGCCGTGACCCATATTGTTGTTCCCACATTAGGGGGACAATCCCAAATACGATAATCACATTAGTGTATATACAATTCCCGTTTGCAATTGTATGATCAAAATCGAGTCTCGTTGGTAATTCCAAACCAGCTTGGAGGGTCTAGAGGACTTGATGATGATCGAATCCGCTAAAAATTATAGATCAGGATGCCAAGGAATATCATCGACGATATGTAGTCAATTAAGGTGGTGAGCAATCCACTTGACTTACTAACTTAACAAGTTGAGTTAGATGAACATTTCAAGAAACACTTCATAAGTGCATTCCACAGTACTTTGTGGTCATTATTTTTTACACAGATTACCGTTAAAGGCTGTTGCATGTTGATGTGGCGTCTCAAAACTTTGAGTGCGAGAGATGTGAAATCTCAGCATCTAGGCTTGTTAGTCTGGGGGTCAAAACATATGGTTTAATCCATTCCAATGAAGGGTTTTACAAAGTACTGTGGAATGCACAATTTGCTTTTTGAAACCCTAAAAAGAGTTTTTCGGCTTCTCTATCCAATCCATTCCCTAAACCCTAAACCTAGCGAAGATTCGCCTCAGGCATTGAGTATGTCAAAACTCAAATGAGCAGAATGTTACGTTGCTCTTGCATACAAAACTAAGCTGCTATAAGACTCGATAGAGGTCACAAACGATGCTTTTAATGGTTTGTCTTTCGGATTGATTGCACACAATCCGGAAAAGCCGTGAATTGATCAAACACAATTCGGAAAAAAGCCTCGAATTGATCAAACACAATCTGGAGAAAGGTCGGGGTTGATCATACACAACCCGAACAAGGAACCAAAAGTGATTAACACACTCTTGATTAGTGAATAAAATTCCAGGATTTTTACTGCACGCACAAAATCCCAATCATAGAATGAAGTTTATCCTCCCCGAGTTATTGAACTTGAAAAAGTTTAGGGTTTCAAAACATACCTTTCGAAACTTCAAACACTTGAAGAAGTCGAAAATTGTAGTTGGAGAAAACCTAGAATCGTCAACGGGTGGCGGACAAAGGATTGGCAGTCGGTGATGTCGGACGGCGACCGGGAAAATGGGCGGTGGCGGCGGTCGGATAGAGAAGCCGAAAAACTCTTTTTAGGGTTTCAAAAAGCAAATGGTGGGCTATTAGTTATAGGGTTAGAACAAAGTGCATGATAACGTGATGAAGTATAAAGTGTAGAGACAAAGAGATCTAGTAAGAGAATAGAGAATCATCATCTTATTCATTAATATGAGTCATTTATACAGGGAATTAAAAAGTACTAATATGGTAATGATAATGAATACATAGTCATATTCCAACTACATATCCTGATGGCATAAGGCCAAGGCACACATATGGAATATCCTAGAACAATACCAAAATTTAATAAAAAATTACGTGGTATCCTACGGCCTAGGTTGCACGGACACGGACACGGCGACACGCCGACACAGCAAAACTTAAAAACTGAGTTTTTGACACAGCTTTGACACGGCAAACAAAATTATATATTTATGTATTTTTAATAAATAAAAATATACTAAAATATGAAATAAGTTCATTACATTACCAAATAAAGTTGTAAATTAAAATATGAAATAAGTTCATTACATTACCAAATAAAGTTCTAAATTCAATCTATTTCATAACCATAAGAAAAAAGTCAAATGCATAACTAATAAACAGTAGACCTCTAGCACCTAAAGCATAACATTAAAGAAAAACAAACTTGAGCAGTACCTTGTTTGCAAACATGGCAATATCTAGCACAGTAGCACCTAATAGACAAGAAGATGAACTAATAATAATTATCATATCCATAATCCATCCAAACTTTTTATTCCATAATTGATATAATATAAAATGAACAGAAAATTTACCTCTCATCTTCAAGACTCCATCTGGTGAAGAGATGATCTAGAAGAGTCGGCAGAGAGAGGAGAGAAGAGAATCAGTCAAGAGATCGAATGCCCGTCTCTGCTGCGTGTGCCCCAGTTAGGTAATTTTTTTTTAAAGTTTGAAACCCTGACGTGGAGTGTCGCAATGCCGTGTTGGAGCCGGTCAACGTGTCCACGATGTGTCAGAAAAGTCAACTTTTTCGGACACAGATTTTGCCGTGCCGGGCGTGTGTCGGCGTGTCGAAAGTGTCAGACACTCCGACACTCCAAGGGTGTGGAGTGTCGGTGCAACATAGGCTACGGCATATACACGTCATCACACTCAATTGAAAATTTTCAGCATATATAGTTTTCTTAATTAATAAATAATCCTAAAAATCTAATAATAATAATAATTAGTTTCCTCATGTGAATGAAATTCGTGATGGGATTAACCCAGAGCTAGAAGACTAATCATCAAACACATCCAAGAATACGCAGCCGTAGTTGTCTTTCTTGTTTTTTTTTTTTTTTTTTTTTTTTTTTTTTTTTAAAACTACAAGGAATAGATATTTCAATGGAAGAAAACGTTGAGAATGAGATGGACGTTGCATATGTGGGAATGAAGTGATAAGTACAAGTAGTCATGTAGAAGAAAGTATTGATACAATTGAGAGTGAAAATGTGAAAGAAAGGGTAAAGGAGACAGAGATCGGACTAGTCATTGATTCAATTGATGAGTTAGAGAAATATTATAAATCATATGGTAAAGGAATAGGCTTTGAAGTTTGTAAAAGGACGTCAAGCAGAGGAGATGATGGGGAATTGAAGTACATAACATTCACATGTTCACGTTTTGGCAAGCTTAATAGCAAGTCAAGACATGCATTTAAATTTCGACCAGTTACAAAATCAGACTGCAACGCTAAACTCGATGCAAATTTACTCCCAGATGGAAAATGGGAGTGTCCTCCATTGTGCTTGGACATATTCATGATCTTAGTACTCCAAGCAAAAGACGGTATTATAAAACCGAAAGAGATTTGTCGTCACGTGTTAAGAAGAGGTTAGCAACAAATGATATATATAGCTGGAGTAATTCACAGGTTCAGTTCAGCAAGGCATGGTTATAGCTTGCAACTATGTTTGATACTCATATTTTCCCAAGGTTCACTACATGTACACACTTAATCGATACGTATCTGCTTTCCTTTATTTGACTACAAAGATTTGATCAAATGGAAATGGATGAAGATGTCCAGAAAATGCAGTAGAACATCAAGCCAACCTGCATGATTAAAGATCGAGTACACGTATTTTAGGATGTTTAGATAGTAATTGTTTTGAACCACAAGATGACAACTTCAATCGCTTGAACGAGTCTGAGATTATCAAAATTTTCCCTGCTCCTTTCTCTAGATGTTCTCTTGAACAATATCATTAACGATTCAACCTTAACCTGAACAACCATTCGAAGACTTTATGGTGCCTTTCTCCCTCGATGATTTTGTTCCTTTTCTCGTCTTCGGAAAAGCTCTGTTCTTTCGTCCCTAAAATAGTGTACTTGGGAAGTTGGGTATTCCTTCTTAAGAGGACACTAAATTAATAATTAATATATGAAAATAAATTTTGTGAATTTTTTTTTAGAATTTTATTCAAAATCAAATAGGTTAATAAAAATACATGGTGGAAAATATTAGGTTTAAAATGATGATGTGGCATACACATTTCGTATAGAGTTTTTGTATGAATTTTGGTGTCTCCAGCATTTTCCTAGAAGATATTAGGTTTAAAATGATGTGCCACATCTTTAGTATAGAGTTTTTGTATGAATTTTGGTGTCTCTACATTTTCCTTACCAGAAACAACTACCACAGTAGCTTCTGCTATTGAATTCCTGGCAAATCCTCGTTTCTGTTCTACTTCCTAAAGTGGTAGAGAAGGAGATGAGAACAGCCTTGTTTACCAGTTGCAGCTTTGCCTGGACTTATCAGCCAAAAGCAATCCCCTCCCACAATTTGCTTGCTCAATCTTCACTCCAAAACGGAGCTTGTAGCACGAAATCTGAAGCGAGTTCAAGAGAATATGGTGTGCTTAATGGAGAAGCTGGAAAGGTCTCTGGAATCTTGAAGAGAAGATCAGTGGTACTGTCTGGAGCTTCTTTGGTTTCTTCTGCGGTGTTGGGTTCTCCAGGAGATGGGCTTGGCCGTGATTAAGCAGGGTCTTCTGGCAGGACGGGTTCCTGGTCTGTCTGAACCAGATGAACAAGGTTGGTATCCTTCAATCCCTGCATGTATTAAACTCACTGAGAATTGGAAACCTTCAAACTACATTTGCGTTTTGCTCTATAAAGTGTATATGCCTATACGGTCTCCTTCATTGGATGAGTGTATGCTTAGACAGGTTGGAGGACGTACCGCAGACCAGATGAGAAGTCCGGAGGGCAAGGCGTTGTTTGGAGCCCTATCATCCCTTGTCTCTTCTCTGTTCCTCAAGGTTGGAAGAGGTGATAATCTAACCCACCATGTAGAAAGAATATATCAGTTAGTTGGTACATTAATTAAAGTTATGTTGCTAAACCAAGTAAAGATTCCAAAACACGAGTTGTCACACAACGTTTAAAACCAATGTATAAAACTGCCCTCATTTTACATACCTGTCTATTTTTACCATGGAACAGGTTCCAGTATCAATAGCTGATCTTGGTGGAACAGAAATTTACCTGAGATTTGGTAGCGCCAACGAGGGACGCCTGTCGGTCATTCTTGCTCCTGTTCTGAGATTTTTGGATAGTGAGTTTTGACACAATGTGATGCATTCCCCATTATCTCTAGATATTGGTAGCTTAACTTTGGTTTTTATGCAACAGATTTCGATGGAGATGCAACAATTGAAAAAATTGGCCGACCAGAGACGGTGATCAATGCATTTGGACCTGAAGTTATAGGGGAAAATGTTGAAGGGAAGGTTATGAGCATCAATGTCGTTCAAGATTCTGGAAGAACATATTACCAGTATGAGTTGGAGCCACCTCATGTTCTGATCACAGAAACTTGCAGCAGGGAATCGTCTGTACTTGTTTAATGTAACTGGAAGTGGTAAACATACTCTACTCCGACATGCTTCAACATAAAACAAATAACTAAATGATACCATAACTTGAGACAGTAATAAACTGCTTTGGATTTTGTAGGTCTTCAATGGAAGATGCATTACAAAGATTTGAAGAAGATAGCAGACTCCTTTCATGTAGTCTAACTGAGTTTTTGCAAGACGAGATAGGGAATTATATTGTGCTTTGTTTTCATACTTGTAGTGCCATTCCAGTTATACCCGATGGCTATACATCCCAGATTGACTGCTTGACCTTTTCTTTTATTAATCAACTGTTGAGCTTGGCATTCTGTGGAATTATCTGCACAGCAAACTCTTTCATCACCAAATCCCATGCATTGTACTTTTACGTGGTGTAAACCAATCTCTTATGCCACCCTAGTGCTTCATGGCTTCACTGCTATACCATGCCACTAATAGTTTCATGGTAAGCGTTGTACTCACCGCTTGCTGATTGGAGTTAGTAATTGATCGACTCAACACAGAGCATGATTTACCCTGAAAGGCATCCAAGCTACGTGCCACAGGGCATAAATGCACTGCGAGCAGGTGTCTTTTCAAAGCCTTCGTTTACCAAGTCCATTCTCGTCCTCTCAGCTTTTTCCCATCTATCAGAAGCAGCATAAATATTTGACAGAAGCACATAATGTGAATTATCGGCTGACCGAATGCTTGAATTTAGGGTGCTAATATCTTTTGCTACCTGTTCTGTCATTTCCATATCCATATAAATCCGGCAAGCTCCAAGCGTTGCTCCCCAAACCATGTCATTGGGTTTGATGGGCATATTTTTGACTAAAGAGTAAGTCTCTCCCTTAACCTTCCAGCCCGTCCCAATAGGTCAACTAAGCACCCATAATGCTTAATTCTGGCTTCCAAACCATATTTCTTCTGCATCTTGGAGAAAATTCCATGCCTTCATCTACTAAACCTCCATGCGCACAAGCTGACAGAACCGCAAGAAAGGTAATCTCATCAGGCTTTTCATTTGAATCCCCCATTCTGCTAAACAATTCAAGAGCCTCCTTGCACTTTCCATGAATAGCCATGCTTGAAATCATAGCATTCCAACAAGCACTGTTCCTCTCAGTCATCTCCTCAAAAATCAACCTTGCATTGATCAAGTCGCCACATTTTGCATACATGTCTACAAGAGCATTGTGAACAATCTGATTAAGCTTTATCCTGTTATGACTTAACATGTTATGTATATCCTTGCCAACATCTAATAGCCCAGACTGAGAACAAGCAGATAAGACACTCACAACAGTAAACTCATCTGGCTCAAAGCCTTCAGCTTGCATGTTCTCAAATGCTTTCAAAGCTTCCTCACAAAATCCATTTTGCGCATATCCAGACATCATCGAATTCCAATTTACCAAGTTCCGGACTGGGATTCTATCAAATATCGTCTTAGCCTCCTCAACATCACCTATCTTGCAATACCCAGAAATCATTGACGACCAAACAAAGAAGTTGCGCTGGGGCATTGCTTCGAAAAGTTCCCTTGCCATCTCCATCTGCCCATTGCTACAATATCCATCAACCATCACAGTCCACGTAATCACATTCTTCAACTCCGGTGGAACCTGATCAAACAACCTCCTAGCACTAACAGTATCTCCAGTCCTCGCAAACCCACTAATCATCTCAACCCAAGTCACATACGTCCGCAATGACATCTTCTCTAATGGAACTTGTGTGGTAATCCCAGGTTGAAGAAGAATTAAATGTGTGATAGGCCTAATGGAGAAATTTTGATAAATAACCATTATTTGACTTTTAAATTGAATTTTAACCATCAATTTAGCAATTAATGAAAAATAACCTTCCATGCTAAGAAAAAGACACAGGTGCCATTTACTAACCAGATACTCAAATTTGTGAAATCATGTTGAGTGTTCTCGTTCAATCAACTTCAACTCTCAAACACTTAATCTACTGGAAATCCCATGATGACCTGCTTCAATACAACTTTACAACTTCGCTAGACCAGACCTGCAAAAGCTGTGGGTGAAATAATTTTGAAGACATTTGATTAGCCTAAAGGATAATCCAACGCGACCTTCAATATTGCATCCCTCTCTGCACTCCTTTACGACCTGAGGATTCCGTTATCTACTTGGTTTAATAAGCAAAATACAAAGGGTTATACTACATCATAGTCTGAAAGATTTAAGGCTAATGTTAGTTTTCTGATCAGTCTGGATTTGATTCATGATGGTTTAATTTCTTGATGATACAATCATTTACCCTTATCTCTAATTAATTCCAGATGTAACTAACCATAATCGATTTCTTTTAGTATTTGATAGTCTGATACTCTAGTTGTACTGGTGATCTGATCGGTAAATTTTGACGAACAACACATAGATAGATTGGATCATTGGAATAATGAGAAGGAAGAGACTTTTGCATAGTTTATAATATTCAAGGTATTTAAGTCTTTTGACACTTCAAAACTGTTAGAATTCAACTATTTTTCAAATGGAGGTCAAAAATCAATTTGGATGCTAAAAAGTCGTCATTTATCTAAATTTCTCCCTAAAAGCATCTCCAACAGCTTCCCCAAAATTTCTCTAAAATGGGGAAGCAAAAGCTAAAATCTCCAAAAAAATTTGATCAAAATCCAGCAGCTTCTCCATTTTGGAGATTGCAGCATTTAATACAACAATAAAATATAATATATCATCATTAATTATAACAAAAAGACATTATATATTCTATTGTAACAATAAACTACTCAATAAAATATTTTATTGTTGTTTTAAATTCGTTGGAGCACGTGAAGAATTTAATTTTAGGGAAGGAAGACTTTGCTGCAAATTTGGGGAATGAAGGCTTTTTTTTCTTCTTCATCCTCATTTTGGGGAATGTGATGAGGAAGCTGTTAGACCTAAAAATAACTCTATATTCCCCAAAATTGAGAATTTCAAGAAAATGGGGAAGCTGTTGGAGATGCTCTAATATGAGTCTTTATATGAAAACACTCATGTGACTCATTAAATGGATGATAGGCCTAATATGGGCTTGGTGAGCTTTCTATTGAGTTTTTCAATAGAAATAAATAAATATATATATAATATATATTTAATAAAAGTCAAAGATTAGGCTCTGTTGATTAAATTCGAATTTAATTTTTAAAAAATTAATATTATTTAATTTAATTATTAATTCGGATAAATATCAAAAAGACATAATTGTCCGAACAGTTGTGTCTGTCCGAACAGTTATACCTGTTCAAATTGACTTTTATATAAAGACGACTTATGTCGTTGTTTTTCGATCGAATCATTCTTCTTCTTCCTTCCCAAAACTATTTCTTCTGAAGCATAAAGTAAATTCGCTAGGGTCAAGTTCTTATGCAAGAACTTGAACCAGATAGTTGTATCCTCTAGATAGACGTCTGAAACTGCAGCACAAGCGGAGACGGATTTCTATCTTAGGTCATTGTACGGCAGGTCTCTATCTGATCAATCTAGTTAGTGTTTTTTAGTTTATTTTGTTATTATTTTCAATTTCGTTTTGATTTCGTTGTTATATATATACTGTTTTTAAGTGGATATTGGATTGGTTCTAACATTCTCAAACAAAGACAATGCAGATGCTGCATCCCCATTTCTCCAGTACCCACCAATCGTGGCATTCCAACTTACCACATTTCTCTCAGGCATATATAATCAAACACTTTCCGAGACTCAATAATGTCCCCGCATTTCGCATACATGTCAACTAATGAGGTGCCAACCGATACATCACAAATCACACCAGACTTGATACACTGCGTGCATCAATTTCCCATGCTTTATTGACGGAAGCGATGCACAAGCCTTGAGAATCAAAGGGAGTACACCCCAAGTGTAGATGCCTTTTCGACAAAATTGGGTGTAGACTAGAAGCGCTTGTCGAGGTGATCCTTGAGAGAGCACAGGAAGAGCCGGGATTTCGTTCCTGGTGTGACGAACTTCCAAAGTCTCTCTCTCGCCACAATTTTGAACTTCCAAGACTTTATGCTATCATAACGACAAAAAGAAGTGAAACTAATTCAAGAGACGACAATTAAATCTACTAGCAGTGATAAGAGGCTTGAGGAACTGAGCGAGCGAGCATCTTATTTGCTTGAAATCGTGAGGAGGAAACGTTGTATGTAGCGGCGAGAGGGAGAATTTGTTTTTATGTGGAAATGAGTCGAAGCTCAGATCATATTAGGACGTCACCGCCTCAAGTTAGGGAATGTATATCTGGTGGTTAGTGGCGGATCTAGGATGAAAATGCTACCAGGGCTAATCGTAACACGAAAAGAAATCAATGAAACTCGACTCGACGGTGCAAGAAATTTTTGAAACTTGGGAGTAACCAAAAACCCAAGCTTTGGTTGAATACTTGGATATAATGTAAAGATGGATTACTTCATTAGTGGTGAGCAAGTTTACAGACTTGCAGACCAAAATTAGCAGAAACTATATAAAACACAAAGCAGAAACGCAAACCAAAGGGTTGGGTTTGTTCCAGTCTATGATAGAAATGCAAAAACACAAAGCAGAATAAATAAAATGGTTGGGTTCAAAAATCAGAATGATGCTAATACACAGATGCTTGATAGATATGCTTCAGTGTGGATTTATTCATAATGGTAGATTCTTTGTTTCGAAAACACTGAGTTTACCTGGTGGTGGACACATGATTTTTTTTGTGGTGTGAGGGCTATTTTCATTTTTTTTTAATGATATGAAATATCATTCATCACAAATAGATTATAAAGCATATCCTTCTACTATCTTCCATCTTACGTACAAAAGACAGATAAGAATAAGCGACTTGTAAGGAACTGCAACCTCGTTACACATTAAACCTCACTGAACCAAGCGAGTCTATAATCTTAAAAAGCATAAATTATAGCCAACTTAAAAAGTTGAAAAAATATAGTTCAACTTTACCACTGAGAGTGAGCTTATCTGCAAAAGGAAAAACCTAAAAAGAAATTAAAAACAGAGAGCGAATTTAGAGAATCTCTTTGCCCTTAGAGCTAGAGGGCTAGGAGGTTTGGGCATCACTTCAAAACTTGGCTTATGTTCTTCCTTGTTTGGCTTTGGCTTTGGCTTTGGCTTGGACGTTCTTGGATCTGGATTTGGGGAAAAAAATTCCATTGCAGAGCTTCTCCATCTCCGTCAAAGAAGGTGGATTAGGATTGAGGGGTGTCGCAACCAAATAGGACTAAGAATCCCAACGTTGCATACCCGAGATCTTGGTGACTTTGTCTATGGAGGACGACGCCATGGAGGAGAAGATGTAGGAGGAGCGTGTGGACGAAATGTTTGCTTTTGCAGAGGAGAAGATGAAGTCCGAGATGGATATGGTATTCATGATATGGACGTATTGATGAGAGGAAGCCATGAAGATCGATTGCAGGAGGAGGATTTGGGGTTTGGTGCGAGGCAAAACTCGCTTAAGGTTTAGGTGTGAGCAGTGGCGGACGCAGAGGATTTGGGCTATTTTCACTAAACCAACTATTCAGGCAAATTAGTTGAAACTCCTCTTAGAAATGTATCTAAACGTTGCTCAATTCAGCCATAAGATATTCAGAAAATCATAATCAAGGGCAATAGCCCAAATGCTAAACCAACACATTACATAAATTGAAGCTGAAAGTAACCTCAGTGCCATACATCAGATAGCAGCACTCTAGCCAAAACAAGTGTATCACATGGCTATATATATTACTCCGGCAAAGGCGCGTACACTGTCCAGCCATAATTTAATTACGGCTTTCTCCAAACACCGTCGCTGCTCAAAGTAAAAGGCTCCTTCCCCAGCTAAGATGAAATATCATGTCTGAAAATTTACTATCCTTTCCCAATGTGGCACAAGCAATTGACGTTGAACTACTTAGAAGCAATACCTGGTGCCCCAAACTCGTATCCTAGTCCATTCTTTTCTTGACCGATCAAATTGATACAAAAACCAGTAGTGGCTACTAGCATCATGAGCTAGGTCAGACACTGCCAATAATAGCTTCTCATCGATCGACTCAACCAAGTAAAAGGTCCTGCTTTCATTATGATCTTCTATTTCTATGTATGTATAGTTCATGACCCAGTTCTGAAGTGCTATATCGAAGGTACAGAAACACTGACGTCGAACCATTGGAGAAATTTTTCTGAGGAAAAGTACAATAGACAATTCCATCTACACAAATACAGTTAATTAAGATATTTTTTTTTCTTAAAGGCTTCAGACCTAACATCTATTTTTTGTAAGAGAAAATCTTATGTGCCACGTGGATGGTGCGACCATTTTTTTTGTTTTTTCACAACTCTTCTTCTTCCTCCCTTCCTCTTCTCAGGTGAAACCGATCCCTTCTGGCGAAGCTTCATTTGGATCTACAATGACGGGTGACAAGGATTCGTGGTAGCGGGTTTTACAGGGTTGGTGTAGAGGCGCGGCTCAACGGCGACAGATTTCTACGAGGCTGTGGTAGGTTGGAGCGGTTAGGCTTATGGTGGAGGCGGCGGGGGTTCCAGGTTTGAGGCGGCGGTTGGGCAGAGGGAAAGAACATGCTGTGTTTTTTCGCCAGAAGGGATCGGTTTCGCCGAAGAAGAGGAAGGGAGGAAAAAGACGAGTTGGGGAAGAAAAGAAAAAAAAAACACGCGTCGGCCTGTGACTGGTGGGTCGCACCGTCCACGTGGCACGACCGTCACACGTAAGATTTTCTCTTTTTGTAAAGCACATTTTCTTGAATTGAACTAGGGTTGTCGTGCGCCTCTACTATGCTCGTCAGGCTTCTGGCATTGTCGGAGGTGGTGAGTGCAGCCGGACGAATTGTATATTGCTGTGATGATGGCTTGTCGAAGGATTGGTTCTGGACTTTTGGCTAGCTATTGGCAGAGGACGTTGATTGTCATATTCAATGAGAGGCGGCTAGACGGTGCTGCATTGGTGGTGATTTCCTCTTGGGGTCATTTGCATCTCAAGGCGTTATTGCATCACAGGCGGGTCAAGATCAGGTCGCAGGCCTTGGCTAGAGGTGGGCTACCTAGGTGCCGGCGTTGAACAAAGAGGATGCAGTACTATGGAGAACACTAGTATATTTGCAATTCAAGCCGCAAAACATTTGTGACTATTACGTTATTTAGTTGCTAAAAGTTTGGCTTTGTTGACCAGTGTTGTGGGATCTGTCCTGGTCATAGTGGGAATCTATGTTCTACTGTGGGGGAAAAGTAATGATGCAAAGGAAATTGGGATGAAGCAGACATAAGCAGAAGGTGCAGATGTCCCTTGATATGGATTCAAACATGTATTAGTTTTTACCTATATGCATGTCGTGTTGTTAATCGAAACCTAACTTGCAGCCTCTTTAATACAATCTACTTTGTTCACCTATTTATAATACTTAAAGTAACCATTTTCTCAGTTCTATTTTGTTCACCCTCTATATATATATATATATATATATTTTCGATTTCATATATCATTTTTTTATATAATCAAAAATCCTTAATTATCTTCCTCATCAAAAGTATGTAGAAATATGTTGTATATCCCATAGTTGTGTTTCGGTTCAGGGATAATAAGGAGAAGCACAAGAACTTGGAATTAATAAGATTCCTTCTTAATACATGGCATTGAACACTCCATGTCATACAACTGCGACAAAGAATCCATATTTAGACTTTACCTGAGTGCCGAAGCATCGTATATATGTAGTGCTTATATATATATATATATATATATATATATATATATATATATCACTTTTGTTGTCAAGTTTCATTGAATTTGATGATTGTTTGAGTTTTTATAATTGTTATTTACACAAACAGTTCTGAATAGACAAATTTATAGTCTGTTTGTTGATTTAATCTAATTCGGTACCTTAACGATTACCAATTTGGATGAAACTTGGCAAGAGTGATCTATGCATTAGGTTCTACAAACTGAACAGTGAAGATGTGGAAATATAACCGAAAAGTAAGTTAAATAAGGAACTTCACATTTTAATTTCAGACTGAAGCTTCGTTCTGGATAGGAACTATATATATATATATATATATATAGTTCCTATATGCCGAAACATCAACAAGAAAACAAGAGAAAAAGAAAAAAAAAGAATGAATACAAGAGAAAGAAAGAAAAACAATTTACCTCGTCTTCTGGCTGCGGGGTGTTTTCATATTCCATAAAAACGATTGAAGACCATAAATTCGTGAGCTACAAGCATCAACATAATGTTACGTGAGCTACGCTATTTATCACACGGCCTATACAATAGCAGAAGCAGCAAATCAAGACTAATGTGAAGCAGCAGCAGCAGATATATATATATATATATATATATATATATATATAGCCCCGTTTTGGTGCGGACGTCCGCACTCGGCTTAAAATGCGGACGTCCCTCTGTTCTCCTCCGTCCGACACCGACGACGGCGCACCTCCACCCTAGCGGACTCCAGCAGCGTTCCGATCACTTTCTCTCCCCGACGAGTCCGTTATTTTCTAATTTTCTGGCGAGATCACCCAAAACTTCAAATAAAGTCGATCTCGCCGGAAAACTGGAATTCGACAGACTCGCCAGTGAGGGAAAGTGGTCGGGGACGCTGTTGGAGTCTGTTGGGGTGGAGGCGCACTGTCGTCGGCGCCGTCCGGTGGCTAACGGAGGGACGTTCGCACTTTAAACCGAGTGCGGACGTCCGCTTTGGAACGCTTTTGTATATATATATATATATATATATATATATATATATATATATATATATATATACAGGCCGGATCAGAGGCGCACGTCCGCACCGGCCTTAAAGTGTGGACGTCCCTCCGTTCGTCACAGTACGGCGCCGGCGAGGGCGTGTCTCCACCCCAGCAACATCCCCGACCACTTTCCCTCCCCGGCGGGTCCGCCGAATTCCAATTTTCTGGCCAGATCACCCAAAACTTCAAACAAAGTCGATCTGGCCGGAAAACTGGAATTCGGCAGACTCGCCGGGGATGAAAAGTGGTCGGGGAAGCTGCTGGAGTCCGCTGGGGTGGAGGCGCGCCCTCACTGGCGCCGTACGGTGGTGAACGGACGGACGTCCGCACTTTAAGAGCCGTGTGGACGTCCGTTCTCAAACGGCTCCGTGTGTGTGTGTATATATATATAAAAGATCTCTTAAGTATTTATTGTAGCTGTGGTATTACTTGACTTATTGCAGTTAGGCACATATATAGCTTTAGGTATCTTCCATTGTTCTATATATTCTCCACATTGGATAAGAAGAATAATACTATGTAAATAGACAGATAAATAATTTGGAAGCGAAATCAGTTGATTACGAGTAGTGAAATCGACCCAGCAATAAGTAGAATGTTTTGGATATTGATTGGAGAATGTGATTGAAATAAATAATCAATCAAAGAGAAAATGGAACCCTTCCAACAAGTAGTAGGAGTATGAGAGTAAGACCAAGTATGTGTTGTATAAGAGCTATTCCTAAACATATGCGTAAGCGTCTCTGTATGAGAAAAACATAATGCGCAGTTTTTAGAAATATGAGATACGTAACGAGAGAGATCATCATCTAGTTTTCAAGTGATTAACTAAAATTTAATCTAAAGAGGTAGGTAAAGCTTCTCCAAATTCGAATTAGTGATGCGGCTGTAGAATGTGTACGATAATTTATGTATTGAAGCCAGGAAGCAGATTTAATAGAAAAATGTCCAGATTGAGTGGCAGGTTTGACCACAGAGTTTTAATTTTTCATTTTCATGAATAGTATTTTAATGGGGAGTGAAATGTTGGGCTTTAGGCCCATTGAAACAAAGTATGTAGCCCACTAGCCCTTGTATTTATAACGTGAGGACACAACAGACGTCAGAAGTTGAGTTCAGAACTCAACCAGTTTGTACTCTTCTCATCTTCCTTTTCCGTGCGAGCATGGCCAGACCGGCGTGCGGAGATCTCTGCCGCCTTGCGGAAGAAACTTTCAAGTTCGAGGATGGTCCTGTTGATTGGTCTGGTTTCGATTCCCTATAGACGGATGGAGAAGAAACTGAATCGAGAAAAGAAGCTGAGGCTGCGAGGGTGAGAGTTTGTGGATCTGACTGCCCCTTAGCCGTCAGATTAAGCTTGAGCCACGCCCAACCGTTCGATTACGCCTAATCAACGGGTAACTGTTCGATGCGCTCAGCCCTCCGATTAAATCCGAGCATTCCAGCTCCGTCTTGTGGTGAGCACCACCTGATCGAGCTGATTAAACGAGCTTTTACTGCCAAAATTCAAAACGTAATCTGGTAAAGTACGTCACTCAGATAATAATATGAACACTAGTTGTTGTTTTACTGCTGCTATTTAGATGAGTTGCCTTTTGCTTAAAATTGTTTGATCATAGTTTGTGAACAAATAGGTTATGATTGATCTAGTGCACTGTATTATCTTTGGAATTTGCAGAGGTATGAGAGTTTCGAAATTGATCTCGAGAATCATCATGTCAAACTTTTTGATCTAGTAACTGAGATTGATGAACTTAACACTAGGTTCAATGAGATTCGGACTCAGTTTGACAGAGACTTGGATGCATTTCTGAATCATTCGAAAGCGTATCACAATGAGCTTAATGTTTACAATGACAGAGCTGAGAGCAAACGCTTAAGTTCTGATGGCAATGAGTCCACTTTGAAGAGTACTCTAAACTCTTCAAAAGTTATCAGGAGGTATTTGAGGAGTATATGTCTACATTCTTGTCCTCAAAAAAATTTTGACGTGAAGCCAGTAAAAAGTGCTTTTCTCATCAGAAAAATTGACGTGAAGCCACTTTTCTCATCAAAAACACTGAGAAAAGTGCTTCTATGTTGTAGTAATCACTTTTAACTAAAGCCAGTACTCGAAGCAATGCCAAACAAGCTGCATCATGCAAGCTTCTTTACAACGAGTTTTACACAACACCCGGTATAAGACTAAGAGCACGTGGTTACACAAGGAAACAAGACCTTTCCCGTGTTTGGGTGAACAGTTTTGATTAGTCCCAAAACAAATGGCTTTTGGGATTTTGCATGATTCAGAGCATATATTGAAAACCATTGGCCCGATGAAAAGACTCAAATGAGTATAACCTATAAAGCAGAATTTGGATGAGAAGATATAAGAAAAGAAAATGCAGAACCAGAGGCAGTATCAGACACGAAAGTTTCTCCATGAATTTTGAAGTAACAAGGTGCGTTGTAATCTTTCACAAAAAACTCTCCTAAACTGGTAAACAGGCGAAATACCTCCATCATACAATACTTTGAAATCGGTGTTTTACACGACTATTGAGGGAAATTATCAAAAATAGACTTGCTTGAGAAAATTGGTTAAGACGTTATCTATGCCCACAACTTTTTCAATCTACAATGCCTGGCCTGCGTTCTCCACGTCAACTTCTCCCATTCCGGTGTCTTCTTCCTCTTCACTGCTGTCACCGTCAATCTCCTCATTCTCTTGGCGGAGCTTACTCATGTGCTCTTGCAGCAATTTATCTTCCTTTTCACTCACCTGCACAAGTACACCATGTTAGACCCAATCAGAAAAGGTTTCTATGCAAGGTTAAAACAGTTGGAGCTGGCTCCGGACTATGAATTAATACTTCAATGCTCTAGAATCACTATAAAAAGGCACAATTCTTAGAACAGAGTTTGATTGTAACAGAAACAGAAGAGGGTTGGTACTCACCACTCTTGGTGCTTCCTTCACCAACAGTTTCCCCTTGTGATGCTCTATTGCTTTTGTGCAGGCTACAACTGCATTGCCTAGAACTGTGATACCTTGTTCCTGCCCAACACAACAGAAATCATGAAATTCATAAGCAAAGAAACAAGTGGCAAACTATAGCATGGTACCTATATTGAATTAGAGATTGTGTATGCCATATTCAGGTGAGAATAGAAGAAAGTGATGATATAAATGAAGATATATAAAAAAGCCATTGAGCTTATTGCCATCAAGGGATGGGCAACCTAGTGCCACAGATTATTGTATGTGCAGCAAAGAATGATAAAATGGATAAACCACACAATAACAAACTCTATTTCAAGCACACATAAACTTACATCATAGAGTATATCAAATAAAGTAAACACACAAGTGCAGACTCGAATTGGGAAAAGGTTGTGATCCTCCAAGCAGCCAACAAATAAGTACATGTCATCTATTCCACATAGGATAGCTCAACATATATTTATCATGCAAAGGAACAGTAAGCAAACTCACGATTTGCACCAAAGTTTGGCATACCTTATCAAGAGTCTGTGTGGTAAGAACATAGAGTGGAGGAGCAACCAGCTTAATCTTCACAGGACAGTCATTGTTGCCTGCAGCTTCTGCCTTCCGCATGGCATCCTGCCCAATCACATGTTAAGATAGTATCAAGACAAAAATAAGAACCATATGCGAACAAGCAGAGGCAACAAGGAGAACTAGTATACCTTAATGTGAAGAACACCATCAAACTGGAAACACTTCATCTCAATATCAGCACGGATCTTCATGGTTGTGGTGTCATTCTTCTCTTGATGTTCTTTACCAGAGAGTCTTTCACTTCCTCTGACACAGCAGGGACAACCTTAGTAACCTACAAACACACATATAAGGAATTGAGGGATCTAAGCCAATGGAGCGTAAATAGGACTATATGCAGAATAAGATAACCCATGACATAAAGCATCAGGGCGAGTAACACGAATTACCTCCTGTCCATCAGGGCTGGTCACTTTCACCTCACATGTAAGGGCATTCAGAACTGTATCAGGATCAGTGACAATAACTTTGAAAGCCTGCACAAAGAATAATTCATGTTCACACTGAAAATAAAGAAGACAAAATACTCTGAATAGTGGCAAACATTTTCACCTCAAAAGCATGACCATACTTCCGGTACAACGGCCAGCCAATATTGACGTACAACTCCTGTAACAAGTAATTCATTTAGTTACATAGCTAACAAAAATAATAATAAACGACATAAAAACTAAACACGGAATTCAATCAATAATTTGCTTATGCCCTCCCTGAGCTGAAGAAATTCTCAACAAGCACAATCCTAAACAAAAGAGTGCACCTAATAACGCCAACATATAGTTCCTAAAGCCTTTCTCTCCCACACACACGAAAATCTATAGATTCACCTACCATAGAAGCAATTCAACTTTCTCCAACAAACTAAAACATATCACCGAAAACAAAATCCACAAAATGAGCATATAACTTTCTAATTCCAAAGCACAGAAGCAAAAGCTACCTCCAAATCGATGCCGAGAGTCTCAGCGACATGTCGCATGATGGAGTGGACGAGCTTGCTCTTGTTGTACCTCTCCTCACAGGCAGCAATATCCTCCTCAGAAACCCTACGCTTGCTCAAATCGATGTAGCCCTTCTCCTTGTCGACCCTGAGAACCATGACCGGCTCGATGCGGCCGACCTTGATGAGGCTGCTGACGCTCCGAATCCGACGCCGGGAGAGCTCCGAGAAGAGAATCATGCCCTCGATGTTGTTGTACTCGAGGAGTGAGACGTACGCGCCCATGTCGGCGATGTTCTTGACCTGGATCATGACGGCCATGTCCACCTCCGGGTAGCGGGCTTCGTACATACGGCACTCCAGATGGGAGTGTGGGAAGCCATGGCTGGAATTGAGGGTGGAGGAAGAAGGCGCCGGGGAATTTGAGAGTTAGGGTTTTGAGAGCAGAGAGAGAGTTGAAGCTGATGTGTTTTTAGTCACAGTACCACTTTTACTACCGGAAATGGGCAGAGTCGGTTCTCTCTTTATTCCTCTCTCTTCGTGGGCCTCAGGTTAAAGCCCAAGCTCGAAGAATTCCAACTTTTTAGTTTTCTTGTAAAATTATTAATCTCAGGCGAACAGAACATCAGGGTCGATATGTCCGAGTGGTTAAGGAGACAGACTCGAAATCTGTGGGCTTTGCCTGCGCAGGTTCGAATCCTGCTGTCGACGTTACACACCGGTTTTCAGTTTAATGTTTTCAGTCTTTTTACTTATTTTTCTCCCATTTGAGATTGAACATTGTGGTCGTTATGCTCAATCTATCCATTATCACATTTTTGTCCATTGTATACATCTCTGCCCTATTATTCAGTCGATTAGAACAGCTGTGCAAGAATCGAGCGATGTGGAATCTATCTATAGCTATGGAGTCTTTAGTTTGGATCCTGAAAACGATGAGTAGCAGACCAGTGTTTATGTTATGGTGAGCCTCATTGATCTTACAACTAAGGAGAACTCAAACCAAGACACTTGAAGGTAGGTGGAGCGGTGAGCTTTGATCCTTTCAGCATCGAGCCATTCAAATACATGAAGCATCAGGTGCCTTGTCAAGTATCTCAAGAATCGATTGGAAATTAGACCACATGCTTATAATTAAAGACCTTGAAGAGGAACTAACAGATAATTTTGCATATTTAAACTATGAGCTACCGGGCAATAACAAGCGATAAGAAGATGTGCACAATATGACAGCAAAGAATAACTCAAAAATGATGGCAAATTATTCATTGAGACCTGGGTATTCGTTTTTGGGAACATACAAACAAGCGTATCTACATTCAAACTAGGAAATTTGCGTAGTATCCATCTCTCCAAGAACACGTTAGAACAGCAAGGCAGTTAAGCTGTTGCGTTAGGAGCAAAGCTATACAAAACTCTCAACCCTATCGCCAGCTGAGTTAATTCAAAATGCAGAGACTTCTGTATCGGGAAAAAAGACGAGTTGTTTCGGTATTAGAAACAGTTTCCACAAAACATTAAGTCTACCAGAAGATGGCTGCTAATGAGAGCTGATAAAGCCAGAGTTACAGCAGAGAAAAGGAGTGCCAGAAATTCCCAACCTCACTTGAAAGACAAACTACAATTCATCGTGGGTAGGAACAATCCTGTTTGAGAAAAGCCAACGGAACAGTTGAGATAACTTACTGGTTGCAGGCTTTTGCTCCTGCTGTCCTCCTTTTGTCTTGCATACTGCATTGTAGTCATGCTTCAAATGAGGAGCAACTACTTTTTCCTGGAGAAACACATATTGTAAGATTAGCATTATACGTCACCATATCCATAAATATGGGTGCAGGTCAAAACAGTACCTTAAAATCATCAAGGGGCAAAGGTCAGAACCATCACAACCCTGTAAGGAAACACGCAAAATGTTAATACATGCAACGGATAATTTGGCACTTTAATGGAGTGAAAGAAAAATAGCAACATTTTTTAATTACAGCGTATGTACTCATGAAATCTCAGAAGAAAAGTGTGTAAACAAAGTTTGGAATCCAATAACTCAGATCAGTGGCTTACAGGCACAGGAATGGGTTGCTCATTGTGCAACACTTGCACAAAGTACTTGCTTGAACTGTTGGCTGGACAGCTGTACAGTACAAGCATGTTATTCCCACCAAAAGGTGCCATATTGCTGCACTTCCAATTTCTTTTCTGGGGAGGCTTTGGAGGGTGTTCCAAGGGCTGTTCCCTCTGTATTTGTTGAAATTCTGAAATGTTCAAAGTGTAAATAAGGGAATATATTGCAAAAGCCATAAATACAAGCATTCAGTTCCCCCGCACCCACATACAGCCACACCAACCCCAGAAAGTTAAAAATTTTACTTATCAAATCACTTACCAGATCCTTCAAGAAAAAGCCCAAGCAAGCATGAAAATGGAACCACAGTTTCTGCGTGTGCAAACCTCAGCCTTGCCTTTTCATAAGTGCCAGGAGCATATTTTTCTACACACACACACACAAAAATCAAAGTAAGCGTTCAAATCCCATTAATTCAATCAAAAGAAATAAAAAATCCCATTAATTCATAACAACATCCAATGGCTCGCACAATAGGACTATAGGTAGACAGTCCACTTCAGATTATAAATCCCATCTTGGGCATTCTAAGGCTTGCATCTTAGTTAAGAGATTTATTGCTTTCCTTCGTTCACTTGGATTCCCCATGTTACTTTCAAACGAAAAAATCCAGACAGGTGAAACACGCACTATCCAGACAATGTGATGGACTATAAATGGTCAATGCAACCAAATGCAAAGAAATTTAGTTTAAAATATTTATCCAAATGGCGGGGGACATGTACACAGAGATGTAATACTTGAAGTTGATAGCAGGAAGTATAATCCGCACCCATGCACAGATCCTACAGCTTAACATATTCCACACTATAAATTGGACCACTTATAGCTGTGATACTCTAGGATTATTCAAGGCAATGGTTTTGAAAAGTGAGAAAAGAAACCACTCATCATTGACCCTTTTTAGAAGTTCAAATACATACCTTCATGGGCCTCAATAGCCTGATCCATAGATTGTACAACATCTTTAAGCAAGGGAACCCCCATTCTATAGTTCAAAGCTTTACCATACCCCTTCAATATAAAGGCCTCCAAATCATCTGTCCATTCTAGCAAAGCAACCTAAACACAGGATATGAATCAGACTCACATAATATATGAAATCTACATCGCACTTGTAATTCAGCATAAACAGCAATTCACTTAGCATCTTGTTCCACCATACCATATGCATCTACAACCTTAAAGATTAGGATTTGTTAACTTACTTCACTTAGTTTTATCATCTTAAATATCGATACCAGTACTTACACGCCCATTTGTAATATTCAGGATTAAACCATCAAAATCACATTATGTTAACGAGAGTGATTATTATACAATTTGATGCATCAGATATTCAAATTTGAATATTAATAAATCGTGCATACCTCAGAGGGGCTGAAAAGCGCACAAGCTTGATCGGTTACATTCAACAAGGACGCCTCCTGCCAAATTAAACAACCAAATCATAGTCATAATTCAAATCATAGTCAACAAGGACGCCTCCTGTCAACTAATGAAATCACAAGTCTATATCCAGGAGAGTTAAAAATATGTTCGCGAATAAAAGCAGAAAGAGAGTAACTACCTGTTTGCAAAGAAACCAGAGTGATGATGTGTCCTGCCTTGAAAAGTTCAACTTGTAGCGCCTTTTTAATGCAGAAGTAATTTCGTCAAAGACTGGTTCCTTGAGCTTAGTAACAGATGGCTCCTGACTTTTCCGATAGTCCTGCATACATTAGTCTTCATCAACAATCAAGTAAAACACAGTGTTGCAGATAAAAGATTTAAAATAAAGGTTATACACAATGATGAAGTCCTGTTCCACCCAATCACAACGGCCAATCAAGGTCTATAATCAGTGTTTATGTGTTTGCATGTGTCTGAGCTCAAAGGAAAAATAATTCTGCATGTACCTTGTAGTTATCGCAACAATCATGGAACCTCAACACTATATCACTCGCACGGCTTTCACTGGTTACAGCAAAAGCTTGATGTTTGCCTGGACCAAGATTTCCTTTGCCACTGAACAACCCCATGCCAAATGCCACAGCACTGGCTGATGCCCGAGGGATCTGCCAAGTTAAAAATAATAAACGATGCATAAATTAATATGTCCTTAGAGATCAGAAAGGCTGAGATATAATATACGTTGCTTCGTTTGAAGAGTCAACGGTGAAAAGTTCAGTCACTCACAGCATTTCACTAGCATACTGCCAACCTAATTATAAGACTAATATAGTACTGAAATTTTCCTACAAGTAAGGCTGTTGATCGTAATAACTTATAGTTGAACATGTTCATAAAAAGAAAAGGAAAAACGGGTGAAATGCAACTTACTTGAGATGACTTGATGGCATACACATTTGGATGGTAATCCTCATCAAACAGATGCGGGAATCTTTCTCTAGTCCTAATTCCTAGTTCATAGAGCTCTTCCTCACCCTGGACAGTCAATTCTCCACCGTTCCGTTTTCCCTTCCAAGGCGATTCCCATTCCCTTAACCAAGCGGGAAGGTTTTGCAAAGGCTGTTTCTGTTCTTCAGCTTCCTTCACTAACGAAGCCAGACGAGGTGCCAGGTTGTCCATCTCCTTCATCCGTTTCTTCGTAGGAGACCGAGTTCCATGCCTTGCCTGTAAATATAAGCAGCATCAGGACCGGTAAACTCTAATTCTACCAAACTGTGAAGCACTGAGCACAATTCCAGCATGACAATCTAAACATAGTGCTGCATAGATAAATCCTAAGCTATTTACTTGCTGAATTAACTTTCGCATCGAATTAACAAAGAAAATTACCACAAGATTCAAGTGAATGGGAGTGCATCCATCTGGAATTTCAGATGCTACAAATGAATTGTCAGCGACGTCTTTAACGGCGCCGTATCTGCCAAAAGAAACTCATCAATAATTTCCTTCACAAAATCACATTTTCATTCTCACCGCCTCATAATCATAAACTCAAACATCCCTAAGTTTATCTCAGATTATAATCAAACCAACACAAATCAAAACCTAATTGAGCGAGCTCAAAATTAAGCTCGGAAACAAATAGATTATGCCTAAGATTGAAATTAATGCATCGATTTTGATTCCGTGAAAGAGACAAACCTGGACACAGTAGAGAGGTGTTGGCGAACGTCGAAAGCTTCTTCTTCTCCGGCATTTGAGTGGACGAAGAAAAGTAGTAGCAGACTGAGAAGCTTAGCCATAACCATCGTCTCGAAATCGAAGAAGCACAGAGAGAACAAATCGAATCCAAATTACGAACTGCTTTAGAAAATAGAGTTTTGCTTTTGCTTTTATAGCTGTGCTGGAGCCTACAGAGACGTGGAGTGACTACTGAGGCAACTCAACCCGTCTCCAACCGCCGCGTGGCAAAAAAAAGTTTGTACCCGTTTGCGTAAAAAGCAAATGCACCCATTTTAACACTGTTGGACCAATCTTCAACTCCGAGTTAATACACTATTGATCTAACTCAATCTTTCGTACTCGGTTTGACAATACAACAATTAGATCAATCTAAAAACCAATTATTATGTATATTGTATGTATATTGTAGAAAAAATATTTTTATATTGACATTTGTATTGTTTTAGACCAACATTATGTGCAAAATGGTGTATGTATATGCCTCATATTTATATTGGTCAAATGCAGCCATTTTAACACGGTTGGACCAATCTTTAACTCCGAGTTAATACACTATTGATCTAACTCAATCTTTGGTACTCGGTTTGACAATACAACAATTAGATCAATCTAAAGACCAATTGCTATGTATATTGTAGAAAAAATATTTTTATATTGACATTTGTATTGTTTTAGACCAACACTATGTGCAAAATGGTGTATGTATATGCCTCATATTTATAATGGTCCGAATTAATCCGTGAGTTGAGAATTGCCCTATGTATTCGTCGGGTTAGATGAGTTCCACGTGTGCTGGTGGATGATGTTTTTCGATCCAACCCTCAAATTGCACAATTGTTGCATTTGCTCATGGTACGCCACCCCCGCCCCAAATCACAAATTGGGCCTCGAGTTAAAATCTGGTAAGGCCCAATTCGGTAGGGTTTTTAGCGTCGTCACTCTTTTTTTTCTGCAGTCATAGAGTGAGAGCTCTAGCCGCGGAAGCTCTGATACTGAACCGGAGGTCGAGCTCAGGATCACAAAATGGTACACCGTCTCTTCCCTTTTTCTATATGACATCATGCTACTGGTTTCTTATCGTCGTTTTTCTTTCTCCTATTTCAATCTTCGTCACAGAATGATACGCATGATATGTAATAGCAGATCTGGGTTCATGTGTTAGGTTCATATATAAGGCCAAGGCATTGAGAGATAGATACAGGGCCACAAATTGGGTTGTTTTTACGCATTGTATTTGCCCACATTAGTAGAAATTGATATGTTCATAGGATTCATATATTCACGAATCACTGCACAGAATTTGTAGGATGATAGTTTGGAATCTAGTAGAGAACGTCAATTTAGTCAAGAATCCAATAATATAACCAATCCTAGCTGATCATAACTGATAGGATGATGTCTCTATTTTTTTATTGCTTTGAGAGTGTGATTGACAATTTTCGTTTGGGAAAAGCATTAGAGGATAGGAGAGAAAGGCTGAAGAAGTGTCTTGAGAAATTGATATATGGTACCATGTCCTAATGTGGTTATGCCGATTTTGAACTTTGATGATTGTTCGTGTTGCAGGCGAGGGGATTGAAGAAGCATTTGAAGAGGCTCAATGCCCCAAAGCATTGGATGCTTGATAAACTCGGTGGCGCATTTGTAAGTTGTAAACCTTTATGTTCAGTTTCCTTTTTCAATGATATCTCTAATAATTCACTTCATTTGCTAATTGTATTTTTTTTCTCTTCCTTAGGCACCTAAGCCATCATCTGGACCTCACAAGTCCAGGGAATGCCTGCCATTGATCATTATCTTGCGAAACCGGTTGAAATATGCTCTCACTTACCGTGAGGTCATTGCCATTCTGATGCAACGACATGTTCTGGTCGATGGGAAGGTTAGGACTGACAAAACCTATCCATCAGGTTTCATGGGTATGCTCTAGTCTTCTAACTCGGGCCTCTCTTTTTTCTCTCTCTCTTTGCGAGACCTTATTATGTTTATTTATCAATATTATATATTACAACTGTATGTGAAATGTTTTATCGATATGCTGTCTTTAAATACCTATGTTTGCCCAGCTGATAATTTTGGCAAGTTAGTTTTATGACCATGGGATTTTGGATTGGGTTAGACATCTGATTGTTTTCTCGTAACTGTTATTTTCTTTCCAGATGTTATATCAATCCCAAAAACAAATGAGAATTTCCGTCTCCTGTATGACACAAAGGGTCGGTTCCGTCTCCACTCTATCAGGGATGAAGAGGCAAAGGTTATCCTCTCTTGATCTGTTTTTTTTTTTTATTTGTTTTGAGTTGCATCGCTTGAACAACAACTGCAATTAAATCTCGGAGTTGATGTAAAATAACTGCAATCAATTTATTTGCCTCCCTGAATCCACATTTTAATTCAATTTCCACACACACACACACGGAGTGAATCAGTGAAATAAACATGCTATTAGCCAGAAGCAAACTCTATCCTAAAGTGCTAAATGTAGGGACCTTTTAACTTTGTGAACTTTATGTCTGTACATTGATTCTGATATCTTGAGTTTGTTATGCTCATTTGCAGTTTAAACTGTGCAAAGTCCGGTCAGTGCAGTTTGGTCAAAAGAATATCCCCTACATTAATACCTATGATGGGCGTACAATCCGCTACCCTGACCCTCTCATCAAGGCCAATGACACCATCAAGCTTGACCTAGAGACCAACAAGATCACCGACTTCATCAAGTTTGATGTTGGTAATGTGGTCATGGTCACTGGTGGAAGGAACAGGGGGCGTGTTGGTGTCATCAAGAGCAGGGAGAAGCACAAGGGAAGTTTTGAGACCATCCACGTCCAGGATTCAACTGGTCATGAGTTTGCAACCCGTTTGGGGAATGTGTTCACCATTGGCAAGGGAACAAAGCCATGGGTGAGTCTGCCCAAGGGAAGAGGTATTAAGCTATCGATCATCGAGGAGGCCAGAAAGAGGCAAGCAGCTCTACAAGCATCAGCCGCATAAGCAATTATGAGTTGTTTCAGATTTTGATTCGCTTGTGCAGTGCTGTTTTACAGTCGCGCCTGAACCATTAGTTATGAATTTGTGCCTCAAATTTTTCCAGCTTGTTTCTTGTGACAGTCGGATTATGGATTCTAATATCTGTTATGTTAATGTTGCATTGGCCATTAGTTAACTCTAAATGTTTTTCTCCTCTTAACGAGACTTGCATGTTATGGATCTTTTAGTCTTAGTAACAGAAAACTGAGCCTCATATCAAAACAAGGATGAACAAGGGTACTGAGTTATAGATCAGAACTTGAAGATGATTGCCACTGTAGAAAAGTTCCCAGAGAACCTTGATAGTACAACGTTTCTCTAGAAATAACTCATGGAAGGAAGAAGAAACAATAACAATGGTACTGATTTTCTAGACAGAATTATTGGTGATGAATGGTTCTGTGATACATGTCCTTGGTCCCATAAACACACCATTGATAGTGCGATGACTATGGCAAAAGGAAGAGGCATTTCAATTCTGTTCCATCAGACTTTTGGCAATTTAGGGTTTCATGAGCTTTTTCCATTAACCAATATAAAAGTACAAATGCCAACTTCCATCAGAAAATAACGACAAAGCAGGATCAAGCATTGATTAAAAGAAACATAATAAGTTCATATGATGCATTTAACCGACTTAGACTAAATTGTTTTTTTTTTTTTTTTCAACATATCCTCATCTCTTAAACTACCAGAAGGGTCCTATCCAACAAAGGGTCAAAATCTCTGAACAGTAAGACAGCTTCAGAAGACGACTTCATATTGGTAACCATGAACAAAAGATGATGATGATGGATTCATTACGCAGCAACCTCATCATGTAGCAGCATCTGATCGAAGTGCCAAACCCCTGTGATGCACAGCAAAGCAGATAAGGTTTTAGAAGAATGGACAGATTAGAGTGATGTACAAACACAAATTTATAAAGGCTATCAAAGACGCTAAACTAAGATTCATAAAAAACAGAATGGAACTGTATTGCAGGTGCCTACCATGTCCTTTGCCAACCCTCCTGAGTTGAGCAACATATTCTGAGATCTTCTTGATTGCCTCCACCTAAAAGAGTAGGAGATAATCAACATCATGATACAATAGCCCTATAAATCACACTCTTGATTAAACAAAGAGAGGCATCAGGAATCACCTGCTCAGCCAAAAACTCGCTTTCAACAAAATCAGTTAGTTGCACATCTTTGTTCTTGTCAGCGACCTGTTGGTCACAGGGCGAAGGATACAGCCTTGTTAGGAAATAGCATAAAGAGATATATCATTCTAACATTCTGGCATGAATTACTTCATATCACTAAATCAAACGATGCTATCAGACTCTTGATATCAACTAGTTATACACTTAAGCAAATTATCAGTTGAAGTGAACCATACCACCTAAGCTGAGCAATAAAGAATAGATGCCTTACATGGTGCAAGTTGAGCAGCTTTTCATTTGTCAGTTTTTCCAGAGACAATGCAAGCTCCATTGCTACATCAAAATGAGGACAGAATTAAAGCTCATAGAAGAGCAATTGACATACAAATGTTACAGTTAACTCTCAAAAACAGACAATTATAAGGCAAACCAGGTCCAGGGGAGGACCTTCTCTTGTTTTTGTTTTTTGTTTTTTATAAATACATAATCCAAGCACACATTTAGTCTACATTAGTTGACATGCATCAGGTATCTCATGCATTGTTAAAACATCATAAACACATAACTCACCATATAAAGCATCTCCTTTCTCAGCATGATCAAACTCAGAGACAGGCATCAGTATTGATTGCAATTTCACCCTTCCACCACGCTTATTCTGAGAGTTACCAAAAATAAAATTATACTCATCAACTAAGAAATTAAACTTGAAACTTACAGAGCATCAAAAACACATTGGACAATACATTACTAAATAAGAAAACAAACTAAGCCAAATACCTGGTACTCCATCAATTTCTCAGCATGGCCCCTCTCTTCCTCACTTGATTCCTTGAAAAACCTGCATGCAACAAAACAATCAACATCGAACTCACGGTAAAGAATCATCATTGAACTCATGGTATAGAAAATGCAGAATATAGTTCCGTAAGTTTTAAAGAATTTACTTGGCAAGTCCCCTGAGTGCGACATTGTCCCTGTCGAAGTAGGCATACATGGCATGGTAGACATACGACACATTGTACTCCACGCTAACATTCCACCACACAACCAAATCAATCGTCAGCGAAACGTAGCATGAGAAAAATTCAAATACATATAACCAATTGCATTACTTTTAAATTCGATACCGAAAACAGATCCAAAATTCCCAATTGAAAAATTAGAGTTACAATAACGTAATTCCCAGAAAATAGAAACACTATAACATGATCCTCCTCAACAATTACGGCACATTTATTTCACAAATTTCGAAACAAGTTAAGCAACGAAGAGCAAAACTCACTTGATCTGTTCATTAACAGCGGCCTCACTCTCCTCGCTGTACTTCTGGCGAGCCAGAGAGACCTGAGGGAGAGTAGGAACGAGATCAAGCTCCTTCTTCACCTCCTCAAACGGCTCAAAAACCACACCGGTCAACGGCCGACTATTCGCACTCTTCGACGCCGCGCATACCGCCGGAGACGACCGGAGACTCAAAAACAGAGACGTCGACGAGTTCAGCGGAGCGGCGGAGTAGGAAACCGATGAGGGAGACGACAATGGAGGAGGAGAGGTGAACGGATGAGCCAGCAGGCTCTCGCCGCGAGTGAGCAACTGAGACGAGGCCACCGGAGAAGCTTTGAGAAGCATGGTGATGAATTCTTAGAGGAAATTAGGGTTTTGATGAAGAAGAAGAGGCGAGTGTGGTTGTGGAGGATTTGAGATGAAGCTAGAATGGGGGACTGGATTATATGGGTGGCTGAGGAGTGTGGTGGCCTTCGGATGTGAGGCACGTGGACGGTTTAGATTGAGTGTGGTGACTGGGCGCGTGGCAGGCTTGTGGCTAAGCTCGGATTTCAAAGGAAATATCTTGGATTCGGGTCGTGTTTGGGTCCGTTTGGAGTTGAAAAATATTGTTAATTACCGTTTTGCCTATTATTAGTGGCCAAGGATAAGTGTGAGATTCTTTTTCCTATTTTTGCCTTTTTGGCATCTTGATAATTATGGGAGAGTTCAATTTGGGTACGGTATTGGAAATAATTTAGGAAGGTTTGGACTTCTGTCTTAAATGGGGATAAACTGATTACGAATGCTCCATCACTTGGATTCATCTTTTTATTATTGAATTATTTTAATTTCTTTAGTTTTTAGCTCATATAATTTCTTAAAGTCATTGAATTATTGAATTATTACGAATGTGTTTTTTTTTATATAATGAACGCGGCTATGTACTATAGGTTAGATAAACATTGAGCTAAGAAACACATTTGTACATATAATACCATGAGTATCTGCCAATTCTACGTGCCGACAGTTTGTCTTAACAAAAGCCTTCTGCATGTTTACCTGCAATTTGCAAACCTACTAGAAAACCTTGAAAAGGAGTTTCAGGTAATTGAATTGCTCAGTCTTCGAAGATAATCAAAAAAACTAGAAACTTAGAAAGGGCCAAAAATGAGCCAACTGTGGAACACAGGCAAGTTTTGTCTTCAAGTAAGCCTTAAGCATATGATTACTTATGTACGTAAGCTACTCCCTTTCCTTGATAAAAAAGAAGCTTAGATAGTCCAGTTTACTAACAACTCCACAATAGTGATGGCTTTGTATTAATATTGAAAAAATATTAGAAGGGTACACCTGTAATGCATATTTTTGTCCATGATAAAGAGGTGACACCTATCACTTTGAAAAAATGAATTATGGAGGCATGGAGCCAATCCCAATAGAAAAATGCACATAAGTAGTAACGAAGTTGGCTATTTTCTTACATCTATCACGTACTGTGTGCTTAACTGCTTATGAATTGTGATGCACAATCTGGGCTGCATGGTGTCTGTTCAAAGTTCAGACTGCAGGTATCCCAAGCCTTAGCTTCATCTACCCCGGCCCTTGATTCAGTCTGTTGCAAAAAAAAGCGTTAAACCAAAAAGATTGACATATATTCAGATGAATGAACGTCGGAGGCCTGCCGGAGACAGGTGGCCTGAGGAGGCCGCCTTAAACAGTTCAACTGCAACCTCATGGGCGGCTAGCTACCTCTGAGGTCATGGAAGCTAGGTTGTCTCTTCCCGGTTCGGGTGGCCGATCGGAGAGTCCAAACCCGAGATCATCTGGTGGCGCCATGAGTAGCAGACTTCTGGGAATCCGTGCACGAAGACGACGACGTTTGGACCGTTTCCGGCCAACGTACCAAGGTTCCGCCTATCCACGTACAAAGTTTAGAGAATAAGAATTGAAAAATTATTTGCTGTGGCTGGAACATCAGTTTACAAACTAATTTAGTGTCCTCAACCACTAAAAGTACGACACATGTCTAGGTGAAAAATTGATAGAATCGTGAGTTTAGTTTAACATCTCTATTTTCTATCTGTTTAGAACTGAAACACCCTCTAACCTAAACCACTAAAAACACGACACATGTCTAGCTGAAAAATTGATAGAATTGTGAGTTTAGTTTAACATCTCTGTTTTCTATCTGTTTAGAACTGAAACACCCTCTAACCTAAAACCGCATCAGCCTATGTCTCCCACCTCGCCCCCTTTTCTCCTTCTATCTGATGTCGATGTCACCAAATTGAGCTCCTCCTCTTCGTCCTTTCCTCCATCGCCTCTCGGAGTCGCTCTCTGCTTCAGTGGCCACGAAGCGCAACGCAACTCAACCTGAGAGGCAGACACTTCCAGACGGTGAGCTTTTATGAGGGTCTTCGTGTCGGAGACGAAGACTGCTGGTTTCGTCGCCACTCCTGGTTTCTTGTCTTCGGTAATCTAAGGTAAAACTCTTTTTTTTTTATCAATTTTACATTATACTTTATGTATTTCCATTTGTAATTAAACAGAATAATCAGCTAGATGCAGTGGCGGAGCCAGGATGACAATATCACCTGGGCTAATTGTAACACACACAAAAAATTCGATAAAGTGGGGTGCAAGAAATTTTACAAAATACTAAACACAATTGCTGCATTTAAATTTCTACCTAAACCCAGTTGCTACATTTAAATTTCTACCCAAACACAGTTGCTTTTTCATTATTTTAGTTCAGGTTTTTTTACACTACCTAAACAACCCACTTATATTTTTGTGCTCTCTCTCTCTCTCTCTCTCTCTCTCTCTCTCTATCTCTCTCTCTCTCTCTCTCTCTCTTCTCTCTCTCTCTCTCTCTCTCTCTCTCTCCCCCTCCAAAAGATTTCAAACTTTATTGACTTGACTCACCCTCTTTCTCTCACCTGCTTCTCTATCTTCTTCCATATCCACCGCCAAACCTTACCACCCCACTGTCCTTCCACACCTCATCATTCCTCAAACTCCTGGTCAATCACGGCGACTCTTCCACCGTCAAGAACCCAGCTCACACCGTCAGAGTCGCTCACAACTCCGTCACCATTAACAACAGAGTTTCTTTCCCTGATATCAGAAATCCAATGGTTTCATCTCTTATAGGAGCTCTAATTTCCGTCGAAACTGACGCATTTGGAAGCGAAACTAGGGTTTGCACCGGCCCAAACCCAGACCAAGCCTCTCGGCTAGGATCAGAGGTGCTCGACATAGTCGACACTATTCTTCGATCCGCCATCGGAGAGCTGAAACATGCTGGAGGAGCTCTTATGTGATGTAGCAATTTTTTTGGACCTCAAATTATCACCTAGGCTCCAGCCCAGGCTGGCTCCGCCCCTGGTTGGATGTTAGTAGTCTTTGTAATTTGGGGTTTATTGATTGTTGATTGGGAAATTTTGGCATTCTCGTGGGTACTTTGATTATGTATTGTCCTATGAGAAGTTTTGATAATCATACATGGTTGAATGAACTACTTTCACCAGGTAACTTTGAGGTTTATGCAATGGAGTGGATATGATTTCAATACATTGTTTGATGTTAATAGGTGTTTTGATTTATAGTGCATAATTAGAATCAGTGTTCTGCCATGTTAAGAACTAAAAATGGGAATATATGTATGTTTCTCATGGGATATGTGTATGTTTCCCACTGAAAATTATAGGAGATGAGACCTTTATTGAAACGTACGAGAAGCACCCTTTAAGAACTTGTTAAAATGGGAAATGCAATGCTTGATCTTACAAAGACTAATATTCATGCATTTGTTGCTACCTGACTCTCAGGTTTGTAATCTTGCAGGGAGTAAGCATGTAAATGAGATAGTTAGCACTTATGGATACTCTGAAAATCAAATGGTCTGGAAGTATCCATCCATGTCAAAGGTTCAGCTAGGACGAACTCAAGTCCGATGAGACTCACTAGCATTATGTAAAGTTACAGAGGTTTTAAGTCATTAAGATAAATGTAGATTCGAGGAGACTATAGTGTGTAAATTTTTTCTTTTCGCTTTAGGATGTTTCAATATTTGTGGTGTTTTATGTGTATCACAAAACCATGAAGAGATTTGAATATACATCTTTTACATTTACATGTTGTGCTTCAAACATTTTTTTATAAGTTTCACCAGTTCATTTGTGTTTTTTGAAAGCACAGGAAATATGTGCATTCTCTTAAATGTACCTAATTCTATTCTAAAAATGCTCAATTCAGTAAATATGAACTAGATGAACTATAACTCAAATCTTTACGTCTATGTGGTAGCTTTGATATTAAAAAGTGAAAATTATGATGCAAACCATGCATTGAAATAGAAGTAGGTAAGCTTAATAAACAAACAAACCATGATCAGTTTGCAGGTTCTTTTTTTCTGAAATTTTTTGCTGAGTTTACATTCTTCATAGGTAAACAATAAGAAAATGTATAAATTGCCGTGAAATAGGCTTCAAAATTTCTGATCATTACACTTAGAGTATATCTGGACACAATATAATGAATATATATCGAGTCGTATGGTAAATAATATGGCATATATCTTGAACCCTGATGTTGCTCAGTCATTGAATGTAAATCCTACATTGTACATTAGTCAGAGATAAATTAACTTAAAAAACGAAATGTGATAGAGAAAGGTTAAACAAATTATGCAAACCCGGCTTGGTTGAGGATATGATCCAAATTGGTGGTTTTGGGACAGATGTGCTTGCATCTATGCTGTGATCATAATATGTGATTGGAACTTTTAATTTAGAAAACTCTAAAAGAAGAAGCAATTATAATTGAAAATATCATATCAATCAATAACTGACTCAAAAGCATGCTAGTAAAAAAAAAGAATTTGGTTGATAGAATGCTGTAGAATTAGATCCTTGCAATAAATAAGAATCATTCAGTGTGTTAAATGAAGTTGAATCATATGGTATTTGAATCTAGCTCATTACCTGATTTGATGGAGGCAAAAATCCTTAAGTATTGATTGCTGACAAATTCATAGTTGGATAAAACTACATAATATTGATTGAAAAATTAGATTTTAGGATACTAACAGTAAATAAATAAAAAAGTGATTTGAGCAGACTTATAACAACAAACCTGAGTACTCATCAGCCGAGGAAATGGGTTTGAAGAATTTGGATTATATTGTGCATGATATGCGGAATATGAGTTCAAAACCTACAAAAATACAATAATAAATAAATTATTTTCATGAACTACTAAGATTAAATGTTACTAGTAACTCATCCCATTTAGACTGAAATTCTTCCACCGTCTCACAAGTGTAAAGACACTTACTGAACATCTTCTTAAAGTCAGGGATTCCTAAGTAGCTTGCTATATTTCTTGTTGGATTCAGCGATATATGCCACAAGCATAAACGATGACAAGTATCAAGAAAAACATCTCTAATGTCATTTGCCATTGCCTGACATTAATCAGTATAAATGGTCCTTGGTGATTGATTTCTCATTGAGTATAAAAATGTTTCAAACAACCATTCAAATGAAGTTGTCTCATCCAATAGAAAAACACATCCAAACAAAACATTTTTCCAATGATTACTAACCCTCAAAAAAGACACTCTAACTTTCAAGATACTAGTGGGAAATCAAAATCAAATTAGCATGACAAGCTAATAAACCAAACTCATTTGGACACTAAGGGACAATAATTGAGCCTCCATTGTTATTGCAGCTTACCAATCTCACTCAAGTAGTTAGCCTTGACACAGTAATTCCTAATCCCTATAGTTCTTAACCATAGTGTTATGTATTCAACTTGTTCTCAACCATAATGAGCACATAAACCCAATTCGTTTTGGAATCTCAACCCTAAAGAATACCATTTTTAACATACCTTTGATTCTTTCAAAAACAGCAAGAATTTCAATGAAAACGTTTCCTCAAATACTAACATATATATATATATATATATATATGTATATCAAACTGATTCAATACTAATATACATTGTATGTATATATAAATTTCCTTTAAATCCCAGATTACCGAAAACAAGAAACCAGAAGTGGCGACGAAACCAGCAGTCCTCGTCAGAGACGCGAAGACCCTCATGAAAGCTCGCCGTCTGGAAGTATTCTCCTCTCAGGCTGAGTTGCGTTGCGCTTCGTGGCCACCGAATCAGAGAGCGACTTCGAGAGGCGATGGAGGAAAGGACGAAGAGGAGGAGCTCAATTTGGTGACATCGACATCTGAGAGAGAAGGAGAAAAGGGGGCGGGGTGGGAGACATGGGCTGATGCGGTTTTTAGGTTAGAGGGTGTGTTTCAGTTCTAAACAGAGAGAAAACGGAGACGTTAAACTAAACTCACGATCCTATCAATTTTTCAGCTGAACATGTGTCGTGTTTTTAGTAGTTGGGGACATCAAATCAGTTTGCTAGCTGGTGTTCCGGCCACAGCAAATAATTTCTCAATAAGAGAGAAACTGCATTGAGCAAAAAATAAAAAAATAAAAAAATAAAAGCGATCTGGAAATAAGTGGCCTAGGCTGAGTCGACACCTGGCTAGGCGAACCCAGGTACGTGGCTTAGTCGGGTTACAAAAGAGAAAGTGCACTGAGTACAATAATAATAATAATAATAATAATAAAAAAGCTATCTAAGAAATAAGATAAGTGGGCTAGACGCGTGGTTAGACGGAACCCAGGTACATGGGCCTAGTCCGGTTAGTCTGCCCATCTTTAAAGAATTCTATTAGTTGGAAGCGGACATGTTGGTATAGACTTTTGGGCTTTGATTAGGTCATTAAGATTCCATAATATCGAGAGGTTATCCATAAGGAAGCCGAGCATTGAGAGTTTGAGACTGTAGTTGTTTGCTGATTTTGTAGAAGGACGACTTGATAGACTAGCAAGTTAACCAACATGGTACGTAGTAGCTCTGGGTAAGTTTAGCAACATTATTAAGAATAAGTACGAGTGAGCAAGTGTATCAAACATTAGGACTCTAATTTGATAGTGAAATTGCTGTGTTTTTCATGCATGGATGCATGCATAATGTGATTACAAGATCAGCAGCTGGACAGAGATCCATGAGCTTACCTTTTAAGAATATTGAGTAAGATATTGTTAATTGGCAGCGAGATTCCCAATGTTTAAAGATTAAGGAAGAAAGAAAAAAAGGAAAAAAAAAAAAAACCTATGTTTCTTGGTTTGCAGAAATCAGAATCTATTAGAACAGAGAGCAGTACTATCGTGATTCATGAATTTGAAATATATAGGAAAACCAAGCATGAGCACGATGCTCGCTCTCCTTAAATGCTTGTGTTGGAGGCCTCATGTTTCTCCTTGTATCGTGGTGAAGATGTCTGTTTCTTCCTCCCCATAGTTTATTTTGCCCTAAAATTTGTATGCAGCTATAGCTAGCTACTCTCACAGAAACCAATTAATCAAGCAGTAAGCAGGCGAGCTCTTACCCCCCTCTAATATATCATATATAGGATGTTAGCCTCGACAGAGCTCAGTAGGCGTCTTAAGCATCAGAAGCAATCTTGTCAATATTGTTGATCATGACCTAACATCACCCGGGGGGTTAAAATGTGTTTACAGAACTCTCCAACGTAACGTGACATTTGTTCATAAAAAGTTGTATAAATTTGAACTAATTGCGGTAGTACTTGTGTAATTATTAGAGAAACCTAAACCTATGATAATGAGATTTTCTTGAACTAAATGTTAAAGATAGCACACCAACATGCAACGGAAGAATGGTACGTGTGTTTTTATTTTGGAATCATGAAAACACAAGCATGGAATCTGTGAGACGACTTTAGGGTTCTATTCCTAGTAGCAGATTAATTTCAACTTACATTACTTAATCTCCCTCGAATATTATTTGGTTTCGATTAAACAATCCATGCGTCTTAGTTCATGTCGATCAGGATCTCATTAATTTGTTGATAGGGTCGGTTTGGATTGCTCACGTATTTCCCATCATTTTCAAACTTATACGCTGATATCATAACAGTTTTGTGTTTACAGCATCGATATCATTTCAAACGTCGCTGCTAATTGATGAACTATTAAAAACCAATAGAACAAATGGAGCAGGTGAAAACCACCAAACCAGGCAGTTTAAACTGTCGAAGATATAAATATGGTCAATCTGATCGCGAAGAGTCTCTACAAACTTGATTTCCTCTCTTAAAACCTGAAAAGATTGAAAAGGAATTCGGTGCTTTCCTCCACCAAATTCTTAAGAGTGCTGGATGAAGCTAGGGTGAGTGATAGTGAGAGCTATATGCATATCAATTCAAGACTTAAGATTCTGATAGTTATAAAAATCACGGGATTAGGACATGCATGTTTGCTACTTTCTACCAAAAAAAAACAAATCATGTTCTTGAATGATCTTTCTTTTCTTTTTTGGGTCAAATAATCTTGAATAGCTAGGATCATATCACAGACAACAAAAATCTGCGTATTAGTAAAGTACTTGTGTATATATATGTACATGCGTGTCGATCAAGACCTGTGAGTGCATGGAACGAGTATTAGGTCACGGGATCAATCTTCATCTCAAGTTCTTATATCAGCATCTGGTGATATGTTCCGGGATAAATAAGGAGAAGAAGATCTAAATATGGATCTGCCTGCTTGCTTTGCTTCAATTCTTAACCAAATAATAGAAACATACGACCATGCAAGCTAGGGTATATATACATATATAGTTGATCATCTTCCCCTTTCTAGTTGGCAATAATTGACAAAAGAAAACCAGAGAACAAAAGAGCAGCTAATAATCCCTTTCATGTATGATTAAGACAAATGATTCTGGTTTATTCTGCTTTTTCTGCTTCAGGAAACTGAAGCACTGGAGGGTTTTACTAATTAAGAAGTATACAACTAGTTAATTAAGAAGCTCGATCAAGATCGATGTAACCTCATGTATGATCGATGCCCTCTACATATATATATCTGGCATGCTCTTTCATAGAAGATTGAGTGCGACCTTTAGAGTTTGTTAATTAGTATTGTCCTCTGCCTTCTGTGCCCTACAAAATGCAGAACGAAAATTTCAGACACTAAACTCTGGAGCTTTAACGATGGTTCTAAATCGTTCCACAAGTTGATCAAAACAATAATCAAGACAATAGATTATACTAAACATGCAAGTTGATCGAAAAATCAAGAACAATGAAATGCAATTAGCTAGCGTTGGGCCCTTTAATATATGCAACTAGCTAGCAGAGTGCAGACTTCTTGGTCTTCGGGGTATGGAGCAGTACTACTGTACTAGGTATGTTCAAGAAGACAATGCGTATTAGTGAAATTAATATGACATAACTCTTAGTATTTTGATCTAACCAATGATTTGGATTATAAAATAAGCTTAAGAGCTGGAGAGATCTAGAGCAGGCATATTTGTGTGCTTTCACGTTTATTATTGTGGGTTCATCTCTATGTCTCTAACAAACATTCAAAATATGCAAATGATTAAAGCCTCTTTCAGTTCTGATTTTGCTCAAATTTGTTCACAATCTCACTTACATGGTACTAATTATAAGTTGGGGTGACAATTGTTAGTTTTCTTCATTGGAAACTAAAAGATCTCTTAGTGGAAGGGCGCGCCGTGTAACCGGTGTATATATATATATATTAAAAATTTAAAAAAAAAGACAAACTGTTGCAGATGTTTGTAGAACAATGACCATTGAGAAGCTGTATTTTTTTTTGGTCTGAAATTGAGAAGCCGTGTTACCTGATTAATATTGGTTCTGGACTTTTGGTGATCATCCTATAGCAATGTAGTATTACATGCATCATCCTATAATAGAAGCTCAAATGATACCCACGTACTTTCTCATCTTAGATATTTATGGCAAACCTTTTTGGTACTAATTTTATTCATCTCTGGCAGTCACTTTAGTTAATTTTATAAGCGAGTTTAGTGTGTTGTTTGATTTTGATATATTGCACACGGATCCGGCTCCTCTTAAATGAGGAGTCTGTAATTTAGATGAAGTTTATAAAATCTCAGTTTTTTGTCTAATCTAAAGGCTCTGAATATTGACACGTCATTATTGAATAATTTTGTTCTTTTGGTATAAACCGTGGTTCACTTGTCCCGTTAACTCCAGCAACAATAACAAGAAACTTTGGGATTTCTCATCGAACCCTCTTTCTTTTACCGAACTTGCTGCTTTTTTTATGTTTGTGATTGCTCACCATCAATTAGGCTGCAGTTGGATTATTGGAGATGAAAAACATTCTGCATGTCTATCTTCTCACCATCAATTGGAGAAAAGCTGAGTCATCTGAGGTGAATGGGGATTAATTTAGGAGAAATTAGAGATTGGGAGTCGAAGTTTTTTTGCGGCAGAAGATTGAAATGGACGATTAATGGAGAAAAGGAGCTGAAATGAGAATTAATAATGGTGGCAACCGTTTTTTCTAGATCAATGGAGAAGGAGCAAAACCCAGAAGGGATTATATCTGGGTTTTCTAATTGGCCATGTTGATGTGCGTAGAGGGCCTTGGGCTCTTGGTTGCAGTCATGCAGATATGAGATATGGCAGCAGATCAGTATGAGAAAGGAGGTGAGGAAGAAGAAGATAGACGACGCTTTGGTTGCGATGGTGGTGTTAATATTTCGATTAACGTTAACGTCCGTTTGAGAGGAAGTATCTAAATGTGATATTAGATGATGTGGCAACTATATGACCATAAGATTAGACGAAGGATTAAGATTTTATGAACGTTATATAAAGTTACTGCAGAGGAGCTCAATCCATTTCACACCTCACACTTCACTACCACTATAAATACCCACCTCTCCATTCCCATTTTTTCCCAGTCTCTCACATCCTCAACTGTCACAGTCCTCTTTCTCCAGAGTCCAGACCTCTCCAAACCTTTCTCAATAACCAAATGGCGGGCGGAAATGGAACTTCACCATGCGCCTCTTGCAAGTTGCTGAGACGCCGATGCGCCCAAGACTGCATTTTCGCCCCTTATTTTCCCTCCGATGACCCCCACAAGTTCGCCATCGTGCACAAAGTCTTTGGTGCTAGCAATGTTGGCAAGATGTTACAGGTAACAAATTAAGCTACTTGATATGGCAATGATTATCGAAATTCAGGGTGCAAAGTGCAATTTTTCAATCTGTTGTTTTATGGTTTATGATGTGCAGGAGCTTCCAGTTCACCAGAGAACAGATGCAGTGAGCAGTCTAGTGTATGAAGCCAATGCAAGAGTGAGAGACCCAGTTTATGGATGTGTTGGGGCCATTTCTTGCCTGCAAAACCAAGTCTCTGAGCTGCAAATGCAACTTGCTGTGGCTCAGGCCGAGATCCTCTGCATTCAGATGCAGCAAGAGTCTATGGTACTCCCTTCCCAGCCGATCGACTCGTGCATAGACGATGAGAGGGCATATTTCCTCAACAACAGTCTCCCTCAGTACCACAACTTTCCCTCTTCCAGTTCTAGCAATGTAATCCATGACTCTCTCAAGAGGGAGGGCATCTTTGGACATGACATGGTCTCTTAACTATGCTCTCTTTCCTATTGTAGAATACTTTCAATTTCTCGATATACATTGTTGACTCATTCTCTGAAAGTTTAAGTTTCGGAGTTTAGTAGCTCCCAATCTCTCTCTCCATGAACAAATTTCTTATAATAATCAGACAGATCAGGGGTGGCTTGGAAACATGGGTAAGAATCTAAGATGATAATTAGGTCAACTCTAGCATGTGATAAGAGTGAAGTAAATTGCTTCCTCAGTAAGCACTTATTAAACAAGCTCTACTGATCAGCTTCCATGGATATAAAAACTCATACATGCAAAAAAGGGTCGGTGGCCATTTCAATCTTCAGGGACATACATTCTTGTAATGAGTAGATTAAAACCACACCTAATCCACAAGTTCTCTGGGTTTTTTCTAAGCTGCAGCTAGAACATTTGCTTCTTTAGTAGACTTTTACAATGTCAAACAGTTTTTTCTCTGCCTCTTCTCTTGTGCCAGTTTAATATTTGTTCTAAAAGCTAAGTACCTAATAAGCCAAACTCGAGAATTTTATGGACTTAGGTTCTGTTGCAAGAAGGACAAATCCAAAACCTACCACCTATTCATAAAGTTCTAAATAAGACACAGATTATATGGGATTAGTTTCTAGCTAATATTAAACTGATCATTCAGGTTTGTGTTTCCTCACATGCCAGAAGATTCCATTATGTTTGTTTACGAGAACTAACCAGTAAGTTTCATATTTCACAATCTAAATCTTCGAAATTTAAAAGAAAAAGAAAAACTGCTGCAGAAGTGCAGATTATTATTAACTTGTGTAGTCATGGCATGGGAAGAAAAACTGCTGAATGAATGATCACAATTTGTGAATTCTACTTTTTAATATGGTTTTATGGACTAATTCATCTCTCAGTACATTATATGTCAAATCAAAGAAACAGTTTAGAAAGTTTGAGGAAAGAAACAAAATACTACAACTGAAGATTCCTCCTTCTGCTTTGTTTAATGTGGAAGCATTATATTTCCCAAGTCAAAAAACTTGAAGCTTTTCTTCATCTATCCCAATCAAACCGACCTTTCTGTGCAGCTTCTTATCTTGTGGCTGTTTCTTGCTGTACTTATCTCCTGTGATTCCTTGCCCTTCCATTACACCACCACGGATTAACAGGTCCAGGCTTAATTTTGGGTATAGTATTCTAATCTAATTTGAATGAAAACGGAAATTTCCTTATTTCTGTATGTTTCCGTTCTTGTTTACAACAAAGGTAACTTCTAGCATATGATGCAAAGTGACTGGTTTGTAGTCTGTTATTGTTTGTTTTCGATGTATTAGTTGATTAATCTTTCACTAGTTGTTCATAATAATGATTAGTTTTCACTCTAAGATGAACACACACACGCACACATACACATAGATAAACTTAAGATACCGTTTTTCTCAACTAGAATATAACTAATGGTACAGATTGAGTATTTCGACAGCAAGACTAATAGTAGATTTCAACAAATCAATATACAAAGAAAGTTTCAAAGGTAATCAGACTACTTGCAACTAATGACAGTATTAGTTTACAATGAATGTAGTGTTAGAAAGTGATTGTGCTCAATTAGTCAGGATTAGACATCATGAACTTTTGCATCCAGAAAACCTGAAAGATACATCTTTATAATTTGTCGATGACAACTTATTCACAGATTTCAGCAAGAAGAACAGAACTTTGGCCAACATAGTCTGCGAGTACATGAATCAGCTAGTGGGATTAGAGTAAAAGCTTTTAGCAGAGTCAAATTGAAGTTGGAATTAACAAACAGAGATCGAAATAGCAGGTATCCAAAAGTAATAACTAACTACTAGCAAGACAGTATCTGATCTCCCTCTATTTTTTATCAACCTCGATCTTTGCTTATTCATGGAGACAAAATAAGATAGTGGGAACCTTAGAATTTCTCTTTTGAGGGCTCGAGGTTAATACTTCCAAAACTCAGAGGTTTTGCTATTGGATTACAAATACCAATCCCTTCTTTAGTTATCTTCATCTTTCTTCTCTTCTCTTGTCCAAGTCATTCCATTAGCAACTGTTTGAGGCACTTTATTTTTACTTGGGTCTCAAAAATCAAATGATCATTCAATGATTATATATTTTATTAGTCATTTGGAAGTTGGAACCACAGACAATATGCCCCTTCCTAATAGCAAAGAACAACTCAATCATTGAAAGGGCCTCAGTTTTTTTGTTTTTGTTTTACACTCTATTTTGTGTGTGATATATCTGTGGTGAATTTTGAGCCAAGAGCATCTGGAAGGAGCCCTCTCTGTGGACTGCCCAGATTCTAGTGAAGACTATGAACTTCTGAAGTAAAACTATCTTGCAGTCTGGCTTTTGATACTATACACATCAAACTAGAACAAGCAGTTTGATTGAATAAACTATTAAAAGTGTACAAACTGCAAAGTCATGAATCATTGTTATATGGATTCTCAGTTCCTAGGTACTGTTGCAATTTATATAACAAACTGAAGTGCACAAACATTTCCACATTCCTAACCAGTCTACCCTAAGTTCTCTTGGGAAACTTACATATTTTAAATCTCAGAAAGTTTTATATTCATAGCTGCAAAGATTGATAGTGGAGAACCATGAACTGTTTGACCAAAAAATGGCTGAATTTTTAATGACAAAAGCAGGAAACAAGTTCCTATAATATATAGACTAAACCCTAAACCCTATGGAATTTTAACTTTCTAAGTTGTATGATGTGAGTGGGTGGAGCTAGGGTGGAGCTAAGTTTCTAGTTAGGATCGGGACTTGGGAGTATCAAATAGCTTGATGTTTTCCATATGTCAGGAGCAGAACTGACATCACTGCATTTTTAACTATGTAACCTGAGTTGCAAATTCCTTAACATAAAAATGAGTTTACTTGTGTTAAAAGATTTAATCTTATATCAGTTCCCTCTCAAAAAAAAAAAATAAATAAATAAATAAATCTTATATCAGTTGGTTCTAGACACGTAAACGTTAAAGTGTTAAACGCAGTATAAGAGCACATAAATAATACTACCGTTTTATTTCATGGGAAAATATCAACTTTTCAACATACAGTTTACTCTTCTTTTGCTTGCATCAAGCCATCAACCTCTATAAATTAGTAATTTAACAACAGCAAAGATTTCACAGAGTACAAATTAGATTAAAAGAGTAAAAGCATACTAAAGAGAAAACGAACCAACTGATGTTGAAGTTTCTACTCATACGGTCATACCACATCCAGTCATTGAGAACTAGATTGAATAAAAGCTCCTTCCAATTCACCACCTGCGAAGTTGTTTGCCAGCATCTTTTGTTGTCTGTTAAGATTGTCTTCAAAGCAATCCTGAGATCTTCCCAGTCAGCTGCTTTTGTGATAATATGGTTCCCAATCTATGGCTAAATTTTTTTCTTTCACCGCTGTAACTCTTGAAGGGCTAGAACCTTCCATTATGTCTGGATTCCCCAAAATCAAAATCATGGAATTCGCTAACATTGTTCACCATCAAACATTTAGTCAGTTATGCATGCCATTTGTTATCAAGCTGCAGTATCCAACAGAAAAACAGGAGAATCATCTAGTTTCTGGCTACTCCCATCACCACCACACACTTGAATGATAAACTTGATGCTAGAAGTGTCAGAAGGAGCTGCCAGGTCATAAACATAGAATGCTTCCTCTCTAGCCACTCCAAGATAGGATTGTTCCCCTTTCGGTTTTCCTTCTGCTAGCTTCTCAACATAAATGTTATAAGTTGAGAATTCAGAATCATTCCCATCTTTCATTTTCCAAGTGATCTTAAGACTAAGGTACTTGGTATCCTCAGATCCAGTAGTCCATTGGATGTACTGACCTTGGACAAGCCACATATCGGAACGTGGAAAAACTGAATTCTGTCCACAAGATTTCATTGAAATATGACCAAGCACTGCATAGTACTCCGTTGAATTATGAGCACAAGAATCATCTTGGCTAGATTTGGATTTCGGGATCCTTTCATCAAACTCAGGCTTTGACCTGTAGCACAGCGCATGTATTTCAGTTAGTATGTGTCCCTTCATTCTGATGCTACTCTCCTCTATAACCCATCCAGGGGCAGTTCCTGGTTTTTCAAGTTGACGTGTCCTAATCACTGTACTAAATTTGCTTGAGAATTGGTGCGAATTCCAGGATACAAGAAGTACCGACTTTTTTTTGTTTAGAGTAGAAACAAAACTAAGAAAAAGGCCTAGTCGAGAATTATTCTCCGATTTCACCTGCATTAGTAGAAAAATACCCAGTTTAACTATATATACATGACAAGTCACAGGCCAAAAGTTAAAAGTTGTACTATTAATATCAGATTGGATACACAAAAGAAGTACTAAAAGAAAACAATTCTGACTCCAGACAGCACCTACAGGTTGACTCTTAATGCAATTTGCAACTTTAATCAGAAGAGGTAGCTTACTGAATATGTGAAGTGAAGAGGCAAGTCCCCCAAAAGAAGATGTCCTTGAAAGAGCCTTGCAGTGAAATCAGCATTGTCTTCGAGGTTTCCTTTAAAAGTGATGTTTCCTCCTCCACTATAAGATGCTTCCCTGAAACTAACATTTCCAAAATTTGTTTGAATGAGGATGTATGGCAATACAGATCTAATTAATATTCATACATACATACATGTACATATGCAGAGTAGTAATTAAGTACTACAGAGGTCTGATGACTCTGAATTAGGGCCTAAAAGTTATAATCTCATGAAATTCATCCACTAATGTTCTTAATTTTTCTGGTGCTCAGACGCCAAACTCTGATAACTAAGACAATCAGAAGTGTTCATGCATCTACAGATAATAAACCTATGTCATGGTCCCTCACCAAATGATTTCAAAAGTAGGATTCTGCCAACTGCAAAGCATGACAAAATGGAAATCACTAGCAGGGACACAACAACCAGGCCTTTGAATTATTTAGATGAAGTAAGGTAAATATATCTACTCCATTGTCACAGTACAATCTATAAAAGTATTGGGAGAATTATTTGATAGGATGACAACACTTACTCAACATGGACTTGAATACCATCTGGAGCCAAATTATCGGTAAACGGAAGCAAAGGCTGCCACGCATACAAAGCCAACATCAATACTCAATTACTAACTAGTTTTGAAAAGACTGCACATGGCTAGACTTGATGTAATGAGGCTTTTATTGTCATGGCCAGATTTCTATTAAAAAAACTGAAACTGGGTAGTGCATGACTACGGTAACAAATTTCACAATGAAAGAATACCTGAAAACTTTGGGAAGAAATGTTGCACCAAGAAGAATCTGTTACTTGCCTTCCTTCCTTAGAAACATGGTATCCATGACCCTGTTCAATAACACACAAACACGCAACATATATTTAGCTTATGAACTTCATACTTGTAACATTCTTCAATTCCACTAAAAACAACACTAAAGAAATAAACAATTCAAATAATGGGACAATTCATGCTAACATACTTGATAGGTCTTATAAAAAGGTTTAACCTGATCAAAATTTGAATAGAATGGAAGAACAATAGGATAATTCTGTGTGATTCCCCATGATTTTTCCACAAGTGCCCACCAACTGAAAGGAGATGAGAATATGTCATAAAACAATTCAAATAATCATGAGCAGCTATAATATAAGCAATACTGATACTTCAGACATGTCCAAGTTTTGATGTGAACTAATCAAAGAGAATACTTCTTCCAACTAACTAAGATTGGTTGTTATAGAAGGTTGGCACTGATGATTAAGAACAGAACATTATAGCACCATTATAAATAGTTTTGTGAACATAGGATTTTTTACTTGATTTTGTTCAGCTTCGAGCAAATGAATAGAGAAAGTTCACTGATGAAAAAGAGATTAAATACTTCTAAAATGACAACTCATGTGCATAAACACGTGTTGTGAGCAGTGCTTGTTGCAGAGAGAGAGAGAGAGAGAGTCTCTGTGAGCGTGCATATATCTGGATATAATGCCCTCTAAAAACTCATGAAAACATGGTAATTAAAGAAGTGGATCAGAAAACTGTAACCAAACAAAAGAGACAAGTATAAGAATCAATGGAACTAACAAGTTTGTGATATTTTGCAATAAGGGACAAGTCAATTACTGATTCTGAGCAGTCTGGAAGTTCGGCGGTTGATTAGTCTCATAGATCCATCCAGGAGCAAATATGGCAGCTGACACACCTTCGTTTTTCAGCACATCAAGTGCAACACTTGTCTGATGCAAAGAGTTATTATAAATCAAACTATTTGTAATCTACCATTCAATGACTTAAAATAAAAACTAAATTAACTTTGGCAAACAGGAAATTCCAGATAAACCACCTAGCATCCATTATATAAAAAGCACTACGTCTTACTTCTTGTTTAGATTATTATGCCTACAGTTAACTGCTCAGGCACTATTCATATAAACCAGATCTTAAGACGCTCATTGTGAAACATGACTTCAGCCAGTAAACCAATTTACAGGAAACATGAAAGAATACTTTTCTTTTTTCCTTTTATTGTACTTTTTGTTCACTTTTTCGTTTTGAAACATTCAGACATGTCACAAGTTACACTTACATTCCATTGTCCACCACCAAAAGTGCCCCTTCCGAATACATCGATTCCCATGTATACATCAAACTTTCTATCACCTGCAACAACAGCTGAATCCTTCGGATAATTTTTCTGCAAGATACGTACATATGTTTATCTGTATAAGAAATACTAAAGCTACAAAATTCAATTTCCAGAAGGAAAAAGTGAAAAATCATACCTTCCATGTATAGTTCACGAAAATTCCGTCAGATATATCAAAGAATGGTTTATTCTTTTCATTTAGTTGGTTTTGCCAGTTAAGTTTACCGTCAGTTGTAACACTATCATACCTGCACAGTTAAGATTAACACCTCAAATCAAACTTCACATAGTACACTACAACAGAGCGGGGGTAGGAAGGGGGAGGAAGTGATAAAGACATGATATCTCCAAGCACTAACCATATCACTAAAGATCCAGTGACTGCGGAATGCATTCTCTCGGTTAAGTAGCTGACAAATGCTTTCAAATTAGGAATTTGGCCCAACTCCAATTCTACTTCCATATTGATCTGCAAACAGCAGTACTTGTAAGAACAATAGCACAATCGATAGGATTTCCATAACACACTTACGACAAACTATATACCAGCCATCCATCAAATCCCAAAGCCACAGCAAGCTCCACCAAGCGCTCGGCATACATCTCAGCAGACTCCTTTGTCGACAGCAATTTGTTGCATATACGCTTCCCTTCCTCCCATTCTGTGATGAAAGTCCCCAACACCTTAGATTCCATACGCAAAAACCAAGACCATTAACAACCACCACTCAAAATCACAACAACATATAACCAAATCGAAAACAACATTTCCCACACGCCTCTATCACAAACTAACTAACTAAAAAATCATGCACATCACAAATCTCAAGATACCACATTAATAAACCGAAACCAAAAACCCTTTTCGACAACTACAATTAGCCCATAAATGGAGTCTAATACCTTAACACCATGCTTATGAGCTGTGTTAGTCCAGCAAGGAGGTGGAAGCGCCACGAGACTGTGCGAGAAGTAGATGAAGACATCAATCAAATACCAATGCCATATCGAATACGCATCCGGATTAGTCCCTCCTTGGATCCACTTGTCATCACCATAGCCACCAGCCATGTCATGGCAGACGATCAATCTGGGCCGATTGGGCAACCCAGCCGGCCCGGATCGGAGAGGCACCGACGATTTGTTGAAGGGGAAGTGGAAGGAGTCGAAGTAGGATCGGGATTCGAGGTCTTCTAGGGTTTTGATAGGGTAGGAGATTGGGATGGCGGGCCGGGTCGGGTCGAATGGGGGAGGGGTTGGGGCGGAGGGTTGGGGAGGGTTGGGTTGGGACATTTTGAAGAAGAGGAGGAAGGATTGGAGGTGGCGGCGGATTAGGCGGAGGGGTTTGAGGAGAGAGGCTAGGGTTTCGCGGCGGATATAGGCGCGAAGGAGACGAAGAAGCATAGAAAGGAAGACCGAGACTGTTTGGTATTAGGAGTGTTGACGAAGAAGCATAGAGAGTGTTGACGATGCTGGGTGGGAATTTTCAAAATCAACTGAGTTTTATATTAGGTTTTACCGTCTACGAAAAGTTACCTATTTTTAACCTGGAGTTAAAAAGCTCAAAACTGTACTGTTTTCTGTCGGAGATGAAAGATCTCACATTAAAAAATTAACAAATAAAATATAATTAATAAGTAGGTGGATCATTCTTAACTGTACGTATGTATTTTGTGATTAAAACCTAACACCTTAAAGGTGGATAAGTTGGGACAATATCGGTACACCAATGATCCACGAGCCACGTTTGTTGTTTGACTTTTTCCTCAATGGACCAAAACCGCAAATCCAGTATTTGTGGGTCAAAGCAAGAATAATTAGATGTTGGGTCACTTGCATCTTCGCTCTTCGGTCATAAAAGAATTTTCGACGATTTGTATTTTCATTTTACATAATCAACAAGTGAATTGGTGTTTGACTGCTGAGTGCAGTTTGTGAAGCCTTGGTGACTTGGTGTCGCTTTTTTACCTTATGTTACTGTTACTCGGACATTAGAGGCAGTACGAGGAGATTAACCTCCATGGTACTTGGATAATTTAAGGTACAAAGAGGAAAGTATAAACTACAAAGGTAAGAGTTGCACAGTAAGGGCACAAAAATGTATAGCACTGTTTCATTGATGGAAAACTATCAACTGTCAACATGTGTATTCCCTCTGTTCTTTGCTTTGCAAATTGTAGCTAGACCAAATCTGTTATGAAGAGCCAAATTAAATTAAATCAGCAAATTAACTAGATAGGGAACAGGTGTTGAAACTTTCGACTCATTTACAGACCCTCGTCCATAACAAGGACTGCGGCAGGGGAAGAACCTCATCGAATCTATCACCTAGGAAGTTGCCTCCCCGCTTTTGTGTTGCATCCGTGTGGTTTCTCTCCCAATAAAGCTTGGTGATGGCTGCTTCTGTAAGAATACAAGTCCTGATCCATGGCTAAAGTCTTTCCTTTTACTTAAGCAATGCCTAGATTCCCAAAATCCCATTCTGTAGAATGTGACTTCGACTTCAAAGTAAGTCTTCAGTTCCTGTCATCTTAGCAAACTCAGCTTCATCAATAGTCCCCTTTTTCAGCTTTTTTAGCAGGCGATATTCTCTCGTCAACTCATCAGCATCTTCAACTGTCTGTTCAGCACGCCTTTTCTTAGCTGTTTTCTTCTTCATCACCTTAGCTGTGGCACTTGGATTTTTGTTGGTTTTTTGAGGTTTAGGATCTTGCTTTTTTGCCTCTTTCTTTGCTAGCAGATTCTTCCTCCTTTGCTTCTCACGAGATTTGTCCCTATATTATCAACCTTTTTCTTTAGCAATGGCTAAATATGGAAAAATGTTCAATCTATTTCTTTTTCAGAGTATGTGCAAAGCAAGCATGAAAGTAAAGCACCAAAGCCTATACTACTGCATGTCAAAACTCAAAACTGACCACTGCTGATTCTAACATGAACAAATTTGAGCGCAATAGATCCTTCAAGCTACAATCATTTTCTTTTACCCAAGTTTTAGACAGGATTGATAATACAGTTTAATCAGTTCACATTCACTCAAAAAGACAAAAAATTTCTAAGACAGATAAAAAATAATCATAGTTCTTAGATATGTCTGCCGCAACCAAATTTTTTTGGTCCGTGTGCCGTGCATGATTCATTTGGGGGCCAATTTACCATTTCAATGAAGTAAGAATATTGTTGATGTTGGTCTCTGCATGATTCATATATAGCTGATACTCTAGATTAGGTATATATGCCATGTTTTTGGGGGTTTTACATGATGGCTGATTCCTTTTCTTTCTTAGCAGAACTATCATTTATACCACCAACAAGTAGCAATGTCATCAAGGTCGGGAAGCAAAGCAAAAAAGAAAAAAAGAAAAAAAAAAAAAAGAAAAGGAAAAACAGAAAGAAAAAAAAGAAGGTCACCAAGGTCGTGTATAACCAAGCCTTAAATATCCAAAAGGTGAAACCTATTTTAGAAAGATCGGTATACTCTTATAGTCTTATCTAAGGATAGGAATATATCTAAGCATCTTTTACAGTTCCACCCAAACTGTAAGAGATAGGAGAGACTTCTTACTTAAATTTAATCTCCTCCAAGTTGATGTCTGCTACCGGGGTGAAACCCTCCGAGGAAAGTGTGTTGTGCTTTACCTCAGGCATTGCAGGGAGCTGTAGTAGTCCAAATCCCATGCCCAACTTCCCAATTTCAAGTTCTTTCCACCTTCATAAAAAATTGAAATCAGAAACAGAAAAATGTCTATTCCAAAGTGTATTACTTTTTGTCTGGGTGGAGAGCCTGAAGTACAACAGAACGTGCATATGGTCACCTGAAAATGTAGGAGCAGTGGTGTTCTTTATATGCACGGATGTAAGAAACAAAAGCTCGCATGCCCTTTTCCATGACATCACGGTCTTTTTTTGCAGCAGACCGTATCTGAAGCAAATGTTTAAGATGATGTCAGTTCAAATACTCAACTTAAAAAATATAGATTATGAACAGATATATTGGACCAGATACTTGAAAACATGGGAGACCACCACAAAACTAAGGTCCATCAGTGTAACACAACAGCATGATTAAATATATACGATAAGCTCAATATACTACTTTAATGTAGAGAATCAAGAACCCAGTGTAAAACCTATGCGCCAACTTCACCCGAAATTGTCAATCAACATTCAATGAGCAAAATGAAGCCTTTCTAACAGGTGCAAACAAGTAATCGTGCAGATTCTTTTTTCCAATGTAAAAGACCGTACAAGATACCATCAATGACGCTAACCTGAGGAACAACATCAGAGACATCATCCGGACATATCCTTTCTTGAAGAGGAACTCTTCTTATCCGCAGGAATTCCACATAAGCTTCCTCCTGCGATGGTCGAAATCCAATAAGCACCTAATATATGCTGAAAACAACCAAATGTAAAAAGAGTGAAAACAGAGCTGTATAAAGTGCTATAACTAACCTTTGGCAACAGGAAAACAATTGCACTTCCTTGTCTACCCATACGTGCAGTTCTGCCAACTCTATGTACGAAAACATTAGGATCTTGAGGTGTATCATACTGCAAACGAAGAAACAGGTAAGTGTACTATTTAGATCCGAAAAATGGAGATGATCATCTATGTGCAATTTGTTAACAAGCTACCTGCACTATACAGTCAACACCCGGAATGTCAAGTCCACGGGCTGCAACATCAGTGCATAGAAGGACGCCACTTGAGAGAGATGTAAATGAGGCCAGAGCTTTGTCCCTTGCGACCTAGAAAGTAGAACAAAGAATGATGAGTTCATGAAATACTGATCTAGAAATTATCCGATTCTGTTGGTCACCCTTGTTTTTACCTGTTTCATCTTCCCGTGGAGAGCAATCAAATTGAAATCCTTCAAGGGAGCAAGACATGGAAGAACAACTCCCCAGTAGTCAACACAAGCACATGTCATGAAATACCTGGAGAAAGAGAAAGAAAATAATATCACTTTCGAAGTAAAACACTTTCACCTCTAAACAAATTGATCCTTCCACTAGACATCAACACATTCTAATTTCATGTCACTTACACTATGGTCTTGTGAGATTTATTCTTAACAAGGATATCCACAAGCTGTGACGGCTTCTTGTCTGCCTCGCATTCCATATACTGTATCAGAGCAAAGGGTGTTAAATCCAAAATAAATAACCGAATAAGCAAATGAGACATTAATAACACATTATTCCTGAAACAAAGTCATAGAGCATGCCTCAAGAGCAAGTCCAGAAGGTGTTTTGGACGATGCTGATTGCTGCGACAATGCTGAATCCTTATTCAATTTAGACTCCGCACGTACTTCAACCCTCTTCGGATTCCTCAATCCCGCCCTGGCCAGCTCCTCAACTGCCTCAGTCTGAGTAGCCGAAAAAAGACCAGTTCTTCTCAGCTTTGGAACGCGTGATATAATATCAGTCAGCTGCTTCTGGAAGCCCATATCCAGCAGCCTATCCGCCTCATCCAAAATCAAAATCTGCAACAACACAAACCTCACCCTATCAATCAAACCACACTAAAAAAAACACAAAACACAATGCACTTGGATTTGGATTTACGCATAATTTCGGCTACAAATGCACACCTCAAAGCTCCGCAAATCCAAGCTATCCATGCGTTCCATAATGTCGTAGAGTCTACCTGGTGTCCCAATCAGCAGATTGGCTCCTTCCTCCTGAATCAGCTTCATGTCAGCTTTCACACTGCCTCCTCCAACCAAAAGCACACACTTGAAATTCGGCAACGTCGCAATGAACGGCCTCGCCACGTTGTAAATCTGCGACGAGAGCTCTCTCGTCGGAGATATGATCATTCCCATCACCTACACAAATCAGCGTTAATCTTCTCTGCAATTTTAATAGGTTTAGAAAAGAGTGGAGGTTTGAGTTGGAATCGGACCTGGTTAGGTTTGGGATTGGTGGAAGCGCGGCGGAGGATCTCGACGAGGGGGACGACGAAGGCTAGGGTTTTGCCGGAGCCGGTGGCGGCGTCGACGGCGACGTCCTTGAAGCTACATAGCAAGGGGATTGTGGCGGCTTGAACCGGAGTGCAGAAGTCGAAGCCGCCGGCGGTTAGGGCTTGGAGAACCGGCTCGGAGAGAGGAGGCTTGAGGTCGGAGAAGCGCGTGTTGCTTAACGCGCTGTTGGGGTAGGGGGAGGCGGTGTCCATTGCTGCTTTTCGTTCGCGCCGTTTGGGGTGTTCACGTAATCAGGTTTTTCTAGGGGTTTATCAGTTTGCTTCTGACTGATCCGGCCCAGCCTAAGAAAGTTTTTATTATTATTATTTATTTTTTGAAATATAATAATTCTTATATAAACTAAAAGCCGGAGCAAAGTTAATTATATCGAATAGCAAGTGTTTAGAAGTCATTTACTAGAAATTCTATCATTTCAATATAAATGAGAATCACTAGAATGACTAGAATGACCGAGATTAACATAACATCCATCACGAAATTAGCTTAACGAAATATACATGTCTATAGCCAATAGAATCAAAACTAGTCGACATCTTTTTAATATCTTGAACTAGCTTGATCAATCTACAAGTCAGATCAGTTCGGTCATTCACCGCTTCATTACTAATTTGAACTCTCCTTCCACTACGACTTTTGTAAAACTTTCTCTTTTGCTTTCACTATGTTATCTCTTAATGCTAATGTCTTGACGATATGCAAGAAAGCTCTTCAAACTTTGATGGATGCTACATATATACGTCTGCCATGAACAACCTTAAATCACTTGATGTCGAATCTCCTATAACTGAATCATCAAAGTTCATCTGTTAATTAGAGTAATATTCATTTATATATATTTGTCAACATAGAATAAGTTGATTTTAACAAACTCCACTGGTTTCATTTTCCATATCAAACTTGATGTCGAGTTTGAACCCAGCCGATTGTTGAACCAAGCTATGATCCTAAAACTACGTGTCGTTTATATGGGCATTGTCGATTGCTAGAGTGGCAATTGTTTTAGCTTTTAACATTATGTGAATCAACTTTTAAGTTTTTCTTATGTGGCGGTAAGTCTAACCTATCACAAAATTTCATTAAAACGGTATGTATGTCAGTATGTGATACATAGCTACACAAAAAAACGATTCACTTAACATTATTTATTTTAGTTCAATCACATAGTTGAAGATATAATCCGTTTTTTCATGTTTATGATGAAATTGTAATGCTAGATGAATCATATTTTAGAAGCCACCTAAAATATTTTAGGTGTTAGCTAATGTGACATATACATCATCTAATCAGACCGTTTGATTAAATTACGTGATTGTGTCACACGTAATAATATGAGTATTTCAAAAATCCAAATGGTTCCCAAAATTATCACGTAGTATGACGTGAGCTCAACTCCAACTGTATCGAGGCACACTCCAAATCGTCCTAGAACGACACGACACATGTCGTCAAATGCGGTTTTGACACTCTCCCCCACGGATCCCTCCCCCACACGTGTGTACCACTTCATTTCCAGTCCATACACCCAGCAACCATGCATCTGTGCACCACAAAATTAGACTAACAATAATGAGATTATAAAACCACCGCGCGATTATGGTGTTCTTACGCGATTCCCTGAAATGGGTTATACTTACCTTCGCGATTCTGCACCGAGTTCACTCAGTCTCTGCCAACTGCCGTCTTACTGTTCTTGACGATAACAAGCTCTACGACTACAGCTTGGATTCTCCCATGCCTTTGTACCCTCACGGAGTGAGAAGCGAAGATGGGTACTCTCTCTCTCTCTCTCTCTCTCTCTCTCTCTCTCTCTCTCTTTCTATTTCTGCCACTGTTTGATTCTTGTCACTTTCTATTTTGGGCTCTTCAAATTCTTGATTGGCATGGAACATTGTGATTTGATGGGTGGCATTGTGAGTTAAGAGCAAGTTCTGTTTTAGCTGATTCAGTTTTGTAGTTTAGGCTACTAATGTATGTGAGCTTTTGGTTTTGTTTGGTTTCTACTACTGCAGGTTCTACAAGGTTGCAGGAAACAAGACTGTGATCTGGTTTCAGGTTCGCTCCATCAGGTCACACCTTTGTTTTTCAACTGTCCTTTCTAATGACTGTGATGCGTTGTTAAGATGTGTTTGTTTGTGTGAGACTATAAGTGTAACTTCGCTTACTCGTAAAGTATAAGTGAATGAGGTAGTTGTGGTTTTGGAGTGTAGATTGAAGTTCAAACACTATGGCTAGGTCCATCCGGTTCTCTTAAGAGAGATTAATGTTTAGCTATGGTAGCTTTATGCAAGAAGTTATAGGATTTGTTATTTATGGTTACTTGATTCGTTATTGAGTTTCGCTTCTTTGATTGTTTGGACCAGCTATGCGATGGAATGATTTTCAATCATGACCCACCTGGATGTGTTGATTGCCTGGTATGTTTCTCAACTTCCATGCTATTACTCTGTCTGTTTTATTAGAGAAGGCAATGCTAATGTTAAAATTTTGAAATGCTTGCAATTGCTTATTCCATGGGATTGTGGGAATAGTATTTCCTCATACTTTGACTTGTAATGGAGCTGTATGTGCTCTCTCTCTCTCTCATATGCTAGCTAAAAGAACTAGATGACGAGTTATTTCTAAAATTAAAAAACAGAAAACTACCATAACAAAGTGTGCAATTGAAAAGAATTGATATAGATGTTATTCATGTTATTGATGTAGCATCCAGGGCCTAGAGCATAGAAGGATTCTTATTGACTATTACTTTAAAAGAATATGAAGAAAGATCAATTGCATTCATGTATTCTGCTTAACCAACATTCTTTTACTGAATCTACTGATGAATTGAGAATGTTTTCCTACGAATTGACCTGGATAATTATATTCACATAGAAACCTTTGATCAGGGTTGCATTTATGTAGGGTAGACTTTCATTCCATTTTCACTTAGAAGGAAAAACACAATAGTTTTACCTCCTTCACAAAAATTATCATAAAACATCTTGTCATTTAATTATCTTATTGAGCATTGCAGGACTGTGGTGGTCCATCACACTGTGGCATGGGTTGTAGTGCTCTTGTAGCGAAAAAAGAAGGAGGTATATATTCTCTGAGGGTTCATATGATTAAATGTTGTATCCACTGTGTTCATAAAGGAATGTTAACCCCTTACCGACTCTCTAACTATGCTGGCAGTGCTGCTCTCTTTTTAATCACTAACAAAGCCGGATCATGATGGGCCTTCCTCGTCTGGTTTGGAGTTGGACCACAATCATTCTATGTTACAATTCTGTATATTCCTCTAAAATAATTTCCTGATGTGACTGCAGGTTACGATGTTTGCACTACAGTTGGGCGTGCCGCGAGCATGGACGTTAACATAATTGGTAAATACTTTTTCCTTTTATTTTCTAAGCAGTCAGCATCTTCCTCAGATAGTCAGAGTTTTAATTGAATGATAGTCATTACATAGTCAGATTCTGAATTGAATAGCTATGACTGTAACTCAAATATGGATCGCACAGGATATGTCTGGATATGGATGCTTTCTGTATTTCATGAATAATTCGGGAATATTAATCAATCATTTTCTTGTTGTCTGAATATGCAGATAAGAACAATCCTCACATTGGTGTCGTTGTTAAGATGTCAAGTAATGGCCTCAAGGGAAATTGTTCACTCTCTGTGTCTGTAATGTGTGATCCTAATGGAGTTCAGGTAAGACTTTGTTCCCAATAATGTCTGTAGGTTGAAAAGATTTCTTACACGCCTGGTTCATGGTCTAGTTTCTTATCTTTCTGTTCTGCAGGAACCATATTTGTTGGAGAAAACAGGGAAATGTGACTATGTGAGTGCCTCAATGCTTATTGTTAGTATTATAGAGGATTGTGTTTAAGAATCATACTAGTCCAATTTGGTGATAAAATCAATGTCGGATCCTGCATGTGTGTCATGACTTCAACTGTTGTTTAGAATCTTTGGCCATAACTATTGCAAAGCAATCTGTTCTGTTAGTTGACCGTTTAAGGTTTCTGGTTATTGATTTATATTAAGATTATTCGTAGTACATGTATGTTATGAGTTGTCGATGAGAGTAAGGAAATATTCTCCGTATTCTATGAACTTTAAACTACGTATCTCCAGTGGGTGGTGAAAGGCTGTGTATTGGTTTATAGTGATGGTGAATCTCAAAATGTTTCTGTAATGCGTACTGACTGTATGCATGATTCATATAGTTTTTAGTCTCATAATCTTCTCTATCTGACAGGCTACAATGCTAAAGCATCCTTCTGGCTGTGCCAAGATTGTACATGTTTATGGCAAAGGATGGGGCTGGTTTGTAACCTTCCTAATCATGTAAGAGTTACTTCTTTTCTGGCAAGTTGATGCCTTAAAATGATATGTTTTATGGTTATCTCTTAGGGATCTTTTTGGCCATCTTAGTTGACTTGTTTTATTGAATAAATTGCAGAGTCTTGTGCCTTTTTGGAGTGTATCTGTTGGCTGGTGCGGGTTATCGATATTTCAGTCTTGGCGTTCATGGAATGGATGTATGTCTTCTATATGTCTGTAATTGTTCTACGCTACCTTCATTTTTTGCTATTAGTTGTCATGAGATGCAGTTCAGTTTTCTTAAAATCCATGCAAGGGAGAGCTGATTATGTCAATGGGTCAAGTAAAATGGTAATCACGGATCAGGTGTAGATAATATCATTGTGTATCAACCAATGAAGCCATGACAGGGGAAAGAAAATCAAACCATATTATCCTTCGGGCCGGTGTATCCAATAGGTTTTGAGCCACACATGCCCATCTTACTATCATAATTCGTTAAAGTATGTTAAGTTCAAACTGTAAATCTATTATCTGACTATTAGCAAATATGAGATGCAGCATATGCTGTTTAGCAAATTATGATTTCCTGTCTATCATCTATTCCGTCTGATTCCAAAACCGATTATGAAATGTTACATCACATTGCAGTAGAGCAAATGATACTAATTACTATTAGTTTGGGAAAGCATTCATCATTTTGGTTGGTACTCTGATGTGTTGTTCCTCTTTGTTTCAGATTTTACCAAACTTGGACTTTTGGACCGGTTTACCTCAGCAAGCACAGGTGAATATTATGTAGACTGTTTTCTCTTGCTATTTGTTCTGTGCTTCATTGCTTTCTCACAGATAAAAACTCCTATGCAGTTAGTGTGCCTTTTCTTTCTCAAGCTTTCAACAACTGACCACTTCTTTCCTTTTGACTCCAGAGTGTGTCTGCTTCTTTATTGCACAGATTTAGGGGATCTTCTCAAGTTCATCGAAGCTCCTATTCTCCTGTCAACTTCTGAGCGAGCATAAAGATTTTGTTCTAGGTTAATCTAGTGAAGTTCACTTTGTCTGTACTTTGCCATCAACAGTCAGCGAACACGAGAAAAATTTTATGCACACAACGGCGTAATCAAAGCTACCACTTAATCTCTACTGCACCATAATATAGAAGGTGCTCTTGCCATCTCACTCAAGCGTTCCACTCTCTCTCTCTCTCTCTCTCTCTCTCTCTCTCTCTCTCTCTATTTTTTCTTCAAAGGAGACCTCATCAATGGGGTGGAGAATAGGTGCTCATATGAATGTATTGTTTGCACACATAGTTTAATATCATAGATGAAATTGAGTAATGAAAACTTTAAGATTTTGAGGATCTTGCGTATCTGGTTACATGTTTTGCATTGTATGACTAGAACTTGAGTGTGGACTGAGCAGATTTATTCCTTCTCTTCTATATTGTTGTTCCATAATCTGCTTATTACTGTTTTTGACTCTGGTATCGGGACGGGTCTATGTTTATGGTAGAGATTCTTGATTTATGTTTTCACCAAATTTTGATTGGATTTTGGACTAAATTTTCCAAACCATAATCTGGATACCTTTTTTTTTTTTTTTTTTGTAACCCGTTATGTGGCTGGGTATTATCACAGCTGTGCTGTTAAGTTAGGGTGGTGATTTTGTGGGGGAGGATGTTTGATTGTATCCTAGTAGGAAATTATGCATATGCATGTAGATGAATGCGTCAGGGAGATCTCTTAGATTGGTTGGAACATGTGGTTTGGTTGATAAAGATGTATACTGTGATGTTGGATCTCTTAACTAGCATTAAACCCGTTTGGATTATAAAAGCATAACTGGCTGGTTCTATATACAGATCATATTTATATTTTTCTTCATTCTATTTTCCAAAATGATATAATAATGAACTGAAACTATTCAAGGCTTACCTGATCAGCAAGTCTTTTCTTACTGATTGGGATGCTGCTGGCGAACCACATTGTGGAGGTTCATTGAAACTTGAAAGCATCAGCAAGCACAGTACTGCTGGTTCTTCGCAAGATGTCAGAAAGGTATAAGATCAAGAATGATGATTCTTTGCCTGAACTGTTAAATGAATGGAGTAGCCTCATCCTGTCTGCCTCATGGTGATCCTTTAAATTTGCAATACTCTGCATTCTCTGACTCTTCAGGCTCAGGTTTGTAATTCATCGTTGTCAACTTCTTCAATGTTATGAAGCTTACAGAACTTCTCTCTTCTTTTTTCCCATCATTTGCTGGGGGAGGAGCGGAGAACATGACTGTTTCTTTTTTGGCCAGTGGTAAAGAATATTATTGTCCAAGAGTAATAATTGTGAGCTTTTCTGGCATCAAGATGGTCCAACTTTATAATTTTGTGTCAAGCCATGCATTTGTTTTCTCCCCTAGCAAAAACAATACGAGATTGTTTTTGCTGTGATCTTATATCTGTGGTGAAAAGTGAGTCTTAGTGTGGTTACTGTTTAATGTTCATTCTGGAGGTCATACTTTGGAGCCACTGAACATCCAAAACATGCGAGACAATCACTACTCACATCTGAGCTCTAGATTTGACAGTGCTTGTTAGAAACTTAGAATTCACGAATCCACTGTGGTTCGATCATTAATATCTGGGATTGCATTAGAAAGTTAATCATTCTACTGTTAACCTACTTTGAGCTCAGGATCTATCATGGTGTCACCCTATCCTAATGGCACTTGAATGAGAGTTCTTGGATGAGCAGAGGAATTTAGCTCATTTGGTTAATTTCCCTTCCCAATCTTCATGAGTTTTGCATATTGTTTTCATATGCATGTGTGTGCAAGTGTGTTCGAGAGTGAGAAAGAAGACATTATTAGAATATTTAGTTGGATAATAATTGATTAGGTTAGTGAGTTTGGTTGATGGGTCACTATTGTTTGTTCTGATTGTCAGCTAAGCACATCTGCTTCATTCTGTGTTATTGTGCTTGGGTTATTAATTAACGGTCAATGCCAACTGCTATGAGGCTGAGATGTTACCCAATTTTGAACTACCTTTACCTAAACTTGATCCCCTTTCTGATCAAAACTTAATCTCTACTTCATCTTTCACTTATTTGAGTCTTTCCCTTTCCTTTTTATGGGTGACATGATCAGAATGATTGGCAATTCTTCACTTACCTTAGAAACCAAGCAACACTTATAGCCCTTCATCGGTCTCATCTATCATTGATTATCACTCAAGTTTAATGACCCATTTTCTTCTTTGTAACAATTTTGTTTCTTTTGGACCAAACATGGTAGTTGGGATAGATGATGTACAAACATAGAAAAGCCTGGATCGATGCAACTTGGTATTGTTTTTCTTTCATTCTTTTCCTTTATTATCTGTTCTTACTACTCCAAGTCTCCAAGAGAACTTTCACTAACAATCTGCGTTCAGTCTTCTTCCCATTTTCAAAATGCGTATAATCTTTAAACTTAATCATGAGAATTTGTAATAAGAGATCAGTTGCAGGCACTTTCAGAATTTACTTAAAAGATAAAGGAAAAATAAACAATGGTGTTTCGTTATCGTTTGTTTTTAATTAGGCGTAAATGTTACCGTGTAGCTATCTAGGTCGTGATTTTTTGCGTCATACAATTGAATCATGTTAGAAATCAATGATGTATTTGAAAATATATTTCATTAGCGTCCCGATTCCAATATTTTCAAGCAAAGATTCATCCTATCACCTTGTGATTCTATTTCCTTCAAAATACAAATCACACAAATAACTTGAAATAGAAGAAAAAAACAATGAAGATTAAGAAACTTTCCTAAGAGGGTGATGATCGTCATCGTCTTCCTCACAAAACCTCTAGAGTTTCACCGTCACCAACACTAGTTTAATCAACTTCTATTAAACACCCTCCAAAGTTTTCCATATATTATACTTCGGGCCTTCCCCAAATTTTTCTTCCATTCATTCCAACTTCCAAGTTCTCACAAACACCATGAAGCTCAAAGAGCTTCATAAACCCCAAACACATTGAACTCGTTACACAAATTTACATGCAAAAAATGAAGTCACCGCCGTTCTCTGCTTCTTCTTCTTCCCTCTCCATTTTGCGTAAAGCTCGCCTCTCTCCCTACCTCTTCACCCTCCTCGCCTTCATTCTCTTCGTCGCCGTCCTCTACGGCGAGGACCTCATGTGCATTTTCAGCCAGCAGCTCGAACCCGCCGCCGACCACCAACTAGTCATCAAGCCCGGTGAGTCATCTGAAAAAACAAGAAGATTCCGACCAAGAAACAGCAGTTTCAGATTTTCAGTTGGTTTAACTGACTTGGGTTGTTTTGTTTTTTGGGCCTAGGGAAGATCAAGATGAAGAAGCTGCCGTTCTCCATTGGGAAGAGTGATCCGGAGTGCGACATCTTCACCGGAAGATGGGTTTGGGACGAGTCGAACCGGCCGCTTTACGAGGAATCCGAGTGTCCTTACATCCAGCCACAGTTGACTTGCCAAAAACATGGACGGCCGGATAAGGACTACCAGAAATGGCGGTGGCAGCCGGACGGCTGTGATCTTCCCAGGTTAGTAAAAACGTTTTCTAGATCTCAAACCAGATAAACGCATTAATTCATCGTTTTGGGAAAGTTGGGGGTCTTTTTTGTGTTAAAGACTCGGACTTCAGTCGTTTCTTCTCACCGACAAAACCAAAGACTAGAGATTTGTTGGGCTCCGGTGTTAGTGTCGTCCGGCTGGCCCGCCGGCCGGCAAGTCGTGGGTAGAGGGACAGGTGTCCTTTTGCACGATCTCTCTAGCTGGTACAAGGCAAATATAAGAGCTGCATTTATGTATGCTCTGGAGTAGAGGAACCATGTGTACCTTTGTTACATCTGTCTTGTTTGGGGACAAATTATGGAAGGGGTGTCCCTTCAAATATTTGTTTTATGTTTTGTGCCCATGATCTTTTGGAGTTTCTAATTGTCCATACCACATGAGTACATATGCATTTTGGCATTAGTGAGTTTGATACAACTATATAACATATAGGGTCCTTATTATACAGGATGTACATAGTTTAATGTACAGAAATACATGTAAAATACGTGCGGTTCTAATTCGGACATTTTGACCTGAAACTATGTGTGATTTTTCTTGTTTGTAATACACTCGTATAGTGTGTGTATTGTGAAACGTATGCATGTAATATGTCCCGATTACAAGTTTCATTTTTTTTTCCAAGGTTTATGAATGACAAATGGGAGTATTTTGGAAAATATATGTATCTGGTAGTACAATACAAGTGTTATGTGCAAATTTACCATTTAAGATGTTGGATTGTTAAGATCGAATAACTGTATCATATGTTAAATGCTTCTACCAAATTTTACAGCTTCAATGCTACTTTAATGTTGGAGACTCTACGAGGGAAGCGGATGATGTTTGTGGGAGATTCTCTGAACAGGGGTCAGTATGTTTCCATGATCTGTCTTCTCCACTCCCTTATCCCCGAGGGTGCCAAATCCATGGAAACCTTCGACTCTGATTCACGAACTGTTTTCACAGCCAAGGTGACATTTCACTGGATTTTTGTTTTCTTCTGACAAACTACTGGTCAAATGTACATTCACATCTTACTTGATTAATTTTCATCACAACTTTAGGATTACAATGCCACAATTGAGTTCTATTGGGCGCCATTTCTTCTTGAATCAAACTCGGATAATGCTGTCAACCATAGGATATCGGATAGGCTTGTCAGGAAAGGGTCCATGAATTACCATGGCAAACACTGGAAGGGGGTTGATGTATTGGTGTTCAATACCTATCTATGGTGGATGACCGGCTTGAAATTTAAGATCTTGTATATTCTTTACTCCTTCCTATGAAATCATTAAAAAAAAAAAAAAAAAAAAGATAATACTAAGAACTTTGTAAACTATCTCTAACAATGTCTAATACCTTGAGTTTTATTTTTCCAGGCAAGGGTCTTTTGAAGATGAGGTGAAAGATATTGTGGAGGTGCCAACTGCGGAGGCTTATCGTATGGCAATGAAAAGTATGCTAAGATGGGTGCGGAGGAACATGGATCGCAATAAGACAAGGGTCTTCTTCACTAGCATGTCACCTTCCCATGGAAAGTAAGTCAAATTAGCATGACTTATTGATTTTGTTACCTGTATATTTATTCTCATTCTTGCATGTGCATACACGTAGTTTGCCAAATTGTGTTGGTCATTTAGTAAATTCAATGTAAAAGTAAATTTTCTTATAATTGGAAGTTGTAGTCGAAGTTTGTACAAATCTGGGCGGAGGGCTTGGAGGCCTAATCTTTGAAGTGCTTTTGCAGGAGTATTGAGTGGGGAGGTGAACCAAATGGCAACTGTTACAACGAAACTAGTGTGATCGAAGATAAGAACTATTGGGGTTCAGATTCCCGGAAAAATATAATGGAGGTAATAGGAGAAGAATTCAGGAAGTCCAAGGTGCCCATATCATTCCTCAACATCACCCAGCTCTCGAGTTATCGCAAAGATGCACACACTTCAATCTACAAAAAGCAGTGGAGTCCATTGACTCCAGAGCAATTAGCAAACCCTGTTAGCTATGCAGATTGTGTTCATTGGTGTTTGCCTGGTCTGCAGGATACTTGGAATGAGCTTCTCTTTGCCAAAATGTTCTATCCTTGATCCTTGTAAAAGAAAAGAAAGGAGAAAAAGAAAAAAGATGCATTACAATTGAATGGTTAAACCTAACCATAACATGTCGCTGGAAGACAAAGAGAGAAGCTGTGTAAATTTGGTAGTGTGATTTTCATGGGAAATACAGGTGGGGAATGGCCATAGGAGAAAATTGATTGATATATTTTGAAGATCGTATATATTTTTTTTTTTTTGAGGGAATGAATAACTTAATTGATTAAATATCATTACAATCTTGAAAAAGTAGCATCTCCACAGATGGCGTACTTACATCAAAAATATCATTGGAATAAGAAATTAATTTGGAATAAGAAATTAATTTGGCCTCTCTAGCAAGAGAATGAGCTACCATATTGGCCTCGAGTTGAACATGGACAATTTTGACAAAATTTGCCTCAAATCTGATATCAAGAAACCAAGCTCAGAAAACTCAAGAGACTGACCTGTCACCCTTTAGACTAGTTCTAGGCAATCTGTCTCCACCACAACACGTACCAAACCATGAGATAAAGCACACTCCATAACCATTATCAATGCTAGTAACTCAGCATGTTTTGCTGAAGCCGCACACGAGAGCGAATGGCGAAAACCCCATAGGAAAGACCTATTGGCTCCCTAAACACTCCTCTAAGACCCACTTGACTAGTAGGAGAATCAAAATCTGCATCCACATTAAGTTTAATCACCCCCAACAATTTTGAAGATCGTATATGAAATGCAATCTTTTTGCTAAATGTAGGCTTTTGAAGATCTTTTGTGATTATTGTAAAGATGACCTCTGAACCCTTCATATCATCATCAATCAGACATGAGCAGTGCCCTCATAAGAATTTTCTTTTCTGTTTCAATTACCTAGATGGTAGTTTATTTAGTAATTTGCACAAATAGAAAGTTTGGTTTGGTTTGGTTCTATTTGACTATATAACATTGTAAAATTGGACATAAATCTGTTATATTTCTCATTCTATGAAAAGAAAATTCAATTACCTACACAGAGACAACCTCTTCCCAGTCAATACACCACCTCTGTTCTCTTCTATTTCTTCTTCTCCTTTTCACCTTTCTCCGTCTCATTCTTCGCCATCCTTTGGTCAGGAGTCAGGACCTTATGTACGTACAACTTCACCTCAAAGATCCAACTCGGCGCTACTACTCATCAGCACAACTTGCGAGTGCTACTACTCAAACCAAACAAAGCAAGTCTCAGGCACTCTGCATTGCGCGCGCACAGGTCTGCTGAATTCTTCCAAAGATTAAACAGATAAGCATTTGGGGCATCTCATCAATGCAAACACATCCCTTGTTCATTACTTTGCTCTTCAATCAATGTTTCCTTCTAGCACTTTTACTACATTCTTATTCCTCCTAATGCTGCTTACCAATGTTTCTTGTAAATGACATGCAATTGATAGATATGTAGAATTATTGCCATCACGTGTCCGACTTATTTACGAATACGTATCCGGCCGTATTTGATAGACTCAAGCCGTTTTTTGCCGTCTCCGGCCATACCAGCGCGTACCCCATGCTGTAGATTAAGAAAATGTTCCCGGAAACGCCAGAAACGAGTTGGAAACGCCCGGAAATTAACGCGTCCGTAAATATATATGCTGCCCTTTTCGCTGTTTCAATGCTTGCAACTGTTTCATTTCTTTTGGGCCTACAAAGTAATTTGGCCGGAGAAGTTAAACCCAACCCAAACAAGAAACGGGACCTTGTGTGCATTGGTGCTTGCCTGGCTTTCAAGATACAATGAATGATCGAGCTTCTATGCGACTTTCTTATTGTTCCACTCAAAAATGTGTGTACGTACGTAGCTAGGGTATTTTTCTAAAGTTGGAATTACTACGAAAATTCTGTTAGATGTTGAAGATTGATGTGATATATAATCGCAATTCGCAAAGATGCATGTACACTACTATCCATATTATAATCAAATTTCATTTTAAACTAAATCTTTACTAGGGTTCCTTCATGCACCTTGCTGATCATGATCTCCATCCACTTGCAATAGTATCTGCACATCAGAAAAGATACTGATTTTTCTAAGAGCCTTAGCAATTAAAGTCTTTGTTGAATTTCAATATTTACGTACGATTTTAAATGATATATTTACTAACACGAACATTAATTTAGAAATTTATTTAAGAAATACGTATTCATTCTCCCTCAATTAGATCTATATTTTGTTATGTGGTTGATCTATTCTTTATCCTTTAAATGTCGAACTATATACTGTGAATCAAAAATTCAGTAAGAAAAATAATCTCATTTCGTAAAATTAATTATACGTATTGAATCAAATAAACTTATAAAGAACAAAACAAATAAGAAGCTATATATACTAATATATGGTTAATTGTTGCATCCATAAATCTCAAGCATAAATTCGTAAGCTCCTGGTCATGCATCTTGAAAACTCAGTTGTTTACTAAGTCATTTTTGAAAACGGCAGCTAGTGATCACAACTAATGGGAAAAATTGGAACGCTTTGGACCTTGGAATTAGACGGTGGCTTCAAGAAAATTTCAGCAATGAATTAATCCAAGCTTTTGGTTTGGTCTAGTCAAATCAAACTCGTGGGTCGACACAGACTAATATAGAAGACTTTGATTTCATTTCTTACAAAACAAGAGTGGCATCAAAGACATTATAATTTTGCATCCATTTGCCAACTTGCTTAATCAAGTTGCGGAAAGATAGAACCATCTTGCATTCTTGCTTGTCACTCATCACAACAACATATCGTACACGAGGAAGAAGATAGAATATAAAAGGAGGCAGCTAGCTAGCTCAAGTTTTCTGCAACTTGTTCATTATATTGTTTTCCCCAAATCACTTATTAAAGTCAAGTTGCAATCTTTGCCGATAGCTTAGCTGGGTTTAGCCAATTTGAGTCCATCAATCGCCAAAATCAAATCACTATTTGTACAAATAATAATGCAACATATATTCAAATTCTGCGTGCATGCGCTTCCATGGGAAAATTCCAATATAGCAAGCTAGCTACATCTTAATAATTATTATTTTCCTTTCTTATAAAAAAAAATTATTATTTTTCTAATAACAAGCTAGTTGTGCCGGACTGACTGCATTCGTATATATAAATAAAACAGAAAAATCAAGTAGAAAATACACCAAATATATAACAATAATGGAGCTACGTAATGATATCATGACAAAATAGATAATATTCATGTACAAGTACATATATATGTACATTTCACATCGATCATAACTATTTGATTTCCCTCGTGAACAAGGTATAGAAGATTAAAAAAGATTGAAAGGAAGAGTGCATTTCTCCCATTAATAAGTTACTCTCCAAAATAGTACTCTCTTCCTTAAAAATATTTGTTTGTATTTTGTATATCCGTTAAAGTTTCTCTAAAATCTTACACATATAGATGTTAAAAGTTCAGAAATATGCACTGTAATTATGCCAACAATGGTAAACTGGTAAGTGAGCTAAAGTCCCATAATACACTATTTTCCTTTTCTTAATTTTTGGCCTTTGCCTTTAGAAATCTTACTTGAATATCAATGTATGTCCAGATTCAAGCAAGATGATCATTGCCCTCTTCTGTCTTTGACACTCTGCACAATATCGGTGTTCGTGCGAATCTTCACACACTTTACAGCCGTTTCTCATTGGCATTTACGTACGATTATATTCAAAAGTATACCATTCAGCTACAAATTTTCTTAATTAGGGTGCTCGATCAAATAACTAGTACTTAAATTAGTACATGCAACCCCAATGCGTACCATTTACTAGTAACTGGGGAAGTAAACGCTTATCGCAGGCTGCAGCTAGTCTGCTACTGATGAATCTCAACGCACAGACAATACATATACGCAAGTACACCAATTCAGGCAGATTGATATAGGCACAGATATATATCTCACAAAGCTAAAAAGAACCTCATGCAAACTAGGGTTGCAGTTACGTATTTGAGCGGAAACACAATGGATCGGACAGTGACGTAGCCAGACATCTCATTTAGAATGGTCAAATTTGATTAATTAAAAAAATTAATTTATTTTCAATCACTCTTTAGCAACAACACAATTTTACTTAAAAGAATGACGCAAACTTAATTTCAACAATATTTTTTTTCTATCATTATCATCTCTAATAAACTTTGGATTAGAATTTCATGCGATAAATATTGGAAAAAAATAAGATACTTTTTCTTTTGTTTGAGAGATAATGCATGTTGATGTATGGTAAACATTAATTTATTGTTTCTATATAGTAAGGTAAAAAACCTTTAACACGATTTATATTAATTGGATTAAGTATCTGAATAGTATAAATTTTTATTTCATTCCATTATTGTTGAAGAATATTTAAGACTTATTAAAAATTTATTTATGTTTATTTCTACTGATATCTAATAGAAATGAAGGCTATAGAAATGAAGGCTAATTACTTTTTCTGAAAATTTAAGAGGGTTCAATTGAACCCCATCGGAGCACAGTGAGAAAAAATCGATCTAATAGCATCTTAGTGGTAGTTAACTTACATACAGTTACAAACACACCCTTGTTCAAGAAAAGGAAGAAGATCCAAGACCAAGATCGGAAACAATAAACAAGAAAATTGAAGAGGGGATACGATATAAGATTATATTATACCATGAACGCTATGGTCAAGAAAAACAGGAAAAACATGCAGAGCCCCTATACACATACACCATTCGACAACATCTGACCATTTCCAACCTACAACGAATCTACAAATTGGAAACCAAAAAAAAAAAAGTATGAATCCTAGTGATCGATCTCGTATGAATTATTCTGCGGCTTTGCTCATACTCTCGGCGATCTGAGCCAACGACTGCAAGTTACAACGTACGATGGTATCCGCAAACACGCAGGTCTCCTCTTTCGTGTTCCCCGCCGGCACGTCGACGACGTACGACTCCACGACTACGGTTCCGGTGCCGTTCGAAGAAGCGTGTAGTGTCGTGACGGAGCGGTAGTTCCTCAGGCGGTGGTCCCCGCCGACGACGCTGAAGCTGAGCACGTGACGCTCGTCGTCCAGAATCTCGAGTCTCTCGGTGCTGGAGGCCGCGGGGAGGCCCGACACCACGAGCACCTCCCGGAGCGTGCCGACCTTGGCGGGGTCTTCGCCAATGACGTGGCAGCTCTTGAGGAAGTGCTTGTAGGCTTGTGGGTTGTCGAAGCGGCGCACGACGGACCACACGGAAGGGACGGGGGCGTCAATGTTCTGCACCACCACGGAGCAGCACTGGTTCGGCAAGGCCATGGCCGAGTGCGCGTGGTGGACGGCGACGGAGTCCGGTATGTTGACGGCGCGAGGGGAAAGAGGAAGGACCTGGCGGGTGACGGCTTGGGACTGTTTGTGGCTGATGGCCGCGGCCGCCGCGGTTGTTATTGGGTTAGGGGAGTTGATTCTCTGGAGCTGAACTGAGGAAGGCATTTGCGCCGATCCGACTCGCTCGATCTATGAAGCTGGGGTGTTTATGGACAAAGCTTCGTTTTAGGGTTAATGGGGGAGAGAGATATATATGATCATGGAATGGTGGTGGTGGGAGAGAAAGAGAAGAGAGGAAGAGAAGGAGAGTGGATTTATGTGGGTTTAATAATGGTGGTGTTGTAGCTTTGAGTTGGTTCGTTCCGCTCCACTTGGATTAGTTTTGATGGCTTTGTTTCCTCGGACAGAGAAAGATGATCACAGAGCTTACGCCGGACGAGCAAGTGGATCCTCAACTTGCTGCTATCCTTCCCCCTCATTTTGGACTTTGTGTATGTTTAGCTTAATTATCTCTCTTTTTCTCCAACTATGCCAATCTCTTTCCTTTTCGTTATTTAAATGTAAAATTTCAAAAATGATGGTTGGTGAAAATGGTAAACAAGCGCGGGAGTGGATTTCACACACAAATGTAAACTTGCACCATTAATGTGTAAGTCATAACCATTAAAGATATAAAGGTAGCATGCTAAATAATTTTATTTTATTAATTCATTTATTTCATTTTTATTTTTGATCTGATCAGATTAACCATCCATAATAAAAGAAGATTTTCTTCGATCTCGTGTCCTCACCTCCTGCGTTGCAAACACCTAGCTATACTAGATTTTAAGGTCACATAGATGGCTGGTTTGGATTAAATAAAAAACTAAAATTATTACGTATTTATTGCTCGATTCATTTACACGTTTGACGTGTTCTTGAACCAATGCAATGGAGCTTTAATTTCCTTGACATGCGCTATGAGCAACAAAACTAATTCACCTTCAATTGGTTAAGTTTATGTCGGAAGAGGATAGTGCTTGAAGTAATGGAGCAGTAATTTCCTCGACATGCACTATGGCTAAAAGATACTACGCGATGAAACTAATAACTTACCTTTAATTTGTGCAAAATTACGGTACAATGTCTATCATCGAGACATCGACTTTGCCTTTATGGAAATTCATAGTCAACATATCAATGTAAACAAAGGGAGCCCTTCTAGTGAGGACTTTTAAGTTGAGGATCAGTTTGAAGACTTTTCGGTTTATGGTTTAAAAGGCTCATTTTTCGATCATATTTTGACATCTTATCCGTTCAGTTTTTAGGTTTATATGAGTAGATCATTTCTACAAATTTTCAGCCAAATTGGTGTTCGTTAATATAACAAACTAGATCAAATTAATAGACGAACTAAAACTGTCAAATATGAACCGTTCAAGTTCATAATTGATAAATCACACTTATGAATATCTTAACAATTTTCAATATAGCTGAAAATTTGGAGAAATGATCTACTCATAAATACCTATAAACTAAACGGTAAAGATGTAGATATAAGATTGAAATGTTGGATAAGCTGAAAAGTCCTCACCAAATCCTCAACTTAAGGGTCCTCACTAGAAGAGCTTGTTGTAAACAAAACCCCTAGCTTTCTTCCTAAAAACCCTAGCTTTAGGCGAAATTCATAGTCAACACACTACATTTAGTAGTAATTGCATACTCTCCCTATTCTATAATTTCATTGTTTAAAAGATAAGCATAAGTCAAAATAATCCAAATTAAACGAAGATCAATGAGAAGTTTGGATATTCTTCCTTTACTAATTCATTCGACCTTCTCCAAAATCCATTATTAGTGTACTAATGACGCGTTTACTTACATGAAATGGAATTGAAAAGTGAAGAAATGACTCTAGCATATGATAAGCCTAAAATAGACTTATAAAATAACCCTGCAATCACAATTAAGTTATCGATGGTAGTATAGAAAAGTAGGGTGTCTCCCGCAGAGGATTGTGACTTAACAATTGCAAATATGACTCTGAAAAACTGAACAGACACCAGACAAAGACGAAAATAAAACCTATAGCTAGACCCAACTAAAAATTACGAAATTAAATCTGGAGAAACTAGACACACTGACGAAGACACACACAAAATTTGGGGGAAAAATGTGTAGTTTTGCTATGCTAAAAAAATTCAGAAATATGACGGACAGAATGCTCAAAAACAGAAAACTAAATTTGGGGATTTTGGTTTTGGAAATCAAATAACAAAAACTAGTTAGGAACTACTCCTCACCACTAGACAATGATTACACCTATGATGTGTTTACTAACATGTTCAATTCATTCGGATATCCTTACTCAAGCTAAGCCAATGATGTGTTGAACTTAACTTATCAATCTTTCTTACTTGGTATGTTAAGAGAATGATGTTTTCAACTTAACTTAGCATCTAAAATGGAGCCTAGAGTAATGTTCTCGCATAGCTCTCACCTAGAAGTCATTAAGGTCTAAAAGATTATGAATAAGGCTAGACAATGTCGGTACTGATGTTGTCCTAATCTACCTAGACATTGATTTATATGAATGGGCTCAAGTCACTCACTCGCTACTCTAGAATGCAAGTAGACATGATGATCATACAAAACATTCATAGCTTTACAACCTAGCATGCATACTAATGTTGGCCACCATCAATAAACATACAAAGTTGATCAATGATATAACGATAAACCAATGAATATCCGAAATCCATGGAACAAATTAAATAAACGCCAACTTCATAGTTACACCATGTCTAGGGCTTGGAAGCAGCCCCTAACTAAGGGAAGATTAGTTACTCATCATCTTTGAAAGCACACCAGAGAATTTCATAAGATTCGGGAAGAAAAGAAAATACGAAAGATGAAAAACAAGGGAAAAAATCGATTTTCTGAGTCGAGAGATCCATCTCTTCTGGGCTCTGAACTTTACTTCTTCTCCTTGAGTTCTTGATGGCTCCCTCTTCCCATATGATGGCTTAGAAAAACATTATGGTATTAGGGTTTTGCCTTAAATAGTCTCCAAGTCTTCAAAGCTTCCTTTTCAAACTATGTTTCCTTCTTTGATTAGAATCCATGTTGGGCTATCTTTTGAATGTCTTCCATATATACTCTGGGCTTGGCTTTTGGGCAAATTATATTAATGATGTCACTCTTCAAAATCGTGCAAAAACCCCCAAGAAATCTTCTCAGAATCCAGCCCAAACACTGCCTCGAACTTGACTGCTGCACAGCTTTTCCGGAACTGCTGATTTTCTGTCCAACTTGGACGCTTCATAACTCCATGATTTCATCACCGATTTGGATGATTCTTGAGTCCAAATTGATCTACAAACGCACCTCTACAAATCTGGGCAGTAATCTCAGTGAAAACATTCTCGGAACCTCATGGAAATAGGCCTTGAAAACGGAGAAAATAAGCATAAACCAGTTTTCAGCTTTTTGCGTTTACAGCTTCTATTTTGGTGAAGTGGTTCCATCGCCTTTCCTTGATATTTTTGACCATGTGAATGATCAAACTCTATCCTTGACATCTCTACTTCGTATTGGAAGCCTTGCTCGCATCAGTTGAACACATATTTGCATTATCTTACTCCACGAAGTACCTAAGAAAATAACAAAGTTAAAACAATATTTTTAAAGGAAAATAGCTAAGTTAAATGCAAAGGTTAAACTATAAAATCATCGCATTTTATGCTCTTATCAGCATAGGAGAATTTCAGCGTTTACTTACACATAATGGAATCGAAATGAGTGTGGGTCCCACCTCCTAATAAAAAATCGATTTCTTGACAACCCTGAATTGTAATACCAAAGGGGGAGGTGGGATTAAGAATGATATCATCATGAATGAACTTTTATTCCGAAAATACCCTCTTTAATTTTATTATGCTAATAATATTGAGGAATTTGTTTAAGATGCTAATAATTTCAATTTTTTCTTAAAGGCTGCTTTTTATATGCTAATAATATAGTATATGTGGAAGTTGTTTAATTTTTTTTTTGTATTTATAAAATTGCTTACTTGATTTAAATATAATATTATTAAAATGTATAAGCGTATGATGCCTTAATTTTATTGTTCAACCCTTGGAACTTGCGGTTTGAGATACACCCAAAATGCTAGTACTAGGTCCATGGTTTATTAAGAAAGTTTATGCAAGGACGAGATTGCAATATACACAAGCGCACATGTAGTCTCTGTATTATATTATTAATACGTAACCACATGATTACAATCAATACACTGAATAGAAATACCCTTTGGTTTGTTGATTATACATAACTTCTCAACTGAGACAATCAAAACGACAAACAAAACTAGATCAACATATAAGAAAAAAATAATGTTGAGAGTGATCGAAATGTGTAGCTTATTTTTTCATGGGTAGTTTAGTAATTAAAATAGTAATTAATTACATTCATGTTCTAATTTCATGTGGTAAATAAATAGCTCAATGAAATTGAAATCTCCACATACTATTCCATTCTGTCTCCCATTCCTTCTGTCTTTCATTCCTGATGAATTTCATTCCAAGTAAGTAAACGTGTCATAAGAGAAATTCGTCCGAATGATATATAAAATTTTGCTCCTTATAAACTCATATTTCCATCCCGACCTAAGATTTGTATATATAGTCATTAAGATTACTAATTTACCCTCAGACCAAAAAAAAAGATAACCAATTTACCCTTAAATTTTTTTTCTTAGGGGGGTGTATTGTATATGGAATTAGTGGAAGTTTTAAAAAAATCTATGGAATTTGAAAGTCTAGGTGTATTCAATACAGATTTTTAAAAATCAATCAAAGTCTGAGTGTATTCAACTAGATTTTAAAAAATCATTATGAATTCCACCAAAGTTCAGGGGTATTCAATTAAGACTTTTTAAAATGAATAGAAGTTCAGATGTATCCAAAATATCATTCATACTTATGGAATTAATAACTCATGGATAATTATGGACTTTGTAGTGTAAATTACACACACCAAACTCTAATATTTTTCCATCCACTAGAGCAAAGATTTAGAAAATTCTAAGACAGACTTTCTCTTTACATGTGAATAGGTTGATCCTACGATACATCATTTTTTTTTTATAATATTTTGTGTTATCAACGTTCTATTCTACCTATTCTTTTCAATATTTTTTGAATGTTAACATTTTGTTGTCTTTCAATTGTAATGCTTGGAACCCTCGATAACCTAAATATTATCTACTAACTCTTGATATTAGAACCACATGATTATATTATTATATTTGCGTACATGAATTAAACTTGTGAACATCTAATATCCCACTTTAGAACATGTGTCTTTGGTTTACGTACAAGTATGCGTGTTGTTAAGTTACTATAATCTTTTTTGTTACCTATGTTTATGTATTTCAATCAAATATTACATACAATATACATCGAAATTAGATAGATGAGCACTAAACTTATAATCGGTGTCATTATGTGTTTGTCATTGCATCTTTATTTATTTATTTTCTTTCCTGTAACTCTGTAAGTATTGAGAAATCTACATAAGTCATTCATATGAAATCTGTAGATTTCAAAAATCAGTGAAAGTATGTGATTAAAAATCGATGGTTTTAAGAAATCAGTGAAAGTCTATGAACTTTTCAAAGAGTCAGTTAATTAAAATAAGTCTGTATGAATCCAATACAATACACCCCCCTTAGTTTTTCTTCTTTGTTTTCATATTCCAATTTTTTTTTTTTTTTGGCTTTTTATATTTTTAGAAATGTAGAAAAAAAATTCATCGTTACTTTTTCTTTGCTAAGAATCAGTTCTTCATCTCAATCATCCTTGAATGTCAACGACAACAACAAAATCTTTGAGTGTCAGCGGAAACAACAAAGATTAAACTTCTGTATATTTCCCCTCTTCAATTTTATAAAGACCAACCCAAATTATCAAATTTCAAAACCTCTTCTAATATTTATTGAATATGAAAACAAATAAAACTAAGAAAAAAAAGAGAACTTAAGGGTAAATTGGTCATCTTAATGACTATATATACTAATATTAGATCGGGATAGAAACCTGAGATACCGTTTTAATATTTTAAAAACTTGATATACCAAAGTTTATAAGGAACAAAAGTTCGTATACCATTCAGACGAATTTCTCTTACACTAATTAATCTCTGAGCTTAGAAAACAATTGAGCTGTCTCAAACATTTTTCTGCAAAACTTATATATATGTAAATAGCTAGATACTTATCAAGTTATCATGACAATATTTTGGTGCCTTTTGACTTATCAGCGCCATTGTGGTTGTCTATATGACATTTATATGTATAGTTCGTCGTCTTGTTTAAACTTGTATAGCTTAGTTTAAACTTTTAGGAGTTTCCACCAAACAAACAGATTCTTGAATTCCGACTATCCACTACTCGACATTCGTATATATTGACTGTCAGAAAATCTCATCGATTAATTAATCAAATTATCTAACATGCATAACATTGTCCACTTGCTATTAATAACAACATTTTCCCCAATTTGATTAAATTATCCACAAACAACTTTTAATGTATAATAGTTAATTAGCCGCTTAATGTGTATATATGGATTTGACGACTTGAAGATTGTCGAGGGTCATATCAGAACGTTTCATCTTCTTGATCATCAAAAATAAATTAGGATTTAACTCAGGTTAACGTCGACGAGATTCAAACCTGATTAGACAGGTTCCACATCAAGACTCTTACCAACTCGACCAACTATAATGGTTGGCTAGATTAGTAATATATGTACTCTTCGTTCTTCAAGCCTTCAACTGGGTTCTATTTTATTACCCGGAACAACTTCCGCTTTCTCTCATCTTCGCAGTACGTAGTTTGAATTTACTTTACAATCTTTCCGCGTGATTCCCTCAACTTGAACTTTCCTTTTCGTCCTTGCTCGGTTTTTCTAATTCCACCAGCCTTCACCAACTTGATCGTTTTCAAAGTTGGAACCCACTCCTTTCACATGCATTTGGATTTGGTACTCTCCCAACTACACCCTTTGCTTGATGCCTTTAGCTTTGCAGTAGGTAAATTCTTTTCAAGTTTGAAGAGTACTAGGGTAGGGTGGCGTTGATCAAACTCAAGTTGGTATTTCATATGTTTTCACAAAGCGAGACATGGAAAATGGATGTGAAATTCACCCTCTTTAAATTTTAATTTAAATTCTCACCTTTTATTTTCAATCATTATTTTCATACAAAAAGACAAAAGTTAAGTTACTAAGGACAAAATTTAAGTTACCAAAAATAGAAAGTGGGAGTGTAGATTACAATTTGGAGAGTATGAATTGTGAATTTCACTTCCCATGGAAAACCGTATTATATATATATATATATACACACACACACACACACAATCCCTATCCAGAGCGAAGCTTTGCTCTGGAATTAACGTGCGAATGTTCTTATTTGACTCACTTTTCGGTCATATTTTTCAATCATACCCGGTCAGTGTCTAGATACAATACATATCGTATGATCATCCTTACAAAGTTTCATTCAGTTTGGTGATCGTTTGCACACCAAATCAGATAAAATAAATCAATAGAACAAAATCTGTCCAAGTAGAACCGTTGGAGTAAATCATGATTATGGAGGCTTAAACAGTCACCAAATTGGATGAAACTTTGTAAGAATGATCATACGATATGTATCTAGACACTGACCAGGTATGATCGAAAAATATGACTGAAAAGTGAGTCAAATAAGAACATTCGCACTTTAATTCCAGAGCGAAGCTTCGCTCTGGATATAAATATATATATACAGTCTTTCTCAGCTGCAGACGTCCGCATTTATTCTTACGGTGCAACTTTCCACTTTACACTCACTTTTCAATCGAATTTAGATACTAATGTATAGATCATCTTTGCAAAATTTCAGCTAATTTTGGTTATCATTAAGGCAGAAATACGGACATCCGCACCTTAATGATTATCAAATTGGATGAAACTTGACAGAATTGATCTATACATTATGTTCTAAAAAATGAACGGTGGAGATGTAGATACATGACCGAAAAGTGAGCCAAAAATGACCTTCACATTTTAATTTCAAAATAAAGCTTCGCTTTGGATAAAAACTGTATATACATACACCCCCTCTTTTAATTTGATCCGGGTTAGGTTTAAAATGCAAGTAGAATAGACGTTTACAGAACAGAGATCAACGAGGTAAAAATTTCAGTTGAAAATTATAACAGAGCGGTCGATGATGTAACAGATGTTAGAAAGGATGTTAGTAATAATTTCAATATCGTTAATTACCGTACTATTCTCCGTTCAGCTGTTCCATTTTTGAGGCATGCATGGTTAAAAGATAGGTCAGGAAGGTAACAATGTAGTGATCGAAAATGCATAGAAACTTCGACTACTTTTCGAAATGAAATCTTAAACACCGTACCATTTCAGGGTGATCAAAGGAATGCTTCTGCTGTTATATTACATTATCCTGAGCGATGACCACTGCATGCTGTGTAATCAGGAAGCTCTTATGCAGCAATCTAACCACCTCTTGGATGGGGTTAAGCATAATCAGATCATGAAAAAGAAAAAGGAAAGGAAGAAGCTATTCAGATTAACACTTTCGTTATGACATTAAAGCATCAGCACTTATATAATGCATGCAGTTATGCCAGAACTTTGGTAAGTTTTGAACCAAATTTTCATCCCAAACTTACCCACCCCCATCAACTTTCTTCGGCTACGGCTAACTTGTGTGCCAATATATCTACTGATATCCATACCTTAAGTTCTAGCAGACCAGGTATATTACAATAACAGCATACACTTCATAACTATCACCCATTATCTTGATGAAAACTACAACAACACAAGTTCAACCAAAATAAAACTTGAAAAGATGAGAACACTGGAAATTGAAGAAAGTTGTTTGTGCAAACTGCAAAGACCTGGGTTTTGAACTCATATTATGCAACTTTGTCCTGTCTTGACATTAGGCAGGTTCTTTTTCGGATTAGCTTGTTTATCCCAACAGGAGTCATTAGCTGCTTTCAACTCCAAATGTGCAGTACTTCTTGTTATAACTGTTGCAGTATTCCTGTAACACTTTCTGCCGTACGTGGTGATGCCTACACATAAACATAAAGTAATTCATGAGAATCAATTATACATTAGCTAGTATATATACAATGTTTAACATTCTTTTTTTCCTCATCCCCCTAGGAAAAGTTCTCACTTAGAATCTAACCCAACCTTGACCCATGTCTATTGTTCTTCACATACTATTTTGATTAAAATCAAATTTAAAAGTTAATATGCAACAGGGAAATTGACACAGAAACAAGGCGAGAATAGCTGGAAGGGTTTTGAGCAGTCCTTACCTCTACGAAGTATGTGTTGAAGCCTTTTCATTTTTCATGATCATATGGAATGCCTTACTCTTATCTTCACCCACCATCTCCCTCAATATATCATCTTCAATCTTCTCAGCTTGCCAGCGAGAAGGATCCTCCACAAATGCCTCACTGAATATCATGCTGGATACCCACTCTTTCCATGTAGTCCTTCTGTACTTGTCTTCTTCGAGTGTTCCTGTCGCCAATAGCTGATAAACATACACAACCTTTTGCTGACCAGGCCTAAAAGCTCGTGCTATAGCTTGCTTCGTCTTGGAAGGGTTCCATTCAGAGTCCAATAAGATAACCCGAGATGCAGCTGTCAGACTAATGCCTTCAGCACAAGCTGTGATAGATGCAAGCAGAACCCTTGAGGCTCCACCTGGTTCTTCAAATTTGTCCATAACCTTTCCACGTTCAAATAACTCAAGATCCCCGGTCAGAACCAAAACTTCTCTGCCTCGCTCCCAGTGAAAGACTCTCTCAAACAATTCTAGAAAGAGTTTCACAGGTGCAATGTTGTGGCAGAAGATCAAAACCTTTTCTTTTCGAGTAACACGGTAAACCAGGTTCAAAACAACTTGACTTTGGACCCTTTGTGCAAATCATACTTGTATTGCTCAAGTGCCAACAGTTCTTCAGGACTAAAGAACTTATCAGCACAAGCTGCAGTTTTGATTAGCCAAGGATGTATTGATCCAAGGGTGATCAGAAGTTCTAGTTCCAAGGGATACCCTTTGTACGTGGCCATTATTTGTTGCAGTCTATCCAAAATCACTTGTTGAATGTCAGTGGTGTTCATCAACAAGGTGTAAATCTGTAGACCAGGAAGGGTGTCTGAATTCCCACCTTCATACACATCTATAAATCTGTTTGTTATCTTTCTCAGCTTGTTGAGACCTTCAATCCTCTGATCTTCCCCTTCATTTGAATCAATTTTCTTGGCAATTTTATCCAAGAACAACTTTCTGGCTCGAGCTTCCATCAAATGGCGTGCTTTGTCTTTCAGTGCCTTCTTTTTCCTTCTGTATTTTGGGTCCAATGCCTTCAAAACTTCATTCACAAACTTCGGCCTTGCTAAACAAAGTGTGTTGAAGTATTCACAGAAATTGTTCTGAAACAAAGTACCTGAAAGCAATATTCTCAAGTCCGTTTCAACTTTCATCAATCCCTTCCTCAACCTTGATTTGGTACTTCTGGGGTTGTGCCCTTCATCTAGAACTAGGATCCCTGGACTTTCCCTCAGCACTTGAGCCATAAATCTTCTGTGGACAAACTTCGAATCTTCACGCATCAATGTTAGGAAAGAAGTATACCCCATGACAAGTACGCTAGGTTGTGCATGCCACTTCTGTATTTTTTCTAGGCAATCGAGAACATGCATCACATCATCAGTTGGCTTCGGGCCTCTTGTATAGCTTGCTGAGTTATTCCTGAACACTCGATAGGTTCTACGACCGTGAATTAGATAAACAGGAATAGGAATGTTCCATTTAATGAATTCCTTGTACCAGGTGTAGAGTGTTGTCTTTGGAGCAAGGACTAAAGGTCGTTTCCCAGGGAACAACTTCAGGTAGCTAACAAGAAATGCAATGATCAAGAAAGTTTTCCCAGCTCCAGGAGTATGAGATATAACACAGCCACCATTTTTCTTGGATTTCTTTTCCATCAATGCTGGTTCCATAGATCCTGCAATATTCTTCCATAAAAATTCAAAAGCCTTTTTCTGGTGGAATAGCAGTTTCTTTCTAAGTTCAGGAATTAAAGCCCAAACATTTTCATTTTCTTCTGGAACAGGCTCATCCACAGGTATATCACGTTTGTGGAAGAAATTGAATTGCTCATATTCAGCTCTTTTAGGATCTGGATCTTCTTCATCTGGTTTTTTATCATCTGTGAACCCACATGGGTTTCGCACCTAAAGATATTAGCAAGAAATTAGGTGCAGTTGATAATATTGCAAACAGATCTGCCTAAATGAAACTCCTCATCGGAAAAAAAAAAAAAACTGAAACTCAAAATTCTGTCATACAAATTGAGCATAGAGCACATAGAGCAGAACAAGGAATGTGACATAAACATTGCATGCAAGTCTCTACATCGACTTACAAAAGGGGGTGTAACATGTCTGATTTCAGTCTTCACAAAGCCACATATAATGCACTTAAGCCCAATTTCTTCATCCAAAGTGAACTCATGCTTGCAACCTGGACCTGAATTTTGTGTAAAGTTACCTGAAGTCGCACCATTTGATTCCTGAAAAGTAGATTCAGCAGTTCAAATGTATTAATCATTGTGCAGTAAGAGAACTTCCCCAAAGAATACATAATTTAATATTTTTGTTCAAATTTTGATGATAAAGCTACTGAAAATTAGATGCCAGTGAAAATCCTAAAATGATACCTCATCACCTAGAAGATAACATGATGCCAATACTAAATCAAATTCTTTCCACAGCCTATCCTCCTCAGACATTTCCTCCTCCTGCTCATCTTCTGGCATTTCAGTTTCGTCCTTTTGGTCAAAATTCTTTTTTTCCTTGAAATTTTTCCACTGGTCCATAATGTTTGGTTCTTGCTTGTTTGAGCAATCCATGTCTTTCAAGAACTTATTTATCAGCTCCTTGTATGCACCTGCATTTAAGGATCTCTTTGAATAAGCTCCAGTATACCGATCTGTCCTTTTTGATCGTATAGGGGGATGATGATATGCGTTATGATAGCCTCTTCTCTGAAATCTGCTAGAGGATGCACCTCCATCCCATTTTGTATGAACATCCATGTCTTCCAAGCCAGCAATTTTGTTTCTTTTCGGTTTCTGTGCTTTAGAATCACTGAAACGATAATAATGCTTGGTAGAAAATTCACCACTGTCTTTTGAACGATTTGCAGGACCATTTGCTTTTGGAGGAAAGCCATTAGCATTTGGAGGAAAGTTTCCAAGATCACATTTGACAGACGCAGGAACAATGGCTAGTTGATCAGCTTGACGTTTCTTTGTCTTATTTTTAGCCACACCTGATTTCACTTTCATCCACTTAACCTTGCTTTCTTTGCATTCAAATAGATCATCATTGTCACTGGAGTTTGATCGCTTCCTCTTAGAATCAGTGTTTTGTTCTGCCTCAGTACTATCCTCTTCCAAAGAGGTGCTTGTCTTCTTACGAAAAAGGTATGATAGTGGTAAGTACAACTCGTCATCAGAATCATCTCGTGATTGATCTATCTTATATGGCCTGCTACGAATGGGGCCTATTTGTATCTCAGAGGGAGCATCACATGCAAGGAAACGATCAGGTTGTGTCTTTCGACGCTTGGAACGCCGCAATTCTGGAAAATCAGAAGTTGGAGATGGTCTTTCTTCATGCATGTCACAAGCAGGATCACCCCCAGTAGAATCATCTGGAACCAACTGAAGTATTATAGGTACTGGGATCCCATTTTCTACTCCGAAATTCACAGCTTTAAAAGAGTTTCCAGAGTCTGATGGAGTTGTGTCATCATAACCACTAAAAATTTGATACACAATCTTGTTCTGCACTGATCTTACATCAAATACAATCTGCTTCAAGGAAGATGTAACAAGCAACCATGACAGGTCGGATAAGAATTTCCCCAATAGCAATTTAGTGTTTGGCAGAGTAGAGCAGTCCACAGAGCGATCCCAACGGTAGTACTGATTTCTACAAGAATTCCTGTCAAGCCTTTGTAAAATGAAAACCTGATCAATTCCAATAACTTCAGTTTCTTTTTTGAGTGTTGCTCTCTCTGAACCTAGAGGTCCTTGGTTAACATAAAAGTTGACATGAAATCGGCATGAGCATTGAGAGTCATGAGGCCCCCTTTCAATAGAACTTATTCTAGCATCAACATAAATCTGCATCAGAAAGAGCACCTGTTACTCAGAATCAAAAATCTACACCTAACTGTTATAAGATATGGTAAGACTATTATCTTTTCTTTCTTTTTTGGTTCACCCTCTCCATATGATACATGCAGGGTCTTCCTCTGAGGTAATGTTGGTTATTGGTATTATTTTGCTCTGATGATATATCATGTAAGGATTAGGGATGTTTGAAATTAGACTGCTACTCACCGCATCTCGCCTTTTCTCATCCGAACTCTCTGTATGATCAGAGTTTGAAAGCACACAAATATCAACACTGGGTCTCAACAAGCAAAGGCAATCATATAAAGTTGCTCTTCTTGATCTTACTCGTAGGTTGGCAAATGGACCTTTATCCTGAATCACACAGGGATGGTCTACATATTTCATGTTCATAGTTCCATTGCTAAGTCTTAGAAGTTCCACGCCTTTCCATGATCCACAGCAAAGAGCCTCAAAGGCTGCCAAGGTAAAGATTGATTGTAAGATTTATGATAAGATCATAAGAATGTTACAAGATACAACTCCTAAAAATCAAATGTTTCACCGGAAGTGGAATTATGATAACATAAAAGCATGAGCTAGTGTCTAAGAGAGAAAAGAATTGAAACAAGCGGCCATTACCCTTGCATAAACTAAAACTGACATGCATCAAGAGCTGTGTTCTTAAATTATTTCAAAATCTAACTAATAAGAAATCATTCCCCTTTCTTCACAAGAAAATTCATTTCTTTTAGAAAGAACGACTGGTTGCTAGCTATTGATGAGTATTGGCGGCAATGTGGGTCCCAACATTATCTCCGCGCTTAAGGCTAGAAGTCGATACGTGCCCGTGGGCGTTGGACTATAGTAGTGTTCATGATGGAATATACGAAAATTTGATTCTCATAACTTTATGCTTTTGAGCCTAGTGTTAGAAACAAAAATGACTAGACATTAACAGACATTTCATTAACCCTGAGATAAGTTACTTTGCATAAGAAAAGCTTAACCAGTCAAATGAATTCATTTGAAACAATGAGATCACATTGAATATTGTGGTTTTAACCTGGTTCTTGCTGAATTCCCCAGAATTCTCGACAAGCGTATTACTTATTATAGGAATTCAATTTGGAAAGGAAACAAAAACTGCGCAATTAAAAGAAAAATGCAGACAGATGCTTACGATGAGCATCAAATGGATGCTTAGCTCGATACAGATGCCTCTTTATCTTCATTCTGATGTCAAGCCTCCCGTATCCGCAACACAACGCCAATCACTATTGACTAATACTGCACCCTTCAAACATCAAAACCTCGCATTATTATGCTTGCCAGCTTTCAAAATAGGTTCACAGTTACGTTACTACTTGCAGATATCTAGGTCACACAGTTACAACAGCATATCCAACATAATTATAGTGAAGAAGTATTTTCCTTTTTCACTATTATTTGCTCTATAATCTAACAATCCAACGGTCGTAAAGATTTTTATTATAAAGTCCATGAAAAAAGGGAAAATGATCGACTTTCAAAACGTAAAAACAATTCTTTTTTCATTTTACCCAAAAGTAAAATAATTCAGTCAAATAATTGGAGAGAGAAAAGAGATCCTCTACAATTACATAGTAGATGCCAGTATTAAGAAATGACAACCCTACCTTTACATGCAACAAAAGTTAAAAAAAAAAAAAAAAAAAAAGTAAACTTTGTTTCTTCATGTGGTGGAAAAAAAAACGCAAGCTCTGCAGACTTCCCCGAAAACAAGAGAAGTAGAGAACCAAAACAGTCATAAACTCATAAACAACCATAGACCAAAAACTACAAATCACCACTAAGTCACTAACATATTACATATCTGAAATGAACACAAAACCAATCAAACTCAAACCCAGTTCCTGATCACGATTCCTCTCCAAAAACCAAACACAAACAAATAGCTTTATAGCTTTTATCAGCAAGTAAACGAATAAGAAAACGTACTCCGAAACAAAATCAAGCTGGACTCAAAGCTTCATGGCCCCAAAGGGTACACGATAATATGAGGAGTTGATGATCGGAGCTATGATTGTTCCGGCACCGGAGCTCAAAGCAGACATGTTGCGATGAAGATGGAGAATCATTTACACAGTGATAGTGGGCATTGGAGTGAGAAAGAGAGAGAGAGTGATGAAATTGACAGTGGTGGAGAAATCCATATATTAAAAGTCGAGTCTGAAAAAAGGGGTGCCTTGAAATTCGGGTTTTGCTGTTTTTTTGCATGAAACGCAAAAAGGGGCGGGTCGGGGCAGTGGGGTGTAAATAATGGACGTCGGGGAGGGCGGTCTGGGGGATGGTAAGTAGATCGGACGGCTGTGGTTGAGGTGAGTGGGGGAGTCATGTCAGTGGTGACGGAAACGATGACAATGAATTCGCAACAAACTCTCACACGAGGTTGTTGGTCGCGAAATGCATTTGGTCAAGTATTTGACCGGGTCATGGCCCAAAAGCAAATACATCCGTTTGGTTTTTTCAAAAAGCACAAGAGCTTCGGTCCGGCCCAGACCAAAACACTGATTATTATCACCCACCGAAAGTGCGAGTTAAATTTCTTGAAACCCAAACGCAATATTTTGGTCCTCGTTAACTTTTATAGGAAACTACGAGAAAGTGAAATTTACATACCATCAATTGCAATCCACACATTGTAAAACAAATACAGGTTATTTTTGTTGCCGTTTGCTTATTAGTGAAAACATAAAATATTGGTGCACATTTCAAAAAAAAATTAAAATGGGGAAGCAAAATCAAATCTTTAAAAAAATGTGCTTAAACTTCAACAACTTCCTCATTTTAGAGATTTCGGCATTTATTACTATAAAAAAATATTCTACATCATCTTTAATTATAGGAAAATGCCCATTTAGTAGAACCCTTCATTACTCATTCCAATGACAATCTTTTCTATGAGTCTATTTGAATGAAAGTAAACTTTTTTTGTGCCCAAATAGCCAAATCTTTACTAAAGTCTTAACAAACTATATTATTTTAATAATAATATAGCCCCCACCCACTTCAACATGAAAAGACTTGGCCGAACGTTGGACTCTGGTCACCGCCACCGGCTGCCGGACTCCGGTCACCGGAATTTTCCCGACCGTCGGACTCCGATCACCGGATTTTCCCCTGTAACTAGTTACTCTGACCCCCAATAACCAGTTAATGACTCCTAATAACCAGTTACTGAAACCCCTTAATCAGTTTCTGACCCCAGTAACCAGTTACTAACACCCAGTAACCAGTTACTGACACCCACTAACCAGTTAATGACTCCTAATACCAGTTACTGATCTCCAGTAACCAGTTACTGGTACTGACACCCAATAACCAGTTACTGACACTCAAATACCAGTTAATGACTCCTAATAATCAGTTACTGATCCTTAATAACCAGTTACTGACACCCAGTAACCAGTTACTGACACCCAGTAACCAGTTACTGACCCCCAGTAACCAGTTACTGACCAGTTAATGACTCCTAATAACCAGTTACTGACCCCCAGTAACCAATTCACCCAGTAACCAGCTACTGACCTCTAGTAACCAGTTACTGACACTTAATAATTGCTTACTGACACCCAATAATCACTTAGTGGCCCTTAATAATCAGATTACAAACCTCAAATAACAACTTACTGACCCCGATAATCAAGTTACAGACCACAATAATCAAGTTACAGACCACAAGCCGTTACTTTTAATGATAAAGTTACCATTGTAATAAAATCACGCTTTTAAGAAAGACAATTCACACAGATGTTGAAAGTTCTAGTGTTATCTGTATCAACTACTTTGAAATCTGAAGCTAAGTCTACAAGGCAAAATGTTCATGCACATAGAGATCACAATATTGTGTAAGCATAGTATATACTCATGTATATGTGGAGCCAAATTATACATTTTGTCACATTCCCGACCCTTAAATCTTTACCTTATTTACTAGCTTGGTTATAATAAGAATTTTTACTGTCTCCGGCATTGAGATATAGTTTAATTGATCCCTAGAGGGGTTTTGGGGGGACGATTATTTCGGAGAGTTATTCGTAAGAGAAAAATTGTTGACGGTAAAAATGGTGAATTTTAGCTAGTAAAATGTAATTTTTATTAGGGTATTTTATTTTGGGGGTCCAAATTTGTGGAGTTGGGTATTTTTTTGGTGTTGGGCCGGGTTGGTGAGTGAGGCCCAAACCCCATTTTTGTCTCCTCTCTTTTTCTTTTCTTCTTCTCTCTTTTTCTTTTCCTTCTCTCCCTGACCCTTTCTCTTTCTCTTTGGGGGTGCCGGAAATTTCCCGAGCCAGTCACTGTCGTCCGGCCAAGCAGGGACGCCGCACCACTCCAGCACGGTCTGTCGTCCTCTCCGCCGCCTTCCTGCTGGTGAGCGGCGCTGCAACCCCGCAGAACGGAGGAAGTCCTCTTTGGAAGCCGATTGTCTTCTCACCGAACTCCCTCCTCCGGCCACCAATCGGGAAAGCTTGGTACGGTTTTGTAGCTCTCCTCCTGTGAAGTACCCCTCCAAAAGGCTCACTCCCTCTTGAGCTAGGTAAGGAGAAATTCAAGGAGGAAATTCTAGGGCTTTTAGGATGTTTTCGTTCGATTGACCTAGTTAGGCTTGGAATTGGTGATTGTGCTAGTTAAGAAAGTTGTTTGGGATGTTGAGAGGAAGATGCTGTTAAAATTTCATAAGATTTGGAGGTCGCCGTAATCGGCCTCCTCCGGCCGCTACCTACCGCGCCGTTTTGGGTTTTTTATGATTTTAAATGTGTAATAATTAGAGAATTTAATAAAGTGAATTGTGGAATTTTCGGATGAGTTTTGAATAGGTTTGGAAATTTCCGAAGTTTGGTATTTTGGCGGTTAAATAATGTAAAATCCGGCCGTAGGATTTAAGTCAATTTCTGGGAAAGGTTGTATTTACGGCTGCCGAGTATGGTGTTAAAGTTTGGGTCGTTTCGATTTAAGAATATCGAAGTTAGGCAATGATGAGAGTGTTTATGGCTCTCGGTTAATTTTGTCAGTTTGAATAAGTATTGGATTTTTAGTAGGAATTAATTATATATTTGGAACAGGACGTGAGGAAACTCAAATTGGAGAGACCTCGGATCGACGTCAGGCTTAGGCCTAAAGTTGTGAGTGGACCTTTGTTTTTAATTGAAAAGCATGTGATGAATGATTTTATTGATCATTTATTTCTTCTGATGAGACTTATTAATTTCTCGGCTATTTGACAATTTTCCTCCTTTGGAGAGATCCCGAAAATGAGATTTTCGGTGGATATGTGTTTTGGATGGTTATGAGTATAATATGTATATAAATGCTAGCTAGCCATACGTGCTTGGTCCGTCATAATGAGGTAAAATACCATTATGGCGTGGCGTGAGTGTTAGACACAAGAGTCATAGCCCTATATGAAAACTACTTTCTTTTTCGGTTTGTTTAGGTTTTCATATAGGGAGTCCACACGTAAATACACCGTCCTCTTCGGTCATAATGAGAAAAAATACCATTATGGCGCAACGTGAGCGTTAGACGCCAGCGTTGTAGCCTTGTATGAATTTCTATTTTTCTAAATTGTTTCTAGGATTCATACAAGAAGTCTGACGAGTGTAAATACATACGATATATGTTTAGATATAGTTTAGCCTGAGAGGCTCCATTTTATATGAGTTGAGCGCTTTTGAGTTGCCGCATGCAGTATATTTTCTATGAAATTAAAATGGGAATGCATAAATATTTTGTTATTAAATTATTTTTGTCCACTCACTCTAACGTTATTAAATGTCTTCCCCTGAGCCCTTCGTTTTAAAATGCCCAGTCTGCATGATTGCATAGTTGAGATCGAGCGTACATGGATAAGAGGCATAGTCAATAGTATAGCTTCCGCTCATTTCTATTTATTTCTAGTTTCTTTCTCTCAAATAGAGTTTCTCTGAATATGTGGTTGTCTTATAGGATCTTTGTTAGATTAGTAAATCTATATTGGGAGATGTTGTGATTTGCGGGGAGCACGAAGGCTCTTGGAGTCTATAAGGTTGGAGTTGGAACCTTTAGGAGTGTTTGCAGGTTTTGGTTTGGAAGGGTTGTCCATTTCCAAGGGAGGTTGTACCGAATTTTACGGTAAATCTTTCCTTGGAGGTGGTCCCCGCACGATTTACTCCGAGTTCATGGTGAAATTCGGGGTGGTTCGTGTCACATTTACCAACTTAGTAAGTATAAATTCAGCTTACCAAGAATACATCCAGCTCCTGTGTCTCAAATTGGAGTACTTCACATTGCAGTGCATCATTATCCCCACCTCTTTTGCCACCATCCTCCTTCAACAATAATACAAGTTAGACTCTTCAGACCAAAACACGAGTCATGTAAGGCTGTTAAAATCTGAGAATGGCATAATCATACCTTCTGAAGTCAGTCTCCGCAGACTCTAGACCGGCTTTTATCTGCTTCTCCTGTCCCTTCTCCTTTCGAATTCATTGGCTATTTGCTGCAGTTCCAGGTGGAGTCCCTCCTTCAGAGTGATGCGTCTCTGCAAGCCCTCCTTCCAGGTGGAGTCCCTCCCCCTCCTCCTCGACCCCGTCGTCGGCGAAGATATCTTCGACGACCCCCTCGCCGCCGCTCAGGTCCCCCGCCTCCTCAACAGCCACGTGTCCTCCTCTCCGATCCCAGCTACCGCTCCCGATTGCTCCTCGGCCACCCCTCCGACTCCATCGGCCTCTCCGGCCTCCTCGTCCTCTCCGACCTCCTCGTCCTCCCCAAGCCTTCGGGTCTGGCTTCACACTCTCTCTAGAACCTTCTTCTTCTTCGTTGCCGTCGCCATAAGCTACATGAAGTCGTTGAGTGGCCAGAATCTTCACCGCCGGAATCGATGGGGACGGTGGTGACGGATTGTTGATCTACAGCGAACGATCAAAGCAGATCGAAGCGATCGGCGGTGTCACTCTCTTGATCTACAACGACCGCCGAGATGCCGGAGGCGGCTCGACACTATGATCCTCGTCGGGCTCCTTGCCGGGCGTCGTGCTCGTCCTTGAGGCGTTGTCGACAAGTTGAGGCAGCCATAAGAGAGAAACGTTCGTCCTTGAGGCGTTGTCGACGTTGAGCCAGCAGAGAGAGAAACGTAGAGAGAGAGACGAGAGAGAGAGCAGAGAGAGAGAGAGAGAGACAGAAGGAGAATCCTATGGAGAGAGAAGAGAGAGAGAGAGAGCAGAGAGATGGGAGAGGAGAGGAGAAAGAGAGAGATGAGAGAGAGAGAGAGAGATGGAGAGAGAGAGAGAGAGAGAGACGAGAGAGAGAGAGAGAGAGAGAGAGAGAGAGAGAGAGAGAGAGGAGAGAGAGAGACGAGAGGGAGAGAGAGAGAGAGAGAGAGAGAGTCTAGAATTCAGATCGGAGATATACGGTAGTTGAACAAAAGATGATATAATTGTATTGAAATGAGTTATGAAGTCTTTTTTTCGTTGAATTAGGGTCTAACTTTTTTATTTTTGTGTATTTAGGTATTTTTCCTTAATTATAACAATAGAAATAGTCTATATTTATTATAACAATAAAAATAATCAATAAAATATTTTATATGTTTTCTTCTATTATGATAATTAATTTCAATAATTTGGACTTTATTGAAGAAAAAAATAGTATCAATACGATCTACGGTCAAATACAGAAAATATTTCAACAATTAAGAATTTGCAGGGTGATTACGATCTAGTTTAGAACACTGACAATTAAGAACAAGAAACGCTGCAAAGAAAGAACAATGCTTTTGCTTTTCCTTTTTATTAACATATTTTCATGAATTATGCATATTTTTATCTCAAGTACCTGTTATACACAATTTATGTCACTTCATCCCATCTACAACAAAGAATCAGTTCATAGGCTATCTTATATATCATAGTCAGAGCAACTGGTTCATGGAGGAGAAACATAAAAATCGTCGATGCTACATTCTCTCGTCTAAAAGTCTATAGAGAACTAGCTCATTGACACGATCAACCCCCAAGAGCAAAAAAACATTTCACCATACCAAGTGTATAACCACAACTCTACTGGAATCCATTGTCATCACAAGATATGGAACCAAGCCAATGGAGCAGGCCGCACAAACTCTAGCCTTTGACATTCCCTCATCAACTTCAGTTGTCAGCTCCTCCAGGGAAATCAAAATCAAAATCATCCATGTTGAAGAATCTATGGTTGTCTACCCCAACATTACCATCCTGCAACTGAAGATTTAACAAATCAAAGCCATAGTCAGCAACAGAAGGCTCCTGGTCCATATGCTGAACACTCCCGGAAGTCGTGCCATCTGGATACTGCACCTGGTATGATGAATTTGACGGCGTGGCACTCTCAACAGGGGCCGTATCCGCAAACTGAGAACGACCAACATCAGAGCTTGTATCTTGCTGCAATTTCAGGGTAGGGAAGGGTTTATCATCCGTAGGGCCGACTAAGTCATCCACAAAGAGAAGCTCTTCCATTGAAAACTGCTTCAAATAATTGACATCAAAACCAATCCAGTCAGGTGCTTGCTCTTGGACACCAGGTTGATCTGTATGAGCGTGATCCATAGGAACCTCGCTTTTCACATCTACATCCTCTGTGGCATTGGAGGCACTGGGTTCAGTATATGCATTATACCAAGCACAACTAGTCGATTCACCCTCACCATCCTCGGTTTTCACTTTAACGGATTCCTCTCTGCACAGACCTCAGAGTGATCAGACTGATTAGACATCGTAGTAGACTCGCAGCATCCTTGTGTCGCCACTGTAGAACACCCTGATGGAGTGGTAACCGACGAATTTTCATGTGACGATTCATTCCAAGAAGACACATAACGATTGTGATTGTTCACATTAGGCTGGTTAAGGCGGGCATTGGCACCATACATGGCTTTAGCAGCCTCATCATAAGCAAGAGCAGCATCAACAGCCGTGGGGAAAGTACCTAACCAAAGCCTACTACCTCTGTTGGGCTCTCGAATCTCTGCAACCCACTTCCCCCACGTCCTCTGCCTAACACCTCTGTAATTACACCGCTGATTCTCCGGCCCTCCTTTACCTTTCATACAACCCTTCTTCGACCCCTTGGACTGTACCTTGCGTATCTTATCACCGTAAATCCCAGCCTCCTTAAGCCTGTTATACTCTTTCCACCTCGACAGAGTCTCCTCAACACCGCCTCCATCGTTTTTACTTCGCCTCCTCTTCCTAGAACTATCCAAGGGCTGCGAAAACCCATTCGAACTTGATTATAAGCACCCATTACTCTTCGCTGGTCTATATTAATATTCTCAATCCCTGAAACAGTTGGATTCTTCACAATCTGCAGTAAAACCAAAAAGATTTGTTAACCACCGCTAGCCTTGTATATATAGCGACCAAATAAACCAAATAATTAATCCAAAAAGGAATCGGAGTTTTCTTGGGCACCAAGTAGGAAATCAAATCCTAAAAGCTAAAGATTAGGGACTTGGCCCCCAAGTAACCAAAATTATATCACTTTTGGGTTCAAGAAACACAATTATATAAATCCCAACACAACTCCAACCCCCCAATTTTTAGAGAACAGAAAACCCCCAAAATCCAAAACCCTAATCCCAAACCTCAAAATTTAAGCAAATATATGAAATCAAGTAATCAAACAGAGAAGAAAGAGAAAATCAAAGGCTGAGACCACTAACCTCGTGAAACGTTCGCGATAAATCCCAAGATTTCCCGTGAAAATCGGACTTCCACAATCAAAACGACACCGCAGTACGCGTTTTGCTCGGTTTGTTCTTCTATTTAAAAAGAGAGAGTTTCAGAGAGTCGATAAGCTTCTAAGCAAATCCAGAAATCTTCAGGACTGGGAGCTCCAACAGATATTTATAGCCTTCTCTCCTCTAGATATTTCCATCCTCCAGATATTTTTTTATTGCTTTATTTCTTTTTTGCGGCTTATGGATATAAATGACGTGGCGCATTTTCAGTCGCTTTCGTGGCGCTTCGGTCCCGAGCCTGTGGCCACGTGTTATCCCGAAGCTTCCCGAACCACTCTTTTTACGCGTCACTGTATTGGGACTGAAGCAATCTGTGTCCTGCTATTTTGAGATTTCCTGTAATGCCCTGCCTAATTCGTTAAATTTACGATTGTGCCACTGGAGAACGGATGGGTTTCCTTTTCCGCTAAGAATGAAGCTACGCCTTCCACGTGCCTTCGCCCTTGTTAATGAGGAGTTGGACTTCTGAATTTCGTAAGCGATTGCATGCGAGGCGCGTGTCACTTTCGGAGCCGGAGACTAGGGTCTTCGTTGTTGATCCACCACCACGGCAGTGACGCCGTGACGGCACCACCGTACGTGTAAGTGGTGTAACCAGCTTCGGCTAATGTCATCAGTGACATGTTTCGTATACTTTGGTATATGCCCAGAGTGCGTGGTTGCTAAAGTGTGAAGTAGAGTGTGTAGGTGGTTTGTCTATGTTACTATGTTTTCAAGGCAAAAACATTTTTGATAACAACCAAACGGGGTGTTCTCAGATGCTAAAAGTTTTAGTCAGTGACTAATGACGTCTAATTAGGAGTCATCATCAATTAGGATTATGTGTATTGGACACAAACTTTCGTTAGAAATTTAAACGAAAAAAAGAAAAAAGAAAGATGATTCACTTAATTACATGAATATATAACTTAGTGATAATAGACGTACATCTATAACTTCTTGACCTGTACGTGAGTACGTCTACGACGTCTAGCACTCGTTGTGCAAAATTTACCCGGAAACCATGGCCGGCCTTCGTTGCTCCCTTAACCAACGTATGTGTAATATTTTAGCTTTCGGCTCATGGCATGCATCAGCGACATGTTCATACTCTGGTGTAGTAAAATGCTAATGCAGTAATGCGTGTTTGCTTCTGCAAGAGTGACGAAGGAAATGATGTTTTGAGATGCTAAAGATTTAGTCAATGACTAATGACTACTCTTAATTAGTCATTCTTAATTAAGATTTTCTTAATTAAGACTGTTGAAAATCGAGGTTTCGTTTCTGTGCTTGGGTTGCGTACTCCAGGTGGTGAGAAAATGTCAGAAATTGGGTTTAGGGAAAAAAAAAATTACTTAAAATAGAGTTCGATTTTCCATTAACTCATTCAAACTCTACGATGATAATCAAATCGGTTATAAGTTTTGATGATCGTTCCCAGTGAACCTTCAATTTCTCTCCAATTTTCTTGTGGACTAGATTTTCCACTTTTCTTCATATAAAAAGATAAGTAAACCGGCCACAAAAACTTTTACCGCGCATTTGAATGAACACCATCACGCTCTCAATGGCCTCGTTCAACTATCGACTCGAGGCCTCCATATTCACCGAGTAAGATTTGTCTTGTTGATCGTTTGTTTCAAACAGAAATATCTGTATGGCTAATTCATAGGGGCCGATATCGGGATCAGTATCAACCCTAGGAATTATCCCAGCAGTAGAATGATAACCTGGATCATTCAGCAATAAGATAGTTGCAAAATCAAGAAGTTGTTTGGAGGCACAGAAATGGCTCAACTTGAGCAGCTTGCACCGACTTATGTATGTGCGCCACCGGCTGAAACAGCTTCGAGAGGGTTTTGGTTTCACGAAGATCCTTTGGACTATACAGTTCCTGCAACCCTAGCACAAGTTATCCTTGTCATTGTGACCTTCCAGCTACTTTATTTTCTTCTCAAGCCTCTAGGACAGACCAAACTCACTTGTCATCTCCTGGTACTTGCGCTTTTTCACGCCTCGACGATTCTGGGTTATATCATATTTATTTTTCAATCAATTTATGAATCAGTAATCATTGTAAAACAAGTGTTTTTGTTGGTTCTTCCTCTTCAGGCTGGCATTATCTTGGGGCCTTCTCTGGTAGGGCGCAACCAGTTTATGAGGGACAAATTATTAAACCTGAAAGATGCGTCGTTGTGGGCGACAATGGGTCTGTTGGGAGCTACATTATCCATGTTCATAACTGCGGTAAAATTTGACATAAGAATGGCTAGAAGGACAAAGCTTTCTTTCAAGATAGGTGTTCCAGGGCTCCTTATCACCATTGCAGTAACCTTGGGCCTTGGATACCCGCTAGCCAGTTTCATTCCCGGAATCAAAAAAGGGATCTTCCCCCTTTTTTTCTTTTCTATTCTGTCTTTCACTTTCGTCCCTGATGTAGCTCCGGCCTTAGACGAACTCAACCTTATGAATTCTGAGTTAGGTCAAATTGCCATGTCCTCTGCTTTGCATTTTGAATTGATACAATGGTTGTTTTCAACAGTACAAGAGATAGCTACTAAAGAAAAGGCAAGCGACGGAGCTTTGACTTTCATTTCTGCAGTGGCGATGGCTGCTTTCATTGTTCTTGTCATACGCCCGCTTATGGTATCAATTGTTGAGAAAACACCACAAGGACAGCAAGAAGTAAAAGAGCATTATGTAGTAGCAATACTAGTTGGGGCTCTATTCCTATCCTTTATATCTGACACAATAGGTTGCACCTTTGTTCTAGGTCCTGTACTTCTAGGGCTAGTCATACCAAATGGACCACCTTTGGGTGCAACATTAGTAGCCAAGACTGAACTCTTGGTCTCTGAACTTCTTCTTCCAGTGTTCTATTTACGTATTGGCTTCTATGCAAACATACTTTCGATTAGCGATTGGAAGAGTTTTTGCACATTGCAGGCCATTCTTGGTGCGTCATATGTGGTTAAGATTGTGACAGTTACCACGGCTGCATTGTGCTGCAAAATTAGTTTGAGAAATAGTTTCTTACTCGGGATAATGATGAATATCAAGGGTATTATAGATTTGACCCTTTTCTCTCGATGGCTACACAGTAAGGTATATATGCGCACATTTATCTATTCCTTTCTTATTTTCTTAAGACGTTGAGTGGTAATGTGGATTAATTGATCTTAGCTAATAATGTATGTTTATCTTATGCAGTTGCTAAATGATGCCGTATATACTCAACTGCTATTATCTATGTTGATTGGGAACATAATTTCAACAGCATTTGTAAATTTCACATATAGATCTCATCTGAGACTCGGGCCATCACCTGAAGTCCCACGCATTAGAAACATCCAATCAGTTCAAACCAACTCTCCTTTCAACATTCTTTGTTGTGTTCACAATGATGAAAGTATCCGTAACCTCACCTCTCTCCTAGAAGCCTCAAATCCAACAGAAGCAAGCCCTATTTGTGCTTACATTGTCCAAGCTGTAGAGCTCGTGGGGCGGACGATACCTGTACTAGTCCCTTATAAGAAGGAGGGGAGATTTAGCCGAATAAATTCACCGGCACATCATATGATGCAAGCATTTTTCAACTACTCAGAAAACTCAAGTGGACCTGTCTTGATCAAATCATTCACTATGATCGCGCCCTATAAGTCGATGCATGAGACTATTTGCCGTCTAGCGGATGAAAAACACGTACCTTTGGTTATCCTCCCATTTCATGAAAACCACCAGATTATGGTTGGCACCAATTTGACTGTTGCGATACGACAATTTAACAACAATGTGCAAGAACATTCACCTTGTACAGTTGGGATACTAGTTGAAAGAGGGTTGCCCAGGCAGCTTACCTTATCACATTTCTCATACAATGTGGCTACATTTTTCATCGGCGGACCAGATGACCGCGAGGTGTTGGCCTTAGCGTCACGTATGTTAGGCAACCGGAACGTTGTCCTCACAGTGTACAGAATTGTTATATTTCGGAAAAAAATAAGCGAGATTAAAGATGAGAAGATGGAGACCAGGCTGGATGAGTCGATGGTGGATGAGTTTAAGCTGAGGAATAACAAGAATGACTGCTTGAATTGGCGAGATATCGAGGTTGAGGACACTGTACAGGCTATGGATACAATTTTGAACTCGCCGGGGGAATATGATCTAGTAATGGTCGGAAGGCGGCATGCGGATAGTTCATTGAGTAATGAGGAAATGTCAGAATTCGTACATTATCCGGAGCTGGGAATGATTGGCGACATGCTTGCATCTTCAGAATTCTGTAGTGGGATGGTGAATGTTTTGGTGTTGCAAGAAAGCATGGAAGTTAGTAGAGATTATGGGTAAGTTTCTCGAAATGGCTCCTCGGAGTTGGGAGTTATGCACCACAACTGACGCCATACAAGAAGAAAGAGAAGCTTAGGCAGTCGGATTCTGCTACACATCATATGATGTGAGCCTTCGGGAATAACTCAAGATGACCGGTGATAATTAGGGTTTAGGGTTTAACTCAGAAATTTGGTTTGCAAAACCCTGAACCCTTGAATCCATGAACGAGACCACTTGCTGTCTAGCTCGGTCCGGACAAGCTCGCATGTCTGATTATCATCCCGTTCCCTGATAACTATCACCGGTCTATATGTTGTTGGCATATTGCTCCCACCTAGCTAACCCATATGCCAACTGAACCCTAATTTTTGACAAAGGCTTATTATGCCTTGTCCTCGGCCAAGTGTCTCTAACTTCTCTTACTTTGTAGCTGTATTTTTCATTGCTGGATCAAATAATCTTGAGGCATTGGCAATTTGGCATATTTATCGATCACACATGGCTGGCAACAAATGATGTCGGCATCATGGTGTTCAAAATTCTAGTGCAGATCAATAAGATGAATTTGTTATGGAAGAGAAGCTAGCCAGAGAGAACTTTAGCACATTCGGATGTGTCGTTGAGGTCTTGATCGAGGGATGAAGAAATGGTAGGGGTACTGCAAAATCTAGAGCTAGCTGTGAGTGATTGACGACATGTTCGCAGTACATGTGATAGTTTTTTAGTTTTTTAGACGAGATCACACGGTTTCGTCATAGACTCTTTTACGAGGTAAAAGTGATAGTTGGAACTTGAGTACTTAACATTTGTTTAAGTGGTTATTGGTGACATATACAATGTGTTAATATATGTATGACATGCATCAATTTTGTCTTAAAGCTATAAAATGAATCATCAAAGTACGTAATAATATTAGTCTACTATAAGTTGTAACATAAGTCCTTAAAATTGTAAACTTTTACTTACAACATTAGTCCTCAAGTGGTAAAATGTGTGCTTAAAGTGATAATTGAGTCCTCAAAGTGATAAAAAAAATGTTGATGCAACTTTATGGACTCATATATATTATCACTTTGAGGACTAATATTACTACTAAGAACTCATGTGATAACTAATAATATTTAAGACAAATGCCCATTTAGTACTAATTATAGGTATTGTCATTAGAATGAGCTTTGAAAACCACATTTTTGTGCAAATGGACATTTGCCCTAATACTTACAATTTTAAAGACTCATATTACCACATTGAAGACTAATTGACGACAATTAGCAACTTTAGAACAAAGTTGATGCATATCATGAATTAACACACCATAGTCTTCCCCCAATTCCATTGTAATCATTTTTGTTTAGCCAACAACACGGGGAAAGGTATAAAAAAGCAAATGCACCAGGGGACTAATTGGGTGAGCAATCAATAAAACGACGTAAACGAAAGAATGCAACCGTAGAGAATCAGTCTGCTAGGTCGACCAATTCGTTGACCTAGAATTAGCAACTCTATTGCCCGGCCAATGTTTTGGCTCACACACTCACTTGGGTTTCTAGTGTTTTGGCCACACCAGTAATTCTGGGTATGCAAAGTCTTTTTTAGTCGTTGCGGGCGTGCTACCGCGCGGACGCGGAAAGTAGTGATTGTAGTAACGGGGTGCGCTTAGCCTTCTGCTTCTAATCAAGCGACTGAGGATGGAGAGAACACCAACTCCACCGCAGGGTTCTTCAGATTCGCCTTGCGTACTGGGCAATGACTTACAGTAGTCTACTTCATCGTCACAATATCGATACTCGACGTAAGATCGAGTAGAGCTTCAACTGGGAAGGAAGGGAAAAAAGACAAAGCTCCGAGGAGCGTACAAGAAAACGAAAGAAAAGCTCCGGAGAGCGTTTGAAGGTTCAACTGTGTTGAAGGTTGTATTGTATTTTGTTGAGTTGTTGAGTGTTGAGTGTTGAGTGTCTCTTGAATAATCCTCGAACTCCTTTATATAGAGTTATTTAGGGCCACATGTATTGGCCTAAAGCATGTCAAAGACTTATAGGAGTCTTCAACGTTATCGCAAGCAATCCTTATCAACTCTTCGCCATTGCTCTTCTTGAAGGTAGTAGAGTTGGCTTAGGATGTCTCCCTGTCACGGATGTGTGCATGCTGCATGATTTGTTTGTTACGATGATTGAATCCTACTTGAGTTGAATCACGGCTCGCATGCATTCATTGTAATTGCAAGAGATATACACACACACACATGTAGATAGCTTTGATACTCATCCAAGCGCAAGAATCTAAGACTTCTAGGCGAAGTCTCCTCTACTTCGCATGCAAACTTTAGACTCTGCAGTACTCCTCTTCGCTTGCAACTTTGGACTTTGTAGTACCGGATGCGCATACACTTGTATACATGTGATTAAGGAATATAAACTTTAATACATGCAAACTCTTCCACTGACGAGCCGCACACATATAGCCTTTTATGCAATTAAAGATAATTGCTTTCTTATCCAGTCAAACAACCACGCGGAGCTTGCCTCATCTAGTCCCCTTTTTGCATGTGAACTCCTCTTCTTGTTTCTTCACGAGGTCTCCTGCGCGAAGTCATCACTTCGCGGAGCCGAATACAACTTAAGGACAAGACTCCTTAATTATGCATGCTTCCTTGTATCACTCTTCACATGCACCCAGCTCGCCAGCAATTCATGTCTCTCAATTCTCTAATCATGCGAGGTCGTTGCATGCGAACTGTATCCAGCTCGCCCGTCAACTTCAGTCCTTCTCATATGTGAAGGCCTTCGTGCAATCCAGCCTTACATCCAGCTCGTGTGACTTTGCAGGCGAGGTAACCCGCCTCTGAACCCAATATATTTCTGGCTCGCCCATGTGACGTGGGTCATAAATTTAACTAATATTCACATAGACAACTACTATCCAGTAAAATATTAATTTGGGTGTAAAGATCTAGCTACCAATCCAACATACATTATTCAACTGAAATTAATTCTAACTTTTAAAGTCCAAATAATATATTGACATTAGAATTAAGGAAAATAATTGAGGCCTAAGATTTGTGGTCTCGATCCTAAAGTGTAATACCAATTTACAAAAACACATCACAAATTTGTCAAATCATGTCATGTATTACTTGTAGAAAAGTCTTATCCATCAAATATGATGGCTCTAAATTATATAAACTTTATTTAAAATAACTACTTTAACGATTTTTATTTTCTATTTATTTTCAATACTCACAAAAATATTTCATTAATCAAGAATAAAAATTATTTCTTGAAATTAGATTAATCGATATGCATGCATTCGATCAATATATTTGAAATTTTGCATAGGAATTTTTTTGAAATTCGGGGTTGATGGTTCTTGCAAATTATGCTCATATGAGTAAGTGTGTGTGTGTATACAGCCCGGATCAGGAGCGGACGTCTGCACCATCCTTAAAGTGCAGACGTTGCCAATTTCTCCACCTTCAGGGCATCGACGGCGGCGCTTCTCTTGCCGAACGGATAGCAGATTTTGATACTAAGCATCTGCTTGCCGGTGGACTCGCCGGCTACAAGTTTGCAGCCAACCTTGATCGGATAGCCCCAGTTGCTTCCCAGAGCTCCGATCTCGATCTCCTTGACCTTCTTCTTCATGTCAACACCGTCCTGGAAGCCGTTGGTGTTCATCCGGCAAGAGAAGCGTCGCCGTCGACGCCCTGAAGGTGGAGAAATCGGCGACGTCCGTATTTTAAGGGTGGTGTGGACGTTCGTCTCTGAACGGGGCTGTATACACACACACATATACATACTAGGTCCTCCCAATAAGGGATCTTTTTTTTTTGACATATTTAAGGGATAATTTTTTTACCATTTGATCTGAATGAATGTTATTAAACGGCTGAGATTAAGACACTCAAATTTACCCCTTTCTAACTCAAATTCTAGAAATTGCAGTTCTCTCTGCCTATCTCGCGAAACAGTCCGTCCAATTCACATCTCAAACACTACTCTTTCTTCAAAGTTTAATTAGGTTTTCAATTTGCAGTGATTGGATTTTTTTCTTATATTTATGCAATTTCTTTCTTCAACCTCACTACTGTTCATCGTCCCGTCTTGGCGAAGCACTGTGCCTCCAGCATACATATGCTCTATCTTAAAAATGGGGTGGAGCGAGCATCGCAGGGGGCGGAGCCGGCGAGGAAGTTGGAGCGGAGGTCGAGGAAGAGGAGTTCGGAGGCCAAATCAATGGTGGGTGAGTGGGTATGTGAGGGAGAATATCGAGACCCAAGTTGATGTGCTTTATTTGATGCGCTTTATTTGCTTGATTGCTAAATCCATGGTAGGTGAGTGGGTATGTGAGGTTGAAAAGACCCACGTTGATAAATTTAGGTTACATTGCTTGGTTTGTATTTTGTTTATTCTGGGTTTGTATTTCAGGGATGAAGAGAGTGAAGGAGAGGAGGAAGAAGATGAGGTCAGTTTTGTCTTTTTTGCTGAAGACTCTTGAGTTAATCTCAACGCTCTAACATCAAACAAAATCATCCAAAATCAAAAAAAAGATCCTTTATTAGAAGAGTGATTTATGTATGTATGTATGTATGTATATACGATGTATGTATGATATATAATTACAAATTCAATTGATTAATATTAATTTTTGACGAAATTAATTAAGTTTACCTTGTCATAAACTTCATTAGTTAGCAATATGTTATTACTTCACCAGTACGGTATGAAAATTTGCTAGTGCATAGCACGATTAATCAAACGGAAAAACTTCTTCGCAAGTGCCCGCACAAAAATTTGCAGACTGGAATGATAATTGACAAGTACAAATCGATCAATTCGTACACCATAGTACGTACGGTTTTCCTAAGCTACATGTTTTCTAATTTTAGAGGATCTGATCAGCTAGCTTCTCACATCATAATCAAAGCTGATGTAGAACGACTTGCAGAAGAGTTCGAGGAGCAGCTGGAACGTCAACGTCGTAAGCAAATTTAAGTTTCCTATTATTCTTAGGATTATGATTTATGTTTCAATAAGGATTTATAATTCCAATAGGTTTTGTTATTTCCTAGTTCTGTTCTAAATAGGATTTAGTCATGCGTTAGAGCCTATATAAGGCACCCTCTATGATGTATTGGGCATTCAACAATTCAATAATATTTCAGAAAACTTAGAGATTTATCTCACTTATCACCTTCAAATTCGGTTCGACGCTTGTCTACCGATTTCACCTTTCTACCTATAGCTTTCACTGCGTTAGGTGGCATCAGAGCCTGGTCTCGCCTGGATCGATGTCAGACGACGAAGCGGAGGTTCCTGTCACAACACTCGCCGACGCTGGTCGGGAGATTACTGCTATGAAACAAGATATTGGGAAATTTCGTCAAGACACCAACAATGCTTTGGCAAATTTAACAACTCTTGTGCAGCAGCTTACGATGGAGGTCCGAGCCGGAGGATTTGCCCGAGGCCAACGCCGTCGTCAAGAACAAAACTATGATTCTGAGGAAGAAAAAGAAAGGGGCCCACCAGACAATCGACAACAAAATCGCCATGACGAAAATTACCGAATGAAAGCAGACATATCTTTCTTCTATGGAAACTTACAAATTGAAGAGTTTCTTGATTGGCTTTCAGAAGTGGATAGGTTCTTCAATTTAATGGATGTTCCAGAAAATAAGCAAGTGAAGACGGTTGCCTGGAAGTTAAAAAGCACAGCCGCCTGTTGGTGGGATGATTTGCAAGAGTCTCGCGTTCGACAAGGAAAAGAACCTGTCAAAACATGGCGAAAGATGAAAGCCCTTCTTAGGGGACGTTTCCTACCCCGAGATTATGAGCAGACTTTGTTTGAAAAATATTATGGCTGCGCTCAGAATAATCGGTCTGTGTTTGATTATAACCATGAGTTTATGCGACTTAGCGAGCGAAACAGACTTGAAGAAAGAGAGACTCAGAAAGTTGCAAGGTATCTACATGGTTTGAAGCCGGAAATTCGAGAAAAGATTGGGTTGCAGACAATATGGACTCTAGCGGAAGCCATGAACTTAGCTCTAAAAGCAGAAACTCTACTAGCAAGTAGTAAAGTTAAGCAGCAGACTACCATGAGTTATCGTAGAAATTGGCCTGAACCATCTACTTCAAAAGGATTGCAAATTAAAGAGCCTACAAGAGAGCAACAATTTAGAACAGAAACAAGTAGTGGAGACCGAGGAAAAGCTACTGTTCTGTTTCGAAAACAAGAGCAACCTGGCAGCTTAGGGGACTATGCCAAACCAAGGGGAGAAAAGTGTAATCGATGTTTTATGCCTGGTCATACTTCCAACAAATGTCCCAACCCAAGGGGATTGCATTATGTGGAAGAACATGAAGATGATGAAGAGCAGGATGAGATTACAACTACTGAAATCGAAGGCCAAGATTTTGATGACATCCCGCAGTTCCTAGTTTGCCAACGGCTTCTATTAACAAAGCAAGGACCTGACACTCAAAGGCATAACATATTTCGCACTAAGTGTATCATTGGTGGCATGACATGCAATCTAATAATTGACACCGGTAGTTGCGAGAACTTTGTGTGCAAGAGAGTGATTGACCGTTTCAAGCTTCCTACAACAAAACATCCGACACCTTATTTCGTTGGTTGGATTAAAAAGGGACCTATGGAGCCTGTGACAGAAACTTGCAAAGTTCCCATAACTATAGGACCATATAAGGACGAGGTGGTGTGTGATGTTGTAGACATGGACGCCTCTCATATTCTGCTTGGAAGGCCATGGCAGTATGACGTAAGAGTGGCATTTGATGGGTACAAGAATACCTACAGCTTTTTATGGAAAAAAAACAAGATCGTCTTGAAGCCTGGTATCCCGCATGAAATTAATTATGATGGAAAGATGAAGACAACAAACTTTCTCACTTTATCTAGTTCTGAACGAGAGCTTGAAGATGGAATTAAGGAAGCACTTGTTTGTTGTCCTATTGTGATGAAAGGTCTCTACACCACCGAACAAGAAGTAATGGAGGCACAAGTTTCAGAAAAGGTGAAGCATATAATTAGTGATTTTCAGAAGTTAATGTCAGAAGATTTACCAGATGAGCTACCACCGATGAGAAATATTCAACATCGAATTGATTTAATTCCGGGAGCTAGCCTGCCTAATCTTCCTCACTACCGCATGAGTCCGAAAGAGAATGAAATTTTAAGGGAGAAAATCGAAGACTTGTTACGAAAAGGGTTCATTCGTGAAAGCATAAGTCCTTGTGCAGTTCCTGTGTTACTGGTACCAAAGAAAGACGGTAGCTGGCGTATGTGTGTTGATAGTCGCGCCATCAATAAGATCACCATTCGGTACAGGTTTCCAATTCCACGTTTGGAAGACATGCTCGATGTTCTTGGAGGATCAAAGTTCTTCTCTAAAATTGATCTGCGTAGCGGGTACCACCAAATTCGAATTAGACCCGGAGATGAATGGAAAACAGCTTTTAAGAGCAAAGATGGCTTATATGAATGGTTGGTGATGCCGTTTGGACTTTCCAACGCCCCGAGCACTTTCATGCATCTCATGAACCAAGTATTGCGCCCATATATTGGAAAGTCTGTGGTCGTCTACTTCGATGACATTCTCATCTATAGTAGGTCTGAAGAAGAGCACCTCGAGCATATTAGACAAGTCCTTGAGGTTCTTCAAGATAATCAATTATACATCAACCTGAAGAAGTGTTCTTTCCTCACCGAAAAATTGTTATTCTTGGGGTATGTAGTGAGCTCCGAAGGAATACATGTGGATGAAGATAAAGTGAAGGCAATTAAGGAATGGCCTACTCCGAAAACCGTTAGCGAAGTGCGAAGTTTTCATGGTTTAGCAACGTTTTATCGGCGGTTTGTTCCAAATTTCAGTGCCATTACTGCACCTCTTACCGAATGCCTTAAGAAAGGAAAATTTCAATGGGGAGAAGAGCAAGAGAAGAGTTTTGCCTTGATCAAGCATAAATTGTGCACAGCTCCAGTATTAGCCTTACCAGATTTTGATAAAGTTTTTGAGGTGGAGTGTGATGCTTGTGGCGTAGGAGTTGGTGCAGTTTTATCTCAAGAAAGGAAGCCGGTTGCATATTTTAGTGAAAAGCTTAGCGAAGCTCGACAAAAGTGGAGTACCTATGATCAAGAATTTTATGCCGTGGTTCGGGCATTAAAACAATGGGAGCACTACTTGGTGCAACGCGAATTTGTTCTCTACACCGATCATCAAGAATAATAGGAAACTTAAATTTGCTTACGACGTTGACGTTCCAGCTGCTCCTCGAACTCTTCTGCAAGTCGTTCTACATCAAAAGCTAACTCCTCGTAACTCGCCTGTGCATGTCTATCTCACTACAATATGCACATATGCACAACAAGAGTGCTAGACATACATGAAGTTATAGATGTTCAGCCACTAGGCCTTAATCTACTTAAACCCTAAATTTTGAGAGAAGTCACGTCCTGGAGCTGATCCATAATTTCTACTAAGTTTTGTACTTTCTTGCAGCACCAAAACTATTGAAATATAACAAGAGATAAGAATGATATGAATCTGTATTATATTTTTCTATTCAGAGAACAAGAGAACTTAAAGGAAAACCAGAAGAAGGTTTGAGCCTCTTGGATCAAACCATGAACCCCGAAACTAAGTAAAGACTAACAGCTAAAATCCTACAGCTATACATAGAATTGAGAACCATCACAAATCCTTGAATTGTGGATCTCATCAGAAAAGGAGAGGGGAACACGCCAACTCATGAAGCTTGCTTGGGAGAGAAGAAAGTGCAAGATCTGGAGAAGATATCTTCCTGCATTTAATACATAGCTCCATTAGGATTTGTACTTCAACACTCCCCCTCAAGCTGGATCAAGGGAACGTCTTGAGCCAAGCTTGAACAATAAGCGATCAAAATGAGTAGTTGGAAGCATTTTGGTGAATATGTCTGCTAATTGATCACTAGATCGGCAGTGGTTAAAACTTTGGACTGAACTTGATCTCTGATGAAGTGACAATCAATTTCAATATGTTTGGTTCGTTCATAGAAAACTGGATTAGCAGCAATATGCATGGCAGCTTGATTATCACAGTGTAAGGTGATAGGTTTTGTACACTCTACCCCCAAATCCTTCAGCAAAGTCTTCAACCAAATTAGCTCACAAGCTGTAGATGCCATGGCACGATACTCAGCTTCAGCACTTGATCTTGCCACCACTGTTTGTTTTTTACTTTTCCATGTAACTAAGTTTCCACCAACAAAAGTACAAAATCCTGTGGTGGACTTCCTATCGATTGTGTTTCTTGCCCAGTCAGAGTCTGAATAGCCTTCCAATTTAAAATGACCATTGTTCCTCATGAAAATCCCTCTAGTAACTGAACCTTTGAGATATCGAAGGATTCTTTTCACAAGTTGTCGATGGTTGTTGGTAGGAGCATGCATGAATTGGCAGACCAAGCTCACTGCATAGGTGATATCAGGACGAGTGATTGTAAGATAAATGAGTTTTCCAACAAGTCTTTGATATACTGAAATGTCTGAAAGAGATTCTCCTTTTGGTTCAATCTTGACTTGATTTGGAAGAGGAGACTTGGCTGGTTTGCTATCCAACATGTTGGCTTCCTTTAAAAGATCAATTACATATTTTCTTTGGTTTAGAAACAGACCAGAAACTGATTGATCCATTTCTATTCCAAGAAAGTATCTTAACACTCCAAGATCTTTGATGGAGAAGTTTGCATGTAGAGAGGACTTGAGAGCTTGAATCTCATATGTGTTGTCTCTTGTAATGATCAAATCATCTACATAGACAAGTACAATCAGTCTCCCAAATTTTCCTGTTCTGACAAACATAGATGAATCTGCAAAACTTCTTTTAAACCCTGATGCAAACAGTACCGAACTGAGCTTTGAGTACCAAGCTCTTGGTGACTGTTTGAGACCATAGATAGCTTTGTGCAGCTTGCATACCACTCCTGGTTCTTTTTCTTGAGCATGACCAGGTGGTGACCTCATATATACATCCTCCTCTAAATCTCCATGTATGAAAGCATTTTTAACATCCATTTGATAGAGAATCCAACCACTATTAACAGCCATAGATAACAACACTCTAATTGTATTCATTTTTGCAACAAGAGCAAATGTCTCCTTATAATCAACCCCAAATGTCTGTGTAAAGCCATGAGCAACTAACCTTGCTTTGTGTCTTTCAATGGTTCCATTTGAATGGAATTTGATCTTGTAAATCCATCTAGCTCCCACCACCTTCTGTCCTTTTGGAAGTTTCACAATGCTCCAAGTTTTGTTGTCATTGAGAGCCTGCAGTTCAGCTTAGGGGTGGACTTTTAGGCATCGAAAAAACCGAAACCGGTCAAAATCGCACCGAACCGACACCGAGTAACCGAAACCGAATGAAACCGAGGCAATCGGTTCCTAAAGTCACACAAACCGAGTAGTGCGGTGTCGGTTTGCTGTTCCGTGCATCCTAAAAACCGAATAAACCGAACCGAACCGACATATATTCATTTAATTATTAATACTTAATTTTACATTACATGTCATGTTCTTCTTGGTTATGAGTTACAAATAATAGGGTTCCACACACATGATTATGTTTTTAAGTGTTTAAATATAACATAATTTCCTCTTTTGTAGTCTTCCCTTTTGCAATATATGAATATTTGAGACTTTAAATGAATTATGTATAAACTTTATCTTTTCTTTTCTTTTCAATTACTTGTTTGAACCCATTAGAGTAACTTATTTGAAGTGTTGATAGTTTACAACTTTGATATTTTTAGTTTTTATGTTGTTTGGTTAAATGCAAAAAATATTATGGATAGTAGGTTTTGTAACCGAAACCGCACCGAAACCGAACTGATATTCGGTTAAACGACAAGAGCGGTTTTTTTCATATTTTTATTGATTTCGGTTCTAGAAAATAGAAAACTGAAGTTTCGGTTTCGGTTTCGGTTAGTACCTAAAAACCGAACCGTTGGGACCGAGTCCAGCCCTAGTTTAGCTTGCATTGCTTTTCTCCAAATTGGAGATTGATTTGCTTCTTCAAATGATCTAGGCTTAGTGGTCTCACACATCTTATTTAGGAAGACAAAATGTGAGGAAGTAACCTTGTTAAGATGTGCAGCATTGCCAAGAGGGTGCTTTGGAGCATAGGTTTCAAAACTGTTAAGTCTAGTTGGTAGTTTCCTTGTTCGAGTAGGATATCTTCTTGACTGAAGTAAGGGCTGTGAAGGTTGAGGTGGAGGCTGTTGGGCCACCTTGTTGTGATCAGGTTCAACACCTTCCCTTTCTTCTTCTACTTCTTCTTGACCTTGATCAACAACAGCAATAGATGGTTGGTCAATGAGTACACCTGAACCAGGTTCTTCTATAATTACTGGTGTAGGTGTTGAGTCCTCAAATAGCTCCCCCTGAAAATCATTCTCAGTCATCTAAAAGAAGTAGTTAGATTCATCAAATCTAACATCTCTAGACACAAATAACTTTCTGGTTTGGGGGTTATAGCACTTGTAACCTTTCTGTGTTGATGAATAACCAAGAAACACACATTTAATGGCTCTAGGGTCAAATTTATCTCTGTGCTGAACTGGAACATGAACAAAACAAACACATCCAAATACTCGCAAATGATCAATGCCAACCTCTCTTCCTTTTAGGACTTCAAAAGGTGATTTGAATTTTAAAATTCTGCTAGGTAACCTGTTGATGATGTATGCAGCAGTTTGGATGGCATGAGACCAGTAGCGCTTAGGGACATTTGCTTGCAGCATTAGAGCTCTGGTTTTTTCGAGCAAATCCCTATTCTTTCGTTTAGAGACACCATTCTGTTGAGGTGTGCCTACACAGCTGGTCTGATGAAATATACCTTGTGCACTTAGATAATTAGTCATGATTTTGTATGTATATTCTGTGCCATTGTCTGACCTTAACATGCAGATGTTTGATGAGAAATGATTCTTAACAAGGTTGTGAAAGTTTTCAAAACATTTTGAGACTTCATTTTTGAATTTCAAAAGATAAACAAAGGTAGTTCTTGAGAAATCATCGATAAAAGTCACATAGTATTTATAACCATCAAATGATTCTAATCTTGTAGGTCCCCATACATCAGAATGAACTATCTCAAAAGGTTTAGTAGCTCTAGAATTTGAGATGGGAAAAGATAATCTGGTAGACTTAGATTTTTGACAGGTTTCACATTCATTGTGAGTTTTACAAAAATCTGTGGAAACAAGAAAGACATGACATGTAGTGATGGATGAGCTAGGCGCATGTGCCATAGTTGTTGTAGAGTGGAGGAGTTGGTTTCAGCAAGAAGACTCTTTGAAAGGCTTGAAGAAGTTGAGATATAGTAGAGACCATTAAGATAAAATCCTTCACCAATCTTCCTCTTCGAAACACGATCTTGAAAGATAATACTACAATCTGAGAAAATGGCAAGACATCCTATCAAACGAGTTAATTTTCCAACAGATAGAAGCTTGAATGGAAAGGAAGGCACAAACATGACAAAAGACTCTTTGTGGTTTGAGAAAAGAGTTAGCTTTCCTTTTCCTAAGATAGGAACTTTCTTTCCATTTGCAACAGAAACATGTGAAGGTTTTTCAAAAATATGGAAATCATTTAAAACAGATGCATCATTTGTCATGTGGTCAGAGGCACCTGAATCTACAATCCAAAAATCATGATTTTTGTTCAAATCTAAGGCAGTAGATATGGCACATATAATACCTGGAATCTCCTCAGGTTGAGTCATGTTTGAGCCTGCAAGAAATCCAGCAAACTTACCAAGCATGGCAGTTGTGTTTTCATTTTATGAGCTTCCTTGTTTCTGCTGCAGAAAGGAGGCAAATTCATTTATGAGAGTGAGAGGGTTGGCTGTAAAATCCATCTTGTCCTCAGCAGTGCTGCTGTTGGTGTAATTGGCTTTAGGAGTGTATGACATCTTCATTTTACCCCTTGCATTTTTGTGATCATCAACAAACTTTGGTTTGAGGTCAGGATGGAGAATCCAGCATGTCTCCTTGAGATGACCAATACCTGAACGTCCAATACGTTCACAATGAGTGCACTTGAGATCTGGTCTTCTTCCTTTGTAAGGTCTGCTGCTTGCAAAGGCTCTAGATTCAGAGATCTTGGCATCTGATTCTCCAACAACTATGTCTGCATTCATCACCTTCTTTCTCACTTCTTCTCGTTGAATGGTATTGCACACCATTTGAAAGGTTGGTAGCTCAGGTGACATCAACAAATGGCTCTTAAGATCATCATACTCAGATCCGAGGCTGGCTAGTAGTTGAAACACCTTGTCTTCTTCAGCTTGTTTCAGAAGAACAGCTGCATCAGTTGTGTGAGGCCTGTAGAGGTCAAGCTCATTCCACTTAGCCTTTAGACTGCCAAGATGTTGAACAAATGAGAGATTGCCTTGTTGGATTTCAGCTAAGTCTTTTTTTAGCTGAAAAACTCTAGCAGCATTGTTCAGATCCCCATACATATCTTTGATTGCCTTCCAGAGGTGAAGAGCAGACTCAGAATACCTGAAAATTTCAGACAACTTGGGTTCCATTGAGTTTACAATCCAAGACATCACTAACTGGTCTTGAGATAACCATGCTTCAAAGTCGGGTGAAGATGTGGCTGGCATGTTGTTCTTCTCACTGATGAAACTGAGTTTTGATTTTCCTCCAAGTGCAAGAGTGATAGCTCTTGACCATGGAAGATAATTATACTCATTGAGAAGAACCGAGCTAAGTCGCTGTCATCTTGAAGAAGATGAGTAACGAAAAATGAAAGAGGGTTTATGAATTTATGAGTTTATGATGCAGAAGCAGGTCCTATGAGGAATTCTGCTCTGATACCATATTGAAATATAACAAGAGATAAGAATGATATGAATCTGTGTTATATTTTTCTATTCAGAGAACAAGAGAACTTAAAGGAAAACCAGAAGAAGGTTTGAGCCTCTTGGATCAAACCATGAACCCCGAAACTAAGTAAAGACTAACAGCTAAAATCCTACAGCTATACATAGAATTGAGAACCATCACAAATCCTTGAATTGTGGATCTCATCAGAAAAGGAGAGGGGAACACGCCAACTCATGAAGCTTGCTTGGGAGAGAAGAAAGCGCAGGGGATCTGGAGAAGATATCTTCCTGCATTTAATACATAGCTCCATTAGGATTTGTACTTCAACAAAAACATTCACCATTCCACCACAGAAATCTGAAGAAGCAAGCATGTCGCCTATCATTCCCAACTCTGCATAATGCACGAACTCTGACATTTCCTCATCCCTCAATGAATTGTCTGGGTGCCGCCTTCCGACCATGATTAGATCATAATCCCCCTGCGAGTCCATAATCGCATCCGTAAGTTGTATAGTGTCCTCAACCCCAATATCTCGCCATTTCAAGCAATCATTCCCAATACTGCTCAGCTTAAACTCATCCACCATTGCATCATCCAACCTAGCTTCATTCTCCTCGTCTTCATTATGGTTACCCTGGTGCACAATACGAATCCTGTTTACTGTGACGGCCACATTCCTGTTGCCTAACATACGTGCTGCCAAAGCTAAAGCCTCGCGATCATCTGGTCCGCCAATGAAAAATGCAGCCACATTATATGACAAATGGGACATGGTCACCGGATGAATATTCCAATTGTACACGATGAATATTGCAGCATGTTTTTATTGAATTGTCGTATTGAAGTAGTCACAGTGTTGCAGACCATATGCCAGCTGGGGTTATCATGAAATGGGAGGATAACGAAAGGTACGTGATTGTCATCAAGTAGACGGCAAATGGTCTCATGCATCGATTTATAGGGAGCGATCAGAGTGAATGATTCGATCAAGACAGGTCCTCTTGAGTTCTCCGAGTAGTTCTTGAAGGCTTGCATCAGCTGATGTGTGAGTGAATTTAATCGGCTACATTTTTTCCCCTCTTTCTTCTTCTTGTAAGGGACTAGCACAGGTATAGCCCTCCCCACTAGCTCGACTGCTTGGATGATGTAGGCGCAAATGGGGCTCTCTTCTGTTGTGTTTGAGGCTTCTAGGATGGAGGTGAGGTTGCGGATAGTTTGTTCGGTGTGGATACAACAAAGAATGTCGAAAGGGTAGTTTCTTTGAACCGACTGGATGTTTCTAATGCGAGGACCTTTGGGTGATGGCCCAAGTCTTAGATGAGCCCTGTATGTGAAATGTAACAATGATGTTGAAATCATGTTCCCAAGCAGCACAGATAACACTAGGTTGGTATAACCTTGGTCATCTAGGAGCTGCAGAAGAGATAAATGTTAGTATGCATCAAGTTAAATCATCACTACTCACTATGTCAATGAAGCAAAGTGTAAATATATGTGTATACCTTAGTGAACTTTCATCCACAAAACATGATGACTTCTATAATACCCCTGATATTCATCATCATGCCGAGCAAAAGACTATTTCTCAAACTAATTTTGCAGCACAATGCTACCACGGTGACTGCCAACAACTTTGCCATATATGCGGCAACGATGGTGGCCTGCAATGTGGTAAAACTCTTCCAATCTGTAATGGAATGTATGTCTGCTCTGAAACCAATACGAAAATAAAAGATTGGAAGAAGACATTCAGAGACGAAGAATTCAGACTTGGCTACTATTGCTGCACCCAAAGGCGGTCCATCTGGTATGACTAACCCAAGAAGTATAGGACCTAAAATCAAGAAGCAGCCTATTGCGTTGGATACAAAGGCTAGGAATAATGCACCAAGTAGTATCGCTACTACATAAACCTCCTTGACTTCTTGTCCTTCTGGTGTGGACTTAACAATCCATACCATAAGTGGGCGTATGGCAAATATAATCACAAGAGCCATAATCACTACAGAAAGAAAGGTCAAAGCTGAGTGGCTTGCATTATTTTTAGTAGCTATATCTTGTCCCATATAGATCAACCATTGTATGATTTCAACGAGCAAAATAGAGGACATGGCGAGTTGGCCCAACTCAGAGTTCATAAGGTTGAGGTCGTCTAAGGCCTGAGCTACACCGGGGAAGAAAGTGAAAGAAAGAATAGTAAACATAAAAATGGGGAAGATTCCTCCTTGGATTCCAGGAATGGAGCTGGCTAGTGGGATTCCGAGGCCTAAGGATACCGCAAGGGTGAGAATGAACCCTAGAGCACCAATCTTCAAAGAAAGCCTGGTTCTCTTCACCATGCTCACGTCAACTTTTATTGCGATCAAGAAGAGGGAGTATATAATGCCCATCATACCCCAGACCGACCACACCGACATATCTTTGGGACTAAATACCTTCTCCTTTATTTTTGGGTTGGTCGCAAACAAAGAAGGCCCCAAGGTAACGCCGGCCTGAACAACATCGGCAAACAAAAACACCTAGCTTTAGAATGAATAGGTTAAATTGATGCTTTAATTCATATACTGATCGATGAAAAAAAAAACAGAGAGACAATTACTGCATGCCCTCATTGTTTCTGGTATGAAATCTATCTACATATTCAGACTAGGCTACGTACGTATAACAGAAAACTCATTGAGGTATACATGAAAAAGCAGTCGTACCAGGAGATTGCAAGTGAATTTGGTTTGTCCCAAGGCTTGAGAAGAACATAAAGTAGCCGGGAGGTCAAAACACAAATTATAATTTGGAATACGGTTGCAGGTACTTTATAATCTAGAGGATTTTCATTAAACCAAATCCCTTTGGAGGACGTTGCACTTAATGGCATACATATTATTTCATGTTTAGCTCCAGCCATTTCTACGTGCCTCAGCTTCTTGATTATGCAATGATCTTAATGCTGGATGATCCCAACAAATATTCCATTGTTGGGATAATTCATAGGGTTGATCGTAATGATGATCCCAACCTATGAATTATCCAAACAGAGGTTTCTACGTGAAATTCACTATCAACCAGATGAAGCCTCCTCTGCAGTGAACATGGAGGCCCCGGGTCGATAGATGAACCGGGATAGAAAATATTATGGTGTTTGGGTCTTGGATTCTGAGCGGCAAAAGTTGTTGTAGCAAGTATGGTCATCGTTTTATATGAGAAAAAGTAGGAAATGTAATCCACATGGACTTCGGAAAGAGATTGAATGGTTATTTTTTTTTCTTTCAAACAAAAACACTACTGTTATAAATATTATAATCTATGTGGCTGTCAACGTAATTACTTATTAGTTATGTACTCTGATGTAAACTCTACCTCTATATAAAGAGGCTAATGAGAATGAATGAGCAGACTTCTACCTCCTCCCAACTATTATCTTTGTGTCTTCACTTCTTCTTTACTTTACAACACGTTATCAGCACGACTTTGCCTTGAGTTGATAACGACCAAACCCTAGAAGAAAACCAAAACAAATTTTCTAGAAACACCCCTACACCGTGCGCACACCTTCTTCTTAGCATGCTTTCCTCAATTTTCTTTGCTCAATTTCCTACAACTCGAGGATGATCTATGATGTTCTTGCCGCAACATTTGTTGCTGTTTTGGACCAAGATCATTCAGGATCTATGGGTTTAGTTTGTGATCAATTTTCTTTAACGTATAATTGTTTTGTTTCACAGTGGCATATTTTGGTTCGATCATACCAAAATGTTTCTTTTCTAAATCTTGATTAAGGTAGTGCTAGCTACGTACTGGTTTGCCTATCAAAATCATTTGTTTGAATTGGTTTTGGCAAGCAAGTCAAAACGGGACATCTATACGTTCACAATACATGCATCATGATATGTTTGCTTTGAATTATTTCCCGTATTATTTGGTTTATCAATTTGCTTTCCCCAATTATGGAATGAGCAATTTGGATCATTGTTTTAATTACGTTATATACAACCTGACTCTTTGCTTTGAATTGTTTATTGATGCATGTAGTTATCCGCTTCATGAAATCGGGTGGATAGGTTCATACATGTATTATGTATATGTGTTGCGCGCCTCCGCTATTTATTATTTATCCTAAACAAAGTCATTGACTACATGATCTTATCTTATGCATATCGATATAGGTTGCAAAAACCAGATCATGGAATCAGATTATTGCTTCTGATTATTATACGAGGGCCTGAAGTTCCTCAAGAGATTATCGAAGTATTGAAAGTTTATGCAATCATCTAGGGCCAGAAGCTCCTCATAGTTTTACAATGTGATTGTAACTCCTAATCGAAGGCTCGAAGATCCTCGCCTTATATGATATTATGTTCTTATGTATCTAAAGGTTATTGGAAGATCAAGATTATCATATTTGATGAAGTTAACCAGCCCAGAAGTTCTGTACATTTTCTTCATTCATGGAACCAGAAGTTTTCAATGTCGAATTTATTTATTTTCGCTCTTTACAGTTTTCTTATTTTGTTATGCAATTTCATTATTGTACTTATTGTTTAAATTTTATTGTTATTCATATGGGCCAGCAGCCTTATATCTCGAACGTATGAAATTTCACTTGGGTTACTCGAGCTTGAAGTTTCGAGCACTTGAATTATAATTTGAACTCGAAGTTTGACATATAAAGTTTGAGAGCTTATCGTTCTAACATTATAAATTTGAACCTGAAGTTTCGATTTCTCATATGATTGATGACTCCAGAAGAGCACCCTCTTTGAATTAAGTGTTTAAGTGTCTCCAATGCGGTTCAAAATCGATTGATATATGATATAGATTGTGCCAAATTTTACAGTGAACCAGAAGTTCATTGAAATATAATATCATGGACCAGAAGTTCATTGAAATAAATACACTATTTATGTAATGACAAGTTACGTCATCTTTTGTCTACCATGTTGTGTGGAATCACTTACAATGTTTGATAACTGCTAACGCTTAATTCAATCGAATTGTCTATTATCACACAATTGTTAGTTTTCACCTCAATGAGACACTCCTTGTGTTATGAGGGGGAGAAATATTGTTCATGAAGAACGATATGTAACGATATGTATTGATTATGAGAAATGTCTCAGTTAGTGATTGATAAAAAATCTTGACAAATGTATATGCTAAAAACATAGACGTCAACTTGGATTTAAGTCTATGAGATCATCCATATTAACTCAAATAGTCTATACCCCATTTGATTTGTGGGATGCATGTGTATCCAAGTGACATGGTTCTCTTGAAGAGAATGTCAATGTCATGATACAATGTTAGATTTCCTAATACGGCTACACATACAAAGGGGTTGTATGTATGCCATTAGAGAATGATATTTTGGTTGATACTAATGAAAATAATGTTTTTGACCTCATACTTGGTTTAGGTTCGCTACCAGCCAATAAACATCTCACTTAAAAGAAAGTAATAGAGCTTTAAACGCATATTTGAGGATGAACATAACATGATAGTCTTCTCGTCGTTAGAGGGTGAATAAGACTATTGTCATTTGAATATTGGCGTGAATTTAAGTGAAATGTATCCATCAGGTCTAAAGTTTTAAGTTCCTGAAAAAAGAAGATTATACAGGTCCTCTAATGGTCTACATGATATTACAAGTAAAAGATCCACATTCGTTAGATAATATTTGTCTTAGAAGTGACAATATTTGCCCCAGAAGTGGCATGGGTACTCAATATCAAAAATGCATGCATATAAGAATGTGTGAAATCTATGAATGATAATCATCTATGACAATTTACAAATGGTAGCTACCAAAGACTATTAAAGACTGTATTAATCGATGTTATGCCATGTTTCATTATGCATGTCGGCAAAGCATATTATTGGCTAAATTGGAAAGAGACAATTCCAATGAAACTAAATAATTGAAACGTGATGAGATACTTTGAACTTTAACCCTACAAATACAAAAGGGTATTTACCACAGTGAAAGTAAATCACTATGATTTAATGTCTACAAAAGACATGGGATTATGAATATGCCCTTATACGAATGATATTTTTCTATAAATACAATGCTACATGTAACTGTTACATGGACGAGAGACTTATGACATGTTGTCATCGTATATTATGAGGGCCTTTAAAGACACATTGATAAACCAAATTCCCAGAAGTGAAGTGTCATTACTAGCGTATCGCTGGTCAAATCCTCAAAGGATTCAAGTACATGAATGATTCTAATGTAATTCGATCCATAAATACTTGAGAGAGCCTGAAGCTGATTCATAGAATCAAATAGTCTAAAGCTAGCTCATATATACTCATTCCGTTATAGTTAACGTGATCAAAATTGCCTCAATGAGTACTATGATTGGACTACACAATTGAATTCGAATTATGATCATTATGTTGTTACATATTCTAACTCTTGGGAAGTTATGAATTACTCAGAGCTCTTGTAGAGTTTATATGAGACGTATCATACACAGAGATATTGATATGTATGGCTGGATACGCCATGATGATGTTTCAATGCTTTAATGTCAATCAGCTCATGTTGATTAGCTATTACTTAGTGTATGAATTTGGTCATATAACTAAATGAGGTAAGATGTATTGGAAATCGTCTAGATCTGTTGGTATTGTTTTAACTTTGCAGGTTTGAAATTTCATAATGAGCCCCTATATGCAAAGCACGCATGGTCTCACTTTAATGATGGAAAGCACGCATTTAACTTTCCATGGTATTGTTTTAACTTTCCATCACTTTAATGATGGAAATCGTCTAGATCTGTTGGTATTGTTTTAACTTTGCAGGTTTGAAATTTCATAATGAGCCCCTATATGCAAAGCACGCATGGTCTCACTTTAATGATGGACAAATCAAACCGTTATTTACGGCGCATGAAGCTTGCAACGTTCATGGGGAGATTCTCATCAGGGGAAGCATCCAAAAGTATGATACCTAGAGACATATGCGCGTTGCACTCTTTTTCTCCTTCGACTAGGGTTATTTTTCTCCTACTGGGTTTTTCTTACCTGGTAAGGTTTTTAACGAGACAATATTATGCACGTCTAATTTCATCATTCATTAGTGGACATCCAAGGGGGAGTGTTATAAATATTATAATCTATGTGGCTGTCCACGTAATTACTCATTAGTTATGTACTTTGATGTAAACTCTACCTCTATATAAAGAGGCTAATGAGAATGAATTAGCAGACTTCTACCTCCTTCCAACTATTCTCTTTGTGTCTTCACTTTTTCTTTTCTTTACTTTACAACAACTACAAATTTTAATGCAAATATAAAGGTATAAAGGTAAGCCCAATAGGGTTTGGAGCTCAGTTCAAGAAACACGTCAAAATAGTCTGCATGGTGTGTTATCAAATTTTCAGAGATTTGTACTAGCCTAAGGCCAGAGCAGCCCTTAGATACCTTTATGCTGCTATTTACAAACAGAACAATATGATGTGGTAGTACCCATGAATATACATAGAAATAGAACCGCTCATTAGTCGTATCATGTTCCGTTATTAATGAAGAACTTAGATCTCTCCTTCGTACAACCCCAGACGATCCAATGATACCACTTAAGTCAAGATAGACATGTTTTGCTTGACCAAAATCTCCAGGATCCCAAATACAGAACCCTTAAAGTTTAGAGCTCATCAATTTGGCCTATAAAACAGCCACAATTCAGCATAGAGCCTCAACATATAAACACACCACATGTTGAGTCTTCTTTTCTCCTTAGTTTGTGCCGACGTTCTTGTATAAGCCCCAATCCTCCAATCTAGCTAGTTTCAATCAACGCTTCAAATTTCTTATTGTATCGATCCAAATTGAGTTTGAGTTTTATCGATCCAAAACGTGGGAATGACCTGACTGGCCTCGTACCGCAAGAGAAAGTTATGGATTTCTCTTTTTACAAAAGAAATTATCATTGATAAATAATTTAATATAGGGAAAATGTTATAAATGGTCCCCGTGGTTTGAAGTCATAATTATGTTTGTCCTCATAGTTTAAAAATATCTAATTTTAATTCTCGTGTTTTATATATGAAGTAATTTTGGGCTAGCTATAACATTCTGGCTAACACCGTTTATGAAGTTCTCACATGCTCGTCACATGATGGGGTAATTTTGTCTTTCTCCTTTAACCCACAATCACTTATTCGTCATTTACAACTCCATGTACCAATTTCATCCCTTTTACTATGCTCTCAAAAACACAAACAAGAATTGCAAGATTAGTGTTTGTCATGAAATATTCATGCACAGATTTTTCCCGTTAAGATGGGTTTTAATTGGACATTCTTGGTTGGCATCATTGGAGTTCTAATCTTCAACCATCATGGCAAAGTATTGCTCGTAAATGAATTCCAAGGTGAAACGTTAAGGCCTTCAATTGATTCCTGCAAAACTTTATTTATCATCTAAAATTTTGCCTCAAAGAGAAGAATCACCACATCTTCATGAAAATTGCTTCTTGATTTACTTCTTTATATTTGCTTGGTATGTGACTGTATTCTAACTTGGGTTATCTCCTTCACAAGTCACCTGACCAAGAACATTGGCAATAGAAGTTGGTTCTTTTGACCTTCTTTTGAGAAGATAAACAATTAGCGTCGTCCCAGACAAGTCGTTAAAAAAGAATCAGTGATTGTGATTAAAGGCAAAAGACTAAATTTGCGACCATGTTAACCTGGGCTATCTCCTCTATGAGCCAAGAACATATCAATGGAGGAATTGATTGTTATTGAACACGTTGTGGTTAGCAAGTAAAAAGGGATGACCGAGGTTTGAAGATAAAAGACGAAACTATCCCATCATGTGACGAACATATGAGAACTTCACTAACGGTGTTAGACTGAATGTTATAACATGACCAAAATTAGTCGATATAGCAAACACGAGGACCAAAATTAGATATGTTTAAACCACTGGGACAAACATAGTCATAGCCCAAAACCACGGGGACCATTTATAATGTGCCATTTAATATATTGAGTACTTCAAAAATTTAACCATTTAGACAACATATGGTTTTATTAAATAAAAGATATGTATGTTGGAGGCACAGTGCTTCGCCAAGACAGGACGATGAACTACTTCCCAAGAATTGCAGAAAGATAAGAAATAATTTAATCACTGCAAATTGAAAACCTAATTAAACTTTGAAGAAAGAGTAGTGTTTGAGATGTGAATTGGACGGACTGTTTCGCGAGACAGGCAAAGAGAACTGCAGTTTCTGGAATTGGGGTAAGAAAGGGGTAAATTTGAGTGTCTTAATCTCAGTCATTCAATAACATTCATTTAGATCAAACGGTAAAGAAGCTATCCTTCAAATGTGTCAAAAAAAAAGGATCCCTCATTAGGAAGGACTATGTATATTATATATATATATATATATATATATATATATATATATATATATATATATATATATAGTTCCTATCCAGATCCAGAGTGAAGCTTCGTTCTAAAATTAATGTGTGAAGTTCCTTATCTGACTAACTTTTCGGTCATAATTCAACATCTTCATCGTTCAGTTTATTGATACTAATGTATAGATCATTCATACAAAATTTCATTCAGATTGATGATCGTTTAGGTACCGAATTAGATTAAATCAATGAACGGATCATAAACATGTCTAACCAGAACTGTTTGTGTAAATTATGATTATGAACACCCAAACGATTATCAAATTCAATGAAACTTTGCAGAAGTAATCTATGCATTTGATTATACAAACTGAACGATGAAGATGTTGAATTATGACCGAAAAATTAGTCAAATAAGGAACTTCACACATTAATTTCAGAACGAAGTTTCGCTCTGGATAGGAACTGTATATATATATATATATAGATGGGTGAATATGTATATACATATATTATCATTATTATTTTTTATTTCAAACTAAGCGTATAATATTTAGTTTGGTGACTTCTGTCTTAATTCGGGTGTTGGGTTGCTGTTGTCCAATAATATTTTTTTGTGAAGAGTTGACCAAGTAGATCGTCTCTGAACCGGCCAAAATATGTACACATACACTACTGGATTCAGATTCGATCGACTTGATTATTTACACACCAAAACATGGAGATTACGTACCCAGAACCTTTCACATGCGAAAGATGCCTACATCCTTAATCTCAATTCACCAAATTAATGAAATCATGATCGAATTAATCTTCAAGTCATAACTTGGAGGAAACCACCAAGGTATTATTACTGGTACTACTTCCACTGCTAATACCCCATAGAAAAAACTTCCCACTTTGTATATTGTCCGGCGGAAGCAAAGCCAGCCTAGCAGCAACGATAGCGACTTCGTCCGCGGTGTGATCTCCCTTGCATCCAGTCATCGAGGTCTGAGTGAAGCCGGGACAGAAGCTATTCACGCTCAAACCTCTTCCTTCGTAGCGCTTTGCCAAAACCCTAGTGTATGCATTCAGTGCAAGCTTTGAAACCGCATAGTCCGTCCACAGTTCAGGCCAACCTCCGGTCTTCCATGTCCCGGTCTTCACTTGTTCCAGAAACAAGCTAACAATTCCCTCAATATCGTCCTCCGATAGTTTCTCGCTTTCAAGAACCTGTTTTATGCTAGGGTTTCCCACCTTCTGCAATGTACCACAGTAATTGGTACAGTTAATATTAATCACATCAGATTAATGAAGAACCCTTGGAGCTAGGCACAGTACTTACATTCAGGGAACCGAGTCTGGAGCTGACATTGAGTATTCGACTCATGGAGGAGGTACGGAACATGGGCAAGAGAGCCTCAGTCATTAACTTTGGTCCATTGAAATTGGTTCTGATTACGGTCTCGGCATGTTCCACTGAATTTTCATTGATTTCGTTGAACGAAACTGCTGCGTTGTTCACCTGGAGACAATATAAGATTCATCAACTTACAATAAAAATGAAAAGAAAAAAGTTCACAATATAACTAGTTAAGAAGCAATATTGTACGGTAATATTCATCAACTTGCGATAATGATTATTTTGTAGGACTACCAACAATTACGGACACAGAAACGTAATATTCCTTTTCTTTCTCTTCCTCTTTCTCATGACTAATTTCAAGAAACTTGACTTAATTGGTCGAGATTATGGTCTGCAAGGCACAAGTGTCCACATTATTTTTCAGATAATAATTTGAATCTCAAATTAAATAAAAAATATATGGAACATACTGTCTAGTACCATTTGGTCTAGCGGCGCAGTCTTGTTTTAATAAGTAGGAAGTTGTGAATATGACTCACCAAGTTATAACATATGATCAAAAACTCAATTAATGTGTGTGTGTGTTTTTTTTTCGACGAGTGAAATAATTGGATGTCAGGATGCTTCTACTACAGCTTCATAGAATTGGTTTGTTGATTAATAATTAATTCAATTATTTTAGTGAGACTTAACAAATAATTATATTTTTTTAGCTTAATTATAAGACGAGGCATTGCTATCTTAAATACATTAATCACTTCAATTAATGAAATGTATGCAAACAAAACAAAATGTCATCTTTTCTTTTTGTTGCGGGGAAGGTTGGAACCCCCTGTATATAAAAAAGTAAAAACTACATACGTTGATGGTATGAAAATGGATAGACAGATGACGTTCTTACTTGTATTGATTATGAATTTTCGTGATATCTCATTACTGCAAGTAGAACTATTTTGGTAAGCCTCCCATATATATATATATATACATACATATATATATATATATATATATAATATATATATATATATATATATATATATATATATCAGGGCCACTCTAATAAGGGATCTTTTTTTTTGTTCATTTCTAAGGATAGGGTATTTGACAAACTTCTCGATTATAAAATCATATCTCCACCATTCAGTTTGTAGGTCTATATGAGTAGATAACTTATGCAAATTTTCAGAAAATTTAGTGTTCATTAAGTCATCCAAATGTTTAATTTATTTTTAATGTTCTTGAACGGTGTAAGTTTGACATAAGTGTTAAGTTTTTTGTTTTAATCTTAGTTATCCAAGCTCTCTAAAAAAAAAATTTAATGGTGTGGACCTATCACTAAAAGTGACAAAAAAAATAGGGATTCCTCATTGGAAATGCCATGTATATATGGGGTCCGGTTTCTTGGACATTAAATTTGACACTAATTTTGACACCATTTATTGGCCGTTAGATTTTAAAAAATTCGATAGTCTAGATTAATTTAAATATAATATTAGCTTATAAAAACTGACCTGGCAAAGTGATATGGCATATTCTAATTTCATAACAAATTAAACTAAAAGAAAATAAAATCAATTCTGATGCTAATCTTAAAAGGAAAATGCCCATTTAGTACTAATTGTAATATTTCATTGCCCATTCCAATGACAATCTTTTATATGAGCCCATTTGAATGAAAATAAATTTTTTTTGTCCCCAAATGGTCAAATCTTTACTGAAGTCTTAACAAACTATATTATTTTAAGACTATTTTGCCCCCACCTAATCAACATGAAAAAACTTGGCTGGAATCTCGAACTCTGGTCACCGACCACCGGCCGCCGGACTCTAATCACTGGAATTTTCCCAGCTGCCGGACTTCGGTCACCGAAATTTTCCTGACCGCCAGACTCCGGTCACAGAATTTCTCCAGTAACCAGTTACTGATACCTAGTAAACAGTTACTGACCCCTAGTAACTGAGTTACTTTGGTCATCGACCGCCGGAGCTGAGTTACTGACCCCCAATAACTAAGTAATTATTCCTTAAAAGGCTATTGACTCCGGGTAACTCAATTATTGATCCCTAGTAACTCAAGTTACTGACCCCCAATAATCGAGTTACTGACGCCAAATAATCTGTAACTAACCCAATAATCATGTTAAAATATACTTTATATTCAAAAACCACTCTATTATGATTTATAAACTAAAAATTTGCAAAACAAAACAGTGTATTACATCAAATCTTTCCCATCTCACCTCTTTGTGGACAAATAATCCTCTAAAAATCCATTTAACATCAGCACCATTTACTCAATTACTCACACGTAGATAACAAAATTATGCTTAGAGGCTACCATACCAATAAAGGAAGCAAAAGGCTGAGAACATGTCTATTATCATACCAACAAATTATGCTCAGAACACCAACAATTACTCACTCTATTATCATACTAACAAATTATGCTTAGAACACGTCCTTTTGGCTTTTTGGTGACCGACAAATATGAGTTTTTAGACCGACGAACTTGCTCCGGATCCTTGTCACCGCATATGTGACATCAACGGCGTGCTCCTCAGCATCTAGCTATCATCGCAATCATCATCTTGTTGAAAAACAAGATTCAATAACCTCATAACCACGTCTGTGTTGGTCGACCTCACCAACGAGGATGCATATGACGCAGTGGAATTGAGGGAGGAGAGATTTGAGCACTTGCCGATGCCGGATCGGTGGTGGATCTGGTCCTTTCTCGCCGGTGGCTCGAGGCTGCCCTCGTACTTGTCGTCTGTCGATCTTGAGCTTCTTGAGGGTGCGGTAAACGAGGTTGCTGGAGATGGAGATAGTAGAGGAGATGATCTGGGCGGCGGTGATATTTGAGAGAGAGAGAGAGATTTCAGAGGAGGAGGATGAGAGAGAGTGTATAGATCGGGAAGGTTGTGTAGGATATATTAAGTTAAGGGTAATGTTGGATTTTCCCTTAAGTTAAGGAAATTAAGTTAAGGGAAATGGGCTCATGTAAAAGTTTTTCATTAGAACGGGCTGTTGAATCCCTGTTTTTGACTAAATTGACATTTTCCCAATCTTAAACTCTTTCTAACTTGCCCTGAATTCTCAATCTCGAAGAACTCAGAACCCCCTTTCTTCTACCTATTTTTCCCGTCTCCCAATTGTCAATCCCTTTTGAGTTTTGGTCAATCCAACATACCAGATCTCCTCTCAATCCAACATATATACTTGATCTCTCAATTCTCACCCACTCTTGTCATGATCATCGTCACTCATAAAGGAATCCTATGGTTCTCCTCCTTTCTCAATAACAAATTAACAATAACAAAGGTCATCGGCTGGAAGCCAAGTTATATGAGAAGCAATATCATCTTTGGCGTTCAATTTCGGGTATAGAACAGCGGTGAGATTTTCTATTCTAGATTGATAAAGATTGATATTAGCTAGTTCGAGAAGATGAAGAAGTGAAGAACAATATGATGCACATAACAAATGGATGATTTCTAGCTAGTTTGAAAACACTAAACCCAATATCAATATGTGCGATGAAAAGAAGAACAAGAAAAAATGAACGTTAGAAGACCAGACGCAAAACAGAAGAACACAAACCCAAAAAAAGAAGAAAAGAACACACGAGCAAACGACCTAATTTGTAAAATAACAGACTACAGACACACATTAATCTAAGCCATGGTTTGTCTGCTAGCTTCTCATGTTCGAGTAGTATGGTGTTCATGAATCATGTCGATGTTGCAAACATGGCCTCTCATGGTTCACTTAATTACTCTTTAATCATCTATGACAATTGAAGCATTACTTTTACAAAGGGACGTCACTAGAGAACTGGCCTCTCATTATTCGTTTGCTCCTTGTGTTCTTTCTTTTCTTCTATTTTTGGGTTTGTGTTCTTCTGTTTCTACATCTTGTGTTCTTATTTTTTTTCCTTCTTTTTATCGCACACATCGATATTATGTTTAAGATTTTAGCTTATGAATTTCTTTTCTTTTCTTTTAGTTTGATTTCTTATGAAATTAGAAAATTCCACATCATTTTGCCATGTCAGTTTTTATAAGCTGACATTATACTTAAATTGATCTAGACAATTAAATTTGTTAAAATCTAATGGTCAATAAATGATATCAAAATTAGTGTCAAATCTAATGTCCCCGCAACCTGACCTATTTGTGTGTGTGTGTGTGTATATATATATATATAGTGAAATTATAAGTCATCATCAGTAAAACTATAATTTGTCATCAGTAAAATTATAAGTGTTCTTGTTTATTTTTTTGGTTTATAGATATATGTATATTGTATCTGTATTATCACATTTGAATCTCCTAAATTGCATGTGAGAGTGTTTCAGAACCGGTGGCCGGAGGATCAGCAAAACACATGCAGTATACGTACCCACCACACTGCAAATCAGTCCATAAATATTAATTTGTCCCAACTAAATTAACTTGTAGTTTTTACTAATGGTGAATAACAAGGGAAGAAGAAGGTGTGACCATATAACCCCCGCCCCCAACCCCTAAAACGCCAAAAAAAAAAATTAAAGAGAAAGAAGCTTACAAGAATATCCAAGGCCGTAAAGTTTTCTTTGAACCAGGAAGCGAAGATGTTGATGGAACAAGGATCAGAAACATCGAGGCGATAAAAGGTAATACCATGAAGACCTTGAGCCCTAAGTGCTTCAACAGCCTTGCAACCCCTTTCACTGTCTCTGGCTGTTAAGATCACTTTCAGTCCCAACTCCGCCATTCTCTTCACCACCGCAAACCCAATTCCTTTGTTTGCTCCGGTCACTATGGCCACCGTCTCCTCCGACCACCACCTGATTCATTCATTCATGAGAACATGCATTCAAACATTACTTAAGTATAGCATAGTTAACTTCATCGCAGCCATCGAGCTCCTGATATTATTCATAACAGGAGATCACTTGGTAGAGAATGTAAAACTTGCGCTCAAATCTCTTACAGAAGACATAGAACGGGAAGTGCTTCTAGCTAGCGAGAGGATGTTTCATTACCTTGTTGAGGAGTGGGACGGAGAAGGAATAAGGAGCCGGTCTGTTTCTTTGAACTGCATAGTTGCAAATAACAATTAGCTTTGAAGGGAGAGAATGGTAGGAATGTGTATTTATAAGAAACGCAAGGGTGTGAAAGGGCATGCAAAAGGGGCATGAATATTTATATATAAAGAACTAAAGGAAACATAGATCAAGTCAATAGGTTGAACTGTTCGGACATGATCAAGAAGGTAGGCGTAACCCACGTTCCAATTTTTTTTTGTTTAGTCCAGGGGCAGAGCCAAAACAAGGGTTGGTAAGACTCAAAGCGAACTAAATTTTTTGGAGTTAAAAAAAATCCTAAGTATATTATATTTTTTTTATTTTTTATATATATGTATTTTTGTTCAGTCAAGCCCACCCAACTTCTCGTCTAGCTGTGCATCTCTTCTTTTTGGTATACATGATTACGTCTTTATTTTTCAGTTCCTCAATTCATTAATCGCTCTTTCTTATAGTTTTCTAATCTTCTCCTTAAATCTCAAAAAATCCAAATTTTTGGGGAAAATTTTGTTGAGTTTTCAAATTTGTCTTTGATTTTTAGAAATTTCTTCTACTTTCATTGACGCCTATTTTTTTTGAAGACTTATTAACGTTTGCTTGAGTTCCTACATTTTGCATGGTTGTATTTGAAATTTTTTTTGCCTTTCGGCCAAATTTGAAGCCCACTCCATGTTCAGATCCTGGATCCGCCACTGGTTTAGTCACTGCCTCAGCATTAGCATGGCTGCCCAATATTTTTCTTTTTTAATATTTTGGGAAGACATACATGAGTGTGTGAATCAGTTAGTAGTAAAAGATATTTACTCGCACCTCGTGGGCTTTTTAAGTATTGAATGTTCAGTTCTTTAACAATTGAGCACACAGAAACTAGTATTTGGACATCTCGCGGTGCTTAATGCCTTAAAAAAAATTTCAGAATATTTGGTATTCCCGCGCGATGCTGCGGGATCGTTTCGCCGGATATTTTTTTTTTCCTCACAGCAAGGATATAATCTAGAGTGGTTTTAAATACACACCCCTAATTACTTGATACACATTCTTATTATTTGACAATTCAAATCAGATTTTATTTGTATGTTAAATGACTAAAACAGACATGTGTAATACATTATGAATATATAAACAAATTAAAAACATAGAATTTATATTTGGAAACTAATGATGTGATATATAAAAAAAAATTAAATTAAAAACGAAAAAAATTTAAATTTGGAAACTTATAAAGTGAATGTATTTATTTTTAGAAATTAATAAAGTGAAAATACATAACCAAATAAAGTACTAAAATTGGAAACTTATTTTGGAAAATTTGAAGTATAGTTAATACAAATTTGTCAAGGAAGTTTTGATGATTAATTTCTTTCTTTTTCATCCTAAAAAGCTCATGATTTTCAAGTTTAGAATGTGAAACAATGTAATTCCTATATGAACTTCTATTCATTATATATTCCATCATCTTCTTCTTTTTTACCCAAACACACATGTTGAGGTATGCATTCTTCATCTTGTTATCAATTTCATGTTTAAAGATTTGAAAAGAACATTGAATCTGTGTAAGGATTTATATAGATCATACACAAATAGTATATATGAACATCTACAAAGTGTAATAAACTTATAATAATATGTACTAATCACACAATAATAGTCTTAATATAGTCAATTAATATTTCATGAAATGTTGGATTAAGGGTTTTTTGGGTACTTTGGGTTGTGTATTTAGTAAAATATTATAATGAGAAATTAGGTAGATGGTATATTAAGTGATGCATGTGTATTAAGAAATTAGAGGTGTGTATATAAAATTTCTCTATAATCTATATACAAACTACACACGGCAAAGTCGGATATATAAATGAGTCTTGTGCTACATTGATATCTCATGGTTTGAATAGTTTACCTAAGCTTTCCATTTCAAATAAGATTTTGTCATCCTCTGTGTCCAACAAAATTGGTTACCAACATGGTTTCCAAGTTCCAACAGCATACCAAACTCTCCTGCAAACGTAAATCATTATGCATCCGAGCCCATCAATTCCTCATCATTTTGATACAATATGCTGCTCACAACTCTATGAAGAATGAACTTTACAATTGTTGAGACACGGCAGATGCTGGAAACTCAAAGCATAAATTTAGCAGGTGTATGATTCCCAGTTGCATGATGACACCTCCACTTTTGTTTGGTCCGCATTATACATCCACTTTGATGGGGCCTTCCTCTGATCGATTAGCAGTCCAACAATTCTTTCCAACCCCATCTATCCCACATAACGAACAATAAAATGGTCCCTATGGTATATGCACAGAGATGCATGCTTTGAGTACTGAGTGCTAATGGTCCCTATGGTATATGCACAGAGATTGGATTTTACACATTCACATACGCAATTTTAACTGATAAGTTAATCTAACTATGACCAAGCACACATAATTTTTTATCAATATTTGAAAATTTTTGAAACCCTGTTACTTATCCTAAATGCTATCTTCATATATATATATATATATATATATATAATATATATATATATATATATATATATATATGTTTGAAAGCCATTTATCTAATGTCTTTCTCTTATAGTAATGCGACCAACCAAGATTGTGGGAGTCGATGCAGCTACTCTGCAAACAACACAAATATTTCGTCGTTTACTCCTTCGTAGTATGAAAATTATTTGAATTGAAATTTGTTTAGTCTTTGTGGTTTTATTTTAATCTGAATAGTCCTTAAAGTCACAATTTTGCATCCAAATAGTCATTATAGTTTTATTTTAATCTGAATAGTCCATAAAGTCATGATTTTTCATCCAAATAGTCATTCCGACAATTTTCTCAGTTAAAGGTCATAAGGACTATTTGGATGAAAAATCATGACTTTAAGACTATTCATATTAAAATAAAACCATAAGGACTATTCAGATTAAAATAAAACTATAAGGACTAAACATATGTCGACTTTAAACCACAAGAACTATACAATATTTAACCCAATTATTTCAAGTAACTTGTCATTCAAATTAGTAAATGCAAAGTCTTGCAAAGAATACTTCCTCAAGCATTCATCAAGAAAATAAAACTTCATATGATCAACATATTCAACACCAACTACTATCAATAAATTAACCAAAATACAAAAAAAGAAGAAGAAAGAAGCAAATATACAATCCTGCAGTGCACTGTTTGTCCGGAGACATACTTATATGAGTCACCTGCCATTAACTTCGTCATCCTCACTATCAAGTAGTCTCTTACAACAATACCCTCTTTAAAGTAATAAATATTCATTTATCGATAAATGAATAATTTATTAATTTATCGATAATATAATAACTCGTATAAAGTAATAATTTTTCAATGTCTTAACGTTATTCATTTATAGAGGTTTTATTGTATATAGCTATCCGCATACACTTGAGATTGAACCCTAGAATTCGTAATTTATTTCCCGTTGAACGTTGATTTAGAACCGATAATACAAAGGATACATTCGAATGCCTTCCATAACATCCATTAAACCAGGAAGCTAGCTAGTTAATTACCTAATATTTGGCCATGCATGAGACAGCCTTTCTCCATGCGCATGCTCATTGAAGCAACTGATTACAAAAAAATAAACGAAAGTATACAACTGCTGGGGCTGCTGCTTTAATGCTTTTCATGCTTGGAATCCACAAATACATACTGTATATTATCATGGTAACTAAGCTGGTAATAATATATATATCAAACAGAAAGTTTATGTAGACTGTACCTCACAAGCTTAATTTTATGTTACTAATTATGGTTAGGAGGGGGGACCTCACTAGAAAGCCAAGCTAGCTAGAATTAGGCGCATGTTGTTTACGCTTTTAGATCGATGAACCATCACCACGAAAGTTTAAACTATTTGAACTCCAATTACATGCATGCCCTAGGAGCAAGATCATAACGCCTCTTTCGTTTCCTTTGTTTTCGCGTGCTCTAGGAACAAGTGGGGAATCCATATTCCAATTGCAAATTGATAACGCTAGACTACTACTGCCCCTCTTTGATTCGTAGCCCACAATGTCTAGCTTGTTGGCGTGAGTCACTCAATGTATTTCATGATTGTAGGCAATTGGTGCATGGTTCAGATAGTTAATTAGAACGTCCTGTATCCAATTTTATATTTTTACTGGATATTATACGAGTTACTGAGGAATTTAATCGTTCTCGGTAACTTGATAATTTAATGCTCGAGTTCATTTTCGAGTTTTTCTCAAAATGTTAAATTCCTCTTTTAAGGCCCCGATGTAGTAGTACGTGTCGACACGGGTTCTCCGGTGTCTTCGGATTATTTTTGGAGTGTCAAGCTATTTTCTGCGATTTATTGAAGGTTGGCAAAAAGAAAATTTATGTTCTGAAATTTAAAAATTGTGGATTATTCTTGGCCGTCGGATCTTTAGGGTTTTGATCTCAACCATTGGTTCGGGTATAAAACGATAAGAGAGGATTGACTTTGTCAAAGCCCAATTCGGGCGTTGACCGAGCTACAATTCTATTTTAGGAAACTTTCTCTTTTTGGAAACCTTCTATTTATGGAAAAACCTTTTTGGGTGTCCTTAGTAATTTGGTGGTTTTACACATTAAGGTGGTTGTATGTTTTCGAGTTAACGAAATTACAAGAGTTCGATTAATCAAAATTGAAGTCCACCAAAACAAATTTTAAGCGAGGCCTAAGTTTCTACCGGTTAATAGGACGTATAGAGGAAAATGTATCGAATCGTTAACTCAAAGGTTAAATTGGAAAATGTCGAAACATCGTTAGTTGGCCAACCCTAAATCAATTGGTCAAACTTGGTCAATAATGGTCAACCCAGGAAACCTAGTCAAACTAGGAAGAAGTTGAATCGATGATTATTATGGGGTCCGGTCTGACTGATTTGTTCTACTGTTTATCATCAAACGTGGGATTTGCTAGAGAGTGTGAATAGTTGAAGGCAGCGCTCGAGGAGTCACTACTAGAAAAAGTTCTTAGGTGAGCTTATGTCGTCATGCAAGCACTAAAACGACGAAAATTTCGTCACTTAAGGTTCGTCACCTTAGGGTGGTGGTGTGAGCACTTAGGTGACGAAAACTTTTTCGTCGCCAAATTATTTAGATGACGAAAACAATTTCGTCGCCAGGTTGATTAGCTGACGAAAAATGTTTCGTCGCCATAGTACTTAAGTAACGAAATATAATTCGTGGTCTATGATCTATTGTAACGTAGTGTGACCAGCTAAGGTGATGAAATCTGTCGTTACCAAAACACTAACACTACGAAAACGGTCAGTTTGCTAACAATTCTTTCATCCGGCTAAGGCCACGAAAGTTTAACTTTCGTCACCTTTGTGCAATTTATTTTTAATAAATTAATCATTAAAAATTATTAATATCACATTTAATATTAACATAAATAAATTTAAAAAAAAACTCAATATTTCAAAAACCCACTATAGGCCAAAGCACCTGGGCAGTAGCAAAATATATATATATATATATATATATATATATATATATATATATATATTCCTAATCAAGTTTATATACAAACTCAAGAGTAGTACTTGAAAATATAGACTTGTTCATACAAAATATATACATTAAATCTCACTTTGGTTCCTCTACATACTAGTGTCAGCATAGACTGAAATTTACACAAATGCATCATGCATAATCTAGATTCCAGAAATCACTAGCATCAACTTTTATCAGCACCTTCATCAAATGCAGTAGAGCCGACAACGCGAAAATCCAGTTTCTTCTGTTGCTTCAAGCGACGTTGTTCGTCAAAGTTTTCCCATCCCTCAATCTGCATAAACATTGTTGACATCCATTAGAAAAAACGGCGAAGTAGACAAACACCACTAAAAACATTCGATGATATAAAATCCTATGATAAACTTCCCATCCATCAATCTGCATAGACATTGTTGTCAACATCAAAAGAAACGTAAAACAAACCTGACGAAGAATATCCATGGTTATTTATGTGTTATGCAAATCGAGACTCATGAGCATTAGGCACATTTTGAATAGAGAAAAAGGAAGCGATTTCAGCCCATTATTACTGAGAGACAGAGACTGCAAAAAAAAGAGATGCATAGGATGAAATCAGCCTGTTGATGAACAAAAACACACATGGTTTCTATTAAATGATTGATTGGCAGAATAGACAGTAAATGAGTGAGAACTGTAGTCTTAAGCCCAGGCATATGCTCGAGCTGTAGTTAATCAATCGACTAACATGAGAAAAAACTCATGTCCCATAGGAAACAAAGCAACTATTGTTAAGAATAACCCTACAAAGTACCAAAGAACACAATTTTATATAATACAACTCTAGACATACAATGGAAACTAAAAGTAAATGCATATTTTAAAAAAGAAGGAAAAACAAAACAAAAAAAGAGAGGTTCAAACAATAGGATTAAGTTACCTTCAGATTATGCAAATTGCTAAATGTCTCGGGCAAATCTGACAGAAGATTTGATGAAAGATCAACCTGAAACATGATGAAAGAAAGTGAGATACATCAACTAAACTTCAGAGAGTGGAAAACACCAAAAATACTACCTCAATAAGAGAAATAAGGTCCCCTATCCATGTAGGAATGGTGCTGATCCTGGGCCATACAGACAAGAGTTTAATCAAGATACAAGCCTCTAGTAATCAAAGAAGATATACCACTTCAAAAGGTTTCTTCATCAACACATAAGGATAGCGAGCTTAATAAACTACATATGATGTTCTCCTTTCTGGACAAAACTATAACTGATGCTGAAAACTTAAAATTTTAACAAGGGGAAGCCAAAAAAAGCATTCAGAGGCAAGATATGTAGATCCAAAGTATGACGTGCTATGACATTAACACGGCATAAATGAGTAAAAAGTTTGAACTATTATGCCAGAATCTGATGAAAAGAGACACAAGGGAAGCCTCCATATATATATATGTAACAAAACATAATGAAAATGCAAAAACAATACAATAATTATTCCAAAATTTACTCATTCCAAAATTTACTACACAAAACCCAGAAACCCAGAAACCAATACTCATTCCAAACCAATATCCAAAATTTACTCATTCACTCCAATATTCAATATATCAATGATTAATATCAGCACAACAACACACCAAACTAAAGGCAAAACTGCAAGAAAGAACAACTGTTTTCAGTGGAAATGGCAAAAACAACATCCTTGCACAAAAGTAAAGGTTCCTCGGAGATTCTCACATCAACCAATCAAGTTATGCTAGTCTAACCGACTAACCAGTAGTTCTACACTTCTACTCTACCTCTATTAAATAGCGCCTCTCATCACTCTCTCTCTCTAATTTCTACTTCCAATTGCGATATAGGATCAAGCAGACAACAATCACCAACTAACAAGACATGTCATTTGCACACTCAAACAAGCAAATTCAGTAAAGAATCATCTTTTTACCTAAACTAAAACCCATGCTTTATTATTCTACTATCAGTATTAAGCCACAAACACAATAAACTGAACTCGTGAGTGAAGAATCATCATTTCACCTAAACTAAAACCCATGCTTTATTCTACTATCAGTACTAAGCCACAAACACAATAAACGATAATCTGCTTACTTAACAACTCAAATAGTCTCTATATTTATCCAAGAGAATTGATGAGCAAACGTACCAAATTAGAAAATCAAAAGGTTAAGAGGCAGATGAGTACGGGTGAGGAAAATTACCTCCTTCAGGACGCAGTTTGCGTCGAACGCTGATCTTAGCAGATGACTGGCCAATCCGATGATCATTTGGGGAAGGTTCGTCGACGACGGGCAGTGGTGGAGGGAGAGGAGGTGCCGAACTTGACGGAGACACCAAAGGCCGCGAGGGGACCTCTGTGAGGTGTCAATATTGCTGGGCTACCTCCTGCATCACAAAGACTGTTCCTCCTGTCTCTTCCTCTTCCCACTAGTCGACGACATAATGGATGTAGATGGAGCTTGCGGTCGCGGTGGAAGACGACGATGTGGACGCGGGAGAGCCGATTGGGATCGATGGAGCAAGGGAAGAGACGGCGATGTGGACGGAGACGGCTTGGAAAGTTGGAATCGATACGATCGATTTAGGGATTTCAGAGTTAACAGGAGTATACGACTCGTTGCCATGTATTTGGGTTTACAAAAACAAACTCAGCCCACGAATGAAGACGTTTCGTCACTTATGTCGAATACAAAATTTTGTCAAAAAAATTGGTGGAATTTTCGACCGTCAAATATTAAGTAGTTAGGTGACGAAGACATGAACTTTCGTTATCTTAGTGAACCAAAAATGTTTCTACCATTTTTAAATTTTGGGACTTAGTTGACGAAATAAATATATTTCGTCATCTTATTTTAATTTCAACACATTTATTTATTTTTCTTTTTTCTTAAAAATAAAAGGTTTTGATAAAATGTGATCTTGTTAAATAGGGAGGAAGCAATATTTTCAAAAATATTGTGAAATAAGATGTCATCGGTATGGTGAAATACGACTATGGTTGAAAAATCACAAATTTCCGGTAACGTTTGGTCCCCGATGCAAGCGGTTAACCCTATACACGCTTATGTTTCCATATATGGAGCCCTATCGTCGAGAGGTGAACGTACCCAAATTTTTACATGTGGTTACATCTCATCAATGTGAGAGTTTTGTGTGTGAAAGAATCAATCAAACTAGGTCATATAGGGGTAGGTAAGAGCGTTTTCGTGTAATAAGTGGCGTTAATTTAATGTTGACCGCGTGGGTCAAGTGACACGACCCGCCCTGAATTTCACCCTGAACCCGGAGTACATCGTGCGGGGACCACCTTCAAGGAAATATTTACCGCAAAATTCGGTACAACCTCCCTTGAAGATGGACAACCCTTCCAATAGAAACCTGCAAACACGTCTAAAGGTTCCAAATCCAACCTTAACTTCTAGAGCCTTCGTGCTCCCCAAAAAAAATCACCACCAACAGGATAATAAACATTATCTAAGATAATATACATCATCCGAAAATATTCTAAAATATCAACAAGCCTTCACCCATAACCAAAAATATATACATTAAACCCAAGTATTCAGAGCTACTAGACACTAGCGGAAGTAAGAAAACACAGGTAGGCTAAACAGGTAACCTACTGGTGAAAGGTGGTGGAAATACGGGTGACTATGCCTTGTCTCCTACTAGATCCAATCCGAACTCTGCAGACTGGGCATTTTAAAACGAAGGGCCCAGGGGAAGACATTTAATAACGTTAGAGTGAGTGGACAAAAATAATTTAATAACAAAATATTTATGCATTCCCATTTTAATTTCAAAGAAAAATATAATGCATGCGGTAGCTCAAAAGCGCTCAATTCATAATCTGACAATTTCACGACTAGCACTGTCTAGTCACAAACTCAAATAAAATGGAGCCTCTCTGGTTGAACTATATATAAACATATATTCGTATGTATCTACACTCGTCAGACTCCTTGTATAAATCATAGAAACAATTTAGAAAAATAGAAATTCATACAAGGCTACAACGCTAGCGTCTAACGCTCACGTTGCGCCATAATGGTATTTTTCCTCATTATGACCGAAAAGGACGGTGTATATATACGTGTGGACTCCCTATATGAAAACCTAAATAAACCGAAAAAGAAAGAAGTTTTCATACATGGCTATGACGCTTGTGTCTAACACTCACGACACGCCATAATGGTATTTTACCTCATTATGACGGACCAAGCAGGTATGGCTAGCTAGCATTTATATACATACTATACTCATAAAATCCAAAATATATATATATCCACCGAAAATCTCATTTTCAGGATCTCTCCAAAGGAGGAAAAATTGTCAAATAGGCGAGAAATCAATAAATCTCATCAGAAGAACTAAATGATTAATAAAATCATTCATCGCATGCTTTTTATTTAAAACAAAGGTCCACTCACAAATTACGCCTAAGCCTGATGACGCTCCGAGGCTTCTTCTGCACGGGCCTCCTCACGTCCTGTTCCAAATATATAATTAATTTACCAACTAAATTCCAGTATTTGATAAAATAGGCAAAATTAATCGAGAGCCATAAATACGCTCATCATTGCCTAACTTCGATATTCTTAAATCGAAACGATCCAAACTTTTATATCATACTCGGCAGTCGTAAATACAACATTTTCCAGAAATTGATTTAAATCCTACGGTCGGATTTTACATTATTTAACCGCCAAAGTACCAAACTTCGGAAATTCACAAACCTATTCAAAACTCGTCCGAAAATTCTACAATTCACTCCATTAAATTCCTCTAATTATTACACAATTAAAATTATACAAAACCCTAAAACGGCGGCGGCAGCGGCGGCCGGAGGCCGATTTCGGCGACGTCCAAATTCTACCAATTTTAACGTTAGCTTCCTCTCAACATCCCAAACAACTTTCATAACTATCACTAAGTCCAATTTCAAGCCTAACTAGGTCAATCGAACGAAAATATCCTAAAAGCCCTAGAATTTCAACTTCGAATTTCTCCTTACCGAGCTCAAGAGGGAGTGAGCCTTTTGGAAGGGTTGTTGCACGGGAGGAGAGCTACAAAACCGTACCAAGCTTTCCCGGATTGGTGGCCGGAGGAGGGAGTTTCGACGAAGGAAAGCTCAAGGCAGCTGCGCCTTTCGGGCGGCACTACAACTTCACGGCGGAGCTAGGGCGGCTGTCACCGGTCTAGAACGGAAGCTGGGTTGATGGCCGACCTTTTGGGACCGGTGCGGCGGCGAACGGTGGCTGGAAAACGACGGACGGGCGGCCGGAAGTCCGGCAGCGGGAGGGAAAATCGGGAGAGAGAGAGAGAGAGAGAGAACGTCGGGAGAGAAAGAGAGAGAGGAGAGAGAAAGAAAAGAGTTTTGGGCCTCACCCATCCGGCCTAACTCTTCTATATACAACCCAAATCCAAAATTAACACCCCCAAAAATAATACCCTAATAAAAATTACCTTTTACTAGCTAAAATTTACCATTTTTACATTTTTCTCCTACGAAAACTCTCCGAAATAATCGTCTCTCAAAACCCCTCTAGGGACCAATTAAACTATAACTCAATGTCGGAGACGGTAAAAATTCTTATTATAATCAAGCTAGTAAATAAGATAAAATTTTACGGGTCGGGATGTGACATCAAGACCTAAACGTTTTCAAAAAGAAGGAATCCTAGTTACATCAGGAGTCTCAACGAGGCTCTGAATCATCATCGAGAGAAGAGTTTTACTAACTGGGAGTCCTAATCGAACAAGGAGTCTCACTGGAGCGCAAAAATAAGTAAATTGATGGATAAGTCGTTTAGGAAACTTCTTGTTTTGAATTAGGAAACTTACTAGTTATGAATATTTTTTATTCTGACTTTCCTTAAACATTTGAGGAAACTTTCTGTGAGACAGGGAATTGTGTGCAACAAAGGAAGAAAAAACATTTGATCAAGTAAATATGCTAGATGCATGCTAACTATTGCCATGATTTATGTTAAGCTTTCTTAGTGGAAACTATGTAATGGTTGAAAACGTAGAAAGTATAGATCTCTCATTGGTGGAAACTATGTATAATGGTTGAGAACGTAGACTACACAATTGCATGTTACGACTTCGCAAATATGGTTGTTGTTCAATCTCATAATTCTATAGACCTTAATGATTCATGTTCATTGTAGATAGATACTCTTTAGTATTGATTGCAGCAATTTACATGAAATATTCTAAGTCCTAGACTTCTCTGTGTTTAGAGATAAAGTAAGTAGAATTAAAAGGATGCATGACCTCTTTAGGCTATATGTCGAGATTGTTGTCATGATAATCAGATTGTTAGGATTGAAACGTAGTCTTAGTGTGTGGTTAGGGTTCGAATTTCTCTCAGGTTGAAGTGTTGAATGAATCTGTCAGTTGTATATATGTATATTATGTCTTTATCTTTTTATTAGGAACTTATAAAAAACCTTTAAAAACCCCCTTTATCTTGTGTAACATATGTATATTTGTAAATATCTCTAACAGCTCATGTAAAATAAGAATATATATATATTTTAGAGGAAAAATACTATTTTTTGGCTCCAATATAGCTTATGTAAAGTATCCTCTATAATACAAAAAGTGGGAAGAGAGAGAAACATATCCTCTATATTTATAAAATTCTCAAAATTTGTATATTTCATTGAAAAATATCTAAAAATTTATTATTTGCCTTTTAAAATTGAGTGCGGCTATTGGGACCTCCAAATTAGCTCACTTGACCTCACTTTATTATGAATTATTAAATGACATATTTATCCTCTTACACAATGACTATTAAGGACACTGATTAACCTAAAAGTAATATTACATTTATTCTCTCTAAACTTTCTAATTCAATAATAATGCCACAATGGATTGCATTTTATTATTTTCCTTATTGATTTTTATTTTCTAGTTTTACCACATACTTATTAAAGTATTTATATTTATATTATCGTACATGTCACGTGAAGATTTTATACAAAAATTATGATCTATCAATTATTAAAAAAAGATAAATAAGTATAATAATATTTTTACAAATTATGATCTATCAATTATTAAAATAATTTATCATCATGAGTATAAAAACAAAAAATATAAACTTACAAAAAAAAATAGTATATGTAAAATAGAAATACAAAAGTAACAAAAATATATAATAGTTCATGTAAGAACATTCGTTTAATGATCGATAAATAAAATTTGAGACACAATCCTTGTATTTTTTTTAATATTTAAGAGAATAGTATTCTTCATGATTCGAATGAACTTTTCTCGAAAATTGATGTCATTAAAAATTATTTCTTAAATTTTAGCAAAAAATGAATGTCTAGTGACATTTTATGCAAAATAAAAAAATACAAAAAATAAAGAAAATTAAGAAATCAAGGTCGGGAGACGGGAGTGGAGGTTTGCGATAAAAAGAAACAAGAAAAAAAATTAAAGAATGGAAGTCGGGAATGGATGTTTGCATGCAAAAGGAAAAAAAAGAAAAAAAAGAATTGCAGGTATAGTGAGTGAATAAGAGGTGTAATGAGTAATATATTAATATATATGTGAATTACATAAACAAGGTTATTTTAGGAATTTGAAATGAGGTCTAATGAGAAAATGCTTGTATTTAAAAGTAAAATGGAGATGTGGAGAGAATGAGAGGTATATTTTGCAAATTTGGAGGTCCCAATAGCCGCACTCTTTAAAATTCACTCTTTCTTCTAAAAAAAGAAGAAAAAGTGTCATTATATCTCTCTAGTGGAAGATTGAGAAATTAAAGCATGTGACATGTGATTTTGATTTGAATAAATATATACCATTCATTAAATTATACAAAAAAAAAACATTTAATTTTGTAGAGTAGAATAGAACAGTTGTTTGAGTTGAGCCCTTTTTTTTATAAAGATTTTGTGATTTCTTCTTCTATAATAGATAAATTATACAAGAGTTGTTGGAGATGCTCTTATATTGATAGTTACTGACTATTTAAGTGACCATTGTTTGCAGGAGAGCTCTTAGTCACCGGCTAGAACAATACCCTGTTTATTCTATACTAAGATGCTGGGTTTTGAATTGAGAGCATTGCCGTTTCGGATGCTATCAGGCGGAAGGGCATATCACAACTATCTAGCAATATATCGTATCACAAGCCAAACACATTTGTATGATTTGATTCTTCGATACTCACTTACATAAATACTCACAAATCACATATAATCATATCCTATAATCATCTATCAAATCAGTACTGGATTTAACTTAAATGTCATCAATCACTCATTCCTTAGAGAAATCCTAAAAAATATCATATTATTCTGATGGTTGAAATAGCAGGAAAACATACCCGAATTTCTGAAGCCTCGGAAATACCAATTGATCCACAAATTCGACATAAACATATCGAATCGTACTCACTACTCCAATTAGTGGTGTAATGCCCCGGACCTTAATTGACCCGTTTACCGTCAGTTGGACCGTAAATGACTTCATTTTTACTTTTACCCTTGTTTCCGAACTATTTAAGGCTCCAAAAGTTGACTTTTTCTTCAGTTCGAAATTTGAGAAAATTTCCTTTATGAAAGTTGCAGAGGATGTTAAACCGAGTTCGTGGACAGGTGACACGTCAAAAATGAAGTTCGTATGAAGAAGTTACGGTCTAAAAACCAAAGTTACTATTTCGGGAATGTGGGTATTAAAAAGGGGCCAAGGGTGGAAAGTCAAAAGGGAAAATCAAAATTTCACTTTCACTCCTCTCTCTCCTCCGCGCGGTTCCCGACCCGGCGCCTTCTCCACCTCCGGGCGTCGCCATCCGGCGGAGTTAGGCAACAAACTCGGGCGCGTTTTGATGCTCAAACCTTCCTCTCTTCGTCTCTGTTGGTTGCTAGCCTCAGGAAGAAGATATGACGTCAAAAAGATGCGACTGAGCACGACGGAGTTTTCACCGGAACTCTCTCCTCCGGCCACCATAGCCGGAGTTTCTTGTCCCGTTTGGAAGGTCTCACTTCGGGTAGCAAACCCTTAAAAGGATTCAACCTATTTCGATCTAGGTAAGGAGATGTGAAGCTTTGAAATTATAGGGTTTTAAATTGGGATTTTTAATGTTTGGCTTCAATTACTCTAGTTAGGCTTGAAATTAAACTTTGTGCTAGTTATGAAAGTTGTTTAGAATGTTGAGAGGATGATTGTGCTAAAATTTGGTGATCATCGGAGGTGGCCGGAGTAAGGGCTGCCGGCCGCTGCCACTTTTGGGTAGTTTTTCATGTTTTTGAGTTTGTTTTATTGAGAGGAGTTTAATGATGTGAAGTTTGAAATTTTTTGAAGAGTTTTGGTTAGGTTTGAGATTTTTCAAAGATTGAGAATTTTGGCGGTTGTTACAGTAAAAATCCAGCTGTTGAATTTCCTTGGTATTTATTCTAGAATGTTAGAATTGATGAATTAAGGTTGTGATGGAGTTTGGTTTGAATCCGATAAGCTTAACCCTAGTAAGAGTAGTGGGTTAAGCAGAAGAGGTTTGGGTGTTTATATTCAAATATTTATTTTCCGGAATTGAAGTTTGGTCCTAAACATATTTATTGTGCTAGGATACAAAGAGAACCTCGCTTGAGTGGTGATGCGGATATCGTCAGGCTTATGCCTAAATTTGTGAGTGGACATTTTGGTTTTAAATAAATATGCATGCAAGATTTTATAATTTATTATTTTATTTTCCGAGCTAATATTATAATTTCGGCTTATGAAATGATTTTGGAAAGTATTTGAGTTTGAAGCATTGATTAATTATGGGTCATGATTTATGGATTTGAGCTCGGATTACTGATTTGGTATTTGAGTTTGGATATTCTTTATAAATTCCGGATTTCATTATGATTGCTTTAGTTTTGGACTTGAGATTTATAAAAGATTTCCGAAAATAGGATTTTCGGTAGTTCGCTATTTATAATTTTTCGCATTTATTGTGGAATATCGATCTTGACATTGAGAATATTTTAGCGAGTATTTTGGTTTGAGATATTAATTACGATTTTTACTTGTTAATTAAACCTCGCTTATATTATGGCTTTGAGAATATTTTGATGTGTGAGACACGTCATTGAGTTTTAATATAATTTATTATAATGATTTTCAAGTACGGTTGAGAACCGTACCATTCGTATGATCTTAGGAAAGTTTAATGGATTTAAGTGATTTTGTATATTTTTAGTCACCATAATATAAGGTTGCTTATATTTCATTACTAGCTAGCTTTATTAACGGTCCTCACCATAGGTGAGTCGAGCGCTTAGGGAGGCACCAATCAGATATTATTATTTATTGCTAGCTAGCCTTATTAGCGGTTCTCACCATAGGTAAGTTGAGCGCTTAGCGTGAGACGCTACTATAGCTTGGGAGGCACCGATCCGAGCCTTGAAGGCTCTTCTTACATGGTGATAACTCTTTCCCTTATTTTATTTTTCTCAGTTATGTATTTGATTAACCAGCGGGGCTGGTTTGTCCATTCTATTGGGTTTCTGGAACTAAGTTATATGATTTACGAAAGTTGCGTGCAGCCAAGTTTTTAAAACTGAAACGTGAGAAAATATTTAAATTACGTATTTTATTAAATTATTTAATTTATTTTTTTCCACTCACTCTAACGTTTTTAAATTACTTACCCCTGTGCCTTTTGGTTTTAAATGCCCAGTTTGCAGGCTAAGTTTAATTGAGGTCGAGCGTACATGAAGTTGAGGCATAGTCAGAGGCTGCTTCCGCTTATTATTTATTCATTGTTTTCGTTCATTATTATATATGCTCTGATAACCAGTTAGTGAATTAAAGTTGTCTTTGTTGTTGGTTGTGGAATTCCAGAAGTTAGTATTTGATATTTTGGGAGCTATGATGAACTTGGGGTCCGGAGCAGGAATGCTCCAGGTGTTAAGGCTGGTTTGTTTGGTTATAAAAGTGTATGTTGGATTTTTCAGGTAAGGGTTGTCCATTTTTCAGGTAGATTATGCTGAATTTTCAGTTAGATTATGCCGAATTTTCAGTAAATTTCGAGGTGAACGCCGTAGGACTTACCTCGGGTTTCAGGATGAAATTCAGGGTGGGTCCTGATAAATGGAGTACAACACCAAATATTGTAGCATGTGCTCGCACAAGCCACCAGTAGTGACGACGCGTGGGCCTCACGTGCTGGCCACCACTACGACCCCAAATCCAAAACTCAAAATTTACATACACATGATCTCCTAAATCGAAAATCCGTACTTTGGGATTACCCAACGATTCCACACGTTAACCAAATTTGACCCATCAACCCACATGTCGATTGGTTCATATCGACGAACCCTACCTAATAAGTTAAGTGCAAAGGTGCGGCATGTGCCACTCTCGCTGCCCAAGAATCGTCCAACCACCAGAAGATGCGACACGCGCCACATGCGCCTCCTCCCCCCCCCCCCCCAAAAAAACAATGGTGGCCGACCACCATGGCCAACCACCGAATTGGGTTACATGGCATATATCAAAATGTTCTTCCCAACCTCTTTTACAACTTGCCTAACTACAATGAAGTCCAATTTCAAGTGTAAGATACAAAAATTAACCTCCAGAAGAAAAACCTCAAATCTAAACCCTTGAGATTTCAATTCGTCGATTCTCCTTATGTTTTGAATCAGCTAAAACTGTTTTGAGGGTTCGCTATGCGACCTTAAAACTTTGATTTGTGGGTGGTGGTGTCGACTAGGGTGGTAGGAGGAAAGAAAACCAATCAGGTCATTGAAACTGGTCCAAAAGGTCTGTTTTTGGCTTGCTGGGGTTTCTATACACCGAATCAAACTACAAGGCTACAATGGATGAATAAAGCAAAAAGAGAGCACGAGAATGAGACTGACGGTGTCCAATTCTGTCATTGAACTGAGGAGATATGCCCGGAATACTAAACTGGGTCGGATTCGGCGACGCTCGCAAGAGAGAGAGAGCTGATTTTTAAGGGTATTCTGAGCTTCCTTCAAAAAAAAGGAAGGTTTCCATTTATGTACTAACTCCGCCAAAAAGTAATTTTGGTTTTTATACCGTAACTTTCTCATACAAACTTCATTTTGAGAGTGCCACATATGCACGAACTCGTTTTAATGTCCTCTATAACTTTTAAGAAAATAGTTTTCACAAAATTCTGACAGAAGAGAAAGCCAATTTTTGATCTACAATGATCGAAAAATGAGTAATAGTTAAAACGATGATCGTTTACGGTCTAAATGATGGTAAACATGTACAATAAGTTTGGGGGCTTTAAAAGTAAAATGGAGAGAAAGACGAAAAACTAAGAGAATCAAGTTGGTCTGCAACATAGTTAGCCTCCCGATTAACATGGCAGAATCTAGTTGGATGTTAATTTTGACTTTATGGCTCACTTTAAGGGCTAAAGCAGTTACTTAACGAGAAAAACCCCAATTTAAGGCCCCTTTTCTAAGATTTGAGGTCAAAATTTAACGTCCAAATTGGATGACATCTTAGCAAATGGGTTTGATTGATGAAAATTGAAAAACTTTAGGAGTTAAAGACTGAAATGAAGTTACTCCCAAACCTCAGAGGATAAATTGAATTTAATCCTCTACAAATACTCGAGAAAAGCTTTAAAAGATTTAGAAGCTCTGCAAATACTCTCTCAAAAACTCAGAATGGCAAAGGTATTTTCTGATAACTGAAACCGAGTTCTATATAAATTCTTTGAACGACCTCAGCCATTGATGCTAAATCCGCAATGCTCAAAATTGTGCCACGTGTCCATCACGACACATGATGCAAAACTGGTTCTTAATCTAATCAATACGAAACCCATATGTCGTCGTGCGTCAATACAATCCAGCACGATGCTCACGTTCAACGAATTCTTGGGCACTATGTGTCCCACGTCTCATCAATGATAATCATATCGTCCTTAATGACTCTTAAAACAAGGAGACGAGATTCCTCTTGTCACGCTCATTAATGACAAACGCAAAAACCGAGTCCTCGTAGGTTCCTAACAACTGAGCGACGATGGCTTCGAGGCAAAAACGACACCTTCTGGTTATTAAGATCATCCTGAATGTAAACATCTATGGGTGGCTGGGTGCACACGCCTGCAGCACACCATTATAACGCTACACGGGCAAATTGAAACTTCCATCGTATAATGCTCATCCGCTTGTGTTCGGGTCTATTGTGGTCGCTACCCATCACCCATTATGCGTTTGCGCAGGACCTCTTCATATTACGAAACGGACAAAACTTCTTGTAAGAGTATTCTCTTACCATGCACTCTAGCTAATCCTTGCGTATGTGCATGCTATTGCTCCAAGCGTGCGTGAGCGTCCCTAGGCCGTACACGGTACACCTGAACGCACGCATACGACCCTAGGAAAATGCAACCTAGTTGTCATCAGCTGGCACCAACTGCACCTTTGGTGTGTGTGTGTAAATCAGGCCTCGCCTCACCTTTTGAGGTAACTAACTCACTCCTCTCTACTCCTAAAACCATCCGCTATTGTGTCTAACGTGAGCGTCAAAGAGGGAATGACTGGATTTTTCTAGTCTCCCCTCTAACCTCGTTTGCAGGAAAGGAACTAGAGCGGACAATTGTAACTCAGCGGAGATACGGTACAATAATTAATTGATGTGTTTTAAAATGTTACTCGCAAGCGCACGAATCAGTTATAGTACAGAGATGTAAGAGCGAGGTCGAATCCACATGGAATGTATGAAAATAGGAAAAACTAATCGAATCTAAATTAATTTAACACTAACCTAGTTGAATGAAAGTTGATGGTGAAGTAGCTAAGACAAATAAAATAGATAAAATATTACCTTGATGACGAAGTAACTAAGGCATCGGATTCCACCACATTACTCAATAAGTCTCTTAATATTATCTTCTAATTCCCGAATTAGGAGTAGCAATCTAGAAATCAATCTACTGCTTTCTCAAGATTTAACAATGAAGCACACATGAAATATATCTAAAGTAGACTCTTCTTCGCTTCTTAATTATGAACACCAAAGCATCACATGTACACAAACTTATTGAAACTACAAAAGATCAAAGTGTTTACAAAGCATCATATGTGAAACAAGCTCATTTGAATGACAAGAGGTCAAAAGAGTTCATATTAAATATTTTACAAAGCCAAGCATGGATTAATAAAAGTGACTTCCAAACTACCAAAAATGCATGACATTAAAGGTGAATGGAACAAAGATTTTATTAATGCATTTTGAAGCAAGAGTCATAGGCATGGATAACATCACTATGGGAATTGTAGATAATTAAAAGAAACTTATTTCATAATGTGGTTTCCTCCTTAACCTTAGTTAAGGAAATTAGCAAGACGTAGTATAAATTGAAAACATGCTTAAACAAATACAAAACATTATACAAAAAGTAGCTAAAGAAAGGGAAGAACAAAGAGCAACAAAGTGTCTCTAATTCTCCACTCTCTTCCCCCTACATCATTCTCTTGAAAACAAGCTCTATTTATAGAGCAACATTGAGCTTCATTGCAACTTCATCTCCATGTGAAAATGACTTTCCTTCTTCAAACTTGTCATGCTTGATGGCAACATATTTCTTCACCCATAAATGCTTTCATACATCACTTTCTCTTCATCTACAACATCATTTGCTTCTCTCATTTTTCATGCACAAGAGTACGTACACAAACTTTGAAGAATTGGAAGTGAGCTCCTAGATTCATGCAAGCTTGTTCCATGCAATCTTGTCTTTGGAAATTCTTCATGCTCTTTTCCATTTGTATCAATATATATCTACGTACTTATGAATCAAATGAGTAAAGTGAATTCAACAAAAAAGTAAATATTTTCAATACAACACACTTAATGCAATGGGAAAGCATTCCACCAATTGTAGGCACATGCTATTAGAACAATCAGAACATATGTTGCACTTAGTTATTTAATTAAAGGAAAAAAGACTCATGTTAAAAATAAGGACTCAATTTACTATAAAAATAGATAAATTGCTTCCATAACTTTAACATTTTATTTATTTAGACATAACACCTATAAGAACATAAAAACAAACTAAATAACTCAAACTAATTAAAACAAGTAACTAACACATAAATCAGGGATAATAATATGAGATAAAATGTGTTCATCATTAACCATTTTGTCTATGCCATAATCACTCCCAAAATAATTTGAGTAACTAAATTCTAAGATTCAAGTTAATTTGGAGTGTTGAAACTATAAAGTATCTAACACATCATCAGATGATAGAGATCAAACGACATTTCCTTGTGTCCGAAATATTTTGGCCTTTTAGATACATAAAATGGACATGTGTTTGGTTTTGCTTTGATTTGTTTCATTATATTTAAGGTTCAAAAAAGTCATACGAAATACAAATGTTGCATGATCAAACTGTGGAATTCTCACTTTTAATAGAAAAATTATATATGTTATCTCGTTGAAACTGTGAATTTTCATCAACTTCAACTCCTTGTCTCAATACCTTGTGTCCACAAGATTACCCATACTTGGTAAAAAAACTGAACATCTTCACGCGCTTTTAGATGATAAGTATCCGATGAACCTGAGTATCCTAACAGATTTTTACTTATACGATATTGGGCTTATTTTCAAATGAAATCATGAAAACCGCGATAAGCACTAGGGCATATCGTGCTAACGCTCATTAACACTTGAAGTTATTATGTACAAGCAACAATAATTCTTATTTTTCATTAAGTAGTTGTAGTTGATAGTATGACAACAAACTCTAGAGTGGATTATTGTTTCACTTAGTTAATGTTCAATGCAAAACACACATTCATGACGCATAATGGTTCATCGGTGGTCATGTAATAACATTTTTGCTATGCTAGGTTTTTAAATATAAACTAAGTGGGGGAGTGTTTTTTTTTTTTTTTGAACTCAAGACAATTTTGTCATTAGTATTTAAGTAAAGGGTACAATACAAATCGATTTATTACCATGCGCAAGGACAAACAAGATCATAAGATTCGTATAAGGGTTGTATCCTCATTTACATTTCGGCTCACAAGTGAGCCTACAATCTAATAGAAAATAGATTATAGGATAAAGATCCCACCTAGAAAACTTGAAAAAGACTAAAAGAAAAATAGACTCATAACGCCAAGACGCCATGAGGCATAAAAAGTGCTTAGGCACAAAAGTGCTTAGAGTCCTAATGAAATGAACTTAATGTACTATAAAACTAAAAACTGTTTAAGGAAATTATATTTCCGTCCTTCTATTATGTGTCTTGCCCTAATACACGTAGGATTGGTTAATTCGGTTTCCTTATTAGAATAGATTACAGTTGATAGAACTTCTAGATCTTTCGGGAACTCTATGTAATGCCTATAAATAGACATTTTTATCAATGAATATATTCTCGTTATATTTTCTCCTTCAACACGTTATCAGCACTGTACTCTAACCGAGCTTGATAACGAAATCCTAAAACAGAAAAACCCTAACGTTTTTTGCCGCTGTACCCATCGATTTTGACCTGAGCACCCAGAAATTTGCTCTGGGCACCCACCTTTCCTGAGCGACGTCAGCGACCTCCACCCCGGCAGCCTTGACCTAGCCTTGGTCGAGCCCTAGTTGGCCTCCTTCCCCGGCAATCTCTTGCCTCGCCGCCACTGCCCCAACGGCGCGCAACTCTTTCACCTCCGGCACAGTAACCCAGCGCGACGCAGGCTGGCCCCCTCGCCCAGCTGCTCCGCGCATGCCCCATAGCCGGCAGACCTGCTCCGACTTGAACCAGTCCGGCTCTGCTCAGCCTCCACGGGCGTGTTTCTCGGTCGGCTATCCTAGATTCCAACAGCGCACCCGCGCAGACCATCGATTCGGCTACCCCGCTCCAACTTGTTCGACCCGAATCTGGCATCAGTGCCCTACCCGGATTATCTCACTGTGTATTGAACGAGGGGTAAAACGGTAAATTTTCCCCTCAGGGTAAAAAGTTTTTACCCCATAAGTAAAAATAGTTTATTTACAGTAGTAACTATTTAATTAGTTTTACTGTTTTCATATATATAGTGAATATGACTAACCATATGTTTTTATTTTTCATAAAAATTTTCGCGCGACGGATCACGATGGAATTGCAAGAGTTACTTCGCTGCATGGAAGCAAACATAAAAATTACATGGGCAACTTCTCTTACACGGCAAACTTGCACGTAAGCTTTTATAAAAGTTGACACTTTTGAATTTTAATTTCATAGTCGGGCTTCGTAGCCTTCTTCTACATCCCACCTTTCTTTATAACGTGGGACGATATTGAGGAATTAGGACCCCTCATATCAAAGTTGAAATTTGTGACAGTTTGACAAGTCACTGTATTATGACGAAATATTGTCGTGATTAATAAAGGGACAAACATCGATTTACGACGGAAATTGTCATTGTTAACATCGATTTGCGACATAAATTGTCGTGGTTAATATCGATTTGTGACAGAAATTGTCACGGTTACATCGATTTATGACAGAATTTGTCACGGTTTACATCGAATTGAGTTACCATAAACCTTGGTCTTGACCAAATTCAATACTTGGAATTAATTATCGTATATCGATAATAGCCAATTTTTCATCTTGTTGTTTGAAATAATTGACCGAAACATGAGCCCTGAATTTGACATAAAAAAAAAAGTGACGAATTTTGTGTCACGAATTCTGAAAAGAGGGAGAGCCAACGCCTCGAACCCTATATGTCATAAAAAGATTAGGCCAGTAAATAAAAGAAAAATCATGTTATTGATGTAGTTCTACATCGGTTCATTAATTGCAAAGAAAACAATATTCTGGTCAATGTATACAAAATATATAGAGTTCTTACAACAAGAAACTCACTATATATATGGAAGAAGATGAGAATATTATTCTCACGGTTACGGATTTTAAAAGCAAAAGTTACATTGCAAAAGATATGAACCATATGCCTTCGGTTTAATAGTCTAAGTGACTACAAATCTGTTTATTTTTCCAAATTTTGTAAAGACATACACCTCACATATTTAACTAAAGTTACTTAGTCGTTATATTTTGAATTACATTCATGGTCAAGACCTCGATGCAAGGTTGGCATATATATTCGAATTTTGTCTGGCACATATGATTCGATCTACATAAGCTATATGATAATGCAATATATCATATTATAACTACATGACACTACATTGGATTACAAAAGACCACCAGTTACTATAAGGTAACGTTTATAAAGGCTGAAATCACACCAAGTATGGCGCAATGCATACTTGGGCGCCATAATTAAACCAAGTGTGGCGCAAGGCACACTTGGCATATCATGATGTTGCACAATGCACATCGGTTTTAGATCACAAGAGGATTTGTAATGTCAAGTGTGTCACAATACACACTTATACAATTGCAAAGACATTACAAACAAGAGTAGTCTTTTACACTCTTGAGCAGATTCATAATTGCAAAAAGACAATTGCGTTACGTTATATGTCATCCAAAATTGGATGTTGAAAAATCCTCTTCTTTCTTTATAAGATTTAATAGTGAGCCGTTGGCGGTGGCGCCGCCTTATGTATAGTGCTCACGATCAATTTTGCCAAGTTTTGGCATGTTTTAAGCCTTTTTCATCCATCTTTGTAGTATTAAATGTCATGGAATGCATTTTAAAGAGTTCCAATACCAATCTCCAGCGAAATTGTTGACATATTTCGGTTTCTATGTCTTGACATAAGACTGTTGTCTCTACATTCTTGCATATGAATATGTTGTAGAGAGATTGAGTGCGTAGCTTATTGCAAGGAATAGACAACTATTCATGGATTTGGTGTTGTATAAATCCGTTGTGACTACGATGACTAGATCATCACAAATCATCAGAGCGGATTAATGCTCAAGTTTCAATGCCTAATGGCATTATGATTCAAGTCACATATGTTATTTATGCATAAGAAAGCTATCGAACCGTGTTATGACTTAATGATATTCACGCCAACGTTTATCACCTGTAACCACATTGTGAGAATTGATAAGAATTTCTTATGTATCACTATAATAAATGCGCAACATTCATGAGTCACTAAGATTCGGTTAATTGAATCGGTTATTGTCATCAATGATGAGAATTGAGACATCGACTCGTGCATGCTTTAACATAAATCGTCGGGACAATTTTAGACATGTTTTGATGATCCGTATACTAAAGAGTAAAGACTCTCACGGATATCATTTCTTTTGAGCAAAGTAACCATTGAGATCAAAGATCACCAAAATACAACTTGGTAGAGCTATGAGCAATGCTCACGGTCTATAGATGGCATTAAAGCTATTCGCGTCATCCTCCTATATAATGGAGGTACTACTCATGCTTTCATAAGCAAATATGACGCAAAAGAACCTCCTATGATCTCACATTGGCCATGCTCGTTACTTGTTTTGTAAAGCCTATTCTTTAGCAAAGATTAGGAGCGACACTCTCCTACGCTAAAGACAATGAAATAAAGAGACTAGCATACACAAGATGCTCAGTCATTGTTCACTAAGTAAGACATTGCAATGTCTGTGAGTGATTATACAAGAATTATACATAAGATGTTGGCTTAGATGGCTTCTCATTGTTCACTTTGAGGCATACTAATGTTATGGTAATGTTCACAATGGTTTAACTCAAGCCATAACAATTAGATGTTATGGGGAACCTTAACAATGATTGAAAAGTTAAAAAAACCTAGAATTTTCGGTTTTTCAGCTTGCGGACCAATCATTGTGTGAACCGGTTCTTGAGGTTCTGTTTACGGCCACTGATTCCTAACATCCGAGCCTACCTATTTACAAAATTTGGTGGTATTTGGACACTTGGAAGGTGGTGAACCGCTCAATATAAGTGTTCACGGATGTCCGGCGACTCCTACGGCCGGTTCGGTATTTTTTCGGCCGGTTCTGTCATCGAGGCTGGCGGTTTCCGAATTCTAACTCCCATATCTACCTGCTTACAAAATTTGGTAGCGTTTGGAGCTCTAAAAAATAATGAACCGTTAAAGGAAGCGTAAAACAGAGGTCCGGTCATGCTGGCGGTCGGTTCAACCGGTTTCTTTTTTACCGGTCCCGGCGGTGAGGCCAGCAGTTTGTTTTTGGACCTGTAAGACCAACGACTACGGATTGTAGTAGGGTCATAGTTTTATTTATTCATCTTTACCCACCATCATTCAAATCTTTATGTTACGGTTGTAACGATATGCATATTGTTAACAGATTGAGTTAACGTTCTACAATCTATATCGTCCACATGTTGTATGTGCCAAATTACGTCTCCATAAACGCACAATGATGGGTTATTTGATGAATATTGTCTTTGAATAAGACATGAGCTTCTGATTATCGTCCGCTTATGTAAGGACCTTGACAGGCGATCTCTTTTATATCACTTTGATGAGCCAGTCTTCTCGTCGTTAGGGGAAGATAAGAACAAGAATGTTCAAGTAGAACGACGTGGAATTGTCATAGTTTGTCCCTATTGTGTCTCATCAAGTTCCCTAAAGTGACGAGATCACATATACATGCTGCAAACATGTCTGCAAGGATTTATGTCTGGATAAGGACATGTTGATGTCCGGATAAGAGGACATGTTGTCACCCATAAATGGTGGCATGGTGACACCACAAATATGGTAGATGGTGTCACTAGGCCGTGGCTCCCACGGTTTAGGGAGATGCCACTTGGTTCGATACATATATACTCGCCAAGAAAGAATGCGAGTTTGGCACAACTTGATCATTTGATCAATGATACTCATTCGTCTGTTATTTATGGATTATGGTCATCATTGGGGAACGCCTCAATATCAATACCAATCCATATAGAGATCTCTACACTTAGAAATTACACTGGTGTACATGATGACGTGGTTTAATGAGTTTGATATCGAACCATACTTCGTTGAAAAAATATCAACGTTGTAGATTAGCCTAAATGGAAAGATGTGATCTAGTTTAAACAAAGATATAGTGCTTTGGTTATGTGACGCCGACACCCCAATTGTAAACTCTATCAGTTATGTCTTTGTTAGAAAGCGTAGTGAGAAAAAGAGTTTAGACTAACCTTCTGGCGCAAGGTCTCTCACAAACGCACTGGAATCGACTACGATGAGATATATTCTCGTAATGGATGTCATTGCACTCCACTACCTTGTCAGTTTGGTAGTTTTCAAAAAACTAAACAAGCAGCTTGTGGTCACAACTTATCTCTGTTGGAAACTAAGAGATGTATATAAAGATCTTGAATATATCAGTTTTCACCCAAATCAAATGGCTCCTGACCACGGAGCGCGTTTGCAAGGTATTTGCTAAGTATCTACTTGATTTAGGAAGGGATATGAAGACTTATGCCTATTTGCGTGTAAATTCTGGATGAATCGTGATGAACTCTTGTTAAACTAAGAGATGCCACTGATCCAAAATTATGAATGAAAGGATCTTAGGAATATTTGGTCTCGAAAGTGAGGACCGTTATTGATGATGTTTATTCATCTGTCGGCTTAAGACAAGCTAAAGGACGATGAAGTTATGCCTATATGTATCCCTTGATCGGTCAAAGTGTTGAGAAGACCTGTTTCGTCCATATGACAAAGAAGTCTTAGGAGAAATCCTATATCTAAGTACGGTAGCACATTCATGTACTTGTTACAATATGCTCAACTTGACATTTCATTCACTATAAACTTGTAAGGCCAAGTTCTCCTTAGTCTTTCAACTCTTTCCTTAGCGGTCGAGCAGCTTCGCTCCCTCTTAGATGAGTGTGAAGGAACATCAAGATAGTGGCCGGATACGCCCACGCAACGCCAATATAATGGCAATGATTCCTTCTATGAAAGGTTTAGGCTTATTCATCCCTACAAAAAGACACATCAAATACGAAATCAGAATCTGCCCAGTTTCGTAGGTCAATTTCCATAGTACCTACATAATAGCCCACTCATTAGAAAATGGTGAAATTGATACCATTGGAAAGGTCTATGTGTCTAATTTCCAGGGACACCAACCATTTGATCACACCTATCAAATTGAGTGAGTTATGGCTATTTTCGTAAAGTAGGACAAATCTGTCTGAGAATCTGCTTTTGCAGAACAGTCAACTTTGACAGAGCTTTGTGATCAGCTCAAGATGAACTAGGTTTTAGACCTTATATGGTTGGAAAGCTACGGTTGTCTAGTTTTCAGAACTTTATATGGTTTATCCATACCTATTTTATCGAAGAAGTTATGACTATTTAAGTACACGAAGATCATGCCACGCGTGAATCTGATTTTCAACACAAACTTATGTTTTGAGTTGTTTGGCAACCTTCTCCTTCAAGATCAAAATAATGCTAAGTCTAGCAGGTTTGATCTAAGGATAATGTGGCTGGATTTAATGACTAATCGTTGCCCAAGTCTACTTTTGAAGTATGTGAAATGCATTGGCTTGCGCCGTTTATCTGTACTCCGAGATTGAGTTACCAATCAAGGGGAGTCGTTGTGTAGACATCAGGGGGAGTGTACATGCATCACATGTTATCTTCATTTGTAGTCGGTGCGTTATGTTCTTTTTCCCTTCGACCAAGTCTTTTGTTTTACCCATGAGGTTTTTGTTTTACTTGGCAAGGTTTTTACCAAGGTAACACCATAAGCACCGTGACGTATTAGGGACGCAACACAAGGGGGAGTGTTTAAGGAAATTATATTTTCGTCCTTCTGTTATATGTCTTGCCCTAATACACGTAGGATTGGTTAATCCGGTTTTCTTATTAGAATAGATTACAGTTGATAGAACTTCTAGATCCTTCGAGAGACTCTATGTAATGCCTATAAATAAGCATTTTTATCAATAAATGAGTAGACCGTTATTCTCTTTATCTCTTCTCTTTCAACAAAAACTAAAAAAGTAGCCCAAAGCCAAAAAAGAAATTAAACCTAAACTCAAAACAGTTGACCTAGCCCAACTTTCCTTCACAGGTGCAGGAAGGACATGGAAGAAGAACATTGTAGCTGTCGCCGCCGTGAGATGAAGTTGCCTTTGTGAGAAGTCGCCGCCGTGAGACGCAGCCGCATTGTTCCGTGCAGCCACAAGCACACCCCGGGGAGAAGAACTCCATCATCGCCACGAACTTAAAGGCCAAACAACATCTCCACCAAACCAAACTCCTCCCATGAATAAACAAGGACAGAGATGGAATCAAGAAGATGAAATCAGATCTGCTCCTCGAGTCCGTAGTGTTATACTCCAACCTTATCTGAAAAGCCACGCTGATAAAAAGTTGTTAAGAACCTCTGGCCAATTACCTCTCAGAGCGTTTGGTTGCTGACATATCCTTCATTCGACAACAAAGTCATATGGCTTCAGCAGATCTAGAGACCTGCCTAGCGTTAGACCGCCGTCGGATAAGGGTGGGATTTCGTGTGAGAGAGAGAGAGAGAGAGAGAGGAGAGAGAGAGAGAGAGAGAGAGCTTTAGGGTTTTCTTTTCTCACAGTGTTATATATCTCATAAGTGGGGGAGTGTTATGACATCTCAATATTTTTTTATTTATTGGATTTCTTTTTTTAGGTGCTTCATCAATAATTTAATTTATAATATTTCTAGGGTTCATCTATTGTCACCCCATAAACCACTTTGCTCACCCCACACGTTGTTGATTTATTGAACGACTAATATACCTTAATGTACAATTACAGCAAAGGACAATAAGTTGTTACAAATTAAAAATTCTTTTTTTAGATAAACACGTAGTCCAGAAACCTACCCAGAATCTATCATATTCAATCTTTCTATGAAGTCTGAAGAAGACACTAGCATTCAACTAAAGATGAGGTGAATTGTTTATATATTTTTTTTCTTCTCTTTTTTTTTCTTTGTTAATGCTTCGTCTATCCCTTTACTCATTATTTCTCATATCAATTTTGTATATAAATTTTCATGTCTAGTCGCTCACTTATATATATTCGATTTGTTTTTTTTTCATCGGCGTCAGAGTTTTTTCAAAGTAGAGTTTACATGCGTTGTACATCTTGATATCGACGGATACCAATGAGTTGTTAAATTTGAGATTTTTTTGTTGTTCTTTAATTGAGATTTATACTTTAATGTGACTTTTATTGTTCAGTTTGTGATTCCACTTACCCAAATGATATTAATCTTATGGTTTTCTTCAATTTCATTTTGTTTTTGGTATTCAATGGCTATAAGCAAACAAGTAAAAGTAGTTCTAAATCTTATAGCTAGCTTTAAGCAAACCAAAATCATAGTTTCTACCTTGAATATCAAAAAATAATGACATATATAGGAACTTTATGATCTATTTAAAGCTGACCTTTATGATATAGGAACTTTATGATATATAGTAACAAATGCAGAAACCATTTAAAGCTAGCCTTCAACTTCGAAAATCCATAACTTAATCTACATAAATTCTTTTCAAGAGATTCAAACTCCTAAATGATGTTTAACATGTGTACTACAACTTTCATGAAGACACAAACTTCAAATACTCAACTGAAATGCACAGATATTAGTAAAAATACAGCTGGGTCAAAAACACAGAAAACTGATCTGCAGAATTTCTTACTGCAGACCCTCAATTTTGAAAAATCATATCTTAATCTAGAAAAATCATTTTCAAGTAATTTTCAAGTAATTCAAAATCTGGAATAATCTCTAGGATGTCTGCTACCACTTTTATGAAGAAACAAATTTCAAATAACCAACCTAAATGTACGGTTTTTAGCAATAAGATGACTGACTCCAAAATACAAGAAAACTGATTTGTAGAATGTTCAGCTATGTTTTCAGCTCCAAACCTGACTAACGAATTCTAAATGAACTTGCATGAAACTACCCAGATATCAAGCTAAGAATATAAACTTTCAATACATGCAAATGATTTCTAAAATACATGATTAATTCAAAAGATATGGCTGCTTAAAGTTAGCTAAATGAACAAGTTACAGAAACTTTTCCAATCAAATGTTACTTCTAAAATGAAAAGTCTAAGGTTCCTAATCAGTTAAATACTCATATAGGTTTCTTAGTCACTCTAAGCTCTTGTTGTGTAAGAGAAAACAAGAATCTCTAATTCAAACAGCAACACTGAAATTACTCAAGACACCCAAACTTACAGAATTAAAGTTCTATAATCATCTTTATCAGTTTCTATTATGTTTGGAAAAGAATAAAGCTACTATATGAACTCAAATGTATCAAAAACTACTGATTATTGAATATAGACACTAAAATGTTTCAGAATGAAGAAACAACACAAATATTGCACTAAAAAGACTAGCTTAAATTACCACAAAGATAACTAATAGAAAGTAGCATGCAATAGTCTTAACTTCTATATTTTTAAGCAACTTTATACAACTCAAGTCCTTAGTTTCTACTTTCAAAATTTAGGAATTAAAGACATATATAGGAACACCAATATCAGATATCTATATCAGCATAATTTCATAACATAACAACAAAAATTAAAAGCAAAGAGTACAACTAAAACAACAAAAGTCTGACAACAAGATTTCCTGACCAGTATACTTTCAGACCAAAAATGACATAGTTTGGCTAGGCAATTACAATTGGTGTCTTCATAACATTTGTAAAAGACAACCTAAAGATCATTTGAGAACTGGAATCACAGAAAAAAGATTTTTCTACAATTACTTATGATTTTTCGAAAATCAGATACAGTAGAGAAAAACTGCTGATGCAAGTCTATGTCTCAAGGTCTAAGTAAAGGGTTTAAGACTTGAGATTTTAACAACAACAACATAAACTTGATTCTCTACCTGCTAATAACATAAAGAACTGATCTAGCTAACAAAGCAATCAAATCAAAGATTACCAAAACCAAAGGATTTAGTAATCCTATTTGCCACAGAATTCAACGTACAACAACAAAACCAAAACCAATACTTAATACGAATTATACAAACATTCCATAATGATTTCAAATTCTAATTTCACAACTAAAAGGATATAAACACAATCAGTTAGTCAGAACATGAGAATCTAACCTGAGTTCTACCAATTTTCTATAACACCAATATCTCTCTCTCTAAGTAGGAAAGGGGACTTCTGAAAACCTATCTCGAAAATGGAGAACACTCTACCTATTTATAGTGTCTGGAAAGGAGAAGAACTTGGAGTCTAAGACAAGAACAAAGGAAGCAAAATTGAATTGGTCAATCGAAATCTTATCCGTTTAGGTTTCTAGCTTTGGGGAGTCACCCGATGAGAAACTTGTTCTCCACCATCTTGACACCTGCTACTTCTCCAAGGTGGTTTCTATTCTTTAAGCTTTTCTTAGGACGGTTTATGGGTTCATGGTGGCAAGGTTTCGAATAAGGAAACATCTTGTTAGAAGGAAGAAGAAGAGGGCGGTGAAGGAGAAAAAGACGAAGAAGAAGAAGCAGAAGGCGGAGGAGAAGAAGAAGATGACGTCGTTCTGCTATCTCACGACAAAAGCTTTTCCCAAAAGCTATTTCAAGTATGGGCTTGGGTTTTGGGTTACTGATGTTGGGTTAGGTTTATGGGCTGAACTCTCCTACTTAACTCAAATAACACTATCAGAAAAAGAAAAAAAACAAAAGAAAACAACTAGATAACTAATTTAAAATTTCAGCATATATATAAATATATATATATATAATATATATATATAATACCAAATGTATATATACAAACACATTAAAATTTATGTAATACATAAACATAGATATATGTACCAAATGTATGTACCAAATGTATATAAAAACCTATATATGGATATATGTAATACATAAACAAATTTATAAATAGATATATACATATTAAAATTTCGGGTTGTCACAATAAATTTTTATCCAAACGGTATCATGAAACTTACATGATAAGATGAGCATATATAATTGACATTCATGCAACAACTTGGAATAAGTTGTCGTAATTAATTCATATTAATTTTCTATTATAATTAAATAGATATTTATGCATTTAATATTGTATTCATGAGTTACCTTATTGTACATGGATGTGTCAGTATATATTCTTTTCTCTTGAAGAAGAATGAAACCATCACAAAATTCAAGACCATTGGTTTTCTTATTTAGTTGTGATGGCCAAAGTTCTGCAATTGCTCAACTTATTTATCATCCTTATTCTTGTTGGTTTAGGTAATCTCTTTACACATCATTTCAAATGTTTTGAGTATTTTCGTATCATACCCGTGTTATATATTATGTTTTATGATTGCTCTTTAGCATGTCAAATTCCAGAGAAATAATCTAAAGCACTTTTTTTTTTGTAGTTGAACCAAGAAAATTACAACAATGCCCCAAACTGGTGTTATATAATGTCTACTGTGCTCATTTGGGAACGGATCAGATATGCACGGAACAATGTTCGAAGCAAGTTGATCCCCAGAGTTTAGCAATTTGTGAAAGTCCCCCAAATTTGACTATAATTGTATGCATGTGCATTCGTCCTTGTTAGAAAATATTGTTCCAGTTTAGCGGATGGTGTCGAAACTCGGTTTCCTTATTGTATCATCGTTCTCCTGATTCCTTATGATCATAAATGCAATATTAATAAATACATATAAGTTGCTCCTTAAAATGTTGATTTACACTGCAAGTTCAAATACTCAAATAAAACAATTACAACGGATTGTATTATCGTCTTATAAACTATTGAATGAGATAGAGAGAAAAGAGAAGAAAAATGTAGGAGAACGTAAAATTGTAGAAGTCTGTCATTCATTATCACTATAAACCCATTTATATAAGAGTATTGTTTATGTGGTATTGACATAATTAATGAGTATTTGAGTGGACAGGCATATATACATAATATTTACAACATCACCTTGGATGTCCACCAATGACAGATATGGTGTTAGACGCGCTTATTGTTGCCTCGTTAAAAACATTTTAGGTAATAACAACTATTTGAAAAAAATAAAAAACAACATAATCGAAGAACGAAAAGAGTGCAATGCGTATGTGTTTGGTAGCATAATCTTGAATCATCCCCTTCATGAGAATCTCCTTTTGATTGATGCAAACTAAAATATCATGTATTTGGTAAAATAAATATCGCATGTATAGTAGATGTTGTGTGACGATCACAAAAGTGAAGCTTTGCATAAAAAAGGGACTCATCATAAATTTCCAATCCCAGAAAAGTTAGAGTAAGAGCATCTCCAACAGTTTTCTCATAATTTCTCTATAATGAGGAAGCAAACGTCAATGCTTCAAGTAATTTTTCTTCTCAAACTCGAACGTATTCCTTATTTTGGAGATTTCATGATCAATCTCCAAATCATTCTCTAAAATTTGAGAGTTTGCTTCTCAAACATGAACATGTTCCCTATATGGGAAATTTGGTTTTCCCTCTCATATTCCCCATTTTAAAGAAAGTTTTAGAGAATCTGTGAGGCCAAAATAACTAAAATCTTTCCTAAAATTGAGAAAACCAAAAATATGGAGAAACTGTTTGAGTTGCTCTAATAACAACAAAACTATGATATTCTCTCTGAAAGCTTACTTCACATGAAAAGAGAGTTGAACCATTTTATGTTCTAATTATAGATAAAGAAATTAGCTAAAGAGTAAATATATAAGGATTGAAAATGATCATATTTACCTTTCTATAATATTTTGAGCATTAAACTGTAAGTACGACACACTTTAGCTATAACTCTATAAGTATCAATTTGTAAAATTGATAAGTTCGTATAGGCTCAATAAGAGCTCTAGACAAATTCATAACTTCGTAAAAGTAAGATAATTTGCAACATTAAAATTTGGATTCTTAATTTTTTGTCTTTCTATGAATAATACTTTCATTACTTTGACTATAATTGAATGAGTATGTGATCTTAGACTATTTGGTTCCGAGAGTGAGTTTCATGCTCTAGTAATTATGTATGGAGTTGTCTTTGACATTATTAATTCTTTAAAAAATTGTGTTTGAGCCCAGTTGGTATTTCGGTCCTAGATCACGTAGTAAGTTTTGGATAACATTTAGGTCAATTCCTGTGACGTTTTTAAAATACAAAAACCTGTTAAGAGCCGCGAGCTTTGGAAGCGCGCGAGATAGGTTTCTACAAGAACTGTAGCACCCCGCGAGGTAAGAATGCTCGTTGTTTGAGTTCGCATAGGAGACTACAGTCGGATAACGCGGAGGAGTACTTATGATCTAGGCGGGGTCTGGCTGTGTGATTGGACGCATGTCAAGCAAGGCGTGTCTTTGTGGTATTCTAATTGTTGAGTCCGAATCGGTTTCTGATTGCATCTCTATTAGTGTCACACCCCGGACTCGGTGCCGGTGGTTTCTAAGCACTTGACGCCGAAACCGAGGCATGAGCGGGAAAAGTAAAAGAAAATAAAACAATTTCAAATATTTTTCTTAAAATAAAATGTTTACAAATAACAAAATCAATTACAAAAACGAAATAAAGATCTTGAGCTGTAACTCACTTCTAATCTTTCGTAACTCCTCTAAACTCTCGAACACGTCAGCTAAACGTTACCGTTAGTCTTCTAGAAATATGTGTCCTCGTACAAACCTGAACAAGAATCTATAGGGTGAGCTTACGCTCAGTAGGATCAAACCTTTTTTAGTTATACTAAACTACGTCGCACAAACAAGTTATCAACTAATGCCATATATAACAACAATTCGATGCATGTATGCTACTAAATGTCTTCCTCAAATACTGGCTATCAGTCCATACATCAAAGACAAGTGAGCCTACACGTCCCATACCGTGTATTTTACCAACGGGGGTGACTCAGATGTTTCGAATATATGATCTAACAATCACTAATATCTCACCACATGTACCTCTTTTGTTAGTCGTCTTGTTATACTCATGGTCTCCAAACACGAAACCCGATATTTTTCCTACTCATTTGCGCATGTGGGCTGGCATGGATTCATGGACAACCCATGAGGAAACTCAACTACACAAAATGTATTTTTTCTCGATCTCATTCTCACCTCTCCATAATCACCAATCTCACAAATCCTCACAATGCATTATGTATGCAACGAATATCAATACTCGCATTTCAATATTGAGCACATGATTATAAAGAAAACGATAACAACAATCATAGACAACACATGCTTTATCGAAAACGATAACAATCAAGAGTTATATCAACCAATGCCACACAATGCACCGATTTCAATAATAACCTAATTATCAATTTAAAGAAATGTTCCCCGATAGAGACCCTACCTGGAATCCAAGTGTTAATCCTTGAACTGCGACACGCATTCTGAAATCTTTATCATTCTGCTTCTGAAATCCAGCTACTCGTATTCGATCCTCATATCAAATTCCAAGAAAACTGATGAGTTGCTTCAATATGGAAATCAATCCGAGTCCTCAAAATTTGTTAAGGACACCCAAATCCTCTTAATTACGTCCTCTCTAAATCATGATCACTCTTGTCTTCTCCATTACACCATTTCCCGGAATCATCATTGTAGACATAACAAATAAACCTATAGGCTTATTCCCAATGAATAACAAGTTCATATACAAGTACTTCCATTATCCAATTTAAGATATTTCTTTACATCGTCCGATCACGTTTCAATTCCGATCTAAACTCTCCAGAATTACTCTGGACACCCAACATACTTGGCATCCACAATAAATCCTTACTCCATGCCCATTGCTCCTTGCCGGACCTCGTACAACTCTGCCTTTAATAAATCTATAACATCTAAGCTCATCCAACTTGTCAAAATATAAATGAATAGAGCTCAGAATATTAGGCATAGTTTTCCATAGCAGTGAGCTTAAGCTGGCAAGTAATCAGTTAAGCATTACTAACAGTAGCAACCAAAATCAGAAATGAACCACAAACTGCGGCTGCAAACACCAAACACAGTAAATCCAAACAAACCTGCAACCAGCTCTCCACCTCCAATCTCGAATTCAATTACAACCAACCATGAAATTATATTCTAAAGCCTCTATCAACATCAAAACTAGCAAATCCGAAACCCAAAATCATCACCACTGCCACCGTGCACAGCAGCCGCGCACGGTGGTCGACTGCTCAAAATCCACCTTCTTCCAAACTTAACCAAATCTGAATTCCAATTATATAAACAGGAAGAGCTCGACGAGAAGATCAAGTTTCATACCTCGCTTGCCTTCGCCGGTGGCCGGAAAACATCGAACCCTTGCCAGAAAATCCCAAAACTTCTTCTCTTCGATTCTCCCTCACCTGACCTCGTCTCGACAAGCTGAAGTTTCAGGGACGTCGACGAGACCGAGACGAAGCTACCAGTACCATTCACGTTCGCCGCCGTCGTCGGAATCGAAATCTCACCGGCGAACCCAGCCTCTTCTTCTCTCCTTCTTTTCTCTCTCGTCGGAGCTCCTCGTCGAAAACGAAAGGCATCTTAAGGTCGGGGACGGCGAGACGAAGCTCTGGACACCAGCCTTGCGCCGGGAGGCGGCCGGACGACGGAGGAGCGATTGGAGGTCTTCGTCGCTGACGAGAGGTTGGAGACGGAGTCGAGGTCGGTCTGAACTGATCTGATCACATTCTAATCTCTTTCTCTATGGATATAACACATCGACTGTGATTCAACCGACGTAGAATTTCTATTTTTAATTAAATTTTTAGATAATATTAATTTTTAAAAATTATTAAAAAATAGTTACGATTTTCAAACGATGCTCCGTAAAATTTTACGAATTCGTAATGACGTCTACCTTAATCCTATGAGCTTGAAAGAAAATTTTTGACAAACTAAAAAAAATTGAAATAATTTTCAAAAACTACAAAGAATTTGAAAGAATAATAAAAATCAGAATAAAAATAATTTTAAAAAATAATTTTTCTTTTAAAAATAAAAAACTGAAATTCCAAGATGTAACAATTAGCTAGCTGCGAGTCGCTATATAAGGGAAGCTCGGGGATCATTCAAGACACACAATCAAATCTTACAAACTACAACAACTCTTCGAGCCTCTTGAAACCCTAACTCTAAGCGCATCTCGCCTTAGTTTTCAGAACCCTTTCGGTCTCGCCTTCGGTTACTTTTCCAATAGATTGCTCTGCTCGCTTCCTACAGTGAGTGTTGATTGCAAGCGAATAGGTGAGCTACTCGTAATTCTTCGTCCGTGAGGTGACACCGGAGCCCCTTCGTTTGATTAGAAGCCAAGCACACGCGCAATTCATATTCCGCGTCCGCGCGGTGGCACGCCCGCAACCCTCGTCTAGTTTTGGTATCGCTAAGTTACCTTTATGCCCCCTACTGAGGATCGTGGCCAAAACATTGGCACGCTCAGTGGGACCGGGAGTACAAGCATCTTATTCACCATTGAGAAACCAGGCGACTCACCCTACAGGAGACCGCAGATTTCTTGTCTCAAGCATAAGTCACCATAGTACAAGCCCCATAACAACGCGGTTTGCCGATCTCTCGCCAAAGAACAAGTTTTTGCTCAGTTTGGGAATACAAACTTCAGCGAAACCACAATGGTAGGTACACAACCAAGCTTGGACACATGGTCTACTCTGCCTACGGACCAAAGCCTCCAAGTGTTAGAGGAACTAAAAGGCCGGATCGAAGGTTTGACAACCCAGGCCTCTGTTACTGAACATGCCGTTCGTGGTCTGGAGAAGACAGCCGCCACCACTCAACAGAGTGTTGCAGACCTCGCTGAACAGGTCAAAAAGGACAGGGTCCTTTGGAAAGCTAACCAGGACAACCTCGCCGTACTCACTGAGGACTTCAATTAGTTTGTAGGCGAAATGAGGGAAAACAAGGACTTATTTGAAGAGTCCCTCCAATGAATCCAAAAGGATCTGGACCAGAACACAGATACCTTGAAGCATACCCGCGCAACTGTGAACGAACAAACTCGTCGTTTGGACGAACACGATGTCAAGCTGCTTGATCAGTAGAATGCATCCTTCTTCGAGAGTAAGAACAACCTGGACAAGCTCGACGACTTTAAAGAACAACATGATAGGTTGAGCTTGAGGGTCCTGCAGGTGGAAGACTGGATGCGGTCTCAAGCACCAAAGAAACCTGCCCTCGACTTAACTGGCGCGAGCGCAACTAAGGGTTCATCTAGATACATCCCGCCTAATGAACGCCCCAGGGCTAATCCGAAAGTCAAGTCCTAGAAAACCCTTCAGTTTGGATTAGGAGCTGGTACCTCAAAGACGCCACCACCTTTACCTCCTCCACGCAGCCCTGGTACCGCACTGAAGGGCACCGGTAGCTCTCATATCAGGGAACTAGGACACCAGATGACCCGATTATAGCCTATTTCAGTCTGGTCCCTAGAATGTTGGACAGGCTGTTAGCTTCTCCGCATGGCCAAACCATGAGGAAGGGGCAAAGTCCACACTGGTGACGGCAGCCGACTGGCGCCAGCTCATCTCCAACATAGTCAAGGAGCAAAACAGAAAAGGTGACGCTAACTTACAGTATCGCGACCCCTATCCTGGTAGCGTGGCGCAATACCCTTCCCCAATGGTTTAAGAACATTGTCTTTACAACTTTCTCTGGGGAGACAAAGAAAGACGCAGCAACGCATATAGCCCGCTTCAAGGTCCAATGCGATCAATATGGGAATAATGACATTCTTAAACTCAAGCTCTTTGTCTTTGTCCGGAGCCGCTTTCAGCTGGTACTCTAGATTGAAGCCTGGGTCAATTGTGGACTGGCCGACTATGGAGAGACTCTTTCGAGAGACATACGATACTATCGAGCTAGAAGTCAGCCTTAACTCCCTCCCCCAGATGAGCTAGCTAAGCATGGAGTCTGGAGTCTCATTCCTCCAACGTTTCAAAATCCAGCAGGCCAAGTGTGATTACCTGCTACCTGAATAGGAAGCCATTAAGTTGGCTATCCGAGGCCTTGAACATCGCCAGCAGCTGAAGCACCATGGGGAGCGCTTCACTTCTATGGGTGACCTAATTAACAAAGTCGGTAGTTATGAGCTAATCCTCAACGAAATGGATGAAAAGGCAAACGCCTCCAAAGGGACCTACATGCCAGGGAAGAATAGAACAATGGGGGCACTAAGCCTACAGTCCCCTACTTACGACCCCTATTATCAAAGGCCCGAGGAAGCTCACTCGGATCAAGACCATGAGGATGTTGGAGCAGTTGAACTGACTGGCAAGCCACTTGCTCACAAGTTGAAGAATTTGAAGATAACGCGCGAGCCAATCACCATCCAATCATTTGCATGGACCAAGCCAGAGTACGAGTCATACACCTATGATGCGAAGAATGCCCATTTGGTCTTTAACGACCTGATCTAGGCAAAATACGTACGCTTGGACCACAAGATCCTACCAAAAGAGGAGCTGAAGGACAAGAAATAGTGTGCCTTCCACAATGTCTACAATCACGACACTAAAGATTGTGTCAAACTCCGAGACCAGTTACAGACATGGCTGAACTCTGGCGAGCTAAAACTGAAGACGCCGGGCAGCACAGCCTCGTTGGTGGACGTAGACCCTTTCCCGCCTATAGTGGCATGGTCGAAGTGAACTGGGCCGATTACCCGGAAGACGATGACCGACGTCGGGCACCTAAAAGGAGCCGCGAAGAAGGTGATGGTAGTGCCCGCCGGCCACCTTGCCAATACACCTACAACGTCAACCTCGCTCATGAGGTTTTAGGCGATCTCATCGATGATGGGCTTGTCACAGTGGCTAGGTCCTTGCCTTACATCGAGTACAAGGAAGGTCGTCAGCACTGCAAATTCCACAACAGTTGGGGGCACAGAACCTGCGAATGCCAAAAACTCAGGGACCAGGTCCAAGACTGGCTCAACCTCGGATACATCCGATTTGAAGACAAGGGCGACTTTATGATAGCAACAGCTGATATCACATGGCCTCGGGTCGGCCAGCTCAAAATAACACTAGACCTATCTCCAAGTGCAGGTCTACACGAGCCGCCAAGCCGAAGTCGTAAACGGTCGGCGAACAACTATGCCCTTCGGCTAGCCAAAGGGGAAACCCAAATGACTGGGCGCGATAGTTGGTCGCTAAGCTCAAGCCGGATCGCCCTTCACAAAAGGATAAGGGCAAGGCAGTTCTCACAGATGCTGGGCAGTCCCCCACTGAGAACTATCAATTTATGAGTCCTAGAACCCGAGAAGAGCTGGAGCACAAGATAAAACGCCTTGAGACGTTCGTCTATACCCACTGGACGGAGAAAGCACCATCGTCTCCAGCCACAAGTGAGATAGACGTATCGGACTCTAGTAGCGACCGTCAAGAAAACACGGCCTCAAGCTCTCGTCAAGGTGTTTTGACCGACTCTTATATTCCTCTGAACTCCAAGTCAGCGATCAGGGACGGAGTATGGTACACGCGGCAAGGGGGCAAGACTGTTACTATTAGCAAGTCCAAGAAACGAAAACTGCAGAAAAAGTATGGTAGTATCATGAGTGCCTTACGAGCTGTTGATGATGGCGCGGTACGCCCCTCGCAACTCGCACAGACACCTGAGCGAATGTGGAGAGAGGCAAAGGGCTTGCGCGCATTACTTTAGATGCCACCCGTAACTCCCCTAAGGATGTGTGAGAAGGTCGCAGACGAGCCTGCCTCAAAGGCAAACGTCTTTTGCCGACTCACAGTTCCACAAAAACAGGATCCCTAACCTTCCAGGCGCAGGCCGTCAAGGACCCTGGAGCCTGAGAGAAGAAGGGAACAACATCCTCCGCCAAGACGTAAGTTGTTTTCGACCCCAGAACCAGAGCCAAGGCGAGAGCCACCTCAGCCATCAAGGCGCCGGGAACTTCAAAACCCGGAACCCGAAGCCAAGAAGGAACCACCACGGCCACATCGGCCCTGGGCGTAATCGACTCTGGAGCCAGAGGCTAGGATGGAGCCTTGAGTATTCGCCCTGCACCAGTTGAAAAGGAACAACAACGACAAAACCCAGTTAGCAACAGACAAACAGCCAACCGGGGACAGCCAGTCCTCAACCAAGTCAGTGTGGCACCCGCGGTAGACAGAGACTGACGCACCACCAGTTGCCGAAAGTGTGTCTTCTAGCCCTAACCTCTCCCAGCAAATGGCCCATTGTTTCTGTGAGAATTCGCTCGACAACGAGGAACATTCAGGCCTCGTGTCAACTTGGACGAAGACCAAGAAGAAGAGCAGGGGGAGTCATTCACTTGCAATATGGTAGAAGTCTCAGGATGGGCCGAGGAAGATGAAGTTGCCACGAAGAAGGCGCATTCGCTGTGCTAGAAGGGGAGCACAGGGTCATTGACACTCCACTGATCCCAATTCGCGAACCATTCACTTTTCAGGTTGGGATGGTGTTCTTCATATCAGAGAGATACGCTCTACCGCCAAACACAACCTGCAGTGAGGGCGTCAGCGACACACCCCTGCCTTGCAACAACGAAATGGGTCCAGCCCCGGCACAAACCGAGGACGCTCCATAAGTGGAAATTACGAGCAGCATTAAACATAAGTATACTTTGACCTTCTCGACACCGACCTTGGACATGGCTACCCACATGCGACCGTTATACATTATGGCCGAGGTCGAAGGGATAATGATCAATAAGGTCATGGTCGACACTGGTGCCGCGGTCAATTTCGTTACAACCCGCACCATGGGACTTCTAGGCATCCAGAACTCCATGATCCAAACCACGTCCTTAACAGTCAAGAACTTCACTGGACAGGTATCCAGAACCTTAGGCCTGCTATTTCTACGAGTCAAGGTGGGGCCGGCATCGCGGGTTTATACTTTCTTTGTGGTCGAATGCTCTTCCTCTTACAGCATGATTCTAGGTCGTGATTGGATCCACATAAGCTTTTGCGTGCCCTCTTCTATGCACCAAGAACTCATGATCTGGGATACTGAGAAAAATACAGCGATCATAATTAAAGGTGACCCGCATCCATTCTCTATCTCAACCAACTTCAATGACGCCCGATATTATAACACCGACTGGGCCCATTAGACGTCCAAGGCTTCAACTACAAAGGCCGCTTGTATGGGGTCACGGCCTCTAATTTAGCGCGATGGGGACTTACCCAAGTGAATGATGACTTACAACGTCCTCACACCATCGCGGATCCCTCACAATATTCAGATGAATAGTGCCTTCTCAGATGAGGCACGCGAGGCTGGCGAGTCCTTGTATGAAAGACTTCTCTCGTATTGGTGAAACGCGAAGCCTACGACAAGGTCGCGACTATGGAGTATGTAGATGAGATAGTGGATTACACCGATACCAAGGAGGAAGTTATTCAGTTAACTCCCGCCGCCTTGGACGACACACACCTCAAGTCCGCGACCCCATTTCACAAGTCGATGTAGGGACTGCGGAGAGAAACCCTTACTCATTTCCATTAGTGCTAAGCTGGCGGAGGAAGAAAAGGAAGACCTTCTTGTCCTACTACGCGAGTATATGGACTGCTTCGCCGAAAAGTATGAAGACATGCCCAGCTTGTCCCCGAAATTGGTCTGTCACCGGTTGCCCACCTATTCAGACCGTCGTCCAGTAAGGCAGGACGGCCGATTCATGCGGACTGAGACCTAGATCGTGGTCAAGGAAGAGATTGAAAACATGCACCAATCAGGTATCATTCGCGTGGCAAAGTATAACGAGTGGCTATCTAATGTTGTCCATGTTCGCAAGAAAAATGGCAAAATGCGCGTCTGCGTTGATTATCGCGACCTCAACAATGCAACGCTTAAGGATATATATCCCATGCCAGTAGCCGACCTCCTCATCAACGCGGCAACATGACACAAAGTACTCTCCTTTATGGATGGGACAGCTGGATACCACCAGATTCTCGTCGCCGAAGAAGACCGACATAAGACGGCCTTCCGCTGCCCCGGTTTTGCCGGCGTGTTCGAGTATGTTGTAAGCCTTTCGGACTCAAGAATGCGGGGGTAACATATCAGCGCGTTATGAACCTATCTTTCACGACATCTTGGGGAAGCTGATTGAAGTCTATATAGACGACGTGGTGGTCAAGACCAAGAAATGGGCAAGCCACGTTGAAAACCTCCGACAGGTTTTCAAACGAATGCGCCTACACAACCTAAAGATGTACCCCGCCAAGTGTGTGTTTTTTGCAGAGGCCGGCGATTTCCTAGGTTTTCTAGTACATCAGAGGGGCACTGAAATCCAAAAGTATAAGGCGCAAGCGGTTATAAACGCCTCGCCCCCCACAACCAAAAAGGAACTCCAACAGTTGTTTGGGCGAATCAACTTTCTCCGTTGTTTCATCTCCAACGCCTTTTTCACCCCTACTCAAGCTCCAGGGGGCAACCGAGTTCTTGTGGGAGCCACAACACCAGGGAGCCTTCGATCGTATCAAGGACTACCTTACGAACCCACCAGTCTTGATTCCACCTCGCGAAGGAACTCCGCTTAAATTTACATCGTCGTTGTCGACCTGTCTATCGGCAGACTTTTGGCATAAGACGACGAAAACAGGGTGGAACACGCCATCTATTACCTCAGCAGGGTGTTAACTGACTGTGAGACATGATACTCCTCAATGAAAAAGTTGTGTCTGGCTTTATTTTTTGCAGGTTGCAAGCTGCGCCACTACATGCTCGCCTTTACCACGGTGGTGATCGCTCAGTCTGACTTGGTCAAGTACATGTTGTCCCGCCCTATCCTAAGGGGACGCATCAGTAAGTGGATATTAGCCATGTCTGAATTCTCGTTGCAATATGTTCCGCAAAAAGCAGTAAAAGGACAAGCAATAGCAGATTTCCTAGCTCACCACCCACCATCAGAGCTCACAAAGTTTCGCAAGTTAGAATTCGATGCTGTAACACTCAATCCATAGACCCTATACTTTGATGGATCACAGACTAATGCCGCAGCCGAAGCCAGGATCGCCATTGAAAATCCTGCCGGAGACTGCTTCTCCTACTCGTTCCAGCTCGATTTCAAATGTACAAACAACCAGGCCGAGTACGAGGCGCTCATAATAGGATTGAAAATTTTGTTGGACTTGGGTGTCCGCGAAGTTCATGTCCTCGGCGACTCCCTGTTGGTCGTCAACTAATTGGTGGAAAAATTCAAGTGCTTAAGCTCGTCCATTGAGTCATACTTATGCAAAGCATTCGAGGTATTGGACCAGTTCGACGACGTATACATAGAACACATACCACGCGAGTTCAATTTCGCAGCCAACGAGCTTGCCCAGATAGCATCCGGACTCAGCCTACTCAAGGTCGAGCGCGCCGCACTCTTCCTTCTTTTATTGCTAGGGGGCAATATCAGGCCGACCCTCTCGAAGTAGCTGCCTTAGACCCTATTGACGAAGACTGGTGGCTACCATTCATTGCCTACCTCAAGAACCCCCATGACGCCACTCACTCACGGCAGATACGTTTCCTCGCCCTAAACTTTGTCCCACACAACGGCGAACTCCGCTGCGTGTATAGGAATGAAGCCAAGTGTCTCATGTGCGAAGTACAATGTGGGGTTTGCGGCTCGCACCAAGCAGGGCCTAAAATGCGTTGGCTAATTCACCGCCATGGGTACTACTGGTCTACCATTTTAAAGGATTGCATTGCCTTTGCCAAGGTTGTCAAGATTGCCAGGCTCACGGTCCAGTGCAACACATCCCCAACATTCTGTTACAGCCTATTATTAAACCATGGCCGGCTCGCTGATGGGCAATGGACTTCATCGGCATCATCCACCCCCATTCCTCTGAGCAGCATAAGTTCATTATAGTGGCCACCGATTTCTTTATCAAGTGGGTCGAGGCAGAGCCTCTCAAAGTCGCCTCAGCGAACGACGTCCGCAACTTTATCTTCCGCAACATCATCTCCCGCTTTAGTATTCTGGAGTGCATCGTCACGGACCTGGGGACAGCGTTCATGGAAAATTCGGTGGTCAAATACCTCAACGACTATGACATCAACCTCCTGCATTCTACGTCATATTATGCACAGTCCAACGGCCAGGCTGAGGCAATCAATAAGGTCATACTTGGCATTTTACGAAAGATGCTAGAGTTGAACCCGCGTGTCTGGCATGAGAAACTTTACCACACATTGTGGACTTACCGCACTTCGAAGCGCGGACCGACGGACACCACCCCATATGCCCTTATGTATGGTCATGACGCCGTCCTTCCCCTCGAGATTAACATTGCTTCGCTCCGCATACAGGAACAACACCAACTACTTGGTGATGATTACGTTCAGGCTATGTGGCAGGAACTTGAAGATCTTGATGAACACGCGTCACTGTTTTCAACAATCTCGTCCTCGAGAAGCAGCACATTGCACGATCCTATGATAGAGTTACCAGAGATCAAAGTTATGTCGAAGGCCAAAAGGTGTGTGGCGCGCAATGTTACCACTCGGAGAGAAAAACGAGGGCGGGGCAAGTGGTCAGCTCGCTGGGAAGGCCCATTTATCATTCATCGCATACTACCTAAGGGGGCATACCACTTGCCCGACCTTGACGGTACCCTCCACCGCAATCATATTAATGGTCGATTTCTAAAGCACCATATCGCTGGCATCTGGGAGCGCGAGGATCCTCCACCTCCTCCAAACCCCACGACCACTGTTAATAGTGCTACGCGCCATCGCGTTAGAGCTCCGCCATGATATAGGTTTCATAAGCGGCTTTGCGGCCGAAGCAAATACATTAGCGAAACAATACTTGAAACAAAATCTGATTATGCCTACACTTAAAAGCATAGATCTGGGGATATTGGAAACCTCAAACCTACATATACTCTAGGAATGAAGAAGAGACCTCCGCCGCATCCTTCAGTTGAAGCTGGTGAGCGCCCTGCTTCTTTAGATCAGCACCAGCTAGAGCACTGGACTGGACCCAAAATGAAGTGCTGGAAAGCTGGAGGTCTAATAGATCCGGGTCCCTCATGCTACCAGCTAAGCTTCGAATGTGCTTCAGGACACTGGCCAGGGCCCGAAACGCGAGCAGGCACGGGGCCTCAAAAACTCACATATGGACAGAACAGCAGGCGCAAGGCAAAAGGTGCCCAGACTATTTGTTCGTCCATACGAAGATTTGGCCTAAGAGTAGATTTTGAAACCCACCCCCCCCCTAAGAGTAGATTTTGAAACTCAATAGAAACAATGAGGAGGATGAGAAGTGATGGTTTTGCTTTAAGCAAGGATAAGAAGATAAACAGAGGGGAAGAAGAATCCATGGCAATGGGGCAAAAGACTTAGTTGATGCTTCAACCCTAACCATCGGGTTCCTTTTTATAGGCAGGAGGGACTAACTCCCTTCCATACGTGTCTTGCATGCAGTAATGTGCTCCGAGATTTGAGCCTTAGAGATAAGGTCGGACGCGTGAATCTATGATAATTGTCCGCGGTTCAAGCGAACAGTTGCATGGAGACCTCCACCAAATCTCATTGGAAGATTTGTTCTGAACCGCATTAGCTATGTTGGGAATAAAGAAAGACTCGACAAGCGCAGGAAAGAATTAATTGGGAGTAAATAGTATAATTTAGTATTGATTGCAAAGGTTCATACATAGGGAGCACCAAAATGTAGATATGGATCTAAACCTTCCTAGAGGCCCTATACAAATCTAGGAGAAGGCATTCTAAGGCCAACTCTTCAGCATCCGCCTGGGCTTGGGCTTCGTCCGCAGTAGCAGTGGCCGAGTCCAAAGCTTCATGGGTCTCCTTCGCAGCCTGCACGCGGGCCTCCGCACCTTCAGCTTGCGCGAGGTTGTGTTGAGCTTGAGAGAGCTGAGCTTGCAGTTCAGCTATTTGAGCCTCTAAGGTCTCCACTTGCTGAGTATAGAAGGCACATAGGTTTTCTGAGGAAGCCTCAAGGACCTCCATGTCTTCAAGTTGGCTCAAGAGGGTCACCATCTGGTTATCCAGGGCCTGACGAACTCTCTTCTTAGCAGCTGACTGAGCCTCCGCATCATTGACGCGGCGGGCCTGCAGCTCAACATCATTGATCAGCTCTAGAGTGCGGTCCAAAGCGGGGTTGCTGTAGGCGAAATGGCGAACCAGGGCACCATATATAAGCCTCGCGAGCACGCTGCACCAACTCAAACACATCCATGTTTGGGCCTTGTCTTATCAAACCATGAAGGAAGTCTCGAGCTAGGCGAACAAGTTCTGGATCAGCAGGCGGAGTTACCCGAGCTCGGAGACGAGCGGTTCGAGTAGCCAAAGAGGAAGACACTTCACTAGTTGGTTTCACCGGGGCAGAGGTGACTGGTTCGACCTCTGGGACAGGGGGCAGGACTTCAGATGTCGCTGACACCTCTTGCTCTTCAGCTATTGGGGTTACCGGATCCGGCCTCGGTGGAGATGCCACCACTTCCAGCTGAGATTCCGCTGGCGGGACTACCAAAGAGACAGTAAGGATTGGGGACGGACCGTTTGGTCAACCCCTTGGTCCTGAATAGGACCGAGAGAGGATACCGGCATCGAACCCGCATCGTCCAGCACATTAGTTGGCGAAGGAGGGTGTGCTACAACTCCCTCCAAAGCAGTGTTTGCTCTTCAGCCGTGGCCATAACAGACTCGGGGATGTGGACCTCAGGCGCTCCGATGTTTCCTTTGATCCGGCCTCGGTGGAGAAGCCACCACTTCTAGTTGAGATTTTGTCGGCGGGACTACCAAAAAGACAGTAAGGACTAGGGACGGGACCGTTTGGTCAACCCTTTGGTCCTGAATAGGACCGAGAGAGGATACCGGCATCGAACCGCATCGTCCAGCACATCGGTTGGCGAAGGAGGGTGTGTTACAACTCCCTCCAAAGCAGTGGTTTGCTCTTCAGCCATGGCCATGACAGACTCGGGGATGTGGACCTCAGGCGCCCCTGATGTTTTCTTCGACATGGCGTCGGACCTATCAAACAAAAGTTAGTAAGTCATTGCTAACTTGAGTAAGAAGGGTTTGAGGTTAGGATGCTTACCAAACCATACTCTGCCTGGTAGCGCGAATCTTCTATCACTTCCTCTTCATCCTCGACGGGACGCTTGCGCAAGCTTTCTCCGCCGTTGACTGAGGGATGGTCGGGACAATCTCATCATTTGAGTGTCTTAATCTCAGCCATTCAATAACACTCATTTAGATCAAATGGTAAAAAAGTTATCCCTCATTGGAAGGGCCATGTATATATATATAGAGGCCGGATCAGAGGCGAACGTCCGCACTCGGCTTAAAGTGTGAACGTCCGCACTCGGCTTAAAGTGCGAACGTCCGCACTCAACTTAAAGTGCGGACGTCCCTCCGTTCTCCACCCTCCGGCGCCGACGACGGCGCGCCTCCACCCTAGAGGACTCCAGCAGCGTCCCCGACCACTTTCCCTTACCGGCGAATCCGTTCTTTTCCAGTTTTCTGACGAGATCACCCAAAACTTCAAACTTGGGTGATCTCGCCGGAAAACTGGAAAAGAACGGACTCGTCGGTGAGGGAAAGTGGTCGGGGAGACTGCTAGAGTCTTCTAGGGTGGAGGCGCGCCGCCGCCGCCGCCGAGCGGAGGAGAACGGAGAGACGTCCGCACTTTAAGGACCGTGCGGACGTCCGCTTCTAATCCTCTATATATATACACCTCATTATGACTTATATGAGGGATTAAGCATTAGCCCAACTTTTTGATCACATATCAACATCTTTACCATTCACCTCTAGGTATATATGAGTAAATCATTTATGGAAATTTTCAGCCAAATTGATAATCTTTAAGACTTCGAACTAGCTTAAATCAATGGACGGTTCAAATTTGTCAATCATGAACCGTTCATGAAAATTGCAGTTTTGAGCACCTTAATGATCACCAATTTAGATGAAATTTTACATAAGTGATCTACATATTATGACCTAAAAACTGAATTGTTAAGATTGAAAAATGTGATCGAAAAGTTAGTCTAATGTTTAATTCCTCATATAAGTTAAGTCATAATAAGGGATCTTTTAGTAGAAATGTCATGTGTGTGTCTATATATATATATATATATATATTCAATTGTTTTTTTTTTTTTTAAAGTCTCGTTTCTGATAAAAATTAGTAAAGATGATACATTCTTCTTTAAAAAAAAAAATACCTACAATGTGAAACTGTGTATTTGTGATTTTGATGATTGCTCTAGTGACAATGACCATTCAATCTCCCTCCGAAGTTCTTGTGGACTACATTTCCCACTTTTTCTCATATAAAATGATAACCATACTTGCCCCACTAACTTTTGCTGCTCAGAATCCGAGACCCAGACACCATCACATTTTCGATCCTGGTTCGACTATCGACCCCGGGCCTCCATATTCACTGCAAAGGAGGCTTCGTCTGGTTGATAGTGAATTTCACGTAGAAACCGTTGTTTAGATAATTCATAGGTTGGGATCATCGTCATCAACCTTATGAATTATCCCAACATTGGAATAATAATTGGGATCATCCAGTATTTAGAACATTGCATAATCAAGAAGCAAGGCACGTAGAAATGGCTGGAGCTAAACATGAAATGATGCTCCCAGTATGTGTGCCATTAAGTGCATTGTCCTCCAAAGGGATTTGGTTCAATGAAAATCCTTTAGATTATGAATTACCTGCAACCCTATTCTAAATAACAATTTTTGTTGTGACCTCCGGCTGCTTTATGTTCTTCTCAAGCCTTGGGACAAACCAAATTCACTTGCAATCTCCTGGTACGAGTGCTCTTTTTCATATATATACCTCGATGAGTTTTTTGTTATACGTAGTCTTGTGTACGTAAATATGTTGATAGATTATCATATACGGGTAAGTACAGTAGAGTTTTCCCAGATAAAATGAGGGCCATAAGAATATTGTCTTTTTTAGACCAAAAATATATGAACTAAAGCATCAATTTTCAGGCTTTCCGACCCAAAGCATGAAACAATTAGTATTATCTGTGAGATCGATGATCATCATTCTAAAGCTAAATGTTTTTGTTGGCCGGACTTGTTCAGGCTGGCGTTATCTTGGGGCCTTCTTTGTTTGCGACCATCCCCGTAATGAAGGAGAAGCTAGCTAACCAGAAAGATTCGCCGTTGTGGGCGACTATGGGTATAATGGGCATTATATTCTCCATCTTCTTAACTGCAATAAAATTGGACGTGTGCATGATGAAAAGGACAGGGTTCTCTTTGAAGATTGGTGCTCCAGGGTTCATTTTCACCCTTGCGGTATCCTTAGGCCTCCGAATCCCACTAGCCAGCTCTATTCCTGGAATGCCAGGAGGAATTCTCCCCCTTTTTTTGTTCACTATTCTTTCTTTCAGTTTCTCCCCTAGTGTAGCTCAGGCCTTAGACGACCTCAACCTTATGAACTCTGAGTTGGGCCAACTCGCCATGTTCTCTCTTTTGCTCGTTGAAATCATACAATGGTTGATCTCAACGGCACAAGACATAGCTACTAAAGAAAATGTAAGCCACGGAACTTTGACCTTTCTTTCTGTTGTGATTATGGCTATTGTGATTATCTTTGCCATACGCCCGCTTATGGTATGGATTGTGAAGTCCACACCAGAAGTACAAGAAGTAAAGGAGGTTTATGTAGTAGCAATACTACTTGGTGCACTAATCCTAGCGTTTGTATCCGACGCGATAGGCTGCTTCTTCATTTTAGGTCCTTTTCTGCTTGGGTTAGTCATACCAGACGGACCGCCTTTGGGTGCAGCAATAATAGCCAAGACTGAATTCTTGGTCTCTGAATGTCTTCTTCCAATCTTCTTTCTTCGTATTGGCTTCTTCTCAGACATACTATCTATTTCAAATTGGAAGAGTTTTACCACATTGCAGGCCATCATCGGTGCCGCATATCTGGCAAAGTTGTTCGCAGTCACCGTGGCTGCATTGTCCTGCAAAATTAGTTTGAGAAATAGTCTCTTGCTCGGTGTGATGATGAATATCAGGGGTATTATAGAAGTCGTCATTTTTTCTCGATGGAGGCACACTGAGGTATATACATATATTTACACCTTTCTTCCTTGACACGGTGAGTAGTGATTTAACTTGATGCATACTAACATTTATCTCTTCGGCAGGTCGTAGATGACCAATTTTATACCCAACTACTATATCTGTGCTGATTATGAACATGATTTCAACATCATTGTTACATTTCGCGTACAGGGCTCATCTTAGACTTGGGCCATCAATCAAAGGTCCTCGAATTAAAAACATCCAATCAGTTCAAAGAAACTATCCTTTCGACATTCTTTGTTGTATCCACAACGAGCAAACTATCCGCAACCTCACCTCCATCCTAGAAGCCTCAAACCCAACAGAAGAGAGCCCCATTTGCGCCTACATTATCCAAGCAGTCGAGCTAGTGGGGAGGGCTATACCTGTGCTAGTCCCTTACAAGAAGAAGAAAGAGGGGAAAAAATGTAGCCGATTAAATTCACTCACACATCAGCTGATGCAAGCCTTCAAGAACTACTCGGAGAACTCAAGAGGACCTGTCTTGATCGAATCATTCACTATGATCGCTCCCTATAAATTGATGCATGAGACTATTTGCCGTCTAGTGGATGACAATCACGTACCTTGGTTATCCTCCCATTTCATGATAATCCCTGGATCTGCAACACCGTGACTACTGCAATACGCCAATTCAATAAAAATATGCTGCGATTTTCATCTTCTACAGTTGGAATACTAGTCGAAAGAGGGTTGCCTGGTCCGGTGACCATGTCCCATTTCTCATATAATGTGGCTGCATTTTTCATTGGCGGACCAGATGATCGCGAGGCTTTGGCTTTAGCAGCACGTATGTTAGGCAACCAAAATGTGGCCGTCACAATATACAGGATTCGTATTATGCACCAGGGTAACTATAATGAAGACGAGGAGAATGAAGCTAGGTTGGATGATGCAATGGTGGATGAGTTTAAGCTGAGCAGTATTGGGAATGATTGCCTTAAATGGCGAGATATCGAGGTTGAGGACACTGAACAGCTTATGGATGCAATTATGGACTCGCAGGGGATTATGATCTTGTAATGGTCGGAAGGCGGCACGCAGACAATTCATTGAGGGATGAGGAAATGTCAGAGTTTGTGCATTATGCGGAGCTGGGAATGATGGGCGACATGCTTGCTTCTTCAGATTTCTGTGGTGGAATGGTGAATGTTTTGGTGTTGCAAGAAAGTACGGAACTTAGTAAAAATTATGGATCGACTCATGGACGTGACTTCTCGCAAAATTTAGGATTTAAGTAGATTGAGGCCTGGTGGCTGAACATGTATGACTTCATGTCTGTCTAGCACTCTTGTTGTGCGTATGTGCATATTGTAGTGAGATAGACGTGCACTGGCGAGTTACGAGGAGTTAGTTTTGTTTATGATGTGAGAAGCCAGCTGATCAGATCCTAATTAGGGTATAGAAAACCTGTAGCTTAGGAAAACTAAACTATGGTGTACGAATTGATCGATATGTACATGTCAATGACCATTCGATTCTGCAAATTTCATGAGTATTTTCATTGTTTTCAGTTTGATTAATCATGTGCAGCTTGTTCGGCTATGAGTCCCTTCTGTTATCCAGCCTAACCATATCGCCATACCTGGGGTGGAATTATAAGAGTTTTGTTGGTTTATTTGTTGGCATTACATTTACCTTATGTAAGTTCTGTTGAGGTTTAACCAACTTCACTCGTGCACATCCACCATAATATGAAATCAGTTATAACAACTTAACTATACCTGTACGTTGCAGTGTCTTGGATTTTTATCTACAAACGTCTCTAACGACAACATAACTCTGATTCACTAAAAAGTAAAAACAGGTCAGTTAATTACCTGTTCCTGTTGTTGCCATCCTGATTCACCTGAACCAACCTGCAACTACAGATCTTTAAAACCAGTATGTTGTGCTTGCCATCTTAATACCAATTTTCAGTACTTTCCTAGATCCTATAATCGCCGTGATCGTTTATATTTGAGGATTGTTCAAACAAGTCAGGATTTGCAGAATGGTTACCTTAAGCAATAACACCACAATGTTCATGCAGACCGATGAACATGGTCACACATTTTATTGTGATAAGAGGAGCGTAAACACAAATCCCAGAGGCATTTGGTTTGGTGATAACCCCTTGGATAATCCATATACGCTAACACTGCTCCAGATCATACTAGTCGTAATGACCTCACGATTCCTCTACTATTTTTTCAAGCCTTTAGGACAAACTAAATTCGTCTGCTATCTTCTGGTATGCTTCCCCTACTTCTCATCATGCTTAATTATATCATAACTTTGTACACATACTTTTATAGAAGAACCTCAACGTTAATTTGCTTGATTTTTTTTGTTTTTAGGGTGGCATTATCTTGGGGCCGTCTCTGATGGGGCACAGCAAGGAAATCAGGGACAATCTATACGGAAAAAAGATACATTTACAGTTGTTTGATACAATAGCTGAGATCGGCAGCATATATGCAATATTCCTAATGTCACTGAAATTTGACTTCGCCGTGCTCAGAAGAAATGCAAAGAAGTCATGGAAGATTGGCATAGGAGGTTTTCTATTTCCTATAGTTGTCACCTTTAGCCTCATTTATCCGATAACTGGAACTGCTCCTAAGTTCCCGTGGTTGATGTCGACGGTTACTCTGTCTTTCAGTTATTTTCCGGTCATAGCTCAGGCCTTGTACGAGCTCAACCTTATGTCTTCGGAGTTGGGTCAGCTTGCCATGTCCTCGGCAATGCTCAACGATGCGCTGGAGTGGACCTCCCTTACAGTTAGTCTCATAGCTGCGCAGAATGACTGCTTCAAAGGAATACTCGCATTCCTTTCCATACTGGGATTACTTCTTTTCACTCTCTATGTCATACGCCCCCTTATGCTAATGATTATTAAGAACACACCGGAAGGGAAAGAAGTAAACGAATTATATACAGTTGGAATACTACTTGGGGTTCTAGTCATGTCTGTTATCTCTGATACTATCGGGCTATTGTCTGTTGGAGGTCCTATATTTATGGGGTTAGTCATACCAGACGGACCACCTCTGGGTGCAGCAATAAAGCAGAAGACTGAATTCGTGGTCTCGGAATTTCTTATGCCAATGTACTTCTTCCGTGTTGGCGTCAGCATAGATGTTCATGCAATCGGTGATCCGGCGACTATGGAACATCTTCAGAGCATTATTCTTGTGTTATTTGTTTCAAAGATTGTGGGCGTTACCCTGTCTGGCTTGCTCTGCAAAATTGGCTTCAAAAATAGTTTCATGCTCAGCATGATCATGAGTATGAAGGGTCTAATAGAGCTCAATGCTTTGAGACACTGGAGGGGCTCTCAGGTAATTAGAAAAACTCTTCATTCTTTCTTCTTTCATGTACTTCTTCTTCTTCTTCTTCTTCCATTCTGTATTTCCATTTAGAACGATTCTTAATGTTATATGATTGGGGGCAGATCATAGATGGAGCATTCTACAATCAAATGGTGTTGTCTTCGCTGGTGTTGACGATGATTGTAACCCCAATTGTACGATTTTCCTACATTCCTCATATGCGGCTTAAGGAAGCAACCAAAGATTTGCGAGTCAGAAACATCCAATCAACTCCAAAAGACGACGAAGCAGGTCGCATACTTTTCTGTGTCCACAATGAAGAAAATGCCGGCAACATCATCACCTTCCTAGAAGCTTCAAATCCAACTGATGCAAGCCCCATTTGCGCATCTGTTGTTCACACTGTCGATTTAGTTGGGCATTCTGTACCACAACTAACTCCCTACAGAAACAGAAATAAGTTTAGGCAGATAGATAGACCACTCACCAATCAAATGATGCAAGCCTTTGACACTTACTCAAAGAATTCAAGAGGATCAGTCATGATTGAAGCCTACAGTATGGTCGCCCCTTACACTCCATGCACGAAAACATTTTCCGTCTAGCTCTGGAGAACCTCGTACCTCTGATCATTGTCCCATTCCATGAAAACCACCAGTCTGTGGTTGGCCCTAGTATGACTGGCCCCATAAGGCAATTCAACCTTAATGTACAAGAGTTTTCCCCGTGTACAGTAGGAATACTAGTTGACAGAGGCTTGTGTTGTCCGCTAAAGAAGTCCAGTTTCTACAGCAATGTGGCTCTGTTTTTCATTGGCGGACCAGATGACCGCGAGGCCTTAGCTTATGCATCACGCATGGCGGACAACCCAGATGTGTGCCTTACAGTGTTCAGGATTATCATGCGGATCAATAAAATAAAGAGTAATGAAGAGGATTTGACAGAGTTTAAGCTTGACAAGTCATTGATCAATGAGTTTAAGCTAAGGAACACCGGGAATGATCGGTTGAATTGGCATGATACTGAGGTTGGAAACTGTGTAGAGGTTATGGATGTCATTAAGAATTCCAGGGCGAATATGACCTGGTGATGGTGGGGCGGCGGCATCCATATATGTCGTTGAGGGAAGAAGAAATGACGGACTTTATCCAGAATCCAGAACTGGGAATGATAGGCGATGTGCTCGCTTCACCAGATTTCTGTAATGGGATGGTGAAGGTGTTGGTGATGCAAGAAAGCAGGCAATTGAGTTATGGAGCTTATCATAATGAATCCATCACCTGTACAGGAATTTCGTGTACTCACTAGGTATTTTGAGTAACATTCAAAATGTAACCTTATCAGAGTTGGTTTTGAGGCGTAAAGATGTAAAATTAGTAAGAAAGTAGCCAGCATGTTTTGCCCCCTGAAAAAAATGGTGGAGTTCGTGTAAAATCTAGAGCTGGGAGTGATTTTGACATGCTCGTTTCATCAGATTTCTGTGGCGGACCAGTGAATGTGTTGGTGATGCAAGAGAAATTGGAGCTTTTTGTTTTAACATTATGAAAAGTTTAGAAAGCAATTCGAAGTTTAGAGCATGAAGTATTTTCATCCTTGTTTTCTTTTGCTGTAGCTAGATATGTTGTTTTCTTAGGAAGTAGTCACCATGTGTTGTCCTTCTCCTAGTTTTGTTCAAAGATATTGATTTGTGAACTTTTTGAGTTCGAAATGGATCCTCCGAGGGTCTAAATTGTCTTGCAGATACTGACTAGCGGTACAGTTTGTAGCTTGTTTTCAATTTTCTGGGATTCCAAAAGAATATAGAAAGCAAGGTTCTTATTATTTCAACACAAACATGTCCAACATAGACATCTATTTATTAGTAATGACCATACTATGAAGTTGTTGCAACTATATATACGCAATGAGCTAGACACAGAATAGTATGTATATAATGGAAATGGCCGATATGGTAGATCTTACGCGTTACCTGGATGGTCAGCTACACAAAATGATCACTTCCATGCATCCATTCAAGTCTACTGCCATCGTATTTAGATCAAAAAGGTTGAATGCGCAGTACTTAAACCGCAACCAAGTTGCTCGCAGCGTGCTGTTTCTCATCCCTTCCAAAGAAATTGCCCCAAATATGATTCACCCTCCCCGTTCGCTCCGAGACCCTAATCTGCTCCGCATAGCACAGTACTCTCACCTCCAGCAGTCTTCATGTTTTACCGATCTTCCTCAAAAATAATAACTTTCATTCAGAAAAAACATCAAACACCTTATGAGCATGAATATCAACAAGCATGCTCCCATGTAATTACTGTCGTAATTGCCTGATCAAACTAACTTTAATCAAGATTGGATTAAATTATATTGAAATTATAGAAGAAGAAAAAACCTGAGCAATTGTAAAGATCACCAGGTTGTGATCTCAGGGTATGGAGGGTACTCTCTCTCTCTCTCTCTCTCTCTCTCTCTCTCTCTCTCTCTCTGCTTCAACTGCTTTTGCTTCCCGCCATAAATCCTTCTTAGCGGAGACATCGAGCCCACAAGTTAAACGCAAATATCTCTTCGGCCGAATTACACAAGGCCCATATGTTTAGATCGAAGAAAACCCACTTCTCATTTTTGGTTATAACAAATTAACACACTAACAACTGTCATCTCAAAAAAAAAAAAAAAAAGTAACAACTGTAAATTGCAATATTGCATGCAATTCTCAATTTCCCTTTACATGCAACAACAAAAAATTATTGTTTGACGACACATCTGTAATCTGTTCCAAAGCTGTAGTTAATAATTTTCTAACAACTCATGGTATTCTGTTTTTTTTTTACCGTACACCCCTTAGTAATTATAAATGATTCCCATTTCTTCCAACTTTCTAATAGCATGAGATGGTGATGATTGTGCTCCTGGAATTCTTAGGAAATTGGTTCCTCTCGTAAGAAATCCATTGCGTGAACCAAACTATGCCTTAGATCTTTTTCCTTTCCTGTTTGGGCTTAATCATTAATTATTAATTTTATTTTTTTTCAGTCATTATAAATGAAATGTGTCTTCCCGTGATTAAATCAATTATTCAAGATTAGAGCTATGCATTTCCAGCTCAAGTGCTCAACCATAACTGACTTCTAATTGCGACTATAATAAGTTATAGCCTAGGTTGCACGGAAACGTGTAATTCCGGGCGTTTCGTGTTTCGGAAACGGAAACATTTCGGAAACGTCAAGAAATGCATCGGAAACGCGTTTCCATAAAAATGAAATTTGGAAACGCTGGGGAAACGCGTTTCTTGTAAAGCAGAAACGTCTTAGTAAATACCTCGGAAACGCGAGGGTAAATTCAGCTATTCACTAAAAGGACTTAGACTCCCTCTCTCATTCAGTCATTCTTCTCCGCCTCTCTCATTCTTCTCTGTCTTCTACGCCTCTCTCTCTCACCTCTTCTCTGTCTTCTTCTTCTTCCCACTCTTCCATCTCTCTCTCTCTCTCTCTCTCTCTCTCTCTCTCTCTCTCTCTCTCTCTCTCTCTCTCTCTCTCTCTCTCTCTATATATATATATATATATATATATATATATATATATATATATACAAGCAGCCTACTTCTGCGGCCGCTTCTCCGTAAGTCCCACTCTATTTTCAATTCACTTTTACAATTTCGCTTCTTTTTTTTTTCTGTTCTTATTCTGTTTAATCTTAGGAAAATTATAGAAAAACGATGGGACTCTAAAACAATTGAAGCTTAAACTTAGAGAAGCAACATCCCTGTCTTTGACAATGTCGCCTTGAAAATTTATGTAGTTAATATCGAAGTTGCTTGGTTTTTCGACTACCTAGAATTGAAGAATCTTGAACATACAAGTTTTCTTTAACTAACCCATTAACCGACATAAACCTTCAAAGTATGGTGTTTAAGGATGACAATAAATAGACGCAAGTTGACAAGGCATTTGGATTGATTGACTTCAATTAGTAACCATTTGTTGATTTTTTTTCAATTTTATATTTATATATATATAATAAATAAATAAAAATTTTGACATTTCTGTCTCGTTTCTTATCGGACTATATTTTAATTTTGACGTTTCTGCGTTTTCGAAACTCGTCCTCGTTTCCGTGCAACTTAGTTTACAGCTTAATCAACCTAGCTGTTAAATAAGCTGCCCTTGTGCTAATATGACTTTGATATCTACAACGGTCAAAGCCCACAGATCATTTTCCTGTTTTTACTGTCTTAATTTACCTTCATAACGCATGCTTCCTAATTTTTCCACTATATATATCATGGAGATCGATTTCCAGTCAATCTGTTTGCAAAGACAAGAAAAAAAAACCCAATTCTTTTGTTCTGTTATGAAGAAAAAATAACAAAACAAAAGAACTGGGATTACAAATTTCTTCATGACAGAACAAAAATTTTGAGATTACAAGTAAGGTGACCTATATCTCAGAAGGGTGGGAATCCGAGATATCTGAAGTCTCAGTGAAATTTGATGTATCCATGCTCAGAAGGACGGCGAAGAATGCCTGGAAGATTTCTCAAGCAAGCTGTATTTTTCCTCCGATTGTCTTCTTCGCCACTGTATACCCGATATTCGGCAAAGTTTCTGGATTCACCGGTGGATTTATGTTGCTCGTCTTGTTTGTGGACACCTTAACTTTCAGCTTTTTTCCGGTAATAGTTCAGGCGTTGGAGGAACTCAACCTTATGACTTCAGAATTGGGTCAACTTGCCTTGTCCTCTTCGATGTTTAGCGATGCAATGCAATGGGTCTTCTCAGTAATCACCCTGGTAACAATGAAAAAGGATGCATTTGAAGGAAGAGGGACATTGTTTTCCTTATTGGCGTTGCTAGCTTTTAGTATCTTTGTCCTGCGCCCACTGATGAAATTGATCACTAAGAAATTACCGGAAGGAAAAGAAGTTGACCAAAATTTCGTAATCGCAACACAACTCGGGGTTCTAGTTATGGCCTTCATTTCGGACATTATAGGTATGAGGCATACTGCTGGTCCTATAATTCTGGGATTAGTCATGCCATATGGACAAGAACTGGGAGCAACAATAGTCGCCAGGACGGAAACCTTGGTGACAGAATTTTTTATGCCATTGTACTTTTTTCGAATCCGCTCGGGAATAGATGTGACTAGCATTTCCGATTGGAAGAGTTTTGCCAAGCTTGAGACTATAATTGTTGTAAGTTATGCTGCCAACTTTATGGGAGTTGCAGTGGCTGGAATGTTCGCCAAACTTAGCTTCAAAAACAGTCTCGTCCTCAGCATGATAACGAGTATCAAGGGACTAGTTGATCTCATAGCTTATACTCGATGGCGTGACATGCAGGTAATTTTGTTTATACTCTTATATATGTTCTTTTCCTTTTATAACTCTCTTTCGTTTTCATGGGATTTTCTTTGGTACTTAATTGTTTGTGATACCTATATTTATTTAGGAAAATGATTCTAGGCCTTATTAAGGCCTAAGATTTTAAGCCTCAAATTTATGTGACATGTCAAATCACTTAGACACATCATATATTAAAAAATTTATGTCATGTAATACTTATGTATAAAGACCATCTTACCATTTGCTCCATTTCAAACAATGGCTAATAAATTTCAGTTTTTCATTGAAAAATAAAACTATTTTAGCTTTCTTTCTTCTAAATATCTAATTAAATATAAAAAAATGTAACATCAAAATAACATTATATTATATATTTATAATACATGTATATTATAAAAAAGTACATGTATATTATATAAATAATCTATATGTAAATGATTTAGATAAATTATTTGTATATAAATTATTTTTTGGACGAATTATAGAATTTTTGATGAATTATATCTAAATTATTTTATATTAGTGTTTTCTTTTTGATGAATTATAATTACTTTTTGGATGAATTACGGTTAGAGTTTATTTGACAAAACTAATTATTATTTAAAAAATAGTTAATCTTCATATTGATGTAAGAAACATTCCTTATATATACATAATTAGTGGTTGCTATTAATATGTAATATTTGTTTCCATTACCTAATAAAGTACATTAATATCATTGATTCACCCCTTAAAATGTAAAAAAAACTAGAAATGGTAAAATTGGTAACGCAATGTTTTGATTTGGCAAGATATATTATGTGGAATCGAAAATAAATATTTTTATTTGCTTACATGGCATGACACATAAGATTAAAGCCACAAATTTTAGGCCTTATTAAGGCCCTCTAACACTACCCATTTATTTATACGAAAACAAATTTTTTCATTTGCGTTCCTTTTCCTATAAATTTCTAGCAGATCATTGATAAACAACTTTTTACTCAACTCGTGTTGTCTATGGTTGGGATCACCATGCTGTTAACACCATTGATAAGATATTTTTACGGTCTTAAAATACGAAGAGGATCATCAATGAGCGACCCACAGTTCAGACTTAATATTCAGTCATTGCCAACCAGGAATGAAATCTTTCGGATTCTCTGTTGTGTCCATAATGAAGAAAGTGTCCCCAACATCATCAACCTCCTGGAAGTTTCAAATCCAACGGAAGCGAGCCCGATTACTGCCTATGTTGTACATGCAGTCGAGTTCATAGGACGTTCTGCACCACTTCTAGTCCCTTACAAGCACCACCAAATCAGGCGGTCAAATTCACTCACTAATAAAATGATGCAAGCTTTCAAGAATTACTCCAAAAGCTCAAGAGGACCGGTCATGATTAGACCCTACACAATGGTCGCTCCTTATAAATCGATGCACGAGACTATTTCTCATCTCGCTCTGGATAAATTCGTAACTCTGATCATCATCCCATTCCACGAGAACCACCAGCCTCTTGTCCTCTCTAATATGACAGGCCCCATACGCCAATTCAACTATAATGTACAAGCATATGCACCGTGTACGGTGGGAATACTAGTTGACAAAGGCTTTCCTCTTCAGATGAATATTCACAACTTCACCTACAGTGTGGTTGTGTTCTTCATTGGTGGACCAGATGACCGTGAGGCATTAGCCTACGCGTCACGCATGCTCGACAACCCTAACGTGGAAATGACAGTGTTCAGAATGATCATCCGTGTTATTGAGACAGATAATAAACTAGACGAGGAGATAGAGTTCAGCCTCGACGAGTCGTTGATCGACGAGTTTAAGCTAGGGAACCTTGGGAATGAACGGTTGAATTGGAATGAGATCGAGGTGGAAAATGTTGTGCAGGTTATGACTGCCATTACCAAGTCGCAGGGACAATACGATCTTGCGATGGTTGGGCGACGACATGCGGATGTGTCGTTGAAGGATGAAGAAATGGTAGACTTTATGCAGAATCCAGAGCTCGGAGTGATAGGCGACATGCTTGCTTCTGCGGATTTTTGTAACGGAACCGTGAACGTGTTGGTGATGCAAGAGAGCAGGGAGTTAGGAATTGGAGCTTTCCGTTCCGGCGGCTCCGGGAGAAATTCGGATTCTAAATCTGCGTTTAATTAATGTCTGAAGAATGTTTAAACTTGTTTCCTGGTAGTTATGTCAGAAATTTAGCTGAATAGAATAGAACTGATTTTATTCTCAAGAAAAAAGAGAGGAATAGAACTGATTTTTGTAGCCATGATGCTTTAGCCTAGTTTGGTTGACAAAATGGATAGAGATTGTGACGGGTTTTACATGTAGATTTTTCCAGATATATTTGCTTAAGTGCGCGGTACTCTAACCGATAATTAATACCTTCTCATCATCTATCATTTTTTTTAGATACAAAGGATAGAAAGACCGCCTTCATGTTATAACAAGTAATGAAACATATTAATACCTACTCATCTCTTGGAGTATGTTAATACGTTATAGTGTTATACATGATCTTATTCGTACATTTTAAAGGCCAAATTTTATCTTTTTATCTTGATGTATGTTGAATCAAGAGTTCAGACCAAGTACGTACGTTACCAAATATTCTTCTCGGAAAATTACTGAAGTGACCGACTTCAACCAAGGTATCACGACTTTTTTGGTTCAACGCATTGGTATTTTTAATCCAAGACGTTGGCACTTTTAGTCAGTTATTTGTTGCCTTATTAGTAGTAGTAGCAAGAGCCTAGATAGTTTGGTTAGAAAATTGTAAGACTTATAAGTTAGAAATTGTTGACTCAAGGGTCTCAATTTTTCATACAAAAATAGGTTTTACTTGTAGCTTGATTTTCTTTCTGCCCAGAACTGTTTTCCTTTTTTTTGTTGTATCCACATTTACCTACCCTATCTTCTAGTTCTGGAGTATTTAATTAACCAAGTACTAGATGAAAGATGTTGGTATGAAAACTTGACATTACGATTATATATAAGACACTAGAAATGATTTCTACTCACTACTTAAGAAACAGAGGAATAGCAAAAAAAAGCAAACATTTCATAATCTATTGAGTGTTTGTTAAGCTTTCTTAATGGAAATACAAACTGCTAGAAATCGATAAAACATATGGGTCGGCCCTGTGAATAAATCAAATATTACTGGGTTTTGAAATCCCAGCACTATCTCCTCTAATCCCATTTTAAGTATCAAAAAGAACAGAGCACAAACTAGACCCCAAAATGCAGGGGATTAAACAACAACGTAATTGAAACTAGGAAAATATCATGGGAAAAATGAGAAACCCTGTAAGATAATGGGTTTTGGACTCGATGCTTCGATGATCAAGATTCTTAACACAGAGGAAGATCCGCCGGTGGAGGCTCAACTGATTGGAGCTTTCCGACTCCGTTATCCACCAGGAAAACCATAGCCAAACCCCAGTTGATGTGAACATCCAAGTGACAATGCATTATCCATGCACCTGTTTACATAAATAATCAAACGCATATGTTAGTCGGGGTTCGGTTAAAGGGACATAATATTTGACACATTAGTCTAATCATGGCTGATTGCTACCTGGATTGTCGGCCACGAATCTTATGACGGCCCAACCATTCGCTGGTACTGCAACTGTGTTCCTCATAGGAGGATCAACCAGGTTGAATTTTTGAGTGTCAGTCTTGGCATTGAAATTTCCAAACCCTTCGGCAAGGACGTAGAAATCGTATCCATGGAGATGAATCGGGTGGTTTTCGGGTGTGACAATACTAGTGTCTTGCAACACGACTTGGACCCTTGATCCGTAATTTAACCTGTATCCTTTGGTCCCGGACTTGGGCTGCCACAGTGATCGGCTCACGTTGCCGGTGTAGTCAAACTGCTGCGGAGGGTTTGCCGGGAAATCAGAAGTTACTACCCCGGGGGTGTTCTGCTGGAAAGCTTGAAGGATGGAGATGTTGTCTGGTAGCACAAAAGAAACATTGTTCATGCTGGCGGTGAAGCGCGTGCCGTTAGGGCCTTGGCACCTACTGGAGGGAAAGTTCTTGGGGCAGTTGTTGAGTCCGAGGCCGATGGTGAAGAAGAGGTTCTCGTCGATATCGGTGGGGACTTCGACTTTTCTAGGGCTTCGGAAGCTGGTGGTGAAGGCGGAGGCGGTGTTGGTGTCGTTGTAAGCTGGGAGTGGCGGCATGACGGGCTTAGTTGATGGACCGTTTTTGCAGTTGCTGCATGGAGCAGACTTGTACTCTAGAATGGCGGTGGTGGTGGTGTTGTCGAACTGTGCGTTTTGTGCGCTGAAATAGGCACGCGCAGCCATGTAGTACCGGGAAGGTGGCTGGTCGCCGGTTATTAAAACGTCAGTGGTTTGGCCGGGGCCGAGCATGAGGGTGGTCGTGGTGAAAGGCTTTGTGTACGAGGCATCGGCACTAACAACGGTGAGTTTATGGTTGGCCACGGTGAAGAAAAGTTCTTGGTTAAGGGCGGCGTTGATGACTCGGAGGAGGTTGGTCTCGCCGGAGTCTATGGGAACTATCACTGTGTCTGCATATATAACAAAGTTGAGCTATTATTTTTTCCACCAAATCTATTTATGCATATAAAAGTCAAAGATTAAGATCCATATAATATCGGGTATTTACATCGTAGTGTATCGAAAACACTATGACGGTGATTGAAAGTCTAAACAAACCTTTGCTCGAGCACTTGTAAAGATCACCAGGTTGACCATTGATGGTGTAAGCATCAGAAACATTCGGGGCAGCTCCGGTTCGAGTCGCCTGCCTCACGACGTCGATAGGGTTTGCATCCCACCACTCACCCAGAAGAAGGGTTTGCTCGCGCTTTGGTTTAGTGAACGGATACGAGTCTCCTTGTTTAGGATGAATAATAAGGGCTCCATAAACAGTGGCTCTAAGCCAAGAGCTGTGTGCATGCCACCACAGTGTTCCTTCTTGACCTTGAATCGTAAACCGGTAAGTGTAGCTCCCTCCAGGTCTAATCGGGCACTGAGTGACAAATTCCGGCCCATCTGCCCATCCAGTCCTCATCTGGCGAATTCCATGCCTGAAATTGACGTCATGTTAGGTTTTCATGACGCATGCAGGTATACATATATAAACAAGTTACAGAACAGAAATAGTTACCAGTGAATGGTCACGTTATATCGAGCTTTGTTCGTGACCTTGACGACGAGAGTGTCGCCGTTGTTAACTTCCAAGGTTGGTCCGGGAAACTGGCCGTTCACGGTGATGCTGTTGTGGGTTTTGCACAGCCTCTTCACTGGTGTTGCTTGAATCTGTATTCATCCATTTCCATCAACATAAAGAACTAAACTAAACGTACGTATATGATGAATATATAGAGAAATCAAACTTACAACAAATTCGTGGTTGTGGGTTTTGGGTTCTGCGGAGGACATTGTCGATGAAGCCAAGAGAAGGCAAAGGCCTAAAAGGAAAATGGAGCTGTTGAGAACCTCCATTGGTGATCGATGATCTGTGTAGCTAGCTAGCTCTGGGAGCTTAGAACTTTGCAATCTGAAATGGTTGAGTGACGAAGTGATAGGAAGGGTGAGGTTTTATAGGAAGAGTTTGAGGAGTGAGAATGCTATTTGAGGTTGGCAGATTAGGTTTTGATTCGAAACTTAGTTCAACCCTGTCGAAGGCAGTTGTTGCACCCACTGGCCTAATATATCCAGACTGAACTATTTCTTCATTAATAATCAAATGCTTGCTTTTCACGTCTTTAAATTGTGGATTTTAATTTCAACAAAGCAAAAAAGTGGGATAACGAAGAAGTCCCACAAATAATAGTAGGTTAAATTTCTATCATAAAACTGTGTTTAATTTAGTTGCCATATGTCTCATTGGTCTACAAGAACATTTATAAGATCTTTTCAAAAGAGAGTGGAATCCCACTTTTCAATATGTAAAGACAATGTAAAGACAACCGTAATGCTCCCAAGAACAAAAGGCACTATAGATAATACGAGTCAGAGTTCAACCCGTCATTCGATTTAGAACCCTAATCATAATTAAAATATATACGATTGAAAATTGGTTCTCATTCGAAATGTTGCAAGACCATACATGTAAACATCTCCTGTATCACTCACTACGTACCTATACATGTAGATTAAATTTCTTTTTCAATTTTCTTTTCTTGAAAGTAAGATATACGGAGGCTATAAGCGAAGGACGACAGAGAATATATACAAATTATACACAATGAATTCATCCAGCTCATGCATATCATTTTCTTTCTAATTACATTATATAGGGTGGAAATGGAAACTAATAATATTGCCTCAAGTCTTTAGGGAAAGGTGGAAATACCTACCCTTTGTTATTTTGAAATAGTTTCCTCATAAATTGCAATGTTATGTGTGAATATTCAACACAGAATAAAGGCCTCAAGCAACTGATTTTAACAATTTAATGTCAAAATCATATCTAGAATCAGACTAAAACCCCATATTTTTTCTGATTCAATGAAGAATATAGTTGAGTTGGGTAGACAAGTGTTTGATGGTGGAGTGCAAGAGATTTGTGGGGTTTCTAATTGATGTTAATTGTGGGCCAAGCTAGCTAGTTCAAATCAATTGGTTGCCCCCCTCCCTTTGAAAGGTAAAGTGATGCAGATGAAGTCATCTATGTTAATTAGGTGGCATAATTGTTGCAAGCATTGCAATGAAGATCTGATTGAGTCTAACAGCAATTTAGTTAGAGAAATGGATCTGCTTAAAAGTCCTGATAGTTAAAACACAATAATTACTTCAGATAGGTAACATGTCATTGCATGTAAATAGTAATCTCTGTGTTTCTTTGGTTCAAAGAATGTGTTAGCTAGTAGCTAGCTAGCCAGTGGTTGAAGTAAAAATTACCAATTACTAGTAATAATTAAGTAGTTTTCCCAATATATAAATAGTAAGAAGCAAAATTTAACTAATTAATTACATGAACTTATGTATAGCAATTCCAAAACAAAAGTGCATATGCTAGCTAGTTTTCACAAGTTTCTTTAATTTTGATAGAGATAGAAAATATTTGAACTAGCTCATAAGCTCACTACATCAAGCTACCATGACTAGCTAGGTCCTTTACTAATTTGATTAATTCTTTGCCAATTTATTCATGGTATGGGCACTAATCCAATAGTTTAGAAACCAATTAGTTAATTACTTGAAGCTTTTGTTTCTTGGTACCAAATTAATAACTATATATATATATATATATATATATATATAGTTCCTATCCAGAGCGAAACTTCACTTTGAAATTAAAATATGAAGTTCCTTATTTGACTCATTTTTCGGTCATATTTCCACATCTTCACCGTTCAGTTTGTAGAACCTAATGCATAGATCACTTATGCCAAGTTTCACTGAATTTGATGATCGTTTGGAGAGGCAACTTGACAAGTTTCATTATTTACACAAACAGTTCTGAATAGACAGATTTATGGTGCGTTCGTTGATTTAATCTAATTCGGTACCTTAACGACGACCAATTTGGATGAAACTTAGCATAAGTGATCTATGCATTAGGTTCTACAGACAGAACGGTGAATATGTAGAAATATGACCGAAAAGTGAGTCAAATAAGAAACTTCACATTTTAATTTCAAAGTGAAGTTTCGAACTATATATATATATGTATGTATATATATATATATATATATTTATATCCCATGCTATATATTTTCATTTCCGAATTAGGAGTTTATATGAGAATAATATATAAGCATTATATAAGGATTAATTACATTTGATCCAAGCATGCATGGAAGTCATAGTGCCAAATTAAACACAAGGAATTATTAAAGCTAACTAGAAGAAGACGAGGCCATGGACAGCGTACAGGTATAATTATTAAGATCTCTTAGAATATAAGCATGTCCCTGAGACCCTGATGTGAACTTAGGCTTAGATAGGTGAACAAGATTGATCACTAACTAAATTAGCAATTGACAAAAGTCGATTGGTGGAGTTTGTTATTGACTTTTCATAATTTTGACAACAATATTAAGAATCAGAAGTCGTTATGAGTAAGCTGTTTTCTGAAAGGAAAAACAAGGAAAAAACAATATGCACGATTGACTACTAGCAAAGTCATTTTTGGTCTCGATCTGAGTACGTTCCTCGACGAGCTTTCCTGCTATCTGGATTCCCCTTAGCTCATCTTCTTTCTTTCTGCTACTTTTCTTGGGGTTTCGTTTTCATGAGTAGTTGTGAGTTGTTGCGATGTCACTTAGATTTCTAATTGTATCAAACGCAAAATCGATCCTATTCAATACATATATGATCGAGATTGCTTGCTTATATGCTAGTTGTAATTAACTAGTTCATAATAGTATTCATATGGCCTAAATCACCAGATATATACATATGACATGGCTAAGAAACTCGTAACGTGAAGCATCATGGACTCGTAATGAACTGGCATACATTCATACAGTAACACTTGCTGAAAATTCTATATTGTACGTGATGTGATAATTATAGTCTATGTTTACCTAACATAATCTTAGTTATTAAGGCTTTGATTAGTAATTTATGATATCGATTGCACAACTATGTATTTAATTCATAGAAATCGGACATCTTACCTTTATGAAAATATAAAAGGTAATTCCAAAACCATCATTTGTACCCAACATATCTTTATGCGCAACCATTTTACATACCAGGTGTGGCGGATGTATTCGACGATGTGTTCCCTATCAACCACTATGCATGGTTCTTTGATAACCTCTAGTTCGATAGGAAAACCGCATAAAATGAATATGTGTTGACGACTTGTACATATTTAGGAAGAAACCTATAATATCGTAGCAGTTCATAGCTATTTGGCCGATTAATTTTTTGATATGATAGTCTCAACAATTCTAGTTCTAATCATTTCTAGACTACACACAATTTCACCAAAATCACTTAATCACATAAGAGATAGAGTCCGTGTTTAGTACTTAAGACTATATTACACTTTCTTATTTTTTAAGACTGTCCTGGTCATATAAGTTACTAAAGAGTCTTATGTGAACCGCGTGTAAGTACATGACATTATGTGGATCGATGACTAAGATCTAAGAATTTATTAGACTTCCAGATTCTCTCAATATATAAATGGCTAAGATTGCACAATATACACATCGTGTATAGAATAATGTTCTCCCATAAGAACATGTTTTTCCACCTTTAAACTGACCATAATAACACGGTGTGCTACTTGGATCTGAATCTGCGCTGATTCTCTTAGACAAAGGCCCAAATCATCAAAATCTCTACAACCAGAGCCCAAAACGCTTCCTTTCTCGGCCCAAACATGCAAATGAAGACACAAGATCCACTCCAAGCAGAGTGCAACTGTAATCACACGTGGCAGCCTACGTGGCGGAAGCAGCGTCATCGCTTCGAATTGAGTTTAGTCCAACTGTCCAAGTCGGCACCCAGCATTTGCAATCCGGGGCTCCTCCGCCTTGACCCGCCCGAGTCACTCGACTCAGTCTAACTCATGCACAGCTCCTCCTCCACCGCCTTGATAATTCTTTTTCCTTTTTTTTAATTAAAATTTAATCCCAGAATGATGAGCCAGGAAAACCACGGCGACGGAAACTCCGACCTCCCCGACGAGATGGAGTCTCTCGTCCTCGACGAGCCTCCTCCCTCATCCAACGGCCAATCTTCTCCCTCCTCCGCCGCCGCGTCACCATCCCCTTTCATGGACCGCCACACCAGCCTCGCTTCCTCCTCGCAACACTTCAACTCCATCCTCGAACCGCCGTCCTACGCCGACGCGATCTTCACCTCCTTCGATTCCTCCTCCTCCGCATCCAACGGCCACGGCGCCGCCGCTCCCGAGCCCGAATCGGACGCTCCGGCCCGGTCCGAGTTTCTCAAGGTGTGGGTCTCCGATCCGCAGAAGGAGCTCGACCTCTCGAACTCGCTCGTCCCCGGCGGGAATTCGTACCACACGTACTTGATCACGACGCGGACCAATATGCCGGAGTACGGCGGCGAAGGATCGGAGTTCACTGTGCGGCGGCGGTTCAAGGACGTGGTGACGTTAGCGGACCGTTTGGCCGAGTCGTACCGCGGGTTCTTCATACCAATCCGACCGGATAAGAGCGTGGTGGAGAGCCAGGTGATGCAAATCGAGCAGTTCGTGGAGCAGAGGAGGGAGGCGTTGAGTCGGTACCTGAACAAGCTCGCGGCGCATCCGGCGATTAAGAAGAGCGAGGAGTTGAGAGTGTTTTTGGCTGTGAATGGGAAGCTGCCGTTGATGAGGAGTGTGGATGTGGCGTCGAGGATGCTGGACGGCGCCGTTAGGCTGCCGAGGCAGTTGGTTGGTGAGGCGGTGGATGCGAACGAGGCGGCGCAGCCGGCCAAGGGCGGTAGAGACTTGCTGAGGATGTTTAGGGAGTTGAAACAGTCTGTGGTGAATGACTGGGGAGGTGTGAAGCCAATTGTGGTTGAGGAGGATAAGGAGTTCTTGGAGAGGAAGGAGAAGGTGGTTGAGTTTGAGCAACAGCTTAGCAATTTGTCGCAGCAGGTTTGTACTAGTTTTGCTATCCAGATATGAACTGCATTAGTGTGATCATGTTGATTTAAAGTGATTTCGTGGGGGTCAAAAGATTAACCGTTTATGTTGATCATGATCTAGCATTGTTTGTTAAATAGTTTTTCGTAACGGTTTTGAGAATGATGATAATTTTACTAGGACTGAGTGGGCAAGGTTTTAGGGTATCGTAACGTAAGCTGTATGTCGGTATAGATTTTCATAATAAACGTTTTTCCTACTTGTGCTTTGCAGGCTGAGTTGCTGGTAAAAGCTCAGCAAGACATGGGAGAGACTATGGGGGAATTGGGTTTGGCGTTTGTTAAGCTGACCAAGCTTGAGACGGAAGGCGCCATGTTCGAATCCCAAACAGCACGAGCCGCTGACTTGAAAAATGTGGCTACAGCAGCTGTTAAATCTAGCCGATTGTACCGCGAGTTAAATTCACAAACTGTTAAACATTTGGTAAGTTAATAAATTTGATCACCATAAGAGGATAATCTTTCTTGCTTTGTCTGAGCATAATGTTTTCAAATTTATTGCAGGACAAACTCCATGAATATCTTGGAGTAATGCTAGCAGTTAACGGTGCGTTTTCAGACCGAACAAGCGCTTTACTAACGGTGCAAACTCTTTCATCAGACTTGGTTTCCCTGCAGTCAAGGATTGAGAAGCTTGAAGCTGCAGCATCCAAAATATTTGGTGGAGACAGGTCTAGGATGCGGAAAATAGAGGAGTTAAAAGAAACTTTAAAAGTTAGCGAGGAAGCCAAAGCTTGTGCAGTTAACGAGTATGAACGCATCAAGGTGACATTTCAGGCCTCTATACCTAGATTATTCAATTTGTATCGTTAATTTCTGGATTCATTTTCTAGGAAATTGCATCTTGTATAGATCTGCCTTGTTTCTTTGTATGGCCTCAAATCTTCACTCAGTGTCATTTAATCATATCTCAATCTACCAATAGTTCATGGTTTAAAATGGTTCCAACTGCTGTGCCTGTTTGATTGGGGGTCCTTGGTATTTCTTATGCCATTTCTAATTTCACCTTGATATGTAATCTGTTTGCACTTTACTTTGTGTTTTAAACTTAGAAGCTTTGTAAATAAGCATGAGATTTCAAATACCAGTTGACACAGAGTGGACGTGGAAGGGTAGTGACTAGTGAGGAAGTTAAGACAAAATCTTGAAATCTGCAAACGGACCCTTGAATCCAGAAAATGACAATAGAAGAGAAACTCTGAAATCCTGTTGATTACATAATAAATGAATAATGCATAATATCTCAGATGCCATTCACAAGAGTATAAGTACCACGTAAGAGTATAGTTATTCTGGAATAGGTGGCTACTAAATAAACAAGAAAACCATTGAGTTCACCTATCAACAAAGGTATTCTCATTTGGATAATGCTCAAATTTGTACTCTTTCATTGGTCACCCTTCTCCAATTAAGTGTATGCCACTTGCCCTGCTTCTAGAGCTACTCAACTTTTAGAAGGTGAAATGGCAACAGTCATTTCCTGTCTGTATATTGCCTTTGCATAGTGGAACCTCATGTGGCTCTTCGTTAGTTCATTCTCATGGTTAACTTGAGATTGTAACGTGTCTTGCGTTGGTGTTTGCCAAAACACTTTGTTATGGAGGGTTCTAGTCCAACATGCTTGTGCAAGTGCACTGCTCAACAAATGTTCTAGCCACATTTAAACCAAGTCATGCCAACTTTCCTCTTTTTCTTGTTGTTGGACACTGAATAACATGCATGCTTGCTAGATATAGGAATTAGCAAGAATCTTTTTTAGATGTCGTTCTTTATGTTATTTAATGCAATCAGATTGCCTTGGTTTTTGTTCTGTATTTGTACTTACTCAGTCAATGCTTGAACTTCCTCAGGAATCATGTTTATTTCAGTAAATGTGAGTTCTTAATATGCAATAATTTGAATTTGAAGATGTAAGACCTCATTATCATGGGCAATATCGGAAGTTCAAAAGTGACAAACAATGAACTGCAACGCCTAGCTTTATAATTAGAGATGAATGTCTAAAAGAAGCATGATTCATGGAGTACCTTTTACTGTATGCAGGAAAATAACAGGAACGAACTTGAAAGGCTTGACAGAGAAAGACATGACGACTTTATGGGAATGTTGAAAGGATTTGTTCTTAATCAGGTATTTTTTCTTCTAAAGCTCATTTTATTGGTGACTTTCTTGGAAGTTCTTGAACAATAATTATGCTTTGTTTTGTGTATACCAGGCCGGATATGCAGAAAAGATGGCAAACGCGTGGGAAAAACTTGCGGAAGAAACTAGTGGATATGCAAAAGATGGCAGCTGACATTTCTGCTGTAAACTTTTGTGTTTAGGTTTTCATTGTAAGTTCTCTATATTTCACATGTACACTAGTAAAAGTTGACATCCCATTTGCGTTATACAAAGAAGCTTTCATCCTAACCAATTCAAATAGGATACTGAAGACTCCCAGCCCTTTTTCTCTTATCTTCTTTACTTTAAGCAAGGTTTTATAGGTTTGGTTTGATCAAAACATGTAGTTAGCCTCTAGTTTTCGCAAATTTGAATGCTTGAGACTGGCCTTAGCCGGCATATGTATAGAAAACAGTTGCTGTTTGGTGAATCAGGGTTGTTCGAGTTGTTGCTTTAATAAAACAGTGAATTGTTATCTTGGTAATAAACGGGTCATCTTAGACGTCGATGAGAGAGACCAATCATAAAACTAGAATTGTGTCGATAAAATCGATGGAAGATGGATAGACATGTCTAAATCTCTCATTTTCTAACTGATATGATATAAGCTAGTCTTTTGTTCTGTATATTGTTTTCCACGTCGAGATTTGCCATCGGTCAGTGGTCCTTCCAATACAGTACCACTCACCCAAGACCCAGTTTACAATTGCAAACTTGAAATGTACAATAAAAGCACGCGGTCCATAATCTAGCCTGAAAATTGGTTATGCTTCATCCATTGTTTTGGTAACACCTACCATGCGATTTTCAATTGATTACATCTAACTTTCAATCTTAGCCTGACATGGTAAAGAAACCAGACTTCATTGCAAATCGCAAAAGGCTCTTAAATTAAGAGAAGCTTGTATTTACAACAAACACTGATGAAGTGTAACAAAACAAAACTAAGTTGGAAGAATGAAAGAATAGTGAACTAGTCTGTTGGAATCTGCTTTCATTCGCTTGTTGTTGAAGCGATTGACGCTTCTGCAGCTCCATCACCAGCTGAACTGGCGGCTGTTTCGGGTCTAATCTCTTCTAGTTGCTGCAGAACTTGTTGAACTTCCGGCCTCGCTGATGGGGAAGGATCAACACAATGCAAAGCCAGTTTCAATGTGTTTAGCAACTCATCCCCGATGACAGACGCGTCCCTCATCAATTCCAGGTCGAAAACTTCATTCGTCCACTCCTCTTTGACAATGGAGGCAACCCACTGAGGCAAATCCAAACCATTCATTGGCTCGCCCGGAGACTTTCCTGTTAGGAGTTCTAATATGATCACACCAAGGCTGTACACATCAGTTTTCGTGTTGGCCTTCTTCAGCTTTGAGAGCTCGGGTGCTCTGTACCCTAGTGCCCCAGCTGTTGCAATCACATTTGAATTGGCAGCAGCCGTCATAAGCTTAGACAGACCATAATCTGCAATCTTAGAATCAGTTTGCTCATCAAGTAGAACATTGCTAGATGTAAGGTTCCCATGTATGATGTTCTCATTGGCGTGGAGATAGGACAAGCCTCGTGCCATGCCCTTTGCAATTCTCATTCTTGTAGGCCAATCGATAGGTGTATCAGGTCCGCGAGCTGCAACAAAACAACACAAGTGATGAACCATATCAAAATGAATGCGAGTACAAGTTTTAGTAGATAGAAATCAAACTTGAAACTTAGAATTATGCTTACCATGGAGAAATGCAGCCAGACTTCCTTTAGGCATATAGTCGAAAACCAGAAGCTTTTCTCCTTTAGGTCCCAAGTAATAAGCCCTCAAAGCCAAGAGGTTTGGATGTCTGATTTTCCCAATGATATTCACTTCTGTTTCGAATTCTCTTTGATTCTTAGTAATCTTTTCTCTCAATCTCTTCACTGCAACTTCACTCCCATCCTCCAGTGTGGCCTTGTAGACTGTCCCAAAAGTGCTTTTCCCCATAATCTCTGCGGTTGCACACAAAAGATCATCTGCTGTAAATGCCATGGGCCCATCAAAATGGACTAGTTTTCCTCCAGCCTCTCCACCAGACTCAATTTCACCCCCACCAGCTGCAATCCCCTTTTCGGTTCTAGCAGCACCGGCGCCAGCTCCCCCGCCATCCTTTGATTTGGATGCAGTTCTTTTTCTGATCAAACAGCAAAGCAGTATGCAACAGAGTAAAAATAAAACTACTAGAAGTACTGCTGCTGCAATGAGAATTCTGTCTTTGGTGCTAAGTCTGCGTCGACGACGTTTTGCAACCTCAGGTGCTGGAGCTACACTTTGGGAAGGCGCTTCAGAAGGGCATGTGGTTAAAGCACTGTACCCACATAGCTGCATGTTCCCAACGAAAGAGCTTTCGTTGAACTTCTGGGAGAGAAGAGTTGGGACAGAACCAGAGAGGTTGTTGTAAGAGACATTAAGGAAACCAAGATGCGGAAGATCAGCTAGAGTAGCCGGAATTGCACCACTGAGATTGTTTAGTGACAAATCAAGCTGTCCAAGAGTGGAAATGTTTCCCAGAGTGGTTGGGATTGGACCCTGAATTTGGTTTCTGCTCAAGTTGAGAATAGAGAGGTTTTGCAATGCACCAATACTAGCAGGTAAGCTTCCATGGATGGCATTGCTAGACAAATCTAGTATCCTAAGATTCGAAAGAGACCCAATTTCATTTGGTATGTTTCCTGATAGATTATTGTGACTAATCAAAAGGAAAGTAAGGGAAGGTGAGTGAGTGAGACTAATAGGCAAAGACCCAGATAACGAATTGAAGCTCAAAGCAACCCTATAAAGCTTGGTAGAGTTTGCAAGACTATCTGGGATTGACCCAGTTAGAGAGTTATTAGTAAGGTCTAGGTTCTGAAGCAGAGGACAAAAACCCAATGAAGGTGGGATTGAACCAGAAAGCATATTATTAAACAACTGCACACCTCTAAGGCTTGGAAGCAAGCCCAATGAAGCAGGGATTGATCCCCCAATGTGATTATCATGGAGGCTGAGCTTCCTCAACCCTTGAAGCTGTCCAATCTTCCCAGTGATTCTGCCACCTAAGCCCTTCCAAGGAAGCTGAATCACAATGACCTGCCCCTGAGCACACTTGATCCCAGCCCAGCCGCCGGAGCAGGCACCGTAGCCGCTGTCGTTCCAGCTCTTCAGAAACCCCTTAGGGTCATCCAGCTCGTGCTTGAACGCCTGCAGGGATTGGTAGTCGGCTGCTGTGACTATAACGCCGTCCCAAATCTCACCGCTAACCGGTGAGATCAATGCACACAAGAACAACAGGGGAAGCAAGATCAACGAATTGTGTAAATGTATACTACCACTCCTCCATTTTTCTCTCCTCTTATGCGAAATGCAGTGCCCTTTACTAATCAGGCAACCGCATAATGTGTCGGAAATGTGGTTCTGGCTATCCATAACCACAGAAGTATTGAAGAGAGGAGGAGCAAGAAGAAGAAGAAGAGAAGAAGAAGAAGAAGAAGAAGGAGAGTGAATGAAACAGGGAGCAGAGACTAGATGAGAGTTGGGGAGGAGGGGAGTGTGAAGTAATGGAGGACTTTAGAGGTGGGTTTAGTGAGAGTGACAAGGCACGTGACAGAGCACTGGGAGAGACATGTGGGTAGCAGACGCTCTTCTTTTTTCTTCTTCCTCTTACAAAAACCTAACGGCTAGTTTCTATCTTTGTTAATTGAGAGGCAATAATAATACAAGTGGCTGGGTCTGGTCAGTCTTGGTCTGTGTTAGTAGCGTACCCAAAAAACCATAATGGCTGGGTTTTGGGGGGCATTTGTTTTAGTGTTTTCTTGTTCCTTTTCTCATCTCCATGCATTATGTAATAGTATTTCTCTTGGAGATCCCTCGCGGTTCAGGTGAGTTTGAACTCGTCGAAGTTTGGGTCGTTTTATTGCTCTGATGGCTCCTCCTAACGGCTATCTTGCTCTTAGGGTCCCGCACAGCCCAAGCATCGTCATCCTGCACCTCTACTTGTACCATATTAGGAACCTTCCTAATGCTAGACCCTTTTGGTTGGGGTTTTGGCCGGAACCGAATCAGAGTTGCATTCCGGTCGATTTCAGAGATACATTGTGCCAAAGGATGGGTCAATGAGCAAGGATTTTGAGAAGGAAGCGACGAGAAAGGAGGTCATCAATGTGGAGTAGGTCATTATGTTCCTATTAGGTTTTGGGAAACATGATCTTCATTTTAGGTCTTGAGAGTGACAAGGACGTCGAAGGTGGTCCAGAAGATGAAGCTTTCGTAATTATTTTTGGCAGAAAGATGAGAAGGATTGGAAGTAGAATGATGCGTCCCTTTCTAGTTTATGCTTTATCTTTGGCTGAACTAAACGAGGTTTCGTTAATATAATACTTTGGCTTAGTATATGATTGATCTAGGGAGTTCATGATAATATAATAATAGATTTTAACGGCCTTTGCAGCACATGTAAAGCTGGAATTACAAAAGACGAACCAAGACATTTGAATTCCTCATTTAGAAGAAACAACCAAAGCTGGATTTGAACCTGCCAACTCATCCAGCATTATAGAAAAGAAGGATGGCAGTGTTGCATTGGTCAGCTAATTGGTTATCAGAACTATTGAGCCAGCAGTCGAGTACATCAGTATTGAATCATGATGATAAAAATTACATTTGAAGGCAAGTAATTCATCACGCCACAAACTAAGCATAGTAGATGATAAGGGAACTGTTGGGGTAAACCCTATCCTTAAATTCAGAATTTCATACATAGGATTCATCTGATAACAATCATAACATAATCAAACCAATCAGGCATTACGGCAGAAGCACAAGAACACGGATAGAATGCCAAGACGACAAGACCCTTCTTCACTAAAATGCAGGATCAAGACATAGAAAAGTGCAAAATAGAGACATAGTTCTACAATTGTTCATCTGCAAGAAAGTTACCGGAACTTATTAGGTTTTTCAACGCAACTGGGCGATAGAGATAGGGAGGATTTATCCTGACAACAACTTGCACATGCAAACCTGAAGAATACCCATCTGAAAGTTTACCATGCTTAAAACAGCCGCAGCATACATTTTTTACAAGATTAAAACTAAAATCAGTAAGTGCTGATCTACATGATCCACCTTATTCCAGGAGCCTATGATATGGCGTCAAGACTACCAGGCAACAATGGTTCAAATGAATAAACTATACTGATATGCATTGAATAAACTATACAGGTACGCATTGTACTTCTGCCCAGCAGTCCACTACTCAGCACTAACATCACTCCCCCAACCCCTTAATCATAAACATGGCCCGACCTATCTCCCAAAGGGCCTAGACAATCTATGGCCAGAAGTGGCCTTCCAGACAAACCAGTGTCAACATATTAGTTATATCTTACCAACCAACTATGAAATCCTAGCAACATGAATGCTCCATCATCATAGCAAATATTACAGCCCACTGAACAGTTTTTATCTCTGACTCACAATCCTTTTGTCCCAAGTGTTAATTCCTAACTCGGTGTTATTTCTCTAATCTAAACCGTGTATAGCTCATCATCTAAATCATCATCTCGATCTGTCTTCACATATTCCCCAATACTCCACAATAAACCCACAAATACTGAACTTGGGTTCATGACTCTACCAAAACCAAACATGTGTTATTTCTCCAATCCAAGTTTGTACATCTTTGTCCCGATCAATCTATAACACCTATTCCACAAGAATTCTGACTAAAACCACCAAAACTAATCTTAGGTACATGATCACCTACTAGAAAATTTCAACATTAACTCTAATTACTGAAGCCTACTAATCATAAACTATCCATATAAACAAAAAATCTTAAACTAAAAGTTCTTGCATTCTCCTTTTACACTACTCAATATAAATTGAACTCACGCTCACATTACCGATGCAATCAAACAAATTTCAGTATCAATACACCCTAACCAGATCATAAAGGGAGGAACAAAATTCATCGAAATCATCAAATTTCAGTTATATAAGGGAGGAACAAAATTCATCGAAATCAAAAGTTATACTAGGAAAGATGTAGCATTACATCTCGAAAATTAAAGATAAACTAGAAATTCCAGATTCAATCTACATAAATTCTATCTTTCAGCAAACAAATTGAATATCTTTCCCCTAATATGAATTGAATATCAATTACAAAACAGATTTGGCCTCACCAACCTTTATAGCCATCAGCCTCGGACCTCCTTGCTTCAAGATCCACCTACACACGCGCCGCCGCGGCGGTAGCAGCAGCCTGGGCACCACCGAGGAACGAGAGGAATCCGGCGTTAGCAGGCTCCTGATCGTCAAGGAACAAGTCCTCCGGAACCCTAAACGCGCCGTGCGCGCAGACAATCCCGAATCCGATCAGCAACGCCGAGATGAGAAGCGAACCGACGCTGGAGAAGAAGACGACGATCACCGTCAAGGCGACGAGGCCGATCAGAGTCTCGGCGTCGGTGAAAGTCCGGCCGGCGATGACGAGGGGCTGATCGGAGGATCGGAAGAGGTAGAGGAAGGCCCAAGCGCCGAGGAGGGAGAGGAGGACGAGGAGAGAGAAGGGATGGGTGAGGAGAGAGAGGGCGAGGACGGCGGTGAGGAGAGTGACGTAGTTGACGCGGAAATAGGTGAAGTTCTTTCGGATCCGGGAGTAGGCTTCGGTGAGGGAGTCGGGTCGGGCGAGGGAGCTCCGGTCGAGGAGCTCGTACCAGGGGCGACGCTGGGAGAAGCCGGAGCGGATGGAGGAGGTGAAGCGCGAGAGGAACGCGCGGAAGGCGGGCGTGGCGATGGGGGGCTGGGAGACGGAGGACGACGTCGTTTGGGGGTTGGTGATGGGGAGTGTCGGTGGGGCGGACATTTTGTGCGGTGGCGCGTGAGATGTGGCGGGTGTTTCGGAGTGTTGGTTAGAGGAGGAGAGAGAGAGATCTGGGGGCGTGTGAGATTTATGGAGCGAATTTAGTTATATGAGGAAGCAGAGAAGAGAAGAGGGAGGTGTGATATAGTAGTGTATGTGAGCCACTAGGAATAAAGCATTTGTCCAGCGTGGCAGGGGCCTTTCTAAAATCCATTTGGACTTCGGCCCAACTATCTAATTGGGCTTAGAACTTCTTTGGGTCATGGACACATTTTCATTCCGCTTTCAAATATGAGTCCTAGGTGAGAGTCGGGTTCTTAATCCAATTCGAGTGCATTTTTATTACACGGGCGTATATTTTGCATACGTAACAAGATTAGAAAAAATAATATAAAAATATAATAATTATATATATAAATTGTTATAAAAGGTTAAAATTATGTGTAAATGGAAGTTGTGTATATAAGAATTCCCAATTAAGTCCAGACATCCTTAAGTCCAGACATCCTTAAGCCGAAAGGAGTCTAGGTATGCCCGCCCCCTGTCTCATATATTTAAAGCCTTGGGATTCATTAGGGTTTTTCTTTTTCTTTCTTTAGTACGCCTCCTCCTAGAGCTTCTCTTACGTAGAAAGTTAAGCAATGGTGATATCTGGTGAGCAAGGAAAACGTAGAAGAAGATGTAGGATTACCGAGTTGCCGGATTGCATTATGGAATCCATAGTCTCATTGCTACCTCTAAAAGACGCAGTGAATACTATTCTGGCTTCCCCTCCACATTGGAAGACTCTTTCTCATCCAACAATACTAACAAGGCGCAATCTTGAACTCAACTATTTCAACATCTTCGGGAGCAAATCAAGGGAAAAAGGTCCACTGGACGGTTGGGTCACTTGGGTGCAGCAGCGCAGAGATTTTTCGAGACGTGTGAGTAAATATTTGCAGCAATATCAAGGTAACAAGGTCGACTCTTTCAGATTGCAATGCCGTTCTCCTTTTGATGCAGAATCTCATGTCAGTCTTGATGAATGGATTCGTTTCGCAATTAGAAAAGGGGTTGAAGAGCTTCATCTTACACTGCTTGTTCTTCCTTCGGTTTTTGTTTTTCCCTCGGTTTATGTTTTTCCTCCGAGTTTACATGTTGCCTCGACTTCAAATCTAAAACATTTGTCATTAGAGAGTTGTAAATTAAGACATGCTACTGCTGATTTTGGTCAGCTAACTACTCTTTCTCTAAGAGAAGTTGTCTTTGATCAATCTCTGATGCCAAATCTCTTCTCTGTTTGTGTGTTGCTCGAAAGCTTGACCTTAAATAGATGCCGGATTCAAGCGGGTCCTTTAGTTGCAGGTGATCGTCTAACTCATCTGAAAGTAATAGACTGTGAGGAGGTAGCCAAAACGGAGATTCGGGCACTAAATCTAGCTTCCTTGGAATACATTCCATATTCCAAATGCAGCTCTTTTTATGTAAAAGCTCCACAGTTAACCAGAATTTTTTTCTCCAACAAAAGGGTAAGTGAAACATTAGTACCTCAAGCACTGATGCAATTTGCATTGTGTCCCGGGCTTGAGACTCTTCATCTGCATATTACACCGGGATTACCCCGAAACAGCAGCATACCAACTTTTGGAAATCTCAAGCAACTCAGCTTGGATATTGACGTGTCTCGATATAGAATGCAAGACATCGTCGATGTCAATTTTGTGCTGGATCTCCTCAAGGCTGCACCCTATTTGGAAGAGCTTGTAATTATACTGATATATGGAGACTGGTCTAAGCCTAATCAAAGAGAGATAAGGAACCATTCTGGATTCACAAATGATCATTTGAGAATGGTTAAGATGCTGGGACTCAAGGGTTATTGGTACGAGACAGAGTTGGCCATTTGTATCCTAGAGATTTCACCAAAGCTAGAGATGCTGGTCATTGATGAGCTTCGGAGATTTTATTTGGGTGATGGAAAGTTCAGGCAGGTGTGCCAAAGTTATTCAGAACGGCCCTGGGGAGTTATGGAAGAAAAACTCAAGGCAGTAAAGACTGATGCTCAGATCATATTTCCCCCTAGGGAAACTTCTATTTGAGAATACATATTACATAGCATAATATATAAGCAGTGTGAACAGCAGTACAGATCAAAGAAGCAAAGAATCAAGATATGCTTGTGGCTTCAACTGTTTATCTTTATTTCCCCCTAAGGGGTCATCTTAACTTTTTATTTAGTTTTAATTATTGAATGGGCTTGTTTATGTGTTGGTGTATTGTTATTGATGCTTTTTTGAAGAGGGGTAGTGTTTAAGCTAAAAAAATTGGTGCTTTTTGATGAAATGGTGTTGAGTGGTGCTGATTGTTAATAACAGAAGCTATTAGAAGGTGAAATCTGTTCATACAGGTGTTATGTTACTGTTAGTATTAATGTGAATCTGTTAGTGTTAGAGTGAAGAAGATTGAACTTCTGGCATTAGGGACTTCACATATGAGTCCTTTTGTGTTAGAAATAGCTGCTAGGGATCATTGTAGTATGCCCAACACTTTGATAATCAATCTGCATCAGCCAACTTTTGTTTGTTGGACATTTTAAACCTAGCAATCATACTATCTCGTCGTTCTGTTTGTTTCATTTTTTGCTAGATTTATTTAATTATGTTAGGCAACTTCTCGCGGCAGAGGAGACTAGAAAACGAATTGGCTCTCGTTGGTGGAGCTCCCCCAGCTGCCGAGGGAGAAGCTGACGAGAATAATGAGGGAGATGCGAGCCAGGAGGAAGTTGAAGAAAGTGAGCCAGACCAATTTCTGGTATATTTGAAAACTCTGTAATGCATAGACGCTACTTGATTGTGTTAGTACTTGAAGCTCATGGCTGACTATCTTTGTTACTCTAGTGCTGCTAAATCCTCCTTGACTCCTTGTAGTGTTAGTTATCTGGTTTATTGGTTTCTGGACTAGTAAATCTCATTAACAATAGACATTGGGAACCGAGCAAGTATATGAATTGAATTGCATTTTAGTCACATACTGCACAGAACATCTGATCATGTAGTAGCTAGATATAAGTTCAATCACTTGAAATAGTTCTTCCCACGAACAAACCAAGTTGAGCTTAATCTTGAGTTAAGACTTGTTTTGCTAAACCTGCATGCTGTTTTATAATAGGTCAACTCGTGTTTTCATGAATCTAACTCGAAATCTGATTTAAGGGTCTAACCGGAAGATCCGAAGATCATTCTTTGTGCTTCGATCTTTCTTAAAACTAATCGCAGTAACATTTCTATGTCGAAGCTTGAGATTTCTTTGTTCCTTGAGTACAATTCACGAATTTTTTTTGTTCATGATCAGCTTGTGACCGGATGAACGAGATTGTATAGCAGATCTAAACCCCTAAGATCCACCAAACGCATTCGTCAGGTAAAACACGAGCCAAAATTGTATCACATACCGCTTAAATCTTTGTGTAGACATGGCTACCAAAATAGTATAGTACGTCTTGAAGAAGCTACTTAGGTATGATTGCATGAAGATATCTCTTGCATGAATGAATCACATCAACAAAAAGAACGCGTATGGTTGTTTTTGACTCAAAAGTCCAAGTCTACCTCCATCAATTAGTCTAAGAGCTTATGCTAATGACCAGCATATATTCACATCAATCTTTTTAGACAAAGTAGTAGGATTGGAAGCATGTATACTATACGTTAAGTTAGGCCAAACCAAAACTTGGAATCATTTTTCTATATAATCACTAGTACTGCATGATAATAATTCTCCAGAAAACTAGAAAGCTACCTATAGATGCACGTACATTGGTAGATACAGCACGCTATTGAAATCTTAGTTATCATTTATCAATCTTATCCATTACTCTTGGTCTAATATGAACTTCAACTTCGAGTTCTTCTAGTTTCCGGGGTCGAATCGTTGTCTAACACACCCGAAAACCATTTTCTGAATCTGGAAATGGGAATTTTTCTTGTTCGAAATACTAAATATTCCCCAGTAAGCAATCACATAGTTAGCAATGACATTTCTTGCACAACTTTCCTATCTCAAAGTTCTTCCTAGCTAGCTTTTCCACTTTTCCTGCCACCAGAATCTGATGCAATTTTTTTTGGTTTTTTATTACTAAATGCTTAATATGCAGAACTCTATAAAAATGGGGTTCGTAAGATGAACTCTGTAGTTAAATTCCATGGCTTCTTCTGGATTTCCTGACATATTTTCATGGATTCAGAGCCTTCCACCGATCTCTCAATGGCCACCAAAAAGTTCCATCGTGTCCATCTTCTTGTGTTCCTCTTCAAGCTCATCTCAACCACCTCTCAAACTTTTCATATCAAAAAACCCTCAAACTCCAACTCTCTCCTTCTCCATAGTTGCAGACTTCAATCTCCCTATTGCGCTTTGGACCTCGAAACACTTCAAATATAGCCCCAATAACATCAAACCTATAAATCAAGAAATCATTTCGAGTCTCCTAGTCAATGTCATTGTAGATGTCCTTCACTATGGATCAAAGAAGAATAACTTCTTGATCAAGTTTCTCAAGCTAGACACCATTCCCAACTTGGAAGAAGTCTTCAACCTCTCATTTCTCGCTCTTGTGTTCCTCGTTTGCATCTACGAAGCCCCTGCAGCCCTTCGCTCCGGATGTCTCAACATTCTCAAGAATTACTTGGCAGATTGCTGGTCAAGACAAGCTTCGAAGTCGCTGATGAAGCTTTTAGGATCAAATTTGGAAGAGGAATGGATGCGGTCCATGAACCTTGCGATTACTAATTGGATTGTGGAGCTCCAAGCAGAACAGAGAACCCTCAAAACACCATCACCACTTTTCTCTTACGCAATTTCGACATTTGGGTTGTGGAAAGTGCAGTTGTATTGTCCTGTCATAGCCATGGACATTGAAAAATCTAGCAGCCCTTCTTCTGGTGATGAGAGGCTGCAATTCTCTCTGAATTACCACCAGCTTGAGGGTGTTCTTCAGTTCAATTACAAAGTCATAGTGAAAGAGAGGTGGATTGATGTGATGCTAAACGTTGATAACATAAGGTTATTTCTTGTGCATGTACATATTTAGGTCCAAAAAAAACTGTGGAATATATTTGGGAGCTCATGAGCTATTTTGTCACTTCTTTACTTTGCAGGTGTGATATTGTTAGGCTTGTGAATGAGACTCTAATGAGGGAACGAGGCGCCGGGACAGGTGAAAAGCACTTCCCATCAAGAATCTCATTACAAGTTACTCCAACTCGACAAACCAATGTAGTGAGTGTTTCGGTGAGCAAGTCTTCCGAGAACCCTGCAAGAGAGATTGGCAAAGAAAAGGGCATCGAGGGTTCGTTCGAACCCCCAAACCCTTACTTGGCAATCAGGGTAGCTGCTAATGAGACCATGACAATGAGCTTGAAGCCGTGGAAGTTCGAGGAATCCGTGTACGGTTACAGTGCAAATCTGAATTGGTTTCTCCATGATAGTGTGGATGGAAGGGAGGTCTTCTCTTCCAAGCCATCAAAGTGTAAACTGATCAACCCCAAGGCTTGGTTCAGAGACAGGTACTCTAGTGCTTACAGGCCCTTCACTAGGCAAGGAGGAGTCATATTTGCTGGTGATGAGTATGGAGAGGGTGTGATGTGGAAAGGGGACAAGGCTGCCATGGGAAAGACCATGGAATGGGAAATTAGAGGGTGGATTTGGTTAACTTATTGGCCTAACAAACATAGAACATTCTATACTGAAACTAGGAGGCTGGAGTTTAGGGAAATCCTCAAACTTACAATAGCTTAAATAATTTTTGAGTGGTTTCTCATAATCCCTATTCCCATATGATGGAGGACTTGTAACTCTAGTGTTAATAAAGCTAACACACACAAGTGACACAACCTATTGAGGCAAGCCAGCTCAAATTGCCTGCTGATCCTATTGTCTTCTATTCTTTTGTCGTACCAAAAAAAAAAGTTGTATGAAATGGATTGATATAAATACATAAATACTTATTTGTTTCTTTTCTTTTGAACATGTTATCATTTACGCTACGATCGTTAGATTGGAATCAAATTACATGAGAGATTTTATGTCAAATTCGAGTACCAAATGATATGACAGTTAGCTTGATAGATGATATTTACTACGGTAAAAATGATCGTGTTAGAATAGGTGACAGAACACCTAATTGTTCGGGTTCCACAAACACGACACGAAACGCATGCCACATGCCCGATCTGCCATGTGACACCTCATAGTTTTGGAAAACAAAACGACACCATATTATGCAATCATACGACAAGTCGCAGTAAATAACTCCCTCCTCGAGAAGTGAGCCCGATTACAGAGGAGGTGCCACGTAGGAGTGGGCACATAACTCACTCCGGCGCAAGTTAGCGACAAGCAAGCGTGGGAAAGCAGTGAAAACGGAGAAACTGATGTGAGAGGGCGGAGATTTCCAAGAGACCCTTCTCTCCAACTGTGCTCAACCAAACCCAACCTCCTTCCTCTCCTTTCCTTTCCTTCTTTTATTTCAAACCCCTCTCTCATCGATTTAGCCTCCCAAATCCTCTCTATAAATCCACGTCTCCATCCGTCTCCTCCATTTCTGGTCCACCTCTCTCTCTCTCTCTCCTCTGCATTTCCAAATGGAGTCCTCTGCTGCTCTCCGATCCTTCAACTGTAACTCTCTCTCTCTCTAATCTCTCACTCTAATACTGCTATTTGAAGCTTGAGTTAGTATGATTCAGCTGGTTGTTTAATTTGTGCTGTGTATTTGATTTTGTGTTTGATTTGGTGAATGAACTGTGAGAAAATAGAATCAAAATGCTGTGGATTTTTTGAAAGTAGTAGAGATTTTGAATTTGTTTAAGTTATTTCCGGTGAATCAATGGAAGCTGATTCCTGTGAGTGGAGTAATGTACTAATTGTAAGTAAATATTGATTCGGTAGTAACGAAATCGGCTCCGGTGGTTTGAGATCTGATCTTAACCAGCATGGATTTCTATGATAGAGGCTGAAGCAGGTGTTGAGGTGTACATAGTTTTTTTTTTTGTTTTGGTTTTTTGCTTCCATTGTAATGAGTAGTATGGAAAAGATTGACTGCTTAATTCTATGTATGAGTCAGTAAACTTACTATCATGAGATGCTCCATCCATAGCGCAATATAGTGATTCTGGAAGGAAGTTTTCTGTATATGTGAAGATACTGAGTACATAAGTTCACATTTACGCCTTTTCTTTTTGAATTCTGAATGTGACAAAAGTTGTAGTACTGTTAATATCTATCTTACTGTCATGAGACAGTCATTACATGTTTTGTTATTATCGGTTCTGTCATTCAGTATACCGCTTTGTTAGTGTAAGAGCAGTCAGGTAACACAAGCATGATTGTGTGCGGATTAAATTTATATATCTATGACGTTTTTAACATTTTTATGCAAGTGGAAATTGTCAACTAGTTTTGTAAGTTTGATCTGAAATCTGATAAACAACATTATATTGCAGGTTCTGTAGGCACAGTTTCACAGATCCGCTCATTCGCTGACAAGCCTGGTGTGCTTCCGGTGTATAATGCTAGAAGGCCTACCTCTAGCAGATCGTATTTCCAAGGAATGATGGTTAGTGAGAAGTTCATCTATTCCCCACAAAAGCGGAAGGGAGTCCTAATATCATGTGTGAAGACAACAGAAGCTGCCAAAACTGAGAATTCCAGTGGTAAGTTTGTCTGTCTCCAGGCTGTGAAATTTTCCATCTATTTATCATTTAGTAAACAAGTCCATTTACCCAATCAAATAACTGTGGATATTGACATTTGTTCTTTACTTTTTATCTTGCGCATTTGTTTTTTGTTTTTTGTTTTGGTTGGGGTGGGTGTGAGAGAAAGAGAAAAAGAGAACTTGGTGGGTCAGGTATTTAGATATCCGACTTTTTCACCACGTTAAGAACTATGATCAGTCCTTTAAGAAATAATGCTGAAATATGAAGCTTCCCAACCTCATTGCGATAGTCACAGTTCTACTGCATTCCATTTCCATTCTGCTTCTGCCTGGATATTTGGTAAAGTCTAAATTTACTGACACTGTAGCTTCCAGAATAATTTTGTCAATGAGAGGCTCTAAGTACATCTAGGTTTTTTTTTTTTGCTTCTGGTATTCAGTTTTGTTTTCCATTATGCTTCTCTTTACTCGCTCATTATAGTCATGTGTTTCACCATGCTAGTGTGTCAATGTCCCATTATTCAATTAAACCTGTTACGTTGCTATCCTATTGATATTTATGCTTCTGCAGTTTTGTTGGATACTAAGTCAGAAAGCACATCAGAGGGATCTCCTCAAAGCACTGTGTTTCCTAGTGGATATGAGGTGAGTATATCTCTTTTAAAGAAGAATAAAAAAGTAACAGATATAGGAAGCCTGGTTTTGCAGCATAATCCTTTCTTTATTCGTGGATTTCTTAAGGAATTTATGATCAATGATTCACATACTGGAATTAACCCTAAGCTCTGTAACATATGTAGGTTAACTTTAAATATATTATGATTTGTTATATTTGTATATTCTGGGATTTATTTAACATCTTTAAACCTTCCCTTTCATATATTTGCTTCATGCATTATGATGCAGAACTGTTGTTTTTATATTTGCTATAACTAGTCATGGCTCAATGCATGAACCTTGAGTGCAAAGGAGCTTCTAAGTGTATGCACATACACATTTTTGCCCAAGAATGTGCTTCGGTTGTTTATTTTAAGCTGTAAAAGCACATGCTTACGGAATGTCCTCCTGCCATATGATGATGGTTTCTTATTTATTGCTTCTATTGAATTAAGTTTTTTTTTATTCTTTTTTATTTTTCTGACAAATATTGGCCAACTTAAACATTTAGTTTCGGTTATATTGATGCTATCTGGTTGATGCTTCTCTATTCTATCGTTTGACTCAAATTTTCTTTATCATCAGGCACTGATGCTAGAAGTCTGTGACGAGACAGAGATTGCTGAACTGAAACTTAAGGTGAATCTCTAAACCTATCAAGCAACTTGGTAAACTTGCTTTATACATAAACCTTGTTTAACGTTCAAAGAAAACTGCTAATCTTAATAAAAATATTCCAGCATGGACTTAATAGCAGGTTTAAGTAAAAAGTTCAGTAGACCTCTCAGGGCTTATAATGTCTTATTATATAGGGCTTCTCTGGAGTTGGTTGCCATCTGCAAATTTTTGGTTGCATTTACATTCTATTATTTAACTGGCATGCTTATCTCTGTATTAGATTGGAGACTTTCAAATGCATATAAAGCGTAACATTGGAGCCACCAGTGCTCCCGTGTCTAACATCTCACCAATGGTAGCACCACCTATTCCATCTCCACCAATGGCTGCATCAGCTCCTGCTCCCCCTCCAGCGGCACCAAAATCTTCTCCTGCCAAAGCTACTCCATTTAATAACGGTTCTGTAGCTAAGTCATCAAAATTAGCAGCATTGGAGGCTTCTGGATCTAATGGATATGTTCTGGTTACTTCTCCAACGGTATGTGTGGAGCGTATCTAGGGAGGACTGAATTTTCTTTTACTTTATTCAGGACAATGTAACGCACAGCATCTAGGGTTTGTTCACCTTTTTTGTAATTTTAATTTCCTTATTTTCCTTTTCCAGGTTGGTTCATTCCGAAGGGGCAGAACGGTGAAAGGAAAGAAGCAACCTCCTATCTTTAACGAGGTATCTATTGCGCACATATTTTAAGTTTACTATATGTTAAGATTTGTAGTTATAATTTCATGATGAAAAGCACCTATTCATGCATGTGTTGTTCATGTATCTGTGTTTTTCTAGTGCTTGAATCTCTGAGTTGATGCAAAATTTCATGTTCTTATCTTTCATATGCTGGAAACAAATTGTCTGATGTGACAAAAAGTGGGTGTTTTGTGAACAGTAACACTGTCAGAATAACCTATCGATTTCAAAGAACTTAAATGGTCCTGTAAATAATATGCATTTAGAGGTTTGCACTTTTGGTAGGTATTGCTAACACTGGCTTTGTGGCAACTTCACATAACACTACAACTTGAGTCTATTAACAGCATATTGATATCATCATTTTCTTATCCAACTAGTGATTGTAGTTTTATAATGCCATCTTGGCAACATAACCTTGATTGGCTTCTCTTCATACCAATATACAGGGTGATCTTATCAAAGAAGGACAAGTAATTGGATACGTGGATCAGTTTGGCACTGAACTTCCTGTTAAGGTTTGTCTCCCATTTTAGTTTCTTAATGCCATCTTTCCTGATTGACACGTCACTAATGATGGATTCTCATATCTTGAGCAGACCGATGTGGGTGGAGAAGTTTTGAAGCTCCTATTCAATGACGGAGGTATAACACCTATTATCATTTTGAATATATAATGTCTTTCATATGATAAGCTCTTTTAACACCTGAAACATATAATAATATGAAATTTAGAGCACCAAAAGTTGTTAACGGAAAATGACAGTGAATGGCTAAAACACATAACAATGTCAATACTTATGAAGTTTTTGGAAGATGGTTTTGGCTCAACCTAAAGACAAGTAGACTGAATGTAAATTTAGGTTTCCCTACCTGCAATTCTGTTTAATAACTTGAATGGTTATTGATTCCCACTTGTCGGTTTGCTTTAATTGTTAATGATTCACAGATGCTGTTGGTTACGGAGACGCACTTATTGCCGTCTTGCCGTCATTCCGCGGTATTGGTGTCCTGTGAGCTATATCAAACCTTCCCAGTAATTGTTGTCGAGGACCAGCGAGGCTTGCAGTTTTCAAGAATCATTCTTTCCATCTTTGTCTATTTACCTTATGGCAGTTAGGGGGGACAGGCTATTTTGCGATACGTACTAGATCATTCTGGTCAGGAAAATTGACTGTAGGTCAATCAAGGAATAATTTGAGCTTTTATGAAGGCCGTGTTGGACATTGTACTTGTTTTTAGTGATGATACATTGTAGATGTGTTGCATATGCATGGAAGCAGTTCTGTACTATCTGTAACATCTTTTTGGTCATCCGTATTTCATGTTTTAAGAAAAAAGAATTAGATCGACAATTCCTCGCACCATTTTTTTCATCCGTATCTACTCATGTTGTTGGCTATCGAAATTCGAATCTGGTATGAGGATTCCACATTTTTGTTCATACTAACTTGACCATCCTGCAAAGCCAAGTAAGGTCATGGTGTTCATTTGGGCTCTTCCTAGGACAAAATCAAACACAATCAAGATGGTGAGGTTTTTCTTTTCTTTTCTTAAACCCTAATCGATCTCCCACCACTCATATTGTTCGTGTCTCCGTGGCAGATAAGAATGAATGAGAAAGCTGGACAAAATTCTGGATAAAATTGATACAAGTAGCTATTTTACCTCCAGAAATGTATGTTTCAAATTTCAGATGAAGAAAAAAGAAATCCCAAATTTATGTGATTAAGAATAAATAAACAAATAATTCAATAATATTTAAAATGAAAATAATCAAAATATTGATAGCGCCTAAGTATTAACGACCAACCCAAAAAGAAGCGCGGGTAAAATGAAGCCCCACTCGAACACTGGCTTCGCCGCCACTAGTCCACTCCACGTCACCTCTCCTCCCCGATCCTCACCGCGAATCTTTCTCCAGCGACAGCTCATCCACGTCTTCCGGCGAGTATCTTACACCAAACGCCGCCAAACTAGCATCTCCGTCGTTCTCCGCCGCAATCCTTCCTCGAATTCCGATGAAAACTACTCAGACGAAGCTGGCCGGAGGAGTTCGCTCACGAGGAGACAAGCGCTGCTCTCGCCGTCGCTGGCGCTCGGCGCGTGGTTTCTCAAATCGGCCGTGGCGAGTGCGGACGACTCGCCTCCGCCGTCTTCGCCGTCAATGACGGTGCCGGTGCCGAAAGCGGAGGAGAAGAAGGAAGAGGAGGAGGTGATAACGTCGAGGATTTACGATGCGACGGCGATCGGAGAGCCTATGGCGGTGGGGAAGGACAAGAGTAAGGTCTGGGAGAAGGTGATGAACGCTCGGATTGTGTATCTAGGCGAAGCCGAACAGGTTCCGATTCGCGACGATAAGGAATTGGAGCTTGAGATTGTGAGGAATTTGAACAAGAGGTGCTTGGAGAGTGAGAGAGCCTTGTCTTTGGCTCTTGAATGTTTTCCTTGTGATCTTCAGGAGCAGCTCAATCAGTACATGAACAAAAGGTTATTATATATCTTTTAAAATTGAAATGCTGCTTATTTTTCTCTTCAATTTGAGATTATGGATTTGTTGTTGTTTGTATTGATGGTTTTGTGTATATGTATGATTGGCAGCATAGATGGTGAAGCTTTGAAGTCATACACTTCACATTGGCCGCCACAACGCTGGCAGGAGTATGAGCCTCTTTTGAGTTACTGCCGAGAAAATGGAGTTCGGCTTGTGGCTTGTGGTACTCCACTCGGGGTACTCTTCTATTCTTTACACATTTGTATTAATCAAATTAGCTGGCATTAATGAATGATGGTGCATTTTGTTTTGAAATTGAATACACAAATGTGATTGCTTAAGTTGTAATGTGTGTTTTGCAAGTTTAGTAAGGATTGCATAGTGAACTAGTGGTTAATCTTGTATTCATAGGTCTTACGGACAGTACAAGCGGAGGGAATACGTGGGCTTTCAAAGGCGGATCGTAAAATGTATGCTCCCCCAGCAGGTTCGGGGTTCATCTCAGGCTTCACTTCGATCGCACGCAGATCACCAGTTGATAGCAATTCTCCGAATCAGATTGTTCCATTTGGGCCAAGCTCGTATCTATCTGCACAAACAAGAGTGGTTGAGGATTATACCATGTCCAAGATTATCTTAAAGGCCATGAAAGGTGGAGGAGCAAGTGGTTTGCTAGTGGTGGTGACAGGTGCAAGCCATGTCAAGTATGGGCTTCGAGGGACTGGATTGCCAGCCAGAATTTCAAAAAAGATGCAAAAGAAAAACCAAGTAGTTATATTACTTGATCCTGAAAGACAGGACATACGGCAAGAGGGAGAAGTTCCTGTTGCTGATTTCTTGTGGTATTCTGCTGCCAGAGCCTGCAATAGGAATTGTTTTGATCGTGCTGAAATTGCTCGAGTTATGAATGCGGCAGGCAGGAAAAGAGATGCTCTTCCACAGGTTAGCTCATTATTAAACTCTTAGGGAATTTTAAGATTATAAACTTTTATTTTCAAACTACACTACACTTTTTAATGTTGAATTTAATGTAGGAGTTCTATACTTCATTTGAGTGCTTACCACTCATGTGTTTAGTAGGAGGTATGTAGTTTTAACGCAACTAGTAGTTAGCTGTTGGGATCGTTAACTTGTTAGTGGAATCAGTTTGAACAACAACAATTGCTAATTTTGCCGAAAGCCTGCCTTTACCAAAAAGCCATATTGGATTAGCAGATGACATATGGGGGCAAGGGAAGATGTCATGGGGTGGGTTAACAAGCTGCATATGCTTTTAGAAAGTAACCATATCAATTTCTTAATGATGTTACTTTCCTTCTCTCAAGAGAACCATATTTTGAAATGCTTTTCAGGACCTTCAGAAAGGACTGGATCTTGGTTTGGTATCTCCAGAGGTATTACAGAACTTCTTTGATCTGGAGCAATATCCTCTTGTTTCAGAACTTACTCAACGTTTCCAGGTGAGGTTTAAGTCTTTTATACTTTTGATAGGTATTTAAGCATATGAAACTTATTTTATATTCTATTACAACCAATTAATGTTAGTGAAGCTACATGCGAAGGGGCACATCAGTTGATCATGGCTCATTTGGATGCAGGGTTTCAGGGAAAGATTGTTGGCAGATCCCAAATTCTTGCATAGATTAGCTATAGAAGAATCTATATCAATAACTACTACTTTAATAGCACAATATGAGAGGCGCAAAGAAAATTTCTTCGAGGAGCTGGACTACGTGATCACGGATACTTTAAGGGGGATAGTTGTTGATTTTTTTACAGTGTGGCTTCCTGCTCCAACATTGTCATTCCTTTCATATGCTGATGAAATGGATGTCCCTGATAGCATGGACGCTATTAAAGGTCTTCTTGGGTCCATTCCAGATAATGCTTTTCAGAAGAGTCTTGTGGGGCAGGATTGGAGTATCAATCATAGACTTGCATCTGTGCTTTTGGGTGGTCTGAAACTAGCTAGTGTTGGATTTATTTCCAGTATCGGGGCTGTTGCTTCCTCAAATATTCTATTTGCAGTTCGCAAATTCATTAATCCAGCTCTGGTTACTGATCAGCAAAAGAAAAGAAGCCCAATACTTAAAACAGCAATAATCTATGGAGGCTTTCTCGGAACATCAGCAAACCTCCGTTATCAGGTAGAAATAAGGGGCCCTCTTATTTCTCATCCCATGCAATATAACAAAATAAAAACATGTTTATAGTTTCATACATCTTGATCATGTCTTCGTGTTCTTTTGTCATTGACACGAGAATTAAATGCAATGCAGATTATTGCAGGACTAGTGGAGCATAGACTTTCTGACGAATTTTCTTCTCAAACATTACTCGTAAATATGATCTCTTTTCTTTCTCGGACAATAAACTCTTACTGGGGAACTCAGGTATCATCTTGATAACCTTTCATCTTATGCTGAAGTTGATTTCTCCTTTACTTTTTCATGACCAATTACGCCATGGCAACAAAAGTTTGTTTTGTACTGAGAGTCAGGTTCCTATGTATACACTGGTTCATTTCCTCAGTGTATTCATTAGTAGTTACGTATGGTATTTGCTCATAGTAGCTACTAATGGTATGCTGTTGGTTTATGTGAGCCTTTCACTACATCTGAGAATCTTTTACCATTTGTGATATTGGCTGAGTTACAAAACCACATCTTTTATGTGAACCTTTGTTCCATCTCAATAACGAAGATGCAAGTATAGTCTGCTGCATGGTATTGGGTTTTAACATGACCTCTTAACTACTGCAGCAATGGATTGATCTTGCACGCTTTACTGGACTGCAAGCTTCGAAGAGTGAACCGTCCATTTACCAAACATCAGATTCTACTAACCAGGTTGCATTGGAATGTAACAACACAGAGGAAACAAGTGTAGATGAAATCCAAAACAAATGAGGTGATATCCCACTTTATACTTTCATACTAATTTGCAGACTATTCTTTAAAAGATGCTGGCACAGATGACAGATCTCAAAAGAAATGGATTTTGGTCCTTAGCTTTACATGTATCACTTCTATTACCCAAATGTAAATTGTTTGATGTAAGTGAAACAGTTCTTGCAATTTTGGTGATCATAAAAGGTGTATTCTTGATTTGATTTCTTAGAATATCAGCATATTTCTCAATCTTGTTCGGTCTATTGGGCGGTAAGACTTGCATGGAAATGAATGAAGAAATCTTTATGAAATTAATATCCCTAAGCTTGTACACAAGAAAAAATAAAAAGAATTGTTCAGTTTCTTTTCGTAGGAAATGTACAGAGGCCACCCTTAGATAACAAGAGAAACCAATCAACGAAAGAACAAAACAACAGATAAATGAAAGAGGATGAAAACGAAAGAGTAAAATTCTAACCCCTATTTCCTTCATTCACTGTAATCGTCCATGATGATGATCTTACTTGTTCATCTGGGACATCACGAATTAGTGGTTCTTTATCAACTGGTCTTGCAGTCCGACTAATTGGTTTTCCTGCTATTCTTTGTTGTTGCACCACTAGTACTGAAAGTGAGCAACGAAAATCCGGTGAAGCAAGCATATCGCCGATGATACCAAGCTCTGGGCACTCACTCCACTCACCAAGCCCCGAAAGAAGGGGAGTGTCCTGATGATGCATGCCCACCAACATCAAATCAAAGCAATCTACCATTGATCTAATAACAGAAGACAGCTTCGCTCCATCTTTTACCACTTCTTCCACCACAACAAACCGCTCATTTCCAACATGAGCTCGTCGGTATTCTTCAAGTAAGTCGGTATCCCGCTTTCTCTCTTTACAGTTTTCTTCTCCAAAGAGAAGAAACCGTGCAACGGTTAAGTCCACATTTGGATGACTCGCCATGCGAGAGCCATAGGCCAGTGCCTCTGCATCGTCTACACCACCTAAGAAGATCATAGCAACATGGTATATATACTGGCTGGTGAGAACTGACATTGAACCACCAAGGATCCCACGATCAATGAGGATTCCAACAGAGCAAGGAGCCTTTTCAAGTACGCTGAGGTTCAGGGACTGGTGCGCTCTGTTTACTGACCCAATGGCGCCATCTATAGCATAAGTCTTGTGAAACGGCAGGATCACAATGTGTGCCCTCTTCTCAAATGCTACCCTCATAATGTCATCATGCATTGTCTGATAATGTGAGATGGAAGTGAATGGTTGGAGGGTGGCGCGCCCTTCATTGCACTCAGTATACTGCCCCAAGGCTTTGATAATTTGGTTGGACTTGGATGTGCTGCTGCCGATGCTGCTTTCTATTGTGTCCCAGGGGTGGTGTGCTACGAGAACAGGGGTGCTTCGTCCCACAAGCTCGACGAGGATGAGGGCTATAACTGCAACAGGGTTCTCTTCTGTAGCATTTGATACTTCTAAAATGTTTACCACTGTGGGAACGTTCTCCTGGGTATGGATGCAGGCCATGATTCGAAACTCTGTCTCGCGCTTCAAATGCTGGATTGTACTTCTTTTGGTAGCTGAGAATTGCTGCGAGGGATCATAGAGAAGTTTTATCATGGGTGTTAGACAAGCTGTTACCGCTACTACCATGACCACAGCTAGCGCAAATTCTTGATCGCTCAGCAACTGCAAATTATACAGATTCACCATATCAGTCAAGATTAGAATTCAGGAAAATTAGATAAAGACCAACCAAGCTATATAGTCAGTGGCATATCCCGGAGCAGCTTCAGTGTGCTGCCTGAGCATTGCAGAAGCACTTGAGAAAACAAGTAACATAATCAATTTAGATAGAGAATTGCACCTTGGTTTGCTTCCAAATATTGTACATCACAAGCTCAGTGATCCCTTTTGCATTGAGAATAAGCCCGAGCACGAAAGCTTCATGCAAAGTCTGTTCATAATAGCAGGCTGCCAACATTACTGTTCCAACCTTAACACAACTAGCAAAGAAAAAAATTGCCCCCAGAACCATATAAGACCGAAAATCGATTGTAAAGATGTTGTTTTCAGCCCAGTGACGGCAAGGTATGTTGGATAGAACAGTCCTGTAGCAAGAGTATCCACCCTGGCCACCACAGCCGAGCCTAGAGGCGGTCCGGAAGGTACTACAAAGCCAAACACCAGCGGCCCCAATAAGTAATGCTGGCTTGAGATCTCACTAAGAAATCCAAACACAAGCACAAGAACGAAGATGATGAAAATATGCGACTCCCTGACAACCTTTTTTTCCTCTGCCCGGTTTCGCATCCACATCATGAATGGCCTGCAGATATAGATAATGCTAAGCACAAGAGCAGCTGCTTGTATCCCTGCCAACCATGGTATTATTGTACCTTTGTTCTTCCTATCACTCATTGCAATAGCAAACGCACTCATTATTACGCCAATAACATCACAAAACAGTGCCGTTGAGACCGCGGTGCGGCCGATGTCAGTGTTCAGCAGCTTGAGCTCGGTAAGTAGAGAACCAACCACAGCTGAACTTGATATAGCCTGCGTAGCAGATATGAATGGTAGTGCGTTCTGAACCGTCGTGTCCATTTTGGGGACCAAACGTATCAAGAGGAAGGTTAGTCCCTGAGGGAGTAACAATGTGCAAAAGAACAATGATGATCCGATGACCATGCATTTCCTTTGGGGACGTATCATTGATCCGGCATCCATCTTCACTCCTATCGAAAACAGGAAGTACGTGAGTCCCCATGTCCCAAGTGTTTCGAGCACAATGATGCCTTCCAGAGGGAAAAGGGTTTCGGCGAGTTGCTTGAAATGTCCCAGGGCAGATGGACCAAATAGTATGCCACTCTGCAGGCACACATTATGTTTGTTCAAGTTAATGCCAGGTACGTAATTGCATAGGAACATCATAGTTTCGTTTTCTTTTAGTTCATGCTAATTTTAGAGATTGAAAACAAAGCTTACAAAAATGTTAGAAACAACGCTGGATTGTCCTATTTGTCGAAGCCAAAGATTGACGAAGGTAGAAACAAATGTGATGATTGATAACTGCACCAGAAGAAGAGAAGTAGAGGAATCCAGGGGGTTTTTGCCGCTCCAAAATCCCCTGACGTTGACGGTGTTGTGAGAATCCTGACACACCAATGTTACATTATCTATCGCGTGCCGGATTTCCGCGACATGGGAATGTGAAGACATTTCTCGCCTGTGCTGCAGATCGATGGAGGAGAAAAGAGAAACAAGAACACAGACACAGAAAATTAGATGAAATGTAGCACCCTGCCTGCTACCACACACACTTACAGAGACAAAATGAGAGGTTAAGCTGGTATTTTGGGAAGTTTTTATACTATCGACGGTTGTTCATAGATTTATTATTACATGGACTTCATCTTACTAGGCTAAAAATAAATTGTAACAGTGAGAGAAGTGCGGTGACCACAATCAAACTCAGGTGACTGGTTGCATATCTTTGTTGCGTGCTCTTAGAGTCTTAGACTTGAACAAGACCGAAAACTATCGACTAGAACTCAAAGCTAGGATAGATTCTTAGGTCGGACAGCTCTAGAAAATGGTAGGTTCTGTTTTTGAATAAAAGGCAATCATTCGTTAATGAAATTATCAAATAAAAAGAGGAACATGAAGCCTAAATCTATGACTACAATAAGCAACTAAAGGAAGTCTGAAACGAGCATTTAGAGGAAGTCCTGATATAATATCAAAGATCTCAATAAAGTACATATATTCTAACAATCACTAACTAGCAAGTAGTGTTTTAATGACTTCCTTTGTTTTAATATAACGGGTGACATAATGAAAAAAGAACCTGACTTCGGTGACAAGGACTAGTCACCTTAAGGTGACCACAGCTAATGAACATGGGACACATGTCCATTTTAAAAGGCTTGGTTGCAATTTAAGGACATAACATGAGGATTTTGGGTTTGACATGTTTGTTTATAATTATTGTTGACACTTGTCCATCTCTCATTGGTGTTTGTCACTCATAAATGACCATAGCTGGTTACCCAAGTTATTTCCATGAACCCGACTTCGATAACAAGGGCTGGTCACTTTAAGGTGACCACATCCAATGAACATAGGACACGTGTCCATTTTAAAAGGTTTTGTTGTAATTTAAGGACATAACAACGTAGCAATTTAAGTACCACGACCAATGAACATGGGACACCTTAAGGTAACTCGATTACAACATAGCAATATTGAAGCACATTGTGAATAGTTTTATTAAAAGCCATTCTAATGGTGACTCTTAAGTTGAGGACTTGTTGAGGACTTTTCGGCTTATCCCACTTTTTGATCTTATATACACATTTTGACAGTTCAGTTTATAGGTATTTATGAGTAGATCATTTCTTCAAATTTTCACCTATATTGAAAATTGTTAAAACATTCATAAGTGTGATTTATCAATTATGAACTTTAACGGTTCATATTTGACAGATTTGATTCGTCCATTAATTTGATCTAGTTTGTTATCTTAACGAACACCAATTTGCTGAAAATTTGTATAAATGATCTACTCATATAAACTTAAAAACTGAACGGATGAGATGTCAAAATATGATCGAAAAATGAGTTTTTTAAATCATAAATCAAAAAGTCTTTAACTAATCCTTATTATAAGGGCTTTATAGTTTTACTAGACACACCATCCGCGCTTTGCTGCGGTATGTATCTTATAATTCGAATTTATTTCATCTAAATTTTTAGAACTTTTGCATCCCTACCTTGATAAATTTGTTATTGCATCTTACAAATTGAATTGCAATCATTGAGGCAACTAAACATGTTGATGACCAATGTTAAAAGAGATAGCAATGAAACTTCTAAATTTCCGTTTATTGTCTAAGATCTCACTTGTTCTACATTTACCTAATAACATGAACATGACACAATAAATACACACTAGTTGATTACAATAAAATGGCCAGAGGTCCTTTAACCAAAATTGAGTACTTCATTAAGCAATCAGATAAACTACAAAAAGGAAAAGCTATTCCTGAAGAATCTCTTTTGGCAGAATATGTGGGTTGATCAATTCCATCCTCAATCAGAAGCATAACCCTATAGCTGTATATAAAATGAATTGCAATGGTCACTGACATGAACCTGAAATTACAAAATAAGAATATGACTAAAATAAATAAAATAAAACGCTAGCAATTGCAGAACATCATATTCACTAACAGTAAAGCAAGCTAACAATGTAAACAATACAAAAACAATTGTTCCATCAAAACTGAACTCCCAGGTATGAAAAAAGACCAGCATTATTGATTTTTTTTTTCTCTTACATTTTACTTGCAGAGACCAAAGGAATTTAGTTTTATGTTCAGTTGTTAAAACCTTGGCCAACTACATATCCTAGATTGCTGACAGTTGCAATTTTATCAACTAAAGATTCACAGTTTAATGTTCTAATTAATTTCAATAGATGTTTAAATACCCCAAATTCCCACGCTATGCATGATCAGAAGCTCTATGCATCGCTCTTTCATATCAGAAAATAATGCAATATGACAATATCTCACTATTCTTAAATAAGATAAAATAGTTAAAAAATACATTTATTTACAATACAGGTAGAAAAGAAAAAAAAACAAAAAATAAAATAAAAACCAAACCCACAAAAGCACAAACACTCGGACCAGTTCAGATCAACATGTTAGAATGAAAAACACACAAAGAGGATGAAAACCCAGACCAATTCAGATCAATAGGAAGGAGAAAGCAACAAAATTGATGAAAAGAGAAGACATGCCAGATGAGTAGATCAATGAGGAGCTTAAGAGGAAAGAAAGAAGAGTGGAGAGGCAGTGTGTTTTTACCACACGCAGGGATCACCGGAACCAAAACTCACGATGGAAGCTTTGAGAGAGAGAACGAAGTTGATCTCACTGGAAACTTCAAGAGAGAGAACGAAGCGGGAGAGAAAGAAAAAAAAATATGGTCCCTTGTTAAACGATATAGACGATTTTTATAATTAGGTTTATTGACAAAAGTGATATTAAAACAAAAAAAAAGATAAATTCAGAATTTAAGCAACATAAAGAGAAGCAAAATCGTCTGCACACTGTTCATACAAAGAGTGATTGTAAATAGTGTATGAAAAACAGTACTATATGTTAAATTTTCTCAGTAAAATATTGCGGTGGTATGTTGAAGTGCATTGTGATTCGGTGTTTTTTTCGTAACCGTTCTTAATTCCACGTAATGCTTTCATAATTTTATCTTCTTATCCCAGTCATAAGGATAAGACCAAAAGCGCCCACTTTCATCTCGTGCCTTGAATACAGTGGGCTGTGTCACACTAAATTTCCAAAAACAAGCATCGGGCCGGTGGGCCCACCAATCGCACTCGCCCCTATCTGCCACCTGCCTCCTCTCTTTCTCGAACCCCGAGCAGTTTGACTACTTTATCCTTTTCGTTTCCCTATTTATTCTCCCACAACCAAATAAGATATTTCACATTATCCTCTCAACTGATTCAGCTCACCTACTTCTCCTCCATCTTCTTCAGATTCTCAATCTCAAACACTCAATTTTCATCTTCTTGTGGATTTTAGTGACACCCAGATCTTTTTCATCGCCACCCAGATCTCTGATCCGCAGTTTTTTCCGGTCATGGACGTCATTTCCCGGCAACAACCGCCGCAGCAGTCGACCCTGAACCCGAACGCTCCGGTGTTCGTTCCCTCGGCGTATCGGATGGTGGAGGATTTCTCCACCGAATGGTGGGCCCTTGTCCAGTCGTCCCCTTGGTTCCGCGACTACTGGCTCCAGGAGAATTTCCGTGACCCGCAAAACGACCCCTTCTTTTCTGATGTTAACGACGCCGCCTTCCCCGACGACTCCGACTACATCGACGAACTCTTCGACGAGCAGCACTACCCCACCACCCCCGCCGACAACAAAAGTCAGTGTTGTTTATTTTCTCTTTACTGAGTCGACTCCGCGAGTCACCGATCTAACTTGACTCGATTTTTTTTGTATTGCAGAGGAGGAGGAGGAGGAGGAAGAGGAGAAAGACTATCACAAGGAGCTGGTTTCGCTGGGGCTGTTGAAGTGGCCGAAGGGCCGAGCTGTGGCGGATGGGCCGAGGTTTATTGAGAAAGCTCCGAAGATTGTTAATGTCAAAGTGAGTCCCAGAGCGATTCAGCAGCCTAGGTAGAGCGATTGAGTTCAGTGAGGTTCTGACTCGACCGGTTTCGTAAATACTGTGCAATCGGGTTTTCTTTCTTTGTAGTTTCTTGTAATTTGCAGCTTTGTAATTCCCTGTTTGAGCAATAAAGATACCTAATTTTCGACTACATATGAATCGATGAGCGAAAGCTAGCAGCTTTTTATTGCAATTCATGCTAGGAATTGAGTTTATACAAAATTGGAAGTGATCAACACCAGACTTGGATTAGATATGAAACTAAATGGCTTAAGAGGTTGCTTCATCTTGTTGGTCCCAAGGGATTGCTGTCTTCTTGATCTTCTGAAGAGCCCTGATGACTTGTTCTGTGGTGACATTTCCGGTCACGATCACCTTGTTCAGCTGTGTATCCACATCATAGGTTTCGATATCTGCTAGGCAAATCAAAACAAAGGGTTTTGGGCAATTTTTGAAATGGGGGATTATTATTGAGGCATGAAATGAGATGTTGAGTTGATTGATGATTACCTTCGATTTTCTTGATGGCCTTGAGGATTTTCTTGATGCATTCCTCACAGTGCAAGCCCACCTTCAATTCCACAACCTAATGCACCAAGAATCGAAAACATGTATGCCATTAGCGCAATCAAAATGAACATGCCAAGATTATGGTGATGGAAGCTTACATTTCCCATTCAAGTTTGATAGAGGAACAATGAAACCTCTCAACTGTAAGGAGAGTAAGATTTGAGGAAGGGTTTTGGTCTAATAGTGATATCCCAATTGACACATTAATAAACATTGGTGAGTGATTGAGAGTATTGGATTCTTTACTTCTTCTTTACGTGATTGATGGGAACTGGCTTCAACTTTTTCTGTGTTGATTAGTGACCTCAGAGCAACTAGCCTCCGCAGAAACCATGAAGCTGCAGGGTATGGCTGGGACAAAGATTGAGAATTTATTTGTTTTTTACCAGCTTATTCATCAAAGGAGCCAAGGAGGGCCCTGATTTTGAAAGGTGATTGAGAACTTCATATTCTTTTCAGACAGAAATCTGGAATGAACGGTGAATTTCAATGCCAGAGTAACACAGAGAACAATGATACAGAAAATGTCCACTTCTTTTCTGGTTATTACTAATTATTGATTCCTTTGTTGCTGTCTTCCACTGTTATAAAGCTAAGCCAAATGTCAATTGGGAAAGAAAGGAGATTCATGGGTGTAATGATGAAAAACTACATCAGGAACAGAAGCTTAGAACACTCAGAAATCCCAAGTTCCCAACTAGAAGTTTAGAACCCCTGACTATATACACATCATCAAATTCTTCTAAGAAAGCTACTGAAAGTTAAACTCAAGTAGCTATGAAAAGAATTTTCAGGTTCGAAAATGCCGCAAATTCAAAGAGACAAGTAACCTTCTCAATCCTACAGTGAGAAGCTGGTATTTCTAAGGATACAACCTCCTCTTTTGCACCCTTCTTCTCCATTGTGATTGCCTCTGGACTTTAACCTGCCACAATCCACACAAACTTAAGAAGGAGACAGAAAAAAGGTCTTTGAACTTAACCAAAAGAGGATCACAAATTCACAATGTGGGTTCACATGCCTGCGTCATTGCCAGTTTGCGGTGAAACCAAAGTCTCTAGATACGTTGCTTCCCTTTGGTCTGATATATAAGTAGTTGATTCAAACCAATACTCCACATGAGTCTCCAAGGAACTCATAAATGTTTTTGTCTTTGGATCATATAGAGCCAAGCTATTTTTACAACACTTGATTAAAACTTCACCATTCTCTGAAATGCATAAAGGCCTCCAGGACAAGACCTTAGTAGGCAAAACCTCTAGAGGAATTCTTACGACTTCAATCCAAGATTCTTTTACCCCATATTCTTTCATCATCCATATGCTCACACCGTTATGCCTTGATATCATGTATAAGGTGAGACAATTAGCCATAGTCCCAATTCCGGCAGAGAAATTTAACCAATTATGGATGTAATACTGGTTAACAGGAAGATGATGTGGGAATGGCATCATCACTTGAAGTGTCTCCTCCGCCAAATCAAAAGACACTATTTGTAAACCAGTTATGGAATCACTACCATTGCTTCTTCCAATATCAACATGTACCCAATGGAGAGCTTCATTTAGCAAGCGCCCCTGCCCGTATAACCTCACATGTTTATTAATGTCTCGATGGATCTTCCATGAACCAGTTTTGAGTGCAAAGACCTCAACTGTGTTGTGGTAAGAATTGCCTCCAACTACCTTGTAGTCTTTGGTGGTGGAATCATAACCAAATCCATAAAAATTAGATTCATTGTAAAACGTAGCAGGTTTTGGCAACAGCTTGGAGTCTCCGGTACAAGGATTCCATAAGATAATGTTGTCATAGTCAAGTGCTAGACATATCAAGCCATTGAAAGAACCAAATAATTTTGAAGAAGAGGTTGGGATCATTACCGGATAATCAAGCTCTCTGGTTCTTGCAACATGGCCACCAATATGCTTGAATAAGGGTTCATAGTCTACGGACCGGAGAGGACTGGTTCCGAGGAGGAGCTTGAAGCTCTTGGTTTTCATACTGCTAAGGTGCATACGGGCAAAACTAGGATCGGAGATCAAAGCACGCCATGACTTGCAGACACACCGGAATCGTATTAGAGATTTGACCGGTAGCTTCGACAGTATGCTAACGATGGCATCGTTGTCAAGAGAACAAAGTCGTCGTAGCCTACCGGAGCTGGAGGAGACCATTGCAAAACCTTATTAGACAATTTGGTTATGAGATAAGTCATATATATAAGACCAACAGAATAGGCCGACCATCTTTGTTTATATCAAGTGTTGCATAAACAACACCTGTGTTAGATAAACAACCTTCTTTTCTTCCTTTTTTAACACCCCATGCAGTACGTAGTAGGATACGATCATACGAGTACGTATGTATGATTATCATACATAATCCTATAATCCTACATACGTTGCTGCTTCAATAATGTGGTCTTTATTTCTAATTAGTTCTACTTAGGGGATAAGTGATAAGGGCAATGACATGAGAAAAGAACGAGAGTGCAAACATTTCAAAGGATAACCTAAATATGTTTGATTCCATTCACACTAAACACCCTTAAAACTAATCATCTTAAATGACGAAACCATATAATTTAGTTTTTTTAAATAAGCATAGGTTTGTTCATAATTAATTAATCGATAACTCTTTCGAGTCTTCTTCAACTTTTCCTCCAAAAAAAAAAAAAAAAGTCCTCAAATGACCGGTTTAAGAAGTTATCTCAAAACAAATAAGTTTTAAGTAATCATGACATTTAAAATTTCCACGAACCCAACATGAAAGCTTAGGATTGTTTCAAAAGTTTCTTTGCTCCGGCTATTAAAACAAACCCAACATGAAAGTGACTGACAAATCTAAACATTACTCCATCTGTTTGGATCTGAACAAAACTAATTAAGCTTAACAGATCATATTAGATATTTTGGAGAAATTTTGAAAACTAACCAAATTTTGGTCATCAAGATTTGAAATTTTACTCAAGATTTGAACAAAACTAATTAAGATGAGAAATTTTACTCATCAAGAGGGTTTTTAACCTTCTTTTTCATTTAGTTGAAAAATAACCATATGATAGTATTAAAAGTGTTTAATACCCTTTTAAATCAAATAACCATTTTGAATACCTTTTTATATTTTTTCTCAAAAAAAAAGGAAAGGAAAAATATGAAATTCTTGTTCAATCGTTCGTCTACCACAACAATTGAAATTCTTGAGTATTTAATTTATGGGATTTGTTTTTTTACATCCAATCAAGGAGCATCTAGCTAGGTATCATATTCATATTGTTCAGATTTCTGAATGGCATAGATTTACAATGTTTCAATTTCAATAAAAGTTTTATGGATTTAGGGATTTGAAGTTTGGGGTTTTCAGGGGACTTGCACATACTCCAGCAACCCATTTCGGAAAAATACAGAAGAGAGGAATAGAAGAGACCAAGATGCTTTGTATATATACCTTGATTATGATCATTGCCATAATTAATTGGAGACAAAGAAGTTCAGACTTGTAAAAAACTCATTCTAACAGTGAATCATTGGGATGAGATAGACGGTGAAACAAAAAATGAAAAAACCTAGAGTTTTTTTTACATGGATTAAACGAATATGCCCGTAGATTGGAAAAAAACCTAAAGTCTCTTGCAGATAGAATATATTAAATCTGTTCATGAAATATAAAAATTTCCCTTGCAACTAAATAATAATGACATAATAGTCATTTTATAGTTTTCAACTAAAATAAAAAAGAAGATTAAAAACCAACCAAAAGTTGGTTAGATTTTAAAATTTCTCGATATTTTGGCTCAAAAACTTGAACCGATTTTGTTATGATATAACCGTTGACTAAAACCCCAATGATCAACCACGTGTTCTTCACCCATCGGTTAGTAGTATTGTTTTTATTTTAGCTTTCTGCTTCATCACTACCAATTGGCAATTAGATATAGAAAACTCAAAAAAGCTCTCATCTTTGCTTCTTTCTTCAGCTTCCCTCACCTTTTCCTTGTAGCTGAGCCCACCTGAGGCTCAGATTTCCAACGACATTGCACAATGGGAAACGCATTGAGGCTTCTTTACGGTCATTGCTGCAAGCCCACCACCACTGAATCCGACTCTCTTGGCCCCCACGGCGTTTCCGCCGCCACTGTCGGCGTTTCAGCTCTTGCCCGCGATCTCTTCCACTTTGAGAACACCGCCCAGGTACGTTTCGGACTACACAAAGCTCATATAAGTTAGATTTCTAGACATGCATAGTGGTTTGAAGTTTCTGCCTTTCTGGGTTTTGTTAATGTTTGATCCCAATTAAGTAAAGTTGACTTTTTTAATATATGTTGTAATTTGTTTAATTGTGATTAAGGTCCCAGTAGGACTGAATCAGCATGTAGTTTCATCCAAGAAAGCTCAAGCTAATTGGTGAGTGATGATCAGAGGTCTACAAATGATACTTTTTTGGGTGAAAAAATGGTTAAAAGATTTGATTTTTATGTGTGGATTTCGGAATGTGTGAAGGTATAGAAAACTAGTTGAGAGCTGGAGGGAAGCGAGACCACCACCCGAGACAGCTGAAGAAGCAGCTAGGCTTGTTATTAAAACCCTCAAGAATCACCAAAAGGCTGATGTTGAGGTACATTTTAGAAGCATTGCTGCTATAATTTGTGATGCGAATTGGTATGATGGAATGTAGTGGCATGTTAATACTATTTTTAATGATTTATGTGAAGGGATTATTGGCTTTCTATGGTCTGCCACTTCCTCATACTCTGGTCCAACTTTCGACTGGGGTCCCAACTTCATTGCCTCAAGGAGTACAGTATGAATTCCAGACATTACCGGTAATAGCAACAGTATTGGTTATTTATTTTCTTGGTACTCAAGGAGTACAGTATGAATTGCAGACATTACCGGTAATAGAATTGGTTCTTTATTTTATTAGGACTCATTTTCGGCTAGACGAAGTATTTTTGAACTAGTTCTGATGGGTGAATCACTTTTATGAAACCACAGGTTGATGCAAAAGCAGTTGCAGATGGCGATACAGTGACAGTCTATGTGAGTACAGCAGATCCTAGGGAGTCATCTAGTGTTCCGACTGAGGTACAAGTAGCAACCATCCAAAGAGAAAAGGCACGCGAGAAGAGGAATTATGTCAAGGCAGATGAACTTCACCAAAAGATCATTGACGCTGGATACCGGTTGGATATTCATAAAGTTCTATATATTGATCATATGGAATTACTAACATGTAGGTTTTAAAATAGGGAGGGTTACAAAATTTATTTTCACTCTCCACTCAGGGTACTACAGTTTCAAAACGAGGATGTCCTTGCGCGGAAGTATAGGATTCGACTGAGGTAAGATTACCAGCTTATGTGATTTCAAGCTGGAGCTTGTTCTTCTGGTGAAAGTTAATTGATTCTAAGAGCAAACAGGGGAATAGATGCACCAGAGAGTAAAATGCCTTATGGAAAAGAAGCCAAAGATGAGCTTGTTAAGCTTCTTCAGGGCAAGTGTTTGAGGGTCCTTGTCTATGGGACAGATCGTTATGGCCGTTCTGTAGGTGACATATACAGCAATGGCATATTTGCACAGGTACTATATGCTACCTAAGAGGAATCAATTTTTAATGTGTATTAGCATCAAGTCTCTGATCTGTCTTCTTTTCTGATCTCAACTAGGAAGTAATGCTGAAGAAGGGGTGTGCATGGCATTACACAGCCTATGACCAACGCCCGGAACTTGCAAAAGTGAGTATTATTATATTACTAATTCTGTATATAGTGATATATTATGATAAAATTGTAAAGTACTAGAATCTGAGGGTATGTTGTGTTTAAATTGAAAAGAACTTCAAGATCCATACCTTCCAAGTTCTATGTGTTACTTTCAAAAATTTAGTTGTATCTACACTAACTATTTCCATCTATCAAACATACCAGTGGAAAGAGAAGCTCAAATGAAGCGAGTTGGCTTATGGGCTTCATCAAACCTGAGAAGCCATGGGAATGGAGAAAGGATAGACGTGAAGGCAGATGATCAATTATTGACAAATGAAACTTATCAAGACTATGTCTAGTGACATTAGTGAGACGCAAGATTATGCCTGAAGTGCAGACGGGAGGTCTGTTTAGGGTGAAGAAATATCTTTTGTACTATACGCAAGTGTTTTAAGAGGTAATATCCACCACCGGAAGTGTACAATGTTACATTCATTGAACTATATGTAGTCATTTGTATTTATGTATGGGTTATTTGAATCGTATGATGCTATGCTCTGTACTACACTAAAAGATAGAATGAGCAGGTACCATCAAGGACAGTTGTAAAAATGAAATTAGACATAGATAGTAATCGGTAGAGACCAAAATGCTGATCGACACTTTTATTCGCAAGACCATCAGCAATTTTTTTTTTTTTTTTTTTTTTTTTTTTTTTTGTACAGAAGACTAATGGCTTCCATTAAAATTCAACAAATAAATTTATGATATCCCTCCGTTGTACTAGTGATGAGAAGTTGTACTATGAAGTAAAACTCTGGACTATAAAGAGAGTAACAATTTACAACCGAGCTGAAGAATCTGCTACTGTCGATCAAGGTAATGTCGACTACTACTGCCGACTTATACTACCAATGCGTCTGCTACTCCCGACCGACTTATACTACCAATGCGTCTGCTACCGACGACTTCTACTACCAATTTACCTGCTACTCCCTACGTTTGCTACACATTCCACTCTGATACTGCATACTTCTGCTACTCAACCCCCTGCTACTGCCTCAACCAGTCTCCTCCATTTTCAATGCATTACCTCAACCCAATCATATAGCTCAATTTTCAATTCATTGTCTCCGTGTGACCTCAACCTCCCATTGCTACTCAGATGCTCAACCCAATCATATACCCAATCCTAAACCCCAAAAATTCAGTGACAACTGAATTGAAATGCTTTGAACAAGAGTCAATTCATCTTCCTTCTTGACGGTGTCGACTGGTCATGTCGTTGGCCTCAGATCAGGTGGCTTTAGTAGCAGATTGGATTTTGATGGCGGTGGAGGACTGAGGAATATGTACAGTGAGAGGATCGGTGGAGCAATCGCCGTCGGGGCAGAGTTGTCGTCGTTGAGGCGGAGCCGTCGTCGTCGAGGCCGAGCCGCCGTTGCCGTCGAGGCAGAGCCGCCGTTGTCGTCGAGGCAGATCCACCGTCGTCGTCGAGGGAGATCCACCGTCGTCGTCGAGGCAGATCCGCTGTCGTCATCGTCGTTGAGGCAGAGCCGTCGTCGACGTTGAGGATCCAGGTGTCGTCGACGAGTGCCTTCCGCCGCCGTTGGTATGAGAGAGAGAGCAACAGAGAGAGATCTTCTCAAAAAAAAAAAAAAAAGAGAGAGAGAGAGAGGAACATATTTGTGGCAATGTGGAGAGAAGAAGAAGATAACAGATGAGGTTTGTAATTTTTAATTTATAGTTAGGATTTTAGTCATTTCAATCTACAACTCGGACGAGGTTTACTGTTATTATTATTGAGCTTGATGTCTTAAATTATACAAAAAATATTAAACGTTAGTGTTTTTTGTTATTATTGTTAGACCTGGGTTGATGTCTTAATTTGTACAACAAATATTAAACGTTAGTGTTTTTTTTTTTAAATTTGGTCAGTTCCATGTAATTTCTCTTGAAGTATCATTGGCATCAGAGCATGTTGCAAGTCAGTGCAGCATGTATCATCAGCCAAACAGGTGGAGCTACAATGGTAATAAGATGGGCTCGATTTTGTCAAGGCCATGAGTTAAGCAATTAATCTTGAAGTTGAAACTCGTTGTCTTGAAGCAGCGCATGATGTCAACCAGCTCTTGGAAATATCAGTTAGCTCAGTAGCATTATAAACGAAATCTTTATCCCTTTTCAAAGCTTTTGCAGAATGTTAGAATTATCTTTCCTTCAAGAACATGCGAACATATATAGGTTTCGAGTCGATACATCAACAGGTTTGGCATACCGATCCATCAACATGTGTTGTTGATGTTCATCAATATTATATAGTAATCCTCCAACTTTCATTCAAAAAGCACATATATATAAAAAAAAATATAAAAAAACTTATGAAAGTGGCTAGAAACGTTATAGAAGAATGGATGCCCGACTCAAATAAATAGCTTAAGTTGCATAAACAATCAATTATAAAGCAAGTTCTTTTCTTAATGCACACTCACCCTTCAACACACACATTGTCATGACATGGTGTTCATCTTCATCTGAACGATTCTTTATTTCGATCTTTTTTCTTTCCTTTTTGTTTTTTTTTAATACATGTTCCAAATTTTCACCTCGAAACCGAAGTTTTGCCTGGGAAAAAAAGAAAAGAAAAATGAAACACGATTCACCCTGTTTTACCAAACTTCTTCATGCTTGGTCATGACTATGTTCACCAAGCTATTAAAAGCTTTGGAAGAGCTACCATTATCTTCAACCGCAGATCGCGCTAGACTTCTTAGAACTTTTATTTTTTCTCTCATTTCATTTCCTGCTTCACCCCTCAAAATTAGTTCCAAGGCCTTAACTGCTCCTTGTTTTGTAAGGACCCCTCCCTCAATTCCCACACCAATCCCCCAAACAGCCTCCACAGTCTTCATGTTCAGGTTTTGATCCCCAAAAAATGGTCGGCATATCATAGGCACACCACCAACTATACTCTCCAAAATGGAGTTCCACCCGCAATGTGTCACAAAAACTCCAACCGCAGCATGCTCTAAAATTTGTACCTGCGGCGCCCATGAAACTATTTTCCCATTTAGGCTACTCTTGTCACACCCATTGGGCAATATCTCATCTGGGTTGCCCCTAAATGACCAAATAAATGGGAACCCACTTTCAGCCAAGGCTTCTGCAAATGCTGCTAGCTCATGAGGCGGTGGTCTCACCACACTTCCAAAGCTAATATATACCACCGATGCCGGCTTATGGTTGTCCAACCACTCCAAGCAACCGCTGTTGTCCTTGAGCAATGGCGGTGACGGCGATGCAAGATTGAAGGGTCCGACGCTGAGAAACTTCTTGAATCTTGATTTGAGCTCGTTCACCACGTCCGGTTCTGCTTCTTCAAATGAGTTAATGGCAACCGCTGCGGCCTTTGGCAGCTCTTGTCCCATCTTGTGTAACAGGGATGATATTGGTGACTCCAAATTCCCAGATACGACTCCCTCAGGTAAATCAGCAACCTCAAGTTTAGAAAATCCAGGAAGGAACTCGAGGGTTTTCACTGCATTTCCTGAAACAAAAATAATTTTGCATGTAATGATGACTGATGAGAAGGACCAATGGTAAGGCTATACTTTTGTTAATGCCTGAATTTCATGCTCACTAAACATTTAAGTTCCATAATGTACGACAATATCTAATTCAGTCGGTGTCATACCAAGAAAAGGTGAAGTTCACTTGGTGATATCTAAGTGTCCATTGAATAAAACTTACACCAATGTGGTATACCCTAGCTACGTCGACAGTCGGAGACCAACGTACGTAGGTGGTTTATAATTCTTTGTGAGGTATATAATACTTGTTTTAAACATAAATCATTCGTCGTCGAACTCTAAGCACGAAGGATTTATGAATGGGACATAGAAGGAAACTAAGTAAGAAACCAATAGCATGACTATATATAAATCAAGTTTCAAGTATGCAAAGGACTCTAATTTGAGCCATAATTAGGCCTACTATAGGTTAATTAGCAAATTGACCCTTACCACCGGTTCCAAGTACCCTTTGTCGTATCAAGTCTGTGGCAGCATGAACAAGAAGGGAACGAGATCCAGCCGTCCAAAGTGGAACCCAGGGAAGCTTCATCTCCTCCGCCATATCTCCGGCAAACCAAAAGAAAGCGTCCGTCACCAGACACCCTATCTTAAGCCCGGAGCCCGCCTCAGCCTCCTTCATCACAATCCTAAAGTTGGCCGGGGCCGCCTTGAGAAAGAAGCCAATAAGCTGCTCCGGGTGGCCGGAGGGCACGAAACCCTCCGGTAACCCATCGGGGACGTCGTAGGCCTTAACATTAAGGAAGGCGGAGGCCTTGGAGGTTTGAGAGAAGAGGGAGCTGTTGGCTTTAGAAGTTGTGATGAAGGAGAAGATTGTGTCGGGTTTAGCGGCAGCGAGCCGAAGAACGAGGCTTAGAAGAGGGCCTGCATGGGTGCCGAAAGGGAAGGCCAGGGCGGCGACATGGTGGTGATACTGAGTTGAGGGTTGTTTAGGGTTTTGGCCGGCCATAGTTGGTTGTACGAGGAAATGTGTGAGCTCTGATTGCTCGATCTGTAGGCTCTGGTTTGTTTATAGGAGGGTTGACGATGGCGAGTAGGTTGGTTGCGTACAGAAAGGTGAATGTTTTTATTTTCCGTAAGGTTTTACAGATATGTGGTCGTTGGGAAAAATGTGAAAGTTAATGACGCGGCGGAAATTGCTTGGTTGTGAAACCAACAACAGCGAAAGGAAGGCTACATTTAATTGTGGAAGCTATATCACGTACATCTTAAAATAGCTGATAAATGTAACCAATAAAATTCACTAACCAAACGAAGAAACCTTTTTAAATACGAGATAAAACGTCCATTTCACGCACCAAATAATAAGAATAATCAGTTTACGGGTAGATTTGGACAATTCTAATTTTCGTTCGTACCATGTTTTTTCTTCTTCCATCGTTTGATGAGTAGAGAAAATAATTGCATATCGGCCAATGACAATGTGGCCGTCTGATGAGTGAAGTTATCGATGAATTGAGATAACTATGAGTGTTAAGGTGGAAAATGTTTTAGACGCCAAAAAGGTTGATACCAGACACTAATATCTGGCATGTCATTGATCGTCCTATTAAGATTGTGATGATATGGAAATAATGCAATTGTTATACCATGAAAGGAAATAAAACAATAAGACTATATAAACCTAAATGAGATCAACCTAAATTTCTCCTTCAATCAAAAAAGAAAAAAAAAGAGAAGCTCAAATATGAGCAGTTAACCTGTATCACAACCATTTTCATGGTGTACGTTTCTGATCGGAGCATGGCAAGGAGCTAAAACTTTTGTTCTCAGCTTAATAGATGAATTGATAAAAGCTACCAAAATTACTAAAGTTCTTCTTTCTCTTCTATACTATCTTCTCGTTTCACAATTTACTCTACTAATATTTGAACTGCAGGATTGAATCAAATAATCAATATGTAGGACTATGATAACTTGATCGATCAGTACTATTTCTTGGTTTTGCAAACAAATTAATGGAGAAAAAAATGGAATCGCAGTACATAGAACAAAATTCACCATATTGTATCTATAAAGTTGATGGTACATGATCATCTTCTCTTGATAAATGTAATACCCGGAAATTCGATATTAGTTTCTAATATATATTATTTAGAAATTTTCATGTTAAAAGTTAGTGTGTTTTTGAGGTTCGAAGGAAGAGCAGAAGTGTTCGGACGCATAAATTATCTGAAACGGTTCTATTTTCTTTAAGGGTCATAGAGTTGACTTTTTATTTGTTGGGTTTCTCAAGGAACTTCCTTCACGAAAATTGTAGAGCACAACAATACGAGTTCATAGACATGTGGCACACCTTAAACGGACTTCATTTGCAAAAGTTATGGTCAATGGAAGTGTTGTGACTTTCCGGAAATTTTTAGTATAATAAGAAAAGTTTAGGGTTTTCCATTTCATTTTTTTTTTGCGCAAACTTTTTCTCTCGCGCCTGTCCCTCACTATCCGAGAATTCCTTTCGACCCGACCTGGTTTTTCCGGCCGACTCCGACGGACTTAGACGGCAACACCGGTCAGAAACTCTTCCTCTCCTCGGCCGCAATCCTCCATGTGAGTGTCATTTGAAAATTATTCCAGTCTAGATGCCAATAAAATCGTCTATCATGCTAATTCCATTTTACAGTGAAGTGTCATGATCATTCCTAGCAATGTTTTATCTGTCCTATGAAAATACAACTTTCATGACTTGCACTAATAGTTGAAGCATACTGACAAGCAGGCAGATCGACATTGATGCAAAAAACAGTGCGCAGATTCCAAATAGTGACAATCATATGTTAGTAATCATAGCATCTATTAAATAGTCGTTTTGTGTTCCAAATGAGGTACAAAAGGAAATCTCTGCTGGCAAAGTACACACATAATGAACATTCTTTTCATCTCTTCAAGTATCATATTGATCACTCAAGCAGGCTGAGAGGATAATCTCATTATGCTTAGGTACAGGGAGGTGAACCAGCATTGTATAACCTAGTGACTGCTCTGCTCTTCTGTAGGCGGCCAAAACAGTCTTTCTTATCAGTACAGTTCTACATCCGGACAACATATCCGGTCCCCTCAAAACCAGCATTACATATTTACATTATCTTACCTGATATGCTATGAGATTTATTTGAATCACTTCTATCTGAATTGCAGAACGATCTGAATTACTATTTTTTGCTGATCAGAGCTATTAATAACATGTCGCAGGAAAACATTTACTACACAGATTTATAGAAGTTCCTTCCCATTTAATATTTCTAGCAGCTACTTGCTTTGTGACCAGAATGCGATATCCCTAAATACAAAGGCATGTAACTCCACAAAACTAAGTTCGTATATAGCTATAATAAGAAGGCCAACTCTTAATTACTCATTATAGATTTCAGAACTCAGTTACTTGCATGTTGCAAGTTGCATTGAAGGCATAACTTAAGATAGATAATCAAAAGACTTGTTTATGCAGAGCAAGGGTATATATCAATTCTTCTATTGCTTAGTTATATGTCAAAATCAAACCACAAAGCTTCTTCAATAACAATACGAACGAAAGAAGATTAATCCAACCTCAAAAGTAAATTTGAAACGAAAGTGCAGTTGGGCTTTACTTTGCAACATCTTCCAATTCATCCGAGTCAGAATCACTTGCGTGGTAACCTATCAGACACCAACAAAAATTCAATTACAACAACTCACACACCAATGTTGCAACCAGAGAGAATGAGACAGAATGTACCTGGTTGCTTCTGGCTTACTTTCCAAACTGCTCTTCGACTTCTTGAAGCTCTACTAATCCAAGCATGTCCCTAACATACAAATAAATCACTACCATTATTCAAAATGCACAACTCACAAGTTCAGAACAAGCTTCATTGCACTGAATCATACACATAAACATTCATTTTTTCTAAACTCATAAACTAACTAAATAATCGTAATCATGTATCCAATCCTAATTCACCCTACTGAACTAAAACTAAACAAGCTCATCAACAACAACAAAAATACGAACTTGAAGTAAAACCAAGTAAAAAAAGGGGACCTTTTCTGGGTTTTTCTCAACACCATAGCCACTATGATACATCTGCCCCACCAACACCTGCATTGCGGTGTCGCCGCCCTTGGCCTCCTTCAGCGTGTCCTGAAACCACCGCTTCGCACAGTCCGAAACAACCCGGGCCAGCGGGACCCGAATCTGCCCTTCGGAGCTCTCCATCTTCAGCCCAACTCGCTCCGGGTCGACCCGTAGGCTGTTACCAGATTTCGCGGTTTGCGGCGGCGGCGAAACCCGGACTTGGGTCGGGCGTGTCGGGCGCGAGAACTTTTCGGAGGCGATGATTCGGGTCAAGTTTTGGAACCGGGTCGAGGAAGGAAGGGACTTTCCCATTAAAGTCGGGATCTTTCTGGGTCTTGTTATCTGGTTTTCATAGAATTATTGGCTGCGTTTTCTGGGATCTTCAAGTTCTTAACTACTTCCATTTGTTTTTTTATTTTTATTGTTAGCAAAGGGTTTAGGCCTTATATATGGGCCAAAGCCCAATTTATTTTTTGAAAACAAAAACAATTCATGCGGGCTGGCCGGAATTGAGATAAGGGTCCACTGTTTAAGTAAAAGAAAAAAACAAAACTAGAAAAGAAAAGTAAATTCTGTGTGCTACGCGGAGTCCACGTGACACACGTGGCTGAGGGGTCCATATTAAAAAAATAAAAGGTAAAATTACCAATTTGTTCCCTATCTTTTATTTTGGTGTCAATTTGTTATTCTAACTTTTATTTTAGCCAATTTGTTACCTTAGATTTTATTTCAGCAAATTTATTACCATTCCATCAAATTTTTTACTTTAAAGTTTCAAAATTAACCAATTTACTTATCAAAATTTTAATATCGACCAACTTTAAGTTTTGATTTTCATAATTAATTCATATTTGGATAAAGAGATTAATAAATTAAAATGACAAAAATGAAGCAAATTGGCTAATTTTGAAAACATAAGGTAGCAAATCGGCAAAAATAATACCTAAGGTAGTAAATTAGCTATTATGAAAACTTAAGGTACCAAATTGGCTGAAATGAAAACTATGATAGCAAATTGACACTAAAGTGAAAGCTAAGGTAGCGATCTGGCTAAAAAGCCTTAAAAAAAATAAACTGGAACTGGTTCAGTTTGGTCGTGGCGGGAACACTGGTCCAACTTGTGCTTTAGCACCGCTTCCAGCAAACCCGCCGCCCTTTCTTCCGGGACTTGTTTGAAATCGGCGGAGGCTTCGGCGAGCGGTTTCTAGAGCGGTTGGGTACTGTGGAATTGTTTTATCATAAAAGAAATAGTTTTACTTGTCAAAATACATGTATTCAATCTGTAATTCGTTTAAAAAAATTACCATATATGCAATGGGGATTGAGGAAATGTGGATAACGCTCTGTTTCATTCATCAATTTTCTTATTTTACCATGTGTTTCCTTATTTTCAGGGTGTTAGTCTTAGCTATGGTTTTCTTGGGGGTTATGAGAAAAAGACATAAGCTTGAATCTTTCTCCTCATTAGTTTCTTCCTTCATTAGAGGAGAAAACATGCTTGTCTCTTAAGCCGTACTTAACAAACTCTTATACGTACCAAAATGCGGACAAAATCAAAGCTAAATAAAAGTCCCTTTGCCGTCCTGAAGCATAGTTGGACCTTAACTTGCACAAAAACTCATAGTCACACGTCATGAATTCAAGGACTTGTGGTACATGCTGTGTTGCTTGTTGCAATCTAAACACATAGGATACATAACATATTCAGGCAGCTTGTAGTTTAAAAATTCACAAACCCTATAATACTAGCTGAAAATCAGAAATATAGAGAAGTATTCGTACGTTATACTTGACGTGCTGATTTGTACGGTGTTATCAACTAATTAACAAGTAGCTGATGGCTGCATAATAAGAATTAAGAAACCTACAACTTGTTAATTGACCATTTCACATGATTAAACATCTCTGAGTAATGAAATTATAGAATACAATGAACAGGGTGCTTCTGTTAATCCCTACACGTAAGATGCATGGAAATATTAAGGCATTCTGTAATCTGATATAGACCTGAATGTATATAGAAATACTCGTCTAGTTTGAAAGGTCTGTTGTTATCGATCTGAAAAGAGGTAGAAGGCTGCACGATAACGATTAAGAAACTTACAGCGACTTGTTAATCAACAATTTTCTCATTGTATCACTAACGACATATTACATATATGAGCAATGAAATGATTGAAAACAATTAAACATATAGTGCAGGCTAGTAATTATAAATAAAGAAGGATGAATAATGACGTTTAGAGACTTTGATTAAGCAAATAATGATCGTGATATCCACAATCCATGATAAGAGTCGTAAGACTAATCGCTAAGATTTATAGTAATCACTAATCACAAAGGAACTTGAATTAGACATATGGCTTGCATTATGCTTAATGCTTTATAAGACGCAATAGATTTTTATCAAACTTACGACTTTTCCTACTGATAAGATGAGTTTTGCAGGTATCCTATCAATCAATTTCTGTATTATTGATCACTTAACAACTACAAATGGCGGTACAATTGGGGTGGTCTTTATCTAATAGGAGCTTAAGATTATCGATCAGCATGGCCCTAATGCTATCGTTTCCTTCTTTGTTGAATTCCAGCATCTCGTATCAGTCTATTCTCCACGCATGAACTGCAAATAGTGCAAAGCAAACTACTGTTAAACCACTAGCTACCTTTGTTGGTTTTATTGTCTACTACTGAATATTATAGATGGGTTTCCCCTGGGCATGCTAGAATCATCACTTCAGAAAGAGTTTGCTTTTCAATCCATTTACTTGTAAATTTTTGATACTGCTGGGAATTATATGCCCTATATGTTCAAGGAATCGTTTGAAGATCGTTAGAATCAATTCCATAATCCAGATCCTTCTTCAAGTGTTTGATGCCTAAAAGGGTTCCGAACTAGGTCCTGATCCTGCTCACTTCACTCAACTAGCAACGTTCCGAACTTGGTAAAATTGACAATTTCTCTCCCATGCATTTCATACCTCACAATTGTAACAATTAAATGATTTAAGACAACAATGAGCATATAGGGCAAGTAAATGTGACAATGTCGACAAGACAAAAGAACAAGACTAGGTATACAGATTGTTTTTCAAATATTATCGTATGAAAATGCGACTTAATTTCTTCTACTAAATTGTTGAATGATGAGCTTTCAAGCAAACTATCAAATGATTTCCGTAATCGATCACTAAACATACAAATGGCCAAACTAGTCTTTATCATCTAATAGGAAATTCAGGTTATCAAATATTGCATGGCTCTCACATTATCGCAAATCAAAAGTCCGATCCATTCTAACTCCACGCATCACCTCTATAATGTAGAATATCATAATTAAGGTAAATCATAATGCTACATATCTCTGCTTGATTGAAGACATATCAGTACTCAAAAATCCAGATATATTGATAATAATGAAGAACATGCAATTGTTAGAAACAGATGAAACTGGTCTTCGTATATAGGAACAAATTAAGAATATAACTGTAGATATATCCGAATATCAACATACATTTCCAACTTTGGCATGATATATGTTATTCGAATCGATTCCCCATCCAAACCATTCCTGATTGTGCTCCCGGAAAGTTGTAGACTATATATATGTTCAAAACTTCAAATTAATCTAGTTACCTCATCCCACCCAAGTGACGCAACTCGATCAAAGTAAGAAGCGATTCTAAGATTAATATACTATACGTAAAGAGCATATACGTATCAACTATCAATTCCTATATTTTCCCGTGTGGAGAATATAGTTACATAACAACAAATAAAATATGGAGCATGAAGATTTTTGATGAACAATTCCTACCTTTCACCAACTATAACACTCGATCAAGTCGTGTACACTACAACAACATGGAGCAATCACCACACAAGATGTGTAGCCTTTCATTAGATATTTTACAAATCACTTCGTATATGACATTTTCCCTCATACCCCACAAATACCCCACACTAATGCCCTCATTTACCACACTTAGGGAAATGCAACACCTCCAAATGACACAAGATATGTGGCTTTTGCTCCATATTGTTACAGTGGTATTGCTCGTACCGTTGTACGTAGTATAATTGTTGAGGACCATAAACATCTATCTACTCATATGGCCCCATGCCTTGCATAACTTGGTAGTTTCTTGAACCATATATTCAAACTCTCTGGATTAAATTAGATCGAATATCACGTCGACTCGTCCAACTAAAATAACAAAGCTTTCTTGATGCTTTGTTTTAGAGCAACATAGCTTTCTCATGATCTTCCTCGTGTTTGATTGAGTGTAATGTCGGTGACAATGAACAATGAAAACAAAACTCCTCAATGTATTGGCTTTTGGAGTCGGATTATTGGATCAATTATTCGGAAACAATGCAACAAAAATCTGCCGGAAGTATTAGGCTGCCGATCCATGGAAATAACGTGATAAGGTCCCACCAGTTAGGGCATGATATTCACGTTCCGACATGATGAGATTCAACGATCTGATATGTTTCACTGTCCATGTAATTATTATCAAAGTTTCCCTCGAAGAACTGTGGCCAATCCCACACCTCTGGAAATTAACAGCTGGGGGACCGTTTTGATTTTTCCGACTTGTCTATCTACTCGTTCAAATTCTTTTAGCTTTGTATGAGAACCAACCCATGGGTCACGAGTCAAGTAGTCAACAATTACCACTGGAGCAAAGGAGTGACAACCTTGACTGTTATGTCGCATCTCTATGCTTCATAATTATTGCTAGCCAAGCTCTTTCTGGGAAATCAACGATTTTTTTTGTTCAATTCATGAATATTGACTAGAACTTAGAGACTTGTAAACGGATATATGTTGGTTGTGAGTGTTGTATTTTTCTAGCTAGGATACGTGAGTTTGGAGGGCAACTCGAGGCTCATTAAATATTTTGGTTGAAATTAAGCCTCTCTATTCTTTTTTTTCGAATAAATAACTAGCGCCGTCAACTTAAAACTTCATCAATAAAACAATCGAATACAAATACAATGAAAAAGACACATGAAATCTAAATTCTTGATTATAATAATACCACCTCTGAAAAATCTCAAAATGATCATATATATCATGAATGTCTATAAAGTATATATTATTAGGGTCTCGTTCACCTGGTCAGTAGCTGACCGGTGGGATCTGCTCAACTACCGGAGGATCAACCTAATTTTAAATCCAATGGTTAACAGATTAAAAGGCTAAATGGAACTAAAACATTATTTATTCATTTTTGATAATTATTTAATAGCAATATCATCTCTCTTTTTTCTCTTAATCTCCCACGTATTCTCCTCTTCTCCTCTCATCTTCTCACATATTTCATTAGATTTGTTGGAAACCCATAAAGGATTCCAGTATGCAAGGCATGAGTTGTGGATTTTAGGTGTGGATTTTCCAGTATGCAAGGCCTGAGTAGTGGTCTTCATCGGAGAATCTGATTTGTTTTTGGTGTGGATTTGGCCTATATGACATTGATGATGTTTCGGATTTGGCTACTGCAAGCGACTTTAAAACTGATGATGAGCTTGATGTACTATAATCGGATGGGGATGGAGATAATGACAGCGAAAGGAGGAAGTGGCTCAACTTAACTGGGTTTTGTTGAGATTGATTAAAACCCAGTCACAGTAAGTCCCATTGCTTCTATGTATTCAAAGGATTCAGAAAGAAACCATCTCATGTGATTTATTTTGTTCTCATCACAAACCTGATGAATTTTGGGGGGAGAGGAGAAGACGATGAAAGAGAAAGAGAAAATTTGTAATTAAAAATTTAAAACTGATTAAAAATATAAAATATAATGTTTTAGTTTAGTTTAGCCTCTTAAATCTGTTAACCATTAGATTTAAAATAGGTTGATCTTACGGTAGTTGAGCAGATCCCCCTGGTCAGCTACTGACCGAACGAGACCGTATAGAGCTATGTTGTAATCTCAAATCCAGATTTATTTGTACTCTTCTTATCACTAGGCATTTTGTTGATAGAATTTTGTTAAGAGTGCCGAACTGTAATTGTAATGATGTGGTTAAGGACAGTCGATTACCGCTAATCATCAAAACTGAACTCCAGAGATTATCGAAAACACACGTTTTTATTGCATACGGAGAACACCATAACATAGACGCGTCAGGATATGACCAAAAGGCCCTCGACCCCATGGTTCCACCCGACACCAGCGCACACACAAAAACAACAATCCCAACCAAACTAGAAGACAACAAACCGAAACCAAAACAAACTCTAACGGGACGTTACATCTCCGTGACCCAAGCCGGCTCAGACCATCAGCAGAAGCCACTCAGCTCCCGACACGTAGTCCCCCACTTATTGATAATAACAATCACTTACTGAATGAAAACCACGCGCCACAGAAGAAAAAGGGTTTTTTCAGATGGCGAGGACCAGACCCGGAACCGACTTCCCGACCCGGTTGGAGCTCTCCCAGACGGAGGGGCAATGGTACGATGTAATCTCGGCCGTCGATTTCGAAATCTTGGATTTGGTTGTGGAGTTCCCGAGGCGGGTGACGGTGAGGGAAGTGTTGAAGTACTCCCTAACCTGGGTGACTATCCATCCGTGACGGTCCAGGCGTGCACCCAGGAGATCTCCTTCGCTGGGTCGGAGCCTTCCACTAGGACGACGGGGCCCACGGAGCAAACAGACTGAGGGCGGAAGACAAACGACTCGTCGTTTTTTTCGCCGGTGAGCATGCGCATCAAGAACTGGTGTGTCGGCGGACCATGGAACCACCACTCGAGGTCGGCGGCGACGATGGTGTGGACGGTGGCCACGTCACGGGAGCTCAGGGCGTCATAGAGGGTCTGGACCAGCCGGTGATTGCTGGAGTCGGAATCGGAGTCGGGTTCTTGAGATAACGCCAGTTCTAGCCTAAGCCCACGAGGCGGGTACAGAAATCGAGGTGGGTTCGGAGATGAAGAATGTGAATGTGGAGTGAACAAGGAGAAGAGAGAGCTTGGGGTTTCTGGTGCTGCAGGATGAGGCTGGATTTTATAGCCAGGTGGACGGGTGATGAGGACGGTGGGCTTGGAATACTCTACGGCCGTGTTTACGTTTTTGTCGATCTTGCCGACCAATGGGAAGGGTGGTGTGACGTGGCGTGTTGTGAGTGGTGGTGTTGTGGTGGGGGTGGCGTGTGGGATTTTGGGCGCGTGCGAGGAAGGTGGAACTGTGGGAGGACACGGAGAGTGAGGGAGTCAAGCCAACTTTATTTGACATAGTCGACCCCACATTTTACACCTAATTAACTGTGATTAGTGGGTTAATGATTTTAGGCTTTATTTGGATTCAGTCTAATTCCTTTACGCTAATGGCTTCGTGGTCAGTAGCCACTCCTTTTTAGCCGGTGGCGGTCAGTAGCCTTTAACCGCCTCAAAATCGATTTTCGATTTTAAAACTTCTTTACAGCTACGTTGATCTGGTTACTAACTGACCACGAGACTGGGTCAGATTATGTTGTTAATTGATCAAAAGATTTATGTTCGATTCAATCACAATATGTGTGTATTGGTCAAATTAGAATTGGGTTTGATTTCTGTTCATTTTCAATTTTCTCCATTTTCTCTACAACAGTTTTGTTTGTAAGCAGTAAGGACCATATCATATCGTGACTGATATTAACCTTGATGGAATTTGTAATTTCTAAGATGGAGAACTTGAAGATCTTTTTAGAGGACACTATTAGAGATCTTTTTAGAAGGGGCTATACTCTTTTTTCTCAAAGAGTAGGTGGAAATTTAATAAACTATGGTCCTCGATCACAATCCTTGTAATTACCTCAACCTGGCAGTTTAACCTGCTACCCGCTACCCGCCCGCTAACCGCATGCTAATAACCCGTCCATTTTCGCTCCATTACAGTTTTACACTAACGGGTTGACAACCCGCTAACTAACGGGCGGAAACGGGTTACCCAATGGAACCCGCCTAACCCGCTAAGGAAAAGAAAAAAAAAAAAGCAAAACTGATGTAAACGATTTACAGTAAACATAAAGAAACAAAGCAGTTAGCAGACTCTTTCTCTCTCTCTCTCTCTCTCTCTCTCTCCAGATCGAAACAGTCTCCCTCAAACCAGTCTCTCTCTCTTCAGAAACAAACCGCGTCAGTCTCTCCCCCTCTTCATATCAAAATTCAGGTTGGTTTTTGTTTCCTTACTCTTCTAGATTTATTGTTTTTGGTCAAAATCTGAACTGGGTCTGGGATTGTTGTATGAAATTGGTCTTTGATGTGATTTCAATTGTTTGGTAGTTTTGATGTGATTTCAGTAGGCTTTATGGGTTCTATACATTTGATGTGTGTTTTTGAACCTCATTGTTGCTTTATTGAAAGACAAAATTTCGTTGAATGTAAAAAGTACGTAACGGTGGCTAAAGCCATTAGCATGGCTAGCAGAAAGAAGAACGTTTACAGAGGTATATATAGAGAATAAAAACTGTGTGTGATACTCTGGTACTTGGTGGGATGGTCTAATACGAAGGACTGGAACTTTGGGTATAGAGAATAAAAAAATATGAGTATTTGATTTGATTTGATTAGAAAAAGAAAGATTAAAAAAAAAAAAAAAAAAAGGCCTTAACAGGTCTTAACGGGTTCCAACGGGTAACCCGCGAACTCAACGAGTTCAACCCACTATAACCCGTTAGCTTAACAGATTGTAGCGAGTTGAACCCGTTGAACCCGCTAACCCATCATAGCCTGCCCGCTAACCGCCTAACCCGTCTATTTGCCAGGTTGACAATTACCTTTCCTTTACTTAAACCAGACATTGAGTAATTAAAGAGATGATATCTGATATCAAATTACTAAAAACAGGTGGTTGAAAACTGAAACCGATCGATCAGTTTCGACTTTTCGAAAGTAGCTAGGACTGTAGGAGGAAGAGCCCCTACTGGAAACGAAGCAAGGAATAAACCTTGTTTACGTAAAAGCGAGGCTTTGAAAAGTGGAACTTGATGGAACCCCATGCATGGCAATCCTGATCATGGTCACAAAGTAGTGGCGTCATGGACAAATTGAACTATATTGGAAGGAAGCTATTCCCTCCTTCCCTTTTTCTAGTAGGTAGTTGCTGATATGGACTATCTAGTCATCACAGCATTAACAAAGTGCCTTTCTTCACAGTTGAAAACCAAACCCATGATGGTTCTCCATTGATGGATTCAAAGCTAGCTGCTTTGATGTCACTGAACCAAACCAGACCCATGATGATTCTCCATTGATGGATTCAAAGCTAGCTAGCTTTGATGTCACTGAACCAAATCTGGGTGGCGTTTTTATGAACATGGAGTGTAGCAGTAGTCTTCATAGGCAACAAGTTGAGCAATCCAACGTTATGTGTTATCGATCAGCTGAGAGAAACTTCACTTAATTAACAAGATCGAATTGTAGTTAACCATAGGCTAGGTTTGTAGCAATTAAGTCACAATCTATTTTTATGTCTCTTTATATCTTGAGCCCTATATGTAATTGTTGTAACCTCGCTTTTCATATTCATCTATCAATACAAGCACAAGTACACGACATAATATAGCCTCAAAACCTCTTTGTTTTTCCTTTCATTTTCTGCACTTAATTAGTCTTCATGTATCATGTATGGATTTCTCACAGGCTCACAGCAACGTTTTGTGATCTTAAACGATAAAAAAGACTTCTGCGATTAATCTCTGACTCATGGTGAGTTTGCAGCACAGCAAAGCACTTATGTTTGCACATTGTACTATCAAAATAGGGTTGCTATCGAGGGAATAAGCGAAGACAAATTGATTTTGTTTTCTTGATAGCAAGAGGGTAGAAAAAGCTCATATATAGTACAAAAATGCTAGACTCGACTCACACAATCTGATGTGTAACTCACTCATTCTGTACCATGGGGATCCTAATCAGACAACAAGAGTAGCTCATGGTTTACCACCAAACAATGAATACTGGAATTTCATGACTGTCCCTGTACTCACTCTCTCGTCACTTTGAAAAGAACAGGTTTAGGTTTAGGCTAAAATGTGCAAAGTTAATTAGGTCATGCATATTGATTTTCATGATTTCCTTCATCCCCATAAAGGACATATATGCCATGTCTTATCCCACTGTCTCTAATATTGTCTTATCCCACTGTCTCTAATATTTTCCAAAGTGTCATGGTAAGTGATATGGACTGGCACTAGTTGTGCAATTATATATCAAAGTGGACTGAGATATTAGCCATGTCACTCTTCCTGGAATAGCATCATTTTGGAGATGCTTATGATAATATGGATCCAAAATAGGGTAAATTGCCATTGACCCTTGTAAATAGGTTAGGTTTTGGTCAGTTTAGTGATTCATTAGGGGTGAGTCGAAACTCGAAAGACCAGTTTGAATCTCTCCTTAGACTAGCAGCAATCATATTCTTCCAATTTGTTTCTCCAATTCTATACTATTCCGATCGATGTGTTCACGTATATACGTTTTATGTTGATGGTAACACAAGCATATATAAGGTATCAGATCGGCATTTAACGTCAATTGTTGTAATCCAGATGATGATGCTAATGGGATCCGGATCTTTTTCTTATGGTCCTCTGATCTCCTCATTTTGCCTCATGGGACTAATGCTGCTGATGATATAAGCTTTTACTAGTTCCTATGTCAACTTGTGCATATTGCAAACTCCAATGGACAAGTACTCGATCAGTATGACTGATTCACCATTGTATTGGTGTATACCCAAAAAGAATCTTCAAAAGAAAAAGAAAAAAGAAACGAGAAATGCATAGCATAGGAGAAAAAAAAAAAAAAAAGGTTTGAACTCGAGTGCAGGTTAAATACTAATTGAGTCCTTAAATTTAAGTTAATAGGACTACTTAATGAAACTGTGAGAGGTGAAAAGAATAAAGATCCCATGCCAAACAACAAATTACCAGAAAAGAAGAAATGAATTACATGCCAAAGAAAATAAAATGAAACTATAAATTAGAGAGTTACAGACGAAGAAATGACTTCGTATATAGGGGAAAAGAAGTCACTTTGTACATCAATGAACTATGTTGAGATGTCTGAAACATTTAGGCCTTCACAACCGGCGCCTCCACATCCACGCCGGAATTAGGATCCCTCTTCTGCAAGGGGCTGCAAGTTTTGTACACAACAGCAATTGTAGCTGAACAAACAATAATCAACACACATTTTCCGATTGCCTCCCAAGGTCGTTCGGAAATGCTGTAACACCACTGTAAACCACAAACAATGTATTGTGAGAAGCATGTCACTTGGAACAGAATGACGATGACCATCATATGTGCCCGTTCATGCGGCTTCTCTTCCCCATTTTTGCAGTAAAACCTTCGAAGCTTTGAAACATCTTCTGGTCTCCATCTGCATAGAAGAAAAAGGTGGTGGCACCACCTTGGATGGTGGTACAAACACAGTATGGTGAAGAGTAAATTGATGATTTGGATATTTACTTCGAACCATAAATCGTGCTCGGACTTGGTTACTAGTTTGTGTTTCAAGAATCCGGTTAGGAGAACAAGCATGGAGATAAATGAAGCACAAACACAGATGAACCACAGAAGATGAAGCATCTTCAATGGCTGTCTGATCCATGCTTTGAAAAGGTCCACTTTCTCTTTGAAGGAAGTCATCTTGGATTTTCCGGAGAAACAGAAAATGCTTTACGTGAAATCTTCAGAAACTACTCGAGTAAATATTATTGCCTTGATCCTTGGTTACTTGGAAACGTTGAGACAAATAAAATCTTCTTTTAAAGAGCAATTTAAACAGTAGAAAAAAGAATCAGAATTGAAACTGCAGCCACAAGTCTGGTTTCTCATGGTTGAAGAAACAACACGTTCTAACAGTAATTATTTTTCAAAAATCTGTTTGTAATGTTCAACCCTAAATGTCAGGGACACCACGATCATCTCCTCTGTTATTTGTTTACAATTGGTTGCGTCATCAGTTAGAGACACCAAAAGGATGAGATTTACAAGTCCAGGGTGGTACACAAGTAACAAACGAAACTCCTAAAAACTTGCAGTCAAAAGCCACTGAATTTATAGTTGAACAAAAAAAAAAAAACAGAAAAAAAATCATAAATAGCGAAAGAATGGTGAAAAGAACAATTTACCACACCAAGCAGGCAGAACATTAAAACAACTCGACTCTGCTTCTCATAAGCATTGTCTTTTGCAGTTGGTATGCTTCCTGAATTCATCAACAGTGTGCGAATCTAAGAAGAACTTCTAAGCTTTTCCAAGTGTATGATTAAACCTCTATATCTTATCCTTTTATGGTCCATGGAAAACAAGAACAGATGATTGCTGTGTTACTTCTTGTCATTCGCTTAAACTATATATTATTCTCATATAGTTCATTGCTAACCCAACAGAAACTATGCAAAAGTTACTAAATCTGTAAGCAGGCAAACTAATTCTTGAGTTTTAAGTCAAATGCAATAGTATTGCTCAGTGTTGGTACAGAAACATTGAAACAATGCTGGGTCAACATAGGTAACTTAATCAGAGTTCCAAGTCAGATAAGAACAACAAATTTCACCAAAAAAGGAACAACAAAAGCAAGAAAATGAACAACTATATTACTTGGAACAGAAAAGATTGCTAATGTAGGAATATCTAAGCAGACAGATTCTTCACGAACAAAGTACTGTTTAACTATCGATTCTCATGTATTAACTATTGAAGAAACATTTCAAAAGAAAAAACAAAGATGCATCTCAACACAAAAGATTCCTGGAAGTTTACAAATAAATCTACGGAATTCATGTACAGATCACAATACGATGACAATCTTATGCCCAGTTTATGGTGCTATGTGGCTTCTCTCTGTATCAATGAGGGTGCAGGTGCGGTCATAGTTTCATCCTTACCTGTTGGATGAGATTCTTCTTTCACTGAGGAAAGTGCCCTGTCTGGACTATACAGTCCCTTCGAAAATCTGCTAGGACTTGGAGAACCAACCATACCTGTCTTAGTTGGGCTTGAGTAGTTCCCTAAAGGAGAACTTGGACCAGACCTAAGTTGACCCACTCCATCTTCACGGGGCAAGGGTGGCATTGGTAGCTGGCTCCCAATATCAGTTTCTTTTCTACAAAACTTATCTTCTACAATGTCATAGGAATTCCCTGTCCTCACTTCCTGAGCAAGAGAACACCAACAGCAGAAAAGCCACAATGCACAATCAGACATTGCTGGTTTACCAAAACAGAAGTCATAAGAAGGCAAGTTGAATCTCTTTCTCATTTGGATCCTCCAAAAGCCACCATAGAGCAAACCAAAAACACAGAGAATAATGCCAGTAACTGCAAGAGCCTCCCGCACAGTCTCGTTGTCAATATTAACAGAAGCCAAGGTAAAGATCCAGAAAGGAGCCATGCAAAACAGAATAAATGTCATGATATGAACATACATGTTCCCAAACCAAGTCTTTCCATATTCCACCCGAATACACAAAAGCTACAGAACAGTGAGACATATGCAAGAGAAATGTCATCCCAAATATCCAGTATACCTCCATTCCATTTTGGAGTAGTCTCAACAATTCGATGTTCATCCCTGGATGCAAAAGAATACCTTCTCTCTAATCGTTTTAACCTTAACTTTTCAGCTGCTTCATCAGCGCTGAGCTGAACCTGTGCTTCCTCATCCATGTCGGAATCATAATCCCTTCCAAGGGGGCTGACAATGTTGTATATACCAGCAAATGCAGGTGCACCAATTGCAAAAGCTACACATATTCCAACTCCTATGGCTGGTCGATCAGATCTTTTGTAACCCAAGTTTAAGCCACAAGATGCATATTGTGCAAAGCAATTCACATGGAGCAGAACAACAACAACCATCATGTGTGCCCATTCATGTGGCTTATAAGTCCCGTTTTTACAGTAAATTTTTCTAAGTTTAGAAATGTCTTCTGGTTTCCATCTACAGAGAAGTACAAGGTAGTAAAACCGCTTTGGATGCTGGTACAAACACATAAGAGTAAAAAGTGCATTGAGAATTTGATTATTCACCTCAAACCATGCATCTCTCTGGGACTTCTTTGGCAGTGCATGGTTCAACATTCCAGTCATGACAAGAAACAAAATTGCACCCGAAACAGCAACACAGGCAATCCACAGAAAAAGGGCCATGTTCATTGGATCTCTAATCCACTCTTTGCTCATCTTCATAAGCGAAGGCCAATCAATTTTCTTCGAAAACACCCCATTGATCCTTTCCTTGAAACCATGTCCACTTGACGAAGCCACCGAGCGCGAAATCTCATCTCTATCCAGAGCTAACCGCTTAAACCTGGCAGATGCAGAACCAAATTTCATGAACTTCACCCTATCAGAAATAGCATCATGGAACCTCCTCTGAGGCTTTTCGTTGCTCAACAAATTCCTCTTAGACACTGAAACATTATCAAACGGAACTGGAGCCTTCACTCCACCACCATTAGAGCCTTCAATTTCCTCTTTCTGGTTTCCATTATCAGTCAAAACCATCCTCAAACTCAAGACAAAAATCAGACAAACCAGTATCAAAACTGTGACATCAGCCTCCTAATGTGCACCCTCTTCTCAATGTCTTCCAATCAAAAGGGTTTCATGGAATCTCAAGTAACAACAGATGAAAAGTGCCCTCTGGGAAAGAAGTGAAGCAAGGAATCTACAAGCAAAACAATAAACAATTCAAACCCAGGAAGCAAACCCCAAAAACCAAACTCACCAATCAACCAACACTCAAATTCCAATCATATAAACAATTCAGAAACCACAGAAACTGATTATAAAGAATCAAACTTTCATCAATAACAGTGGTTAAACAAACAATTGATAATCACCCAGAAAGTAAAACAACAGATTCGACTGAAAAATCATAACAACTCAACCCAGAACAATGGGAAAAAAAAACACAATTGAACCATTCAAACAGAAACTATAGGAAGAAAGCAACAAAAAAACACGAACCTTTATAAATGAAGAAATGAGAGCATAAAGAACAAAGCTTTGGAGATACCTTAACAATGGTGGAGGAGCATAGAGAGAGAGGCAGAGAGCAGAACAGCAAGCTCTGATTGAAGGCTGCAAGTTACAAAGCGGGGAGGTCAAACAAAGCGTTAAGTGGCTGGCAGAGACCGACGCTTTCTGTAAGAGGAAACCCCCTGGACGGTGTCGTTTGAAGACTGGGAGAACCAAAGCGGCGTCGTTTGAGGAACATGATGGGGTTCGACTTTTCGCGCTGGTTAAAATTAATCACCTTTAGCCGCGTGGACCCTTTTGTTCTTTCTGGGTGTTCTCAAATCTCAATTAAAGAAGGAATCGTATTCTCTTTCTTAAGCTCGGGTTACCTTTATTCAATTATTCATTTCCCATCGTCATCTTAACGAGTTCCACGAGTTCCACGATATATGATGCATCATTATGATGGAAAATTGATTCAAACACCCCTCTTAACCATCTTATTTCTTTGAAACACTTAAACCCGCATTCTGTTTATACGTAGAACCGAACTCAATACTTTTACAATGTTGGATTTATAACTTACCAACATGTCACACATTCAATTAGTCATCTTATCATTACAAGATTACCAGAATTGTAGAACCTTCAGACAACGTTATAGGATTACAGCTAGCACATTCAGAGGAAGAAATCTTGGCATTTCAGATGAACTGAGTTTGCAATCACCTTTTTCATTTTTCATTGTTTTTCCGATTCAAAGAAAAAAAGAAAAAAAAAACCCAACCAAATCCTCGTTCAGATCTTCATTGCCATGGGGAACTTATAAAATACGTTTACTTGGTGAAAAATTTACTCAAGCACCAAAGTTGGCAATAAAAGAAAGACCCCATACATTATCTGATTATCACACAAGAAATTCAATAAAGAAAACGTGCATATCCACTCAGATTAGATACCAAATCTACTACAGTAATACACATCGTCAAAGTAGTGTGCAACTGAATTACAAATCCAGTGCAACGAAATTCAATCTTCGGAAACCAATAAGAGGATCACACAACATCTTGTACTACTAATAGTTTAGGTCAGGTCTTCGTCCTCCAACTCCTTGGCTTTCAGCTTTTCCTTCACTCTCAAGAGTAATGTGGTCTTCCAAGAATCCTACAGAGTTTCATGCACCAAAATTACATAAATGCAAAAACGGGAAGGCATTATGATTGTAACAAAATTGAAGAGATATGTACCAATGCGGTCATGCTATCAAATTCCTTCACGACATCAGTGAACTTTCCAACATCTTCTTCATCAAGTGAAGCAGCAATATCCTGTCAGAAAGCACAAAGCGAAGTTACAACATGTTGACAACTTACTAAATCAAGCCTTCTAGTTTATAAAGACTACACATACACAAGAGTACAAGACAAGTTAAATGAGAGGACAAAAGTGCAAGTTATCCTTCTCTAACTTTGATAAAAGATCAAAATTCTACTAGCAAATAATCCAAAACTGAGCTGCTTCCTATATTATAGTTGCTCACCTTTAAGAATCTATACTCCCTTGTTCCTGAGAAAGTTGGATCCAACTCCTGTAGAATACAACTATGTTACTTTTCTGAAAGATATAACGGTACAACATGAAAATTCCAAGTCCAAAGTTAAAACCTCATATTTCTCTAATGCATTGCTGATTGCAACAGGATCTCCTTTGCAGAGTTGGCATATGCCAGCATTAAGAAGATGACCTTTGACCCCATACTTAAGCAAGTTGTTGTTGAGCGAGTGCCGTGCAATTTCCTCAAATATTTGAATAGACTTGGGATATCTGCAGAAACATAACATTTAATCAGTTATTCAGCAATATGTGCATTGAAAAGAAGCCATCAAACGCTTCCTAACTAACCATATTGATAAATTATATATACTAGAGCCATTGTTCCCAATAATAGGTTTAATAAAATAAAGCACATAAAACTGGCTAAGTCAAGAATCCACAAGAAGTGGCAATGTTTCTGCAATCAGAATGATTAGACACATCAACTGAAGTTCATTCAATGTAGGAAGGTCCAGTCTGGTTGCATACATTGCTTGAAGCTGATTACCAAGTCATTTATCTTATTGTTTAGTTTGATGTAACCATCAGGTAGGCATATTCTTAGCATAAGATCAAATTCACCAGCCAGACAAAACATAGGATTCCCCAACAAAACAACTAGATGCAAAATGTGTAGTATTCCATGTTACGAACAAAATAAAAACTTTTGACTGCCAATATATTAGTATAGTGTAGACAACTTACTGTTCGATCTGAGCAGCAAATTGAGCAACTTTCAGCTTGCACGTGTTGGCAGAAGTTGTTACTTCTTCGTTTTGGAAAAAGTCAGCTGCTTTTTCATAGAAGTCAATAGCCTTCTCAATATTTTGTTCAGATTCATATAACTCGGCAATTTCCTGCATTGGAAAAAAAACATATCCCCATGATACAGAATGACTATAATGGTTTCTATCACATTACATGCTATAGAAGTAGACTGCAGAAACATCAAGATTGAGAAGAAAGCCATGAACACTAGAGTCATTATCAGATGAATATGAGGTTTAGCCATTTAAAATTCGAATCTTCCATTTTACTTCTACACACTTTAAAGATCTAATCTAACATTTCAGCTTCTTATAATATCAGTTTCTGTGTTGCATGTGTTTATTTCTAAGACCAATTCCTCTTATCTTATCACTAATCACTAACAGGTGTCCCAGATCTTTGTAACAATACTAACCCTAGGAGAGTAGGCTCGTGACTGAACCTAACCAGGTGAAGGATAGTCTTGACATATTGACTTTTGTAAATCACACTAAGTGTGAACCTAAATCCCTGGCCTAGGAGGTCCTCCATCCCGCAACAGGATAGTAGCAAAAATAAAAAATAAATACCTTATAGTATCTCGCAGCCATATTAAGCCTTCCAATATCACAAAGCAAATTTATACCCTGCTCTAAGCAAGAAATGGCCTCTGCAGAAAACAAGAATCAAAATGCATGATCACAGACCACCCAATGTATAAATAAGAAAGAAAATAACGATAGACTATTAAGAATTTAAATGCAAGTACAATTGGTTCGAGTCTAAAACATTACAAAGTGGCATTATTACCAATGTTACAACAAGATAAACCAAAGGCAAGTCCTGACAGTAACCAAATCTTTTGTGCGACTAGTGTAATATACTGTTAAAGGAGGCCATGTACCAACTAACTACATAGAATCATGTCAGTTATTCAACCAAGAATACAGACTACAGCTTAATTCATGTGACTCTCTGTTCAGTATACTGAAATACAAACAATGTCTTCCCCAGTGAATAATTGATTATTTCCCTGTATGAGCCGTGAGCCAATGCCACAAATGTAAGATGTAACAGAATACATGACATACCATTTACAGATAGAGGTATTTTCTTGTAGCAATGTGCGGCATCAACATAAGATGTGGCAGCTTCATGTTTGCTTTCATTCTACATGGAAAAACATTATCGTCATCTTTTGTTCATGACATTAGGATTAAAGACTTTTCCAGAGTCTGAAGTACCAAAAGCACCAACCTTCAAGTGACAGTTTGCCAACTTCACAAAAACTGCTCCAGCTTTGTCCCCTGATACACCAGCTCGTAAAGATCAGAAAAGCAACAAAAACGACATTGTAACAATCCAATAACAAGTAATAAAAGACATTAACTTTGCGTGCCATAGAGTTAAAAAAAAGGATTACTTCCAAATTAATGAGAATACTAAATACAAACCAATACATGGAAAGAAAGAAAAAAACATCAGTTGAAAACCCTAATTATAAACCAGAACTGGCTCATATGACCACCATATGAAGCACTACATTAATTTTTATCAAATTACTTGAAAACTCCATCGATTTACAACTTACTTCAAAATTTCATTGCAAATTTCTCCCATAACAACTTCGAAACACCGTACTCATCACAGTAAGCCTATTCAATTACTCATCCAAGTTCTAAAGCCAGTCAATCAAAGCTCAACCATTTCAATCAATTCAAAATCAACCTCAGACCTTCTCCACACCTAAAAGCCCAATCAAATTGAAAATTCAAACAGATTATCATAATCAGATCCTCAATGCAACTCTATCCATCCAGTACTTGCCAAACAAACAAAAAAACAATCCATTTTTACTAAACAAACAAATATACACACGATCAAATCCGATACAGATTCGATGCAAATCACACAGAATCTCAAACGCATCGTAACTCCTCGATCCCTAATCCTTCCCCGGAAAGCGAAACCGATCCGAAAGGCCGGAAAAGCAAAACGATCGGAGCGAAATCGGAGAATCAGGGAGAGGAAAACTCACATTCTTTGCCGAGCTTGTAGGAATTTGCAGCTTTATCGAAGAGTTCAGCGGCGTCTTCGTATTTGGAGCCGAAGAGGCCCCAACCGGCGAGCTTCTTCTCCGCTTTGCGTTCGAAATCTTCAGCCCTCGCAGTGTGCTCGTTCGGTTTTTGATTTGAAGACATCTTGATTCTCTGGGTGAAGAAGAAGAAGAAGAAGAAGAAGGAAGAAGGGTTTGGGTTGAATGGAAGGGAGGTCTCAGAAGAAGAGTTCCTGTAGGTGACGCGGCTAAGTCAAGGGAAGCGGGCTTGGTTTGGGCTAAGTCAAGTCAAGGCCCATTAGGAATTGTCAACTAGTACCAAATGTATTCTTTTTTTTTTTTGTTATTGTTGTGTTTTTAAACACATTTGTGTCACCAGCGTGTAAATACATGACACAATATAGGTGGTTAAGATTTATGATTTTTAACATATATATGGTTTAGATTGCACAATCTAATCTATTTACACGTCGTGTCGTGTGTAGAAGATTTTTCAAAGAGTAAGAGTCACTCCATCTAGATTACCAACATAAGGCATAATAGGCATGAACAAGAGGACTATCACGCAAAATGATTTCATAAGCATGATTGATGTTTTGCTTGGCAAGAAAGTTTGCAACTATGTTTCATTCTTTGTATAAGTGTTTCAAAGGAGAAGTTTCAGAAATTTATGATTATCATATAACGATTAGTAAAAGTTCTGGAAACAAATTAACGGTACTTGTCCGTTGATGTGTGTTATATTTGTGCTTTGAGAGGTTTCGGTGGGGTCTCCTCTCTAGTTGTTTTATTTTTATTTTTTATTAATTCAATAGGATGAGGGAGGTCTCTTCTATCTTTCACACATCTTTCAGCCAAAGAAAAAAGGTATGCACGAGCATTTATCTAACATTACTCGATCAATAATACATATCTCACCCTATTTTCGAATGTTGGAACCGCTACTGAATTCCAACTACGTATCTCCATTAAAATAATGAGCGCAGCAATATATATATACATGCTTGCATTATCATTAATCAAGTTGCAGCTTGCTGCTAGGTAACCCAAAACTGAAGGAAGATGAAGAACCAGCAAAACAACGACGAATCTGAGGTGATCGCTCATCCTCTTCTCCATGACTTCAAAGCCCTGGAAGGTCAAACTTCTTCATCATCATGCTCCATACAAAAGGCTTCATTTTCCGGCGCCGTCTTCAACATCTCAACCACCATGATCGGAGCCGGGATCATGTCGATCCCAGCCACGATAAAAGTGCTGGGAATAATTCCTGGGTTCATAGCCATTGTAGTAGTGGCTGTCTTGACGGAGGTCACGGTGGAGTTCCTTTTAAGATACACAAACTCCGGCAAGTCAGAAACCTACGCCGGCATGGTGGGGGAGTCGTTTGGACCGTTGGGATCGATTGCTGTGCAAGTTTGTATCATCATAACCAACCTGGGTTGCCTCATCATTTTCTTCATCATCATCGGTAAGCTGACTAAGCTCTTCAATGTGCATGTCTTTATTTTAGAGTTGTTGCATTATCCACTATGCCTAACAAAACAAGGAAGCCCCATTCCTTGGTTGGTGTCTGACAGGGACGTGCAACTTTTCTCCACCGGACCAAAATTCAATTAGGGTGTTCTGTTGTGCTCGATATTTCAGTGTTAGGAACAGTATGATTTTTTTTTTTTTTTGAAATGAAACCGTTTGATATATATTTTTTTTTGAAAGAAACAGTTTGATATATATTTTGATTACCTCGTTGAGGAATAATGTTAAGTGAATCGCATTTAGTGACTAACTTATCAGATTAGTGAAGTTCATTTTTCTTCTAAATGTAACAATTAATCTCTATGATATGTTTTGGGAGACACTAATGGAAGAATTTTTTCAAACTTTTGTTTAGGGGATGTGCTATGTGGGAGTACTCAATCGGGAGGAGCTTTGCACTTGGGCATTTTGCAAGAATTGTTTGGCATCCATTGGTGGAATTCTCGAGCTTATGCGCTTCTTCTCATTGCAATCTTTGTGATGCTTCCATTAGTCTCGTTACGCCGAGTAGGTAAGTAAAGTAAACTTTGATCAAATGACCAAAAATTCGGCAGGTCTAGTTTTCCCTCATTGCTCTTTGCTTTAATTGCAGATTCACTAAGGCACAGTTCAGCAGTGTCCGTTTTGTTAGCAGTGGTTTTTGTTGCCATAAGCTCTGCAATGGCCACTTACGCTTTGTGTGAAGGAAAGGCTCACAAATTGAGACTATTTCCGGACTTTGCAGTGATCTCAATATATGATGTGTTCACCAGTATCCCAGTTATTGTGACAAGTTTTGGAGTCCATGTCAATGGTGAGACAACACTATGGTCTTTCATATAGATAATGTTATATGTAACACTTGATTCTGATACATTTCAAGTATGTGACTGAATGGATGCAGTTCATCCAATTAGAGCAGAGCTCGGTGAGCCTTCTGATATGAAGTTAGCTGCTCGAATTTCTCTGCTGATCTGCGTCGTCATTTACAGCTCTATCGGCTTCTTTGGCTACCTATTGTTCGGGGACTCAATAATGGCTGACATGCTAGTAAACTTCGATCAAAACTCTGGCTCCACATTCGGGCAGTTGCTCAATATCATTGTTAGATCAAAACTCTGGCTCCACCTCTTGCTCGTGTTCCCTGTCATGAACTTCTCTTTGAGGGCCAATATAGATGAGCTGCTCTTCCCACACAAACCGGTTTTGGCCGAAAGCAACTCAAGATTTCTAATCCTCACTTGTATTTTGCTCTCATTTTCTTACTTTGTGGCAATAGCTATCCCGAACATATGGTACTTCTTTCAGTTTATGGGATCAACCACTGTGGTTTGCCTCTCATTTATATTCCCTGGTGCTCTGATTCTCAGGTAATTAACCACATTCTGACCCTTTTCGCTTGTCTAGCTTAGCTTCCAAGCAAGTGCAGCACTTTTCGCGATCACTAAATCGAACTTTATTTCGCATCCAAATTTATCTACAGGGATGGACAGGGGATATCAACAACAAAGGACAAGATAATAGCAACATTGGTGATAGTTTTGGCTGTGGTGACAAGCTCAGTTGCAATCTCCAGCAATTTGTAGTTTTTGTACACTTCAACTCAAAGAGCTTAAAGCTACATTTACATACTCTGCAGATTGGGCACAGGTTTTTGAATGCCACAATTCTGCTATGAAGAACCAAATTGGGTTCATTATATCTGTCTTCCTACGAAATTTGATGTATCAATGTTGAACAAATTTTGAAATGGAAGTTTGATATTTGTCTAGAATCATCATATACCTCCAACTCGCTTCATTACCAAGTTCATCAGATTTGTTGTGTGGAACTATTAGAACAAGATCATTATCTTTATCTTTCCACGTTGGTGATGGCTATATCTGTGCCTCTAGAAGCGACCCCTCAACCACTCATCTCCAAAAGAGAACATTATTCCAGAAGGGCATGTTCTATTGTCTACTGAAGTATCCAGAAATATAAACAGTAAGAAGAACTTGATGTTCACTAAGCTTCATACACGTTTAGAAGATGTCTCAGAAGGGCATGCCTTATCATGAACAATTATGCTCAAATGCGACCACATATGGATGCCGGAATACCAAACTCATGAACAATCATTTTCAACAGCTAAAAAGTAATTCAAACGAGTGTGGATTCCAGTTTACTTGTTCAAGAATCATATTATGAAAATGGTTGTATGAACCCAAAAAAAAAAAAAACAATAAAAAGAATTTGACGTGTAAGTAACAAAAGTTCATCACATACTATAAACCCTAAACCGGTGAGTTAAAACATGTTCTCTCTCTGTCCTCTCGTGCGAGAGGTTTCTCGGCGACGGCTAGGTCAGACTAGCAGTGGCTTTGCATCTACGATTGAGAGAGACATCTCTTCCTCTCTCTCTCTCATCAAACTTGTGGGAGTGATAGCGGGCATGCTCGATGGCCCTCTCTATATACATGTTTCGGCGGTTTTCCTGCTGCTTCTGTTGGGGAGGTTGTTAGCGACGTCGATACATGCTTGGTGAACTGGATCTGATTTCGTGTTGAACGAGAGACGAAGTTGAAGGCTTTGGTTTCTGGTGGAGATAGAGAGATTGATGGTGGCTGGAATGACGGTTGTTTCTTCCAATTGTTATCAAGGGCAATGGAATTGAGGGCGAGGCAGCGGTGGGTGAGCCTTGCGTGGTGGTTTAGGATGGGGTTTATGTGACGGTGCTGCGGGATGGTGACACAGGCATTTGGATCGATGGTGAATGGAAACCTAGAGATTCTTTTCTTCTTCCTCAGGTCATCACTATGGTTGATGACGAAGTGCTGGGAGGGCTGCATCACCTCCTTGGTTGGGTTGTTGATGGTGGGTCTCACAATGTTGGGTTCAAGGTGGGGTGCCGGCGGCGCTGCACGTTGGTTGATGGCGGCTAGGGTTTCCATCAAGGTGACGGTTAGGGTTTCCATCAAGGTGACTTTAGCTGGGCTTTGTTGGGCTTGGGTAGTTATTTTGTTTTTTAATTTTATTTCTGTTTTGGGTTCATATTTTTTTTTACGAAAGGATATTGGATATTTTATTATCTTGCCTTGAGCGAGAGAGATCGCAAAGAAAATAGAGACTCGGTGGTCCCTTAATTGAGACTTATATTTTATTCACCGGGCTCTATAATTTCTTTGTTTTGGGCTTCATACAGGAAGGTGGGTGTACTAGGAGATTACTAGTATAGTTTGCTCTTTTTCGGGTGGATTTGTAATAGTTTCTACATAACGGTTCCTTCTGTCGCCCTTACTGAGGAGGATCGTTTTTGTACTGCTTGCTGAGCTAATAAAGGATGACCTCTTTGATAAAAAAAAAAAAAAAAAAACCCTAAACCGGTGACTCCGCATATCAACACTGTAATCATTTGTATGTGTTTTGATGCGTTACGTAAAGCGTATATGAATTTCAAAGTCACGAAAACACTAATGGACCAAATTCAATTTATGTCCCATCTTAGCTTTGACATTCACATCTCAAAACACTAAAAGTTAGTCTTAACACTTTAAATTTATCCCTAATATGACCAAAACTATTACTATTACTATTTTTTTTTTGGCCAACAATAAAAGAATATGCCAGAACACGACTCATCGTCTACACCATTGATCTTCAAGAACTCCCACATCACCCACTTTTCCATCCAGATACAATTTCGTCCAAGTACACAATAGCCCCACTCCAAATTCCAATCTTACCCTTCCATTAACCCCATCGCCATTATCATAACCCCCACATACTTTAATGACCTTTTGGTAAATTAACCTACCCTCTCCAATCATAGCCCACATCCCATACCAACATTATTCACGTTTAAATCTCATGATGTACAAAGTGACAAACACAATTTGACTTCCATCTCCCTCGCAATGTCGCCGGTGGCCGGAGCTCACGTGCCACTGCTGCCGGAGAGCAAGAAAGTAAAGCATGGAGGCTCGGTTTCCGGGGCGGTGTTCAATGTTTCGACTAGCATCATTGGTGCTGGGATTATGTCCATACCTGCCACCCTCAAGGTGTTGGGAGTCATACCAGCTTTTGTGCTCATTGTGATCATTGCTTTCTTGGCTGACGTTTCAGTGGAGTTTCTGATGAGGTTCACGCATTCCGGTGAGTCGAGGACTTATGCCGGTGTCATGAGAGAGTCGTTTGGGGAAGTGGGATCGGTTGCAGCACAAGTATGTGTCATGATCACTAATCTAGGGTGCTTGATCATGTACCAGATTATAATAGGTAAGCTAGTTTCAAATTCTCTACTTCGTTTATGTTAGTTAGACTACTTAGGTGAACTCTCTAATAATAGAATGGTTTTTTTTTAGGGGATGTTCTTTCTGGAAATGAAACAGGGCATTTGGGTGTTCTGCAAGAATGGTTTGGAGTTCAGTGGTGGAATTCACGTAACATCGCCCTCTTGTTCACTCTGGTTTTGATAATGCTACCGTTGGTGTTGTTAAGGCGTGTAGGTTAGTATTCTAACACTTGGATTTGCCTCTATCTTGTTGAACTCTATACAAGGTCTAGTTTGGTTTGCAGATTAAAAGTTTGAAATAGGGAACAAAATAATCCAAAAGATATTGGAGTCGATCTTAACATAGAGTTCAACATTATTTGGCTTATTGCACTTGGGTGATGAACATTTATGTTGGATTGTTAAAGCTTGGTTTTGTGATGAACTGCAGAATCCCTTAGGTTCAGTTCGGCTATATCAGTTCTTCTTGCTGTGGTTTTTGTTGGGATAAGTTCTGCAATGGCGATCCTTGCTATCTTCGAAGGGAAAACCAAGACCCCAAGATTGGTTCCAAGTTTAGACCAGCAAACCACTTTCTTTGATCTGTTCACTGCTGTTCCAGTCATTGTGACGGCCTTCACTTTTCATTTCAATGGTAAGAAGGGCATTGTTTCACCATTAATACATAGCTTAGTCGAGTTGCAGGTTTGCATCTCAAATTTTTCACCATTCTTATTCTGATCTCTGATTTGCTTTGCATACAGTTCACCCTATTGGTTTTGAGCTCGGGAAGCCTTCGGATATGATCTTGGCTGTGCAAATCTCACTAGTGCTTTGTGCAGCCATCTACTTCACCATAGGACTATTTGGTTACCTATTGTTTGGGGACTCAATCATGACCGACATACTTGTAAACTTTGATAGAAGCTCTGATTCAGCAATGGGGGCACTACTCAATGATGTGGTCAGATTGAGCTATGCACTCCACTTGATGTTGGTGTTTCCACTCTTGAACTTCTCTTTAAGAGCAAACTTGGATGAGTTTCTTTTCCCTAAGAGACAACTACTGACAACAGATACCAGAAGATTTATGTTCCTCACTATTGGTTTGCTAGTCTTTTCTTACCTAGCAGCAATAGCCTTCCCAAACATTTGGTATCTCTTTCAGTTTCTGGGTTCAACATCTGCTGTTTGTCTTGCATTCATTTTCCCTGGTGCTATTGTTCTAAGGTACAGTAATCTAAGCTCTTCCTCTTGCTCTTTGTTTTTCGAGAAGATGGAATAAAATAACACAAATGATTTTTACTGTATGCATTACAGGGATGTACATGGGATATCTACAAAGAAGGATAAGATTATGGCGACCATAATGGTAATCCTGGCAGTAGTTACAAGCGCAATTGCCATTTCCATCAATGTGTATAACACGTTCGGAAACAAGTCGTAATTGATTTTCCTTCTCTGGTTTTGCCATTTTTGTTGTAATTGAGGTGCCTGTATTGGTGTGTATTAATCATCATATTGTTGTATATCTTACAAATAATATAACATGAATGCAAAGAAAATGATGGAAGTTTCCTGGTAAATGGACTCCAATCTAGATGCAGGATCTCTATGTAAGGGAAGATGTATTACAGATAATCCTCCACTGATCATCATTCATAAGAATTAAGAAAACTGAGGCCCAATTGTATGATCTCAGACACTATTTATTACATTTTAAGAAATAAAACAGTTAAGACTACAAGGCATATTCATCTATCCTTACAAAAGGGCATGCGCATACAGAAATGCCATTTCATCAGATTTGAATTGCAGCACCTGGATCCTGGGAAGTTGATACATCTTCAGGAGGAATATCATATCTCATATCTTGGAATCTCTGGAGTAACCCCAACTTGTATCTCTTGATCTCAGCATGGTCCAAGGATTCTGGGGCAGCTCGGATGATTGAGATTGCCCCAGCTTGGTGTAAAGCTCCAAGAGCTTGATCTGCAGTAAATAGAAAATAGATTAGACAACCAAAAGGAATAAGAGAAAACTGACTGGTAAAATAACAATTGCAGCATCAATTTAGGTGACATTGAACTTCTGCATAAATCATCGGGTTAATTGTGTAGTTAACATATTTTCTAAGATCTAAGTAAAATACTGAGCTAATATGTTTGGCTTCACATTTGGCTCACATGCACTTTCAAGAACTGCGTGTACAAACGCAGTCAAAACTGCCACCAATGAGTTATGCTAATAGTGATAGAACTATTCTCAGCAACTATATTGGTTCTGTATGGGGCATACAATGAGGTAAGCCTTGTACATGAAAAGATTTTGAAGCCACAATTTGCTGGAAATCTATTAGTCCATTCAGTATAAACAGAAACTCAACACATTTCAATGTTCAACCAGCAATAGTGGGGGGCAGTATTAGTGTCCATTCCCCACAGGTGTGAGCATCGGCATTCCACCCGTCATAGCAATTAGCCATTGTTTCGATGATATGGCAGAATGATTGATAGTGAGAAAACTTATCATCGAAAAACCTCAGTTGGAGTTGACTCCTATTCTGGAAATGGAAAAACTACAGGCATAGGGCACAGGCAGTATCAAGACTATCAGCACATTGAGCACAATAATCTCGTTAATCTGACCTGATTGTGAAATAGCAGAAAGAGCTTTCAAAGCTTCCTTCCTTGTTTTGTCATCTTTAGCATTCCCCAACATATTTATAAGCTCCTGAGCACCACCCATATCCACTATTTTCATCCTCCTTTCATCTACAATCCAACAGACAAAAAAAATTATTTACACTTGATCAATACTGAGCACGTGATCCTCAAAACTTCATCCCAAACCCAACAAGCTTGATATGCTATCAACTCAACGAATCCTAGTACAAACATCAAACATAGTGCAACCCAAACAAAGACAGTTTTGAAGATCCGAGAAATAATCACCTATTGCGTTTGAAGTTTCTATTCATTAACAGATCATACCAACTGAATTCAACCGAAAATTATAAAAAGAACGGAATAACGCAACTACACCTACCATCAACCGCAAACTGAGCTAATCTAGAAGCTCCCATCCTCTTAAACAAAGGATCCTTCACTTGCAAAAGCGACAACGACTGTTGCAACAGATTCTCCCCTGCAAAATGCATTACATCACAAGAACAATGTCAACCGAAAACCGCATACCGCTAGAATCAAACAAAGAAACATCAAAGTTAGTGAAAGACTAAATTGTAACACTTAGAGTGAGAATGTGACAGACCCATGTATGGCATGATGTTGTAAGCCACAGCAGTGGCAGTCCCAGCAAACAACAACTTCAGCAACCACCCGATTTTTCTGTCGGCTTCTTGTTCAAGTGAAAGCTCATCTGCAAATTCAAATCTAATTACTCGTGTAAGATATGAACTTGGTTTTTATACAATAAAAGCGGACTGAATGACTGACCTCTTGCGTTGAAAGATGAGAAATTGCGAGGCTGCCCATGTCGTATAGGGTTTCTTGTACAGTAATGCTTTGCACACTGATCAGATAATATTGGGGAAAATTAGATTGAGAAAATGTAGCAGTAGGTTCAGTTTGGGAGAGGAAACTTACTGTGCTTAACGCGCGCATACTGCAAATTCACTAATCGAATTAGACGACCCTTTTGATAATTTGGGCAGAAGAAGAGGAATTGATGATGGGTTTGTTAGGAATTTGTATTTGGGCAGAGGAAACCAAGATAAGAGAGCAAGTTTTAAGGTCTGAGAACAGAAGATGAATGGTGAAATGAAAAGCTAAAGAGGAAGAACAGAGGGAGAGAGAAGAACCAGTAAAATACTTAATCAAGTAAATGAAAGAACCAGTAAAGCAAGTTTTACCTGTGTTGCATTTTACCTCTTTTTTTTTTTCTTTTTTTTTGCTAGTATGGACTGGTTTTAACTTTTTAGTTTTTATAGACTGAGCCCAGTGACATTTTATTTCTTTTTTCAATTTCATAATTTATGAAGAACAGAATTTTCCATTACTAGTTTACTACAGAGTGAAAACCCATGAATTGAAGTTGATTGTGGTAAAACTTTATAGTCATTTTCTTCTTCCATCTTCATCCCTATCGAGTCATAGAGAAGTAGAGAACAATGGAAGGAATTTGATTTTCTGTTCAATAAGAAGTGTGCTTGAATCACTGTTATAAATTTATAATAAATATTCGAATTGAGTACAACTGAGTGATATTTGAACTGAAAGTTTTCAACCAAATAGAAACATGACACAAGTAAGCTGGCAGTAGTGAAAATTGAAATGCTATAAACTACGAAAATTGTGACAAAATCTTCGGACATCAGAAGGTGATCTTCCATATGGACTCTAATGAATCTCACTCCATCTCCACCTTTCATTCCTTCGTGAAATCAAATTAAGAAAACTCTATCTCCTGCGCAAGCACGTCAAACAAGTGGACAAATTATTCAATATGTGTAGGAAGAATAGTTATGATTACGCTTCCAGCAAACACCCAGTGAACTCAGGGAAACTAGACAAACCTTTTGTTGGCCTTTACTGGGATTAATCCTCTTTTTTCAAGACTCTTGTAACGATCCTTGACAAGGGTGCAGCAACCCTTTTCACAAAAAAAAAAAAAAAAAAAAAAACAAACAAACAATCAGACTTCCCTCTAGTTTTATAAATCTCCATCATACTCAAAAATGAAAACTTTTATCAAGGAATAATAGGGCAAGTAATACACAGAAGTCCACTGTACCTTCAGTTTGCGGATGGATCCAGTTCTTTCTTCAGTCAAAAGTACTTGAACAGGGGCAGGTTCAAATCTGTAACAGAAGAAAATGAAAATTCACATTAAATCAAATGTACGGTTGAGATGTGGAAATACGACTTGAAAGTGAGCGAAATAAGAAGTCCCGCACTTTAATTTCAAAGCGGGATCCCACTCTAGAAGGGGACTGTGTATATATATATATATATATATATATAGAGAGAGAGAGAGAGAGAGAGAGAGAGAGAGAGAGACTATTGTAAACATACTTGTGCCTCCCCAAGCGCGGGGGACATGACTTGGATTTTTCATTTGTAGCTACAACATGTCGAAGATGTCTTTTTTGCTTCTCCTCGTCCTCTTTAGCTATTTCCTGAATGATATCTGGTAAGCTGTGACCAAAAGGACCAAGCAATTTATTAGAATGCTATCTTCACCATACTATTTTAGAAGCAAACAGGTCATAGAAATACATTACCTATCAATTTCTTTGGAAAGTTTCTGCACCTTTTTCGCTTCTGCTTCCCTTTTCAGCTGTTCCTTACGCCTAGCTCTCTTATTTAATTCGACTGTTGTCACCCTCTTTGTTCTAAAGGGCCTGTACCATTTTCATTCAAACTTGAGCTCATGTAATAGCTACATGACAGTAAGAAATATTGCATAGTAACAGGAAGGTGAAAATGAACCAAACAAGAACATATTTAAGAAAGAGACATTTTCATATTGACTACTGAAGTATTGACAGAGAAAGAGAATGAATTAGGGTACTTAAATTTGTTCTGTTTAAATAAGTGGGGCATCTTCTCAGAAGCAAACCTAAGCAAACAAACAAATAACATGGAATGGATTTACAGCAATGTCGAACGAAATAGGGCTCACCTTTTCTCAGATGCACCACCCTCATTATCATCCAAATTTTCTGGATTCATGTCATCATCACTGCCTTCATCTGCTTCAATAAAATACATCTGACAAAGCAGATAGGTAGTTAGGTACTATAATGCTCTCATATACGTATTGAAAATTTCAAGTAATATGAGAAGCACAACACTTTTTCTGTGATTAATTTTACAACTCAGTTGTACTAGTAATAGTTCAATCAATCGCATTATCTATGTTTAAGTATATTGTCACATGTGAAGCCCTAGAATTCAGGTGTATAGCATCTCTAACGAACAATGTGTGGAAGCAAAAACGACACTCACTTCTTCTTCATCAATAGCCTCCCCTGGAACAGTTAGAGGCACTGGTTCAGGCCCCAACTCATTTCTATAGACTTTTTGCATTTCATCTGCAACAGCATGAGCCAATGCTTCCTGTATTGGCAAAAGAGTAAAAATGGTAAACATGTATGACATGTAAGCCAAGAGTATCAACCACATAGAGAGGTGGTACCAAGTGTCAGAGATCGAGAAAATACCTGATGACTTTCATCTGTAGGATTATATGAGCAACCTGGAGGCTCAACTTCTACAGCAGGAATAGGTGAAGGCTTAATTTTCTTCAAGAAGAAAGAAAGAATCAATGAATTTACATCAACTGAGAGCTATAAAATGTTAACTAAGAATGTGCACCGTTTTAAGATAAAAAAAAAATCATTAGAGTACTGCTCCGGTGTTTTCTATTTTATTTTTCAAAACTGGGACCTCCTGTCACACCATGCAATCTTTATGAGACAGGAAGCTATTGCAAATAGCCAAGTAGGTACGGTGAGGGAATTCAAACCCAGACCACATGAGATAAAACCACGAGCCTGACTAACCCCATGTTAGTGGTCAAGTGCATCCTACCAGTAATGAATTGTAGGTCAACAATGGCATATAGCATGCCAGTTCATGATGCTGCAATACCAATAACAAAAAAAGCCAAAAACCAAACAAACAAGAATATGATCATATCCTCAAGCTTGAAAGATGAGCCTTACCTTCTTGACCACATGGTTGTCACCACCTTTATCACCCCATAGATCAGGCATGCCAGAAGTTGAGACAGAACCCTGAAGGATGCGAGATAACATTGATTAGAATGGCCATAAATTCGATGGGGCCTGTGTAAACCCACATTTTACAATATAACTATCTCACCTCAGGGCCGCATTCAGTGGCATCTTTGGCATTTGCGACCTGTTTGCGTTTTTTCTTGGACTTCTTTAGCGTCGAAGAATGCACTGCTTTTACAAATGGATTTTTCTCTAGCACGCTGTCCATGTGAAGTACTTTCTCTCTGTGCTTTTCAATCTTCCTCTTCACCGAAAGATCTGATCAAACAAAAGCAAATAAGTTTCATTCCACATTCACCCTTTGATAAAACTTCATGTATACTAGTCACTGACTACTGGTCGGCTCCAGATTATAGTAACTTTCAAAACATAGATTTACTATTTGGTTGGCTAGATTTCTATGGAGTGACTAAGCCAGAATATCACAGTGGAGCTCACTTCTACTCAAACCATCTACCTCCAATAGTTGAACTGGATACGTCTCACTATGAAAAGAAGGTCTTTTGTTCAAAATTAACTAGTCCTTTGTAACGAATCACGCTTGTTTTGGCAGTCATATAAACTAAAGTCACAGATTGACTACGACTAGTTTTCTACAGGGTGACTAAGCCTGAATGTCCAAATCGAGCTCATTTCAACTCAAATCACCTACATCCTAAATTCACTATCTCCAATAGTTGAGCTCGATACTCTTCACTGCAAAAAAGGGTCTAGTCTTCAAAATTAACTAGTCCTTCGTAACGAATCAGCAGTCATATGAAGCTAAATCAAAGAAAATGCAACAGCCAACTAACCTTACGGCATTAAATCAATAACAAAACTGTGCTAAAATTCCACACAACTTCAAGTAATGGTTAAGAAATCTGATCAACCATGACAGAAAGAACAAAATATGAAACGATTTCAACCTAAGGCGTGATGAAGGTTACAGAGGGAAATAGAAGAATAGCACAAGGGGATAAAAGGAACAGTTACATACCTTTGGAGTTGTCGACGAAGAAGAGAGCTTCATCGGGAGCCTGGGAGAGATTGCCGCCGGAGAGAGCGTCTTTGGTTGATTTCTCGAAGAAGTCGTGGATGTCTTCTGTGCTTATGTTGGCTCTCCACGCCTTCTTTCCCTTCCGAGACGTCTTCGCTTTCTTCCCCATCGTCTTCTTCTGGGTTTCTGTTACTGCGCAGCTGCTTTTCTGTACTTGGGGGATGGCGGGTATATAACCCTAACTCTGAATTGCCCCCAAAACGGTGCCGTTTCTTTTTTCTTTTTTTTCTTTTTGCTTTTTTTTCCTGACGGTTAGAAAATGTAAATAAATTGAAAAAGGAAATGTTATAAAGAAAGTCGAAAAAAAAACGTAATAGATGGTCGAGTTGGTAGAGGTATGGGTGTGGGACCTCGTATCCAGGTTCAAACCGACATTGCTTGAAGTTTATTTTAATATATTCTCGATGGTCAAGAGGGAGGAAACATTTGAAGATACCGTGTTCATCTTTCTTTTTTTAAAAGTGAAATCCCAAAAATGCGCCTCACGCACGAGGGAAAACATAAAAGTTTTAGTACGATGTGCGCCCTCTCCAGGCTGAGCATCGCAGCCAGTGCGCATGGGGAATGAAGTTCGGGTTAGCAACATGTGTTCGTGGCAAAGTTGGTGGTCCAGAAAAAAGAGGATTAGGCTTGGGTTTCGATCTCTTAGCAGAGACAAGGCATGAGTGCTTCTTTTTTGGCAACAGTGTTCTCATGGTGAGTTAGTGACAAAAAATTCATGGTCAATCAAACATTAGATTTACATCGATCATATGAAAACAAAACAACTCCGCTTAAAACAATTTATCCCACCATTGGATTTACATTTAAGAGCGATTGATCGTAAATCTCTGGGTCACTAACTAACCAGGTGACCATGGCTATCTTTTTCGGTATGGGGTCGGAAATCGGATGTCAAGAACTGATGGTTGGGCCGAGATCTACTCGGGCCATGTTGTTGGACTCTTAGGCCTAGTTTACAAGTGGTCCTTTTCCTCTGTTGGTGGATGGTAACATTGTTTTGTTGTTGGATATGGTGAATATGGAGTTTTTTTTAACAATAGAGAAATCAACTCAAAATATAAGTTCGCGTTAAAAATCAGATTCACGCGTGGCATGACTTTCGTATACTTAAACAATTATAACGTCTTCGATACAATATGTATGGATGAACTGTATAAAGTTCTGGAAAGTAGACACCCATAGTTTTCCAACCGTATAAGGTCCATAACCTAGTTCATCATGAGCTGATTACACAGCTCTGTCGAAGTTGACTGTTCTGCAAAAGTAGATTCTCGGACAGATCCGTCCTACTTTACGAAAATAGCCATAACTCACTCAATGTGATAGGTGTGATCAAATGGTTGGTGTCCGTGGAAAGTAAACACATAGACCTTTCCAATTGTACTGATTTCACCATTTTCTAACGAGTGGGCTATTATGTAGGTCTTGTGGAAGTTGACCTACGAAATTGGGCAGATTCTGATTTCGCATTTGATGTGTCTTTCTGTAGGGATTAATAAGCCAGAACCTTTCATAAAAGGAATCACTGCGATTACATTGGCGTTGCGTGGGCTCATCCGGATACTATCTTGATGTTCTTTCACACTCATCTAAGAGGGAGCGAAGCTGCTCGACCGCTAGGAAGAGAGTTAAAAAACTAACGAGAACTTGGCCTTACAAGTTTATTATGAATGAGATGTCGAGTTGAGCATATTGTAACAAGTACATGAATGTGCTACCGTACTTAGATGTAGGATTTCTTCTAAGACTTCTTCGTCATATGGACGAAACAAGTCTTCTCAACACTTTAACCGATCAAAGGATACATATAGGCATAACTTCATCGTCCTTTAGACTGTCTTAAGCCGACAGATGAATAAGCATCATCAATAACGGTCCTTAAGCTGACAGATGAATAAGCATCATCAATAACGGTCCTCACTTTCGAGACCAAGTAGTCCCAAGATCTTTTCATTCTTAATTTTGGATGAGTGGCATCTCTTAGTTTAGCAAGAGTTCATCACAATCCATCTAGAATTTACACGCAAATAGGCATAATTCTTCATATCTCTTCCCTAATCAAGTAGATACTTAGCAAATACCATGCAAACACGCTCTGTGGTCAAGAGCCACTTGATTTGGGTGAAAACTGATCTATTCAAGATCTTTATATACATCTCTTAGTTCCCAACAGAGATAAGTTGTGACCACAAGCTGCTTGTTCAGTTTTTCGAAAACTACCAAACTGACAAGGTAGTGGAGTGCAATGACATCCATTACGAGAGTATATCTCATCGTAGTCGATTCCAGGGCGTTTGTGAGAGACATTGCGCCAGAAGGTGAGTCTAAACTCTTTTTCTCACTACGTTTTCTAACAAAGACATAACTGATAAAGTTTACACTTTGGGTGTCAGCGTCACCTAACCAAAACACTATATCTTTGTTTAAACTGGATCGCATCTTTCCATGTAGGCCAATCTACAACGTTGGTATTTTCTCAACGAAGTATGGTTTGATATCAAACTCATTAAACCACGTCATCATGTACACCGGTGTAATTTCTAAGTGTAGAGATCTCTATACGGATTGATATTGACATTGAGGCGTCCCCAATGATGACTATAATCTAGAAATAACAAACAAATGAGTATCATTGATCAAATGATCAAGTTGTGCCAAACTCGCATTCTTCATTAGCAAGTATGTATCGAACCAAGTGGCATCCCCCTAAATCATGGGAGCCACGGCCTAGCGACACCATCTACCACATTTGTGGTGTCATCATGCCACCATCTATGGGTGACGACATGTCCTCTTATCCGGACATCAACATGTCATTATCCATACATCAATCCTTGCAGGCATGTTTGCAACATGTATATGTGATCTCGTCACTTTAGGGAACTTGATGAGACACAGTAGGGACAAACCACGACAATTCCAAGTCGTTCTACTTGAACATTCTTGTTCTTATCTCCCCCTAACGACGAGAAGACTAACTCATCAAAGTGACATAAAAGAGATCGTCTGTCAAGGTCCTTATATAAGCAGACTATAGTCGGAAGCTCATGTCTTATTCAAAGACAATATTCATCAAATAACCCATCATTGTACGCTTGTGGAGACGCAATTTGGCACATACAATATGTAGACGATATAGATTGCAGAACGTTAACTCAATCTGTTAACAAATATGCATATCGTTATAACCGTAACATAAAGATCTGAATGATGGTGGGTAAAGATGAATAAGTAAAACTATGACCGTGCTACAATCCATAGTCGTTGCTCTTACAGGTCCAAAAACAAATTGATGATCAAGTCCGCAGGCTGAAAAACCGGAAATTCTAGGTTTTTTCAATTTTTCAATCATTGTTAAGGTTCCCCATAATATCTAATTGTTATGATTTGAGTTGAACCATTGTGAACATCACCATAGCATTATTATGCCTCAAAGTGAACAATGAGAAGTCCTCTAAGCCAACATCTTATGTATCATTCTTGTATAATCACCACTACCAGGACAAGCATTTTAGCCGACGAAAAAATTTCGTCGACCTGTTAGCTTAATTCGTCGGCTAAGATCTTAGCCGACGAAAAAAGAAGACATCGTCGGCTATAGTCCCACAGTTTAGCCGACGAAAAACATGTCGTCGGTTTTTTCCCAGACTTTAGCCGACGAAACAATTAAGATATTCGTCGGCTAAAGTGTGTAATAAAAAATTTAAAAACAACTATAGCCGACAAAATATAGTCTGTTTCGTTGGCTAAACCTTATAAAAAAATTAAAAAATAACTATAGCCGACGAAACATGCCATAATTCGTCGGCTAAACCTTATAAAAAAATTAAAAATACTATAGCCGACGAATATAGTATTTAAATATCGTCAGCTAAAGTTGTTGGTTTTTTAAAAAAAAAACTGCAGAAACTTTCGGCCACCTCCAATCACCACCAAAATTTGACAGAATCTTCCTCTTAACATTTCGAACAACTTTCTAGAAGAAGTCGAAGCCAAATTTTAAGCCTAAACAGGTCAATTGAATCAAAATATAAAAATCCCCAATTTTAAACCCTAAAAACTTCAAATCTTCGATTCTCATCACACACACCGAATCGAGCTACCATATTCTAGGGGGATGTAGTACTAATCAAACTCAACTTATCCAAGAATCCAAACCAAACCGTTCTCAATGAATCATAAGCCAAAAACTTCACACCACCCCACTTTCTTGCACTCAAAGAAAAGTTCCCAAGTCCTCACCATAACCAAAGTAATCATATCTCTTCAACTGAAACTCTGGCCGGTTATCTTCATCAGCATTAACAGACCCAGTAACTTCAGCCTGCATCAACATCAACATTCAATCACATAACAAACCCCATACCAAAAACTCACAACTTTCCAAAACTCAATATTCAAAACTCAAAAAAGCACAAAACTTTAACCTCAAGAAAACTAACCTCTTCTTGAGGGAGGAGCTGGGTAGGCGCTGGAGCAGACTACTTACCATTCACCTCCGGTAAAACTCCTATATAAAGAACTTTACCTGACAAAATTCTTTATTTTCGTCGGCTAAACTCTTTTGAAAATTTTCCCCCAAATTTGGTTTGCCGCCAAATTTTTTTCGACTTTAGCCGACAACTTTTCATATATTTTCGTCGGCTAAAGTCCTTTCAAAATTTTCCTCCGAATTTGGTTTACCGCCAAACAATTTTGACCTTAGCCGACGACTTTTTTAATATCTCGTCGGCTAAAGTCTATAAATTCACGAAAACGCTCATATCTCCCTCTATATTACGTAGTTTGGTCAAATCTTCCACACGAAAAACTCTCATGTAGATGAGACGCAACCGCCAATATAAAAATTTTGAGACATTTACCTTCCGACGATAGGGCTTCCCATAGGGAATAATAACGGTAAATAGGGTTGACCGCTACTATCGGCACCGAGACGTTACCCGATTTATGTGATTTTTGAACCATAGCCGTATTTCACCATTATGAACACATCTTATTTCATGAGATTTTTGATAATTTTGTTTCCTATGTAGAGTTGGTTCACAAAGTTGTATAACCTACTAAACAAGTTATACAACATTAGTAGACACGTTGTGATTCCGATGACTACAATTTACAAACCAAAATTCAACCGTCAGATATGATCATTATGACGAAATATGTCTATGGTAAAAAATTCAACTGGATCCGACAACGTTAAGGGCTCGATCGAAACGGTCAACCCTAATCCATCGTTACTTATCACACAAAAACGCTCATATCTCCCTCTATATTACGTAGTTTGGTCAAACCTTCCACACGAAAAACTCTCACGTAGATGAGAAGCAACTGACCATATAAAAATTTTGAGACATTTACCTTCCGACGATAGGGCTCCCCATAAGGAATAATAACGGTAAATAGTAGACATGTGATTCCGATGACTAAAATTTACAAACCAAAATTCGACCGTCAGATATGATCATTATGACGAAAGATGTCTATGGTAAAAAACTCAACTGGATTCGGCAACGTTAAGGGCTCGATCGAAACGGTCAACTCTAATCGGAAATAAGAAAACTACATTTTGAAGCCCTAAATGGACTCGGATGGCCAAAAAGGCCCATATGTCATAGAAAAGTGATGAGTTTGACTCGTAAGGCCGTTACGCTTCCGGAAAGGTATCAATATAGTCAATCGGACATCAAACGCCAAATCTGCAGCATAGTGATTAGTGAATAATAAGGGTAAATTGCATTGACCGCAACTATCGGCACCAAGAATTTACTGGAATACCGTGATTTTTCAATTGTAGACGTATTTCACCATTCTGGTCATATCTTATTTCACGACTTTTTTGCGTTTGAAGGTTTTACGTATAGTTTTTTTTTCTCAGATGAGTTGTTGTCCAAATCTGCAAATATAAGGCACTTTAGCCGACGAAATTATATGTTTCGTCGGCTAAACTTTTAAAAATTTAGTTGGCTAAAGTTCACAGACTATAGCTGAGAAAAAAATTATTCAGACGACGAAATTTTAATTTCGTCGTCTAAAGTTGACCAAAGGCGACAAAAATTTAAATTAGCCGACGAAGAAAAATTTCGTCGACTAAAGTCCACGTTAGCCGACGAAAAAATAATTCGTCTGCCTGGTTTTTTTATTTTTGTCGGCTAAAGCCTTTCTTTTGGTAGTGCACTCACAGACATTGCAATTAATGTTTTACTTAGTGAACAACGACTGAGTATCTTGTGTATGCTAGTCTCTTTATTTTATTGTCTTTAGCATAGGAGGGTATCGCTCATAATCTTTGCTAAAGAATAGGTTTTACAAAACAAGTAATGAGCATGACCAATATGAGATCATAGGAGGTTCTTTTGCGTCATATTTGTTTATGAAAGCATGAGTAGTGCCTCTATTATTTCGGAGGATGATGTGAATGGCGGCTGGGTGTCAAACTGTTAACCGGGTTCCACATAGGGGTAGAGTGAGGCAGAACCAGATTCATGTTAAAGAACCCGGCCTTGAGCTATATTACTGAGGAAGATCCACCAAGATCGACAAACTAAGCAGTTGGACAAGAATGCAGGATCTTGAATGTTGTAGAAGACTTCAGGTAGATGCAGCCCAACTTTGCAGCAAATCAGTCAACAACTCAACACAGTGTTCTGAAAAGCCAGCCTAGCCTAGCCTGTTCAAGTCCTCAATAGTGAGATGCATTATTGATATAGAAGCTAGGAAATCAGCTTTTTTTTAGGTCATGGTTTAGTGATAATAAGGTTCTTTCTGTTATATATTGGTTCCTCGATTTTTAAGTCGTATAAGCATTTCTATATGCTAAAATGCAAGAATGTAGCTTCATTTCTTCCACAGCTATGTGCAATTGTAGACTTTACGTGGCTAATACAACCGCAGGGAACTCATTGCTTACATGAACAGCTAGAACTTACAGAACCATGATATATGTAACACTTCCTATAATGCAATGCAGTAAAATCTCTTTGGAGCTAGTTCGACTAGGGTTTTTACTTTCTGCTCTTTTAATCTCATACGTACTATATACGATCTCAATTCTGAAACGCAGGACTTCGGTTGAAAGTTGAATGTGTGCCTTTGATTCAGCATCTCCAAGATTCAACAAGAAGACAGCAACAGTTGAAAACACCAATCCTGAAATGTCGTGCTGAAATATACATATAATGGGCAGCTGTGAACCTCCTCTCAGTCCTCTGCCATCGCTGTACGATCTTGCCCTAACATGTGATGAAGAAGACACAACGTTAACTACTCGATCTCTATCTCATTCACAAGGGACGTCTAACTTGCATGATCATGATCATCATCCCGTTCTCTTTGTTAATGCTGTGCTATGCTCCATTAACAAATTTTACCGAATTCATCTGGATCATTGCAAATCCAACTATGTCATGTTCGATGGTTACAAGTTTACAACCAACCCCGTGACCTAAATTTTGCGATTTTTTGTCACCAAGAGAAGTGGGGTTACAAGATTGCTCAACTCGATGGAAGTAGAACAATTAGCTGCATTCCTCTCTGTGACTAGCTTATGCCATGCATGATGGCTATATATAGAATGTTTTGTCTTGTACATGGGTCACCTCCAAGATGATGGGTACAGATTTCACGTCCTTGAACATCACGCACAGGCCACCACAAGTTTTTCTAAGAGGTTTTAACAAATATCGATCTTGTCTGCACATATTAGAAGAAAAGAGAACATGATCGAAGCTAATTAGCCTACTACAGTCTACAAGTCTAATGGAATCATAATCACTTTGAGCACTTGCAGACGTATGATTCCTTACACTAGCTATAATCGATCAGACTTGTGATGAATGGATTGGATTTCGATGTGGATCCAACACAAACGTTTGTAGAAAAGATAAACGAGGTTTTTGAATCTGGGATAGTATTGGAGAATGCATGCTCAACATCACTAGCTCTGACATATAATTCATCTTTGTACGTAGTTGCTGCTTCAGTCCAGCCACACATAAGGGGTAGCTTGAAGCCAAAGAGGATAGGGTTATGGACCGAGTGACCACTCATGACCAAACAACGCACCCTTTATTCATTTATGTGAAGTAATAACAAGAATAACATACAACGTAATCTGGTATTATTCATTGAAGATAATCAGGTGCTGGTCTGAATATAATAGTATACGCAAGAACATGCATTACAGAATCAATGGAAAATATATATTAGAAGCTAGAAAACAATACATGCCGATATCGATCGCTTTCAATACAATATACCACAGAAGAATTGTTTTGGCTGGAATGAAAGAGGACAAAGCGATATAGCTGTATGCAGTCTAAATCTTTCTTTGTAATCGCATGGCTGCTCTGCTGGTCTCTCTGCGCACACAAGAAGCAGCTCTTATATTACAGCAAAGCAATTCGAAAGGGGCATTCGATCACGTAAGCTCCAATTCTGGAATGACGACGTTTCGACAGTGACCCTTTTTATTCTTCAGGGAAGAAGAAGATGAAGAAGAAGATATATACATGCATAATGAAAATGACCTAGCTGGCTCGATCTTCTTCATGATCGCGTTACCAATCCAAATTATGAATTTACATACAAGTATATATATCCAAACAAACATTTGGCTAATGTGCATTGTTATTTATATTATCCTTGAGTGTAGATATAGATTCTTCGTGAATCGCCAACAAGAAACTCTGTGTGTATGAACAACAGAGGCACTTATCACTCAACTTTATACTTCGATTGAGTTTTGTTTTCATTGTCACATTTGCATGTGAATGTACTTTCCCGAAGTGCAGCTAGCTCACGTGAGGATTTGCTATCAAGTCACAAGAATCCCATAATACTACTATACTGTACTACAGGATAATTTATCTTAAAAACAAGTAAATTAAGGAAAAGAATATATTGCTAGATTGGAAGATCGAGTTGCATTGTATATACGGTACAATACAGTGACAAGTATATTTGTTGCGTCCGAATTTTGTAAGTCGGTATGACAATATAAAACTATATTAATCAGATTCAAAATGCACACATCGCGATAATATTAGTTTAGGATTGATGAATTATACATATAATAAATATATGAATAAAGTCATATACATACATAGAGAGAGGCCCATTCAACAGCGGACGTCCACAAACCCGTAAAAGTGTTGACGTCTCTGCCTTCTCAGCCATCAAGCGCCGACGACGTCTCTTCTCTTGCCGGACGGACACCAAAGGCATCCCGGACGACTTTACCATGAAGATGAAGGCCATGGAGATCGGAGTTAAAGGTCTGGGCAGCAACCTCCACCCAAAACTTCAGACAAGATCAATCTCGGTTGCAACTGGTATTCGGCGAGTCCATTGGTAAGAGGAAGCTCACAATCGAGGTCTGATGTCTTCCTGGCAAGAGGAGCGCCGTCGTCGGTGCTTGATCGCGGCAAAAGCAGGGACGTCCGCACTTTAAGGGCATTGTGGACGTCCTCTTCTGATCATTTCTGCATACATATATATATCACTATATTGTAGTGTATAATGCAAGTAATGGATCTATTTGGGTAGTGAATTACCAAATCTTGGAACCCTAATGATCATAGAGAATCACATATTTATGTTTTGTGAAGCAGTACTCTAAGAAATGAGATGGCTCTATGTGGAGATTGGTGGTGGCATTGCTTGTCATTTTGTGAGATTCATATTCCATTTCAAATAATAAGGAATGTCACGAGAAACATTTCTGAATAAAGAAATACTTTGGTTGCATGATTGTGCCCTAATCAAATGGGGTTCCTTCTTTGTTGTTATATATTTTGTTTTTCATTTTGATTTGTTTAGTCACATGATTGGATTATATACATTACGACATTACGTACGTACATAGACACCAAAACGTGTACAGGTCATGGGTGCGCACCATAATCACCCGCATCACTAATCACTTGCTAATGCATGAGATCAGTATAATGAATCTTCTGTTTAGAATAAGGTCTAGCACATATGTAAAGGAATGTATTGTGTATATAATTACATATATTTTTGGCTTAGCTAGCTCGGGTTTTATAATTACTCCAAAAGCTTTCTTGTCATTATAAAACATGTGAAGGAGAACAATCAAATCCTAAAAGAATCTTCTCCAATTATCAACCTCCAACTTTTTGGCAACTGAACGACAAAGACCTCAAGAAGACCATATGTTATTTATCAGCACAAAAATTAAAATTATATAGTAACCTTTCATTTCATCTGTAATTAGTCTTCAAAATAAAAAGAGGCAAAGCAAAAAACAAAGATCGAAAAGTACGGGGCGTGAACTATTGGTTATTGAAGCAAATCACGCAAGTACCTGATAATAATGTACGTGGCCTGCAATAATATTAGTGAACCAGAAAGAAAAAACCTATCACTTCAGCAATATATGATGAAGAAATGTATTACTAGCTAATAGGATTCAAATGTATTATGTATGAAGACAAATTGCTTATCTGTTTGATTTAGTCCCTTTGCTGCTTTTCCTCAGAAAATTATGATTTCGATAAGCATCAAGTCACGCTCATTCGACAAAATGTTGAAGGTGGGCATTTTGTTGATTCATGCCCTTAGAGCATATTACAAGTGGAGGATATTTCATGGAGATAAAACAGACTAATCATTACTGCCTGATTAATCAGTGACGACTGAGCATGAAATATCACATCAATATATATTACGTATAAAGTGAAAGAGTATAAATGAAGCTAGTAAATATAAATATGTGAAAACTCGCTAGACGTATGGTTGGCTGACACCTAGACCGGCCTAATTTTTAAACATTGGTAAATATATATAGATGAATTACTACTACATGTATATATAGTTCTATGGAGCTAGGGCAAGAGACAAAGGTTGGAGCAGGGTATGTGTATGGAGAGTATTGTTTGGTTGTAATGATTAAGGGGCACACATGTGAATAGGGTTTGGTACGTGATTTGTCCATGTCGAATGGTGACAATGTTGGGAGCAACAAAGGACTAGCTAGCTAGTGCAAAATTTGATTATAATATGCATTTGTGATATAATCTTGCTAGTAACCAAAAGAGTTTGATACATATTCTATAGTCTCGTGATATACACGGTACTTTCTCCCCCATCTACCTGTCCATGGAAGTAGTAACAGTTTTGGGAAAATAATGTTTAACTAAAATTCAAAGTATTCATATATGCACCGGAGTTGAAATTCTGAAAACGATTGTACGTTCTACGGACATATCACAATACTGTAGTGTATTTGATGAATAAATGTATGACATTTTCTGTTTCTATCTCACTCATTGCCTAGGTTTACTACTTTTGATATTGTTTTGAAGAAGAGCAGCGACTGTCATGCTCGTATTCTAGTGTAATTCTAACTTAATCGACTATAAGTTTTTATTCTTTCAAAGAATAATTTGAATCGTTACATACATTATTTGATGATATACAAAGGGTAGGACTTAGGAGTATACTTGTGTACAAAATTAATCAAAGGTTGCCTCAAAACTAATCAACTCCATGCATTTTACTCGTTTGCAAATTGCAATATCTTTTTCTTTGCTCAATGGGTTTTCATAATTTCTCTCAGATCTACATATAGGTTGTGATTGGACATGGGAAAGAAAGAACTAGCTAGTCAGATCGATGAAACATGATGGAAAGCTACTGTGAGTCCTGTCATGCAAGCACATAGATATCCTATATTATTACATGGTAGATATTTCGAGTCCATAAGAAATTACAAAGATCGACTATGGAATTCAACTTGCATGCCATTAGCTAACTACAGATGATGAGTCTGATGGATGAGATATTGAGAAGGTGTTTGCAATGGCGCACGTGTAGAGAGAGATGTTGGGAGAGAGAGAGAGATGGAGAGGGAGAGGGAGAGGGAGAGGGAGAGGGAGAGGAAGATGAAGAGGAAGAGGGAGAGGTTTGTGATGAGGCTAGCTAAAAAAACCCCCGTGAGGAGTGTTTGGAGGCATTCCAAAATCACAAAACCAAAAACATACATATCGATCCCTTTGTTTTTGTTGCTTCCTCGATCCCTCTTCTTCACTCCTTTCGATGTTGTTTGCTCGAATGGCCTATTAACAGTCACAGATTTCACCTCTATATCACGAGTTCATGATTCCTCCCTGCTTCCTATTCCATCTCTTCCCGCCTTTACTTCTTAGTTCACCTCATCGTTTCCCATTCTGCCCCCTTTCTAATTTCTTTCGAGTTGTTTTTTTGCATTTGATTGGAGATATATTGTTTGAAAAAAAAAATGAAAAAAAAAGGAAGATATATATTGTTAGCTAAACCTTTTCCTTTTATAGCGCTCATGATCAAATGGTTTTTGGCACTTATTTAAGGAATTTTGATTATTAGATCAGATTGTTAACCTTTTTCCTCGATCATTAGAAACAAATACAAATGTAATCGATGTTTATAGTTTTTAAAAGATGCAGAAATTAATCTTTCATGTTCGTTAGGGTTTTTAGTTAGAGATGATAGATTTAAATTGAAGAAAAAAAACGCACGTCCCTTAAGTTGATCTCTTTTTGGTACAGCAGGGCAGAGTTCATATAAATTTGAATTCCACCACTTCTTCATTTGTTTTATCAGTTAGCTAGAGGAGTGTAAATATTAACAAATTCCCGGATAATCAATTTTTATGCTCAGCAACTCAAATTAAGGTGGAAACGGTACCCATCTATTAAGCAATTATTTATGTGATCTCATCAGAAGAGAAATTATATATGATTGAAAAATGTGAAAATAAGAGTTCAAACTAATGAGGGCAAGAGTTTTTTTTTGATGATCATAGTATCATGTGAGGATTCCTTTTGATATAAAGAAACAAAACCCTAGATAGTATCATTTGGGTAACTCATCTAATTTTAGCATTTCTCACGATCATTTCCCCCACTTCTCCTGCAATTCATTTGGCCAATGCAATCTTGTTATATCTAGCAAGGAATCAAGAAAGAAAAAGAGGATGCTAGCTAGGTGCAGTCATCCCAAGAAACAATTTTCACCAGCTTTTCATAGTTGCCGATGTAGCTAGCAATCCACAAAAAATAAAAGTCTCACAACAATTAATTTGTACTATGGTCAAAAGGGCAGTATAGTAATTGGCTACAGAATATAATTCTTCATAATATATATATTTTGTTGTGAAAACAAAAAAACAAAAAAACTGAGGCAGTCATGTGGGAAGCTAACAGGTGATCATATAGATTTGAGAGCTCATCCCCCTCCTATATAAACAGCTTTCAGAGCTTTTCAGAGTTGTAAGGAAGAGAAAGAAAGATAGAAGCATAAGAGAGAAAGGGAAATCAGAAGCTGAAAGATAAAAGAGAGAAAGATATCAAATCCGATATGGTTTCTAGGGAGCACAAGAGAGCAGCACTTTATGAGAAGCTGCAGCTTCTTCGTTCCATTACTAACTCTCATGCTGTAATTCCCTGAGGCCTTTGCTTCCATTGGCTTAAAGCTTCTCATCCTTAACCAAACACTGAATTGCATGCTTCTCCTTTTTGTTTCCTTTAGCATGTATACTCTGATTTCCTTCATTCTTTGCTTATATATACCTTACAGAAACCTCAGAAACTCTAGCTCTTCCCCAGTATAATAATCGTCCTTCAATTCTATCTATTAATATGTTTTCCATGCCATGGTTTCCCTTCCGTTAATATGAGACGATAGTTTAATTGTTTGTGTAATCTGTAAAATGTACTTACAGAGATAGACTAGCTTGTAAATACAGTAGTTACAGCCATCGTGTTTGTATCATGACTAATTTTCATTATGTTCTTAATTTCTTTCTGAAAAGTCACATTCTATAAGCTTTCTTGAGTGTGAACTGATGAGAAATCTAGACTTGTGTTAATCAGATAGTAATTATTATTCATCTACTTCTATATTTTACTTTAAAAGTTTACAGAGATACTTGGAACTTCTCATGTGTACCAGGCAAAAAAAATTTACGCATGTTAGTACATATTTAATTAATTATCTAAAATTATGATAGGAGAGCTAGCATGTAAATTCCATAAAAAAAAAATTTGTTTTTTTTTGTTTTGTTTTGTTTTTAAAGTTGATTCTTTACTTTGTGAATATCTGGGTGACAGCTAAACCAAACCTCAATCATAGTAGACGCATCAAAGTACATTGAAGAGCTAAAACAGAAAGTGGAAATACTCAATCAAGACATTGCAAATGCAACTTCAAGTCACGACCAGAATCAATTGCCAGTGGTACCACTATTATAAACTCGATCGATTAATGCCCTCAATTGCTTTTCCTTTTTTATTTTTTGCCTCGTTTACAATCTCATTTGATATTTGCTTCCAGTATTCCTGTATGATTATCGATCTAGTACTAATCGATACGAGGATATGTGTGTGTCCGTTTTATCATATCAGCAGGTTACAGTGGAAACCCTAGAAAAGGGGTTTTTGATAAACGTGTTTTCGGAAAAGAGCTGCCCAGGTTTGCTTGTTTCTGTACTGGAAGCCTTCGAAGAGTTGGGTCTAAATGTGCTTGAAGCTAGGGTTTCATGTGCAGAAAGTTTCAGATTGCAGGCAGTTGGAGGAGAAGTAAGACATTCAATATAAGCATATAGGAGAACTATTAATTCTTGAGAGAACTAACTTATTTTGTACTGCAGAATGAAGAAGAAGGTGAAGGGATTGATGCTCATGCAGTGAAACAGGCAGTGGCAGTGGCTATTAAGAACTGGAGTGAAAGTACCGAACAAGACTAATCAAGCTTCGGTTAACATATTAATGCTCTAAGTACCTTATATATCTCAATTTGGAATCATCGATTTCCATCTTTTTATTTCTTGTGTAGCTAGCTAGCTAAGCTAGGTTGGCATGAATGATCTATTGATCTTGATCAAGAACTCAAGCTTCTAAAAAAATGAGTTATGCGCGATTACTTTATCATATAACAAAATTCTAACAAGCTCCATGATAATTAAAAAGACTATCAACATTGCCAATTAACTGGTGAATATAAAGTCCTTCCTAAATCAGGACTTCTCATCTTTGCACAGCATAATAAGCGATTTTGGGTCAGGAATAACTTCGAGTCGAATATTGGTACCAAAGAGGCTATAGGGTAGTCAAACTCCAACAGATCTTCCAAAAAATTTAATAATTAGATTCGAGAAGTTCGACTGAATGCTTTCAATCATGCTATTGTTGGAACAGTCGACCTCCAATGCCAATATGTCATTGTTCATTTGTTCTCATATGTTTCCGACTCCAGTTGCGGACCTACTTGAAAAGCCCAATGAGACGAATGATGCCATCACTGAATTTTTTTAATTTTATTGATTACAATGCTTCTCGCACCACTATATAACTAAATACATCATAATCTCATATGAAAAAATTCTACGTACCTCATCTTACCCTAATATTTAGTTCCTTAGTTTACACATTCTTCTGTGGGAAGAAATGATGTTAGTAAAGGATCCATTAATTAAGGCTTCTTAAATGTTTCATTGGAAAATAGATAAATAATGCAAATTTTCTTAGAGCATCTCCCACCGTAAGCTAAATTTGAAGCCAAATTTAGCTTAGAAAATAAAAATATTCTTTATAATCTTTTTTTAGTTTACCAAACTCTCCCACCATAAGTTAAATTCTTAGCTAAATTAATAACATTTTGGCTTTAGAAAGACTCTCACCGTAAGCTAAAACCTAAGGTAAAACTATTTATTTTTCTTTTCTCATATATTTGTTTAAATAAATAATTAATCATAAAAAAAATATTCTATAAATATATTCGATATGGAACTCATATGAAAGATCTCGTCGAGATTTTCGTGATGGTTGTTAGTAACGAATTTTTTATTTTGATGATAATGTAAATTAAAAAGAGAAATGTAATGTTGAATAAAATAACATTTAATTTTAGCTTACAAACTTCATAAGCCAAATTTGGCTTACCAAATAGCTCAAGCTAAATTTTTTATCTTGGAAAATGTAATTTGGCTTATGGTGGGAGTAAACATAGGCTAAATTTGACTTTTTAGCCTATGATGGGAGATGGTCTTAGATACCTATATTAATGTGTGATCATGTTGAAAAATAAACTTATGGTAAATCTAGTCATTATAGAATAAAAACCATACAAATGGAGTTCCATATAATTTTTTCTTAGGAGAATATCACCCTTATTGATGGACTAATTATGGCATAAATCAGTAAGACAATAAACCAAACCGAAGTGGAGCTTTTCATTTCATTCAGCGAATGCCCTTGTAATCTGCATGCATAATAGAGAAAAGTATGTCTCCCTTGTTTTTGACTATGAACTCCAAAGCACCATTCGTAATCTCTAACACATCAAGGGCATTATTTAAGCTCAGATTTTTGATCAAATGACGCTCACAGAACTTGAGCAAGTATGAGATTTGGTACTTGTCGGCTGCAAGGGACAATGCGTAGACATGCTTGTTCATCTTATGTTCAGGCAACTCCGCAGTATAGAGGAACTCTATGAAAGACTCGAGCTCATCATGCTTCAATTCAGGCAATATATACTATGAAGTCCATGCCTTTTTTCCTTAGGGGTTTGCATTCTTCCGATGAGCCTAATCTGTTGTTGAAGTCTTCTGATCTGCTTCTCTACAACATTGAATAACAACGTACATAACATATGCTACAGTATTAATGGAAGTTGATTTTATGAAGTTTATAAGGGGAAAAAGATAGAGATATTCACCAATATGGCTTTGTGTGCAGGTATCACAGATCCCTCGTCACCAGAACGAACTAGTATGTCAGTGTCAATTTGATCTTTAAACGTAGAAGAGAAACTGAGGAATCTATTCTTCTCTCTGAGTTCTGGTATTTCTTTCAATTCTTCCAGAGGAGTAGTTAACCATTTTGACACATCCGTGAGAGTCTGAAGGGGTAAAAAGAGTTAGCAACCACACACAGACATTACACATTTATGAAAGAAATGATAGGGCTTCACTTGCCTTTAGGGAGGATCTTTTTGCACCTTTAAACTTGTTAACGACGGATATAATGGTCTTGCTGTGCCCCCCTTCATCCCTTGCATACTGTAATCCAATCTTCCTGCGGCGGCGGATTACAAATAGAGCAATAAATTATCGGCATTATGCAATGTGCAAGATCGAAATCTGGATGAAATGAAGAATGAAGGAGAAAGCACGGCAACTAATATAGAGAAAACCTTTCTTAAGGCTCATTAGTTAGCTATTATTCACGAGTCACTACTTCATTAGGACTTGCTTTCCTTTTTTCATAACAGAATGACTTAGTGATAACAAACCTTTCGAATCAATTTAGTGATATTGCATATATATCAAGATTTTAGGGATAAGTTCTCATATGCTCAGGTTTCCTTGTTAACAACAATCACGTTTTCTATAAAACTAATAAAAGACTCTGCGGATAGACCAATATGCAATCTTAATCCTGATCACTGATCCATATCTAGAATTGGCTATGGTACTGTATCATCCCTTAAATTGATACATAATTAAGGGCTAGCTGTTATTAATTCGTAATATTTGTTTTCATTGCCTAATAAAATTCATTAATACTATTGATCCAACCCAATATTAATTATGATTTGGCAAGATATATTTCATTATTTTGTAAAGTAATTTTTTTAATTTACTGACATATAGGAGTCTTGATGTCACAAATCTTAGGTCTCATGAATTACGACCCCTATCACTGCGCTATTCATCATTTCTGATAGCAACTGGTACCCCCATATATGCATGGTTTCAATGGATCATATATATGAGTTGGCCGAGTGACAAGAAACAATAATTTTAGCTGGACAGAAGGTTTTGCTGCCTTAACCTTTTAGATCAACATAACTAATATCGTGCGGCTATACACTAACCCACACAATTTCTTTTAGCATCCATCAATGACGCCCTTGTAATTTGCACGCTTAAGTGCGGATTTTTAAGTGCAAATGTATCGTACTTGGCAGAAAACACGATCTCCTGCATGTTTTTGACAATGTAGTTCAAGGCATTCTCCTTCAACGTTAAAAAGGAACAAGTATCCGCGACCTCTAAAACATGGAGAGCATTCGAAGAACTCAAAGACTTGTGCATGTAGCGTTCACAAAGCTTTTGTAAGTATGATATTCCGTACTTATCAGCTGCAAGGGATAATGAGTAGACATGCTTGCTCATCGTTTCTTCAGTCAAGTCACCACTGTAGAGGAGTTCCAAGAAAGACTCGAGCTCTTCGTGATTCAACTCCGGCAATGTTATGGTGTCGTCGATAGGTGGAGCTTTGCATCCGTCTGAGTCCAGCATGTTGCTAAAGATTTCCGATCGAATTGCCTAAAGTAAAACATAAATGATGTAAATGCATATGTCCCAAGTAATAGAAAACAATATTGAACATAATCATCCTTACCAATATCAGAGAGAGAGAGAGAGAGAGAGAGAGAGAGAGAGAGATACCAGTAACGCTCTGTGTGCAGGTATTGGAGGTCTGTTTTCACCGGATCGAATTTGTATGTCGGTGTGGATTTGGTTTCTAAATGCAACAACAAGCCCACTTAAGAACTTAATTTTCTCATCGAGTTCTTCTGCCGAGTCTTTCATATCAAGCACCCATGTTGACACCTTCATCAAATTCTGTCCAAGATAGATAACGTATGTACGTAGCAAACATATCAATATAGGGTCGATCAGGTTCAACCGTTCAAGAGACTCAAACTTTTACAAAAATAGTCTACTCAAAGTATGGTACAAGTAATGGTTTTGTGAGAACCAAAATGATTTAGCACAAACGTTATACATGTTGTTTGTATTTTGCGTATAAGATGTAGTGAAAATAAAGAGAATGATCATATACATATGCACAGAGTTCCAATGAATCAAGCCTAACGAAGAAAGATAAAATTAGCGGAGCTTGCCTTGCACAAATTTGCTTTGTCAATTCCTTGAGCAGCTTCGAGCTTGTTATGAAGGAGATAAGGCTTCTAGCTCCCTCAAAACATGTCCCGCATATCGTATTTCTTGGAGGCCGTAACTGAACAGGCATTGTGGTACAAACGGAGCAGTCCATATCTGCCTTAATCTCAAACCTGCGAAACCACAGTTACAGAAAACAAGAAAAGAAGAAGCTCTAGGCTGGAGAAGCTGCTGCTGCTTCTTAATTTGGAACGTATCTACAATTTTACATAGAGGCATTCCATCTTCTCTTGCTTTATGTAGTGGTTTGTTGGACCTCTCCCTATCTTCTAGTTAATTAATCAATTTCATGAACCACCACCATGATTATTGCCTAAAGAAGATTATTGAACTGTTCTGTATTCGATTGAATTGACCAACCCAACCTTGACTTAGGCTCTTTTGAGAACAAGTTGGAGGGTGAGATCGTCAATCGAATGAAACTAGTCGGTAGCTAGGCCACATTTTTCGAGTGAGGTTCTGTTAAGATATATAAACTAACAAATATCTTATTGCTAACAGAAGAATCAAAAGGTTAGGCAGAAGAAAAGGACCCTCCAACGTTAGAACAGCAAATATGTGCAAAGCAATTAGCACGTCCCAATAAGTAGGCCAATGACTAAAACTAATAAACTCTCTATGATGATACAAACCAGTCTGGCCGGTTTGTTCACGCCATTGCACAATATGATTGCCACATTCATGATTCCGGTGTTCATCATTGGCCGGAATCATTGATGATCATATATTCCATTAGTAAACGAAGAATTATTTCGTATACCATATATACGTTACAATAATTCACTTTTTAGAGCAATTTCGATTTAGGTAGAACAAAATTCCGAAGAAAAGGAGTGGGGCGATCCCTTGAAATTTTATCGTGGGTGCCGGAGGAAGAGGGTTAATTTGTAGCTTCATGGTAACTAGCAAAGGAGAAGAATAACCACTGCAACACCCCGGTGAGGGTGCTTATGTGTTTACCGATTTAGGTATGCATATACAGGTTTTTGAGTCATGTTTTGGGCGCAGCTATAGACCCATAATTGTACCCCTTTGTGGTGTACTTATATATTCATATATTTGCATATTATACAACAACTGGTGAAGGACATCGGGAAATTAAGTAATTAAAACAGAACATACATTAGGGACCTACAAAATAACTATAATAAACGTTGAAATGAACTCCTAGGATAGATGAACTTGATAGAGATGATGCATTTGTGGAGCTTTAGTAGTTCAGGCAGCCATAGCTAGCTAGCTAGCTTCGTGGTGATCGACTAGCTAGCTACAAAGTTAATTTGCAGAAGCAGCAGCACCGTGTGCTTCTTCACCAGCACGCTGCTGATCATAGTAATGGAAGACCGCCGCGGCGGATAGGACACCTAGTGTCAAGGCTTGTGCGTGCATCCTATACCAAAGCAAGCATTCGGAATTAGTACTTTAACAAACACAAAAACACTTTAGACTTAGGTTAGGTGGTTCTCAAGAGAGTAGTACTCTAAATACTCATCAAACAATTTTAGCTGTTCATTACGATTCTACCGAGATACCAAACTGTCCAAACAAACCCTTAATCAGATGATCAGTCGGAACATACCTAGCATGTATAAGCTTGAGGCTGGTCTTGAGAGGCGTCCTTGCAGTTGAATAAGCAAGGGATGCGCCAACTCCTGTTGCCCATAGTCCTCCTGTAACACACATTTATCATTTCAGATACTTCTGTAGTTTTACACACAAGAAAAAAAATAAAACAGGAAACAAAATACAAAAACTATATGCATGATAAAGCACTCACCAATGCTGGCCAGCTTGTTCTTTGAAACCCAAGACTGAATCGACTCCATATGTGGTTAGTATCTTCTTCTTCTTTACCAGGTAGTACTTCTCAGGAAAACTGAAAGCTAATGAAAACAGGAATGATCTGAGAATATGTTGAACTGAAGGAGATGGATGAGTAGAAAAGAGCTTTGGAGGTTTGGTATATATAGAGAGAAGTGGATGATCTTGGGCACCGTGCTTCTGTTTTTTACTTTTGGTGGGTTAGAACTGTACGTACGTGGCCGCTGGTCTGGTATAAATGGTTTTATCTAAGCTTTTAGGAACCGTGGTTTTGATGAGGTAAACTATAGGCTGCCTCCCTTAGTTTTGGCCTCTCTACTTCAGTGGATTTCTGCCTTCTTTTGCAGACTCCATTGGATTGTGGTCACACACTCACACCCACCTTTGGACTCGTACAGTAGTACTAACAAGGATTTTATAAAAATATAGGAGCCTTTCAGAATCTGAGACTAACAGATGGTGTTTGGTAATGGGTTTTGATCACCTCGAGTACTTGAACTCCATCATTGAAGGACAGGTGGCAAGCAGCTAGCCTGCAATTTCATCCCATGCATGATGATGCAGCAGTTGAGGGTAAAACTAGAGCATGTTTTTGTTTAAGATGTGGATTAAGTTATAGGCTAATCATGTGCTTACCTCTTGCTGAAAAGCTGAGATTAACCAAGTGATTAGTGTGTAAGATGTGGATTAAAGTTATAGGCTAATCATGTGCTTGAAGAGTTGTTTGTGTTTAAAATATTTTTACAGCCCCGTGTTACTGGACAAAGTGTATGGAATCTGGAGATAGGCACGTGTGTGATTAGGCAAAGAACTGAGAATTTGCCGTCGAAACCAGCAACGCCACTGGATTTGGTTGAAAATAGTGAAAGCTTTGAGCACTTGTCGGAAGTCAGTATTTTAAACCTCTAAGTCTTAACCCCTTTTAAACTTTACGGTGATTCCCTTAATAATATTTTAGCCAGATACATACAATGTATATTGAGGTGACTTTTTATGGGTGTGATGCATATAGATTATAGTTCGAATCTATCAGATTTTCATTGTTTTAGAGCATCTCTAACATGTTCCTTATTTTCTTGATTTTTTTGATTTTGAGAAGTATTAAGCTTTTTTTAGGTTTAACAGTTTTCACATCTCATTCTCTAAAATAGGGATAGAGAAGAAAAAGAAACATTTATTCCTTAAATTTGCAGTAATGTTTTCCTTCCCTAAAATTAAATTTTTCACGTACTCCAATGATAAAAAGACAACAACAGAATATTTTATTAAGTATTTTATTGTTACAATAAAATATATAATTTTTTTTTGCTATAATTAATGATGATATGATATATTTTATTGTTGTATTAAATGCCGAAATCTCTAAAATGGAGAAGCCGTTGGATTTCAGTCACAAACAATAGCTTGAACTTTGATTACATGTATATGAATGTAGCTTGATTTTTAATACAACGTATTCAGATTATCTACAAATCCTAACTCGAAGAGAAATGAACTTACAAGATTTTGGTTGATATTATTTGTTGCTGCATGAAAGAACTTTAGTTGCTAATTTCGTTTGAATTATTAGTATATGTTACAGATTAATATTGAAGTCTTGAATTTAGACAATTAGACGAATCACCTTTATATGAAAGTTAAAACTAGGTTCAATCGTAGTGCAACTTTAGTTATGTGTGTTTTTTTTATCTACAATTTTGTCTATGGATCCTTTGCATCTGCTTTTGGGCCATTTTCTTAAGTGGGCTACACCGCACCCGAACCCGCTCATAGAATTACAACCCGAATCCCTGTCACTACTCTTGCTTCATCAGTCCCAGGGTCTAGAAATCACCGACTTCTCCCACACAAAATTCGTGACCTTTCTTTTCCCGCCATCCCAAAACCAAGCTTCTCCCACACGCTCTCTTTCTCTCTCTAACCTCCATATAAAAGCCCAAACAGAAATCCAGAAATGAACGGAATCCGACGAAGAAGTAACAGAAAGCCAGAAATGGAAGCTTCCCTAAGAAACCTGAGAATCCAGAAGCCTCTCTCCGACTGCAGCAACACCGTCACCGTCACCGTCACCGACAGCGCCGCCGCCTCTACCCAGTCGTCGACGGCCTCCAGCGGCGAGATCAAACGCCACAACCCGACGCTGTCCTCCGTCGTCAACACGCTTGTCGCCTCCTTGACTGCCAAAAACGACGCCGTCTCGAGCCCCAGGGGTTCCGCTCCTTCTACTCCTCAGGTTTCCTCCTCCGTTTCAGGTAATTTCTACACTCGGCTTGGTTGTTGTGCTTAGTTTAGGGATGGAGAGGGCTGGGCTTTTGATTTCAATTGCGAATTCTAGGGTTTCTGAAATTGAATCTGTGGATTTTGGGATTGAGCTGTGAGGTTGTTTGATTTTGGATCTGGCTAGTGGATAAGCTCTTAGAATTCGTTTTTAATTCGATTTCGGACTGAAATGAGTAGAGATTGGATTTGATGCCATGCCTAGATAGTAGATACAACTGTAAATCCTATGAAACTTTATTTCGTGCCGATTTTTGAAGATTGAATTGTGGTTTCAGAGCTTAGTGATTAAGTTCTGTGTTTTGTGAGGTTAGGTACCAGTGGATATGAGGTTTCAGAGCCTTCTTCAGTGTACAGTCGGAGACAAACGGCAGTGAAAAGGAAGAGTACAGGGAAGGAAAATGATGTACCATTCAGTTGCCCTCGGACGCCAAAAACTCGGAATGTTGGGTAAGCCTCTGATTTCATGATATAACATTTGCTACTCAGCAAGCTAACATGAATAGAAAGTATTCGACGAAGGAGCACTAGGATTATATAACTACTTTGTTCTTAATGAGATGGGGGAAGGTGGAGGTTTATTGGTAGTTCTGTTTCATGACTGAGCTACATTATTGTAAGGAGTTATTTATCAAACACTGGGGGTTGCTAATATAAGAGTCGGATACAATATTATTTCTGAAGGAGAAGTCCTATAACATACAGCTTGAGATTCCACTAGAATCAGCAAGCTTGACATGCAGAAGTTACTGGTTCCGACAACTTTTACTATTCCCATTCTCCTTTCTTCATGCTTTTAAGTTGTTATTCTATTTATGTGGATTGCACATAGACGATTAGACCGGTAGAAGACATATTTTCTCCATGCCAGATCATAGACATGTCTTTCCACGGTATTGTATGGTTTTACTGATGTTGCACATATCTATTGCATTCAAAACAGGAAAAAAACGAAACAAGATGGTTGCAACATTCAATCCAAGATTGATTCAACACCAATTGCTCCCACTCCTACACCTCGCGTTTCATCATCAACTTTTGGTAATTGTCTGCTCCTCTTTGAGTTAATTCCTTTCTAATTGGATTGGTCATATCAAGATCCAATCAGAGACAAAATCAGAAACCTAGATTTCCTTTATTGAGATTCAGTGTCATATAGCTCCAGCTCTGTGCCTTTCTAGGAAATTCAATTGGCTCAGTAGCTTCTTGATACTTAAGTTGGCTGTATTTGGTAATGCTGGTGTGATATATAAATTGCCTTTGCTTGTGGTTATTGAGTTCTGTGCCTGCTTAGTTATTGTTATAAAATTTGGTACTGAGGTTCTGATTGTTGCACATTATGCTGTTGGTTAACTCTCTGTGTGACAATTTAATTTGATGCTATGCTTATATACCAGTATCAACTCCTCTACATAAGGCTCTTCCATGCCATTCAATTGATAACCCCTTTTGGTTTGGGACCTTAGACTCTGCTTTTTGTGAGTTCAGATACCATTAATCATGATGTATTTGAGCCTCATTCAGTGTATGGTCGAAGACTGACTGCACAAAAAAGGAAAAGCAAAGGGCAGGAAAACATTGGAGCTTCTAGTTGCCCTCCTGCACTGAAGATCCGGGATACTTGGTTAGTCTCATTTCCTTTAATATACAAGATAGTATTTGAGCTTGATACTGTAAGCGGAGAATAATTGGTTCTGAAAGAGCAATGGCCATATACTTGAGTGATCTGCTGAGAAATAGTTGCAACACCCTATATTCTTTAATGAGTGAGTTATGAAATCAAAATTTGCTGCTTCTTTAGTGTATAGCCACAATTCCTTTTTTTTTTTTGGTTCCCTTTTTCATGCTTGTATATTGATATTCTATTTCTGTGGATATCTTACACACAAATGCATGTGAGAAAGGAATTTCTTGCCTGATTATTAACATGCCCTTCCCTGTTGCCTGAAGTCTTTGCTGATGATCACCTTCCTTGCACTTGAAGCAGGGATAACTCAAATGAAGATGGACAGAACCGTCTATCCAAGAAATCCAAGGCTCCTTGTAAAACGGTATGTTTTTACTTCTTATCTTTCTTGGCACATGACGTGTACACTCGTTTGGTCAGTGTTTATCCTTCTCAGCGTTGTGCTTTTATGAGAAATTAACTATACATCCCCGGGTATATAAGAATGACATGGTATTCTTCTGTCTTGATACACTTTTCATGGCTTATGGCACAATTACTCGGTTCTTTGAAATGTGGATTCGAGTTGTTTGATCTGGATTCATAGACTTGTTTTCAGTCAGTGATATAATATATGAGGTGACTTGGAGGATGAATGCCTTAATCTTACTATCTTCTAGCTTTTATAGGTATAAAAATTGGAAGTAAAGCATAGAGGGGCACTTGTTCCACCTCATTTGATGTCTCTTTATTGGCTCTCAGTTGTTCAAACAATGCTGACAGTTAAGGTCCATAGTCATAGGAGGTTGTATGTTTTTCAGAACACTGAAATATTTGTCTCACTTTTGATCCATCTGTAATATGTCCAGAAGGTTTTACCACCTAAAAAAGGAACTTCCGAGTACACATCGCAAGAACTTGAAAAGCAGAAAGCGTACTTTGCAGAGCTCGATAAATATGAACTGGAGGAGGCTGAAGAATGGGAGTTGGAATGAATGAAAGACTGGTAATGCTTCTTATGGAAGAGTAAAGCCGCCCAATCTTTAGTATACTCTGTATAGTCAGAATAGTGTGCAGTTGACCGGTTCTGAAGTAACTACCATACCACCACTCCTTAGTTTAACATCTATGCAACTCTTTGATAGTTATACTTATGTAAAGTCTCTGAGCTTACAGACTATTCAGGAAGAAAGTAGTTCATGGTTCACCGATAGTTCATTGTGCTTGGCCATGATATCAATATAGCACAAAGTTTTGGAAAGAAAATGGCTGCTGAATATGTTTCGAGTACATGTCCATATTTTGTTCAGCTCTAATTACATATTCAAATGCTACTTTGTTAATTGACTTTTCTGCAATTGATTCTGATTTCACCCTGGCTTCCTGTGAGAGGTTTTATGTTTCCCATTTTGACCATGGAGTTGGCAAAATCGTAGAAAAATGCGAAAGTGTTGCTTGCGTATAGCTTTACCAGAGCATCTGCTGGTGTGCCATTGAAGAGCTCCTGGTCTGAATGAAGAAGTCCCTTTTCTTTCAGCAGGTTCTTGTGGTACAAATTGTCAAAATATGTTGGGGTCTGGAGGTCCAGGCTTGCAAGATTGTTGTCATTTCCAGTTACTGGGCAAATGCTCTGTAATGACTTGGCAAAGACGGCATCAATATTGGTGTCGTTGTAGATGCGTGCTCGAAATGTTGTGCATCTTGCCAAGCCTATGGTGTGTGATCCTGCCAATTGCAAGAACTCAAATTAGCACTTTCTGAAAACCTACAGCTGTTTTCATCATCTGCGTTTGTTACCTGAAAGTGCGACCAAGTCCCTTAAGGACAGACCTTGAGCAGCAAAGCTCGAAAGAAGACTGCTTATATTTGATGCGGGTGGAGGGATGGAGGTGTCTGCAGCTCTCCTACTAGCACTGGTTGAATCTCTTCTTCCCAAATAAACTTGCCATGAAGGACCTCCCAACTGAGATCAAACGCCATGAAAGCAATGACTACATAAGTACATAACTTGAAGATATGAGTTAAATTGCTGTACTTACATGTACTACCGAGTCGCGCGCAGCTAAAGCTAAAATATCAGCACAAGATACCACTCCCGGGCATGCCTTCTCAAGCTTGGCTTTAATCCGATCAACTACTTCAAATCCTCTAAGCGAGTTGTTATTCGGAACTGCTGTTTTCTCGCCTATAAAACCTGGTGTATCATCCAACAGTACTGAAGCATCACAACCCTGAAATTTTTCGAGGAAACCCCAAGTACAAAATTTGAGAACATCACTAGACAAATGCAAGTGAATGAAGCTAGGGTATACTTAGCTAGTAGTACTCACATTTACAAAGCAATCATGGAAATGCAGGCGGAGTAACGAAGCCCCTAGGCGTCTTTCGTTCTTAATGGCTGCGATAACTTCGTCTTGCACGATAGACAATGCATTTGGGCATCTAGGTAAGTAGGAAGTTGGAGATAGCTTGCCATTGATGGATTGAAGAACTGCACCAGCAAAGATCAATCCAAGGAGGAGTAACTTGTAAGAAACCATGCTGCAGTGCACTGCACTTCTCTTTTTTTTCACACACATATATACTACATGTTGCATTCCTATTAACCACAAAGATCAGAACTCAAATATGAATAGTTTAGTGATAGTTGATTACTTAATCTGTCATTTAGTTATTGGGATGCAAAGGGACTTTCATTTTCATGGAGCCATTATCAGAGTCTTTGTGTTAAAAACTGATTTGATAGAAGAAAATAAATGGTTAGTGCTGCTAAGGGTACAAGTATATACACCTCCAATTAGTGTGATATAGGATGATATGTGTGATTATATATTACCTATGGTTTGAATTACACTTTATGGATATAAACCACACTTTAGATTTTCATTTTACTCAGGAATTATTGAACAAACTTCCCACTTTTTATAGTGGTATGTCTTTTAGTTCAAAGAAAAGATTGAACTGTCCCTCTTTTGGGAACCTCTACGGGTTTAGTCACATATGCATTATAAATATATATGTATATATATATATATATATATATATATATTTATACCCCATATTATATCTTCACATCAGAGTGATCAGACACGACACACTCATTCTTATTACCTGCAGTGGATTTTTCATTTATAGGGATAAGTTAGCTATTATGAATATGGCCCGAAGCTCTTTATATCCATTCGGCCTAATAAACCTCAAAGCATACCCACAATGGCCCCAACATGTTGGATCCAGTTATCTTAAACCAACATAAACTACATCAACATTAGCCATCTATCAGGATCCAAATCCTATGAGCAGCTTAAGGCCTGTGATAGACAAGTGAATCTAACAACTGAAAATAACATGTATCCTCCCTCACAGTCTTTTAAAACTTTCTCTCATACGAGCAAAACCTATGAGCAGCTTAACCCGATCAAAACATGGGGAAGGGCACGAAAACGAACAAAGAGAAATCTTCGAGATTAATTATTGTCCCTACCAAATTCCAAAAGAGTTCTTCTTAGGTTTTATGGGTTGTCTTGTTGGAGTGGGAACTGGAAAACAGTGATGTTCGATCAATGTCAATTGTTCATCACATATCTAGTACTGTGACCACTACAACTCCTGCCCGCAACTTGCTTGGATTGCAATGGATCCTACTCCCAACTTGTATATTATTAGAGCAACCCGATCAGTCGGGACCATCATTTGTCACATATTCCCTCATGATTTCGATACTACTGAATTCATTGAAACGTGAAAAATGCAAGGTATCTTATTATGAACTACTCCTACGTATACTTTGTCTAGGAAGACCGGCCATGGAGATATTTAACATGTCCTTTCCCATCAAATAAGCAATGTAAAGCATCCAAACCATAGAGTTAATCAACATTTCCAACCTTACAGTTGCAATATAAAACAAACAATTTATATGTACATGCGCATATAAATTGGAGAGATATATATATATATATGTATATCAGAGCCCTTCTAATAAGATATCCTTTTTTTTTTCTAATTCTAGAGATAACCCGCCAGCCGTCAGATCTCTTTTAATAACCCTCAACGGCTGCGATTAAATGAAGCCTTTTCAGCCTAGTTAACCCCAATTCTAACCCCAGTTAACACCTATTCGTGAACTCCAACGTCCTTTTTTCAACTCAAGTCTTATCCAATTTGATAATCATTTATAAGGTGCCGAATTGTGTGAAATGCATGAACAGACAAAAATCTGTCCAACCAGAACTGTTCGTGTAAATCACGATTGCGAAGACTCAAATGATCGTTAAATTGGATGAGACTTGACAAAAGTGATCTATACATATGAATGAAACGTTTTAATTTGTTCGATCTTTCTCGTCAAAGATAAGGTAACGACATATATGACTGACATTATATTGTTCATATGTATACCTTGTAGTCGTTATTGCTCAAATTTATATCGTTTGGGGTTGTCTTGGTTGAACTCTAAGTTTTGGCCGGTTGATCTGGTGACGGTCTCGTGTCACTTTCGTTTTAGTTTTGACAGATTCTAACCCGAGTCATGGGTAATGCTGTTTATCAAGTCGATAGTACATGAAATGATGAAATGGGCATAATAAAGTGACAAAGGTTATGTTGTCATGAGTGATGAAGCAAGAGCAATCGGGGACAAAAGGACACAAACTTGTGGTGCAATTTGTTGGTGAAAAGTTCAAAAGATTCAATTCAGTTCAATATAAATGGCGGTGCTATTCAGACAGGTAAGATATAGACATATAGTAATGGATGGGTCTGTTACTGAAGCATCAAGCATTCATAAAACACTGATACTATCAGTGGCGGATCCAGGATTTAAACATGGGGTGGGCTTTAAATTTGACCGAAGGGCAAAAAAATTTTTGTTGTATACCCATGCAAAGTGTAGCAGCTCAAGCATACGTCAATTACGAGTCTTTGAAAGATATGAAAATAGGCATCAATGAAAGTAGAAGAAAATTTTAAAAATAAGAGACAAATTAGAAAACCTAATAAGAATACACTGAAATCCAATATTTCATCGGATTCTATATAGGAAAAAGAAGATTAGAAAATTTATATTCAACGAATTTTAGAGATTTAAGCAGGATAAGATTATAAAACTAGAAGAATTGAAGAGTAGAGATGTAGTCGCATACAGAGGAAGATGAGATGCCTAGAAATATGAAAGTTAGGTGGGCTTGAATGCACGAAAAAGATATATATCTAATAAAAAAAACATAATACACTTAGTTTTTTTTTTCAATCCCAAAAACCTTGGTTGGGCTTGAGCCCCACCAACCTCTGCACTCCCTCCGCGCCTGGATACTATAGTACAGAGGTTAGGTTGTGTTGCTCCATTCATTATTCCCAGTTGACCAAGCTAGCTAGCTTGCTCGATCAAAGCTGCAAGATTCTTCGTCCCGGACCCTAGTTGATCGATTATCCTGTCGTATAGATTCCAAAAAGATGAGCATCTTCCGGAACTTATGTGTAGATTTCAACCCACTGAAGCAGTGAAGCATATATACAGGTATGTAAAAAGAGGCATGCATGCACCACTGGCTAAGAAAAGAAAAAGGCTACATACGCATTTTTACCTAACTAAGCTAGGAATTGAACTTCTATGAACTTTGAACCGCTCGTTAAGAGGAGCACTTGTACAATGACAAGAACTAAACAAATACATTCCTTCCACCCAATATTAGTGAAACGAAAGATCACCAAACCAAGCCTCTCCGATTTCATTTTCGCCCATTTAGTTGATTATCCATTACGTACTTAACTGTCTAGCTTTGCTTTCTTCATCACTTCATGCACTTCCCCTTCCAGTTTGCTAGCTTATCATCACAACTTAAAAGTTGAAACCACACTACCAGGACAAGCACTTTAGCCGACGAAAAAGTTTTGTCGGCCTGTTAGCTTAGTTCGTCGGCTAAAATCTTAGCCGACGAGTCAGATTTCGTCAGGAAAAAGTCGTCGGCGATCACTTTAGCCGACGAAATTTTTTTTTCGTCGGCTATAGTCCCACAGTTAGCCGACGAAAAACATGTCGTCGGTTTTTTTCCCAGACTTTAGCCGACGAAACAATTAAGATATTCGTCGGCTAAAGTGTGTAATAAACAATTAAAAAATAACTATAGCCGACGAAATATACTATATTAGTATATTTCGTCGGCTAAACCTTATAAAAATTTAAAAAAAATAACTATAGCCGACGAAATATAGTATATTTCGTCGGCTAAGCCTTATAAAAAAATTAAAAAAAGAACTATAGCCGACGAAATATGCTATAATTCGTCGGCTAAACCTTATAAAAAAATTAAAAAATACTATAGCCAACAAATATAGTATTTAAATATCGTCGGCTAAAGTTGCTGGTTTTTGAAAAAAAAAAACTGTAGAAATTTTCGGCCACCTCCAATCAAGACCAAAATTTGACAGAATCTTCCTCTCAACATTTCGAACAACTTTCTAGAAGAAGTCGAAGCCCAATTCTAAGCCTAAACAAGTCAATTGAATCAAAATATAAAAATCCCCAATTTTAAACCCTAAAAACTTCAAATCTTCGATTCTCTTCACACACACCGAATCGAGCTACCAAATTTTAAGGAAATGTAGTACTAATCAAACTCAACTTATCCATATATAGAACTCACCAAATGGTGACCTAAGGAAGGAGAAATTCGATCGACACCGAATCCAAACCGGCGGAGTTTTGGAGCTCGATTTATTCCTCACGGCGGCGTCACTCGATGCACCACCTATCCAGCAATGAAATAGAGACGACGGCGAAGCTTTTGGGACAAGTGTAGCGGTCTCCGGTGGCTTGACGGCGGAGCTAGGCCGAGAAGAAAATCTGGCAGATAATAGACTTCTTACTATCTATCTTGGGTACAACTCCTATATAATGAACTTTAGCCGATGAAATTCTTTATTTTCGTCGGCTAAACTCTTTTGAAAATTTTGGTTGACCGCCAAAAAATTTTGGTTGAAAATTTTGAAAATTTTTCGACTTTAGCCGACGACTTTTCATATATTTTCGTCGGCTAAAGTCCTTTGAAAATTTTCCTCCAACTTTGGTTTACCGCCCAAAAAATTTTGAAATTTTTTGACCTTAGCCGACGACTTTTTTAATATCTCGTCGGCTAAAGTCTATAAATTCACGAAAACGCTCATATCTCCCCCTATATTACGTAGTTTGGTCAAACCTTCCACACGAAAAACTCTCACGTAGATGAGACGCAACCGCCTATATAAAAATTTGAGACATTTACCTTCCGACGATAGGGCTCCCCAAAGGAAATAATAACGGTAAATAGGGTTGACCGCTACTATCGGCACCGAGACTTTACCCAATTTACGTGATTTTTGAACCATAGTCGTATTTCACCATTCTGAACACATCTTATTTCACGAGATTTTTGATAATTTTGCTTCCTATGTAGAGTTGGTTTACAAAGTTGTATAACCTACTAAACAAGTTATACAACATTAGTCGACACGTTGTGATTCCGATGACTCAAATTCACAAACCAAAATTCGACCATCAGATATGATCATTATAACGAAATATGTCTATGGTAAAAAATTCAATTGGATCCGACAACGTTAAGGGCTCGATCGAAACGGTCAACCATATTCCATCGTCACTTATCACACGAAAATGCTCATATCTCCCTCTATATTACGTAGTTTGGTCAAACCTTCCACACAAAAAACTCTCACGTAGATGAGACGCAACTGCCCATATAAAAATTTGAGACATTTACCTTCCGACGATAGGGCTCCCCATAGGGAATAATAACGGTAAATAGTAAGACACGTTGTGATTCCGATGACTAAAATTTACAAACCAAAATTCGACCCTCATATATGATCATTATGACGAAATATGTCTATGGTAAAAAATTCAACTGGATCCGACAACGTTAATGGCTCGATCGAAACGGTCAACTCTAATCGGAAATAAGAAAACTGCATTTTGAAGCCCTAAACGGACTTGGATAGCCGAAAAGGCCCATATGTCATGGCAATAGCAATGATTTTGACTCGTAGGGCCGTTACGCTTCCAGAAAAGTATCACAATAGTCAATCGGACACCAAACGCCAAATCTGTAGCATAGTGAATAATAAGGGTAAATTACATTGACCGCAACTATCGGCACCGAGAATTTACCGGAATACCGTGATTTTTCAACCGTAGACATATTTCACCATTCTGGTCATATCTTATTTCACGACTTTTTTGCGTTTGAAGGTTTTACGTATAGTTTTTTTTTTTTCATATGAGTTGTTGTCTAGATCTGCAAATATAAGGCACTTTAGCCGACGAAAAATATAATTTCGTCGGCTAAACTTTTCAAATTTCGTCGGCTAAAGTTTTAAAAATTTCGTCGGCTAAACTTTTAAAACTTTCGTCGGCTAAACTTTTAAAAATTTCGTCGGCTAAAGTTCACAGACTATAGCCGACGAAAAAAATTATTCAGCCGACGAAATTTCGTCGGCTAAAGTTGACCATAGCCGACGAAAATTTTAAATTATGTGGTACTCAGTGCTAAAGAAATTTTTAAATGCTCTTAAATGACCACATGACAGTCTGATGTGGTCCTTCTTTACCAATTAAATTTTAACACATGAATTTATTACAACTAAAATATAAACTAAGATTTTCTATATTATATGAAATGACCGTCATGGGTCTTTATGAGTTTGGCCTAGGGTTTAGGGTATAGGGTATATGGTTTAGGATTTAGTATTTAAAAAATCAACAAGAAACTCAAAATGGTATTTGACAAAATCGTTAAAATAGTTTTTCGTCGTAAAAATCCACATGTTAAAATTTAAATGGAATGGAGGACCACGTTAAACTGTCACGTAGCTAACTGCATGCTGGATATAGTCAATCTCTAATCCTGATAATAATGATTTCGAAAACCTAATTTTATGTTACGTTATTATCAAATTTACTTAGAAATATGGTGATTTAGGTGGTTTATTGTTCTTTAGTGTCAAGCATTGCGTAGCCAGGATCAAATATTAGGAGCAATATTATCATGTCTAACGTATTACGTACCTCCAAACAATAGACCAAACACTTAATCTTACTACCTAATTAAGCAGTACATAAGTGTGTGTGTTTGTTCTATAGCTATCACCATCATTCCTCACCTCAGCGGCTAGTGTTAGAGTAGTCTCTCACTAGCCAGCTAGCTTTCTGCTATATATAAAACCACCACTTCCACTGCCCTCACTATACCAAGAAGGTTCATAGCTTTCTACTTTGCTTTACTTCTACATATCTCATCAGATTCTGATATATTGAACGAGTTCCCTGCATATATATACACGTACCTAAGAGTGTTATTGGATGGAAATTGAAGCTGCCAAAGCCGGGTACACCGGAGATGGCACTGTCGATCTCCGGGGACGCCCTGCGCTTGCCTCTAAGACTGGAAAATGGAAAGCCTGTGCTTTCCTTGTTGGTACGATTGAAGCTAACAAACCACCTGTGTTCTGGTCATATCGTTAACTTGTAATTCCTACATTTAACTACATCTAACTAGATTTTTCGGTTCAGTGTACGAAGCTTTTGAGAGGATGGCCTTCTATGGAATAGCTTCAAATCTGGTGAACTACTTGACCACACAGCTTCATGAAGACACCCTAACCTCCGTCCGGAATGTCAATAACTGGTCCGGTGCCGTTTGGATCACTCCAATCCTCGGCGCTTACCTAGCTGATTCTTACCTCGGTCGTTTCTGGACATTCACGGTCTCATCCCTCATTTACGTCATGGTAATTCTTATTTCTAATACTCTTTGTTATTAATATTAATGCGAATAACGTTGATAGCCAGAAAATGAAACTCAACTGATCGATTTAGACATGAAAATTTTGTATTTATCAATCAGAACAACAACGGGGTCCCTAGCTAGTCAATTTGTAGTGGTCCGTAGCTTGTTAATTAACATCAGTTACTTCATTTTAATTACAGGGAATGATGCTTTTGACAATGGCTGTTTCACTCAAAACATTCAAGCCAACCTGCAGCAATGGCATTTGCAACAAGGCCTCTACCTCACAAATCGCTTTCTTCTACCTCTCTCTATACACCATTGCTTTCGGTTCCGGCGGAACAAAGCCTAACATATCCACCTTCGGCGCAGACCAGTTTGATGATTTTAATCCCCACGAGAAAAGGATCAAGGCCTCATTCTTCAACTGGTGGATGTTCAGCTCTTTCTTAGGTGCTCTGATTGCAACCCTTGGCCTCGTCTACATCCAAGAAAACGTGGGATGGGGTTTGGGATATGGTATCCCGACAATCGGCCTAGTAGTATCCTTATTAATCTTCTATATTGGGACACCTATGTATAGACACAAAGTTAGCAGGAACAAGAGCCCGGCTAGGGACATCATCCAAATTCCTGTTGCTGCCTTTCGAAATCGGAATCTTCCCCTCCCGAACGATCCGTCTACTCTCCATGAGTATGAGCCGCAACATTACATTGACACCGGAAAACGCCAGGTCTATCACACCCCAATTTTCAGGTAAACTAAATTTGTGTTTAGTTACTTGTCTAGCTACTAATTGCTGGTTTGATTACGAAGTCCAAACTGGCTAGCAGAATCAAAATTAAAGGATACCCTTTTGCATACGGCATGGACTCAAAGTAGATAGTCAATCAGACCATAGTCCCTTACTCCTTTAAGGCTTTAAGCATTTGATGATTGGTCCCCATTGATTTCACATGCATGACTATAGGAAAAATACTGTGCCAAAAGCGAAGGTATGCTCCAATATGGCTTTGAGTAGCCATTGCTTCTGATAAAATGTCCCCATATGTTGACAGTACCCCCCATAAACATCATTTTTGAATAGTCATATTCATTTTCAGTCAAGTTGTCTATGGAACTATGGAAGTGTGCGGATGGGATATATGTACCATACCCATTTCTTAAATCCAGACAAAAGACTTGTGTAACACAGTCTGCACTAGTAATCTCATTGGGGAGCGGATGTTGTAAACAACTATTTTGGCTTGTAGTTGGATTGAAGTTTAGTAAGTGGAAAAAGACGTTTCCTATCGTATGCATTCTGCAAGATTTTATGTACAAATTAATCCTAGAGATGCCTTATTAATTTGTTGAATACCTAGGCTTCTTCTGGGATGGAAGACAAGTCTTTATCATATATCATCACACTTGGCCTTTAGGATACTGTTTACTTCATGGAAAGCGAGAAATAATCTTTTAGGAGTATAAGCTGGTTCTCAGTAATACTGTCACCACGATTCGATCGATGCAACCTGGTATCCATCAAGTTTTAGTCTACTAGTACTAATAGAACATTTCTAAATGTCGTTCACATATGTGTTTGTTTCATCCGGCTGCTACTTAGTGCTAGCATATATTTGATTTTCAGGTTCTTGGACAAGGCTGCTATAAAAAATGGCAACACGGATGATTCAAGGCCACCATGCACAGTGACTCAAGTTGAAGGAGCAAAGCTGGTCGTGGGAATGGGAATGATATGGCTTGTGACCCTAATTCCAAGCACCATTTGGGCACAAATCAACACTCTCTTTGTCAAGCAAGGCACTACACTAGATCGAAGCTTGGGACCAAATCATTTCCAAATCCCGGCAGCTTCTCTAGGGAGCTTCGTCACCCTCTCCATGCTTCTCTCTGTGCCCATGTATGACCGTTACTTCGTGCCCTTCATGCGTGGCAGAACTGGAAACCCTAGGGGAATCACACTCCTCCAGAGGCTTGGGATCGGATTCATCATCCAAGTCACAGCCATTGCAATCGCCTATGCTGTCGAAGTTCGTCGAATGCGTGTAATTCGAGTCCACCATGTTTTGGGGCCTAAAGAGATCGTCCCCATGAGCATATTCTGGTTACTCCCTCAGTACATACTACTCGGTGTCGCTGATGTGTTCAATGCCATCGGATTGCTTGAGTTTTTCTACGATCAGTCCCCGGAGGACATGCAGAGTCTCGGCACGACTTTCTTCACAAGTGGGATTGGTATTGGTAACTTCTTGAACAGCTTTTTAGTGACGATGGTGGATAAAATTACGGGGAGGAATGGGGGTAAAAGTTGGATTGGGAATAACTTGAATGACTGTCACTTGGACTATTACTATGGATTTCTTCTGGTCATATCTTCCCTAAACCTGGTGGCGTTTATGTTGGCTTCAAGCAAATATATATACAAGAATGAATCTGTTGACGTGAAGGAGGGGTGCATTGATCTGGTTGAAGCTAAAGCAATGCCCACTCCTCTAGGTATTTGTAATTAGCTAAGTTTAAACTTTCAATCTCAGAACTAGTCCTGGTATGCATACATGCATGTGAGGTTAATTTTCTCTAGCTAGTAAGAGAAATACTCAAATACAGTATCTGAATTTGTGTATGCTGAGATTGAAACTACAATGTTATCAGTTTTGAAAGTATAGAATGGAACAAAATATGGAAGGATTGAATATGTAAATTCAATCATTTATCAAATTAAAAGCAACAGACACAAGAACACAAGATTTTGTTAACTACAGTGTAAACCTCCCTCGAGGAAACGTCACTACAAGACTTTTAAAGTGGTCCATACTAAATCAAATCCACTATAGAGTAAGAATGATTATAGATCTATCAAGTAGTGATATTCAACACAATCACTTTACTAGTATTCCAAACTAACTTGACCTTACAACTGATAACCCTATTCTAACTCTCCCTGAATCTGATAAGGATATGAAGGAACTGAACACGCCTTTTTTTCTTTTCAACTTCACTGATCTCAATCACTTATGCAAATGAATAATGAAGATCATATCAAACATACGAGAGATGAGAGAAATAGCATGAACACAATATCAACTCATAAGCAATGTATCAAAGCTTTTTTCTATTCTCCAAATCTCTACTTTTTCGGTTTCTCAAAAACATATTTCTAGAGAAGAGACTTCTTCTCCTCAGTTAATGCACATCAACACATATATTGATTTGTTTAAAAGAATCACAACAATATGTCAACTATCATTTTGTTTTGATATGGAAAATATATCAACAAACTAATCTGCTATAATTTGGGAAAACACAATTTTTCAATTTAAACCAAAGTCATTTTAGGCAGATAAGATATTTTCCAAAACAAATACATTAGAGTTTAAAACAAATCAAATATAGACAAAGATATCTTTTATTTGAGAAACTCATTTAATGCAGCATGTAATCGCATAGAACATAACTAGAAAAATCATGAATGCTATGTACAATGATTTATCTTAATTGAGATCAGATCCGTGAATCTTAAATCCTCTTTCAATCCTTGACAAATTCTTTGTCACTTTGATTTTGCTCTCTTCAATGCGATATCTTGTCAAAAGGACACACAAGATAACTATAAATCTTGATATCACAATCTGATTAGTAAATGAAAGAATTTTTTATCACATTAGAACTTCTTTCCTTACTCATTAGCATAACAAAATATAGAGAATTTAACTCCAATATTAATACTAACCAAATTAGAATTAATAGAGAAGTTCAATAAGATATTCAAGCACATTTTTTTTTTAAAAAAAAAACTTTTTATTAATAACTCACACACCCTACATATGTCAATGAGGTTTGAACCTATGATCTCAAAATTGTCAGTTAAACACCTTAACCAATCAAGTCACGGCATTCAAGCACATAAAACCTAATCACAATAGGTTTTCTTATTTTCCCACACATACAAGTCCTAATCAAATTAAGACTTATTTCCAATGTAGCAGGCTAGTTATATTATTGTCTTATAATAACGATGTTAGAGGTATGCCTCAATTTCGTTTCAGCTAGTCTATCATTTGTTTTAGGAGGTTTTGGTTTTGATCCCCCTCCTTTGTTTCTTTTTTCTTTCATTAATAAAATAGAGTGATAGACGATTATTCGCCTATCCTCGATCATTCAACCAAAAAAAAAAAATCGGAATTAGTGATTGAAATTATCATATCCAACTAGGAACACATAAATCATGTACATGCAAGGCATCCTAGTATTTTGTATAAGAATGCCAACATAAATATACACTAACAAGTTTATTGAGGTCCCCCTCAAAATTATTAGCCTCAATGAGGCCTAAGATTTGCCGCCACAAATTTTACGCCTTATTGAGTCCTTATATCGATCAGTGCCCAAATTATTTCTTGAGGCATGTGCTTTACTACCTGCATCAGCCTAATTAATCAGAAAATGTATCAATTTTCGGCTTCCAGAAAGAGAGGTCATCCATCCTCAAACGACCATGTATATTTCTCGCAAACTCTAGCTGACTAGCTCCACCATCCGATTCTGTAGAGTACAAATTGATCGAGTGGAAACACTCGGAAAATGATTGAGTAATTTGGTTCTCAAAACTTCTGGAGTAGCTTACCTGCCAAAAGATGTTCTGGCTCCATATGTTTGCTATGATTCTTTCTCTTTTGGACCTAGACGTTGAATTTCATCTAAGCTAGCTACTTGACAGACGTATTTCATCCAACTTTTGACCTATATATAGCACAATATTGATCCCTATAGTGTGTAATTTCTACCGAGAGTGGCGATGTCTCATTTTTTGATATTAAGGCTAAAAAACTATATGTTTCGACAAAATTGACAGTCGAAAAGGATAATATCTGAATTCAAAACCTCGATCAAATTAAGATTATGGGATAAGGTCTAACCAAATGAAAAACTAGACAATGGTGGCGCCTTGATCAGTTTGAGTTTCAGTTCGGATTGAATTTTGGCACTAGTTAGCTTCCATGAATCATGAGGGTTTGGAAGTCCTTAACCTTCTTGCATTGCATATGAACAATGCCAACTTATAAGTAAACTCGCTTACTGAGTCGTTTTCTTAGAGCATCTCTAGCGGAACTGTCAAATTCCAACTTATCTCTAATGAGTCTGATTAAGACTAATTAACTAATTAAGTAGTGTGAACTCGACCACTCACTAGTCGCTGCACTTCTATATATGCTAATTGGTGCAGCTAGTACTTTCGGTTAAAGCTCGTTCGTAATCTGAAGCCAAGTAGTCAATGTTTTCCTTTTCTCCTTCTCCACTTCGACTTATAGTAACTTAAACCTACTATACTAAAACCCTTTGACAAATCTCAGCATGCAATTCTATTATAGCACATCTCAACCGCGTTTTCCTCCTCCTATTTGACGATCATCTTCGATTTTCTTCCATTTATGTATCAATCAACTTCCCTTTCTGAACATAGTTAGCAATTGCCATGCACTAAGATTTCTACGTGTTAGGTCACCTGCCCAGACTGATCACACTGAGAAGTCCCTTATATAAACACCACCATGTCTGGTCTTGTCTTCAACAATTCAACACAAGTAGTACTATCAAGTACTTACTTTCTCCCACTTAGCTATAACTTCTTAACAATGGCGGCTTCATCATCTTGCATTATTGCCATTTTGACCTTTGTTCACCTTCTGTTCATGGGCACCTCCACCGCTCAACTTTCATCAAACTTTTACTCCAAGTCTTGCCCTAGGCTTTTCTCCACCGTGAAATCCACCGTGCAACCTGCAATCAGAAATGAGCCCCGAATGGGCGCCTCCCTCCTCCGCCTTCACTTCCACGATTGTTTTGTCAACGTAAATCTTATTGTTTACCTAATTAATCAAGTTTCGAAGTTATCAAACATTTCGTCATCCAAAAAGCCAACAGAACATAATGTCTACATTCATACGTCTAATGTCATTGTCCAACTTTAACTAATTCATTGCTAACATAAATATAATGGCAGGGGTGCGATGGCTCGGTGTTGCTAGATGATACAGCAAACTTCAGTGGAGAGAAAAATGCAGTTCCTAATAAGAATTCGCTTCGAGGATTCAACGTGATCGATAACATCAAGTCTGCAGTTGAGAATGTGTGCCCCGGCGTGGTCTCGTGTGCTGATATATTAGCCATTACGGCCAGGGACTCCGTTGCTATCGTAAGTCAACAAGTAATTAGTAACTGAGTAGTGTGACTAATAATGTTTTAGCTAGAGCTTCATCGGTATGTAACTATGCATGGGTCTTGTTGCAGCTTGGAGGACCAAGTTGGAATGTTAAGTTGGGAAGAAGAGATGCCAGAACTGCCAGCCAAGCCGCTGCTAATAGCAGCATTCCCCCTCCAACCTCTAACCTAAACCAGCTCATCTCCAGATTCAACGCTCTTGGCCTTTCCACCAAGGACATGGTTGCTTTATCTGGTACGTAAAATCTAATCTCTGTGTTCATATCACACAAGAGGTGACAGTTCTAATTGCACGAAACAATCCGAAGAAAAACATCATTTAAATTTCGACACTGTCATAAAGCCATTCTTCTTCTACCTATGGAGATTAACAGTAGTTATTGTACAAAATTTGCTAGGGTCGCATACGATAGGGCAAGCAAGGTGTACAACCTTCAGGGCTCGTGTATACAATGAGACCAACAACTTGGAGAGTTCCTTGGCTCAAACAAGGCAATCAAACTGCCCAAGAACCACCGGCTCAGGGGACAACAACTTGGCTCCACTTGATGTTCAATCTCCAACAGCCTTCGACAACAACTACTACAAGAATCTTATCAAGAACAGAGGTCTCCTCCACTCCGATCAGCAGTTGTTCTTGAATGGTGTCTCCACCGATTCCATAGTGCGTGGCTACAGCAGCAGCCAGAGCACATTCACATCTGACTTTGCGGCCGCAATGGTCAAGATGGGAAACATCAACCCGCTCACTGGTTCCAATGGAGAGATTAGGAAGAACTGTAGGAAGCCCAACTAATATTATGCATCCATCCTTCATATAAGAATAAATAGTCTTAATATAGTTTCTTTGAGTGAGTAATATGTGTTGTGCCTATAAACAATGTCAAGAGAAGTCGTTTATGGTCGGTATGGATTCGTGTTCGATTTTGTAGGGCCTTGGGTTAGGTGTTCTCGCCAGTAGTGTTCAACTGCTAATTAGTAGGAACCTTTGAGCTAGTCCATTGTGTTGATTCCATCAGTAGCTGCACTAATTTTTACATGTTTTGTGGAGCTGGTTTCACTCCATACAAATTAAATCTCTTCTGATCTGTTCTGTCTGACAAAAAAAACAAAAGAACCAATACAGTTTCAAATCATCAATAAGAAATGGCCTCGTCTTGTCCCCTAATGGCCATTTTCATGACCCTGGCTCTGGTTGCGAGCATTGACAGCGCCGCCGGTGCTGGACTTACCTCAGAATTTTACGCCAGATCTTGTCCAAATCTCTTCTCCACCGTGAGACCGATAGTTCAATCTGCAATCGATAAGAATCCCCGAATGGGTGCCTGTCTTCTCCGCCTCTTCTTCCACGATTGTTTTGTTAATGTAAAGTTTTCTCGCTGTTCATTCTTATGCATATGCCCACAATTTCAAGAGTGAAATTTAGGTCTTGCACGTATCAAACTGCTCATGCGCAAGACTGTTCTTAGGCATTTCCGTAACGATTATTCATGGCAATGTCAGGGATGTGATGCATCGTTGCTCCTCGACGATGTGCCGCCGTTCTTTATAGGAGAGAAAAATGTGCATCCGAACAAAGGTTCTGCATGTGGATTCGAAATCATCGATCAAATCAAGAACGCCGTCGAGAGAGCATGCCCGGGACTCGTCTCATGTGCCGATCTAGTTGCTATTGCCGCAAGAGACTCTGTTAGCATTGTAAGCACTCGAAATTGAATAATGCAACGAATGCATACACGTACTTACACAACAATGCATAATATATCGCACATATTTTTCAGTTGGATGCCCTAATTTTGAAATAGGGATAAATAGTCTTGCATGGTTTGAGACTTTGAGTGCATGTTATGTGTAATACAGCTTGGAGGGCCAAAATGGGAGGTCCAATTGGGAAGAAAAGACGCAAAGACTACAAACCCTTTAGTCGCCAACATCAGTATTCCAACATCAAGCGCTAACCTAAAGGAGCTCATCATAAGATTTGGCGGCGTCGCCCTCAGCACGCGAGACCTGGTTGCGTTGTCAGGAGCTCACACACTCGGCCAAGCACAGTGTCACAACTTCAGGAAACGCATATACAACGAGAGCAACATCGGCAAGGACTTTGCCGAACAAAGAAGAGCAAAATGTCCGAGAACCTCCGGTAACACCAACTTGGCTCCCATTGACGGCGAAACTCCATATGTGTTCGACAACAGCTACTACAAGAACCTTGTCAAGAAAAAGGGGCTACTGCATTCCGATCAGCAGTTGTTCAGTGGAGGGCGAACGGATGCACTAGTGAAAACTTACAGTGTCAGCCAGGAAAGCTTCTTCATGGACTTTGTGAGTGCTATGCTCAAGATGGGAAGCATTAACCCGCTGATTGGTTCACCTGGTGAGGTCAGGATACTTTGTAGGAGAATCAATCCATTATATTGATTCAACTGATCGATCCAGCCACTACAGTTGATGTTTAGGTTTCAATACTCATTCTATAGTTTTTACGATCTTTTGGGAGAGTTAATTTAGAGCATCTCCTCAAACTGTTTCTTTATAATATCTTTAAGAGAAAATGCTCATTTAGTACTAATTTAAACCTCTCATTTCTCATTCCAATGATAATCTTTTTTATTAGCCTATTTCAATATAAGACAGTGTTTTAAAAAACACGCCTCGGGCGAGCCTTAAGGCTTAAAAGGCGCGAGGCAGAAGGAAAATTCCTTGTGTTTTGCTGGTTACGCACAGAGGCGCCAAAAGGCGCGAGGTAAGGCGCACAAAGCGCACCCCAAGGCACATAAGGCGGGCGCCTAGTCAGATAAGGAAAACGGGGTCGTTTTAGTTTTACTGAAATTATAAGGAAAACATCTTCGTGCGCCTCCCTCAGTCCCTATTTCAGTCCTTCCCTCCTCCCTCTCCCTCTCCTTCTCCACTAGTTCGCGACTAGTCAACCACCACCAGTTCCCGACCTCCCTCTCCCTCTCCTGACCACCACCAGTTCGCTGTCTTCTGCAACGGCCGGGCAATCGCCTCACCCTCCAAGCCAAGGCAGCACCCTCAAACCACCACCTCCCTCGGTCACCAACTCACAATTGATTTGAGGTACGCACATCATTTCGAATTTCCGATTCAATTGTGTTTTCTTAATGAGAAAGATGAATGTTTGAGCTATGTGTGTGGTTCATTGTGAATTTGTGATAGAGTGATCAACCATCTGGTGTGTGGTTCATTGTGAATTTGTTTCTGTGATAGTGTGTGGTTCATTATGAATTTGTGATAGAGCTATGTGTGTGGTTCAGTGAGTTGGAAATTGTGAATTTAGCAATGGTGTGTTGCAGGCAGCATAATGAGTTCTAGTGGTGAGACACAGAAGAAAGATTTTGCTTGGCATGAAGTTTATTTCCATTATTGTTATTATCTTTTGAGCTTGCAAGACTATCTAGTGTACTTTGATCTTTCAACTTGACCCTTTAGATGTGTTTTATGTTTGGTGATTTGCTGGAATTGCATTGTTTGAGTACTTACTAGTTACTACTACTAAGAATGGATGACAATATATAATGTTGTGTTGATTGCAATATATGTTCTATATATAGGAGGATTTTTTTTTTTTTTTTCAAAAGATTTACACCTTGGTGAGGCTCTCGCTCCATAGCCTCGGTTACGCCTTAGCCTTTTAAAACATTGATATAATGTAACTTTTTTTTATGCCCAAATGCATAAATCTTTATTAAAGTCTTAACAAACCATATTATTTTAAGACTATTTTACCCTCACCCCTTAAACATGCATAGAGAGAGAAAGTGGAAGAGAGAGAATAATTGGCCGGAACCTCATCGGACTTCGGTCTCCGGTCGCCGGACTTTGATTGCCTGATTTCCTCAGTTCTCAGATTCCGGTCACCGGTAACTCGGTTACTGACCCCAATAACTCAATAATTGATCCTCAATAACTTGGTTACTGACCCCTAATAATCAATTACTGACCCCATAATTTAGTTACTGACTCCCAGTAATCAGTTACTGACCCCTAATAATTAGTTACTGACCCCAATAATCAACTTATTTCAGCTTAATGTAATAGAAAAGAAGATTTACCAGAAAATAATCGAATTACTGACCCTAATAATCGAGTTACTGACCTTAATAACCTTTAGTTGCCAGTTACTGACACCTAATAATCACTTAATTTTCAGTTACTGACACTCAATAATCACTTAATTTTCAGTTACTGACACCCAATAATTACTTATTAACCCTCAATAATCAGGTTATAAACCTCAAATAATAACTTACTGACCCCAATAATCACTTATTAATCCTCAATAATCACTAGCTGACTCTAATATTCAAATGTAAGGATTAAAAAAAAAATTATCTAACTGACTTGAACTAGGCACCCATATTTCTTCTCTGGGCACCCACCTTCCCCGACGATGAGCACACCCTGGCGCACCTCACTCTGCAGAACAAGCACCGGCAAACAACGCCCTTCCCCAGCCACGATCCAGCCTGGATTGAACTCTAGCCGAGCCCTAGCCCCGGTAGCACCATCAACAATCTCGGCACGAACCCAGCCCATCCCCGACGCACTCTTGCCCAGTCTCAACGAAGACGGAAGATGAGCAAGGTGGCAGAGGCAAACAGCGTTGCCGACTCCTCCGCCGACGAGAACGAGTCATAGCACTTAGATGCGGCGAGTCGGAGAGGTTTTTCAGCGGCGACGCCACATAGGAGAGGCACATCGAGAACCAGACTAGCTCGTCGGTGCAAGAGGACGGCGGCAAATCTCCGGCTGACTTGGCCACAGAGAGAGAGAGAGAGAGAGAGAGAGAGGAGAGAGAGAGAGAGAGAAGAGAGAGAGAGAGAGAGGAAAACGAGGAAAACCAGATCGGGAATAAGAGGAGGAGAAATAGATAAGATTTGTGTGGTTTAGTTACACGTACATGGTAATAACGTCTTTTTCTCAAGAATCATTGGAATGAGCACAAGGATAAGACTTTAATTATAATAGGCTTTAGTTTTCAAATATTTGGGCATTATGACATTTTTCCTATCTTTAAAGGGAAGCAAAGGTTTGAAAGCTTTAAGCAATTTTTCACTCTAACAAATTTCCTATTTTAGAGATTGGAAGCGATTGCAAAGACAATTCGAGCGCCTTCTGAAATCGAAGACAATCAATATGACTATCTCTCAACGTTTAACTTTAACAAATTATATCGGAATATGATCCCAGAAAGACTTGAGTTAATAACTATCACGTCACATGAAGAAACTGTATGTTACTAAGGAGTGACAGATTAAGTTAATCTCACTCTCATATATTGTTGACAGAACATTGTCAACCCAAACTCGACCATCGATCATTATGTTTGTATTTGTTTGTCAAGTGCAAGAAAATCCTATAAAAAAAAAAAATTAAGTGCACGAAAAAACGCTTCAACATGTTAAATTATAAACTCTGTCCGCTGTGTTCTATCTAATTAATCTAGCTAATTCCCAAGAGACTAGGGTTTCATCATTTTGTTATCAATTTTTACGTGTAGGTATCTGCAATTCTGCATCGCTCGATCTTCAGCCACAGCTTAGGTATTATATTTATCCTTCAATTTTCACCCTCGAGATTTGAAGAAACCATGTGCTATATAGAGAGAGGGAAAAATGGGTCAAATTATTTACATGATTCCTCATTAATATAGTTTGAAAAAAAAAAAACTATATTTATATCATCATAAATAAGAAACTATTTTCTTTCTCAATTCCAGGGTTTTATATAAGACTCTGCAAGCTGAAAGATTTTAATTTAGAGCCTCTGCAACTTATCAGATAATTTACAGCTACCCGGAATAAGCATATATATGAGCTATTCAATATCAACCACCCTATAAATTAAGCAGGCTTAATTAAGCTGAATCGGAGGACAAAATTGAGATCTAGGTTTAATCTGTTCCGGTGAGATCGATGAACATCATTCATCAAATTGTTTGTAAAGCGACGTGTTGAGTGAGATCTAAGCATACAGTGGCATCATGCATGGTAAGTGAATGATACTAGACCTTGGGAATCCTCTACTCACATGGATATTGATAGGTTCGAGTTTCAGAAGCTTGAAATTAACAAACGAGAACCTCTCGATCATCATATACCAGCAGGGATATAATCTGCATTCGTAGCCTCTCATATATATACCTTATATATAGTTATTCTGGTCCATTTGCTGTATTCAATAGTGGACTTCAATTTATTTTCATAGTATGAACTTGTTGATTCCTTTGGTTTCAAAACTATTTGCAGCATCTTGCTGTTTATATAAAGGAGGGAATATACTTATATAAATCAGTTATTTGGAAACAAACAGAAAGAAAGATGCATCACATTATTCCATGGAAAGTTTTCAGCATAGAAAATGATTCAATGAAATCAAAGGGAGTTGTATGAAGACAAACTAAGATGCTACTATCCTAAGCAACCACGACATAGGACCAAATTCCATCACCATCTTTCTTCTAGATACTTGAACGAAGGAGACCAAACTCAGCGCGCGCGCGCACATATATATATATATATATATACAGTATTTATCCAGAGCGAAGCTTCGCTCCGGAATTAACGTACGAATGTCCTTATTTGACTCATTTTTCGATCATACCCAGTCAGTATCTTGATACATATCATATGATTATCCTTACAAAGTTTCATCCAGTTTGGTGACCGTTTAAGCCTCCATAATCATGATTTACTCCAACGGTTCTACTTGAACAGATTTTGTTCTATTGATTTATTTTATCTTATTCGGTGTGCAAACGATCACCAAACTGGATGAAACTTTGTAAGGATGATCATATGATATGTATCCAGATACTGACCGGGTATGATCGAAAAATATGACCGAAAAGTGAGTCAAATAAGGACCTTCACACGTTAATTCCAAAGCGAAGCTTCGTTCTGGATAGGGACTGTATATATATATATATATGACCCTTCCATTAAGGGATCCCTATTTTTGACTATTTCTAGGGATAAGGCATTACACCAACTTCCTGATTAATTTTTTGCATCTACACCGTTCAATTCATTGGGTTATATGAGTAGATAATTTCTACAAATTTTCAGATAATTTAGTGATCGTTAACCCATTCAAAACTTCGATTTATTTTTAATGATCTTAAATGGTCTATATTTGATATAAAGTGTGTAACGTTTTGTTTTAATCTCAGTCATCCAACCTCATTAAATGACAGATCCAATGGTGTAGGTCTATCCCTTAAAGTTGCCAAAAATAGGGATCCTTCGATAGAAGGACCCTGTATATTTATAAATATATATAGGTTTTCTCAGGTGCGGATGTCCGTATTTATTCTTACGGTGCAGATTTCTACTTTACACCCACTTTTCAATCGAATTTTCACATCTCCACCGTCTAGTCTTTAGATACTAATGTATAGATCATCTCTGCAAAATTTCAGCCAATTTGGTTATCATTAAGGTGCTCAAACTCGATTAAACCAATGGATGAACATAATTCTGTCGAACTTGAACCGTTCATGTTTGTAACAGAAAAACGCAGTTTTGAGTATCTTAATGATAACCAAATTGGCTGAAATTTTACAGAGATGATTTATACATTAATATTGACGAAATAAATATTATGTAAAGTGGAAGTTCGCAGCTGAGAAGCTGTGTGTGTGTATATATATTTATCTTTACGTAAGAAATATTGACGAAAGAATACGTAGCTATAGATTTTTCTTTTGTTTTTGTTGTTATATAAAATGGATGAAATTCTATGGGGTTTCTTGCTTATGTGATTAAATCAGGTTCCTATATCTTTCGCCCTTTGATTTGGGTTGAAATCCTCACGCCAAGGAAGCTAAAACTGCAGCGGTTTGAGAAAAATATTCTGCCTAAGATAGCTAGCTGGCAAGACCATTGACCGTCCAACAAATGCATGGATCTACTTCACAAAGTATATGCTGTAACTTCACTAAATAGCAACATATCTGTGTGCATTGTCGTCTGGATTATACGAATTTATTTTTACAAAACTAGCCTTTAGCAAACCTAACACCCAGATGGGATCAATCAACTAGGTAGGCAATTGAATTAATCAATCTGCATGTTACAAGTCCAAGAATGTAGTCCTAGCTACTCCCTGTTGAAATGCTTGTTAAAAGGCTTTCAGAGGAGAGGCTCCAACAGAAGAGGATTTCGTCAATCTTCCTTTCACCGTATCGGCCAGTATAATCTTTGTCTCTCGTAGGACTTATAAGATTACACGAGTATTTAGAGTACGATAGTTCGGTCATTTCTAATTCTTAACCTAGCTATATTTACTCTTATAACTTACATAATCTAATCAACGAATAATCACAGTGCAGCCTCCATCTTGTTCTGCGTTTTTCTTAGCTTTACTTTCATGCACTTCCATTTCAATAAACCTTGATAGCTTCCAGGACTGTTGGAGACCAATTGTGGTTTAAGTTTACCTACCAAATGCAATAGGCCAGGACCGCCAGGTCTTAAGTTCAAAGCCTTAAGTACACCTATTGGTTTGTATAGCAGTAGTGATCAGTAGTCTAGCTTGCTCTGTTGAGAAAGATTACTACTTCTTGTAGTTGTATGTTTCTTGATTCCAATTGTTTTTGGGGAACCCCATGTTGTTGTGTAACTCTTATATTAATTGTACTGACAAATCAAATTTATAAGTTGCTCTACCACTACCAACTTGCTATCTACCATGCTCTGCATTGCCATTAACTCGTGGTGATGACACCCCAAAATTAATCATCTTATACTTAATTAACTATATATCTATTAATTGGGTCAGTGTTAATATAGATACCAGGCTCCATTGGCCCTCATGATCGATAGTGTATATCTGGTATCTATGCTCCCCCAATAAAGTGAAAGAAACCACTGAATACTAGACATTATTGTTGCTCGAAGAACAGTGCAAAATTAGGTCTAAAAAGGCAGTACCATTAATCCCAAGCACCTAACATCACCAGTTCACCACAGAGATAACGAAGCTCCATAATAGCATGGAAGAGTGAAGACTTCAATTTTAGTAGCAGTTCGATAACTATATATAGGAATGAGTAAAACAAAAATGGAGGAGAAAGCTAATTGATATGTACGTAAGGAGGAATAAGGACTCGAAGAAAGGAACATTACAACCAACAAATATCTAGAGTCCACACAGACAAATTAAAATGCAACATATATGTTTGGACATAATTAAAATGGATTAAGACAAGTAAGAAAACAAGAATTAAATCCCAAGGCATTAACGAATATCAGTTTATATAATTCTGTCATGTCATTTTATTCCAGTCGAATCATCATAGTAAGAAAACTAAATGGGATCCTTCTCTTAATTCAATTGATCAGTCTATAGTTAATTAGAATATTAATTAACCAAAATAGGAAACATTTTCACTTGAAAGGGTGCTATAGTCGGTGGCGCTGTTGGGTTGAGTGTACATAGATGAGGAGGAGGAAGTAGGAGGGAGAGGAGGCGGAGGCGGTGGTGGGGGTGGCTGTGTGGACGGTGGGAGGGAAGCAACCGAAACAGCTCCTCCGGAAGTAGTAGTAGTAGTAGAGAACAAAGCTGCCACTTGATGATGATGAGATGAAGGATCCATTAGATTTGCTTCCCTGTATTTGAACTTGAGTATTTCACCCCTCACAGCATTGAGCTCCGCTTGTAACGACTGAACTTGCTGCTGCAAAGCCGAAATCGCTCCCATGCAACCGTACACCGGATCTCTTAGCCTCACGTTGGCCTCATACACAAGACTATTAGCTGCGTCTGCTCTTTGGCTCTCCGGCACCTCCTAAAAAGTTCAAACCCTGCCGTTAATCACTGTAGTAAACAAACACTTCTATATGAATTCTCGTATTTGTATTATCTTATAAGTTTAGTGAATTGTATTTCGTCGTTTGATTACCATAAGCATCTTGGAAACGTTGCTGGCGCCGAACACTTTGTGGACGGAGGCGAACTTCTGGGGTTCGTGGGGAGAGAAGTAGGGAGAGAAGGGGCATTCTTGTGCGCATCTTCTTCTCAAGAGCTTGCAGGCTGCACAAGGCGTGATCGTGTTTAGGGTTCCGGGAGGACCCAACATGTGTCTTCTTCCCATCTGATGATGGAGATGAGCAGAAGAAGAATTAGAAGCATCTATTTCTCTCTTCAGCTTCTTCCCTATCTCATCAAAATCAAATCTCTCCCTGCATACACAAAACCCATCAGCAAAATAAACCTTAACATCATGAGAAAGAAAAGCAAACTGAGAGAAACATATAACAGTATGTTATGACCTTTCCCTGGACATTCAGGCATGCTCCGGTGTCTGAGTTGCTAAAGAAGAAAAGAGAAAGAGGGAGAAGGAGACAAATAAGGCTATGGCTCTGAAGTTAGGAATTGTAAAATGGGGGCGTACAGAAGAGTGTACTTCAAAGCCAAGATATGAGAAGAGAAAGTGGTCCACTAGATATAGCTAGCTGGTGTTAAATTAACACCAAGTTTCTATATAAAACAAAGAAAGAGACAAAGTGGATATTGGGAGAGACTGATCGAGTAGTAGTAGTAGAAGGGAAAGTCGATCACAAATTGAATTTGGTTTGTTTGTTGGTGGTGAAATGATGGTTGGGATCTGTTAGATTGATGTACGAGGAGTTATAGTTCTTCCTGCAGAGGTCTCTGCTGAGCCTGAAGCAACATCAATGGCATGGAGTGAGAGCGAGAGAGAGAGAGAGAGAGAAGACTGGTAATGTAGAATAAGCTAGCTGTGACTTCCCAGCGCTAGCTCACGTGTAAGAACTTAAATGGGTTTTGACTTTACAGAATCTTTTCGAGCATTTTGATCAATTTCATGCCAGGCATGTGGTGCTAGCTAGTATTTGCTTCATTCTCAGGAATCCTATATATTAATCAAGCCTGATTTTACTCAACTTTATGATATTGAGGCTGATATATATATATATATATTAGTAAATAGTAATTCATATTTGAATTACTCAAGTTTATGATATTCAGAAAGGTATATTACTAATCATTCTTGTCTAGTTGGGTGTGCTCCTCAACCTAGGTTCGAATCACGACACTGTCAAAAGTGGCCAGGGGAGGGGCTGCAATGCCTTGCTGACTGTCCGGGTCCCCAGCGGATTAGTCCTTAAGTCTAGGAAGCTTAAATAAAAAAAAAAGGTACATTACTCAAGTTTATGAAGTTACTAATGAATTACCACAAACTGCTAAACACGATTGTATGTACAACATAAAACAAAGAGAAAATAGAACTTCTCCATTAGTCCGACCAGAGTTATGTATAATAAGCCTTTTGAAAATAAGAGACACTTAGTCGAGCATTTTTTGCTAATTAGTACGCTTTAGAACACACAAGTTTCAGTAGTTCGACCAAAGTTTTGTATAGTAAGCCTTTTGAAAATAAAAGACACTTAGTCGAGCGTTTTTTTGCTAATTAATGCGCTTTAGAATACACAGTTAGTTGTGATTTACAAACAACGTTAGTATTATTGAAGTGACAATGAACTGCATTAGAGGAGACCGCAAGAGGTACATATATTATGCATATGACAGAAGTTCACTAGTTCAATGTTTAGCTGTAATCTTGGGCAATCAGCTAGCAGGCATGTTAGTTTCTTGTCAATATTAAGTACCCACCTTTGATTAAAAAGCCATATCTGGGATCTAGCTCCCCAAACCAAAAATTTATGTATATGATCACTTGATCAGTGTCACCGTATGAAAACCGCAAATTTTTAGCACCTGAATCAAGGTAATACAAATTTAAGACTCGGTTACACAAAGCAAGCATGAACAATATGATTCTTCTTCTAGGTGAAGAGTATTCAACTATATGACTTGGTCAGTCATACTAGATAGTCACATTGTGGGAGGAACTTCAACTCTAAACTAATTACATTTTCTTTTCTTTGTCTTTGCACCCATTTTTGATATGTAGCATCTAAATTTACGAGATTTTGTTTTGTTTATATTACAAAAATTATTGTATGATTGTGGTACATTACATAACATGTTTATCGTTCTCCTCAAATGCCATCATGTATCATATCAACAATATTAAACACGTATAAATAAGATTCTATATAGTTTAGACTATGTACATGAGTCTAAATTGATGCCAAATTGATCATTATCACTCTAGTCATATAATTAAGGTCCCTATCTGATATTTACACAAAGAAATGAGACAAGTCAATTTTGATTGATGGGACGAACAACTGATTCTTCAAAATTTGCTTGTGAAATATTTTTCCTGTCCTCTTCAAACTCGTAGTTCCTTAGAGACGGGTGCAAGTATCATCATCATGGAAACAAGTCATTTGACATTGTTGGCAAAATCTCTTCCCCCTTGATCGATCAAGTCTAGCTTCAAGGAACTGGTATCGACGGATCCTATCTGGGATGTCAACATGAGAAAAAGACTAGACACCCTACCCAGCCAGATAAGTTATTATCGGTCATGTAGTAGTTTATGATGCTGCTGTGACTTCAGTTTTTAGCTGAGTGCTAAGTGATACAGGTGCTCTTCAAATCTTCCTTTCAGCTGGGACAGCTCACCAACATTTTCATATATGGAAAGAATTCTGATTAACATAACATATACCAGTTTATTTCAACCACTCAGAATAGATTTTAGCTTCTGCTGTCAACAGCTCAAATTATTACACTTTGTTCAATGCTAGCTTCTAAATCTATCAGAAGAAATCTAATGCGTTCATTTCGAATTCTGCGCAAGTATAATATGGCACTACTCTCAGGCTTGATGTACACAAAGTTCAATTAGTTTAAGAGTCTTGATTATCCCAGAGTACTGCATGTAATTAACTTCATCAGTACTAGTACGTACATCATCTACTGCTAAGAGCTAACTCATCGATCAAATTGCATGAAAACAAAAATGCAGATTCATCAAACACACAGAACTAAGACAAACTCTAAAATGAATCAGTGAGCGAGAGCTAATCGAGGAGTTCGTAGAGGTGGAAGAATAACTTAGTTGTGATTTTGAGAGGCGGGTTATGTCAAAGTGGGTGGTGAAAGGGAGGGAGAGGAAGAAAATAACTAATTATTCTTGAAGAGTGTACGTATATATGTTTATATACGAGTTTTTATACATAAATTGATGTATTGCTTAGATTGCAAGGAATATAAATGGCAAAACCATCTGCTATTCTTATTACTCTTGTTTGACCCGTATTTTAAGGCTAACAAGTCGCCCCGATGTTCTCTCATCCCCAACCTAGCTACTTTCTCATTCTTTCACAATTCTCTCTCGCTTCTATTTCTTCTTGTCCAAATCCATTGCGCGCGCACACATATCTGTGTGTAAAATAAATCAAAAATCTGATCTTATTTTGGTATTGATGAGTCTATCATTGGGTTTTTCTGAAACTAAATTTCTAAATTATAAGGTTAAACATCTATATATCGTGACCAAGAAAACTATGAAATATACACGAGCTTTGGCTGTAAAATTTACATGGCATCTTATTGTTTTTGAATTTTCAGAACCTGTTCAGTCTCCATCGAAAGTTTGAAACCCTAATATATGCACACATGACTCCTAATAGAAGTTTCTAAATTCCAAGAGAACTCCTACCCAAGGAGCTGCATGCAGTCGATGATTGATGTTGAGAAAGGCCCAAAACTCGATCATTGGGCTAAATCCAACTTCTCCTAGCTCTCTGAAAGACCCCATATTGTTGGTCATGTGAGGCTTTACATTAATTCTCACATCCGAAACTGGTTTTTTGAATGCTAACTGCACCCTATGTCCCTAAGTGTTTTGGTTGCTAGACACCGACACCACAGATAAAATTCGGCTAGGGTAATCAGTACCCCAAAAAAACAAATCTTAAAAACTACGGTAATTTGACAACATCTCAAATGTCTAGCCAAAATGACATAATAAAATAAAAGAGCTAACGGGTCGAGTTCCCACTCCCTCTGTTTCATAACAACAGTCCAAATCTGACACAACAGCCGGAACCGCTATTTCGACAAAGACGAGGGAACACAGGCTAGCTGAGGATTTGTTGGCCACACACATTTTCAGAAGTTCAGGAGAAAAAAATAGGGTTGGTAGAATTCTAGAATTTGTGCGCCGTAAATGACCTATTTTCCTGTAGTGTAACCAGGGTTTGCAGCTAGCTAGCTAGTTAAACTAAGTTGTAGGAGATACGTACTTTATGTATAGAGATTGATTGATTGTACAAATTCTTGTAAGTTTAGGCTTAGCTTAATTTTCTTGAAATGTACGAGATCGGAATAACTTGTATGACTTGGAGTACAAACACTCCATGTGCACCATCAATGCTAGCACATGAACAATAATCGAACTGCACTGCTTACGCTGCAACTCTGGAACACCATCACTATTTACTCTACAGGAACACACATACAGTATTCTAATACAACTGGCTCATTCTAGAATCAATTTTACTATTCAGGTTGCTACATATCCACATGCCAAAGGTGCACAATATGAATTGGTCTGCATCTTCTGTGTATTTATGAACCGCCACAGTTTTGATTATATATGTTTTGTTTTGTTTTGTTTTTTAATAAATAAAGATTTATACGAAATTAGCTCATCGGGAGTTAACAAGGTAGGGAACAAGTCTCCCCTCAAACATATATTTCTGCCGGATTCCGGATATGTCGATTTGTGTGCGATTTTGAACGACTAATTCATTGGCCAATAAAACGCAAAGAAACATACACTTCCGGCGCCTACTCCAACAGTGCATAAAACGCTTAAAATATATCTGATTCCAAACTATTGCGCGAATACTATCTAGTACCGTAAAATGTAGAATGTAGAACTACAAAAATCATAACACCGAGTTTCATGGATTATGATCGACAATTAATACATCATAGAGATATATGACATCAATTAATGGCATGGACACACACAAACCGTTCCACAGATTAACACAAAAACAGATTTAACACAGTCGATGATCATACAGAGAATACATCAGTTCTAATTAAGCAGTACTAACACGGCGTGATTGGTCATGGCTAGCAATGGACATGAAGGCAAGCTTGATCTTCCGCACCGAGCTGCAGCTTCTCAAATACTCACTACCTCGGCGTTTAATCCCAAAGCACAATGTCGAAGTAGGCGATCCGAACCTCCTTATATCCTCGTCCTCATCCTCCTCGTCGTAGCCAAAGGGCACCATTGAAACCGAGTTATAACCTTTTTGGGTGCCCTTTGATGAAGTCGACGAACACGATGAGGACGAGGTAGACGACCACGACACCGATGAAGACGTCGGCGACATGTTCCGGCCGGCCTTCCTGAATTTCAGTGCCCTAGGGATAATCGAGTCCAGAAGAGCTTTTGCCCTAGCGCCGCTTCTTTGTATGGACGAGGACGAGTAGTGTTTCGGATTTGTGTTGACGGAATATGAAGGAGGAGGAGTGAGAGGAGGAAGAGAAGTCTCGGAAAGAGTGTGCTTAGGAGTACCTGGCTGCGACTCCCACATGAACGGAACCGCTCCGGCGGCGGCGCCGTAGTAGACTCTGCAAGACGAGTTGGCCGCGGAGGTCTCCTTGGCCACGAGCTTGGGGGAGGCGAAGACCTTGTTGTTGTTCCTGTGATCATTGTTGTGCTTCATCATTGTGTGGGGTTAACTTGAAACCACTATGACCGAGGAGCTAGCTTCTTCTTCCTTCTTCCTAGTTCTTCCTTCTTCCTAGATAGCTGACAGATAGCTAGCTAGAGTAGATCTGAAAGTTCAAGATCCGAAGATGGAGATTTTGAATAGAATAGAATAGAATATCTTGGAGGACTAGTTGAGTGGGTTAGTTAGGTCTCAGCTCATCTCTCTCCCATTAATTTAAGGTTCATTCATACATCGTAGAGTTGCTCACACAAGACGTATATATAACGAACGGGACAATAACAGATGAAGCATCTATATAATAAACTCTGATGACTAATTTTCGGAATTGTCTTAATAGGACATAGACGTGAGCTTAGGTTACAGTAATGAAGTGGTGATTGAAAAAAATTCAAGTAAGATTATTGAAACAAAATTGAAGTGTGATCGACCTAACTTATACTCTTAACTCAAATTGCAACCTCTTCTTAACAAATGCTATTCTCAAAGGTTTTGCTACGGAATTTAATCTAAAGAATTCTATCTAAGTTTGGACCTTATTATTTGCTTGATCAATTTACATTTGCATATATCATATATATGTTTCATTTAAGACTATCTATGACCCGGGTATCATTCTAATACATGTCATAAATCCTAATCGCAAACACTTCATCATATATACGAAAAAGATTTTAAGTCTAGGTCTAGATACTGTAACAATTTGACATATCATTCAACTACATATGATTAATGATCATGAAAAATTAGTTGGTTTCCTATCTTATACGTAAACCCGTAAAAGATGATAGTTTTATAATCTGGCAATCAAAGTATGTCACTACACAAAATACATAACTTCTAAATGTAAAAGTTGGACACAAACACAAATCAGAGGATTATTAGCAAAAGATCCTCTTCAGGTCTTCTTCTTTTTCTTCCTTGAATCAATGGGACACGACATGCAACTACCTAATCAATAAATAGTTTTTGGAAGAACTCATTAGCGATGAATGGCCGGTTTGATCGATGACATGGGTTTAGATGGACCATGTATCAGTAATGATATCACTAGCTATAACAAATGAAACAGTTGAGGAAGTGTGGGATCGATCTGGTTATGAACGATCACTATATCATCAATGAAAGTTTGTCCTGATTCATCATACACTCTCTTCCTCCATCCCTCTATTGCTGTTTTGATTGCGGAATTTGGAAGAAACTATTATGGTGCTGGTTCAAAACATGTTCAATTTTTTTTTTTTTTTTGCTGAAATTTATCTTGGGGGTAGAGAGTACAGTACTAGAGCATCCATGCATGGGAACTGTCCTCTGTATTAGTTCTACATCTGTTAGATCACACATTGAAATTTAAACATTCAAAACATGTTTTGTTGCCAACGGTTTTGCTTCATTGGATCACTCCTTTCCCAATCTTAGAAGTTGCAATTTTAATTTCGATCTGCTTAATGAACTAGTGATTAGATTAGAGGTTACTTAAGTGTTCTAAAATAAGGCCGTCTATGCGCTTCAAGGCAACCATCTGCCCTACTAGCGCTTAACGAGTTTTCGAACCCTACCTACATGTTGTGTTCTAAAATAAGGCCACCTAATTTGCTTAGGCGGTTTCTAGGTGTTCCAAGCTAGCACTCCCTCCGCCAGCTGGGAGTGCCCAACGAGTTTTCAATCCTTGCTTAAAACTTAATAACCGAGTAATTTGTACATGGGGTATTAGAGCCTTCTTCCATTTTGAGCATTTCAAAAGAATAACGAATAGATAAGATCTCATAAGAAAAATGTTGTGATCGATCACAACTGCATACCTTTGTACGTATATATACGGAGGTATGACACACAAAATACCGAAAACTCTAATTCTCTATAACCCTTCAAAAGTAATATTCTTATATATTGCAAAATGCAAATATGCATGCCATATAGAACCTCGATCATTTCTCTTGTAAAAGCTCACACCAGAACCAAGAACCAGTGTATAACTAATTTATGACAATCTGAGCAACAATTGATCGGCTGCGCATTTCCTAGTGTCAATTCGATATTCTTTTTTCCATGCATGTTTGGTAGTCTGGACCAGGATCTATCACAGAGCTCCTCTTGCACGTAGAAGGAAGTATATCAGGTGGAGCCCTAGAGTTCTGTATGCATATTCATGATTTTGTACTACCATCAATGACAACCAATTCAATAGTTAGCTGCCAGGACTGGTATTGATCCCTTCAGCTACCTCCCCACCAGTTTCTGCGACCTGAGTTATGAGCTTGTGACCCATGGCCTTAACTCAGATCGAGTACTGATGACTGGAAATGACGATGTGATGAAATATGCGTTTTTGGTTCCTTTCAGTTTCGTCTTCGCCGATCCATATTCTCTGCAGGAAATCATGATTGGCTTTTTGTTCTTGGGTAGATAAGTGTTTACATCACACAGTTCTGTGTTGATTTGTTTGTTTGTCGTGGTCCTCGTGGACGAAGGGTACGTTTTTGGTTTGATTTGTGATGAACTAGTAACCAAGTATATGAAGGATTCAACTCTGAAGTCCGAACTACGCAAACCATGCATGTTGCGATGAGTATTCCTCGGGAGAGCTTAGACCTCAAGTCTTAAATAACATGACAATTGACTTCTCGTTGTTGTTGTTGCCGAGGGGATTCAGATAAGAAATGTCTGAGTGTTTTCTGTCTATAATTAAGATAAGAAATGTCTTAGTGACACTCTAATATATTGACAAGGGGACACAGATAAGGAATGTCTTAGCTTTGGTGTAAGGCGCAGACTTGCAAGTATATGATGCAACGAATGGTTTAAAATGTGATTGTTGGTTGGATTTGAATTCACCGTCCAATTCTTTATGAATCTATGCCTTCAGGATCAACTCGGTTACTACATTTTCGCTTTCTTTACTAATTTACTTTAGTGTTGTTTTCTGCGGTAGGTTATGTTGTTTTGCTCTTTGTTTGAAGGGTTTTGTTAAGCCACATTCCCTTCTGTACTCCTGACTTTCTTTTTTCTTAATATATGAAGTTCAACTCTTTTAATAAAAAATAAATCGTGGTACGTACTTCTTATAGGCCGAAGGAAGAAAAATCTTGACAATAGGGTCCTAATTTGTTGTGTGCAAGGTTTGCAAAAAAGTTTGTTAGATCCACAACAATTGGATGAATTCATTTAAAATGAGTTTATATTGAAACATAACATGGTATGAATTTTTCCGACAAGCATAACATAGTATGAATGTGAACAACAAAGAGAAGAATAGATAGCGTATATATATTATTTCATTTGTAATTTGTTACATTGTGGGAGAATCGAACTCTAATCTCATGTAGTCATCCCCGTTGTCTTTCTCACCGCCACTTGGTCGGGATAACATGAGGGAAAATTTTACAATATGTTAATGCATTTGATGCATCAACTTTGTCCTAAAGTTGTAAAATGAGTCATTAAAGTTGTAATATTAGCCTTCGAAATTGTAATATGAGTTACTAAAGTTGTAAAATTTTATAGTTACAACATTAGTCATCAGTCATCACGTGTCTTTAAAGTGGTAAAATGTGTTCTTAAAGTGGTAATTGAGTCATCAAAGTGATTAAAAAAAAGTTGTTACAACTTTGAAGACTCAATTACCACTTTAAGGACATATGAGGACTAATGTTGTAACTAATTTTTTTTTACAACTTTAAGAACTCGTATTACAACTTTGAAGACTAATAATATTACTTTAAAAACTTATTTTATAACTTTAGGACAAAATTGTTTGTAAAGTTGACGCGTCACATGTATTAACACACCATAATTTTGCCCTAAAAGGAGAATATTGTTAACAAAAGGCATTTCATCCCCCTATACTTTGTAGGATTTTAGGACATGCTCTCATTGCTCTAGTGCTATAGTTAAAGCCCCAATAGAAAACATAAGAGAAGTTATGATGGAAAGGTCCAACCAAACACTGAACCAAAATCACGCCAATGTTCAATGCGAATGATCATTGGTGAAAGAATGATCCAAATCACAGACCAACCACAATCCCTACTTGAACAGGAATGAGCAGCATAATCAGACAAATTAGGGATAAGCGAATAGACAGCACACAAGGGCCGAAAACGAACAACAGTGTTAGCAGCACTGTTGGGCCGTTGCTAAAAGCAAATAACCTAAACCAAGAAACCCAATTTACAAAGTGAAAAGTAAGAATATATATACATATATGACAGTAAAATGTATATAAACCTGAATTCCATCAGGAGCAGTTCATCGATTTGATATATGTAGATCAAATATATAAGAGCTTGATCACAAGCTTTGGTGATTAATGCAGAATGTTAATTACGATCAAGAAAGATACGTTATTAAATAAAAAGTCATTATTTTTCTAATATCAATCATACATTGTGAAATCATGTTATCGATTCAAAGTTTCAAATCATAAGAAACTTAAACTGCAAATACATATAAACACGTGATGTTTTGAGCAATAGAACAACTAACATAAGATTTCTCACGGTTAAGTCCCCTGGAGAAGGATCCGACACTATGCGGAAAAGACCCTTAATCGATCTTTCAACACACGATGTATCATCTTTAAATTCCGAACAACCACCAAAAAAGAGAAAGCTTGTATTATTTTCACTTTTATCACCTTTACTTTGTGCAAAGCAAAAAAATAAAAAATCACTTTGATCACCTTACACAACTAAAGTTACCAACCATTCGAGCCTTTAGAAAGTTCATCATATCATAACATGGGTTAACATGGCTTTCCCAAAGAACCCACAATTCACGCTCGCAAATTAGGCAAAAAAGAACCCCGGTCAACTAGTCAACACTTAGATCCCCTCCTTCTCACCCACACTCAGCCTCTAACATGCAACCTTCCCATTGGGTTAACTCTCCTAAAGTCAAAAAACAAAAATCAAAGACTACAGAGATACCAATCATCTTCAGCCACGTAGGTCATCACAGTTGATCCTATTCCACACTGAATCCCAAGAAACGCGTTGTACTGCACCACCACCTTTTACTGGACCGGTTTACCGACCGGGTTGTGACTCGGACCTCCACCCAAGGCAGCATCATCATCACGCACCCATCATCCTCGGTACCACATAAGAATCACAGAAGGTGGCTCATTTCGATGATGGGTTTTTGTCTCCAACTTCCTTATTAATCTCTTCTTGCTGTGAAGCACTGACTAAACTGACTTGGGTTCTGCAATGGCAGCCGAACCGGTTCCGGGTACGCCCGGTATAAAGGAAGTAAGGTCCGACGTCTCCGGGTCCGAGATGTTTCAGTTTGACACCAATGCAGGTCATGGAGGAGGTTCATTGTCGCCGAGTCCGCCGCCCGGGATCAGGAGGGTGAGTTTGAGGGCAGAGATTGATACATCGCCGCCGTTCGGGTCGGTGAAGGAGGCTGTGACCCGTTTTGGTGGCAGCGGGTCTTGGATACCATATTATAAGCTTGGAGAAGACTATGTAAGTGAACTATTTGCGCACTATGCAAGCAAGTCTTTTACAGTTTACTCCATGAAAATTATGCAACAATTTCACACATTTTGTCACACTTCAGTTAAGTATTGCAAATTTGATCCTATTTATACCTTCATGTAATTTAGTGGGCTACTAAGGTTGACATTATAATCCATAGCTTTGAACTTTGTTTGTTTGTGTAGTTCTCTGCTTTCTTCATACAAGAATTCTATGCCTGTGTTTCTGTATGAGAATTTTAGCCCCCGTCAAGTATAAGCAGATGATCACAAACACACTGTTACAGTGTTACATCACTTACATGGACTTCTTGCTTTGTCTAGCGGGTTAACAATAATTAAATTTTAGTTTTCCGAATGTAATATTGAATCGATCATTTGACAATATAACATGTCGTATATCCGATTGAAGAAGTTTACTTTTTGTGTTACTTAGTAGTTCAAATGGTGAATCCTGAAATTTAAAAGTACCATACTCATAATTCTTCTTGGTTTGTTTGGTTTCCGTTCTTGGTTTAATTGGAATTTACAAAAGCAGAATGGTGTTGAAGAGTTTGACTTGAAGAAAGTGGAGGAACAAGCAGCCGAGTTGGAGAAGGATTTGATTGTGAAGGAGCTAGAGACACTTGATGTTTTAGAAGAACTAGCAACAACCAAGAGGATTGTGGAGGAGCTAAAGAGACAGCTGCAGAAAGAAGCATTGAAATGCTTGACAGTTCCACCAGACTACAACTCAGAGGCAGATCACATAATGTCATCATCCCCTGCCATCAAAGAAATGAACAAGGAAAATAATAATTTCTTGGTGATGGGAAATTCAAGTCCCTACCACCCTGCTTCTTCTTCTCCTGATCTGATCTTGATGGAGCTGAAACAAGCGAAAATGAACCTCGGTAAGACGATCAATGATCTCGGGGTGATTCAGTCTTCTGTGGAATCCTTGAACAAGAAGATGCAAAACGAGAAAATCTTGCTCGAAAAGACCCGGGAGAGGCTGACTTCACAGTTTGCAGGGGTGTCATCACTAGAGGAAGAGATGAATAGCATAAAAGAGAAGACCAGACAAGCTGATAATGCAGAAACCAAGACTAAGAAAATGGCCAAAGCTTCGAATTTTGAGGCCAAAACCAGCATGAAGAAGACTGCTGAATTGAGGTGGGTTGCAGCGAAGAAGATGGAAGAAGCAGCTAAGGCAGCAGAAGCTGTTGCTCTTGCAGACCTCAGGGCTCTAACAAGCTACTGTGATAGCTCATCAGGGTATGTCCTTCCGGAGCCGGAGAAATCAAGAATAAAATATCCTATAAACTCAAAGGCTCAAGAAGCTCATGGCTGGTTCAAGAAGAAGCTAGCAGATGCCATGTTCCAAATTGATGAAGCTAATGCATCAAAATTAGCCATACTAAAGAAATTGAAGGAAGCAACAGAAGAAGTCAATTACAGTAAGCAATTCTTGGAGGAGGCATTGAACAATGTTGAGCTCGCAAATCGGAAGCAACTCGCTGCTGAAGAGGCTCTACAGATTTTGGCGCCGGAACATGGTAAGAGACAGGTTGCTTATAACACAAGTAACCTAAACAAATTCCAACCATCGGATTACACTAGGAATTCTCCGATTAATGAGATGAGCAGGTCATCAGTCCTAGCAAACGATCTTCATCGTTCAAAGCCCCTTTTAAGGCCAAACGTTTCGCTTCGAGATGTGCTTAGCAGGAAGCAAGTTCTTCCCGAAGATTGTGTTGCGAAAAAGGAAGTGGATCGCTGCAATGCTGAGACACGTAGAGTGGCATTGAGTGAAATGCTTCATGCACTCAGGGAGGATCTGACATTTCCTTCAAAAGTTGAGCAGAAAGATGGGAATGATCGGCAGAGGAAGAAGTTTGGTTTCATCCAGATTTCACTTCCCTTGTCAAGGCCAAGTAAGAAAAAGACTCAAACTTTGAACGCCAATGGGACACATTAGAATGAGTGATTTGGTACCAAAACTTTTATTTTCTTTCTATATTTTAATTCTTGGTATTGAGTTATGGCTTTGGATTTATTTATTTATTTATTTTTTAGAGTTACGGTTTTGTTAGTGTCTTGAAGTTGTTTTAGAGTGCTTCAATTTGTATAGGTGGTTTTGTATTGATTGAAATGTATTATTTACTGAATGATGATTGAAGTAATTATTTATCAAATCTAAATTCAGGCGCCATTTACATTCGCGCCTTTTCTAACTTACCGCGGGAAATGATCTTTTTGAGTTTTTACCTCGCCTCGAACTTTACAGCATTCACCTTTCCCGCCCAAAACTGTAGCGCGCATGTTAGCAAACCTCCCACCCCACTCGACTACCGTGCACGTCTTTTAACGCCGGCGCACAATTCCTCAAAATGCGTTGCGTGTGCAATCAACACTCGGCGGATTTTTGGGGAAAACGATTAACAGTGACCCTGTCTTTTCAACTCGCAGTAATTTAATAGCAGTAGACTCCTATTAATAATTGGAAAGTTTCGAACCCAAAATAGTAAAACAATTGAAAAGTTGCAGAGCTTTTGAAACGGGCTTCAATGGTGAATCTAAGGAGGACCCGGAAAAGAGTTCGTGCAATTCCTCGTGCCCCGGATGGAAGTGCTTTTCAAAATTGGTATTTGGCATTTGTTCAGATTTTCACTATCTTTTTTTACATTTTGGGTAACAAATTTGGGTTCTTGAATGTGTGGATTTTGCAGTAATAAATGTGGGGTTTCTGTGGCTGTTGCTTTGGCTGGGATGCATGAGTGTGAAACCAACAAGGAGGTGAAGAGGTTCAAAGGTGGAGGCTTTGATGTTGAGGAGAAGCAGAGCTTTTGGGATGAACTCATTGTGATGGCTCCTTTTCATTTCTTCATGTAAGTGTTAGTATTGTGTGTCTTTGTTGTGTTAATCTGGAATTGGGTTTAACTTTGTGGGTTTATCAGGAAAGAGTTTACAAAGACCAGAAAGGGTGGAGATTGGATTGAGATTAACCGAGAAGGGTTTGAGGTGTGGAAGAAAATGTCAGAAAAGGTAAAACTTTAGGACTGAATTCTGATGCTTATTACTCCTACCTTGTTGTTCCTTTGGGGTTTTCATATGTTTGATAACATTTGTTTTAAATTTGGTTTTGGTTAGGAGAGGCAACCATATGTGAAAGAAGCAGAAAGGATTGATGAGGCTTATCAGAAAGCTTTGCTCAAAGAATCAAATGATGGGCTAAAGGTATAAAGATGCCAACTAAGTTCTGAATATATTGTAATGAAGGGTCAAAAAGGCATATCAAGGATAGAGTTTGATCGACACATGTATTTCATATTTGTAGTGATCCATTTCTGTATGGTTCTGTGTCATTTGGGAATGGTGATTCCCTTTGTTGATGATCACAATCCCAATTTCCTGAGAGGAGGATTTTATATTCTTCAGCTAAATTTAGTACTAGAGGTAACAGTAATCCCTGTTATGTACTATATCTATAATCTATAGTTTTACATCGGAAAAGGTTTGTTCTGCATGGCCACCTTCACTGAACTGAGTAATTCGTTTAGTTGATATCATTTGTAGTCTCCACTCTCCGGTTATTTTGTGTCTTAGTGAGTTAGTGATACCAAGGATTAGGAAAAGCTATCCTTTATTTCAAAGCTGTACAACTTAGTGTTACTGCACTTCAATTGCATGTGTTCAATTGGTGATATTACTGCATCTAGATTCTAGACCATCTGGCTTATCTCCAAAATGTATAAATCTCTACCCCCAGTCCCCACTGATATATCCAAGAATTGAATATGTGATGAAATGGTTGCTTGCAGGTAGATGATGAAGCAGATTCTGCAAAATCAGCTGGGAACAATGGAAAGTTTGGTGAGGTGGGGATTGCTTTAAGATTCAGGATATATTTCTTTTTTACTGGCTGGTTTGATAATTTTCTGTATGGTTCTGAACTTGTGATTGTTTCTTTCAAGTATGCTCATGCTCTTGAACCTTTCTTTGTTCATCTTATGATTTACTAACAGATCTACAAAGACTCAGATAACGAGAGTTCTGATTTTCTTGGTGAATCTTGGGATAATTCTGTTAGAACTGGATCTTGGCATACCTACCATCGATAGGTGTCTCTCTCCGCTACATGCTCATTTCTGTTTGGCTATATTTCTTGAATTCTGTTCTGCATTTTCCTGCTATATTCATATCTTTTGGTTTGTGAAACAGGCCAATGGTGCATCAGTTTACCTTATGTAATAGACAAAAGGTGTGTGATTGCTGAGAACTCTATGAAGCCTTTCTTTTTTGCTGGGAGCTCTGAACTCATATGAAGACTATGAAGTTGGCATCGAGTGAATCCTATATGCTGATATCATTTTCTGTTTCATTTCAAATGTTTTCTACAGGCAAGTCCTTTGTCATTTTGGCTATTGTAAAGTAATTTTAGTAGGGGTGCTAGTTATTCTTCTCTAGAGTCGAGAAGGTTTGATTTTGACTCACCTTGACTCGATCAATGGAAAAACAGTTTCGAAACTCTTGTAAAGACTCAGACTATGATTCTTCTTATTACTTGTTCATTTCAGTTCCCAGTAATGATTCTATTGACATTAGTAACGACTTTGATTTCATGAATTTCTCTATTCGAACTTTTCAAGTAAGCAAACATACCTTAACATCCATCTGCATGACTAGAATTAACACTAAATGTAAGTATGTAACATGATTAGAAAAAAGAACTATTTTACAAATACTTATATTGATATGACAAGGAAACCTTTCCTAATTTGTATAGCATAAATTGTGGGTTAATATTGAGTAACCTATAGTCCTGGCCTTAAACCCTATAGTCCCGTGAGTTCTACCGATCTGCTCGATCGATTTCCCTTCTAAGCTTTCCTTACAAGTCTGTGTTCTCTTCATTTGGAAAACAAGCTCTAAACGAATAAGATTTGAAGAGCGCTCCACATGACAAAGATAGGATGAATAAATTGCCGGATACCATTCTGGAATCATGCATACTTCCCTCGTTACCGATGAGAGATGCGGTGGAAACTTGCCTGATCTTGAATTCAACTCCGTGAATGTCTTTGGAAGCGGACTCTGAGAGAATGACATGCATAAGTTTGTGCAGGAGTATTTGGAGGTCTATCATGTCAAGGTGAAAAAGGTAAACTATTTGCAGGAAATGTCAAATACAAGGGCAATGTTCTTATTACCCCTAGGTGTGTGATGTATTACAGATAGGTATCCGTGATAGGAATTCAGCCTAGAATTCTTCTTGCGGAAGTAGACAAGTGCGAAACAATATAAATAAACGATCGAGAAACAACAAACACGAACATACGAGATTGTAACGAGGTTCAGCAAAAAACTTTGCCTACGTCCCCGGGCTGTTGGGTTTTACTATAGAAGAAGAAGAACACAAGAACAAGAGTACAAGATCTCTCACAAGACGTTCTCACCAACTCTCAAGATCTCACTTGCTCTCTCAACCACGATGATTGCTCTCTACCACAACCACATCAACTACTGTACCATATGCCCCTATTTATAGATATCTAACATGAAACCTATAACACATTGGAAACCTATTCCCAATAGACATAGAAAACCATTACCAAGTAAGATCAAGTATGACACAATCCTCATCCTTGGTGGAAACGGATCCACAAACCCAACAATCCGGCCATTTCCGAGCGTTTCCGGCCATAGCAGCGCGTATCCGGTGCTTTTTAGGTTAACAATAAACGTCGTATACGGCCAGATACGTATCGTAAATAAATACAGACTTTCAAATTAAGTTAATAGTGTTTTGGGGGCAATGCTTATCGGGCCCAAACAATAAATAAAACCCCCCGAATCTCTCCTCTCTTGTTGTTCATCATTTTGGACGATGATGGGTCTCCGACTGAGAACCAACCACCGCACCTCTCGCCCACCGCTTCTCCACCTCCTCCAAGGCCGCTGCCCCGGTCGCTGCCGTGGCCCAAGTCCGCAAGACCCTCGCGCCAAGGTTCGGATGATGAGGAGGCTGAGATTGAGAGAAATTTTTTGGATTTTCGGGAGGAGGAGAAGAAGAAGACAAATTCCAGTGAGTAAAGCTAATTTTTTCTTTATTGATTTTATGTTTGTTGTACAGATATGGGTCAAACTCCTCATCATATGATGCAAACAAGTCCCAAGTCTCAGAGACGGCCCAATTCCGTGGCCAGACTGCGCAACATATTCTCGGAGCCTCGCAGCTCTCCTCCGCCTCCAAAGGACAAGGCAAGGGTTTGCTTTCAGAGTGCCACAGAGGCACATTCAAGTTGACCTTAAATATACCAACAGATATTATTTGGGTTTGTTTCGCAGAAGACCCTTATTTGCATACCAAATTTAGAGAGGTGCAGAGAAAGATGAGGAGCAACCAAGTTCGCTTGAATTGTGGTGTAACAATGCCTCTCATTGGGTTAGGCACTTATATTCCTTCGAAAATGATAAGCACACTACTGAACTAGCAGTTCATATGGCACCGAAGGTATGTTCTTCTTCCTTCTTTCTTTGTTTTTTGATATACCAACAGCATTTTGAGTCGAGGGTACTGTATTTTTCAAAAGAATTCAAAGTTCATACTTTTTATAGATAACATGGTTTTCATGTAGCATGACATCTTATACAACATAACGTGACTCGTTACAGTTTCAGTGTTTTAAGTAAGTTTTATAACCAATGTATAAAAAACTTCTAATATTCATCCATTTTGTATGCCACATCAAACTTTCTGTCAACAAGAACATTGCAGTAGCAGACTCCAAATCTCTAAATTTTCTGAAATGGATGATTTGTACAATGCAGATGGCTTACAGGAATTTTGACACAGCCAAGATATATGGTTCTGAGGCTGCCTTGGAAACGCTTTAACAGAGGCAATGCAAGATGGAACTGTAGAAAGGGAAGACATCTTTGTTACCTCTAAGTTATGGGGCAGTCATCACCATGACCCTGTTTCAGCTCTGAGATAAACTCTAAAGTAAGCACAGATACTAGATTATTATGTCTATACTTGCTAACACCAAATTTATTTCTTAATCTGCTCTCTAAATCGGGAACAAGGCAGATACCAATTGTAGACCCATATCAACGCATGTGATTTCATGAATCAACTAGGATTCTAAGCAGAATCTCTTGAAATCCCAACCTATATATTAGGTCAAAGATTGTGATGCCTGAAAATCATGGCACAAAAATTCATGAGTTTTGGGATTTTGGGGATCCATCACTATGCAAGTTGATGTTGTTCTTCATATAAATAGAAAAACAATCTGCAAATTGCTCATATTAATAATCTGCAATTGCTTCATGACTGTTTATGCTGCTAACAGGATTTGGAGCCTCAGTTTTGGAGGGTGTGCTAACATTTGCCTAGTCTACACTGTTTATGCTGCTGGTGATCCTAGACATGGTGCATTGGGGGCTATGGGGCCATTAGCAATCGGACTAATGGCAGGGGCAAACGTCCTGGCAACCGTACCATTCTCCGGTGGATCCATGAACCCCGCTTGTGCATTCGGATCTGCAGTCATTGCTGGTACCTTCAAGAACCAAGCGGTGTATTGGGTCGGACCCTTGATCGGTGCTGCAGTTGCTGGTCTTCTATATGATAATGTCGTGTTCCCTGTTCAAGATTCTCTTATTAGGAACAATGCAGATGGCATTGCAGTGTAGAGCCGAGTTTAGATTATGGCTTTGGCATTAGTTCTTGCTTGTTTTGTAACATTTGTAGTTCATCCAGACTCACCCTTTTGACTTAATGTGTGTAATTAGCTAGTACTAATGAACTTTTTTACCTTTGTGTTCATTTAACGAACCAGTGATAGTGTGTGTATGATCGAAGGTTTGACTTTGGACGCATATATGGAAAGCAATCCTTTCCAAAAGTTACAAGTCTATAGTAGCTCAATTCATTTTGGCCAAGCTAAATTTGGGTTGGACTCGCGGTCTTAGAGTAAATATTTTTGTTCACCCAAACAACTTACATTAACAACAATTCCGTTGTAGCGTGACACAAATGGTCATGTTAATTGATTCATCCAGATTTGACTCCTGGTGGTAGAAAAAAGAAACCACTTTTACTGTTAACGTATCTATAACTTTATAATAAATTTATATCATATATTATCAACAATTCCATGGTAGCACAATACAAATTGGTCAAGTTAAGAAAATTATTCTAGATCTGACTCCCGACAACAAAACAACTATTTTTGTTATTATTAAGGTATCTAAAAACTTTATAATAAGTTTATGTCATACAATACTAACATCCCCGCTGTAACACAACACAATTTGGTCAAACCGATAAATTTTGACTCCCGGCAGCAAAACAATTTCTTTAAGTTATTGTTAACGTTGTCTAAAGTTTATAATAAACTCACCTCATATGCTATCAATAATTCCGCTGTAGCACAACTCACTTTGGCAAGCTAAAGATTATTTCCCGGGTTCGACTCCCGGCAGCGGAAATTTTTTTTTTTTGCTTTTTATTTCTTTTCCCTTCTATCCTGGTCCTCGTTGAAATCCACATCACCACCAAATCCTCCAGAGTCCAAACCCATCCCCAAAACCCTCTCCTCCTTCCTCTCACCCTTCACCCTCACTATCCCCAACCACCACACCAACCCCTCTCTCATCCTCTGCCGATTCTCTCCGGCCCACCCGAAACCGCCGCACCTGGAGCCCCGCTTACCCGAACCCGAAGGATGTGTTGTCCTTTTAAACATTTGTAATCTAAACTGGAAAGTGGCATGACCCAATCTGGTTCTCGATGAATGTTTCCTAGGTTTGCTTTCAACAGGGAAGTTCGTACCCCTAGTGTCACTCTTGAAGGTGATATCTTTCAGCCCAGTGGTCTTTTGACTGGTGGAAGCCGCAAGTAAGCCACTGTTCTTTTTCCTCCAGTTCAGATTTCATGTGCTTGTGTTGTCCTTATCATTTATCAATTCAAAGTACATATACTTCTAGCTAAGGTTGACAGAGATTGAAGCTAAGGTTGCCTATGAAATCTTATTTTCTCTCAATAAGATACTGAAATTCCATATTACACTATGCAATTGACAATTCATATTGTGGCTGTTTTACTTGCCATTGAGAACTTCATTTCCATAGTAATTTCATCAATGTATTACTATTAGCAGATAAGAGAGATTCAGCCTCTTCACAAGAAGTTCATGGAGCTTAAACAACAGTTAGAACTCAAATCATATGACCTTAAATTATTTCAGGGCAGGGCTGAACAAAATGAGCATCAACAAGTGAGTCATTCTCAGTTGACTTTGTGATTTTCCATAACTTCTCTGCTATTTATTTTTGACTCCAAACTGAAACTGATAAAAAAACCAGCTCCTCTGTATACAAGTGATACTACCAAGGGACTTGAAGTCTTGAATAGCTCATAGATAAGCTCTTCAAGATTCAATTAACCCTTAAAAATTTACAATCAGAAAGAACAAACTTCTTGCTGTCAGCGAAAATAGACCCAGTTGAGGATCCCTGTTCTGGGTAGGTTAGCTAATGCCAAGCTCTTCGAGCAGAGCAAACGACATGTCGCCGTTAAAGCCAAAAAGGTCTATTTAGGCATTTGGAATCTGGGGGTATAAAAAGAAAAATAATTACTGCGGCATAGGCGGAGATGTGTTGTGTTTAGGCGGTGACACGTGACGTGGGACCTACGGGTTATGGGGTCCACCTTTTAAACTACGGTATCCAGTTTTTATTGGAGAAGAAAAATAATTACTGTGGCCTAGGCGGAGACGTGTTGCGTCTAGGGGGTTCCACGTGTTGTGGGACCTACGGGTAATGGGGTCCACCGTTTAAATTACGGTATATCCAGTTTTTATTAGGGAAGAACCTATCACGTGACTTCAACGACCTACGGTCACGTGAGACGTGATACCCATCTCAAACGAGCCTCCCATCTGTTCTACACCAAGATCTTTATATTTATACCAAAAAATAAAAAACAAATTCGAAGCAGACTTCTTCTTCGATTCTGAGCTCATTTCACTCACGTCTCTCATGGACTGCGGTTGCAGTAATTTCAGAAGCTCTTCTCTGCTTCATCAATGGCGATCTCCTCACCCTCTCTTATCCTCAAAGCTCACCTTTTTGGTACTCATTTCTTCCGCTACTTTCTTTAATTTCGTTTGCTTCTATTTGGTTGCTGATTGGGTTCTGTTTTACAGAGAGTGAAGCGTTTGAACTTGGCTAAACATGGCCGGGTGGTCACCAGGGCTTGTGGGTCTGACGAAACTAGCTCTGTTAATGGGTTTAACATGACACCCAATACGCTTTTCATGCAGGAGGTACTCATTTTTCTCATGCCCATGTTGTTGTTTTGGTTAAAGATTGAGTCTTTGTTTGTGTTGTGAATGAAGAGCTTGAAAAGTTTGGGTTTTGAAATATGGGGTTTGGTTTCAATTATGTTCTGGTGGCTAGTTTTGTGAGACTTAATGTTTGTTGTAATTTTTTTTTGGTGTTATAGGCTATTGGAGCTGAATATGGAGAGGGGTTTGAGACTTTTAGACCGGATGGACCTCTTAAGATTGATGTGGTAAGGATGTTATGAGCTTTTTGTGTTGTAATTAAGTCGATTTTCTGTGTGATTATGTGAGAAATATGTTGCTTGTTGTACATTTTTGATGCTGTTAGTGTGTAGACTATAGTAAACTTGTGTTGTTTCTTGTTGCAAGTAGGATTTTTTGAACGATAGACTGCAAGAAGGTTTTCTTCAACGCATAAGATACGCCATGAAGCCAGATGAAGCTTATGGTCTTATTTTCTCTTTCGACAATGCTGTGGTGAGTTTCTATAGCATTCATTAGTCATTAGGTTTGTATTTCGATTTTATCTAAGGTTCTGGTAGTTGGAGATGTATATGATATTGGATATGCAAAATTTTATTATCTTGTAGATCAAGAAAGCTTTACATGTGTGATTCTTGGATGATCTAATATAATGATGTGTTTCAGGCTGATACTCGAGCTTTGAAATTAAATGCTTGGAAGCAGCTTGCTGCAGAAGAGGGTACGTGTAGCCATTTCTTCCCTTTACAATCCCCTGCAGGGCCTTCAGTTTATTCAATGTTCAATTAAATGTTGAACTAGTCAGTTTTAATCAGTGTTTTTTCCCTTGGAAGTCCATAGGCTTAAATATTTCATTTATATCTGGGCTCTAGTTTGGACAACACTTGTTTATATATACATGGGTATATATTTTACCTTACCCCTGATAACATGCTTATATTTTCTTATCAGGAAAGGAAATTCCAAAAGAGGCTGATGTGCAAGGACAGATGCTTTATGCAGGTGCTGATCATGTATTACACAAGGTTGGGATTAATGTTCATTTTGAGGATATGTCAAATTCAAGTAGAATGATAGGTTGACTATGAAATGCATCTCTCCTTAGACTCTTGCATTTCTTTATCCAAGACATATCTATCCATCTCTCACAAGTAACCAAAACTTTCAGCTCTTACTCTGGGATGAAACAGAGACAGAACTGACTAGGTTGGCGTTAAGGTTTTCGCAACTATATTATGATAATCTTCTCAGGGTGAGTGCTAAACTGCTTGTAATCTATTTGAAGGACTTCCATATTATCATACTCTTTGCAATATATCATGGTAATCTTATCCTTTTTCTTTTCATTTCCAGCTTAGTAAACCCATGGAGGGACTCAAAGAATGGTTGGAGGCTGTATACACAGCACGCATCCCTTGTGCTGTTGTTTCAAGTCTGGATCGCAGAAGCATGGTCAAAGCCCTAGAAAGAATGGGACTTGAAAAGTATTTTCAGGTTGATGTCCTTTTATATTACAACACATATTCTTTGTAAATTATTTTCTGAGTTGAGTACCTTTAGAACCAGGACTAGCACATCTTTCAGTTTGTTGTTTCTCACTGAAGTATACATGTTCCTCAACTGGTTGTCATTTTCTTGGGGTTATAGGCAATTGTGAACCTTTAGAACCAGGACTAGCACATCTTTCAGTTTGTTGTTTCTCACTGAAGTATACACATTCCTCAACTGATTTTGTCATTTTCTTGGGGTTATAGGCAATTGTGACCGAGGAAGATGGCATGGATTCAATAGCTCATAGGTTTCTTTCTGCAGCTATGAAGGTATTATTCGCAACACATTATTATTTCTTAAACACATAATGCATGTCTGACCATTGAAGGTCCATCGCTATTTATATCTCCGCATCTTATGGTATGTGTTAACAAACTGACAGAGCAAATCCTACTGGATTAATTTTTCTGGCATCACTCTAACCAAAATTCATTATACTCAATGCAGCTGGATCGGAAGCCATCCAAGTGTGTAGTGTTCGAGGATGAGCCTAGAGGTATAACTGCTGCTCACAACTGTACGATGATGGCCGTAGGATTGATTGGCGCCCACCCTGCGTATGTGATCTTGCCCGCATAAATATAGAATTTTGATCCAATAGAAGTAAACTGTATATACTGAGTTGAGATTTGTGGTTGCACACGCAGGTATGATCTGGTGCAGGCTGATCTTGCAGTTGCTAGTTTCAATGAACTTTCAGTAATCAATCTACGAAGACTGTTTGCAAATAGGGGTTCTACATTCATGGACCTCCAAAAACAGATTATAGAGAAATCTCCGCCGAAGAGGAAGCTTACAATCGATACTATTTTCTGATTGATTATTATCTCCTCCCTCCATGTAATCTAGGCCATCTAGCAGCTGATTTCTTCTTCATTTTAGTTCTTGGTTTGAACTTTATCTCATTAGCCTTATCTTTGATATACGGATTCATTATAGTGAAAGCATTCATGTGATTTAAGTCCCCCACTCAAAACTCTTTTGGTTCTTGGTTTGCACTCGATGCCTTTACACTCGATACCTTCGTTTTCAAAAGAAGAGCAAACCAGATATAGACCAAAGAAGTTAAATGGATATGTACAAGCTGCCTAGAGCTGCAATTTGCCACCAAAATACCAATTGCTGCACCGACCAACATTTTTAGTTCCGGTTTGGTCCGGCCATCATTGAACACCGGCGGTTAGCACCAACACTGATCTCTCTCTTGGCAATTGCCCTAACTAACAAGCAACATCCGTCGAGCTAAAATGAATCAAACGACATCGTATAACCACATTCATTTCCTTAAACCGTTGACTGTTGGAAGGGTGTGTGACATGGCAAGAATCAGAGCCCCTTATCGTTATTATTATCATCGTCTGACAAATCTTCATCTTCTTCTTCTTCTCCCTTTTCCTTCTTTCCTTTTCTGCTCACACTGATATGCAAACACCTTCTTCTTCTCCATAGTTACCCAAAGCTTTCACCTTTGCCTCCAAACATGTCCTGCATTCACAGCTATGGCTCCATAGCTTGCTTCTCTGCTCCCTCCACCAATTCATTTACAAGAAGGGGATCCACTCTCTCCCCCAAACCTCGAATTCTCTGCGCTTTAGGAGGTAACAAGTTCAAAGTTCACATCTTTTTTTCTGGGTTTTTCATGAAATTGAAGTACTGGGTTTTGCCAAGTTGGGATTTTTAAGCACAAAGTTGGTTGCTTTTGCTAGTTTGATAGATACCCAATTGGGATTTTTCCACATTTTGATTCAGGGAGTGTGGCGGAGCCTCAAGTTACCTCTGTGGCTGAACCCCTTTTGCTCAATGCGGTTCGGGGTGAAGATGTGGAGAGACCCCCAGTTTGGCTCATGAGGCAAGCAGGGAGGTACATGAAGGCAGGTTTATGAATCTTGTACTGTATCACATTGTCTCTGTTATTTGATTTTTAGCTGAGGTCTTGTTTTGTGTAGATAGTCTAGTAACTTGATTCAGTCGTTTCGATTTGATAGAGTTATATGAAGCTCTGTGAGAAGCATCCTTCTTTTCGAGAAAGATCCGAGAATGTGGACCTTGTAGTGGAGATTTCACTGCAGCCGTGGAAGGTTTTCCAGCCTGATGGAGTAAGATGTTGCTAATGTTGCCTATTATCTCTTGTGTTAGGTTGTTTGTATCATTATCTCATGGAGCTTTTGCATTGTGACAGGTCATTTTGTTCTCGGACATTCTTACTCCGCTCTCTGGGATGAACATACCGTTTGACATTGTTAAAGGCAAGGGTCCGGTGATATTTAATCCTTTGAGTAGTGCTGAGGATGTTAATGAAGTGAGAGAGTTTGTTCCTCCAGAGGCAGTCCCGTATGTTGGGGAAGCATTGACAATCTTGCGAGAAGAGGTCTATCCCTGTGTCTCCTTATTCAATTTTGATTTTGCTCATCTTCTTGATGTCACTCTACACTAGAGCCAGTTATTCGAATGGATCACTGACAGTGTCTACTTGCTATGGTGTCGATAGTTTGCTGATAGATATGGAATTTGGAATAAGTAGCTCTACATGTGCTGTGATGATTGTATTGTTTGACCTCATTCTTTCACAAATTTTACGATTATGTTGGACAGCATGGATTTCGGAAGATTTAATACTGCATATTATGACAATATATCCTAAATGTTAGCATCCCAAAACTTCACTTGAACCCATACTTATAAGTTACAACCTTCACTTGTTTCACATTATCAGTATGGATACTTTACATCTAAATAGTTCTTTATTTATACTATAAAGTTATTGACATTAGACAAAATTTGAATGTCTTCTTTGCTTCAGCGAAGATTATGATTATAACCTTAGGTATATTGATCTGTTTCTTTACTTTTGCCAGGTAGATAATAAGGCAGCGGTGTTAGGTTTTGTTGGTGCTCCTTTCACTTTAGCATCATATGTGGTCGAAGGTGGTTCATCAAAGCACTTCTCAAAAATAAAGAGATTAGCTTTCTCTCAACCCAAGGTAATTTTGGTGCTGCTTTTTATCGTATTTTATGCAATCTTTTGAGGTTTATTAGCATAGCCTGTACTCTTGTGACTTTATGACTACTTGCTGGGGTTTATTTTGTTCTGGATCATTAAACCCTTAATCGCTGCACTGTAACGTCTCTGGAGTTTCTTTTATTTTTGTGACTTGGGGTCTGAAAATTGGTCCAGCTGGTCATTGTATTTCATCTTTTGTTATTCAATCATGGTTACGTGCATTTTGAGACAGCCAATATGTAGGTTTATAGCATCCTCCTTTATTGCTAAATTTATTGATGGTAATTAGCTCTCATCATCTGGCACCTCTATATTACTTCCTCTCGGGTATGGGTTAATAGCTTCTAGGGTACTTTGTTTGTGAGGATTGAGGTTTCAAATCCATCTCTTAACATTTCACTAGGACTTAGGTTTTTGTTTTTCTGGGAATGCAAATCTAGAAGTAGATACTTTGTTTAGTCCACAAATCATCTTGTCTTCTTTCTTGTTTAGTTAATGCCTTCTCCCTTACTTTTTTGTCTGTTGACTCCACTCCGATGAATTGTGGTTCCTTCCTCAGGTCCTCCATGCATTACTTCAGAAATTTGCAACTTCAATGACAAAGTATATTCAATACCAAGCTGATAGTGGAGCTCAAGCAGTTCAGATATTTGACTCATGGGCCACAGAACTCAGTCCTGTGGATTTTGAGGAATTCAGTCTTCCATACTTGAAACAAATTGTGGATGAAGTGAAACGGACTCATCCAGATCTTCCTTTAATTCTTTATGCCAGTGGGTCTGGGGGTTTGCTGGAGAGGCTAGCTTTGACTGGCGTGGATGTAGTTAGCTTGGACTGGAGTGTTGACATGGCTGAAGGTAGAAAGCGGCTGGGACCAAATGTAGCCGTTCAAGGTAATGTGGATCCTGGTGTTCTCTTCGGTTCAAAAGAATTCATCACCAGCAGAATACATGATACTGTGAGGAAAGCTGGTAGAGGGAAACATATTTTGAATCTTGGCCATGGAATTGTAGTAGGTACACCAGAGGAGAATGTTGCCCATTTCTTTGAAGTTGCGAAAGACATCAGATATTAACAATTTTGCTTAGTTGAGTTCTCTTCTCAGTAATTTTTTTGTTTCAATTCAGGTCCTTTCTTCCTTGTTAAAGTAAACTGCTCTTTTATTATTTGTTGATGCAGATAACATATAGTTCAGTTCAGCTAGCTATGCTTTCTAATCTTTTTGGTGTTAATATTCAGAAAAATGTGGAACATATCCTGTATCTTTTTATACTTTTTTCGTTGTTAATATTTATTGTAATGTTCACATAATGACTAAGAAATTAATGGTCGGTGATCATAGGTCATTAGTAACCAAGTGAACATGTTTATAAGTTGTTCTTATCTTTTGTTTTCTTTGATGAACTGTGAGATTTTGGAACATGTTTTATGATGTGTTTGAGTTTGAGACTTGCTATTTGATCTTTAAAGCCTTTGAAACTAGGACCCCTGGTTAGATCATCGACACAAAAAGATTGAAAGCTTTTGCCGAGGAGGTCTGTGCATAAGGAGGTTCAAGATATGATGGGAAGATTTTTGACTGGATTCAGTTTGGATCTGGGATGATTTCTTTCTCTTTTTAATTTTCGGGTAAGAATTTTTGGACATCTTTTGAATATTTTGGGGAGGTTTTAGTTTCCAGATTCTTTTAGGTTTGTTGTCTTCCAAGCCAAGTTGGTATATTTTCCTAATGTTGGTTGAAGATTCTTTGCTCGTTATAGTAGTAACTTTCCGTTTTCGGTTGGTTCCTACTGCTCATTATAAAAGCAGTTGCTCGTGCTTTGTAAATTCAGTTGATCATATTACTGATGTAGTTTAGAGAGTTCATCCATCTTCTCCAGTGAACTCTGATTTTGATAAATCTGTGTTCCCGTGATCTTGCTGTGTTGAAATTTCTGGAAAGCTTACCAGAGACTAGTTTTACTGTCGTCCGTTACGATTCAAGAATGGACAAGGAGGGGGAGGTGTTACTGGGGAAGTACCAACTTGGGAAGCTCTTAGGGCAGGGGGGCTTTGCAAAGGTCTACCGCGCAACGAGCCTCAAAACCAACCAGATTGTAGCCATTAAGATCATCAGCAAAGAGAAGGTTTTCGAATTGGGACTCGTTGATCAGACCAAAAGAGAGATTTCTATTATGAGACTGCTTAAACACCCCAACATAGTGCAGCTATATGAAGTCATGGCCACCAAAAAGAAGATCTACCTTGTCATGGAATACGCAGAAGGCGGCGAGCTTTTTCAAAAGATAAATAAAAGGAGGCTCAAGGAGGAAGCAGCAAGGAGATTCTTCCAACAACTCATCACTGCTGTCGACTTCTGCCACAAGAGAGGTGTTTTCCATCGCGATTTGAAGCCCGAGAACTTGCTGCTAGATAAAGATGGAGTGCTGAAGGTGTCGGATTTTGGGTTGAGTGCGCTTTCTGAATCGAAGAGGAAACATGCATTACTGCATACAACTTGTGGCACTCCTAATTATGTAGCTCCTGAAGTTATCCGGCTTGGAGCCTATGATGGAGCTAAAGCTGATATATGGTCTTGTGGGGTGATCTTGTTTCAACTATTGGCTGGTTATCGTCCCTTTGATGACTCAAATCTAAACAACATGTTTAGGAAAATATGTGCATCAGAATATCGATGTCCCCGGTGGTTTTCTGATGACATAAGAAAGCTCTTGTTTGGAATCCTCAACACAAATCCGAATGAAAGGTTTCTTGCTTCAGACATAATGAGAAGTAGCTGGTTTCAAGAAGGACTCAGCTCCAAGATTATAACAGAAGTGGAAGATGTTGATGGGGAGTCTGATGACTGTGACAAAAGCGAGAACCAAGAGACTATTACACCCGCCACTTTGAGTGCTTTCGATATCATATCTCTCTCAAGTGGATTCGATCTTTCTGGCTTGATGATGCAGAAGGGTGCAAAGAAATCAGCTGTGCAGTTCACATCCACGCAATCTGCGACATCCATCATGACGAAGCTGAGGGATATTACTCGGAAACTGAAGCTGAAATCGAAGAAAGAAGGAGCATCATTGAAGTTAATGAAGGGGGCATTATCCATAGAAGCCGAAATTTTTGAGTTCACTCCAACCTTTCATTTAGTGGAGATGAAGAAATCTAATGGGGATACATTTGAGTTTAGGAAGATGGTAGACGAGGTTATAAGGCCGGCTCTCAAAGACGTCGTCTGGACATGGCAGGGTGAGCGCAGTAACAACAATAGCAGCATCTGCGTTTGATATACACAAAATTAACTGCATACATCTCTTTGTGGTGCTAATCTTTAACTGCTACCAAATTAGACGTATAAAGTTCTAGTCTGTAGCAGGTGACATGCTAACGTAGCTGTCTATATTACTAGCTAAGTGACCAAAGCTTATATTTGAGCAATAAATTGAGTTTAAAACTTTAAATCAATGCAAATTTCTACGTATATCTATTGTCTATCTATTATAGGTTTCCTGCATTTCCATACAAAATTTGCAAACAGTGGCACTTTTATGTTTCCCTTATGATAGTAAGCTGGGAAAGAAAGAAGCTCATCAGTCATTGAGCTGAGAGTTGAGGAATACTGTGGCTCTAGTATTGTTTCATGAATACTGTATCAGATTTGCACAATACACAGCTTATAATCCTGAAATCCTGATTGCACTTATTCTCGATACCATATTTATTCACTTAATTTGGTCACATTAGAGCAATTTTAGCAGACTCTCTATTTTAGTTTTTAGCTATTTTAGAGAGCACGTTTAGCTTTTTTAGATGTTTTAGGAGTTTCAACATATTAACCAAACTTTAGCTATTATAACTTTTAGCTAGCGAGATAACTCAAATAAGGCTAGCTATAATTTATTACATTCCTTTTAAGATATTTTAGGTGATATATAAATACATTTAAACTATTTAATCTTTATTTGAATAATAATATTAATGTAATGCTAGCTAAAATAAAAAGTATTGATGCATGCACATTTCTAAAGTGGCTAGCCAAAATAACATTTTAGCTAATTTAACAAAAATTTAACTCAAATATGGCTAGCATTACTAAAGATGCTCTTACTCTCAACTAATCATGCATATACATATAATAGCTAAAATAACATGGTCAGCTACAGATTTTATAAGCCATTCCGGTAATCTGGATCAAAATCTCTTCCCTGCAATGCATTATATATGCATCCATTAAACAAATTTTGTAACTGACAATTTGAAAGTAATTCTCCTATGGTTTCCAACATCCTGAAGACTCCAGTAATATGACATCTAGATCTTCTACGATATTATTTCCTTTGGTTCTACCTCAAGGATAAGATTACTACCCAAAACCAAAATTCAGTTTAGGATTTATAAGTTAGAATTAGATTTCTTACGGTATTTTATTTTTTATTTTTTAGTCTTTCTACTTTCCTGTTTTGTTTAGATTTGTTATCTTGTAAGCCAAGCTTCGTATTTTCAGTTAAGATTTTGTTCGCTATGGTTACTTACCGTTTTCTGTTATCCACTCCTAATGGTCCTCTATAAGAGCACTTGCTGAGGCTTGTAAACAGTGTATCGAATTATCAATGTAACCAGACATCTTCTGTCTTCTCCGGTGTGCTCCTGATCACGCTGTGTCGAATTTCGAATTTCCTGCGAGAGACTAGTTTGTGGTCATATCTGTGTACTAATGTTGAAGCTAGATCGTGTTGGTATGAAGAGGGGGAAAGTGTTGATTGGGGGGAAGTACGAACTTGGGAAAACTTTAGGTCAAGGAACCTTTGCAAAAGTTTATAGAGCAACGAACCTCGAAACTAATGAGAGTGTGGCCATTAAAGTAATGCACAGAGATATGGTTGCGAAAGAAGGACTAGTTGAAAGAGAGATAGCTATCATGAGAATGCTTAAACACCCAAACATAGTGCAGCTATATGAAGTCATAACCATCAAAGACAAGATCTGCCTTGTCATGGAATATGCGAAAGCCGGTGAGCTTTTCCACAAGATAGCAAAAGGAAAGCTGGATGAGGAAGAAGCAAGAAATTACTTCCAACAGCTGATTACCACCGTCGACTTCTGCCACAAGAGAGGTGTTTACCACCGCGATTTGAAGCCCGAGAATTTGCTGCTAGATGAAAATGGAGTGTTGAAGGTATCAGATTTTGGGTTGAGTGCGCTTGCTGAATCGAAGAGGAGAGATGTTTTGCTACATACAAGTTGTGGCACTCCTCCTTATATAGCTCCTGAAGTCTTAGGCAGTAATGCCAGTAAAGGCTATGATGGAGCCAAAGCCGATATATGGTCTTGTGGGGTGATCTTGTATACACTATTGGCTGGTCAGGTTCCGTTTCGTGATCCAAATATGATACTCATGTTTAGAAAAATATGCGTGGCAGATTATAGATGTCCGAGGTGGTTTTCAGATGAAGTGAGGAGTCTTCTGTCTAGGATCCTCAACCCAGATCCACATAAAAGGATTCTTATTTCAGAGATAATGGAAACTGGCTGGTTCAGAAAAGGCTCTAAATCCATTACGACCATCACAGAAGTAGAAGACCCGAGTTTGTTGGGTGCTGGTGCGGGGTCTGATGATCGTGACAACAGTGAGAGTCAAGAGCTTGCTAGACCAACCTCTTTGAACCATTTTGATATGATATCTCTGTCAAGCGGATTAGATCTGTCTGGTTTGTTCAAGATTTGCATGGTTCGAATTGCCAGCGTGTGTTCTTCAAAATTGACAGCTACACTTTCATGAAGTTTGTGTTCATGTCGAATGTGATTGCATACTTGCAGCTGCTATTCTCAAAAAAAAAAAAAAAAAAAAAAAAAAAAAAAAACTTGCAGCTGCTATACTTTTGTTCTGTTCAAATCTTACCTTCATATAGTGGTAGTCTGTAAACGATGATAGGGCATTATAGCTGTTTACTAAGTAGCCGATACTTGTAAATGAGCTCAAAATCAATAAAATTTCAGCACATTTAGTTTCTGTTATATATTTATCAACATCTTTCATAACAAACTTGGAAACGAAGGCACTATAATTTATGCTCCCCAAAGATCATATAATACTGTGGTTTTAGTGTTTCATACCATCAAATAATTGTAGAACTTAAAGAATCTAATAGCAAACTCCACTCATTTGTTAACGAAAACTTAAAACTTTAATTTGCAGGATCTGACATAAAATTGCACCTAAAAGGTCGCATACCTGCATACCTATACATATATTATCAGATTTGCATGCACAGCTTAAATACTGTCATTGCAATCTCAGTGCAACATTTTTTTTACTTTAGGCACATTATTAAGCATATACATTACCTAAGCTAGATATTTCTTGAACACACAGGGTGGGTGGGAAAAGGATGAGCATGCTGGAAAGGCATGCCCCAGATACATACCTCTGCTTTGTGCCCAACACTATTTCTCTTCCACACTGATGAACAATGGTTTGAATTACATGGAAACCTGTGGAGTAGAGAATTGCAGGTGAGCTGAAAAGAAACTGCGTTATGCTTCAATTGTTCAAGTTAAGACATGACTTGATTCATGAAAAGTGTAGAAATAAAAAGGAAACTGTTTTGTCTGGATCTAAACCCTAAGTAGAAGATTACGCTAAAACTGTAAAAGCTTCAGAGCGACCTTGGGAGTTTTAGGGAAGAGAAAGTATTTCCAAGCCAGCCATGCGTTGGAATGAGACTAGTTTAGAAGGTTCTTAGGAGCATCAGTATTTACATTAAGTTTAATACCAAATTGTTGTTATGCTGGCAGATCAACTACATGAATAGTTGGCCAGTAAAAGACATGGTTCTTCGAAATCTTAGACACAGTACCTCAGGAGACAGCCTGAGATTTTTAGAATAGATAGCTTGCGATTATGGACTGGAGTTTAATGAGAGAGGAATGTTGATTACCTGAGTGTTCATGTTCCACGGAGAGAAATGACACGGTCTTGAATCAACTTCCTTTCCCAATCTGCCATATCCTCAAATGCATATTCAGGAAGATTCTCAAAGGGCTCCTTCCATGGATCATTTTTGGCCAGATCATAAGTAGCTCCTTGTATTGCCCTCTTATTGGGTCCACAGGGTCTCTTGGAAGTCAATGCATCATATGCGGCATTGAGCTGCACATAGCCACACAATAGAAGCAATGAACATCTGAGTTTCATAGTACTTCAGACTTCACCAAGGCCTTCTTACAACATTGTCGGAATGCTGAAAAGTTTTTTGAAAAAAAAAAATGGCACAATGCAGTTTCTTGAACCAAATAGAAATACATAGATAAACTCACATTCATTCCAAGGAACCAGTACATGTAAGCTATTGCCACAGCAGGGGCCCTTCCCAGTCCAGCAGTGCAATGAACGTACACTTTTCCTTTTCCTTCAGATATGGCCCATTCCAGTGATGAAACTGCTTTCGGTAGACCATTTCGCAAGGAATCTGGATCAAAATCCTTTGCCTGTAAAGAAAGGAAAATGCACAAAAGTTGTAACATCTAGAATGGTTCACCCACATACTCAAAACGTTTTCACTGTTAAATGAATAATGCAAGGAAGAATCTGCTTACAGGTCTCCTCATGTGACGAATTCCAACTTCTTTACATCTATTTATGATTGACTGCAAGTCAATTCCCCAATATTCAACATCCTTGTCCTGCTGCAAGTTTAGAATGTATGCCACATTCTCTACTTCTCTCAGGTGATCTATATCTTCTGGTTTCTGAGGCTGGGAGCCCACGATCAAGTTATCAGTTATCAGTGTGTAGTTCATGCCTGAACATTGAACAGTAGCAATCAAATTAGCTGAAGAACTAGAATCAAGTCCATTGTACCATTCTTCCTTACTATCAGAATAAAATTGGCAATTGCTTATTTTCTCTAATCATTTACTCCAAATGCAAAACCCAAGCTTCCTTAGCTCTTCACCTATTACCATGCTCCTAGTTACTCAGAATTTGAAAAGACGAAACTACAACGTAAGGTTCTGATTCATTAACGATAGATCGAAAAAACTATTTAGGATACTAATTTGGCCAAAATGACAATGCTACTGCTTAAGTAGTTCAAATTATCAAAAGGCATTTCAGACAAACTAGATAATTTTTTCCACTGTTAAAGAAGAACAGCTTTCTGGGCCAAAAAGGAGAAAGAGGAACAAGAAAGCCATTTTCTACAGTGCAATGTACTGCTTCTGAGGCACCCACTTCCCAAAGTATCAAACTTTATCAACCTCCAAATAATCCTGTTCAAAGTTTCTTTAAAAAGTGGCCCATTTTCTGGAGAAAAGTTGCAATGAAAAGTCAATTAGTCTACCACATTCCGGTAAAAGATCCCAACAGAAAAGCTACCCACTCACTTAAAATCCAACCTTTTTCGATTCATATGACAAATCTCAAATCCACCACATGAAATAATAAATTCAAACAACCTAGACATTGGTTTTCAATTCCCAAATGTGAATGGGGCAGAAGAACAGATAAAATAATATAATGATGGAAAGGAGAACTGACCCAGATCATGATGATATTCATATGGGTTCCTCATCATCCTCTTCATAGCTGTATTGTAATCCTCAACCACTTTGGTTGAATTTGAGGCTGTACTGCTTTTGGGTTTCTTTTCAATCCCACTCTCTGGCAATCCACAATAGACTTTGCTCAATTTGAAGGAGTTGTTGGAACCCATTAAACAATTGCATGAAGATTTCTGCATCTTCTTCAAGAACACGTCTTTTTCAAGAGGAGCTGTGAACACTGAGCTCAAACAACTGTTCCCAACACTTGCCATTCTTTCCTTTCCTCTTTTGCTCTCTCAGATGCTGTGATTTGCGAACCAGAAGTTTTATACCACACAACTGGTTTGTCCAAAATGCCCTTGTCCTCTATTGTTTAGATCCCTCCAAGTTCCAAGATGATATTTCCATTTTTAGGATCTCACAATCAGGTTTTCAATGTACTCCACAAAAAATAACTTCGTTCTTCTTCTTACTACTTCTTCTTACTTGGGTAACAGTGTTCTCAATCTACTACACAAATTATAATTCTATAATGGGTTTGGAGAATTGAGGCCATTAATTTGGTGACACACTAGCTGAATAACATAATCTAAATTTGGTGTCAATTCACATGAGAACCTGCATACGTGTCCCTAATCCTATGCTTATTTGTCTCCCGGATTAGTTTAAAACAAATCCAGATTGGGGCTTTTAGGATTAGAGAGTGGCACATGCAACACCACCATGTTTCATGTTTCATGTCAGATCAACACAGGCCAGAATATGTTCTCAACTCAGCTTTGCCCCTTCTCCTTTTGCCTTTCTTTAAGCCCATTGCAGAATTATGGTTATGATGGCAATAAGAATATTGATCATCTGTCCATTACCAGCTTAACCAGCCAATCATGCTCATCAAATTCTGACTATGCCAATTATTATGTACAAAGAAAAAACCAGATGAGCATTCTGGTACTTTTGGTGTAATCAGTTAAAAATCCCCACTAGAAAACAACACAACTGGACAGGTGTTTGCATGGTATCAGAATTCCCCACTAAATCCTGCCTTGAAGAACCTTGTGAGTTGTGGTTTTGATAGGGGCCAATTCAAAGGCAGGAGTAGATTTATGCAACTTTTTCCAGATCTTGACATGAGAGAATCACTTGTTATTCTGAATCTGAAGTTTGATTTTACTTCATATCCTTGTTGTCCTCATGGACTGGATACTAGGAGACTAGTACCAATGTACCATAACTTGCTTAGTTTACTATACTTTATGCCATTGATCTTATCTTGGCAAATAAAAATGTATACTTTATGCTCTTCTTCTTTTCCCATCTAACAAGTCTGTTGTGCACGTGCTTAGCACGGGGTGGACGACGCGTAGCATGCCTTCCCGTATACTAGAATTTTCTAACAAAGATGAAAGCTTCTTTCTTTTACATTGTCTGATCTAGCATGAAGTATGTCATCGCCGGAAATTGAGTAATGTGTTACAAACTGAACTGAACTGAACTCGAAGTATGTCATATACCGGTTTATAGTAAAAACACCATACAGTTCCAGACAATAGGTGCATTTGGTCACAAAGACGACAGAAGAAAAGAGTTAAACAATATTTAAGTATTTACATCAATGAATGTCACCAATTCCATATTGAAACTTAGAAAATTAATCTCTGGAAAAAAAAAAAAAAAAAAAAAAAGGAAAAAAGGAAGGAGAAGAAGAAGAAGAAGCTAAACTTCAAGCTCTTTTGCAGCTTGGTCATCTTTGGGCTGATCATGCACCACCCCATTTCCATTGACCACCACAACTCCTTCTTCACCTTTCAAAACTCCAAGCTTCACTAAAAGCTCTCTGCTCCAATCCCATAGGTGCAGAACAATATAGGTCCCAATCCCACCAATCAAACCATAAGCTATTGAATACGTCAACGGCATCAGTATCAAAGTCACAAACGCCGGTATCGCCTGCCTCATATCATCCCACTCTATCTCCACCACCGACTTCATCATCAGCACCCCCACCAATATCAGCGGCGGCCCCACCGCCCACGCCGGAATCGAAGCCAATAACGGGGTGAAGAAAAACGCAAAGAAAAAGTACCCTGCCGCCGTTAAAGCCGTCAGCCCCGTACGTCCTCCTTCTCTTATCCCCGTCGACGACTCTATAAACGTCGTCACCGGTGACGTGCCAAGCAAGGACCCCACCACTATCGACGTGGCGTCCGACATGAAGGCAAAGTACTGACCTTCGAAATTACCGTTTTGGTCCATGAATCCGGCGAAGCGTGCCATGGAGTAGAGCGTACCGGTCGTGTCCAATATGTCTACGTATAGGAACGTAATTAGGGCTTCCCAGAAATACCCTTTTCCGAAGCTCTTGAAGCTGAGGGCCCCCGCCGTGGATTTGATAGTGTGGACATCTACGACTTGCTTGAAATACTCGAACGCGGCGTTCCCGGCGTCGGTCTCAGGGAACGCCGTTACTTGTGTGTTACGGAACCATGACACGGCCGTGACGAACACGATGCCGTAGATCATGGCTCCCTTTACGTTTTTGACTAGGCAATAGGCTATGATGATGAAGCCGACCACCCCGAGCCAGAATGTGGGGCTCTCCATCCGGTCTCGGGTGCAGAATATATCACCCGACACCGTGCCACCAGCTAGCAGGCTGACGGTGCCGTTCGCGGCCGTTACGACGGGCGCGAGCATGGCGCGCGACTTGGTGGGACAGGCTCCGACCGTGACGAGGGTGGAGGAGCTGTAGCCGATGAGTCCGATGCCTTGGTTGGACTGGAGGCCGATGAAGGCGAGGAAGAGGCCGATGCCGGCGGAGGAGCTGATCCGGACGGGTTTAGGGATCAACTTGGCGAGATGGGCGCGGAGTCCGATGGCGGAGATGAGGAGGAAAATTAGTCCTTCCATGAAAACGGCTGCCAAGGCGCTCTGGTACGAGACGTTGCCGGAGCCGTGAAACCCGACGACGGTGTAGGCGAAGTAGGCGTTGGTGCCCATTCCGGGGGCCAAAGCGAGAGGGAGGTTGGCGAAGGCGCCCATGATGAGGCAGCCGATGAGGGAGGAGGCGACGGTGGCGACAATGAGGTCTTTTCTTACGCGGTCAAGGCAGGCTGCGTAGCCGGGGTTGACAGGGTCGAATTTACACAACTCGTCGGGCTGGATGACGGTTCCGGTGCAGTTGGCGGCGGAGAAGGAGGGGTTGGAGCAGAGGGGTATGCAGTCGGAGACGGAACAGGTGCCGCCGGAGTCGGTGAGGATGGAAGCGTTGACGGCGAGGATGTAGGCCATGGTGAGAAACGTGGCGGTGCCGGCACGGAGCTCGGTGGTGAAGGTGGAGTTGCGCTCGGTGAGTTTGAAGCGCTTTCCGACTCGGCTCTTGGCGACGTAGGTGTTGAGGCGAGTTAAGCGACTAGGGGGTGCCGGCGGCCGAGGATCCTCCATGACCATTGGTGGTGGTGGAGGTTAATTTGTTCAGAGAGTTTGATGTGGTGAAGATGACTGTGTGAGAATGGTGGGTTTTTGTATATATAGTAAATTAGGGATGTGAAGAAGATGACAGGGTGATCGACTTACTTGCGTATTAAGAGAGAGATTCCAATAGGAGAGGAGAGGGATCTTCTTTTATAATGTGTTAAAAAGTATTACAGGACTTTCCCTACTAGCTAGGCTATGATTCTCAATTTGACTTTCTTTTTGTAATTAATTTCTTTAAATTGATTTGTACCGTAAATTGATACGTTTTTGATTATAATCCGTCGGGAGTTATAGGTTTATTTTTTGTTTTTTATAAGAGTGGAGTTATGTCTCTTTTATTATGGTGTATTTATATAAATTTTTTTTAATAAATTATTCTTATTTCATCGAGGTTTAAACAAAACAAAAAAATAGTATATGTAAAACATTATTCAGAATTTATATAATTTTTGCATCCTATAAAATCAATTTACGACATAGTGTAGCTTTACTTCAAATTTGATGATTATATGCTCGTAACACTCGTAACTAAAGAAACCGTAGCGACAAGCACCCGGTAGATGGCCGGATAGCGAGCGAGGAGGTTAGTCACACTGCACTTTCAAGGTTTTTGTAACTTGTAATATCAAGAAATGCGACAAACATCAGTATGTTTAAGCAGCTAGCTTCCTAGCTACTATGTGAGCAACGTCAATTCTTACCGTTTCTATTCAATTGTAACAAACTCAGTTGTTTAAGTATGTTGGACTCCCTTCAATAATAAAAAAAAATGTTGGATACAAAACTTGATATCTTATTATTTAATTACAAACGTTCAAAGAAATAACAAAAATGTATAATAGTGTTCTCTATACACACTTACATGACACTTATTGGAGGAACATGCATGCATGTTTTTTTTTAGGTACAAATCATGATCGAGGGCCAAATTCTCTAACCACAAGCAACAAACATTTCCATGTGCATCGAACAAAAACGGATTATTCTTTTTTTTTTTTTTAAGAAAAGATTATATTGATGCATGTACTTCATTACTAGGAAATTATCAGCTTACCAACATATTTCCATTATCAGATATATATATATATATATATATATATATATATAGCAAAGAAAATGTATAAAAGGAAAATTATATATATTGGTCAAATTAGGAGGATCATATATTTCTCTAAAAGTGAAAGAAATTGTTTTTGTCAATTGAGAAAGCAAAATTGGTATATGCATGACGAAGTGTTTGGTAATGCAAATGTCATTGTGTGTGAAATGTGGTCTCAACTCTCAATTATAGGTGTGAACAATGATTAGCAGCATAGCTAGTTTTGTTGTTTCGAAAACTTTGAAATTCAACTGAATTAAAATAGAGACCAAAAACCCACTAGTTAGAAGTTAGACCCGTAAGCAAAGGCTGGAGCATCGGATCGAGTTGAATTATATTAATTTCCCGATCGAATTTTGATGATTGATTTGTCAAATAACTAAACCAACTATATGACCTAATACATCCAAAAACATATTACAGTGTGACTTTTCTATATAGCTTTGATGTGATTTCCAGCTTCGACAGCAACTATTCTAGTCGATTTGTTTCACACTACATATCATGATAAACTTGATTAAAATGTGTGGAGAAACTTGTTCCATAAATTTGAAGTTTACTCCTGATAGAGACAAATTTCTAATACATGCCTAGCTAGCGGGGTCGAATCCGAAGTTGACTTGAGAAAATTGTGATTGAAATGAAACAAAATTCCTGGAGATATTTTAATTGAAATTTCCATAGCAAGTAGGCTACTTCGATACCACTCTCTCTCTCGCTTAAGACTTTGACACAAACATGCTTGGGAATTGGGATGTTTTAACTCATACGTATAGCCGGCCAGAGTTTATTTTCAACTAAAACCATGGATTAGTTAAGTAATTTAGACCAAATTACCCAAAGAATCTACGTACCTCCATTATGAATTATACTACCACATACATAAGAATCTTGTCATTTGCATGCTTAATATATAATGCACTTTGGTGCCCTCCCCTCTTGAGAAGCCAATAGTTTGCAGCTGGAGCCATGTAATAACAAGCTGTTAAATTGTTGATAAACAAATTAAACCCAGCCAATTAATTAACCGGCCAAAAGTTTGCTTCATGATGCTTCATGCAACTTAAGATTAGTTTGTGTCTAAGAACATCATCTTTAGTAATGTCAGTCATTGTCATTTTTTAGTTAAATTTTAATCAAGTTAGCTAAAATGTTATTTTGATTAGCCATTTTAAAAAATACGCATGCATTAACGCTCTCTATTTTAACTAGCATTACATCAACAGTATTCTTCAAATAAAGATTAAATGGTTTTAATATATTATATATCACGTAAAATATATATCTTACAAGGAATGTATTAAATTATAACTAGCCTCATTTGAGTCATCTCACTCTCTATATTTAGCTAGCGAGATAACTAAAAATTAATAGCTAAACTTTTGATAGTCTGTTGGAGCTCCGAAAATATCAAAAAAGGCTAAACACGCTATTTAAAATAGTTAAAAGAGCTAAAATAGAAAGTCTGTTAAAGTTACTCTAAGTATCATATGAATACTCTTTAGGCTAGATAGGGATTAATTTTCACACCTTCACCATTGTGGATTCAATCATATTAAATTATCGAAACCATTGATTTTCTTAGGTTGTCATTGATGAGATGGAAAACTGAACAACTAAACCGTAACGTACCACAATTAGTATATTACAATTAATAAGTTCTCTTGCATTTATTAACGAAAACACAATCGGAATTTGAGGGGCGTCACCAAATTTTCCCTTTCATGCAATAAGTAGAAGATTTGATGCAATGGGGATTGATCATTCTGAATTCAAACTTTCAAAAAAGAGAGAGGCAGCAGCATACAAACGGTACCGTATCAATCATCAAATAATTGGAGAAAGGGTACCCTTGTTTCGTTATTACCTGGCTAGCTTAGTAATCAAAGTTGAATATTCAAGTCCATAAATAGCGTGTAAGCAAAAAATTGATTGTTCTTCAATTATTGGTGGCATGGTGACAACTTCACGAGAGCAGTGTCCTTCTTGGTCAGGGCACAGTGAATGCTCCATCTACTCAGCTCCATGGACAACAACACGATATGGCCAACCCTAGTCTCTCTCTCTCTCTTCTCTCTCTCTCTCTCTCTCTCTCTCTCTCTCTCTCTCTCTCTCTCTCTCTCTCTCTCTCTCTCAGAATTGCATGCATACGAGTACGGAGTACCTACTGTTATATTCAGCAGTATGCCCCAAACAGATCGAGTCGTAAATGAAGGGGCCTCAAATTTGGCTTGAGTTGGTGTCTACGTTTCTGTATAATAACTTCTGCTGCAAGATCTCTTTTTCGAATTCTTCCTTCTGCACTAGCTAGCTATAATTCTGATGTTGAAAACACAGCATCACTTTACCATGCAAAGTGACCTAAATTATTTTATCCGTGACGAACTTTCCACGAGCAATTGATATTTACCTAATTCCATTTGTAAAAAGATTGTTAACAATTGATTAACAAATTAAGATGGATACTTGGCTGGATACCATTATACTTAGCTGCTTTCTGTTGCTGTTATATATATATGAATTTGGTAATGTAAAAAATTTCCTAGCCTTTACATGATTATGACAACCACGAAGGAATAAATCTTGAGGGATTCGGAATATGCAGTCATTTCTAATTTTTCTATGTTGGATTGTTGAAATAGGTCGGCCACCACTGCCCGACTCTGTGATAATAAAATTGCCATCTAAGGCAAAGTTGCCTGCTAAATTCTTCTAATTTTCTGTTAATTAAAGTGAAAATGATGGCGGACAATTGAATAATGCAGGTTATCTATGGCTTTAATTTCAGATAGAATTGATGGATCATAAGCTATGCTTGCTGGACCTGCTTGGACCCCTCTGTTAATCCACTTGTATAATGTATCATGCCATATCTAGCTACTAGCACGTCTGGAGATTAACATTTTGTTCTTTGATCGATTTGGTATATGTAATTTTCTCGAAGTGTTTTAGAGTTAATTCCAATAATGCTGATATTCCCACAGTCCCACTTTAGCCACTCCGGTGAAGATCCGGTAAAAAGTTTTAATACAAAATGTCTCGACATTAATGTACGGTGGTATCATTCTTTATAAACCACGGATACCTCTTTACTTTTATGAGATGAGATTTCAAATTGCTCTAATCTAAACCACGTTATTCCATGAATGAGAACCGTTGTTGAACCAGACAATGTTAATGCATCTCAATTTGTCATATAATCGAGAAGCAATGTTGAGACATGATTAAGTGGGATATTGCTTAATGTAAAGAAACACCTTAATTTCTTGGTCCTTAATGATAGGTTTATATATAGTCTCACTGAAATCCCAAGAAACTTTAGACCAAAAGAAAAAGAATGCGCACTTCAAATGATGAGACAATAAGAGAAAACAAATCTTGGTATTATTTCTCGGAGCCCACATTTTTGATTTTTCCATGGTTATAATGTGGCACTTTTCATCTGATTCATTCATTCATCCATAGGTGTGGGACTTTCAATTTTGAATGGCCAGGAAGAACTAGGAGGTCAGGTCGAGTTTTGTCACTCCACTCTCTACTCCATTCCGCTCCACTCCACATACACAAGAGTTTTGGTCAGTTCTGCATATATAATTCCAGAAACAAACACAAGGGTGTTTTCAAAGCATGCCGCTGTGCAGGACAAGGCCTCTTTCGGTTTTCCTTTTGGCTTTGGTTAGTGAAAGCTGATTTGATGTGCAAGTACAATTAAGTTGGTTCAAATATCCCATACCTCTCTCAATCGATCCTCCCAGTCGTTGCTTCGAGTTGATTTGAGGATCCTTGATTTGATGAAGATACATAATACTTTTTGAGTACTGACATGTGTACAGAAATCAAAGTCGACTTCCAAAGACTATAGAAGTAATTAACCCGCACTAGACTCGAGCAGATGATCTGTACAACAACCAGAGGTGAGAGTAAGGAATAAGCAATAGAAGTGGTTATGTGTGTGATGGTGAGAGATCGATTAGGAATACAGGAATCCTGAGACATATATCTCATTCATGTTCACCTAGTCGCTAACTGATTATAGATTCATGTTCAATCATTTTAGATGCAAGTTGAAGAATTATTTATTAGTACAGTTATTTTGTTTTTAATCATTCAATGTAAATCTAAAGTGATTGACATGAATATTTTGGTGTGTTAGTGACTAAGTGAACACTATGGATCTCTTCCTTCAATGTGTGAAGACATGAGTTAAAACTTACAAAAGCATGAGAGCTACACGAGTGACATGACAATCAAGAGAATGCACATCATAGAACTCATTTGATACTTTTTTTGTTTAGTTGGAAAGGAGAAGGGGGAACCCTATAAAAATAAATGAACTATATCTTTCTCCATTTCTTTGAAGCTAATGAAGTAAGGCCTCTAATTGAATCATGCACTCAAAAATATCCCAATAAAGTGGTAGACCCTCAATTATGCTAAAGCTAGCATGTCACATTAGGAAGGTGAACTTTCATGGTCTTTTTCTCAGAATTTTAATTCCAAGAACAACAAAACAAAGAGGATGCTTCATGCTGCATCTCATCGATATAAATACATGACGTCAAATCAGATACTGGAGTTAGGGAGGTGGAGAAAGAAAAGATATCTTGGGTAGGACGGAACTGATCTCAATCAAAAATCTCTATTCCATAACCTCAAACTCATATCCTCTCTATTTTCAATCTGTATAATACTATCCATCCCGTCTAGGCAAACTCTAAGACTGCCGTCTGCCCTAAAACTAATCTTAACAGCAAGGAACTTGTAAATATGATGAGTGATAATTTAAAGGTTAGACGAATCAACCGACCAATACTATTAGAGAATACATAGAAGAGACTCGAATCAATTATAGATGCTTTTGCGAGATAGTAATACAGTACTATACATACCAGTATTATCATCTCTTTCATTCTGTCTTCAATGGGACAGTGGAGAACCCATTTTTGTTCTTTATTCTATGTACGTGATTGTTCTATTTGAATTTGTGCATTAATTTCTGTAAATAGAAATAAGATCATCGCCTTTTCCTCCTTAATTCTCATAATCCTTCTATCTTTGGATACTAAACAATCGCATATGGGAATTGAATTTTGAGTCAAATCGTTGGCAACGCAAGCAGAATAACTGGAGAAATAAAAGGTCTAGGGAACTGGAAGTCTCGAAACAGCAATATATGCTTGAGCTTGACATTGATTATGTATTTAAAGGAAACTGCATCTTCTTCCACTCCATCTCCGGGTGCAGCCACTAGACAATCAATGGAATATGCTAACATGCCATGCTAGCTGTTCCAAATGATGAACACTAGCAAAAGAAAATCGCAAGCTAGCTAAACATGTTACACGATTCCGTAAGCACCCTCTTGTTGCTGATTTAGTGATGGAATTGGTATCTGAGTATTGACAGTGTAAGCATCTAACATTCTATATGTTATTTGAATATTTACTATAGTGTATGCCTCCGGGGGGCAACAACACCATGGCGTGCTGCCCTTTCTGTCACGTCTACAAGATCTAACAAAACTGAATCCCTAAAAGCTCTTAAACAAGTTTATCTACAGTAAAAAGGGCCAATAGAACACTTGGGAAACATTATGAAGTGGAGTGAGTCTGGAGCCTTGCAAGTTCTGCTTGACGGCGCCCCAAGTGAAATGCAATTACTATCCACAACAAACAGACCTGGAGAACGACCAAAAGGAAATAGGTACACTCAGTTTTCTTTATTGGAGAGAAACAATCAAGAGAATAATTCAAACGCCCCCGAAGAGCCTAAATAAAAGTCGCCAGTCCTATTTGTAAATCCAAAAACAGTTGCACAGGACAGGGTGCTTTGTATTGCCCCTCGGAATATAACTAAAGTCACTGGTTATTTTGACCCCAGGATTCACCTACCCCACTGTACTTGGACGGGAGGAGTTAAAATAGGCTCAGGGGGTCACAGTTCATATATATATAACCAAGTGAAAAAGGAAATATATTAATGAAGATAAAGAAAATTGACACATACAGGCAGGCCGTAGAGAGACACAGTTGATGCTCTCCCATTAAGAGTGCTGAAAAGTAGCTTGTACATTCCTGCTGCTGTAGCATCTCCCAGCCTTTGAACAAACACATCAATGCATACCTGCAGTAGCATGTACTCTGTGAAATTATAGTTCAAACTAGCTCGCATTTTTTGATGCAATAGAAGACTGATAAAGAGGTAACATATATAGTGGCTGGAATGGCTAACGCAAAGCCTTTCGTTTGGGGCTTCAATTTTATTATATATTAAAGCCTTTACTATGAACGTAAGAAACCAACGGCAAGCACCAAGTTGGAAAAGATTTTACGGAAAAATGAATTTAGAATGGCATACCTTTGCTTTGTACTTCTCATCCTGTGAGACAACAGTAAATAGGAGTTCTCTGCCAGGCCTGGCTACAACATAAGTCACGAACTGCACAACACAGAACAAAAGCGTGGAGATTCAACTTCACAATGTTTTCTCATATTGAGATTTTGGGCATCTAGTCAACTGAACGCAAACATCTTGGGCCAATTAGGTTTTAAGATATAATGTAAAAGGGGAAAGATGGGACCTGGAAGTTTGAGAGTACAAACCTTCCGCAGGGTCTCAGAAATAGCAATGGCTACCCAAGTTGGCCAAATAGCGGTTGCAACCAAATTTGAGAAAGCAACAACTGGAGCAGAACAAATAGCTGTAGTAACTCCCACAACAGTGAGAAAATGCCCCTGTGGAAGTGCCACAAGAACAGAAGAAAGTGAATATGCATATATACCTATACATGATGCCACAATAGACAGGAAACATTTACAGGCATTTCATGAAAGCAAAATGCACACTTCACGAAAGTAAAATGCACATTTCAACCATAAATTAGATCACTCACATTGCACTTTCAGAGAAATGACAATAAGTACCCCGAGTGACTACAAAAATTCAAGAATTGAGGATCTAAAAGCCCTTAATTGTTTCAAGGATCTTTAAGTTTTAGAACTCCTAGAAACAGAACCACTCAATCACAGTCTGGGCATATTTAGAAACAGAAAATGTATTGGGTTTTACATACAGCAGTCATTCTTCAGGCCCGGTACTAGATTTCTTCGTTTAATTTAGTGACATCACAAAATAGAATACTAAAACTGAATTCTGAGAGCTTATAAGTGACAATTTCAAAAACAGCTGCAAACAGGAACTAGCTAAGTGAAATGTGTGCTTTCAGGAAGCAAAACACTATGCAATAGATCCAAATGATTACACCAATAAAAACAAGCCAAAGACTAAGCATATTGTAAAAGCTAATCCAAAGAATCTCATACCGTTATGGTAAGTTGCCCTGCAAGGATAAAAATAGCAATAAAGCTGTTTATCTCGGCAAGTAATTTTCTTCTTCCAAGAGAACTAGTTACAGTCATGGCAATGACACTCACTTTCTGCAGTCACAGAAACACAGATAATGTCAGGAGAGACAAACAGACAAAGAGATGCAGATTAGATTTAAGTTTGATCCCTGAGATAATAGATGGTGTCTCCTACCTGAAAATAAAAGAATGAAGAGACAACTGCACTCAGCCACAGGAACAAAGACACATACAACAAGTAAGATGATGACAATATAAGCCGAAATCCTTCTAAGATGGCCCAAAGCTGAGGCTTCACCACCGGAGTAGAGGACTTGGGAGAATTTCCTTTGATATTTTGATTGGTTTGCCCATCAGGCTCATTCTGCTGATCAGGTTCAGCTTTTCTAAAACCAAAAAGAAACACATTACATCAAAAAAGTGAAAGTGTATAAGAAAACCAACTACTTGGAGTGGCGATGATTTGAAAGCAAAACTAAAATAATCTTAAAAGAAAACCCACTAGCGATCTACAAAGAAACTCCTGAAAAGACAACTTCTGTTGTCTATAAAGGTTCAAGCATACATCTAATACTACTGATACATGTGTTGCAATGGCAATAAATCTCCTCCATTACCTAATTTTCAAATCTAAATTGCAACCTGTGAAATAACATTTGAAGGGAAGAGCACGTATGGATTCTCATTGTCATAGTTCAAAAGGCACTTAATATGGAAAACTGGAAACATTACAAAATTGTTGCAGAGAGAATTCTTGGTCTTGTCTGCAGAGTATGCTTAGTTTTAGCATGCAACAAGGTTCCAGAACCCAGTTTACAGGTCCTAGAAAGACAAAAATAGATCCAAATTCATTCCCAGCATACCAAATCTTGATCGAGTATCATGCTAAACAATTGAAAAGAAAATTATGATAATGTAGCTAACCTGATGGGTGTTAGTTCCTCATGGAGATGAGGTACATCATGTGTTATCCCTTTTGATGACTGTGCAGCAAACTCCATCAACAAAGCAGAAAACAGTAGCAAAACTGCAAAACACCAATCCATGGTTTAAAATCCATCACAAAGAGAGGGTAAGAAATTCATAGAGATTGAATAAACAAACATACATGGCCCCAAGAAAGCCATTCCGGTTGCAAACAAGGACCCGCAAAGCTGTCCAAGTGTGGCTCCAGCCCCAATAAATCCAAATAATCTGGAACCTGACTGAATAGGGAACAGTTAAATGCGTTCCAAAGAAAATTACAGTTTTCATCAAGTTCTTCTGGCAGGAAACGTACCTCACTGTCCATAACATCAATTACTCTAGCCCAAGTTGAAGAAACTGTAATTAGATTAAGTAGAGCAATCTACAAAAAGACAGACAATTACGTCACTATAAATACATTTTCACATTCCGAGCAAGCTTCTAACAAACTTCAAAAAGAAAGAAGAAATCATGAATTTTCATACCCAAAGGAACAATCCAATTCGAACAGAGACGTAGAACCAATCGAGGTGCTCCCAACCAATGGGATGTGCAGTACTAGCTTGATCAACAACATCACCCTCTCGTTCACTTACAGACGCAGACGCCACACCCTGGATAGTGGAAACACACAATGGAGCCATTCAGTACCAAGCATACTCAAATCCTAAAAGACATACACACAGATCACGAAATGAGATATCATCTCACCTTCAACTGCGACTGCGAATATCCAGCCGACGAAGCATGCCAAAGACCAAAGAACACAACAAGTGACACACTAAAAAACCTGTGCATTAAAACCAAAGCCTGGAATTTCAAGAAGCAAGTATTACAGTGCCATACGTAACCGAAACGGCGAAACCTAAACAACATCCTACTCAAATCACCTATACCAATTTGCATTTCACCCCAAAGTTACTGAACTGTAAAAACTAAAAACTTCAAATCCAATTCAAAATCACTACTGCAAGTAATTCAGTAAAGAGTGAATGCGTCATACGTGCCTTGCTTTTCGGAACATTAGGCAAGGAGAAGAAGAGAGTAGCGAGCGGAGCAGCAATGGAGGTGAGAAGCAGTGAGCCGATAAATAGGCTGGGAAGATTCGACAGGCCTAGAGAGATTGCTCCTTCGTCGCGAAGAGGAAGCACAACGAAGTAAGCGCACAAAATCTGCGTCGAAGAATCAGAATTTCAAGCTCAAATAACCAAAATTAAAAATCACAGGATTGAAATCAGTGTAAATGAAGGTGGAAATGAGTGTAAAGGAGTTTACGAAGAAGAAGCAGGCGGAGGAGTGGAGCAGAGCTGAGGTCTCGTGAGGGTGCACCGTAACGAACATGGACAGGATCGCATCCACGCGAGACCTGCTCATCTCTTCTCTCTTCTTCTCTTCTTCTTCTTCTGGATTTGATTTCGGTTTTGACTATATGATCCAACTTACACCGGGATACACTTTCATTTTCTTTTTTCTTATATATGAAATGTCATTATTGCCCCCATGATCCAATTTATTTCCGGATACGTATCCGCCGCATATCGGGCCGTTTCCGACGTGTTTCCGCCATATCAGAGAACATATTCTGAACATACATGGGCATCACGCAGTGGTATGGCTGAAACTTTATAGAACCACTGTCAAAGCCAGCCTAGTCTTGACTAGGATGGAGCCCAAGTGATAGTTTAAAGTTAAAAAAAAACTACATCATGCTCATTTTTTATTCTTCATTCTTCCTACATCGGCTAATAGTCTGATTACAAAACCCTAACACACACATATATAGATATCTCAAACCCCACTTACACCTCATGTTTTTTGGTCGAATACTTCATCTTACACCGAATTCCATTGAAGCTTTGTGGTCTCGTTTTATAAGATTTAGTTAGACTTTTTATAAAAATTTCTCGCAAATACATTAAGATTCCTAAATTTTTTTTAGTGTTATAATTAGTCCGGATAACAACTAAATCTTAGCTTCGTCATTGCATGGAACGCTTTAAAAACGGCCCGATACGCGTCCGGACAGTATCGGGAAATAATAATATATGTGGGGCCAATAATGACTTTTCATCCTGGTTTGTTAATATTATTTAGCAGAAATAAGAAAAGCGGGCTGGCGCCCTGATTTGGCCCAATTCTGAAGCCAATCAGGTTACGTCAGGTGGCAAGTGGACTTGAAATTTCTGGGACACACTGAAATTTTGACTATAAGTAAAAGGAATGGCGAGCTTGGTGACTAAAGCAGCGAGATTTGTGAGGCCGGCTCCGGCGATCAGTTTGAGGAGGGGAAAAGTTCGGAGATTTGTTAGGGTTTCGGCTATGGCGAGTGGTGAAGGAGCTGTGAGGTTTCCGTTGTCTGATAAAAGCACTCTGGTAATACAAATGGGCGATATCACCAAGTGGTTCATCGACGGCTCCACTGACGCCATTGTTAGTCTCACCTTCTTTTTTTGTGGAAATTTATAGGAAAATTTTGAGCCTTTAGAGTTCAAGATGGTAAATTTAGGGTTTTAGATTATAGTTATAATCTTGTTTAATGTAATTCTTATCATTAATCTAAAATCAATTTGAGTCCAGTGTAGAAATGCTTGAAGGTTAATCTAATAATAATAGCATGTTGTGTAGGTTAATCCAGCAAATGAGAGAATGCTTGGAGGTGGTGGTGCAGATGGAGGTAAGTAATGGTTTTGTAATGAAGAACTTTCGAAATGAATTGATTGTTAGTAGTGCTGAATTTTGTTGATGTCGCAGCTATACATAGGGCTGCAGGCCCGGATCTTTTACAGGCATGCTATGGTGTTCCGGAAGCCAGGCCTGGAGTCCGCTGCCCTACCGGAGAGGCAAGGATTACCCCGTAAGTTGTCATGATTAGAGTAGTATTTCTGTATTTAACACTTGTGACTTAATATATAGGTTTTGATTCGTGCTGCATATTGGTAACCAACTGCATTTGTAAATGATGCAGAGGATTTAAGTTGCCTGTGGCTCATGTAATTCACACTGTTGGACCTGTATACCGTCCTGGTAACAACCCTGAAGTCTATCTGAGCTCTGCATACAGGTGATTAGGCGTAACTTTATGATTCTAAAGGCTGCTACTTTGCTCGGAATGTAATGTCTTTTGCTTATTCATATTTTTTTGATGCAAATTGTTAACAGGAATAGCTTGAGCATAGCCAAAGAACACAACATTCAGCATGTTGCATTTCCTGCTATATCTTGTGGTGTGTATGGGTAAGTTCCCAATTGAACTTCCTTCATGGTTTGGTTCCACTGCATAAGCTTTACATGAAGGGTAGGAATGACGGTACCTGCTGATCATTTTGGATCAGCAGATTGAGTTACAATTCATTCCTTTCATTACTTGGAGTCGAAACCAATTGTGCTAATTCGTCATTGAATTTTTTGTATTGGAGTTGTAAACAACTGAACAAGCGACTGACAGATTAATCTCTTCTTAATTTGTCATGTTCTACCAGATATCCTTATGATGAAGCTTCCGAAGTGGCTCTATCCACAATTAAAGAATCAGTGAATGACATAAAAGAGGTATGGTATGCTTATATCTGCTTCTTGTCATGGCAGTAATGTGGGTCTTTTTTTCCATCTTAAATTTTCGTTCTTTCTTCATGCGATTCCACATGTTCATTGTCTCTATGTAGATGGGTCAGGCTTTGTTCTTGTGGGAAGCAGAACATTTTTTTACCCCGATATTGGAAACTATCTGAAGCATTATCTTACTGAAGTTAAATACACTGCTGATCAAAACCCTTGAACAGTTTAATATTATAATATATTTACTAATTCTACATTGTTGCAGGTGCACTTTGTTCTTTTCTCGGAAGATATTTACAATGTCTGGTTGGACAATGCAAATAAATTGCTTAAAGCCTAGAGGAGCAAAGAGCAAGGAGCTTGAAGATGTATAAGCCGTTCTGTCCTTTTGCACTGTAAAACCTTTCATGTACCGGAGCTGAAGTGTGTGACTTCACGTGTGTAAAACTGAATGGTTTATGTTAGTTACCAGTAGAATTGCTATTATCTTGGAGAATGATGGAACTTCCAGAGCTACTTGGTAATTGATGGCATCTGCTTGGGCATCAGATTATTTTACAGCATCACTTCTATCCTTGGATCACCGTTTGTTCTTTTGGTTAATCAAAATTAAATACCTGCTTTATTTAAAGCTTGAAAGTTTGAATAAGAAATAATCATCTGCTACATATTTCACCAGGTGATGAGGTGAATGTACGTTTCAATTCGGGATTTAGAGAAAGGAAACTGAGAATATGCTGCAAAAGGCACTCATCGAAGGACCCATAATGAATGACCCATAATGTTTTACATCCTTGTCAAACAATTAGATATCAACATATCAATGACTGGACAAGAATAACTGCATCTAAAATGATTGAAACTCAGTGTACGCCTTGAATGGCAGTCTTTTACACAGCAGCAACACATCTATTAGTTTTGGGGTCTAAATCTAAAGTATCTGGATTAAGGGTCTTTGTCTTTGGATGTATTTCTGGGGAGTTTGTTAAAAACACTCTCATCCACGACTTTATAATGCCTTGAAAATTGGCGGTGGATCTTTCCACAATACTTATCCACAGTCCCTTCATATTTGCTGTACAAGGCAGGAATTGTTATGGACATGACTGAACCTGCCACCAACAAAGGAGAAGTATAAGTGTAAAACCATACAAGAAAGTTTCGTGTATCCCCCGTTTCATTTTGCAGAGAAACTTGTTCAAGGGGTCTCCAGACCTCAACCATTAATGCAATATATGGATGAAAGAACTCATGACTACACTAGCGACATAGCATAAGGTGTGTGTATCACCAAATGAATCACAATTCATCAGTAGATAATCTTCAAAGTCTTGAACAGCATGTTAATGTGATGGGCCACAGGGGATGTATAGTGACAGTCATTATACAGGAAAAGAAAGTGAAAATTAGAACGAACAAAGGAGATTGAAAACTATGAGACATCATGCAGGTCATTTGTTTAACACACCAGGAGAACATGCACATACCAATATAAGCAAGCGTGAAGAAAGAGAAAAAGCTGCCAATGACAGACATGAGCCACAAACAAACCACCACCTGGCAAATGCAAAGTAGTTTTGTTAGAAACTTTCTCATTTAACTCAGTACTTGGACATATGCAAAGCCAGAAGAGAAATATTGTGTTCTCAGTCTGATATATATCTATATATATATATAGTAAATCTCACAAAATATATTCTAATAGTAGAGAGCTCTATAATGCAAGCGGCCCCAAATACAACTGTTCCGACTAACTGCCATGCAAATCAACTATAAAAAATTTCATACCTCATGTAGGGACTGTATTGTTATCAGATATAATCTAAGCCACAGTTTTTGCCAAACAAAAATGCTTAACACTTGACAACATCTTAGAAAGCCAAAGCCAAACCAGGCTTGCAAGACAGCAATATAACTTCAGAAAGTCTTGTATTGTATGACAAAATGCAGACCAATACTGACCTTGAAAAACAATTTAAAATCTTTCCCAATAGTGATGTCATGAGCCATAAGCAGCACGTTGTTGATTTTAACCCGAAATGATGCGGCAACATTGTTAACCATTTCCTCTGATACCACTAGCTCTGGTATTGCTTGCAATTGTCTACACAAAGAATAGGAAACTTATCCTCATTGAAAACAGTCTGAGTGCTTAATATAGGTGAAAAGGGTAGAAAATCATACCTATTTCGAAAAACAGCATAGTTGGCTCGAAGGAATTGCAATACAACCAAAATCAGCAAGATATCTGAGCAAACTGTTAAGCATGATAATCCAGACTGCTCTAACAGAAGCCAAGAGACTGTGGCGGCAACAATAGCACCGATAGAAACACGCCGCCGTCTCCACAACAGAACATCAGCAGCTATAGGAAGAAGAAATACAGAGTAAAATAAAAGATTAAACAGAATGATCTTCAGAAAAGAAAAGAGGTATGGATACAAATAAGCTGTAGCAGGTACGAGAATGTGAGTTATAGTATTTTATCCAAAACCAACTGCATAATTTTTCCTCTGATATGTAAAAGAAACTTCAATCATCTAGGGAAATGTGGAACTTCTTCTAATGGAGACCTACCATCTTTACATATATTTCAAACGAAGAAAATATAGTTACAGCCACTTGAATAGGCCACAAAATTCAAATGATACACAGTAGGTCAAATACTATAGAACAGAAAGAGTTGATGAACACAGAAGAGTAACCCAAAAAGTATAGAGTACTATACATCAACGAAACACCATTCAAAACCATTCTTAGCTCAGCATGAAAGTATAACAATTCCTATATTATGAAATACATGGGAACAGGTGGCAAAGCTACTTTACAAGGCTCCCAATGAAAGTAATTGAAAAATGTCCAGGCAGGTAAAATTTAACGCTCATACTGATAGAAATGGTGGATTAAAAGAAAACTCCCAGAAAATATGCCCCTCCTTATAAGTGAGAGTCCCTGAACCACTAGAAAATTGAAGCATAGGCAGCTGACACTCCTAGAAAACCAGAGCATGTCTATCTGACTGAAGTTTATCAACATGCCTCAACTCATGAGAAAGCAGTTTTAAGCCTTGCACACTGGCATTGCTATTCACCATCACGATACTAATGCTCCTACTATAGTAGAGTCATTGCAATGGAATTAATTCTTAGTTTCCTCGAGTCCAACATGAAACACATTCACCCAACTCATGAGGCAAGCCTTGTGACACGGCCAGCTTCTACACTAAAAAGCAAGTAACACCACTCCAACAATGTCATGCTTTACTAAAAATCAGATTCAATATCATATATCCTCTAATTACTCAAAAGAACATGAAAAACCCCAAATAATTTTCAGGCATCTTCAAAAGCTTTCCCTATTCACACATTGTTTTCAACTATGAACATTGTCAATCCTCTCCTCATTTCAGTCATTTCCATAACCCCAACATTATGCCACTCAACATTGCCACATACACTCACAACCAACCATGAACATCATCATCTTAAGCTAAACCCTACCATTTCCAAATGACAAACCCTAAACTCCAAAAGAGGGAAAACAAATCAAAGACATACCCAAATGTAAAAACCTCATACAAGTTTGGATAAATGAGCATAAAGGTTCAATCTTTGCTGACCTTGTCCCCCACCAAAGCAATCGTGAACTGAGCCTTGCCGGTCAAACAACCGGAAGTCGGAGGCGCCGGCGGGATAAGAAGTGGAAGTCATGGCCTTCTCACCATCCCCATCTTCCTCTATGGAACACAACTCGTGTGAAGCCTCCATGATTTCCCACACCAAAGACTACAACTTTAACCTGGAAAATGCCTTTAAAGAGTTGAACTGCTCTGGATTTGGGTGTCAAATTATTGAAGAAAAACGACACAAGAATTCTTAGGTTTTGGGGGATCTGATGCTTCTCAAGAGTTTGGACTAGAGACGACACCTGTCAAATAACCAACGACAAAGTGTCTGCACTATAAAAGGAAACCCAAAATGAAAGCAGTAACTTTTTTTACAGAAACTTTTTCATTGAATGTGATTAAACTTGGGTATTAAACATCAAAAGGTTTTATTCTTTTTCTTTACCAAAACAATTATGGACAATTATTGGGGAATGGGGAGCAGGAGGTTGGGAAGATTTGGATCTACAAGGGCTGTATGTGGTTCCAAAGTTTGAATACTACTATACTAGGCTGCACGTAGTACCACACTACCACTAAGTAATGGAATTAAGAATGATACAGCTAAAAAATGAAACAATCTCCTTCAATCCTCAGTAATGATTTGTATCTTATGAGAGATATGAAAGTTGTACTCTTGATTCATAATACAAGAAAATTCCAAATTAAGAACTAGCAACGGTGAGTATCTACATGTTTTTTCTTTTGTTTTTTTGGGAGTTACCGACTTATTGAGCATACTTAAATACCCTAAAATGCTCAATATTTAGTATATCATGATTTTGTCAAATTCGATCACCGATTTCGATTTATAAAACAATTGTATATTTACATATCAGACTGTCTCGAATCACGTGAATATGTTATTCGAGAATACGCTTACCGTCTTACCATATATTCTATAAACTTCTTGATTCAAAACGTCAATTACGTATACGTATCACTTAGTTCTTATTTATGTTCGGTAACTTTTTTGGCTCAAAAACACATGATTTTCCTGTTTAATTACAGATCCACCGTCAATATAGAATGTTATTTTTCTGTTTTTGGCAATGCAATGACTCATTTTTGTCTATAGTAATGGTCCATGATTCATGGACCTACAAGAATAAAACGACGTCGGCGCCTGGGAATTCACCAGGGTGATTCATCACAACCTCTCCCATATAAAAGCCCCAAAGACCAAACTTTTACTAACCAACCTCTCTCTCTCTAGGAACAAGAAAGAGACCGGAAACCCACTAACCTCTTTATCCCTGAGGTGTATAAAACACACTGAGCTGTTACAGATTCAGATAAATTTCAATGCTTGACGCAATTGTACTGCTCACCAAATCATACCGAAGACAGCCCAACTCATTCTTTTGACTCATTGTCAAAACCCATCTCTGAGTAAATCAGATTGACCCTTCAGATCTGGGACCTTGATCCTCTATCTGGGTGAGTTTCTGTTCTGTTGTGTGTTTTGGGTGCTTGTTTTTGTGGAAAAGGTATTGACTTTGTGATGGGTTTTGGGTTTCTGGGTTTTGTAGGCTCAGCTTGAAGTTGGGTTGGAGGGAAGAAGATGGGTGAGGGTGAAAGGTTTCAGCTTGGGACAGTTGGGGCGTTGACTCTCTCTGTGGTGTCTTCAGTCTCCATTGTTATTTGTAACAAGGCCCTCATTAGCTCCCTGGGTTTCACTTTTGGTAAGTTCGGTACATGTTTCTTCTGGTGTGGTGTAGTTGCTTTGTATTGGTATGTGTTTTTTCTGTTGATGGAGTTCATTCAGTTGTGAATGTATCCGAGCAGCCTTTTGTTTTGAAGATTTGGAAACTGTAATTTCTTTATCCTTTTTTTTTTTTCCTTACATTCGAAACTGATGGAGTTGTTACTTGTGAAAATGGAGTTTTGAGAATAGTTTTGAGTGTAAGTTTTTTGTTTTAAGAGAAGAAAAGGTTTGATGGTTGGTTATTCTGGCCTTATTCATGGTGTTCCTGCATTAGAGCTTTTGAGTATAGTTAAACTTTGATTCGCATTTAAGTAGATCGGACTTAGATGGAGCAGTGCTCCTTTGGCATTTAGACTGGACATGTTTGCATCTGTTGTGAAGGGAATTATGGGAATGTGGGATCTTTCGTTTGTAATATAGGATTTACGATCCTATTCATTTTCATCTGCTCTGCTGAAGTTGCTGATATGAGATTCTCAATACATTTTTGTGCAGCTACAACTTTGACAAGCTGGCATCTTTTGGTCACATTTTGTTCCCTTCATGTGGCTTTGAGTATGAGATTCTTTGAGCACAAGCCTCTGGACCAAAAGACTGTTACGGGGTTTGGCATTCTGAATGGGATCTCCATAGGACTTTTAAATCTGAGCCTGGGGTTCAATTCTGTTGGCTTTTATCAGGTACATTTTTCGCCTTTGACTTAATTCATGTTGGTGGTTTCACATCTTCCTTGAGATTTGAATTTTGAGTTAGTCTTATGTTTTGGCATTCTAGATGACTAAACTGGCAATCATCCCTTGTACTGTACTACTGGAGACCCTTTTTCTTGGGAAGAAGTTCAGGTTTGTCTTTACAAAAATTTTCCCTCTATCACTTAGATCTGATTTACGATTATGCTCAAATACATCCAGAACTTAAAACGAATGCCAAGCCTATTGTTTATATCACATGCTTGGTTTTATTCAGTTATGCTGGATTTAGTCGTATATAATTTGTATTTACCTTGGAGCAATCAATAGTTGTCACCGACCCTTTACTTTTTCTACAGTACAGCATTTTGACTGAAGTTTGAGTACATATTTATTCTGGTTTCTGATTTCCTGTACTGATACCATGTTCACATTTATTGGTATTGCAGTAGGAGCATTCAGTTCGCCCTCCTTATCCTCCTTTTCGGTGTTGGGATTGCAACGGTTACTGATGTTCAACTGAATGCTCTAGGAAGTATCTTGTCTCTACTTGCGGTCCTTACAACATGTGTTGCTCAAATTGTATCCTCAATAAAGTTGTTTTTTTTTTTTGTTCACTTTTAAGACCCTGTAATTGACTTCTACACCTAACCGTTTACACATGCATCACTGAAGTTCAAAGTACGAAAATACTGGGCCATAGAGAAACCTTAAATATTACTGTGTAATGTTAGGTGCATAGTGGTGTTAGATATGAACTTTCTTTGAAAGTCTTCTTTGGAGAACTCACTAATGGTGTTAGATTAAGAAGTTCCATAGATGTGGTATCTCTATATGACATTGCATTCTTTCATTCAGTATGAATAACTGAAAAGTAGGTTCCTGTAGTTGTTTGTACATAGACCGTCAAAGTCGGGCAGTTGATAGTGCTGAATATTTATAATGATGAGTGTCACAAGACCTCCTTCTCCTTGTTAAAGTCTTTTTCTTTATTCTATTTGCACGGATGGGAAACAGTGACTATATGCAGGTAGGGGTCTCCAATTTTGTTTGATATCCTTAATTAGTTTCTTTCAGATGACCAATACCATCCAGAAGAAGTATAAGGTTTCTTCAACACAACTTCTATATCAATCATGTCCCTATCAGTCAGGGACGTTATTGATCACTGGCCCATTTCTGGATTGGTTTTTGACAAATCAAAATGTATTCTCTTTCAAGTATACAACTCAAGTGCTGGTGAGAATCAAAAGATTAATTTTTTTCAGTTTAATCTCTTTGCCTCTGTTACTTGAAAGCATTACTGATTATATGCTCACCCTCTCAATTGCAGGTTTTCATTATTCTATCCTGCCTGATCTCTGTGTCTGTTAATTTTAGCACATTTCTTGTGATCGGAAAGACATCTCCTGTCACCTATCAAGTTCTTGGACATCTGAAGACATGTCTTGTGCTTACATTTGGTTATACTTTGCTTCATGATCCATTTGACTGGAGGAACATCCTAGGAATTTTGGTTGCACTAATGGGGATGGTTTTGTATTCTTATTTTTGCACTCGGGAGGGTCAGAAAAAGGTTGCTGAAGAAGCAACACAGGTCCTAAAGGTTCTAGTCACTAAATTCAATTCTCTAAGTTTGTTTTCTTTCTAGATTGAATGATAAACTGATGATGCAAACTCCTGTCTTGTTCTTGTGTATGGTTTCAGGCAGGGGAAGGTGAATCGGATCCTCTAATGAGCGTGGAAAATGGAAGCGGGTTAAAGCTCGCCGTTACTCAGATGTCTCCTCCTGCATGGAAGTCAAACAAAGATCTACATGCGTGATGGTGTTCTAGTTGATTGACACACCTAATAGCAACAACGTATTGAGCTATTAGAGCAATGCCAGTATATTTGGTGTATGAATTTCTTCACCCATCTGTCTTCAATTAAACAGGTGCGGGTCGTTCTCTTAAGAATTATAGTAATTTGATATGTCAACAATTAGTTCAAGTGAGGAATATCTATAATGGAGATTGTTACTTTTCTTAGAGTTCAGAAGAATATCGTTCAGTTTTGTACGCCTTTGTAATGAAATTTAAACAGTATTACATAAAGAGAAGTTACATCCTTTACAGCTAGTCATAACTGTGCTCTGGTCTTGTTTGCTTAATATCATAGCTCTCCATTCTGCGTTTGTTTATTGTGAATTCGTGATTGTACGAAAGGAGCAGTGGTTCATGACTTCATGTCATACATCCCTTTTTGCCAAGAAAATACATCCGAGCAGTAACATCACCGATCCTGTTGATGTTCCTCAGCTCCTACACTCTCAAGTCCCAAGTTGTGCCCGATAGCAAACTCTAAGCGTAACTCACATCTGGTAATGCATCTTATAAGAAATGAGAACCTCCATTGCATTGCTATTGCAGCCACACTTGATTGGATTATACATGAACTTCCAAGTGCTAACTGGAGAAACACATTTCGAGTCAACTAAAGTTCAAAATACTTGGTACTTCCAATATTAGCGCTTTGAACAAAAGCATTTCTAGAAACTAATGATACGATGAGGGAGTTGATCTACGCTTCTATTGTCACTCTATCGCTGGTCTTATTACTTGCTCTATCACTCAGAAGAAAAACAAAACACCCGGTACCAGCGGCATAGTCTCTCATTCGTAAAAGTGAGGTAATGAGTTAGACCGACTCATGGAAGACTAGTCGTTTGAGTGTTTATTTGATTAAAAAAATAAATAAGAAAATAAAAACAGTGGGCTGTAAACGTCGGGTACACCTCACCCGGCCCAAAACGAATCTGTGAGCTGCTGCTATTAGATTCGCAGAAAAGTCGGTAGTATTTTCACATATAAATACCGAACTCCACAACACACTTCACTCTCCCATTCGTCAAAATCGCTCGCACCTCTCTCACCGTCTCCAATCTTCTTCTGAACTCCGGCGACCTCCTCATGGCTCTCCGAGCTCTCGCCGCCAGAAAATCCCTCACCGGATTAGGTTTCCAGAACCTTCTCGGCGCGCGTGGATTGCAGACGTTCTCTCTCCCCGACCTGCCCTACGACTACGGCGCTCTCGAGCCGGCGATTAGCGCCGAGATCATGCAAATCCACCACCAGAAGCACCACCAGGCTTACATCACCAACTACAACAAGGCTCTCGAGCAGCTCGACGCCGCGATTTCCAAGGGCGACGCCTCCGCCGTCGTGAAGCTGCAGAGCGCCATCAAATTCAACGGCGGAGGTCTAGTGCCTTTTTTGTGTTGGTTTTGTGATTGCGTAACTGCGTTTGTTGCGTTTCGGATTAGAAATAATGTGTTACACTTTGTTTATCTGTAGAAAGATTGCTTTCGAGTAGTTGATGTTCAATGTGCTACTGGAAATGATCGAATTTGGTTCTGAATGTGACCTAATTGGTAGTTGAAGTGCTTAAAAGTGTGTGTATTTTAGTTACCAGTAACGAAAATTCCACTATTAGGCTGCTATTCTATGTTTACATATAAGCTATTTGTCTTGGAAAGGAAAGGTGTTTGAGGATCGAATTGGAACTGGTAGAAAAAGAAGTGACACTGGATGCTGTGAAGCCTTACTAAGCTTATCATAACTAGATTTGTATTAAGAGGGCTTCGATCAGTACTGCTAGAAGTTGTTTATGTGATCAATTTTTCTCTTTGCTTTCAGCCTGAAACCACTTGCGTCTTATGTTACACGATTTTGCCTGTTTTTAATTTCCGTTAACTTCGCTCATGTGGAATGGAATTGTTTTCTTGCAGGTCATGTCAACCACTCAATTTTCTGGAATAACCTGGCTCCTGTTAGTGTAAGTGCATATGTTTGCTCTATGCCACAAGCCTGTCTTTGAGTATTCGTCTATCTAATGCGATATTCTTTATTGTGGCAGCAAGGAGGTGGTGAGGCCCCTCATGCTTCCCTGGGCTGGGCTATTGACCAAAGCTTTGGTTCTTTGGATGCATTAATCGCAAAGGTCAATGCAGAAGGTGCTGGCTTGCAGGGATCTGGATGGGTGGTAAGATCTGCATCTTGTTATTTGACTGGATGCTTATTCATTTTGCTTGATGTCTGCTAATCCGTTGGCATGCCTTTTATGGTAGTGGCTGGCTCTAGACAAAGAATTGAAGAAGCTTGTGGTTGAAACTACGGCCAATCAGGTAAAGATCAAACGATATACCATATAACTATCTATTTCTACTAGTAATCAAGAATATTCCCCTCATGTCTCTCCTTAAGAGTGCCCATTTTCAAATTGAATAGCTCTGTCATGCTTTTGTAGTTATTCACCTGGGCTTCAGTTTTGTTCCCTTCGACTTTATGATGCTAGAGCCATAGAACTTGTGTTGAAGATCTGTTGCTTACTTGCTTTGCTTAATTCTTTGTATAGGCAAATCTTAAGACTTGTGATAGTTGTCTGAATATGCAGTACATGTAAAAATACAGCTTCTTGTTCATCTGTCTGGTAATTCTGATTACTTGTTTCAGGACCCATTGGTTACCAAAGGAGCAAGTTTAGTGCCCTTGCTTGGCATTGATGTTTGGGAGCACGCGTACTACTTACAGGTAACATTTAACTCATCTGCAACTTGGACGGCCTAGATATTTGTAGTTATCATTTAAGTCATTTAACTTATCATTTGTTTTCGGTCTTCTTACCTTTGTGTCACTACTTTGGTTTCCGGATTTCCTCGTCATGTATGATGTGATATGAATTAATACGTGTCTCTGGTTTTCATGCTGCAGTACAAGAATGTGAGACCAGATTATCTAAAGAACATATGGAAGGTCATCAATTGGAAGTATGCCAGTAAAGTGTACGAGAAAGAAAGTGCTTGAGCTAAACAAGGGTGGGATTGCAACTAGTTGAGCTGCTGATGAAATAAACGATCCATGTAACAAATGAAGCCTTCTCACTGATGTATGAAAATGAGACAGTACAAGAGCATGCACACTTGTTTTTTCTATTCGATGCCCATAATCAATATCTTTCTGATACTACAAAAACGATTTGGAAGGAGTTAGTTATGGCATATAGAGGCTTATCCTGTTTTACTTGCTGGAATAAAACCTGTTTGATGCATCACTTGTTGTATCTTGTGCTATTCTTACCCATTTTTTTCGAAAGAGAAGAACTAAAGATCAAACCCACGACAACAATCTACACTAAGACAATCGAAATGAAAAGCTTGAGCATAACTCAAAGGCAGAGAACGGTTTAAGATTCGTGCATTATGATCATGCCCGACTTTAGCTAAAGAATCCGTATGAAAATTCGCCTCTGGTTTGACATGTTTAAACGAAAATTCACACCTCTTATTGACACTTTTTACCAGTGTCATATAGGTCCCGTAGGTCCCCATTACTCAACAAGCTTCGAAGATCGAAGTGTCTTGTAAGTGAAAATAGTGAAGAACATGTAGACCAAAAAGAAATAGTAAAAACGTTGGGGTAGAAATTACAAATTCGCAATAAGTAAAGGCCCATTTTGTTAACTAGGGCGTCAGCCCCCTCCCCCATATAAAACCCAACCCATCCCAAAACCACTCACTTTCTAAGCTTCTGCGCCTAAAAACCCTAAGCCGCCGAGACTCCCAGAGCTGCAGATCTCTCTCGGAACACCATGGTAGATCTCCGCCTCCGTTTCTCTCTCTCTCTCTCCGCCGTCTCCGTCGCTTCTTCTTCCGATTCAGTCTTATCTAATCGTCTCTGTTTTCGCAGACTTTCAAGCGCAGGAACGGCGGTCGCAACAAGCACGGCCGCGGCCACACCAAGTTCATCCGCTGCTCCAACTGCGGCAAGTGCTGCCCCAAGGTAACCGTTAGGGTTAGGGTTCGGGATTCATATCTATGTAACACATTTAGCTATATGAAATTGAGGCGGATCAGAATTTGATTCGAGTGATTTGGATTGGATCAGGACAAGGCTATCAAGAGGTTCTTGGTGAGGAACATCGTGGAGCAAGCTGCGGTGAGAGATGTGCAGGAGGCTTGTGTCTATGAGCGTAAGTCTTTTCATTTTCGTATTGATTTGTATCTGAAATTGTGATTTGAATTTTTTTGGATGAGTGAATGAGTAGCTGAGTGTTTATTTTTTGTTTTGTTTTGGTGATGTGTAGAGTACACTCTGCCGAAGCTGTACGCTAAGATGCAGTACTGTGTGTCATGTGCTATTCACTCTCACGTCGTGAGGGTGAGGTCTCGCACCAACAGGAGGAACCGTGAGCCACCACAGAGATTCATCAGACGCAGGGTAAGCTTCTCCTCCATGTTTAGTGAGGTTGCTGATTGATTTATTAGTTTCGGGGTTATAGATGGTAATGCTGTGTTCTATCCTTATTGATGGAATGAATAGAGACTTTATTACATGGATATAAGCTGTTCGTTTATCCTTTATGATAAGTATATGGCCATAGAAACTTGCTTTCCTGCAGAGGTTTTACTTGTTCATGTGATTCTGTGCATGTGGCGTCTGTAGTTCATCATGTCGATGGCAGTATCTTAGTCTTTGTGGATATCTGTTGGTAGTAATTCATATAGACTGAGATAACTAGTTTAGATGGAATGGAATGGGAGTGAAACATGGCAATATCTTAGTCATTAGAGGGTTTGGTACTCAGTAACATCCTCTTTTAGTTTCGTAGTGACAAAAGATAATGTGCTTAGATTTATGTTTTGCAAGCAGATATATTCATTTCTAATAAGATTATTAATACAGTTGCTTCCATGTTTTTGCTGGTTCTCTGTTGTCGATTTATCTAAGTTGTTGAACTGTTGAACTTTTCAGGATGATGCCCCAAGGCCTGGAGCACCTGGTGCAGGACCCCGACCTGCTGGAGCTGCCGCTCCTGCTCGTACTTAAACGAGCATGTGAAGCCTCTTCTGTTATTGATGTTTCCCTTTAGCTACACAACTTGCTGGACCTGAGTATTGTGTAGGAAGACTTCTGTTATGATTTTTGATATTCAACTTTTTGAGGATTAAACTATTGTTTATGGATGTTTTGTTTGAGATAATGCAACTTAAATAGTTTACGATTTTGTTTCATTTTTGTTTCCTTGGCTTAATCTCTAATGAGCATCTAAACCACTAATTAAGATGCTCCATCTTATTCCTACCTACTTGAGGTGCAGGATGAATTTGGCTTTCACATAATAACCTTAATGGGCATGTTTGTGATTGGTAGTAACGTTTGAAATAAATAATGCTGCCCCAGATCTCTATTTCTCAATTGTATAATCGATGTACACTTCCTATTTTGAGGGATTTTAAGAGTGCCAAAAATTGGTCTGTCATTAAACTGTGAAACCATTTCTATCAAAAAAAATTCTGAATCTTGGGCATATTAAGGAGATTTTGTGAAACTTCAGGCTCCAAATAGTTTATTGCACAAGCACACATTTTGCCTGAGATCGGTGACACTTGTTCTATCCGCGAGCACCAACTCTTTCATGCACTGACCGGACAACATGCAACTTCAACTGGCATGTGTTCCAGGACTTGAATCATTCGTCAATGTCACTGCTGTAGTTCTTGGGCAATTCTAATGCATTCTGACATTGGACAGTTTGTCTTGAGCGCATTGGACTCGATATGTGACCTACTCACAGCATATCCTTCCTGCAAAAGAGTATAACCGACCACAGTATTATGCGTTGGACTGAGACAACTTGTCAAGGCTTGCATGGTCCCATAATACTCCCGAGTCCTGAACAACCCGAAACTCCAACATGACTGATATGAGCCCTATTTATCCATCCCCAAAGAATGTTTAAAGTGCTGTGGGATTACCTTTTGAAGAGCAGACACAACGGCTTTGAGCGCCGGTGAATTTACTTTTGCACGGCTTGCTACCTGGGACAGATAGATAGACAAGTCATCATCTATCACAAGATAAACAACTTCCTGAAATAGAAAAGAACAATGATAATAAGTGTGTACCTCGTCCAAGTTGATAAAGCCAAATGGTAATCTAGGGTCACTCTCAGCCACCATTGTATTCAAAAGTTTGTCAAGATCAGTTTCTGTGTCACTGCTTGCCCATCCCCATTCCTTTGCTAGAGTTAACATGTCTGTAATGTAAGCAGCATCATGAAGAGGCCCTGTCCAGAGAGGACCAGAAACAACTAGTGACATAGAAACCTGAAAAGAACTAACAGAGCTTAGTACATATAAATCTTAACTTTCTTAGTGCCTATGACTAAAAGTGTACTTCTTGAACATTTATCATATGCCAATGAGAAAAACTATTAACAAAAAACTCGATTACAATGAAAATTTTAGATAAGGGAGCATGAATACAGGCCTAGACCAGCCCTGAACTCATCAGGAGGATTTGTTTGAGCTCCCATAATAAGCTTCGATTTCATAAGAGATTTGACATGATTTAAAAATATGGGGAAGATGAGAATTCATGTAATTGACCTCATAGACTGAAATACAAGCAAAATGAGGAGGATGATCTCTTCCGGTCCATTAGGGGAAAGGTTATGGAGTTGTTTCCCGATGCATAAAGTAGGTAATCAAAGCCATAAGAGTTATAAGACTAGTCATCTATTAAAGCCTACATTGTTTGTTCCATTTTAAATCCCAGACTTGAGGGCTCAAGATCATATGATTATTAGGACTAGACATGCATTATAGCCTAAATGCCATAGTCATTGAAGGCTCTTAATTTGAGTTCTACAAGAGCAATGCGTGCTAAACAAGAAAGATTTTCAGGAAAGAGAGAACAACAACTAGGGAACAAAACATCATACAATAAATTGGTAAGAAAAACTTTTAACACATAGTTATACCTTTGAATCACTGCAGGGACAACATATCCGACCAAGTTCTTCCCATGAAAACTCTTGAGAATTTCCACAATCGCGGCAGTAGCTAATAAAACCGTAATGCCTGTTGCGAACATAAAGCAAGTGACAACCATCAAGATAGAGCCATAATAAATCACACAGCTATCCCAACTACAAAAACCATACAATCACCTGCTATCAGGGAGCTTCCCACGAATGACATGCAGCATCACTCTGAAAACAGGTCCATGATACGAATAGTATGAAAACAGTGGAACAACACGATACCCCATCACAGAAGCCACCCGCACCACCCCTCCTATAAGCATCCTCAAACCAAGCTCATTTGAATATGGCATAGGCCGAACATACGCTCCATACGCAGCTAAAGTTCTACACACGCAAATTACCAAATCATCAGTGTTAAAATGCAAGCTAGATTTCTCACAAAATTGTAAATGCATACAAACACTCACTGCTGCGGCCTGCGCCCACCGGATGAGAAACCATCGGTGGAGGTAACATACAGCAACCCATCCATCCTCAACGCATTAATCGCCGACCTGAGAAACGACGAGTCGCTACCAAACGAATCAATGTCAATCAGATCATAGAAATCCCTATTCATATAACACTCGGTCATTATCCGATTCGCATCCATAAGCGTCACATTCCACCTCTCTTCCTCCTCGCCGGAGCTCCTCTTCTCCACCTGAGACAAGTTCGCCGTGATCACATCCCGGCTCTCTACATTTCCGTCGTTCGCCAACACAAAATCAGCTTCGGCCTCCACCAGGTAGCGCAGAGACCGAACGCCGCAGCCGCAGAGAGCATCCAGCACCCGCAGTTTGCCTCTGGATTTCTTGTACAGCGTCGCCGCGAGGACCCCGAGGTCCCGGCCGGTAGCGCTCTCGTGCCGGAAGAAGGTGTCGCCGGTGTCGAATTTGAGCCCGCGTTCGGTTTGGTGCTCCGATTTGTGTTCGATTGGGTCCGGGTTGTGGTTTAGGGTTGCGAATTTGGGATTTGGGGGTTTGGTTTAGGGTTGCAGAGAAATGAGAAAGGGGATAGGGTTTTAGGAGAAGAGAGAGCCAACGACATGGCGGGAATTTGTTTGGGCCGGATTGGCGGGTCAAACCCATTTATATCAATAAATTACACGTGTGATATACTCTTCTCACACGGGTAATGCTTTTCCTGCCACGTCATCAGGTTATCTATAATGTGGGACCCACTGTTCCATCCGCCTTCTTAATAGCTTTCTTGAGCTGAATTTGGGGGATATTGTTTCTATTTTTGATAATGGAGATCCGACCCGACTTCGCCGTCGGAAACTCGTCGGCGCCGCCGTGGTGTGGCCGGCGCGATAGCTCTCAAATAATCCACCGGCTTCCTTGTCCACGTCGGACGCGTTCTCTGTTTGGCAAAGGCCGGACCTTTTTGCTTGGATCCCCAAAAATTTGAGGTCTGATTGGAACGGAGGCTAGGGTTTTGATTAGGGTTTAACAAAGAAGGAAGCTTTAGGTTTAGCCCAAGGAGGAAGATGAAGCGCAGGAGAAGAAGAAGAAAGAAAGCTATGGGGCACCATGAAAGGTAAAATTCTAAAGCTGCTTGAATTTCTATATTGGTTATTGTAGTGAATGATTGTTATAGTTTCTTATTTTGATATGTTTATATGGATTTGATGAATGTTACTTGCAAGTTAGCTCTTTTGGAAAATGGGAGTTTTCATTGATTTTGCACTAGTTCTAATGTGTTTACAATTAGGCTGTTATTGATGAAAAGTTTTTTTAGGACCGGCACGGATAGAAGGTTACTGGTAGTTTGGTTTGTTCACGTTTTGGATTGGCTTCTGGGGTTTGGTTATAGCATCATGTTGTTTCTACATCTTTAAGAGGGATAGAGAGAAACATCATGTTGATTAAGTTTTAGTTTTAATTTTTGGACGTATCTGTGGCATGATGGTTTTTAACTTTTAGAGGGATAGAGAGAAACATGAAGGATACGATGATACCGTGCACACATTATAGAAGAGTTGTTATTGGATGGTCGGCACTTGAAAGTATCTAAGCAACCAAATATAGCAAGAAACTCAAGAACATGATAACAAGAATAGTTAAACCCCTTGAATTCTACCTAGTGCATTGTAGGAGTGACTTTGTTGGATAAGGATCCTTTACTTTTATTTTCAAGTTGGTTAACACATGTGATAGCTTTCGTATCTAACTTTTTTATAGAGCCAGAAATGTGGCTTGAACATTTACCATAGGCTAGGACATAAAATTATAATATCTTCCAGATAATTCAAGATTTGTGTGATAAGTGGAATTCTCAACTTGATTTCTATCATGCATTGTCTCTGCTTTGATGTTTATTTGTTTAAAGATTTTTTTTTTTTAAAAGAGCTATTCTTAGAATTCACCCTGGACAAATGTATATACGATTATACGACAATATACAATGCTGTGGAAGATTTTTTTCCAGTTATTTTATTTTTCTCTGTAATTTTCTCATATGATCGAAAGGCAGGTTGATGGTTTTTAAGCCCTTTTGAATTGATAATTAAATTTTGTTTAATCTTTCATAACTTAGATTAATGGGTTTTGAAGTTCTATTGAAAGCCAACTATAGTTATTTTCTTGTTTTTTTAAAGTGAATATTGATAAGTAGGTTACATGAATCACCTTGCAACTGGGATGTGATGTTGTTGCATTCCTGCAGTCACAAATCACAATTTTTCTCTGTCATAAAAATCACATTTCCCCAGCCGCAAAATACATAATACTAACACGAAACAATAGGACTCGGGTAGGCTGAGTCCCCTATACAATATGTTAAATTCATTGCCGTGCGCTCTAATGATAGTGTGGTTGATCCACCACTTTTTTACTAGAATGAGACCTAGTCCACTGGCACATTGAATAGTTTCTGCTGGTCATGAGTTCAAAATTAATGTAGACATGCTGATATACACAACTGAGGGTGTGGTCAATGCAGCAGAGTCAATTTCCCTCTCTAACATGGTATGTAGTTTCCTGGAGTCCTCATGGCAGTTATTGAGTACCCCTGTAGGCTGTAACTGATGCTTTAATAGGAAGATAAGTGACTCTGGTATTAGTATAAACAACAAAGGTTTAAATCTCTTTGCCACCCCAGTGCATTGATTTTTATTTTAGTTCACCAATTCAATTATTATTCAATTTGGGGAAGGATGGATTGGATTCACTATTAATGAGGGTCATTAATTTATTGTTATGGTAAAAGTTGGGGAGGCAACAATGAGAAAAACCCAAGGATGGACTAGTGATGCCTTTAGTACCATTTTTGGAAGCCTGCAGATTACATTTTTAACCTTATTGCATTTATCTTTTTTTGTTAACTCAATTATGGAGGAGAATCCATTGCAAACCTGCAAATTTGAGTAGAGTGAGACTGAACTTTATCTCGCCGAAACTCTTGATCGAGACCTTTCCAATGTTAGTACGAGCCCCCTTAGCAGAAAGATGTGTTCTCATTTGTCCAATTGCATATCTTTGCCTTTCACTATTTTGCTTTGTTTCTGCTATTGCTTTAAATCCAAGTTGGCAGCTTCCCATGAGGGGAGATAGGAAGACAGTTGTTTTTCTTCTTTATTAATTATATTACTTCTGTCCTTTTTTTTTACTTTTTTACCTTATTTGCAGAACCGTTTCTTCATATATTGACTTGAATTTCTTCTTCTCTGTTTTTTTCTTCTTTTAAGTTCCCTTACCTATCCTGACGTCACACATGTCACAATAGCCCCAATTTATTTCTGAGCATGATTTTTATAAGCATGTCCTTGTATAAAACAGAGTTAAGGATGTATAAGATATGAACCTACTCTGGATACATTCTTAAAATATCCAATTTTCTGTTTAGTTTCAAATTTCTGCTATATATCCATATCCTGGATCAATTGCTCCTCATTGACTTAAATCTCCCTTGGATCACAAAGTTTGGGTATCCTTCTCACTCTGTTCACAGAATGGTTATTAACCTACCCATTTCATTCCTCTTCCCAAGTCAAAACTTCTTTTTTATGTTATAATCTCAAATTTTTTGATTACCCAGGGTTCTAGAACTGTGCATACAGTCACTTGTTAAATTCATCCTGGGAACTGCCTGCGGATTCTGGTATATTCAACAGGTCAAAGTTTCACCTTTTTATGCTTATGGAAGATTTTCAGAAGGGTTTGCCCTCTTCAGGCTCCAACTCTTCTGGATTCTCAACTGATAAATGGTTGGTAGCTGAGAAAAGGGCCGAAGAGATCCTATGGACTGTTCAACCAAATGTAGCTTCTGAATGGAGGCGGAGGGAGATTATTGATTACATTCAGAGGGTTATCAAAGGTTGTTTTGGAACTGAGGTGCGACTTCCCCAGTTCCTCTTTTTCTTTTTTCTTTTGCTGTTTCTGTTTTTTGTGGGGTTGGGGGGATCGAATAATGGGGCTGGCTATTTGGGTTCACAGATACTTTGTATTGAATGCAGTCCATGCTTCTTTTGGAGTCTTTGTATGATGATTAGTATCGTACTCAATGAATTGCAGTACTTGGTTTTATAGATAGGGTTTCCCTGATTAAATCTTTAGGTGGTCTACAATACTTTAAAACTGTAAGAATGAAATAACTGAAAGGTCCTTGAATTGTACAGACAGCTAATTTTGGGATAATTATATGCTCCATCCGTAGCTCTTTTTGAAGTTCCTGGTTTTATTTTTTGTATTACTAAAATTTTTAAAATCTCTGATGAATTCAAAGATTTTTGAATTTCATTCTACTTTCAAGTTATATTCCTGTATCATTTTGCTATATCTTACTCGTGTTTTGGGAACTTATATAGAAAGCTTCCACCTGAGGTATGTTATGGCATATCATATGTTACTTGTGGTGTTGGACATAGTATTTGCTGATGAAGAGTTAGCATATGTATAGACCGAAGTGGCTATTCATATCAGGAATCTTGTCACTTAATTGCAATCCATGTAAATCATTCTGTGGATGTGGACCTCAAATGCATGTGTTTGTTCTTATTAAAATTTTACGTAAGTTGCCACTGTATAGAATCTGATTGTCACATGCATTGATTCCACGTGTTTTATTATCCTGTGGATGTGGACCTGAGTACTACGTGCTTTTATTTCTTGATTAAAACATTGCCTATGTTGCCCTACATAGGAATCTGATCGTCACTTGCTTGAAATCCACGTGTTTCATCTTGTGGACGGTAGACTTGAAATTTAATAGCCTATCTAAGTATCTATATTGCTCACTCTGCTGAGGGAAGTCAGTTCATATTATTGCTCCTTGATAAAATGAGGATATATCAATTCCCAAAAAAAGAAAAAAGAACAAAGAAAAGATGAGAGAGATTATTAACACCTGCATGTGCATGCCTTGCAGGTCTTGTCCTTTGGCTCAACCCCCCTGAAGACATATATTCCTGATGGAGATATTGACTTAACAGTCATCTGCCATCGGAACAGGGAGGATGATTTAGCAGTAGATGTGTGTGGTCTCCTTGAAGGTGCACCAAAAGAAACGGCTTTCCTGGTTGAAGATGTTCGTTGCGTTTATGCAAAGGTTTAAATTTCTTATCTTTGGAACTACAATTGCTCTGCATTTGTTTAAAATCTTGGTGAAGTATGTTCTCTATTTAATTTGTTTATAATTGTCGACAGTTTAGTTGTTGTGTCGAGGGCTATTTACCACCTTATGCTTTGAATGGAAAAGTCCAAATGCTATAATTGTCCTTTTTTTCTCTCTTTCTCCAACGTCTTATAGTGTTTGTGAGGCAAATCTGGACCCCCTTGTATCATATTAGACCACCCTAATACTTTAGATCCTTGTCAGTATTCAGAGTCTGGGGGATTAAGTGTGATTTTTCTTCATCTTGACAACTAGTGATTTTCAAAAGGCATTTGACAAAGTAAGAATCTACTCTCATCGTCCCAATGAGTACCTTCTGCACCTGGTACTTTAAAAGACGGTCTATTTTAGTTATGTCCAGAATATACATAACAGTGCCTTGCGAAAACTGGTTTTTTTTTTTTTTTCCTACTCCCATCTTCAATGGTTCTTGAATACTTAACATACTTTACAATGATCACTATAACAGCTTTATGTATACCCAATGAGTTGGTCTATATCCATGCTGAAGTAGTCTGTTTTGTGTCTGAGATTGCCTGTTATTTCAGAGCATGACCTGATCTCGGTGTCTGCAAATCTCAAACTGCGAAATTTTTCATTTGTGTTTGATGTGATGACTTTCGATGAAAAAGTGAATTACATATTGGCCTGAAATCCTGAACCATTAATATATCAGGTTAATATGGAAATAGCGACAGCGTTTGGAAATGCATGGAGTGTGGATGTTAATTGCTATATAATTTCTCTGTTTCTAAGAAAAGTGTAAAATAAGTTAATAATTTGATGTGTTTGAGTGAGAGAAAAGAAAAAAAGGAAAGATGAGGACTGAACTTAAGAAATACCAGAAATATGCAGCGGCTTTTTACAATTTAACCTAGAGACAAGTGCTCCATCACTCTACCCCGTCCTTATATGCTTATAGATGAGCCTTTTTTTTTTTTTTTATAAAATTATAGATGACCCCTTCCCCCACTTCTGCTCTTAAAGTCTTGATGGGGCTCCATGCCATGCTTTCGCAATACAGATAAAATAACTTTGTGCTTCCCTTTTGGTATGCATGGATGCTCAAAAGCTAATTGGGGCTTTATTGCGGAACAGTCGGGATTCGGGCTAGACCAGACTGTTCTTACTGGGTTTTCTTCTGGTGTGCTCACACTTGTGTACGTCATTGTGTGTACAGAAATTATTTCCATTGCTCTTTTCCTAGAGAAAAGGAAAATATTTTCACTGCCCGATTTTTTTACTTTTCTCCAATCATGTTGCATAAAGGAAGGTATTATATTTTCTTAGTTTTCTGGACGAGAAGAAAAGGGTGCTCACCTGTATTTTGTCCTCTTGTTATTGGTTTTTGTGGCAGGTTAAGATCATAAAATGCACTGTGAATAACATACCTGTTGATATATCTTTCAACCAGGTGGCGGGGCTGTGTACATTGTGCTTTCTGGAGCAGGTTCAGTCAATACCCTATGCATATAATAGCAAGCTCAGTTTTTATACACTAACTAGAATTAATATCAAAGATACAACTGGCTCGAGTTTTCCTTCTAAGATACTTTTGTACAATTGACTCGCAAACTTAGATACAAACAACATTTCATTACCTGTGACTTTTCTGTATTTGCTACCTCCTCCATGTCTACTGTTTTATTATAAATAACTGTTGTTCCATATCAAGCATCTAAGTTCTTTGGGAACAGTGGTAACCAAAAGAAATTATTTATTTTTTTTTTTTGAAACTGATATATTATCAGAGTTGGAGATCCCAGTATGAATCTCAACAATGTGCAACCTTCCATTTTATATTTAGTTCTATCTTCAGTGAATTGGAACCCGAAAAAACTTAATATATACACATGGTAATAAACTTATTTTCTTCTGGTGAAAAACTTGGCTGTAGACTTAATGTCTATTCATTTCATACGGTCTCTCACTTGATCATTTTAAAATTCATACGCCTTCATATTTCTTTATAAATGACCTGCCTGGTGTTGCCTTCTATTCAGGTGGATCAGTTCATTGGAAGAGACCACCTTTTTAAGAAGAGTATAATCTTGATCAAAGCTTGGTGCTATTATGAAAGCCGAACCCTTGGTGCACCGCATGGCCTGATTTCAACATATGCACTAGAGACACTGGTCTTGTGTATCATCAATCTGTTTCATTCATCACTCCATGGACCTCTACAGGTGTTTCCTTTTTCTTGTTGAGCATGTTTAATTTTCAGTTTAACATCGGCATTTACATTTGTGAAGCTTGAATGCGATTTTATGTTCTATTAACAGGTTTTTCATAAATTTTTGGAATACTATGGCAATTTTGATTGGCAAAATTATTGCATCAGTATCAATGGTCCAGTTTCTTCATCATCTGTTGATAAAATCAGAGGTAAATGATGTTTGATAAAATAAATTGTAATGAATTTGTTACTTCTATAGTGGAGATGTTCTGACTATGCCGCTTGATATAGAGATTCTAGAAAATGAGGGGGAGAATTTTCTGCTCCCTAAGGAATTTGTGAGGAAGTGCATAGATGCAGTATCAGATCCAAGAAAAATAAATGTAGCTAGAATGCAGGACTTCCCAATCAAGCACCTCAACGTTGTGGATCCTCTAAAAGACAACAACAATCTAGGCCGCAGTGTTACTTCAGGTACTTGTCCACTTTTTCTTGCTGGATCACTGTTTGGTCCTTCCTTAAGGGAACTGGGAGTGCATTGAATTTGAAATATTCAAACCACATCCAATTCCTAACATTGAAATTGGGAAAATCTGTTGTTTATTTCAAATGGTGATATTTTGGAGCAGAATATTTATGGATAATAAAGGAGCCAGGGATTATTTGTTTGTATCACCTAAGCAGGTTCAAGGAGGAGGGATTTGCATAGAGCATATTATTAGCATTTCTGCATGAAGTTCTTCTTTAAATGTGACGTAGCCCTTGTGCTTTTCAGTATTTACTCCAATCATCGCACCAAATCATGACCCTTATGCTGAATTAAGTGGCACAATAAATTATAGTGACCGACAGTATGATTTTACTGTCTTGTAATAATAACTACTCTTATATGGAGACTTGATTAGGAAGATTATGGTAATCTTTTAAACAATCTATAGTCTATTTTGGATTATGGTTTATTAAGTCTATAATTCAAGTTGCATACATCCCACTCCTGTATTTATATCATTTTCTTACTAGTTTTGTATGATAATTGGCTAATGATAGTGCACCAACTAATTATCTCCAGGGAACTTCAAGCGCATTAAATCTGCTTTTGCTTTTGGAGAAAAGCAGCTTAGAAAAATTCTAGCGCTACCGGGTGAAAGCATAGGTGCAGAACTTCAGAAGGAGTTCTTTATGTCAACTATAGATAGGAATGGCAGGGGACAAAGACCAGATCTTCAAACTCCTGTACCTGCATTTGGTAGTGGAAGATCTATACCATCTAGCCTCACTGGGGACTATGATTATTATTATGGGGGGATCTTGTATGCTTATGCGCTTCACGATCAAAGCTTACATCTATCTTCCCAGCCATGTCTTCCACCTTCTCAAGTCCAGAATAACACCGCATGGAATGCCAGGACTTGGTCTCTGGAGCAACTTAACTGGGATGTCTTCGATCGAATGTCAGTGAATGCATATGCATTACCTTTCTATCATTGTGCTTCTCAACAGACTAATATGAGGACAACGCGAGGAACTGGCACGTTCATACCTGATCGGGTATATTAAATTCTACCTTTTTTTCCCTTTGGTGTATGGATACCGTCAAAATTGTCAGATTTTTGTCATATGCTTGGTAACTGAGAGACTAGCTGTTTATCGGTCTAAAACTAAAATTCTCATGTATTTGCAGAGTCCTCATTACAGACCTGTGCATTCAAAGATGAGGAGAAGGCCCGAGTATAGAACTCGTCGGGTGATGATGAAACCAGCCCAAAAGGGTAACGAGGATGAGGTCACCTCAGGAGCAAATACTGGTGTACTTGAAAGCAGCTCTGATCTTTCACTTGAGGAATTTCCACAACTTCCAGGCACACAAGTGCCCGCACCTTCACAAGTTGATCAATCTCTTCAACCCCAGGTGCCCCCTCACACAAATGAGGATCGTAATCTTGGGGTTCTGGGGCCTGTGCCATTGCCTTTGGGAATGCATCCACCTGAAACAAGGGCAGATTCTTGCAGTTCTGATACTCTGGACTTTAGACCAGGGGTCCCTGTAATGGGAATGCCAAGTCAACAAGCATGTTCAAGCACTGATGAGGTCAATAAAGAGCAGTTCCAGTTGGACGATAAAGGTTTTCCGCCTTTGTCAAGCAGTGATGAGGTCAAAAAAGAGAGGTTCTAGTTGGACGATAAAGATTTTCTGCCTTTGGGTAGCAAAACAAATCTCTTAGACTTCAGTGACGTTCTTGGAATTCCAAGTAGAGTTTTCATACTGTGCAGAGACTTGTGTATGAACGCAGGAGGTGCACTCAGGAATCATTACCTATTCTCCAGCCTGGGATGAGATTTATGTAATATTGGTTCAGTAATTGATAAGCCAATATTACAAAGAAAAAACGTCTATAACCGATAGTGACAGTGAAATTTTATCTCCTACCTTTTCTAGATGATTATGTAAACTTTGTTTCAACTCCCGTCGATTATTTGTCTCTTTTCTAGATATTTTCAGTTGAAAGAAAATATATGCTTACGAGAGAAGATCTGCTTCCATTGATCATATTCAACTGGTAAAGAAATTGTGAGGCCAATGTGCTATAACAGTATAACTGAACCATATATGTACCATGGAATATGAGGCTAGGACTCGGATGATGAACAAAGGTGAAACCGATACTTGCCAAGATCTAGCTCCCAAAAAGTGACATGGAATCTGAATTAATATGTATACAGTTTTGAAGTTGGATTAACAGGGAATTTGAAATGATACTTGAAATTTAAGAATATGCTCCTGCCCTTTGGTAATTACTTCTTACTGATTATCGATTCCAACAGTAAAGATAATGCAGAGCAAATGTTCTGTGCTGTTCATGATATATTATTATTTGAACATCGGATCATTGTTCTATATGAGTACACAACATATACACTGGGACACGAAAGTGAGAATCTACAGATACAGTATTTTTACTGAGCAGTTCACCGCAGATGATAGATAGCTTCCAAGTTCGGGCAAAAGCACTGGTTACAGCCACAAACTCTTCCAGAAGATGTGTGATGCACTAAGAAATGGGCATCCTAGAAGGGTGCTTTGAGCCAAGGCTAAAATACATTTCTTAATGACTCAGTCTGGGGAGTGAAGAGGTACAGGTGACAGTCATGAGCATCAACCAGAGCACCAAATGATGATACAGCATTATCTGTAACTAGTTTGTGCTGCATACAGTTGGGATATGAAATAAGTATAAAATAGAGAAACTTAGTTACACAGTAAAAATTAAAGCTAACCGATTTCCATAAATTTCAGCTTCCTCACCTGCCACAAATCTCTCACTGAAACACTAATGCTGGACTGAAGTCCAAGTGCTTCCCATTTAACTGTTATGGTCTTCGCTGTTGAACCCCGATTCCAAAGAGCAACAGCCAAACGATGTCCGGATAGAGGACCTGCCCAAACCTGGAAACACGAATCACATTTTCCGGTCAAGATATATGCAGCGAGTAGTTATTTTCTGCCAGAATAATATATGTCACTGACACAGCATAACTACCAAGTTTCCTATGTTAATTTGTTCTCTAACAAAGCTACTGTTAACCGTTTAGACAGCACAGGCAGGAGCAAGTGCAAGTGCAAATATTCTGACCCTATTAAAGTTATATTATTGTTGGCGGAAGGAAGAGGGTACAACAGGAAAGAAAGACACTTCCTCAAAGCCCAACGTGGCCACATGGATTGGTAGGGAGCTTGTACTAGTCATATGAGTACATGACATTGAGTGTGCATTTTAACGGTTGTATCATCACTTTTATATCTATTGAGGAGAACAGACCTGATAGACCCCATCTGTTCCTGAAACATTCACTTTTCTTCCCTGAACCCCAAGAGAATCTGCAACAAAATAAGTCCTCTCTGATTTAGATTTCACAAGTTTGAAAAACATGCAATTGTATATACATAAATCGCAAGATATAGCAAAATCTATCTTCAGAGAAATTAGACACACGCACACACCCGACCACCACCACCAACACCATTACCTTGGTTTACAGCAATAACCTCCTCATTGCTTAGAATCTCGTATGTTTCTGCAGTCATGTTTCTAACATCACAACCAATCAAAAGAGGGGCCTGGAAAATGCAAATCCCAACTTTCAGTGTAAATTAAAGAAAGTAAGCTAATATGGGTGAATGACACGAAATTATATATTTTTATGTCTCCTGCAGACTGGAATTGAATTAGGTTAATATACACCAACTGGCAAACAATCAGACTGAACAACATGGTGGGAAACTAATATTGATCATAAATAAACTTCAATGAACTAGCTTATAAGTTATTTTTCAAGAAACTCGAAAAGTGGCAGGAAGGTTCAATCTGAATTGCTGGGATGGGATATCCAACAAACTTATGTATATCCTAATATCAGACCAGGAAAAGAGAAAAGAACTTCAAGGACCTTCATCAAAGCCCAGATGCTAAAATGAGCACGGTATTCCTGGTAACTCATGCCTCCATTGCCAACTTCCAACATATCCGGATCTGTCCAAAAGAATAGAATGGAGCGGTGAGAACAATTAAATCGGAGTACGAATGCCCATGCCTTCACAAAATCTAAATCAAAAAGGTCAAGTCTGTACCATTCCATCCACCAGGTCCTGCATACGACGCCCACTTGTCATTCAAATCAGCAATTGTAGTCATGCTGAATAACAGAGAAAAACTTACTCAGATATTCTTTTTAGAATGACGTATATAAGATCTTGGAGCTAAATGAGAACAGAAAGAAGCAACACACAACAAGTGTGAAACATTTTATCCCATTACTGAATTAAGTACACATGCCCCCATCAACTTGGAACTTATTAGGCATTTGTAAACCTAAGATTTCATCTGAGGTGATAGCATTTACCTCAGACGATAGTGAGGGTTTTCGTGAAATTATTTGTTACAATGTGTGTGCATGTAGAACATTGACAAATCACTAGAGTTATAAAGAGTTATAACCTTGCCCATGAATCATTAATATCATCTGTTGTACGCCAACTATTCCCAACCTTCCCGGCCCATAAAGCAGGATCATCAACACCCCTGTCATTGTTTATGGATCAATGTTCTGTCAAGTTGACAGTGAATTAAGCCAGACAGTATAAGACATAATCGATAAACTGCATTACCATTCACAAAGTGAATAGAAAATTGTCTGTCCAGATGTATTTAAGGCCTCGCGCATGGGAGGGTACCTGGAAATTATGAAACCATATCAAATCAATATAGAGCCACTCTGTGATTACTTAGTAACTAAAATGAGACTAAGAGGAGGTGATACCGTTCTTTTGGTGGGATACCCAGATTGTAACAGTTGTCATACTTCAAATAATCTACATCCTAGAATATTAAAATTATGCATTAATTATCAATAACTTCAAGATGAGGAGTAATAACAAACTTTAAATAACATGTTATTGCAAACATCAATACACAAAAGAAGTCTATTGACATTGTGGGTAATCAAGTTAGAAGATCAAGGCTCTAATTTTAAGAAGAAATAAGCCCAACTCACATTAAGGTCAATTCAATCAAGGAATCAGAAACTAACCCAAGAAGCAAACAGCTTTGCATCATCACTTTCATGATAAAGTGAGCCTGGTCGAACTTGACATGTGAAAACCCTACAAAATGCAATTGGTTACTTGAGATGAGTGGTTAGGAAATTCTAATCTGCATAACGAACAAATTTTCAACTAAGACCTACCCGGCATCAGAATAGATTCCAAGCTTCAGGCCCTTCCCATGTATATAATCGGCAAGAGCTTTAATTCCCGATGGAAATGTTTTAGGATCAGGGACAAGTTGACCCTGGTCAATCAAATAAGAACTTCGAGAAATTCCAAATTTTACATATAAATCCACTCAAAAGTGTGTACTTTTCTGATGAAAACAAACGTTTCTGTAACAGAAAGTTTGCAAATATTTGTCCCACACAGATTTAGAGTTATTGAAATCAGATATACAAGTCACATTTGAAGCAGCTACTTTTAAATAAAAAAATTATCTGGTGTTCCCCAAGAGCACAAAATCATCAAATGCTGATACAAACTGTAGATACGGTGAGAACCTTATTTTGATCAAAGAAATGAAATTCAACGGACCTCAGAATTTCGTATTGGGATAGACCAGCAATCATCTGCAGTAAATGACTGTGAGTTACATCATAAATATACAAAATCTTGAATCAACTGAATATCAAAAGGTATCGCAGAATAATACCTATATTGACATACACATAACCTAGATCAGCTAATCCGGTTGAGATGAGTGCATCAGCTGTCAATCATCAAATAAAAGTCAGTGCTTCCCGATTAGTGGAGGTGAAGAAATGTTTTCCTTCTTTGAACCGATAGAAAAATGCTAGTAACTTCTTCAGTTATAGAAACATATATTCGCCAAACATAATAAGACTCATGTGTCACACAATCATCACAAAACCGTTGATCATTAACAAACTGCTAAAACTCCATGTAAATGACTAAATGGTGAGGGGAAAAATCAATACCTGTTTCCTTGATCACAGTTTCATTAATATCACAAGCAAAGAAATTCCAGCTATTCCACCTGCCCAAATATGATCACAATGCAAAAACACAAAATCAGTACAAAATATCCTCAAAAGCTGAAACAACAATACAGCAATCATCCAACAACAGCTTCACACAATCAAGTACAACTCCCATTCATAGATACAAAACCACCATATGGGTACTAACATAACAGCAATTCCAAATCAACCCCCCCCCCCCCCTCCCTAAAATTTCAAAAACCCCCAAAAGATTGCACCTTTACCATAAACCAAGCAAATCAAAGAACATGGATTAGTTGCAAAACCAATAAAAAAACAAAACTTTATGAACTTTCGACACAAAAACAAAACAATCCACAAATTGGGACTCACCCCATTTGAGGCGTTTGAGCCAATCCGTTGTTGAGCTGCAGAGTACCATACATTGAAGTATCGAAAATGCGACTAAATATTGGTCTCAGAAAACTGGGTTTGTCCTGGAATTGCAATAGAGGCCCAACTACTCTGCCTGCAACTGCAATAGCCAGAGCTGACAGACAGAGAATCACAGAGAAAGTAATGATCTTGCTCATCGCCATCACTGAATGCTCTGTTTCTCTTATTCTTCAAAGTCTTTGAAGTAAGAAGGAGAAGGGTGTTGAGTATCTTTGACAAGATTGAAAAGTTTTGTCTTTAAAGACAAGATTACACGCCAGTGTTTATATACCAAAATCAATTCCCAATTATCCGAATATTTGTGCACATGACACGTCGGCATTTCCCTCCATAATTATCTCTTAATAAATTACGGGTTAGTTTCCCAAAACGTAGTTACATATGATGGGTGATAATGCCTCTAGAATCAAGCATGTATTGTTTGTCTACAAGCCTGGCTTTGCTGATTGTCATGACATCAAGTACGCAGCTCATGATCCTACGCTGTTCTATGTGTCATGTCACGTTTTAACTGTTACCTTCACACAATCCCAATATTTTAACGGGTATCATTTCCGGACAAAGTTGGAAAATTTTACTATGTTTCGGAGTATGTTATTAAGAGCAGGAGTTTTGCTTGTGATTAAGTAGCATTATCTAGTCATTAAGTAGCATTAAGTAGCATTATCTAGTGATTAAGTAGCATTATCTAGAAAACATAAGTAGCATTATCTAGTGATTAAGTAGCATTATCTAGAAAACAAAAGTCCCTTGATAAAGATAGGTACGTGTACATTTTCTGCACGCAGATCGGGCAGTAGATTTATTGCACAAAGTTCCTGCTTAGTTGAGCTGTTAGTCCAAAATGTTAAATTAGAGAATGAATAGGATATAAGTTTAGAGGCACAATAGTCTTGACTCTTGACAACAAGATTTATAAACAAAATAAAATGCAATCCTGATCTGACCTAGCAGCCGCATTGCTGGGGTTTATTGTGGCCATCTGGTCTTCGACAAAATCTTCATCAAAAAAGCCTAGCGCTCTTGCTAGGTTTGGGAGAGCACTGTATACGGTCTTTCTCTATCCTCCACCTTCAAGTCTTCAACCTTAGAGAACTCTCCAATACCGTTCTCAGCGTTGGGACTTATATATGTGCACAACCTCGCCTCCTTTCCGTCACCACAAGCACGCTCCTTAGCGAAAATCTCTCCTCCAATTTGTGGTGTGTGGGGCAAAGCAAAGGTTGCGTAGATTGGTGAGTTCAGATCACTTTCGTTCGTGGACCGGCTCCGACCAAATCGAGCACGGCTCAAAGCAGGTGCGTTGAAGAGATCTAATCCAGTTTTATTGTTTGTTGGGTGTTGTGTTGTGGTTGATTTGGTTGGGAAAGAAGATATTCTTCTCCAACGAAGTTTGACAACAACAAAACCAGGCTTCTCCCAAGGAGACGACGTTCATGCTGGTGACAAGCCACCAATTCCGGCGTACTTTGGTTGTGGCGGCGTGGTCAGTGTTAGAGCCATGGTCAATGGTCTTCAGGTGTGACCTGCTTAGCGTCGACCTAGTGGGAACTGAGCTCATGTTAATTTGTTACTTGGGCCTGAGTTCTAGTGGGTTGACCAGAGACAAAACATTTAGACTTCTAAAATTTTGGTTTCGGATATGCAATCTAGGTGGTTTTACAATAAAAATTTGAGACCCAAGACTTTTCTTAGTTTGGTACCAATTTTTTTTTTTGATCAATACCTGCGAGGAACTGTTAAGATTATTGATCAAAGGTTGTCAACGAGTATTCTAATAGATTTTGCGGAAAAATTTATTGTCAGTATATTATTAGTTTACTCTCTCACTAAGCTTCACTCAATATGTGATTAGTTGTATTATGTTTTAGAGGTCTCTCTTTCTAACGGCCCTACAAGGACGGGTCACTATGTAATATGACTTGTGCTTATTAAATAAAATCGTCTAACCTCCTTTTATTCAAAAAAAAAAAAACCAAGATTTATAAACTACATTACAACAACAGAACTTACAGTCTTGACAACAATATTCTCAAACTACAGAAAACACCATGTGACCCATAGAAATACAAAGGAGTCCCAATATATTCCATTGTAATTTGGTGGACTGATTAACAGAATGAAATAATAATAATGAGAGAAAAATTTACAAATAGTACCCCAAATAAGAGTCATTCATCATTTCAATATACCAATTTTGAAAACTATAATATCAGCACCTCAACATCGAACCTCAATAACCTTTTAGTACATGCCGTCATTGACGACGTCAACTCCATTGTCACATAAGATATTCAGTGGGCAACTTCGTCTTTTAGTCTCTCTCCCCATCTCAAATAATCAAATCAATGCCACAAAAGCCCACAAAGTATAAACAACAATTTCAACTCAAAAGGTTGATGGGGCTACCAATTTGATTGAGTTGAATAATTTGAATCTCTAGGGCTGAAGTTGAATCTCTGAGGGTTGATATGTAATTCATGAAGTGTTTGAAGTTGAATCTCTGAGGGTTGATATGCAATTCATTTGTCAGATGATTATTATTTTTGACTTTGAGTCAGATCGATCATCATTTTCCCATGTTCATTGTGAGAGTTAAGTTAATCGTTGAGGAAAATTTCTTAACTAGTGTCTTCCGGTATTGTTCTTGATGCTCACTTCTTCAACGCCATCTACAACCAAATTCATGTACTCATCAATACCAATGATTTGTCCTTAGTCCTATTGTCTTTCTGTTGAAAGACTCAAATCTGATCGAATTCCATGCTTTACTCTTGGAAGAACCCAAAAGTCAAGTAAAGGGCTGGGTCATGATCCTATGAACTTTGGTGCTGGTGATGGTTGCAAAGGCTCCTTGGTCGCAGAAGAGAGAGAGGATTTAATTAGAGGGTTTGGGAAGGAATTTTTTTTTTTGAGTTGAACCAACAAAAAATTGAGCTAGTAATAAATAATAAAAAATAAAAAGTTAAGCTGAAATATTGAGAGACGAAAATATCTTTTGATCGGGAAATAGAGGTTTGACACCGTTATAGACGAGTATGTATTAAAATTGGTTTGAGTTTGAGCATTGAGGTACATATGTGATGGTTTCTAAAAATGATATGCCAAAATGATGAATGAGTTATTGTATGTAAAATTTACTCTAGTAATGAAAAAGGAGTCTCAATAGCAAACTGACAGCAAACTGATCAGCTAAGTGCTTGGATTCACCAGAGGCTGCTGGCTGGCTCTACCTCTCCCTCCTCTGTCCTACAAACCATTGCGTGCATAACAGTTAGCCAAAACTAGCTAGAAACTTCTAAAATTAATCCAACCTGGAGAAGCTTGGTAGTTTCTAAGTCAGCAACCTCCTATTTTACACCTTCCTTCTCCAGTGTGCTTGTGCTTGCCATTCCACTACTTTCACCTGCCAAGATTGAAACGAAATTAGAGAAGATATATAGAATACCCTGAAATTTAACCGAAAGCATTAGTGTCACTTGCCTCCACCACTGACGCTTCAGGGTGAAACGGTGAAACCAAAGTCTCTATATATTTAGTAGCAAGAAACGTACGATCAAATTCTATGACCTTCTTAAATACCTTTTATTTTGGACTATACCATGCTACAGTATATATCACCAACAACAACAATAACTTCACCACCCTCCAATGCAAATTGGTTTCAAGAACTCACGATCGTCTGAAATTACTTTTGCAACTTCAGTCCAAAAATCATGTCCTCAAATCCTTCCTCACCCATATCCTGTATTCTTTGGTATTTAGTTCAAAATTTCCTTCGAAATCTAAAGCGTGCACTGCTGGACAATTATCAATGTTCAAAGCTCCTCCAATATAAGAACGTTCTTTCATAATAGAACATAGAGGTTGAATATTTTCTGAAAATTTCTCCTCCGCTAAATCTAAATCTTGTATTTATACTTGAGCTCTCATTAACATACATTTTAGTGTTTTAGTGTATCGATAATATAGGTCAAGTTCATTTTAGTGAAATCTCAACAATCAATATATATAATTTAATTATTAATGTACAGAAACTCGATCGTTATAATTAACGTCGGCACAAAATCAGTCTATTATACGAAATCTAATTAATTATAGTATAGCAACCACAATATATATTAGCAACGACACAGTAATATATACATAGCAATACACAAAGGGATGAAGGGAGATGTGATTATACACTGTAATATATATTAGCAATATAATGTTGTAACGACAGTACAACAACATAGCAACCACAATATTCCATACCACAATATCAGAAACTATAGTCTTGAGTTCTTGACAACAATATGCCCAAACTAACCATAAGCACCAAAATTCACCCATAGAAGTACAAAGGAGTCTCAAGTTCATTTTATTTTTTGGACTGATAAAAGAACGAAATATTTGATAATACATATCAAGTACTGAGTAGGAATCTCAATACTCAAATAACTTCAATACAACCACCGGCCTCTTTGATCAAGTACTTGCATGACTCTGATGTTGACAACGGAACTCAGCTAAGTGCTTGGTTCATTATAGGCTGCTGGCTGGCTCTACCTTCCCCTAGCTTCTCTGACCTATATATAAATTAACCATATATTAATTATTTGCATAACAGTTAGCAACTAATGAGAAACTTAACGATGACATTAGATCAAAACTTATTTTAGATAGTTCATATCATATTGAAGTAGAGATTTTTGATTAACATGGTATGCAGTTATATAGATAATGCGTACGTGCGAGATGCAGAAAGATATACAAGCAGAACTGCAGAACGAGTACCATGGAACAACAATATATATATCCAAATATATGTGATCATCACCTCAAGCTATCAACACGAACCAATAGGGTTAATGGATCTACTAACAATAATAGGTAACAATATACAGAACCTGAATCTTAAACAAAAGACGGAAAAATTCATCACAAGTGCATCTCCCAGTAGCCAAGGAGACATAAAAAACGTAATTTTTGCCTGAAAAATAAACTAGATATTTTAACAAACTGTAATAAAAAGTTCTGGAAGCCGGTCTATTTCAAATCCAACAACAAACAACGTACCAAAGGTACTGGTTAACTGTGGATTTCATATCTAAAAACTTCAAAGTACCCATCGCGGCCATTTCAATTATAATACTTTCAGGGGCAAATGACATAGCCAACTTAGCGAAAATAAAGTGACAAAGCAAAATAACCTTCTTAATCCAAAGCTCTAGTTGGTAGTTTCTAGGGAAATTGATCCAAACGGTATACGAAATTTTACTAAATTTCCTAAACCCTGAACTTTTACTAAAAATATCAGAAAGGTATGAAGTTATGACCTCGATCGACTAAATTTTAATACCTAGTGACATCTGTTACGTCGTCTGCCAGCTGGCACTTCAGAATATAAAAATACTAATTTACCCTCTCTCTTTCTTCTTCTCTTTCTTCCTTGTTCTTCCTCAGATAATACAAAATGATTTATTTATTTTTTTTAAAATGCAGAAACTCAGACCTTGGAGTTAGCTAGGTCACAGGCCATGCCCTCCATGACCGACGCCAACTTCTGCAGATTCAACCCGACGAAAGAGAAATTGGGGCATCACTCCTTGAGGTCGATTTCGGACTCTATCTTAAACCGCGGGCAAACGACTCTTAAGGAGCTGCGACGGCGGTGGAGGCGGTGGCGGAGTGGAAGAGTGAGAATGAAGACGCCATTGTTGATGATGGTGGTGGTGCCGAAGCAAAAATCTGCCGAAATAGACTTTCTTTTTTCTGCTCACCCAAAATCTCAGTACTCTGACACCTTTCTTAACAAACCCACTACCTCTTCTCATCTTAATCATCAATCTCACATGCATGGTTCCTCCCTGCTCAGACACAGGGCAATAGGGAAAAGGAAGCAAAGCAAAAAAAAAAAAGTTCCTAGAAACATTCCTAGAATTTACGGACACAGCAAACACCAAAACAAATCCAAATAAACTCTCATGTTTTTTACATGAGTATAGAGAGAGAGCCAGATAATTGAAGGCGCTTGATATCAATGGTGGTAATGAGGCACATAAATGGAGCAGAATTGGTTATTAAGAAAAAAAAATTAAAAACTAAAATAAGGCTGAAAATACGAATATGCGCATCAAAAATTGGAAGTTAATAGACGACATAACAGAGATAACGGAGCTAGGTACTAAAGTTTAGTCGGGGTCAGAACTTTATATACTTTTCTGATATTTTCAAAACTTGAGATATTAAAGTTTATAAAAAGCAAAAATTTGTATACCGTTTGGATCAATTTCTCTAGTTTCTATGGTCACAGCAACCTCCTCTTTTCCACCTTCCTTCGCCGGTGCGCTTGCTGCCATTCCACTGCTTTCACCTGCCGAGACTGAAACAAAATTAGAAAAAGTGAAACAATGGCTTCAAATTTTAACCAAAAACAATTACAAGCTGACATTAGTGTCACATACCTGCGACACTGCCGGTTAGGGGTGAAACTAAAGTCTCTATATATGTAGTCGCTCCAAAACTATAATCAAGTGTCTCGGTGGCTTTTGTAAATCTCTTCTCCTTTGGACTGTACCACGCTACAATGTTACCAACAATTGCAAGAACTTCATCACCACTCTCTGAAATCCAAACTGGTGTCAAAAATTGGTCTGAAATCACATTCGCGACTTCAGTCCAAGAATCATATCCCTCGCCATTCCTCTTCACCCATATTTTGTATTCATTGGAAGTGTCGATAGTTAAAGAGTACACAGCTAGACGATTCTTAATGTTCAAAATTCCCCCAACAAAAGTACTATTTGCTATCATAATAGAACATAGACATTGGATATTCTCCGAAAACTTCTCCTCCCCTAAATCAAAAGACCTCACCAGTGGTGCATGAACATTATAATCTACCCAATTCAGAGTTTCATTCACCAAGCATCCCTGACCTTCAATAGCCAAATCCGAGTAGTCGCCTTGCGTCTCCACGATCCACTTTTCAGTGAAAAGACCTCAACGATGGCTTTCGGATACTGTGACAACCCATCACTAGAAAACTCAATCTCGAAATAGCCTCGCATCACCTTGTAATCTTCGGACTTGGAGTCATAACCGAACCCATAGAAAACTGAAGCATGATCATGGACATGATGAACAATGGTATTTTGTGGTAACAACTTTGATTCTCCGGTAGAAGGGTTCCATAGGACTATGTCAGTTTTGTCAAATTCAAGACAAATTAAGCCATTGACAGAACCAAAGATTACCACACTTGAAGTTGGGGTCATTACCGGATAAGCAAGCTCTCTGGTGGCAATAGGAGCAGCGTAATCTTCCTTCAAATCCTTCAACGATGTACAAATGGACCGGAGAGGCATGGTTTCGAGAAGGAGGTTCAGACTGTTGTTGTTGCTCTTCATCAAGTGACTCAGGTGCTTTTGTATGAAATACGGATGCGAAATGAGAGCAGCCCACGTCTTTGAAACTCCTTGAAATCGTTTCAAGGACTTTACAGGAAGCGGTAGTAGTATATCCTCGAGGATATCTGGGACGTACAAGTCAGGATGACGAAGTTGTTTCAAGGTGGCCGACATCTGTTAGGTTAAAACCGACCTGAAATCAAAACAGAGAAATGAGCACCAAAATGAACTAAATCAAGTCTCAAAGAGCAGATCTGAGAGCTTACCTTACACAGAAGCTGGATCAAGTTGTGGAGATCTGAGATGTGCTGATGCACCGCTCACAGACAATCTGTGGAACAAGGGAGAGAGCAGCAGGGTTCAGAGTTCAGACAACGGTTACTGAATTAAATATGAGTTGAGGTTATTTTGGTGGAAAAAAAAAAAAAAAAAACCATAGTGTGTGACCTACACCACACAAGCTAGGGTTCCTAAAATCAATGGTACGGTTCTGGGGTTTTCTTACTTTGGGGTCTCTAGCTCTTGGGTTTTCATGGGAGATGGTTTTAGGGTTTTCTCATTGGGAATAAGAGGATGGGGCTAAAGAGTGTATAGTAAAAAGAGGGAGTAAGTGTGCAATTGAAGGATTAGTTGAAAAGTAAATTAATCTAAACATGTGTACGGCTATTTATACTTGAGCTTTTATTGACGCAATCGGTGACTTGATGCATGGTAATATTGGTCAAATTCATTTTTTTTTCTAGCTAATGATTAAATCATCAAATTCATTTAATTGGAAACTCGGGTATCAACCTAGTTTATTAAAAGTGTACGGAAACAACAATATAAAACCAATTAAAATGTACGAAAACTAATTAACTCCGACAACATAAAACCAATTATCAACACGTCGCTACATCCATCCGTACGGTAGTATGGTATTTTTTTTTTTTATAGATTTTTTTTAGGTGCGGTTAACCGAGCCACCGCCATTGTAAGTCAGAACATAATCATTAACGTTTCTATTTTAACTAGCCATGAAATGATTTAGTGTTTATTCATTGGTAATGACACTTTGTTATGCCAAAAAATTTATTTAAAACAAAAAAACTTTAAAGTTTTAAGGTTTTTTTTTAAATATTATTTGGATGAGTACTAGTAAAATTAAACTGTTGCAAGTGAGTACTAGTACTCGACTACACGAGTACTAGTAATATTATGTGGGTTTTTTTTTTTTTTGGAAAATGTCCATTTGCACAAAAAAATAAAAGTCAAACCACATTCTAATGACAATAAGACTTTTGATTCCAATTAAATGAGAGATTAGTTTATTTGTGCTCAAATACACAAATTTTTATTAAATTCATAATAAAATAATATTTTTAAGACACTTTTACCCTTGTGTCTTATACACATTTAGAGAGAGAAAATGGAAGCGAGAGAGGACTTTGCCGGAGCCTTGCCGGACTCCGGTCACCAGTCGCCGAAATCTAGTCGTCGGAATCCGGTCGCCAAAATATTACTGACACCCAGTAAACTTGTTATCCACCCCAATAACATATTATTGACCCCATTAAACTTGTTATCCATCCCAATAACATATTACTGACCCCAGTAAACTTTATTACATCTTAGAAACTTGTTTGTGTTAGGTTCCCATGACAGAACATGATCGAAATCTCTAGTAGATGGTCACTGGCATCGGTGATGGACGTCGCCGACGAGAAAGAGAGAGAGGATCGTCTAAATGCGGAGGCGAGGCGTTGGTGCGTGACTGAGATCAAAGGCGGTTGTGGTGCTTGGTGGAAGATCAGAGGCGGCCGTGGTGCGTGGCGGAAGATCGGAGGCGGCCGTAGTGCGTGGCAGAGATCGGTAAGGCGTTGGCTAGCTTTGGAGATCAGAGATCGGAGGCATTAGCGTTGGCTAAGATCGGCGTCCATGGCGAAGATCAGAGGCAGCCGTGGTGCGTGGCGGAGCTCGGCTCACCAACGTCGTCGACTTCAGATCTGCTAGTGAGGAGGAGGCCGAGGCAGTAGGCGAAGGTGAGGAGGAGGCCGTGGCAGTAGGCGGAGGCGAGGATGAGGTCGTCGGAGTTGGTGGAGGTGAGGTGAGGTCGCCGACGATGGATTTGTGAGTGAGAGTTAGAAAGAGAGAGACCGGAGAGGAGAGAGAGAGAGAGAGAGAGAAAAAAATTCATATCGTGAGTGAATGAGAGGTGTGAGATAGTTAGGTTAGGATTAAAGAAGTAATTTTGGTAAGATTAATTGAAATGGACAATGAATAAGGTTTTTCATTGGAATGGACAACAATGCCCAATAATTAGTACCAAATGGGCATTATTCTTTTTTTTTTTTTTGAGTAAATGGCTGGTGTGGCTACCCTTAAGCCTTGATTAATGAAACTGTCGAATACAAGGGAGACATTGAGCCTAAACTCCTGATTACAAACATGTACTCAACTATGCACCGATTAGCAAAAAGTGCTCTAATGGCTGCTCTATTTGCTTTAACATAGTGGTGACATAAATGAAAGTTAACTCGACCATTGCGAAGCATAATTTCCATAAGCACAGCTTTCCTGCTATGTTGCCGCCAAAGAATAAATTCGACGACACTTAACTTCACCCTACCACTAGGCGGCAACGACCATTTGACGAAGCAAAGAACTCGTTGCATACCTAGGGCAGACATATTCTCGCTACTAAGAGGTTAGGACCATGTGCGGTGACATAAAGGAAAGTTAACTCAACTATTGCGAAGCATAATTTCCATAAGCACAGCTTTCCTGTTATGTTGCCGTCAAAGAATAAATTCGACGACGCTTAGCTTCACCCTACCACTAGGCGGCAGCGACCATTTGACGAAGCAAAGAACTCGTTGCTTACCTAGGGCAGACATATTCCCGCTACTAAGAGGTTGGGACCATGTGCTAATACATGAGATTCGCGACCAAACTAGAGCGGACAAGGCACAAAGAGTGCACACACCTACTCCTACCGAAAAACGATAGGGATTTATTAAAACCACTGAAACAAACTCACAACAGAAATGGCCCAGCCACTCAGCCCAAAATAGGCCCACTTCCAGACTGAGAAGCCCATCATTGGCAAATGGGCATTATTCCTTTTTTTTTAAAATAATATCAATAAGCACTTGGCAAGGGTTTTTCTAGCTAATCTAAAAGGTAATTTGTCAAAATTAAAGTGTTAATTTTGTAGGTCTTCCGATCCGGAAATAAATCAAATAATCCTCTAAGCAATAATATTTAGGGAAAATGCCCAAATACACAAAAATAAGATTTTCATAGCCCAATTCAATGAAAAACATTTTGCTTAGTCTATTCCAATGTTTCTTAACAAAAATACATTTTTACCCGTAATCTTATTATCTATCTCATCTCCCTCACCTCTCATTTTCATCTGCTCTCTCTCTCTCTCCTTTCTTCGATGATAGAAGCCGTCGTCGCCTCGACTTTGTCGATCTGTCCGATTCAACCATCGCAATCAAATCCATGTCTTTGCAGGCTTCACAAGCTCTCTCTCTCTCTCCTTTCTTTGACGAAGGACGCCGTCGTCGCCTCGACTTCATCGATTTGTCTGATTCAACCATTGCGGCCAAATCCATGGATGGGGCAGCATTGCCGACGAGGGGATCAGATGAGTTTAAGCCATTTATCCGTAGCCTTCAGTTCAAGTTCTGGTAATTGTGGAATATGACCCTTTTAAGAGTTGCTTTGATTTATGGAGTGTTGTGGCTAACTGAAAATATGTGGTACTTATATGTATATATTGGCTTAATAGGAACTACAGTTTTTGTATGTCCTTCAATGTTATTGTGAAATGTGTGACTAGGTAGAAGTTTTCTACATCAGAGAGTGAATATATGTGTCTGCTTAATGGTCACTTGCTTCACGTTCGTTTTCTGTGGTAACTAGTCAATTATTATATGTTGATTGAGGTCATACGACTGGCTTCTGTATTGCTGTTAATAATTTTTTGTTTTCAGTGACAATGATTTTGTCCTCTTTCTGTTAGTTACTAATCTTTGCACATCAACCTAATTAGTTATGAGACATTTTGACCTGCAAAATTTGAGGTTTCTTTGGCATTGTTCTGAATAAGAAACCTGATAAATCACCAACAGATTTAATTTTTCACATGTTTCAAGCTGTGAAACACCTCATGGTGACGAAATAGATTGTGGGATATGACATAAGTGATTATTGGGGTCAGTAAGTTATTATTTGAGGTTTGTAATCTGATTATTGGGTGAATACTGGGTGTCAGTAACTGAAAACAAAGTGATTATTGGGTGTCAGTAACTGAAAACTAAAAGTTATTGGGCCGATAATTGATTACTAGAGGTTAGTAACTGATTATTGGGGGTCAGTAACCAAGTTATTGGGGCCAGTACCCGATTATGGGGGTCAGTAACTGAAAACAAAGTGATTATTGGGTGATTACTGGGTGTCAGTAACTAAAAACAAAGTGATTATTGGGTGTCAGTAACTGAAAACTAAAAGTTATTGGGGTCAGTAACTCGATTATTAAGGTCAGTAAGTGATTATTGAGATTGATAAGTGATTATTGAGGCCAGTAAGTTATTATTTGAGGTTGTAACTTGATTATTGAGGGTCAGTAAGTGATTATTGGGTGATTACTGGTGTCAGTAACTGAAAACAAAATGATTATTAGGTGATTACTGGGTGTCAGTAACTGAAAACAAAGTGATTATTGGGTGTCAGTAATTGAAAACTAAAAGTTATTGGGATTAGTAACTCGATTATTAAGGTCAGTAACTGGTTACTGGGTGTCAGTAACTGGTTACTGGGGGTTAATAACTAGTTATTAGAGGTCGTTAACTGGTTATTGGGGGTCAGTAACTAGTTACAGGGGAAATTCCGGTGACCGGAGTCTGACGGCCGGTACCGGAGTCGAAGTCCGGTGAGATTCTGACCAAGTATTCTTTCATTTTCTCTCTCTATGCATGTTTAAGGAGTGAGGGCAAAATAGTCTTAAAATAATATGGTTTGTTAAGATTTTAGTAAAGATTTGTGCATTTGGGTATAAAAAAAGTTACCTTATATTGAAATGGGCTAATGAAAAAGATTGTCATTGGAATGAAAAATGAGGGGTTTAAATTAGTATTAAATGGGCATTTTCCCTAATATTTAGGTGATTCAAGAAAAATATTTAGGTAACTTGAGTAGTTTGAGAATAATATATAGTTAATCTTACTCGAGTCATCTAAATATTTTCCTTTATATATTGACTGATCCATCATTTTCTTTAAAACCTTTAGCTGATGCACTGCGTCCCAAAGATTAGTAATTGCCTGCTTGTTTGAAACCCAGAAATTAAGGATTAGACAGTAAAGAATACGAAGCCAATTTGAATGTAAGTTAGAGCCAGCTACCTTCAACGTACCCATGACATAACCAAATATTTATTATACTCCTTTCTTTTTCCTTCTAATATTAATTACAAAATCGTTACGTTTAGGGAATTTATTGTATTAGTTTTCTTGCACACTATAAATCTTAATTCATTATTGACCAGGTTCAACCGTTTTTGTTTTCTTATTTGTTTTTATTAAATTCCCTTAAACCATCCCTCACTTACATACCAAATTAGTTGAAGCAAATAACACCAACTGGTTACCCTCCCCTAAATTCAAGGCTAGAGCCGGTCAGCTCGACTTGTTTTTTGACGTAAAGTTTAGAATAAGTCAGATTGGAGACGAGCCTCCGAGCGAAAGACTAGAACATGACTAGCTAGCTCAATCAACCTCAGCTAGAAACTCCAGCTGATTAACAAGAAGATGCATATATACAAATGGAATAAGATAGTAAGATCCATTACATAATCAATATGTATATGTGTCTATTTTATAGAATAATAACAGAAACATTAATTATAAAACCCATCAAAAAAATGAAGATATTGATATTAGTATATACACATCACAAAGAAGAAATGAAAAATCAATCAACTAGCTAGCTAGCAAGAAGCTACGAGAAATCAATAAACTTATAATCTGTCTAGCAGAGGACGCAGATCGAAACTAGCTTCTGAATCTAAATTTCGTATACAACACTTCAGTTGTTGATGCTGTTGGTTCCTTTGCTGGGTCCAGAAGGCGTCGTCCTCCCTTTCGGAAGCATGTTCAAAACCAACGGCCCGTACTTCCTGTTCTTCGCCGCCGCACCAAATCTCGGAGTTGCAGAAGCTCGGAATCCGGTTACTTCAGTCTCCTGGTTTGAGTCGCCTTCGCCGTCGTGAGTGTGGCACGGCAACACCAACACAGACGGTTTCTGCAAGACGTTGCCGACGTTATTCAAGAGCCTAGCAGATGCCGAAGAAGACAAGACGAGGAAAACGAAGAGCAGTATATGAAGCTGCGGTGCCATTTTTCGGGTTCGAGTTTTCTGGTATGAATGTTGTGAGAGGTATGTAGGGGTTTTGGGAGGAGAGAAGTGATGGGGTGTTGAAGAAGAAATGGGGTTTATATATGGGAAAGCCGGCTAGGGAGGATTAGAGAAGAAGCATGGAAACCTGCCCTAAACTCAAATATGCGTCGTTTGTTTAGTTTGACATGGTCAGAAGGTCGCGAAAGTCGTAGAGACCCATCTACCAAATGGGAAGAGACTATCGGGACACGTTGCTACCACTTGCTTGCGACTTAGCTACTGCTAGTAACTCGCTTGACTTGAGGTGTTCACAACAGATTAACGTGTTCCGAATTATATGCATATTGTTTTCTTCTGGCGTTTGGTTTGTCCCGTGGATTTTGCTTATATTTCAGTCTCCTATATGAAACTTTGTCGATCTGTACATATAAGTGTTAAGCTCGGGCCTATTAATTCTCGTCATCTTAATCTTTTGTTATAAATTGAATGATTTTTATTTTGGTAAGCTTAGAAGGACTAACTTATCATCTTTTTACAAAAAAAATTTAATAAAATAAAAAAGATATAAAAAGCTGAAAGACTAGGCCAATGTCATACATTACAAATAACTTCGGATTTGAAGATAACCTAGCTAGCTCCTGTCCTAAAGCTTCTTTGTAACCATTCAAGGGTCTTCGAGATCTTGATTATGTACGATGGATGAGAAAGCGCGTGGGAAGGACCGGGAGTGGGCAAGGTCCCTATATGTTTGGATCAGCCAGACACACACGTCACAGAGGGGATTGACTAAATTGAAGAGTTGCCAGCTTTGAGTCCAACGTGGACTCTTTGTAAGACAAGTCCGCGTAAAATACTACTCTCTTTCTCTTCTACGCGATCATCGATTCCTTGTCACGCACGTTAGATCCCCCCCCCCCCCCCCCCCCCCCTCACACTTCCTTCTTCTTCTTTAACCCACCGTCACAAGTTTTGGTTCTATTACTTGGCCTAGTTCATGGTAAAAGGTCAAAAAAACCACCGTAATTCCCAACATTAAGTAATTCTCAACATTAAGTAGAGCTAAACTATGAAACGATGGTCATGAAGTTCATAAAACCCGCACCATGCATGGATATTCAAAGGCGTGAAAGATTATTTACCTCATATACTTCCACATATGATGTCCAAAACATAGATATACATGGCCTCATCATTAGGTGTTGAATTGAATTTTTGTCACACTTTCATATATAGGACCAACTGTGTTCAATATCTTGGACCATGGAGTATGCGACAGTGTCTTTTTCAAGAAGAAAAGGCGATGCAATAGGATGAGGCTCACCTACTCCTATTAAACAAATACGTTTTGGTTGACAGAAAATGGATTGAGCCGCGTTGATGTCCCACTTTAAACTTCAATTCGATTCAGATTTCAAAGTACGAAACTTAAACAGTACTAGTTAGTTAAATTCAAGCTTCTTTCAGTTCTATATAGTATCCACCTCAAAGCAGATTGTCTCCGGATTTTGTACAGACATACACCGACGAACCAGTAGTGGATAATGATATGCAGGGCTAGCTGAAGCTATCGAACTCCAAATCTAAACGAATTGGTACTCCCTTCCAGGACATCTGTAAAAATTGAAGAGATCATGCACCCTGTAAATCTTAATCATTTGAGTACCGAATTAGATTAAATAAATCAATTGAACAAAATCTGTCCAAACGAAACCGTTTATGTAAATCATAATTACGGAAGCTCAAATGATTTTCAAATTAGATGAAACTTTGTAGGAATGATCTACACGTACACTATGTTTTATACACGGTGAGGATGTGAAATATGACCTAAAAGTGAGCGAAATGAGGAGTAACACACTTTAATTTCAAAGCGGTATCTCACTCTGGAAAGGAACTGTAGATCACGTACATTTTCACCTTGTGACTGAGGTTGATCGACGGCACGACCTAGCTCTGAACATGAGTCACCGACGCAGGAACATTTTATTGAAACTAAAGCGGGAGGAAGCTGATCAATTTTCTGTATCGATTACGGCAATTTTGATCGACCACACAGTTGGAAGTGAACAAGGACTAGATATGATGACTGATGAGTACTAAATATGTGATTATGTCATTCTCTCGTAGAAGTAACGTCATTCCTTTGAAGTAGTAAATTGAAAGTTTAGGTGGAACGTTAAAAAAATGGAAGCTGGATGATTAAATCCACAGTATGAAGATGATATGGGAGCTATAGTACAGTCCATGGCCACCTCGTTTTTCCTTCTTTAAAACTGGGAAAGATCGACCGGTGAAGGTATATATATGGAGAGTCAGAAATACTTTCTGTGATGGCCTGAATTGCTGGATCAATGCCATTAGTTGGTTTGGTCGACTTGGGACTGGTAACCGAAAGCACGAGTTATATTGGAATGGCATTGTAGCCTTTTCTATTCCATGCCAGTCCTCTTACCTTTTGGCTAAGATTATGACCAAGTGAAGATCCTTTTTTAAAGCTAAGCAAGAAAAAGAATTGGAGAATGGAACTATGTTACTTATGCCCCATGACTACTTTGACAATTTTGTACCAAACAATCCAACATGATCGATCGGTATCACTAGTCCCACCACTCTACCCTTTACTAAAAGAAGGAGAAGGAGAAGGATCAGAAGAAAAAGATCATGCTAAGAATTAAGGTGTAATGTTTGACGTACTACTCCTTTGTAATTTATATATGCAGGCAGTACGAATTCGAAAGTGATCGATGAAGTTTCAAACTTTCAAGAGGTGCATTCTCGAATAGTCGCCTCAATATGTTTTGTACAAGACATAGTACATTTTTTCGAAACATTTTTATTCTCTCCCAATCGATCCTGAAAAACACGTATAATGTAAGTAAAACTTGTTACCAGAATTACTTTGCATATACCTGATCGGCACGAATGATATATGAAATCCTGCAGACTGGCCAGGCATGGTAATCACTAATCAGTTTCTGCAGGAATCATCATGCATAGTTTTCAATTTTTCATACAAATATACGTTATAGAATTCCGCTATCAGTGGCTGTCTCATATTTTCTAATCCAAGTTCTGGTAATTAAGTCATTTTTGGCGTGAAGAAAACATCAATCAATGGGCGCCAAAGCTTTCTACTTACGATTATATATCTCGTCTGGTTTTAAGTGTGTGGACAAGTTAACATGCATGGTTTTATATATAGCCCCAAATTGTAATGATACAGAGATATATTGGGGTCAAAGATTGAGAAGAAAGTAGTATAAATTAAAACTCAGACTTTATGAAATTGCTCATTACCAAAGAAAATAAACAAAGTGGTCGTTTCTACATCAACAATGTGTTTATTGGTCCTCTTCCTGGACCAACTCTCAATTATGAAGCTTAGCTTTAATGCATATTATGCATCTCTATCTCTATTAGCTTTAATTTTTGACACATGCATTGACACCACCACCTTACATGATCATGGCATATGCACTAAACAAACCACCAGAATATTTCAGGCATGCATTGATGCATATATATATGTCCTACCCTGGCCTCCTTTTTAAACTTGTTCTTCTCCACCATTCATATATTCAACATTTTCCTTTCTGCAGACAGATTACATGCATTTGAAATGATGGTTAGGAGGATGGAGTACTGCTTCATGAGTATTGTTGTGCTACTGCTGCTGGTTCTTCTGTCTTCGTCTACAGCGTTTCCGAGAGAAGCAACAACATCTACCGGAAATGGCTTCACAGGAACAACGATGTCGTCGCAAAAGGGTATAGAAGACACTGATCATGAAGAAGCCGCTGCTTATAATTATGCTGGAGATTACGATTTTTATCGACAGCATGGTGATGTTCCAAGCCCTGGAGTTGGTCACAGAAAATGATCCAAGTCTCTCCCCTTTCTGCTTGCTGTGCCTGATTGTTTTGTTGTTTTATTTTTCTCTGTCTGCATCGATCTGTTAGATGTCTAGGTACGTACGTACCTTGATCTTGTTAATACATACATATATTATTATTATTATATATATACGACCCCTTTATTTATACATATATGGATCGACTTGTTTATTATTTCTTAGAATAATTTTCTCTCTTCTTCCTGTAAATGTTTTCTTCTCAAGCAAATTTGCTAGTTGTAGCCCAAATTACATGTACAATTGATTATTTTGCTTATAAATCTTGTAGAGACCTGTTGTATAGCTGGATGAAATTTGTTAAGCCAGCAGGATCAGATATTCATGAATGATCATTCTTAACCAATAGATCGATGGAATCCTTTTCCCGTTCAAATTTGAACATCATTTTATTCACCAATATCCTGTTTGCCTCAGATATCCATATAAACAATTATCTACCAATTAAGTTATATATCATGGCCAATCTACTCTCTCTCTCTCTCTCTCTCTGCAAATCGGAAGCTATGCACGAACCGCAGCAACACGGCTCGGGCATGATGCAAAGCGATAGCGGCAAGCACAGCTCGTCGAGCGAGCACGTACGAGGTGGTTTATGTGAAAGATAATGTGACCATCCACCTCTCTATGCTCTTTGCGTCGGAGAGGATTAGTGGACGATTACGGCTAATTAAGCAAGGCTCTTCTCTGTTTATGACGTGGATCCCATACAAGGGGCAAAACACCAACGCTAGGGTTTCTGAGAAAGATAGATTTCTTTATGCTATAAGGGGAGTGCCGTTGACAGAGGTTCGGTCCATCCGGCACCACACTCCTCCACTTGGATGGCAGTACATCATCGTCGTTTTGGCAACTGGACATGCGTTTCCCCCTCTGTACTTCTACAATGGTGGAGTCAAGAAGTTTCTTGCTACACTAAGAACAAGTTCACCCGTTGGGTTAGAATGAACACAGTGACCTGGGTCACTATGACTGGGCAGCAGTTTCCACCTGTTTGAAATGTGAGATTGCTGCCACGTGACAGTGACCGTTTATTGAATTAAAAAAATGGTTTTTAAGTATGAATAATGATTTTAGTTGTAAATAAATAGTAATTAAACAATATGACTTAATGAAATTAATTTTTTTATTCCATGACATTTAATTGACAGGGCAAGCCTAGGAAAAAAAAAGAAATTACAATAATTTGAAATTTCCTAATAACTATCTAATTATCGGGATTATTATCCTCATTACAAAAGAAATCGGTGTTTGAAGGATCATTGTCATTGATGGGGTTTGTAGATTCATCGGTGGAAGGTGGTGGGGATAATAGTAACCGGGAAAAGGTGGTTGGTAACATCCACCAGGATAGGGTGTTTGAGGATATCCACTAGGGAAAGGTGTTTGGGGATATCCTCCGGGGAAAGACCCCGACAAATTTGCTTGTGTCTCCGCTATCGCCTTTTGTTTTGCTAGTCAATAATCTTTCCTAGGCCCTAGCGACATAATGCTTGGATTCATCTCCATGATACGCTCTTCCCTCTCTTGGATTTTGAATTGCTCATTCCGCATATCCATTTGGAGCCGCATATATTCTCGTTGTTGTTGGTCTTGCAATTGCCTTGCATATGCTTCATCTCGTTTTTCCCTTGCTGACAAGATTGATGTTTGGCTGTTTGCAAGCGTCACGACAGCAGGTGCAACATGTGATTCTTCTTTGGTCGCCTTCCCTTTTCGGTGCGCTTCCTTTGCAGCATTTCTTCCTATAGGTCGCACATTCGGGTCGGGAGCAACTTCATCAACATCTTTTTCTAAGTTGATAGGAGATTCATCACAACTTGGTTGCGTAGACATCTCTTCGTTGCCTCCCATTGATGTTGCCGCACTCATCTCGGTCGGAGATGGAATGTCGTGAAATGCTTGAAAACCTTGAACAACTTCATAGCAAGCAAAACTCGAGAAATCCTTTTGGCTTTTGATTGATTTCCCTTTGGACATCCCTTGTTTCCAAATCTTTGTAATTTCTTATACTACAAATTTAAAAACTACAATTAATGGGATACATGAAATAATAACTAATTTATCAAAATATCATAATAATTAATTATGCTTTCTTATACTACAAATTAAAAACTACAATTAATGGGATACATAAAATAGTAACTAATTTATCAAAATATCATAATAATTATGTGAACACGAAATTAGTAACTAATTATTCATACCTCATCAAGTGGACTTGTACCACTCTTTAGCCAATTCTTAGCTTGTCGTAATGCACAATGCCATTGAAACAATTCAGGTTTCAAAATTCTCCACCTTCCTATAAATGCAAATGCACTTCGATCGATAACATCCGGTAAATTTTCGAAATAGTGTTTGCAGACATTATCCCATAGCTCGGCTTTCTTTTGATCTTTACCCTTTCTCGAATCTTGGCTAATAAACCTCCACGACTTGCACAATTGGAGGTCTTCCTTCGGACTCCATCTCGGCAAAGTTGTGTTAACTACGGCCATGGTTGAAACAAAGGAAAAACCTAGAAGATGAAATCTATGGAATTTGAAAACTAGGAAATTTTTATGTGTGAGAGAAATTGGTGTGGAATGTGTAAAATTTTGATGGGTATTTATAGGGGATTATACAAAAAAATTTAATATTTTTGGGCTTTTTTTTCCTACCCGTTGAAAGGGTTAATTTTTTCTTACCGTTAATTTTTTGTTCCAAAAAATTCCAAACGGTCGAATTTTGTTTCAAAAAAATTTCAGTTGCAACGGTCATCAACTATGGACCGTCAGATCTGCCAAAACTCTCAAACCAACGGTCAAGATCTGTGGACCGTTGCGTTTGAAACCTTTCCAGACGGCCTCCAGTGTGCGACGTGTGGCGTGGTCCTTGGCTCTCTGTTGCACCCACGGGTCGTCAAAGCACACGCTTCGGTCGGTGGCTGCCATTCGTCTGTGTGCTTTAGACAGCTTCCAAGCGCGTGGGTCGGGGGCTGTCTCTTTGCTGACGCAAGCCACGAGCTTGGGCCTAGGCTGAGGTGGCTGCATCTCGCCTGGGCTAGTGTTCTCCTCTCACTTGGGTTAGATATCTCCCCAAATTGGGGAGATAACTCATTTATGGGTGGAAGCAAAATTCTTTGGGCTGGGTTACTTTGTTTATGTGGATCCAACCTGGGTTGGATTGTTTTCCCACCGGCGGACTTGCTCTAAAGCATTACGTGTTCATTCTTGGTAATGATTTTCAAAATCCTCTGCAGAAAACTCTGTCTTCATCTCTCTTGGTTGGCGAGACCTCTTTAGATGAAAACCACGAGAGAACAAGTGAGGATGTCCAAAATGATAATACGATTTCTCAACATAATGAGAGGCAAAAGCAAAAGGATCATGATATTCCTGCGCAAGATATCTTGATTCAAGTGTTGGAGAAGTTCTCTCTTGTGACGAAATTTGCTCGAGAAACAACTTCGCAACTCTTCCGTGATAGCCATGGTTCTAATGGATATGGAGGTATACAAAGGAGAAGTAATAGTTTGTCTTCCATTGATTACTCCTCCTCTCAAAATAAGGCATCTGATGATTCAAACAAAGTCTCTGATGAAAGTCCAGTCCCCAAGATCCACTAGAGTTTGACAAGAATTCACTGGTATGTGGCAAACCACGACACCCACCTTTGGAGTGTGATGAGTGGCACACCTTCTTAGATTCTGAACGACGGATCATGGATTCAGAAGCTTTAAGAAAGAGAATATATTATGGGGGAGTTGAGAACAAACTACGGAAAGAGGTCTGGCCATTCTTGCTGGGATACCATGCATATGATTCAACGTATGCAGAGAGGGAGTATCTCATGGCAATGAAGAAAGCAGAGTTTGAGACAGTAAAGAAGCAGCGGCAGAGTATCTCCCCAGAGCAGGCAACAGGGTTTAAAGAATTCCAAGAGAGAAAATGCCTTATTGACAAAGATGTGGTGAGGACCGACAGATCTATCTCCTTCTACGATGGGGATGATAATCCAAATGTGAATTTGTTGCATGATATATTGTTAACATACTCGTTTTACAACTTCAATCTTGGTTACTATCAAGGTATGAGTGATCTTCTGTCCCCAATATTGTTGTACTGGGGGATGAGTCAGAATCATTTTGGTGTTTTGTTAAACTGATGGAGCGCCTCGGGCCCAATTTTAACCGTGACCAAATGGCATGCACTCTCAACTTTTTGCCATAACTAAGTTGGTGGAGATGTTAGACAACCCTTGCATGGTTACTTTACACAGCGTGACTGCTTGAATTACTTCTTTTGTTTCTGCTGGGTGCTGATACAGTTCAAAAAGGAATTTGAATTCGACAAGACATTGAGATTATTGGAGGTACTGTGGATACATTATCCATCTAAGCACCTCCACCTGTATGTGTGCGTTGCGATACTCAAGCAATACCGTAGTAAGATAATTGGGGAGCAGATGGACTTCGACACTCTACTCAAGTTCATCAATGAATTGAGTGGTCAGATAAATCTTGATGCCGTTGTGAGGGATGCAGAAGCTCTGTGCATATGTGCTGGGGAGAATGGTGATGCTTGCATTCCACCTGGAACTCCACCCTCACTACCTGTTGATGATGGTTTGTTGTACCCTCAACAAGAACTAGACGAGGCATTGTAAATGTCTTTTACTCAACCGAGGATTCGCCCATCTTTAAACTCCATAGTGTTGGAGAGGATTACACATAGGAACACTTTTTGTGGCATCACTAGATAATTGGTGCATTGCTAAGACAACTAGCTTGTGTATCAGCTAGCATCTGTGGATTTTGAAACATACGATATGTTCACTTCATGATACAAGAAAAAAAGAAGAAGTTATGTTCACGACCCACAAAGAAAGAGCATGTTAAGAAAGAATGGGAGAATAGTATAAAAATGGTGGAATATTATCTTTCGTAGTGTACCTTTATCGGCCGCTATGATCAAATGTGGTACTACTTTCATATCTGATACGTGGCTCAAATATCTACACTAAATCAATGTTTTGTAGGGGGAAGGCCGGTGGATGGAGTTCTATTGTTTTCTTCAGGCAAGTCAGCTTTAGTTTATCTTCATGTCGACTGACTGAACAAGGAATCACAACTGTGAAAACCCGGGAATCAATTAGGGTTTCATCTATTTTTGCAGTCACTGTAATCAAAACTCGTGTATGAGAAGCATTCGTCATCTTCTTGTTATGTTACGATGCACGTGTATGTGAATTTACTCAATTTAAGCTCGTAAAATATATCTTGTTCATCAGAATACCTGTTTATTAAGCCTAAAAGAATAACCACATGCGGAGCTATCTTAGGACAAAGGCACCCCCAAAGTTTCTGAAAAATGTCAATTTACATTATATATACTATTAGTAAGATTGCATGGATATGCTTATTATTGGCACCCCCAATGTTTTTAAAAAATGTCAATTAATCATATTCTATTAGTAGGATTGAATGATTATGATTGTAATGTATAGGTTTTTTTTTTTTAACTGAAATATAGGTCTAGCTTCATGTTATAATATATACTTCCATTTGCATTGCCTCTTGCCGTATCAATCCATCACCACAATAAATTAGTTAGTAACTAACCATTTTACATACATCTAAATTTTCAATATACATATACTCGCTTATTAGTTGTTGAAAAAAAAAGGCCTATGCTCCGTCTCTTTCGGAGTACCCTGGCAATAGGAAACCTAGGTTTCTTTGACACGGCGGCAAGCCTTGTGCTTCGTCGTTCCAGCATTGGTAAGACAGCGGCATCGCCGGCAAAGCTTTTCATGAAGTTTCAGCATAGGCGCTCTCTGGGAGTTGAGGGTGTTGTAGGCGGACGTGTTTCGACGACCTTTGTTGAAGCTTCATTTGCAAAAGGTCGTGAACCTCCTTGTTGGCTTGAATCTATGGCGGCGGCGGCGGCGATGGAAATTGAAGACTTAGATGGTGGTTACGAATTAGATCTGGTTGTGGTGGCGACTGTTATGGTGCAGGCCTACATGTCAGAGATTGGATTGGAGCTTCAAGCGTGGCAGGGTCTCATGGTGGTCGGGGAAGCCGTCAAAGAGGCTGACCTAACTTCTATGGCGAGATACTCTAACCTAGGGTTGACCACGACTGAGTTGATTGGGCTAGATCTGGTGTTTGGACTCCCAGCTGTTGGATCAAACGAGTGTGAGTTTGGGCCCACTAAGGTGGATTCAATTGTGGTTGGTGTTAAGGCTTGCTCTACTACTATGGGCACGGGCAAGACGTAGGTCTTGGGTTGTTCTCAGCCTGAACATCAGAGTTAGTTTTACTACTTATTTTTTAAGTTTATTAAGTGTACACCAATTGAGGTCTTAGGCAGCTAATATTATGTTATAGAGAGAGGTAGTGAGACTGTGTTCTATTGTTTCGGGCTCTTTTTGAGCCTATGTGTAATCAGTAAATGTATATGTCTTGATGCTTGTAAGCCTCCTTTAACATACTAAGTGGAGGACAACATTTTGATGTACGTGTCTTTTGGCCTTTGTTTAAGTAATATAAGTTATCATTTTCAAAAAAAAAAAAAATACACTCACTTACATGTACATAAATCACATTTACAACGAACAATTATGTTTAGATCGAGATTATGAGAAAACATAAATTTTAATTTCAATTAACACATAATTTGTCATGCGATTTGAAATTATTATACATATTTTTCCGTACTTTATATTTCGAAAAAAACTTGGGTGACAAGGTCGTGTCACTAGCAGGTGACCAACACCAATGAAGAAGTGACACGTGGCTAGAAAAATAATTAAATATAAATACTAATTACCAATAACCCTATGTAGTATCCTCAAAGTCAAACTTAAACTCTTTAACGGGACACGTGTCCCTTCCCCATTGGTGTTGGTCACTTGCAAGTGACCATACATGGTCACCGAAGTCGAGTCCTTATATCTCGGCCCCCCTAAACCTATATTTTTGGCTCCGCCATTGAGAATAGTTGTAACTCGCGCAAATACAATTTTAATTTTGAGATCATTGGTATGGTGAACAAAGACCCTGATGATAGTCATGATACATGATATGACCTTACAATTAAAACATCAGTGGCTCATGCTGATGTCTGGGTTTGTTTTATGTCTAGTTCGAACTTGGCTAGTAACACCTAATGGGAAAGTTGTATACATATGGGGTCTATAGTTCAAAACCTTTGTCTAATTCCCATCTTGTATAACAGTTTACCTATGCTATCAAGCATACTCTCTCCCTGTTAAATTTTACTCATCTTTCCCGAAGGATTGATGCAGGTGATGAATAATCTAGGGACTGATTTATACGGAAACTTCACCAAAGCTAGTGTTCAGACCTCTTATGTATTTGTTACGTTCAAGAAATAGAGACTAGAGTTGTTCGAATACAATAAAACAAGATTAACAAAAAATTCACATTCGTACGTATTTATAGTTTCACAACCTATTGAGTAAAATTCATATTTTGAAGTTATGGGATTGTACAAGTAGCATTAAGGCTTTTCGTGTACTTTCTAACATATCCAATCAACAAGTGTGTGAATGGAGTTTGTACACAGTATATTCGTATCCTCGAATTGTATGCGTATGATTTCCACTTGTACATGTATGTTTGATTCTATACTCTAACGTCTAACGTTTATATACACGTATGTGTACATATATGCATGTTTTTTCTACTCAGAAGTCTAAGGACTCCATGGTTTTTTCCTTTGTAGTTTTATCATATGCGTCGTTTGGCTCCATGATAGCAATGTCCACTAGGGAGTTTGATCTAATCCTTTGTAGAATCGTAGAATAACAAAGTATTGTTATAAAATTGAATTAGCAGACAAATGTAACAAGTGAAGAAACCCACTAAACATTCTCATTCTGATTCATCTTCACATTTTGAAAGCGACAGATTCCCGCTCATGTCTCAAGATTAATACAAATCCTTTAGTTCTTGGACAGAATCAAAATCCTAGACTGAAAACCACGTTCTCCCAGTATCATAATGCTTTATACAAATCTCTCTGTGCTCAATAGAATAATGAACAGTGTAATGATGCTTTTAATATGGTGACATTCACTATGGTCGGTTGGTACACACATTTCACAGACTCTGGTCCATTCATTTAATCTTATATGTGAAACCAAATCCCCCTTGATTCACTCTCACTGTCATATAAAACTTATAAAGCTTTCCATGAACACACCCAGATCAGCATCAAATCCACCCCCATTTTCTGGCACAAGTTGAGGTACTAATTCTTTATTTTGCTTCTAATTGTGTTGTAGTAACATAAAGTTGATGACTTTAGCTTAAGATGTTGAAGCACAAACTGACTTATTGTTGGTTGATTTCACAAGGCAGAGCCTTGAGGAAAGGAGCTGGCTTTGGGACAAAAATGGTGGTCACAATCTTCAAGCTCAGCACAGTTTGATAGGTGGGGAAATCTAAATGGGTTTTAGGCCAAAATGGTAAAAGGACAAAGTGACCCAAGTCCAAGTGGGTTTGAAATGTGTGATAGAGAATAGGGAAAAAGACCCAACCTTTCTGCCTTTCTTGAATGAGAGAGTTAGGCAAAAGCTAAGCATTAGTACACTCGTAGTAAATTGCTTCCATGTTCATCAGTACTCGGATTTTGAAACCGACCCTTCTGGTTCACATGGCTTTTGCCCACATTGATTAGACTAGATGGTCCTTGTTTGCAAAGCTAGGTGCTCTTCAGTTCTTCACTGTACGTAGTTGCTGGAGATTAATCGTTTGGTATACTCTTGAACAGTGACAGTGACTGTTTACCCTTTTTATTTTCTCTAATTTTTATGCTATTAAATGAAGAAGATTAACAGTTAGGTGGGGAATCTGGAAAAACCAGAGCTCATTATAAGCTTATTTAAATAATCAAAGATTGTGGCCTTGTGGGTAGAAGTGTAGAACTCAGGATAAGAAAGGGTGGCTCTGAGTCTGTGATAAATGGACCTTTGAATTCAGCTTTATCTGCTTGGCCACTATTGGATGTTATAGGAGAATATACACCCCTTTTTCCATTTTTTTCTTCGGTTTAAGTAAAAGTAACTGTCTTTGATTCACGTGAATGTTCCTTTTTGTTTCCATAAGAATTTTTCCTCCTATTTGGTTATGTTTTTCTCGTGAAACTTGTAGGATTTCTGGTCATTTGCATTATTGTAATACACTGGTAATTTAGAGGTTAAAATTCCCTCAATCTTTGAGAGTTTGAGAGAGAGAGAGAGAGAGAGAGAGAGAGAGAGAGAGAGAGGTGTTGATTTTTTTCTACGCTACTGGCCAGAAAAGGGTGAGTAGGGTGAAGCAATAGTGACCAAAGAACTGATAGTGAAGGAAGGAGGGCCCTTCTATCTTTATGAGTCATTATCTGAACAATTCTAGTGCAGGTGATGTTCAACTCTTTTGGTTTTTTGGTCAGTTCTCTTCCTACCACAGGCTGTTTCATTCTTTTTCTGGAAATTTGAGAAAAAATTTGCTCAGCTTTCAAAAATTTGATGGGAATGTGGTAGAGGTATGGAGGTCATGTGGGTTTATTGGAAGTTGGGTTAATGTCCTTTCATCTCTTCTGAATAGGGAACTGGATAGTTGTTCTTGGAAGTGTAATTCATTAAATGGCTCTAGCTGGCTTTTATAGAATTTAGATTATGTGTGAGTTGTTCAATAGAAGTTGTATTGTGTTAATGCAGATCTGAAGGGCAACTGTGTTCAATTGATGAAATCTAGTTTCAAGTAGAGAGCTGAGCAGCACCATGGATCTTGAGAAGGCCAAGTGTTGGGACACTTCAAAGGTTAGTGCTTTGTGTTCATTAGCTCATGGGTTTTGAATTTTACCAACTTGGTTCAGTATGTTTCTGGAAATGAGCCCAATTCTCAGAAAGCTGAATTGCTTGTTGAACTACATTTTCAGAAGAACTCTTGGAAGAATACACTGCTGTTAGCATACCAGAGCCTTGGTGTAGTATATGGGGACTTGAGCATTTCCCCTCTTTATGTCTACAAGAGCGCATTCGCAGAAGACATTCAACATTCAGAGACCAATGAGGAGATATATGGTGTACTTTCCTTTGTGTTCTGGACCCTTACTCTAGTCCCTCTGGTCAAGTATGTCTTCATAGTTCTTCGAGCCGACGATAATGGAGAGGGTAAGTACTTGCAAACAAGTGAAAAAATGCTTGCATTGTCTAGTCTAAGGTCTCAAGTTTTGGCCTTTGATTAATGTATATCTCTGCAGGTGGTACTTTTGCACTCTATTCACTGATATGTAGGCATGCCAAAGTTAGCCTTCTACCGAACCGTCAGCTTGCTGATGAGGCGGTCTCTACTTATATATTGGAGCACCCACCGGAGAAGGAAAATAGTTCCTGGTTGAAAGTGGTACTTGAGAAGTCCAAGACCTTGCATACTGCTTTGCTGGTTCTAGTTCTTCTTGGCACTTGTATGGTAATTGGTGATGGAGTGCTCACTCCTGCCATGTCAGGTACACTTCTTTCTAATTAAAACAAAAGCTGCAATTCCTTGTGGTTTTCTGAGTACTCATGACTTTGTTTTCTTACAGTCTTTTCTGCAGTGTCTGGCCTGGAATTATCCATGTCCAAGGAGCATCACTTGTGTAAGTTTCTCATCTCCATGTTTGTTTAATATCTTGATTCCATTTCTATTAATACAGGTCACATGACAGTTGCTGAACAAATCTATGCTTCTGCCAATTTGCAGATGCTGTAGTTCCGATTACATGTTTCATATTGCTATGTCTATTTGCACTGCAACACTATGGAACACATCGAGTTGGATTCTTTTTTGCACCAGTTGTGGTGGCGTGGCTTCTATGCATCAGTGCTCTTGGCTTATATAACATATTTCACTGGAACCGGCATGTCTATCAAGCTCTTTCTCCATATTACATGTTCAAGTTCTTGAGGAAGACAAGGATAAGCGGATGGATGTCTCTAGGTGGAATATTGCTGTGCATCACAGGTAATATTTCTTGCATAACAGCTACCGAGCTACGTATTGTTTTTCCTGTATACAAAGCATAAGTAAAGCGAAAGTTTCATCTCTGAGAACCTAAACTAGTCTACTATTCAAATGTATCAGTGGGGTAAAATATTTATGTCCACTGACAATCCGGGTCTGATGTAAGTAACCAATTTCAGCAAAAGTTCAATGAAAGTGTATGGGAAAAGAGGTGTATAGTTATTGATAGACTGAAACGATATAACTCAGTATTGCATACAAATCTTGCGATCAGTCTGCACAGAGTGGATTCCCTGTTTCTATTGTTGCATAGACTCTATTATGAAATCAATTTTGACCACAACTTTCTTAATCCTGTATATAATGTTACATTGGTATTAACTTTTGACTTGAGGTTTGATTGTACTAGAGCTTAACTTCAGTCTGTTTCTGATACCTATACTATTTTGGATACTTTAGTAATCCTAATACAGAAATCTTTTGAGTTGCTTTGAATTTTTTTTAGTGATTTAACTGCCATAAAAAATCCCAAAAATGAGAGAGAAATCAAATAATTGCTACTTATGTGTTATTATTCATGCAGGTTCAGAGGCCATGTTTGCTGATCTTGGCCACTTCTCTTATTCTGCCATTCAGGTAACTTGGTACATTCCTAGACCCTATAGTATCTTGCATATATAAAGAATGCTGATCTGCATACTACTAAGTATATATGTTGCAACAGGTCGCTTTTACCTTTTTGGTTTATCCAGCACTTATATTGGCATATATGGGTCAAGCTGCTTATTTATCGCAACATCACCACAGCAACCACCAGATCAGCTTTTATGTATCAGTCCCACGTATGTTTTTAATGTTTGTCTTTAATCAAAAATTTAGCTCAATGTTCTTGTCTTAAATCTTTCAGGACAACTGGTCATAGTATAGTCAACTGGTTTATATACTTGTTGTTGAATATGTAATGGTTTAATGTTTTTGGTACAGACATTGTGAGATGGCCAGTCCTTATACTAGCCATTCTTGCTTCTGTTGTGGGAAGCCAAGCAATCATCAGTGGAACATTTTCTATCATAAACCAGAGCCAGTCACTTGGTTGCTTCCCAAGGGTCAAGGTTGTTCACACTTCTGACAAGATACACGGCCAGATCTATATCCCTGAGATCAATTGGATGCTAATGATCCTTTGCATTGCAGTTACCATTGGATTTAGAGACACAAAACACATAGGGAATGCATCAGGTGAGTCAGCGTTCTATTACATATTGCTAGTTTCTATGAAAACTTCATCACCTTGCTATTAAAGAACGCCCTAGGTTTTAATCCCCAAATTTTCTATCTCATATGAAATTTGCTTTCTATAATCTCTGGAATCAAGCACTTTTAGGGAAATCTACTACCAGCTTGCCCACAACATATAACAGCAATTCTTATCATGATGTCAGATCCTAAAACTAATAGATTATTTGTCCTGAAAGAAGCGATGAGTAAATTGTTGTGTTCTCTGGAGAATTGAAAAGTAGCTCCTTTTTCTTTTGGTTGCAGGGTTAGCTGTGATGGCAGTTATGCTAGTGACCACATGCCTAACTTCCTTGGTGATCATCCTCTGTTGGCACAAACCACCTATTCTAGCCCTTTGCTTCTTACTCTTTTTTGGGTCAATTGAACTGCTGTACTTCTCAGCTTCACTGACCAAGTTCCGCGAGGGTGCCTGGCTCCCCATTCTTCTCGCCCTGTTCCTGATGACCGTCATGTTTGTTTGGCACTATGCAACTATCAAGAAGTACGAATATGATCTCCACAACAAGGTCTCATTAGATTGGCTTTTAGCCTTGGGTCCAAGCTTGGGAATAGCTCGAGTTCCTGGAATTGGCCTTGTGTTCACTGATCTCACCTCTGGTATTCCTGCTAACTTCTCCCGCTTTGTAACCAACCTTCCCGCTTTCCACCGCATCCTAGTTTTTGTGTGTGTAAAATCAGTCCCTGTTCCATATGTGCCTCCTGCTGAGCGTTACCTGGTGGGTCGTGTTGGTCCTGCAGCTCATCGGTCCTATAGGTGCATTATTCGGTATGGGTACCGCGATGTTCACCAGGATGTTGACTCGTTTGAATCCCAGCTAGTTGATAAGCTGTCTGATTTCATCCGATATGATTGGTATCGCACTCATAGAACTAGCTCATGCACCGAAGATGATGCATCCCGCACTACAGATACGAGTGAGTGTAGATTGGCTGTGATTGGTACAGTGGCATTTTCTGGTGCACCAGCTTATGAGATGGAGGAGACTCAGCAGACAAGTGTATCAGCTGGATTTGCAACTGTTGAAAGTATCACAGATGTTATTGAGATGCAACCTGTTGAAAGAAGAGTCAGGTTTGCGATTGATGATCAGGACTCTCAAGCTGATACGCTAACTGACAATGACTTGCTACGAGAAGAGCTCCACGATCTGCATGAAGCTCAGCAAGCCGGGACTGCGTTTATACTTGGACATACACATGTTAAAGCAAAGCAAGGCTCATCTGTGATGAAGAGATTGGCCATCAACTTTGGATACAATTTCATGAGGAGGAACTGCAGAGGGGCGGATGTGGCGCTCAAGGTGCCACCAGTATCGCTTCTTGAGGTTGGCATGGTTTATATTGTTTAGGCCACACATGTAAGTACCAGATAGTTTTGTCTTTGTTTCAGAGGAAGGTGATTCTGTACGTAGAGAAGTTTTCTGCTGCTATAATCAAGATGAAATTACTATCAGAACTGTAAAAATTACGACTTTAACTCTAATTCATATCAGGCACTCAGGCTCGACTTCCATCATCATTATGTCCATCACTGCATCTCTAGTACTTGCATTAGTTTGCAAACTTAATGATCTAGGGCACAATAGTTTACTGTAATCCAGATGTTTAAGGAAGCCGCTGCGTTTCAAAAGCAAAGATTACAACCATTAGTCTATAGTCTCTGAACACAGTAAAACAAGATATTCGTATAGTTCAAAGGTATGATCCCAAACGCGCTCAATTCGTACTTATTCGGATAAAGCCTAACAGTGAAGAAAAGTGTCACGACCAAAAAAAGCCTAGCAGATTCAAGGTAGCACGTACACTTCAAGTACCTAAAAAACTCATGACCATTGAAAAATGAAAACTGGAGGCTCAGGCTGACTTGCCATCATTTTCAGATTCCATTACCATTGAGCTTCGAATAAACGAATGACTTGGGAGAAACCAAATGACTGCTATGATAGTTGGCCACGTACTATTCTGCTGACCACCAGGTTGCCTGAGTAGCAGTGTATCTATACATGTGGACGTTAATAAGTGGTCCAAATAGGCCTAACACAGACACCCTCACATCCAAAATATAAGGAGCAATTAACTTCAGTAATTGCAGGAATCAGAATCTCAAAGTAAAGCTAGACATGGGAGTACTAAGAACACTTCCTGTGACACCTCCACATGGAAACTTCCTTTCAAATTTTGGAGCTGCAGAGAGTTTATCTAAATCCAACTTCAAGTTCAGCAAGAAGTCCCAGTTCAGTGTTTTGGCCAAGACAGAGAAGGGTGGGAAGGAAGATGAAGAAGAAGAACCCAAGAAGAGGAAGCAGTCACTGTTTAGCAGTGTAACAGAAGCGCTTGATTTCTCGCAAACTAGGTCTGAAGAAGACGCTCTACTTCTCGAAGATGCAAGACAGGCCACCAAGTCTGGAGAAAAGATGTCAAGGGAACAGGTATATGTGATGCTTAAGTGATTTCGAATTTTCGAATCCGTCTGTTTTTGTGCTGTGGAATTGCTAAGTGGAGTTTGTTATTTTTGGTGTAGTATGCGGCTCTCAGAAGGAAAATTGGAGGCACTTACAAGGATTTCTTCAAATCCTATGTTGAAGGTAATGTTCAAGAACTCTATGCAGACCAAAGATTTCGTAGTTACCAAAGAATCAAAGTTTTCGTATACATGTCACGCAGTTATGGCCCCAGACTTCCAATGCAAAGTACCAAAAAATTTGTACTAAAACCACCAAGTTACCTTGAAGTCTATTTAGTTTAGAAGATAGAATTGAGGAGGAAGATACTAACGAGCATAGTAGCATAGACAACAGACCTCTTCAATTATCATGCTTTTCAATGTTTTGGTGATTTTCCTAACTTTGGTAATCGTTTTACTTTCACCTGTAAATAGTGGACGGACAATATGTGGAAGAAGGGTGGGTTGACAAAACTTGCAAGGTGTGCAAGAAGGACACCCGCGGCGATGCGAGGCAAGTGGACAAGCTCGGAAGATACGTTCATGTGGCATGTTTGGAGAAGCAGAAATCCGGCAACTTCTTTACCAGACTTTTCTCAGGCTGATGATGAAGAGTAGATTAAATGTTTGGAGTGAATTGTTTCCAAACGTTTCATTGTGCACACAGCATTGTGGGAGTTGTTTTGTATATCAGATTATCAGATACATCAGATCCTAACTGATGATATCAACATTTTTAGTTATAATATCAAAGAAATAGCTTTGTTAGAGTTTGAATGAAACTTATGAGCTGAAATACCAGGCTCACATTAGAAATTCGGAACGTTCCTTTGGTAATATACAAGGGATGATAATCTTGTCAACATTAAAAGTGGAATCAGATAAAGAAGTGTCTAACTCTGGGATTCATACATTAAGCACTTAATTGATGTAATACGAAATATGTGATAACACGAAGTATGACTGTAATCGAGGGCATGCAAATTTCACTCCTCTTAGTAATAACACCGACGACGATGCAATTGGGCCTGTACAAATATGGGCCAGCCCAAATACATAAACGATACCCTCCATACCCGGGTCTCTCCGGTAATCTCTAGACCAAAAATGGCGGGAGAGAATAGATTTTAGCGGGAAAATCCAACGACTTCACTTAAAAGCGCGGGAAGCCGATCCAAGAGCCACACTGTCCCAAGAGAGAGAGAGAAACCAGTGAGCGATTTTCAGAGAGAGAGAGAGAGAAGAATCAGCTATGGTGGGAGTAGCGTACGACTGCCTGGCCAACCCTCTTGGCGCCGTCCGATCCACTTTCGAAAAGGCCGTCTCTTCCGGATCCGACCCGGCCTCCTTCGCCGGCCGCGACTGGGGCGCCGTCGATCTCTTCCGCACTTTTCTCTTCGAAGACGGCGGCCTCTCTCAGGTCAAACCCCTACCCTAACCTTTGACCAATTGAATTTAAAACCCTAATTCTTGTATTTATAAGTGACATGATTTAATTTCATTATCGTTTGTGTGATAATTTTAGGTTCCGGTTTTGAATTCGTCAACGATTAGATGGATCCAGCCCAATACTCTGGTTCGGTTTCGGGGGATGGTGCAGGACATGTTGGGAAATGAGCTCTATGTGGGTGCTTATAAGGTAATCGTATGCCCTAATTTGATGATGTATGAAATACATGATTAATTTGTGTAGTACTGAATCGGTTTGTTGGGGTGTTTTGAAGGATGGCTCGGTTTGGAGGACTAACAAGTTTGTGGATGTGGCTCAATACCCTATTGATTCTTGTTCCGAAACTCGGATATGGGAGCGCCGTATGCTCTACTGTGTGCCGGTGAGTTCTCCAGAGCTTATAGTTCTCAGTTGTATGTAAATTTTGGTTGTTTTCTAAGTAGAGTGGCAATGCTTGGACTTTAAGGTGATTGATAGCATTTTTTAGTTTGGATGTGGGGAGTTGAGGTTTTAGACTGTGGGTTGTTATGTAATCTTATTCGTATTGGATTGGTGTCTTGTTTGGACTATTAGGTTCCGGGGCTGAACTCATGGGCTGAACCTCCGGCAGTGGTGTATAGAAGTATGGATTTGATAACCCAACATGGAGAGAAGCGCCAGAGATTGGATGAATCTACCGATAACATGGATTTTGATGTAATTTCCATCCCCTAGTAATCTGTACATTCTGTTTAGTTCAACTGACAGTTAAAGGATAATCATGTACTCATGTAGTTAAGTGGAAAATGGCAACTGCACATACAGTGCAAAATCTCTTTATGCTTCTTGGCTAGGCTTTAGAACAGGTAAATGTAGATATTATCTCCTTTAGGATTTCTCACCCGCCAAAATGAGTAGGAAACTTGTACATTTCAAAAAGAAAAAAAAGTAGGAACCCATGTTTCAAGTCAATGTTGAATTGATTGTCATAATTTAGTTAGAAGGTTAAGAAGCACTCATCGTTAGTACTTTGTTTTGGGCCTTGACATATGGCATTTAATGGCAGGTCTCAGATGAGGGATTTCAAGGTTCTCCATCTACCAAAAGCTGGTAAGTAGGAGCCACTTTTGATTATATATTGCTATTTTTTAATATCAACATCTTTGATAGCATAATAATTTTTCTTCCCTTTACAGAAAGAGGATGGCCATCCTTCCCAGTCTCAGGAGTTAAACATCGAGGGCACCAGTTCTAGTTTGAGTATGCTGCCCGAGGTTAACAGGGATTCACTTCCCTGTCTTGTTAAGGTACATATACAGTTACTCTAAAAGTATGATAAACTGAGATTGGCTGTCACTTGGTCTTGAAAACTGATGATATGCACTATTCTTTTCTATCAGATATATGATTGTCCAGAGTCTGACATGAAGCTAAATGAGGTTTTTGAGTTTGTTGGAGTGTTCACTTTTGATCCAGAGTTTAAAGTGGAAAACGATGATGAAGAGTTTGCCAACGGTTTTAGTGAAGATGTCTTGGTTCAGTTGCCCCCAAATAAGGTATGTCTCCATAACATTTACATTTTTTTAACTCTATAGATGTAGATCATGTAGGAACCTGAGTGAATTGTTTTATGAGACTTAAGCTTGGCCTATTTATGCAATCCCGTGTCGAATTGAGTCATTTTAACAATATATATATACAAGAAGATTTTATGAATTAGCAAATTGGTAGCAAATATGTAATTTTCATGTATTGTTGTTGTCAACCACCCACTTCACTTTCACAGCCTGCTGGTTAGAGTCTGGTGTTAGTCTGTCAGATTACAGTACATTTTCCTCTTTAATATGTTTGTTCTCATATTCTTTCTTGTTGCAGGTGCCACGTCTCCATTGTCTTACCCACAGGAAGCTTACAGTTCTTGACTTCCTCTCTAGCCCCCCCACAATGGAGGTACTTCCATGCTACTTTTAGTCACATATTTCCTCAAACAGGAAGGATTGATATGCCTTAACTGTGTGTATTTCTAGTTCTCTGGGATCTGTAACTATTGTTCCATGCACTTTCTTCCGTTTTTTATTTTTTTAGTTTGATAGTGCTTGAATGCCATTACATTCTGGTCTTGTAGGTAAAACCCAACTTGGTGAAAGAGATCAGAAATGCTCTGTTGAGACATCTTGCAGCTGTTCTCGGTAATGATGGCGTAGCTGCTCAATTCCTGCTCTTGCATCTATTGTCCACGGTAAGCTCATGCTAGGATTGTTAGTGCTGAATCTGATGACACTTATTTTTTTTTTCATTCAGGACACATGAATTGTCAGTGCTGTTTCTGTAGCTTTTATCATCTCCTTCTTTACATGAGTTATGAAACTTGTGCTTGTTTGTCAGGTGTATTCTAGAGTTGGTACTGTTGCTGTGGGGAAGCTTTCACTAAATCTCAATTGTTTCAACAAAGAAAGTGTACCTGTGTTTGGCCCTCGGCTTCTCCTTGCTATCAAGAATCTTTTACCTTTCACACAATGCATATCCCTAACAGTGGATTATCTTAACACTGCTTCTCTTGCGCCAAAAAAGGATTACGAGACGAACAGGTAAACTTCTGACCAAGTTTAATTTTTCTTTGATAATGCCTTTCCTTTTAAATTTAAAAGTATAATGAATTGTAGTTTCTAACTTTTCACATTGTTCCAGACTGATCACTGGAGCTCTGCAGCTGGCTGAGAGTTCACACTTGATCTTTGATGAGACCCAGTTGGAAGCTGGGACTCTCAACTCTGTTGGGGTTGAAAATGCAAGATTGCTTAAAACTCTAATGGAAATGCAAAAGGTGATTTTCTTTTGCATTATGCTGTAGTTTTATGTTATCCTTTTGTATTGCTGAATCAAAATCGGATGCCTTCATCCTTCCTGATGATTAATGCCTTCCTGGAAGTTTTACCAGTGTTTCTGCTTCATGAGATTGTACTAAGCATTTCTTTGCTTCAACTTTCAGGTGGAATATGATTTTCAGTACTATAAATTGGACATGGAAGCTGATGTCCAATTACTCGTTCTTTCTGAAGGAAAATCAAACATCTTACCGGCTGACATAGTTTTACCTTTCCAACCTTCTTCAGTGGATTCCTTTGAAGCCACTGCAGAAGCACTAGAGGCTTGGAGATGGTACTTGGCTACTATTAGATCATTGCCGCATTCTATTGAGGCAGAAATACAGAAGGTAAAAACATGCATAATCTTATGAAATATTAAACTCATCCGGCTTTACTCCTAATATTGATGCTATGGGTTCTGAATTCATCATTCAATACCTCACAGGTGATAGAAAATGACTTGGTTGAAGCAAAGCAAGCAGATAGGACTATGGGCACCCAAGACTTCAGCAGGTTAGAGACCAGAAAATTTTCCAAATGCTCTGTCATATTCAAAAACAAGCCTTGTTAATCATATGAATTCCCCTTTGCTTGCAGATTGCTGACAATGGCCCGACTGTTGTCTGTGAGTTTCGGTGAAACCAGCTTATCATTGGAACACTGGCAGATGGTCAAGGAACTAGAGAGGTTAAGAAGAGAGAGGCTCAAGTGAAAGTAAAGTTTAGTTACTGCTTTATGTTTCTGGTGTAGGTTATAGCCAAGGGCTGGCTGTACTGCAAGCTCAGATGCTTTTGTAATCAAATGATGTGTCGTCTAATCTAATATGCTACCCGCCAATTTTACACCATAGACATGAACTTATGGTCATTCTATCTGATTAGTGATTATTACTTGGTAGAATATCCTAGTCTTTCATCTTATTAGTTATTACTTCGTATTGTTTGGATATAAAGAAAGAGCCGTCCCATATTTTGAGACGTTCTAAAACACAACGGGCTATGCTGTGACTTCTCAACTACTTGGAACTGGAAGACTTTGGTTCACTTTTCATATCATATATGAAAGAACAAAGCGATGCCTATGGGCTATAGCCTATAGAGAAGCCACATTTATCTGCTTATGCTATAAATCATATCATATTTCACATTGTATTGATACTATAAGTCAATGCAACTACATCAATGCAATAGAGATCTTGTCCAGATTTGCTGCTTCTAATACTGTAGGTGTGTTGAATGAAGCAGCTCACTTAACAGGTGACACATACGCTTCAATTATCAACGTGTATTTCTCGTCTTGGGCTTCATTGTAACTTTGTAAGGATGAAATGGTATTTAGAGAGATGAAAACTAACTCTTTAATCACATATAACACGAAATATGAGTTTATATTAGTACAACTTAAAACACTCCACATAAATACATGACAGTCTTAAAAAATAAAGTCTAATATAGTCTCGAGTATCAAACGTGGACTAAAAAGTGCACATCTCTCCTTAGTCTCCCACGTATTGGTCGCAAGCCACCAAAAACATATAATTCGCTGCCGATCTACTCACATACATCAAGACAAGTTGAGAGGAATTTCAGGAGAAGAAGAGACCAGAGAGAAGACAAGTTATGCGGCGGAGTGAAAGGAGTTAGGAGTTTATATACTAGAGAGGTGGGACTTGACCCGACCCAATCCAACTTTGGTTGTCTAGTGGGCCACATGAGCAAATCCCAAACCGGAAGCTTAATTTTTATTTTTATTTTATTAAATGCATAATAGTATTATAATACTGTAAGTCAAACTCATAATCTTTTTTTACTAAAGAAAAACTAATGTCACTAGAACAAACTGAGCCCGTTGTTGTTGTAAAATATGAAATATTACATAATTACTCAAACAGTAAAGAGTAAAATTAAAAATACAAAATTACTGCGAAATCAACTAAGTATTTGATTAAGGTGACAGAACAAAGCAACTGCCCCAAACTGGTTTTACAAACCTTCAAACATACTACTTGCATTTCCTTGCTTCAAGCAAAATGCATCATCAACTGGAAAATTGTTGTCTCTAGAAAAACTATAAACTCACAATTTCCACTATAAATATATATTTATATCATGATATATATATATATATATATATATATATAGGCCTAGCTAGCGGGTGCCAATGAGCCACCTCAGCACGTTGCCTCTCCCTAATCTACCCTCACAAATCTCGATCCCCCTCCTCTCTCCCGATCACAATATTACATATACAAATCATCATTTTCACCGCGCGCAAATAGTAACTTGGTGAAAAAAGTCTAGAATTGACCGCCTGAAAACGTTTGACCAAACTGCCAGTTACCAGGGGCAACGTTGTTGCTGGTCACAGTCCTACCGTCACTGGTTGTGACCTGAAAAGATAGGGCTTGTCCGTTGAGGTAGTTGTTGCTCTGCCAGTTCTGTCCCCAGTTCCTTGACATGGATTGCCAACCACCCTTGGAGCCTTTGATCGAAACCGAGTGCACATCTCCTGCTCCTGCAACGTTTGTGATCAAAACCAAGTTGAAGTAGGAGTGTCCGTTGATTGTGAATCTGATCCCTCCCTTTTTCACACAAGCAACTCTGGAAAAAAACAATCACCGAAAGCATGTTAGGTTACGTAACATGTCACACTATCCGACAATTAGTAACATTTCATTTTCGAGAATACTTTAGTATCAGTTTTTTCTTCCTTACCTTCTGAACGAGACGGGGACGATACCAGCGCGGTACTGAGCAATTTGCAAGAAGGCAGGCTCGGCCAAATCGAAGTGCTGGAGGGGAGGGTTGCACCAGCCACCGTTGTCATTGGCCTGAGCAAAGTTGGGAGGGCAGAAGTTGGTGGCGGTGACGATGATGCTTCCGGGAAGGCACCATCTAGGGTCATTGTCACATCGCATTTCGTAGCAAGACCCGCAGCTCAAGCCATCGTTGAACAGAGCTGTGCTTAGTGCTGCAGTGTTGGTTCCATACCCTTGGCTGTACAAGTTTCCATATCCACACGCACCTCCTGCAGTACCCAAAAAAAAAAAAAAAAAAAATCCTAATTAGTCACACTGAACTAGCTGGCCCCTAGCAAAAGTTACCCTTTTTCTTGCCATCTCATTTTGGGTTTTACTTAACTGTAACCCTCAAAGTAAAAAAATAAAAATAATAATATGAGACTTACCCATTGTGCCAGAAGCATCACCACCTCCATAGAAAGTGGCATGGCCACCAACCCAACCGGCGCCGTAGTCGGCATAGGTGCCTCTGATGCAGAGGTTGAGGACAGATACCAGAAGAGTAATAGCCAAGCATGAAGTAAAAGCCATTGTGTGAGAAAGAAAGTGAGGAGCTGCTAGAAGGAGAAGAAGCTAGGTGGAGAGTGTGATATAGAATATGGGGAGCTGGGGTTTGCTTATATAGGAAATGAGAGCAGGCAAAGGAGGTTAGGAGGGTGGTGGATTATAAGAATTCGAAGCAGAAAGAGACAAGGCAACAGTGAGAGAGCAAAGGTGAGCTTAGAGAGGGAAAGAGACAAAACCACAGAAACAGATTCATATTTTCAGGTCAGTTTTCGCAAGAATCAATGGTGGCACATGGAAATGTTCCAGTTAGACTACCAACTGCAAAACTCAAGGTCCCTACCTGCACATGCATTTTTATTTCCATATATATTTTTTGCAACAAACAGTTAATACCATTGTTTTTGTTTATGTGATTTTCAAATGGTTATTACGTGTGAAATTGGGTATTTTATTTCCTTCTTTCATTTCAGTTTTTTGCCTGAAATTACGCAGATTAGATTAGCCATCAACGTATTATACCCTTCGATTGGGGCTGTTTAGGTCCAATTTGGTAGGCAAGCCATATCTTCATCTAAATACCTTGAATTCATATTACACACTTGAGAAAAGATGATTTAAACACTTTGATTTATAATTTGTAGTTGCGACCGACCAAGTGAACGCTGTTGTTATACATGTTCAATAGATAATATTACTTGTTGCTGTCAAAATCCTAGGCCTACATAAAGCTAGTTCCATTGGTTTCGATACGTATTAGTTAACCTCTGTTTTTTTTTTTTATTAGTTAACCTCCGCTTAAGAACTGAAGCATTTCCCTGGTTGCCATAGGAACCCAGAAGACGATGTAGTTTCACCATTACTTGTTTGCGAGTAGTTACCCCAACTTATTAATTAGTTACCCTATTCCCTCAAGCAATGAAGCAAATTTACCTACCCTTTTAGGTTCTTTGCTTAATAATATTTTGCTAGAAGCCTAGAAACAATCAATCATATATCTCATTTGATGCATGATGGATGCAATGAATTGTTTTGCAGAGGATCTTCTAGTAATCCAACATAAAAATCATTGTACATCTTTGAGGAGAAGATTGAGAATCATGTACTATCAGTTCCACGTGTGAGTTTTGATCATTATTCGCATCTTCAAAGATTGAGAATCTGTAAATATGCTTGATTGTTAGACATGAGTCAAATTAATTAAACAAGTTAAATCTAATTTCTTGCTATAAGTTATGATCATAGTTTTAATCATGCAGATACGAGTCACCAAAGTGTAGCAAAAGGCCAAATAGGTAGAAAGATTTCGAGAATAGTTTGTCGGTTGAAATTAAGAAACGAAAACGTTCGAGACAGATTGGACGTATAAACAAAGTGCTAGTTGAATAGGTAGAGTGACTGTCAACCCAAAAAAATAATGACTAGGGTTTATATAGAATCACTCATACACGTTTGTTAGCTTCAATACGAAGATTTGTGAAGAACTAAAATAACAGAAGCATGTAATCTATCATCGAGATTACTAAAAAGCTTCTTTCTAATAAATGCTCACCTCTTGATAAGTAAGGTCTTCGTTTAAACATTCATTTACAGGTGAAATTTGGGAGAGAATGGAACTCGCAGACCAATTAGTTTTTCTTACTTAGTCTTTCTTCTCGAGGGTAATTCTTTGAACATATTATTAGTATGTTCGTACACTCATAACTTTCTTAGATCTTTTGCTTGAACTTCAAGATACTTGTTACTTTTAGACACTCGAATATACAAGTCAAATGCACGATTATTATACTCGATCAATGATAACATAAAAGAGAATCCGCAACCTCATTTTTGTATTCCGTAGAACGTAATTAACAATTCACCGAAACCTTACATAAGAGTTTTCATTACTGTCCAATCTTAAACTCGAACAATGAAGAAATTTTTCAATACTACCGTAGAACCACGTTTTCGGCACATAACATCAGATAGATATATATATATATATATATATATATATATATATATATATATATATATATATATATATGACCATTACTAAAACAAATCGAACAAGTAGTTTTAGTAGGTCTACCAAATCTCTCTTCTGAAGTAGTTATGTCAACGGTGAGGAGTGAAAGTTACTTCTCCTAGCCTCTCCTCGATCGTTAGTTAGAGGCAGGTATGTCATTATCTCATTCAGCATTGTATTCTTTGAAATTAGCAATGGGATTTCTTTATCTGCTACTTGTAGAGAGGGAGTTGGAGGAGGACTCAGAAAACTTGGATTTATTTCGATGATGAAGGACCTACCATGTTAGGGCACATGCAATTCCCACCCATTGCGGTCCCTTAAATCCATGCATCACTTTCAGATAAATTTGATGATCTATGCCTTCAGTTTCTAAAGATACGATATAGAAAAATGAAACTGGGAAATGAAAAAATGCAGATAGATCTGTGACTGTGACTTGCGCTATCAGCTCAAATGGAAGATAGAAACAAAGAATAATCGTGAATATTTAGTGCTCTTCTATTTTTCTGAGAGGCTGATATAACCGTCCAGGCTAGGCATGCGCAGCAGGAATCGTCATCATATCTGTCTCTTCTGCACAGGAATATTATGGGAGATATATCTAGAATCAAAATCCTATCATATCCATATATTTCACTTCCATGATCGAAATGAGGAAGAAAATGAATGACAATCGTCCATAACTGATTTTGCTGCACCGATTTCGGTGCTCAGTCAAAGTTTGAGGCTGCAGCAAGTGTTGAATATAAATATAATTACGTAAACCTTTGTATATCTATACATGGCTTTGAAGTTCCTCTCTTTAATACCAGGACTTTAGTCTACTGTCGATGGAGAATCGAGACTGGGAAGTTATATGCATTGATAACAAAGAAAAACCAACTTATTTCGAACAATAATAACAAAAATTCATGCATAAAATGGCTTTTGATTATCGCCGGAGTTTCAATACTTGAGAACACTAGTATTATAAGTCTATACCCATCAGAACATAGCATTTGTTTCAGTTATTGTATGTTTTGCGATGGCATTACAAGCTTTTGAGCCATAAGAACCCTACCAGGAATGTGTCATCTCTTTCATAAGGGCATATATATAATTCTGATCATGAAAATATGTACGTGAACCTGGAGTTGATGTGACCACCTTCATGGACAGGGTTACTGGAGCTCGAATTGAGAACCACAAAGAGGCATGTGGATGTACATCCGAAACCTTGTCTGTAGCAGGACCCATGAGAGTGCCCTTCACTGGGGGTTGTCTGTTAGTCTTTGCATGCAATTCTAAGTTCAGAAAAACAAAGAAGGACCATATGGCTTTTGGTTAGAGGAATTCGAAGGGTCACTTTCTTTAGGGTAGTTAATAACATGGTCACTTGAAGCCGCCACACACAGACCCACATGTGTTTCTAGCTTCCGATATTGTGCTAAATTCAGACCAACGGGTCGCCTACACAGTCCAAACCCTAGCATGTGCTGCTCTTATTTGGATAAACTTGCGAGTGTAGGGTACCCTGTGCCCTTGTAACAGTGACATGATTTCTATGTTTAGCTAATTAGCTTCCATGCCTAGAATGATGTGAGATGACGGTCCTCCTTGTCCTAAGAAATGAATGTCTTCTTAATTTGCCCGGCGATGGCAGAGGGCTAGTCCCCTAAGAAATGACGGTCTTTCTTGCCCGTCGATGGCAGAGAATTACAGTCGGCAATGACGGTCTTCCTTGCCCGCGGATGGTAGGTCTTCCTTTCCCGCCATGGCAGAGGACTGGTAGGCCTTTTGGTGTGGTGTTTCCTGTTTTAGGTTTTCTTTCTTTCTCCATCTCTTACTGATTTAGGCAGGAAAGAAAAGATCATTCCGTAACCATTCTTCCTCCCACTTTTTCACTAAGATTTAGCTTTCATGTCATCCAAATCGGAAGGAGCAGCAAAGATGGGATTTGTCATGTTTCCAAAAGATTATTTAGATGTATGAACATCTACGTAATTGACCTTACACATCTTTGTTAACAACTCATAATCCATTATAAATGAGTGAGGTTATCTTTGAAAAAGATAGCAGCTACACCATCGTTAAGTAAATCTGGCCTGAACAATATAAAATTTCCGCTAGTATAGTTACCATGTCCAAGATTTCGAGTATCTCTATCACTTTGTTGTTCACCTCATTCAAACTTAGTTACAACGCCAAACGGATGTTTTTACCAGTCACATTTGCTATGAGCAAGTTAGCCACTTGTATTTAGGCATTTAGCTAATCTGCAGGACTACTCGGTCATTCATGGAGATATCGCGTCATATGTCCAGTTAAAGATGATGGTTTCCGAACTGAATTCTATTTTTGTTTAATTAATCCGCCACAGTTAACTAATACAATCTTTCTACAGCTAAATGTTAAAGCAAGTCACTATAATATAAGAGGAAAGGTAGAGTACTGTAATATAAGAGAGTACGTCGAGTTCAACTAACACGAACAACACTTCACAGAACAACACATTATCCACAGCATCACATTTCGACGGTCAACAAATGAAAAAAATACATTAGAGTTATGGGAAAAGGAATCCCAGACATGAAAAGCTGCATGTATCTCTTTCAATCACAAGAAAATAGGAACATGCTCTACTCCCACATGAGCAACCCAAAGGAATGGACTAGGAAGAATCTACGAATCACTTGAGGCCTAAATCAGCTACCAAAAATTGCAAGGGCAATCAATTCAAAGAATCAAAGTCCAATGAAAGGTTAAACCATACCTTTGGCTGAGGTCAGTCTATGAACAATTCAACAAATAAGGTGACCATGGATAGGCCGGAAATCAGAATCTTCTATTGGTTTCTCCAGTAGATATAGATGGGCCTTCAGGCTTCACTAGATGAGAACCTCCTCTGTTATTGATGTCAAGCCCCTGGAATCGGCCAATTGAATCCTGCTGCAACATATCTGAGCAAGCATGTGACTGGGCTGATGCACCAAGCATAGGCTGATGAGGAGCTTGCATATTATTAGACTGGAACTGATGATACTGTGGTAGCTGAATGTTCTGAGAATCACGTGGCCCAGACTGTGGTTGACCGGGAAAGAAGGAGGACTGCGAATATGGAAAATGATGCATCCCAAGATTGTAGGAATCGGTGTGTGTTAATGCTTCTCCAGTTGCAATCTTGAGCCTCTCAAGTTCTTTCTTCAGTGCATCATTCAGAGCTGTATTGTGGAAACAGTAGAACAAGTGCATTTATGGTTAGCAATCGTCATAGTAATTTCAAGGAAAGGTGTATGGAAATGCCCAGGTTAATTTCCTGGTTCAAAAACCTACAATGACCAGACTAATGTGCTCAAAGAGGCCACATCATTAAGTGAGTAAGACAACTGATGTAAGCACCTCTTTTAGTACCCCCAGACTCGAAGGACTCTCACACTAGTATTCTGTATTATTAGATAAAGTTGATGGTAATAAATTAATAATCAGTGATAACCGAACCAGGTTTGACCACTACTGATATAATGCTCCATTTTTTCATAAAATAAGGAAAATTTCAAGACAAGTTGCAGGAAACTGAGGCCATCAGAATAGTATAAAAGCTGGGTATGAATGAGACGTACCATCGCGTAACTGAGCTTGTTGTTCCATAGCTTGCAACCGAATCTTAAGCTCTGTGTTCTCAGAAGATAGTCCCGTCGTATCTCTCTGAAAAATAAAACAAGAGAAACATAAACTACAGAATCAATGCAGGTCATTAAGTAACAAGCAGGCTGTTAATGGGTGAAATCTAGTGAGTTATAACTCAAACTTCCCATAGGCATATGTAGGAAAGACAGATAATCTCTTAAACCCAACAAAGGTGAATGAAGTACAAACACCTCCTAGTTACAAGGTTTTTTTTTTTTTTTTTTTTTTTTTTTTACAGTAATCCGCCTCTTTCTCTCTCTCTCTCTCTCTCTCTGATATGTCATGTAGCATGCCCAAGCCAGATATACTACATGAACTACATCACCATCATATGATAAGCCAAACCAGCTGAGTATTTCAGTAAGAACCTGGAATAGAGTGAGCTGAGCAGATAATGTAGTAGCTTCTGTTTGAAGTGTCTGAACTTTCCTTTCAAGTTCTGATATGTACCGGGCCTTCCTCTCTTTTGACCTAGCAGCTGACTGCCGATTTGCCAAAATCCTGTATCAATAGGCAGTTTGCTTAGATAATCACCACCACAAATTTCACTCAACTAACTTCCGAACATTTCTGTGCCCCAAAGCAAGTCTTCACCATTAAGTATTAAACGAGCAACATGCTATATGCTAAGCTGTATACCCAAAATGCGGTTAAAAAAAAAAAGCATTTCAAATAAGCCACAGCCACCAGACAACAACCGAAAGATGATTTCTGGTCAACCCCATTGTCTAAACTCTAAAACACGGTACGTGGTATTATGTAAACACATGATTGGATATAGATCTCTATGTGTGTGTGTGACTGGGAAATCTATATACTCGAGCAGAAATAAGTCAAACAACCTTAGACACTTGTACACAGCTCTTGTGACCTGAATTATCAGATCCACATCTAATCTGATACATTAAGTTCCTCAATTTGATATCTAGCCGCTATAGAAAGGTTTCCTTCCAAGTTAGAGTGTTATTGAACTTCACTTTGATCCCTTGATTAAGAAAAGATAGCAAGACAAAATTAGACTAGTAGTCTTGTGAAATTATTAAAGATGCAGAATTCTTCAATAAAAAACAGGAGCTTGAAAATCATGACTAGCCACGCATTTCAAAAATCTGTTCTTTAATTTATACTGCAATCAACAACACGCTAAATTCACGCTACAATGCAACAAACACAGTAATACCGAAAGAGAGAAGAAGAAGAAGAATACCTCTTGGCTCGCTTGGGATCGACGGCCCAAAGCTCAGCGAGCTTCTCAGGAGCCATGGCCTTCTTAGCCTCAATCGACTCCAACGACCCGTCCATGGAGCTGCTATGCCGGTGCCTCGGCCTCGCATTGCTCCCCTCGCCGGCCTCCGCCTGCGACGCCGCACCTCCGCCGCCGGCATTCTCAACTCTCTGGCCGCCGGAGGATCCGTCCTCAAGCTTGGATCCGAGCTTCTCGATGTCCATGTAGGTGCAGAAGAGGTCGTCTTCGGAGCCGAGCTCCTCGAAGCTGTTGGATGGGCCGTCGAAGGGGTCCTGGAGCAGATCCAGGTCGTCGGGGATCCGGAAATGGACCTCCGACTGGGCGCGGCGGTGGTAGGAGCCGCGGAAGCTAGGGGTGGTGGTGGGGTCCGGAAACGACGTCGTCATAGGGGCGCGGGAAGAATCCGGAGTGGGCGCCGGGTTCGGATCCGGTTTCGGGTTCGCCGGATCTTGCATTTTTTCTTCTTCTTAAGGGGGTCCCACTCTGGAGCTTTCTCTCTCTCTCTCTCTCCGCGCTCTTCGTGTTTAGCTTTCTCCGTACTCTCTGGTTTTGTAACAAGAAGAGTGAGTGTTAAAACTTTAGCTCGTGATCTTTGGGGACCTTTGGAGCGAAAATGAGAGGTGGGGGAGACCCCACGACGTCGTATGGAGGTGGTTGACCAGGACTCGGGGCGGTTTGGAATATGGATTTGGGCTTCCGGGTCGAGCACATGGGCTACGTCCTCCGAGATCTATTCAATTATGTATTGAATTGATCTACTTGTATCGATACCGTAGATGAACTTGCAACATACTTCTTATGACAATACTACCTTGGTGAAAGATTCAGTTCATGGTCATGCTTCGCATACTTTTGACAGTTCTCACTTATTAGCCGAAATAATGCTGATTTGATGAAAGATTGTACCATTTGCCATGGGAAATGTCGTCGTCAAGTGCATTGCAGTTTATAGCTTCTATCTCTAAGTCGATACGCTCCCTATATCCGTAAGGTATTTCGTCCAATGTAATATCACCAACGGAATGAGGTTCTTTTGTCAAAACAAAACCGATCAGTTCTTTCTCGTTGGTTTTAAGGCCATCAATAACTATAATAGGTGGACGAGTTGGTAAGAGCATAATTGTGCACTCTACCACTCTTATATTTATATTCAAATTAATCATGTTGATTGAAATCAAATCTTAACCTATTCTTGGTGATCAGGAGGGAGGAATCATGACTTTCCTAAACTCGATAAATCACCATGCATAGTTATTCCTTTGCTGTGCTTTGAAAGCATCACCCTTTTCCACAGCAGAAGCTCATGTAGTAATATTGTGATTGAGGGTTAGACCAAATAACAAAACAAGAATATCAGGCAGCCTGATATGCAGGAATGTAAGATGTTTGGTTGTTTTTAGCTGCTGGCAAACATCATGGTCTGAAGTCTGAACTACCAAATGGGTCCTTTTATTCTGCTACGAAGGGACCAAAGTACCAAACTCAGAACCTTTTTTTTGAGGTAGTAGCACCTCAACTATTACAAGATGAATTAGTAGATGTCAAAATTAGCATTACCTCAATAATATTGGGATTTGTATGATGATAAACATTGGCTTCCTTTCAAAAAAAAAACATTGGCTTAAATTGGAGAAACAATTCTTTGACTATTCTAATAAAGAGTGTAGGAGTGGAACAAGGACTTGTTCTGGGAATAACCTTTTCTTCTAAACTTACACTTAAGATTAGATTGGGATCAGGTCCCTTAACCCAAAATTCTTAGGCACTTTTCACCCACTTTATATTTTGGTTTTGCAAATTACTGCCTTTTTCTTTTTCTATACATGATTCTAATCATCTTGTATGTACATATCAACAATCATGCACACTAGAATGAAAAGACACCCATCATAATCTCATTTGGTATCCTCCTATCTCCAACTCAAATGCCCTTAGCCACAATCCAAATACTACAAGACTTCCTCTGTAATATTTGTCCATATATAACCTCTCACAATCCACAAAAACTATGGTATATCAGTCACCTCCATAGCCTCTCCCTACATCACTTTATCTTCTTCCATCTTCTTTCTTACAAGTTTTGTGCTAGGGTGGAGTCTTGAAGCTTTGCAGTATTTTAGGTGATCAATTAGTTGATTACCCTTCAAGTTTCTACCTTTATAGCCTTTGATGAATAATACTGTTCATCATCATTTACCTCACCAACAAATTTTGCTCTTTCCAAACTTTAATTAAAGGCCCCATATCAGACATCAAGTCCTCACTCTTTTCTTCTATATTCCAGCCTTGATCATCATAAAGAACCAGAAGTGGAGCAAAGAAGAGAAAGCTGTGTAGCTTTGTACATGGGGAAGATGAATTTCCTTCTCTCAATCTCCTTTGTGGTTCGATTCGGTGCGAAAAAACCATGGAGAAGCCCAAACCTAAGCTTGTCAGCATAAGCTCAACAGAAAAAGAAAAGGTACAGAGTTTTGAGACTACTTCTGAAATTTTTTCTGCTTCATCACACCAGTCATCAATGGTAAGCACTGTTCTTTATCACCACCGTCCACTCCGCCTCCTTCTCGATCCAGGCCAGCCTGCCAATGAAAGAAGATCACATAATGGACCTTTCTCCAATGAAGCAAATTTCGACACCAACATGGTGATCATCCTAGCAGCTCTTCTTTGTGCCCTGATATGTGCATTAGGTCTAAACTCAATAGTGAGGTGTGCCCTCAGATGCAGCAGGAGGCTTTCTTTTGAGACCCCAGATGAGACTGCAGCAAGGTTAGCAGGCACAGGCTTAAGAGGAGCACATTGAGGCAGATACCCATTGTGGCATATGGAACTGGGGTGCTTAACATTCCTAATGCCACTGACTGCCCAATTTGCCTTGGGGAATTTTCAGATGGGCAGAAAGTTAGGGTTTTGCCAAATTGTAACCATAGTTTCCATGTGAGGTGCATAGACACTTGGCTCTTTTCACATTCTTCTTGCCCAACTTGCAGGCAGTCATTGCTGGAAGCACAACCACAAGGTTCAGATTCTCCTTCAGGACAGAATGATGTGGTTGTTGCTGTTGCTGGTGATGAGGCTGGTTGATCATAGTGTTTGGACATTAGGCAAAACAGAGTTGTGATCACTATCTTTGTTTTGGTTAAAGGTAGCTTAGGGGTTTTTAGTTGAATATGTATGTAGTTTTGTTAAGAGATGTATCTGAGGTGCTATGTATAAGCAAATGCCTAAACATATATGATGGATAATTTTATCTGCTTTATGTTGCTCTAGAGGTGGTTTTTAACTTGAAGGTGAAATTCCCTTTTCTAAGCAAGAAGGGATTACCAATTGGAAAAGGTTTGAAGTATAAACTTCAGTCCACTAATCTCCATGATTAGAAATGTCATGAATCTTTTGTACTCTTGGAGTTCAGAGTAATTAGATAAACACGTCCATGTTATATGAGCGGCGGCTTTAAGAATTTTTCATCTTGAGACCATAATTCTAGCTTCTTTTTCTTTATGGAGTCGTCTTTTTATAGCAATTCATCAAACACATTACATTTTTCATGTTGCGTTATTCTCGCTCCCTTGAGTCCTTGCCCCTGCCTAGGTCTAATTTGTCAAACGTACCATCCCATACGCCCCCTCAATGACATGGTACTCTAAATTCTATGTTTTGGGGAAGTCCCATGAAATGATTTCAATACCAAGTTATGTACTTATGTACAATTTCCTGTTCAAAGTGATTTTTCCTTTCTCCTTTCCTTGCAGCAATGTTAACTATAAACGAATGAGTTTTGTTCAACTACGAGTCATTCAAGCACCTTCCTCTTTTTCTCTGTTTGATTTGATGGGCAATTATATATACTGCAGGAAGCATATTGAAAAGGAGCACCTGGCTAAGAATTATCACTGTGTGCTCAAAAGAATGGAATCTCAAACTCTTTTCCTCTTCCATTCTTCACCTCCACCACCTTTTCCTGGTCCACAAAATAAGAAATTTGATTCCTGCATCACTGCCTTCAAGCCATTTTCTCTAAGTAATGAGGATCAGCACCTCTGGTGTGATGAGGACATTATATTGAGCATAATATTTTCAATTGGTCCTCAAACCCCTCTCTTTCTTTTGAACCTGTTTGATCTGTATCTATCTTACATATTTTTCCTGGATTCCAAAGATTGTGGCAAAGACATTTTATAGTGAAACTTGTGGAAATGTGGAATCATTTCTCTTGTGGGGGAGCGTACAATTTCTTTAGGTAGAATCATTCCCCAAATTGTCCACTGAATATAGGCATTACAGTACCATGTTATGTGCCACTAGCTATGCTAGAAGTACTTGTTCGTACAAATGAAAATGAGTGCGAGATTAGATGAACTTTAAAAACAGATCATCAAACCAAGTGGTGATATTGAAGTGATTAACTAATAGAAAAAATTTGAATCCAAAACTAAATATTGGAGTAGAGTAGGGTATACGATTTCATCTGTTTTAACGGTAACATTTAAAAGTTTCTCGTTAAACATATTACGGTTGATGATTAAGAAATGAGGCTTCCGGAGGAAGTTAAGCGTAAGTTTTTGGTATAATGCTTGATAGACGGTTACAATGTTGAGCATTTTTGGCATTTGTATGTGTGGTGTATGTATGGTCAAATGGAGTCACATTTCTAAGAGAGGCTTCGGTGCAATCTAACCTATACCATTCAAGCTCCAAGTTCATAGGAAGAACACATCAATACTGCCTCCCTCTGATGATCTCTGAAAAATTAAGCATTTTGAACAGAGATTTTTGGATGAAAATCATGTGTAACTCTCCTAATAACCATTAACCATGAACAGTCAAAAGAAATGGCAATTCAACGGCTCTACATTCATATCAGGATCAATTTATTACATATAAAAGCTAGCACAATAAACAAAACCAGTAGCAACCTGCTAAACTAGAACCGTTTCAATGGCTAAGTAACAGTTCACTTGGCCAATTCAGCAGAGAGTGTGTTAGCCAAGCAGGATATGGTTGAAGGAGACACCCCTCTTGTTCCACCCAAGTACCATTTCTGGATCGTCTCGACCACATTGGCATTCTCCACTTTGATCTTCGACTCCTCCTTCCCTTCAGCAGTAAACACGATCTGCACACATATATGGTCTCAAGTGTTAATCATTTGCCTCGTCAAGTATGGTGACATGTTACATGTGAAAGACCTTAGCTGGTGAATTTCGACTATATGTTTTCGCAAACCAATATGATCACCAGTTCAAATCGACCCTTTTACAACATAGCATTCAAGTCCAGCAACATGTTACATGATCATAGATCGTGAATTTGGACTTTGTTTAACTTAACAAATTAATAAACATGATCAATGGTCCTAGAAAGTCTCCTTTTATTAAATAATAGCATTTTCTTTAACAAACTACCTACTTTCTACTATTTGATTATTCTTACCTCAGCTGTTGGGGAAGTAGCTGGAAAATGAAATGTGATGATGGAATCCTTCTTGAAATATTTTGATTGGAAGAACTCAACAATCTTCTCCAAGGCTTCCTCCTCCTCTTCCTCATATTTGTCATCAGCTGCCAATCTATCCCTCACTGAACTTTCGAGCTGCACCCCATATTGAGACCCTTTGATCTCCTTGATCACCACAACCCTTAGAAATTTCTCAACAGGAGCTGCATATATATGTACATAATTTGATCAAAAGGGTATTCTTGATATAGTTCAGATTGATCATTGATGGATGATATTGTAACTATATATACCAGAAATAAGAGCATCAAAGAAGTCATCATCTTCTGCAAGCTCGGTTCCTTTCTTGGTCTTCCATTTCTGCAGATGTCCCACAATCTCAGGGTCCAAATAAACCCCAATTGCTGTGAACTTGATTTGCAAAAAGTGTATCTCAATGTCTGTGATCCCTGTAAATTTAAAACCCAATTTACCCATCAGTAACTTTACATTTCCTCTTTTCATGAAAGCAGACACAGAAACAGAGGGCTTACCATGACCAAGAAGAGCTAATGGCTTGGAGGTTGTGATCACTGAAGGAAAAGGGATTTCATCCACCAACACTACTTCTGAACCCACTGCACCCACTGTAATGCATCAACAAAATGAAACATGATTAGTTTTGGTACAAATCAAACACAAGAGCTGAACAAGATGAACATTATGTATGAGAGGAAGAGAACTCTTACTAGCTGTGTTCTTGAGGTTCCTATTAGAAATTTAGAAATGGTGAGATGAAAGTAGTTGTCTAGAAGAATGATGAGGGTAGAGGGTGATGCTAATTGCCTCTATATATCTTGTGGGTGTTACTCCAGCTGACACTCTTAGGTCTTCCAGTCTTGTCCTAGGTGGTAGGTTGTGGAGGTTGCCAAGCTTGTGATCATCCCACCTTCCCCAACTCAATATCTTGCAAATGGGAAAATTCCAATAAGATCCCCATATATGTTTATTACATGTAACTGCCTACAATTTGTTGTCCTCAGTGATCATGACATGAGTTGCAAAACTTAAACATTCAGTATGGCATAAGTTTCACGACCCAAAAAAAAAAATGACATGAGTTTCGATATGAGATGAGTTATAAACTTAAACGTTATCAATTTTAATTTTGTAAGAATAATAACGAACGTATTTTATATATCTGGAAGTTTAAACTTTAAAATTTTATGTTTTTACAAAACATAAGAATCGTTGTCTTTATTCTTTACAAATTCAATTTCAATTAAAACGGTTCATGTTCTAATGTTTGATCTTGTAAACATTGATCGCGCAAGGTATAATCTTTTCGTATTAAAAAAAAAAAACAAAGATAAAAAGAATAATCCTCTGAATAACTATCCAAAATGTCGGTTTTAACTTCACATCTTCAACATTTGAAGGAAAGTTAACCCTATTCTACTGTGCAGGTCAGGGGCATTTATGAAAATTCAACTTCTATTTGTACATTGGCCGTAAATATATTCGAAGGCCTTCAACTACCCACGTGGTCATCGAACTAAGCTTGCTTTGTAACCACCACTCCTTCTACCTACCCAGGCTGCTCTACGTCATTGCATCCAAGGAAATTCCCCCATTTCCTTTGTTTATGCTTTATACTTCGCTTTGATAAATCAGTTCTAAACAAACAATGAAAATATAATTTGCAGTGTCAATATTGGGGATGTGTTCTTTGGTAATGATCGAACTGTTGATGTTAATAATGTCTCATTGGTCTTTCGTTTGCGAAATTAATCTATATTATGATTCGGTGTTACCATTTTTGTGTTAAAAATAAAAATCGATATATAATAGAGAACATATCACTTTAAAACCGAAATCAAAATCTTCATCTATTTAGCTCTTTTCTTCAATGGGGGTGTCTTTTTTGTATGAGCAATGCTAGGTGAACCGAAGTCAATAAGGTATTACTTTGTAAGAATAAGATAATTTGTTTTCCTGACGTATATATGTCTTGCAGTTCGACTAGTTTAGGGATTGTGCTCTTTAGAGATTGATCTCTATATAAATACCTAAATAAACTAAGATTTTGAGAACTGTCCAGTGCATGTACGTATGTTTCTTCCCCAAGCCTCCAACCCCAATCCTCTAGAGCTTTTAGTCTATATATATCAATTCCAGCAGCGATATTGATGGATCAAATACATGCTTTATCAGAGAAGATCGAACAAAAGTGGCAGCTATTTGATGAGTCCAATAATAAAACGTACCAGAATGGTTGGAGTGATCTTCCATGTCATTTATTGGAGAAGATCGGGAAGCACCTCAATACTTAACCACATGTTTCTCTATTTCGTGCAGTTTGTCATTCATGGCGTCTCTCTGTTCCTCCCTTAAAAAAACCACAGCTATTTTCTTCCATTTGCATCGGCGACGATGCCACTGCTACAACTAGCATAGTGCCACCAACATCTTCACAGTCTCGGCTGACCTTTTCATCTATCAGTTCGTATCTCCGGTGCATGACAATCATAATCAATCACAGTTGGGTAAAAACTGGTTGATGCTTGTAGAAGAAGGTAAGTTGGGTAAAGTTTTCTATCCAAGTCGTGTAATGCAAAAATATGAACTAGAGAAGCCAAACTTGCTGGACTTTCGGGTGTTTGAATTGGCAAGAGTTTATCGTCTGTATTCATCAAAGGGTAACATAGTCTCGAATTCTAAAGCAGCCATGTCCTTAATCAGTAATGATCGACCAGAGCTCATATTTTTGGCTACTAAGAAAACCCTAGGTTCTAACTTGTACGAATTAGAGGCTGGTTTGTACCACTGCAACTTAGGGTTTGATGACCGCTGCACCAAACTGACATATGATCCAGTTACAAATTCTGATAAGTTGGTGGACATTATTTGTCACGGAGGAAAGTTCTATGCCGTCGACGAGAATGGGAGAGCTATAGTGATCGATCCTTCGTCTTCTTTACCGGAGCCGGTAACTATTGCGGACCCAATAAGTGATGGGGTTTATGCTCGTATGATGAAGTTAATAGAATCATCGGGAGAGCTGCTTTTAGTTGAAACAAGGCCGGTCTCTAATGGTTTTCCGGCCAAGGTTTTCAAGCTGAACACATATGAGAAACGATGGGTTAAGATCGAGCATTTGAAGGGTCGTCAGGTGTTGTTTGTGGGTGATGAGTGGTGCTTCTCTATGTCTACTCGGAAATATCCGGGCCTCATGCACGATTGCATTTACTATTATGATTCAGTATCCGAATCAATATCACCATTAGTGTTCGACTTACTTGCGGACCGGTACTTATTTTTGCATCTAAACAAATAGTGCGCAGATGAATCAATGTGCCTCTAGAAATCAAAGCTTTGTTTATGTGCTTGAGTACTTATACGAATGATTTACTTTAGATCGATTTTGAAGCAATCTGCTTCACTAGCTACAAGTACATAAGATGTTTCAACTGTTTTTATCTTTCTTGTTTATCCGAGAGTTCATGCACGTATAAACTCCAGCCTAAGCGATCAAAGTCTTCTTGTTAATTTCTGTGTACAACTCGATCATGCACGACGATAATGTAGAGTTCATATTTCATTGTTTCATTCCTCTAGATAGTAAGAAGCAGCTGGCCTCGACCTAGCGTCGTCAGGAGAGCATGGTGTCACTGTCTGTTTGACCATTATCTGTGGCAAACAAACAACAGGGACAAGAACGGTGACAAAATCGAGTGTCGCCTCATTTGCATAGGTATCTCTGGCCAAAGCATAGCATCTATTTCAACTTTACTCACTGTTGTGATTAAAATCTAGGCGGAGGAGGAAAGGTTCCCACCAACACTCATAGTTAACATACCAAAAGTACAAAGACATCGATCCTATTTTAGTTAATTTCAGGTTTGGAGTACCTTCTTAGATCTTAGCCTATACATGTACCTTGTGAGCTTACTAGAAGTTCAACATCATTTAGGCCCCTATATAATCCACAATGCACGTACCATTTTCTTCAAACATTACCACATTTTTAACGATGGAAGATCTCTCCTTTATGATCCTAGTTTTTACCCTCACAGCACTTTTTGCTGGGTATTTCATCAAGTTTAAAACATCACTAGGTAAGAAACTCCCACCGGGGTCATTTGGTCTTCCTTTAATTGGAGAGTCCATTAGCTTCATCCGAGCACAAAAACAGGACGGATCCGATGAGTGGATCCGGTCTCGTATCCGCAAGTATGGACCGGTGTTCAAGACCTCTCTCATGGGGTCTAAAACGGTCGTTATAACTGGCCAAGCTGGAAACCGGTTTGTGTTTGGTGGAGGTGACACAGGTATTGGAGGCAACCAAGTAGCAACTGTAGCCAGCATTCTTGGAAAACAAAGCATATTCGAGCTTTCTGGATCCAGGCACAAGCTTGTGAGGAGTGCCATAACGAACTTCCTAAAGCCAGAAAACATTCAAAGAATTGTAGGCGAAACCGATTTGTTAATCAAAGACCAAATTTTCAAGGTAACTCTAATACTGCATATGATGATATTGCATGATATCAGCCACATAACCCTAATATCTATTTCGGTTGCAGGAACTTCAAGGCAAGGATATAGTGCAACTAGTGCTTTTGGTAAAGAGATTAACGTTCAAGGTTACTTGCAGTTTGTTTTTTGGACTACCAGAAGGCAAAGACAAAGATGCATTGTTTGATGACTTTACCATTGCCATCAAAGGCCTGTGGGCAATTCCATTAAACCTTCCAGGCACTCACTTCTACAAAGCAGTGCAAGCACGTAGCAGGATAGCCAAACTCCTCACGAAGGTGGTGGAGGAAAAGAAGAACAAGGCAACAAAAGTGACACCCCAGAACAATGACATCATCTCAGCTCTGCTACTTCTGAGAGATGAAGATGGTGAGCCTCTGCAAGAGCAAGAGATCGTTGATAATCTCATTACCCTGATTGTTGCTAGCCACGACACCACCTCGATTCTCCTGAGCCTCCTGTTAAGGCATCTTTCTACAGATTCCAAGATTTTCAGTGAGGTGCTTCAAGGTAGTAATCAATGAATTAGTGATCACTTTGTTAGATTCACCTTCAGTACTATAACTCACTGTTTATATATGTGAGGACATGCAGAGCAAAACGAAGTAGCTAAGGCTGTGGAAGGAAGTGAAAGAAAGGTTATTACATGGAATGAAATCCAGATGATGAAGCACACATGGAGAGTGGCACAAGAGCTCATGAGGATGACTCCCCCTGCTTTTGGAAACTTCAAGTGTGCATGGAGAGACACTACCTTTGATGGCTATCATATCCCCAAGGGATGGAAGGTGTAACCCTAACCCTAACCCTTACCCTAAAGTTACAAATACAAAGTTATAACTACAAGTCTACAATGACTTGCAGGTTTTCTGGGTGGCATCTGGAACACACATGGACAGCAACATATTTGAAGATCCAAACAAGTTTGATCCATCGCGATTCGAGAACTCAACGAAATCGTTTCCCCCATACACATACATTGCATTCGGAGCAGGCCCGCGAATTTGTCCCGGCGCAGAATTTGCAAGGATTGAAGCGCTGCTAACGATTCATCATTTGATAACAAAGTATTCATGGACGAAGATGATCAAGGATGAGCCTTTAATACGTGAACCCCTGCCTTATCCAGCCATGGGACTTCCAGTCAAGCTTCACCAAAGGAATGATATATAACACTACCAAATGAACCGCTTGCAAATGCAACCCATATCGATCTCCACATTATATGTAACACATACAAGAATATACATAAGTGCTTTTTTATATGTAGCTTCTAAGCTCAAATAGAGCACAACCCGTGGAATATGGGCATTATATACAACTCTCAATAAACGTTCTACACAGAAGCTAGGTTCTTTTTTTATTTTTTTATTTTTTATTTTTTATTTTTAAGAAGGAACAAAGAAGCTAGTTTTACGAATAGAATTATCGAAACTATATATTGTATACAGATCACAAAAATGTTAGCGTGATATACATATTATATATGAATTGAAAACAGTTATTTACTGTTAGCGTGATATACATATTATACATGAATTGAAAACAGTTATTTACTTGTTTGTCATCGTTCGTAATAGATGATAAGTATAATTTCGTAATCAAAGAATAAACGTACAAGAAGGAAGGTCGACACACAATGTTACAAAACTTGTGTTTGAGGCCATCGTAACGGGCACGCATTGCTCATCAGGTTAGAGGTTACACTGTGTTTGGAATCCTCATGTGGTTTACTCTTGAAACGCACCCTCTCTTTGCTGTCTTAGTAACGCCACGTGTTCCCATTTTTTCATATCCAACTAAATCCACCTTGTCCTCTTGCACACGCCATCACACAACCGACAGGTGTAATTCCATCCCAAAAAGAAATACCCACGTGGATTTACCGACGTGTCAAATATCGCTGGCTTGATTGGCCATCCTTCCCGCCAAGCTTGTGCCCCACTTGCGTCATCCCCAGCACTCCATGCACTTTTCGCGTGCCAGCACGCGCCCCATCCCGCAGGTCGCCATTTCAGACCAGCCCCCCAACGAAAGGCACATTCAAAACGTGAAGTCAAACTCGATCTTACATAGTCAGACCCATCAACGGCCGAGATTAAAACATCGAGAAGAGGTCAAAACGCGCGTTTCGTGTGAGGCTCGTGCATGAAGCAACCCAGCTCGTGCCCCCATCAGCAAGGCAAAGAAGGCCAGGTGATAAGTTGCGTAAAGCCTTCACCATTTTCATTTGACATTTTCCGATTCGTATTCGGAAAACCTGAAATCCAATCCTTCATTAAATCTCACTCCTTTACAATTCCAATCATCACAGACTCTCTCTCTCATTCTCTCTCTCAGCTCCAAGTCCTCCGCATCAAGAAAGGTCCAAAACGCCGCCGTTTCAAGACTCTCCAAACGTCGCCGTTTCTGGAGGATGGCGTCGTCGCTGTGCGGAGGGAGCATCCACCATTCTTTGAGTAGCGTTCGTCTCCAACAAGATCGGAATCTTCGCTCCGATCAACCGTCTTCTTGTTCCATGGTGATTAACATTCCTCGTCGCCTCAGGGGTAGAGACGTAAATTCCGTCTCCAGGGGTAAAATCGTAAATTCGTCTTGCGCGGCGGTGGCGGGGACTCGGAGTCTTCGGCGGAACCGGAGCGGTGGAGACAGGAAAGGGAGCGAGACGGCGGCGTACGAGAGGGTAGACGAGTGGATGAGGGATTCGGTGACGGAGATCGTCAAGAACCTCCGGGAGGCGCCGCTGCTGGTCCACGTGTACGGCGGCGAGGAGGAGGAGCGGAGGATGGAGACGGAGAAGAGAGTGGAGGAGGAGAATTGGGACGCGCTGAAGGGGAAGTGGGAGGCAGGGGAGGCGCCGTTACCGGAAGGCGTTATATTCGTGGAGGAGCTGAGGGACGACGGCGGAGTTGACGGCGGAGATAACGGAGGGGAATATTCCGTTAGTAAGGATGGGATCACGAGGGCGTGGGGGCTGGTGGTGCAGGGGAATGGGGAGGAGTGTGGGCCAGCTTGTTATTTGTTGAAGACGAGTAGAGTTAATGTCGGATCGGGTTATGGGCTGGGGATGGGCATGGGCTGCACTCATTTTTGCTTGGTTCGGGTCAAGAGTTTTAGGGAGACGGCCAAGTCGCAGCTCAAGAACAGTTGGCTGTTGCAGGCACAGATGCAAGGTCAGGGAAGATGATGTTCCCAGATTGAAAAATCGAAGCTGGGTTTGTAAATTTTATTGATACATTTACTGAAGCTTCAAAACCCAATTGATTATTGATGTTCATTTGAATCGTATTGGTTCAATGTGTAAAACTAAATTTCATAAGATTGTTGCAATGTGTAAACCCAAGAGATTACATTGACATTGATCATGATCAATTTTTTATTTTTTTTCCCTAAGATTGTTGCTTGAGTTTTGATTACTATAGTAATGAAGTTTGATTTGATCTTTGGATGTTAACAATAAGTCGATAGTATTATTAAAATATGGTTATCAGCAAACATAAACAATTATAAGTTGTATGAAAACAGACATTAAAGTTTTTTTTTGTTTTTTTGTTTTTTACGCTGAATGATTGAGGATAGACTATCACTCTATTTTATTAATAAAATAAAAAAATAAAGAAGGGAGATCAAAACCAAAACCCCAAATGTTGTCGGTTGTGGGTAAAGTTGATATTAAAGCGATATGCTTGAAATTGATAAGCTTATCATGATTAGCTAATAGCTAGGCATGTGTGTGGCATGAGATGCACTTGCATGTAAATTTGCTGCTCAAAACTTTTAAAGATGTGTCATAACATATCGACTCACCTATCTAAACTCATGCTAGCTTAACCTCGCTTCATCGATCATATATTGTGGAGATATTGTTTTTATGCTTACCTTGATGATTATGGAAGTATCCATTCCATATAGTTAAAACACTATTCTTAGCATTTGGAGCATTTTGTTTTCCTAATGAATTGATTGGATAGGAATAGAATAAAAACATAACAAGGATATGTTTTTATTGTTGTAGGTAGGAATATGTGTATTTTCCTTTTGAATTTTGATGTACTTGCAATACTGTATTCATTTATGAAATACACATTACTGTCTCCCAATTTCTCTTTAAATACTTAAGCTAAAATAATGTAAAACCTGCAAGCTAATAACAACCATAGTCTTTTGAGTATGCTTGTCGTCCAACTCAGGCCATCTGGTCGAGGCGAACTCACTGTTGCAAGACTTGCATCAAGCAAGAGGGTTTAACCTCATTTTCTACCTATCTTTCTCATGATGCCGGTCCGCATCTTTGCAATGAAGGACGGAACTTTTGCCCCAGACGTTACCGTATCAGAAACACCAATGATCCCGAAGCTACCGTCCCTGTATTTATAAGGTGGAGCTCGAGGGACAGCAGAAGAATGACTAAGCATCTGAATAACAGAAGACATGGTCGGCCTATCGGTTATATTTCTTTGCAATGCAGAATAATCCGATTCTTAAGCAGCTCTCCATTAATTCAATTCCTGAACCAGTCCACAACGTCGGATCTATTAGATTTCTAATCGTCCCTTCCGCCCAATTCTTCCATGCCTGCAAAATGTGAATATATATGTTAGCATACATAACCATATAGGTCGCATGCATACATAGACCAAAGTAATACGCCATGAGCATACGATATTACTATGACAGTCGTACGATATTAGTCATATTACTGTGACAGTACGTACGAATTCCTAAGCTATTTTTGTCCCATCCAAAAAATACAAAGTTTTCCTTTTTGTTTTTTTTTTGTTGAATATAAGGGAACGATACGTATGACTTACAAAACGCAGAATATCCGTCTCGTTTAGCTTTTCTGAAGGCAAACTGCTGATTTCTTGTCCACTTGCTATCTCCACGACTAATACACCAAAACTGTAGACATCAGATTCAGCAGATGAATGTCCATCAATTGCCTCAGGAGCCATGTTTGTGCTGCATCTCAAACAAAAAGAATTGTTTACAACAACTTAATTAACATATACTTCGTTGTGGAGACTAATTAGATTACTAACTTTGTTATCAGATTCAGCATATCAATTCCATTGATGCTGCTTTGTGTCTGATCAACCGTAAAGAATCTTGCCATGCCAAAACTTGAAATTTTGGGATTCATTTAGCCTTGACATCCCCATGAACAAAGTGGCATCCATGAAGGTGAAAGAGTCCCCGTGCAATGCTCACTATGATGTTGTACCGCATCCCCCAATCCCATTGTCTGCCCTTGATCCGGTTTACATAATTATGTAAAACATGATCTATATATTACGTACGTACTTGCTGAACTAATAGTAACACATTATGGGAGCAGTAAAATTAAGAAAAAATAAATAAAATAAAGCTGCTAGATACCAAATATGATGTGATCAAGAGTCCCGTTAGGGAAAAGCTCGTAGACAAGAAGCCTTTCAGAATTGTCTTCCAAGGCACACCCGAGGAGCTCAACTAGATTTGGATGTTGGACCTTGGGCGCCACTAACAAAACCTCTTTCTTGATTTCCATATACTCTTGGGTTAAACTCTTTAGACCCTCACTCCGAAGGGACTGACAGAATAATACTCAAACTTACAAATGTATCAATGTGATACTTGGAAATTTTGATATCAATAAGGTGTCAGCATCCTAGATTAGAGAATATTCCATTTGTATCTTGCATTTTAATTTTCTATAATCCTTTTAGAAATTGACGGAGCATGCTGGGCCTAGAACAATGAATTTATTTATTTAACATACTACAAATATATAAATCTATCCTCATTACTTAAAGTTAAATAGTTAATTTTTTATCATTGAAGAATCTATTGATACAAGATTAGATTACTTAGTAGAAGTTAGACAGTCTTATAAAGAATTGCAGGAAGAAAGAGAAAAATTAAGAAAATTAAAAGAATTATGATCTAAGCTTCATAGAAGTACTAAAAATTATTAGGATATTATCTATTAGAAGATGCAAAACTTGTGCGCGACCTTAACTCACACAAACAGGAAACCCAGAAACCAGAACCCAAGTTTTAACCAAAGATCACACCTATCCCACCCAAACCAAAAGTCTGCTAAAAAACAAAAACATGGAAAGCAAGGTAGAGAGACAATACTCACTAGAGAGTGAAGGTCGGAGACTCGCCGGAACAGGGATCAAAGTGCACCTCGCAATTGCAAATCCAGTGACAGAACAGACGAAAAACCCTCTCCTTTTCTTTTCTCTGCAGCTTTTCGAAAGCGCTACAAAACATAGGAGCAAGAAACAAAGAAACAAAACAAAGAACAGAGCAAAAAGAAGAAGAAGAGAGCTGAGGCGAAAATGACATAAGAGAAACGAAAACAGAGGGGGAAGCATATATAGAGAGGGAGGGAAAAGACGCCTCGGTTCCCTCCCCGTTTCGCATTAAAAAAGCATTAACTGTGAATGAGGAAATCGGGGCCGTCGAGTTCTACCGCAGGATCACGCCACGTGTCCCACTAAGCGGTAGCTTCTCGAATAAGAGAAGGATGAAACGACGTGCATTAATTGCACGTCCCTTCGTTCCCCAGCATAGTGACAACTGGCGAACATGCAATTAATGCCCTGACACAACTCAAAACACACCAACCTAGAGCCAAGGCGTGGGATCTCGTATCCAAATCTCCGGGATCGACAGCCCTTGAATAGAAGTCTTGTACAAACCAAAAAGAACCGTTGCGTACGTCCCACAGCTCCCGGGGAATAATTACCGAGAGGGAGACCAGACAGACCCACCAGCGAGAATAAAAGTAATAAGACCTGAAGAAACATGAAAATTGTAAGTCCCGGATAAGAACTAACGGGAAGAAACGTAAAACCGTTTCAAGAGATCCTTACACTCGAGCAAGAACTAACGGGAAGGCATGCATACCATCCCGGAAACGTACCATCGGGTAGCATGGGCAACAACTAGAATCATGAGAACCGTAAGTCCCTTGTACAGTTCTCGTAGAGAGGGAGTTGGGCAGTTCATATCATTCCCTTCACACGGAGAATAGTGGCCTGATAACCCACGCGGGGATAATATCTCGCGCTCAAGCAGGAACACATGATATGGAAAGACTCGCTACCTTCATCCATTGCAATAATAACCCGTTCAAACATGTCCTGAGTACGAACTTGGGGGGACTAGGAACGAGTACCCGTTGGTAATTTTATTAAATCGCGGGTCATTTCTTCAAGTCCCCAATCAAGACGCGTCTTGAACAGGAACTTAGAGGGACTTGTAATCGGTAGTTGATAAATATCTCCCTGGCCCACGATACAACCGGAAGCCTAACATGAGGTAGACCACACAGGCCTCATCTTGGAGGCTATAGCAATCTGAGCCGGGCAGGAGACGTTTCACAGAAGACCAAATGAACAGACCTCAGTACTATATTTGTCCCACATCAAATGACAAGCAAGATAAGTCAACGCGAGGCTATATATACAATACTGAAGTCAACCTAAGCGGTCAGAAATGTCCTAGCATTAAATACTATACCTACCACATAACTGACTTAATCATCAGAGAGAGAAAGACTGGAAAATCTCGGTCAATCTCCTCTTGCATGTAGCTAGTCAACAACAATCAAGGGCAGAGATCACGCCAAAGAGCTTCTACGAGGTCTACGGGATCTCATAGAAACAGGAACAATCATGGATAACAACGGTAGCAAGTATCGAACTGATTTCTTTTATTGTACCTGCTTGAATTGAAATTGACTTGGGCGTCGGAGTTTGTTTTTGTTTTGCAGGTACCTCCTCCCCCTTGATTGATTGTCATATGATTGCGTCTAAGCCTTCCCAAGGATAAAATGAGAGAGATTTTTGTTGGAAAATCTCATTCTCGAATTTTTTTGCACCAACATTAGGCAACGATGAAAAGTTGAAGAAAGGGAAGTTTAAATGGTGGTTTCATGGTGAGAGACTGTGGGTTGGTGAGGTAAACTCAAAAGGTAGATCTAGAGTTATTGTAAGAAGAGAGAGGCTCTCAGTCTGACATAGAAGAGTGTAATAACTCAAATAACCCAAGTAGCTGTTGTATTAGATATTAAAACCCAACACCTCATGCACCGTTTTAACTTTGACTTGGCACAAGGGGAGTGTTGAAGGAAAATACCTTAAGTGTGTCTTCGTCAAAGTCACTGACGAAGAGTAAATTAAGAAGTTATTGATCAATGGATGTAACGGCATAATTAGTCATATCAGTCATTATGTATATTATTATTAACATTGAATAACGTCATTATGTGCGTATAATTACTGTTGTAATTGACCTCTATATAAAGAGGGTTTCTAATGAAATGAGTAGACCATTCCGATTATATTTTTCTTGTAACAAAACTCAATTTATTGCTCAAATATAAGCTTTGGTATAACTTAGCTAGTAATATAGACAGCTACGTTAGCATATCACCTTTATATGTCTAATTTGATAGCAGTTAAAAATTAGCACCACAAAAAGATGTATGCAGTTAATTGTGTAAAAGGAAAGATATTCGTAAGAGAAAAATGTAACGACGGTAAAAAATGGTAAATTTTAGCTAGTAAAAAGTAATTTTTATTAGGGTATTATTTTTTTGGGGTGTTAATTTTTGGAATTGGGTTGTATATAGAGGAGTTGGGCCGGATGGGTGAGGCCCAAAACCCATTTCTCTTCTCTTTTTTCTTCCTGGTTCTCTCTCTCCCGAGTCCCTCCCGCTGCCCGATTTTCCGGCCGCCCGTCCGCCGCCAAACCGGTCCCAAAAGGTGGGCCATCAACCCAGCTTCCATTCTAGACCGGTGATAGCTGCCCTAGCTCCGCCGTGAAGGAGCACTCTCCCCCGAAAGGCGCGACTGCCGTGTTGCCTCCGTCGCCGGAACTCCCTCCTTCGGCCACCAATCCGGGCAAGCTTGGTACGGTTTTGTAGCTCTCCTCCCGTGCAACAACCCCTTCAAAAGGCTCACTCCCTCTAGAGCTCGGTAAGGAGAAATTCGAAGTTGAAATTCTAGGGCTTTTAGGATGTTTTCGTTCGATTGACCTAGTTAGGCTTAGAATTGGTGATTGTGCTAGTTAGGAAAGTTGTTTGGGATGTTGAGAGGAAGATGCTGTTAAAATTTCATAGGATTTGGAGCTCGCCGGAATCGGCCTCCGGCCGCCGCCGCCGCCGTTTTGGGGTTTTGTATGATTTTAAATGTGTAATAATTAGAGGAATTTAATGGAGTGAATTATGGAATTTTCGGACGAGTTTTGAATAGGTTTGTGAATTTCCGAAGTTTGGTATTTTTTGCGGTTAAATAATGTAAAATCCGACCGTAGGATTTAAATCAATTTCTGGGAAAGGTTGTATTTACGGCTGCCGAGTATGATATTAAAGTTTGGGTCATTCCGATTTAAGAATATCGAAGTTAGGCAATGATGAGCGTGGTTATGGCTCTCGGTTAATTTTACCTATTTTGTATAAATATTGGATTTTAGTGGGAAATTAATTATATATTTGGAACAGGACGTGAGGAGGCTCGAGCAGAAGAAACCTCGGAGCGTCATCAGGCTTAGGCCTAATTTGTGAGTGGATCTTTGTTTTAATTGAAAAGCATGCGATGAATGATTTTATTGATTATTTATTTCTTATGATGAGACTTATTGATTTCTCGACTATTTGACAATTTTTTCTCCTTTGGAGAGATCCCGAAAATGAGATTTTTGGTGGATATGTATTTTGGATGTTTATGAGTATAGTATATAAATAAATGCTAGCTAGCTAGCTATACGTGCTTTTCCACCATACTGAGGTAAAATTCCATTATGGTGCAACGTGAGCGTTAGACGCAATCGTCGTAGCCCTATATAAATATAATAATTTATATAGGGGATATGCGCGTATATATATATATACACCGTCTTTTCGGTCATAATGAGGAAAAATACCATTATGGCGCAACGTGAGCGTTAGAGGCCAGCGTTGTAGCCTTGTATGAATTTCTATTTTTTTAAATTGTTTCTAGGATTCATACAAGGAGTCTGACGAGTGTAAATACATACGAATATATGTTTATATATAGTTTAGCCTGAGATGCTCCATTTTATTTGAGTTGGTGACTAGCCAGTGCTAGTCGTGAAATTGCTAGTTTATAAGTTGAACACTTTTAAGCTGCCGCATGCAGTATATTTTTCTATGAAATTAAAATGGGAATGCATAAATATTTTTGTTATTAAATTATTTTTGTCCACTCACTCTAACGTTATTAAATGTCTTCCCCTGGGCCCTTCGTTTTAAAATGCTCAGTCTGCAGAGTTCGGATTAGATCTAGTACGAGACGAGGCATAGTCACCCGTATTTCCACCACCTTTCACCAGTATGTTACTTGTTTAACCTACCTGTGTTTTCTTACTTCCGTTAGTGTCTAGTAGCTCTGAATACTTGAGTTTAATGTATATATTTTTGGTTGCGGGTGAAGGCTTGTTGATATTTTAGAATATTTGACGGAGGATGTATATTATCTTAGATAATGTTTATTATCCTGTTGGTGGTGATTGTTTTTGGGGAGCACGAAGACTCCAAAAGTTAAGGTTGGATTTGGAACCTTTAGACGTGTTTGCAAGTTTTTATTGGAATGGTTGTCCATTTTCAAAGGAGGTTGTACCGAATTTTGCAGTAAATCTTTCCTTGGAGGTGGTCCCCGCACGATTTACTCCGGGTTCAGGGTGAAATTCGGGGCGGGTCGTGTCAGTCTTTATCCAGAGCGAAGCTTCGTTCTGAAATTAAAGTATGAAGTTCTTTATTTGACACACTTTTCGGTCATATTTCCACATCTCCACCATTCAAATTTGTAGAACCAAATGCATAGATCACTTCTGCAAAATTTCATCAAATTTGATGATCGTTTGGGTGTTCATGATCGTGATTTACACAAACAGTTCTGCTTAGAGATATTTATGGTTCATTCATTGATTTAACCTAATTCAGTACCTAAACGATCATCAATTTGAATGAATTTTGTAAGAATGATCTGTACATTAGTATCAGTAAACTGAACGGTGGAGATTTGGAAATATGACTGAAAAGTGTGTCAAATAAGGAACTTCACATTTTAATTTCAGAGCGAAGCTTCGCTCGAGATATGGACTGATTCAGATACACACGTCTGCATTTATTCTTACGGTGCAGATTTCCACTTTACACTCACTTTTCAATCGAATTTTCACGTCTCCACCGTCTAGTATTTAGATACTAATGTATATATCATCTCTGCAAAATTTCAGCCAATTTGGTCATCCTTAAGGTATTTAAAACTGCGTTTTTCTATTATAAATATGAATGGTTCAAATTCGACAGAATTATGTTCATCCATTTGTTTAATCGAGTTTGAGTGCCTTAATGATAACCAAATTAGCTGAAATTTTTTCAGAGATGATCTATACATTAGTATCTAAATACTAGACGGTGGAGATGTGAAAATTCGATTGAAAAATGAGTGTAAAGTGGAAATCCGCACCATAAGAATAAATACGGACATCAGCAGCTGAGAAAATCTATATATATATATATATAGGATTTTTCTCAGCTACAAACATCCGCACCAATTGTTTTGGTGCGGATTTTCATTTTTGCACCATTTTTTGATCGAGTTTCCTTATCTCCACTGTCTAGTATCTAGATAATATTGTGTATATCATCTTTGTAAAATTTCAGCCAATTTGGTAATCGTTAAGGCTCTCAAAATTGCGTCTTTCTGTTATAAACATGAATGGTTCATGTTTGACAGAATTCAGTCTGTCCATTTGTTTTTCGAGTTTGAGGGCCTTAACGATTACCAAATTGGTTGAAATTTTGCAGAGATGATCTACACAATATTATCTAGATACTAGACGGTAGAGATGAGGAAATTCGATCGAAAAGTGGTTCAAAAATGAAAATTTGCACCAAAACCATTGGTGTGGACATTTGTAGCCAAGAAGCCCTGTATATATATATATATATACAGACCATATCCTGAGCGAAGCTTCGCTCTGAAATTAAAGTGTGAAGTTCCGTATTTGACTCATTTTTTCGTCATATTTTCACATCTCTACTGTTCAGTATGTAGACCCTAATGCATAGATCACTTATGCATAGTTTCATCTAATTGATGATCGTTTGGGTGTTCATAATTGTGATTGACACAAACTGTTCTGGTTAGACAAACTTATGGTCCGTTTATTGATTTGACCTAGTTCAGCACCTAATCCTTGTTAGTAATTTATATAAAAAAAATATATAAAAAGTCACATTACTGTAATGTGTTAGAATCTCAAAAAGAATATTGGTCCAAACACCAAATACAAAAATCCCATGTCACAAGTGTATGTTATAACAGAAATTGGAAGAAGGAAAATGGGGATCGTATCAATGGATTTTATATAGAATGAAATGCCTATAAAAAAAATTAGATAAATTTTGACCCTTTTTTAGTTTTTTTCTTCAACAAATTTTGTATTTATGTTACGAAATGCGTATTATCTTTTCAAGTGTGAAAATGATATATATCGAAAACGATTCTAATTAACTACAAGACATGCATGCACTACGTACTAGACCCAAATTCATGATATATTTAAGTAGCAGTACTGAATAAGCATCGCAATACCTAATAGCAATTAAGCTCCACAATCCTTGCCGGATTGGTAAAGGGAAGGACCAACTGAAGTAACGTGAACCATGGAATTCCATGGAGGTTTTGAAACTAAATTTCCATACCCACAAGACCCTTCTGCATGCATTGATCATGAGCAAATGTCAGTGCGCTTATGTATGTGATTTGCACTATCAAAACTCGAAAATTATACAGCGCACCCGGATTTTTCACCGTCAGATTCTGACACGTGGACAAGTCAGTTATTGACATCGTTAGGCGGCGTTAAGTGGCTGTTAGGGTTTGTTGGGTAAAAATACAGGGGGTGAAAAAAAGTAGAAAAGGTTAAGGGAGACTCTTATTTCGAGCAGCAGCCCCCCTTCTTTCCAAGTTTCATCAGATCGTCTAAACGGCAGCGATTGGTGTTGGTGCTAAACCGATTGGTTCCAAGTTTCATCAGATCGTCTAAACTTTCAAAGCACTGAAGATTGAGCAGCGATTGGTGTTGGTGCTAAACCGATCGGAAGATATGGAGTTGTAGACTGGCGGAGATTGGTGTTTTGACGAACAAACCGGTTGAGCAGCTCTGAAGTAAGAACAAAGCATCAGGGAGACAGGCAATCGTTGTAAGTTCTTGAATTGATATCATTATTTATTTTGGATTAAATATCTATGTTGTTTGGGATTTCCATGTCCAGTTTGGATTCGCCCAATAGATTGAATCTTATTGTTCTTATGTTCTATCTCCGGATCCCAGATTTGAATGGATGATTCCAAATTACTGAGATTGATGATTGATTATTGTGTGTTACTTGAATGAGCCACTTCGAAATTTCTCCCACGAGCTTTATGATATGAACTAAATTGTTTCAGGTTTCTATTGATTACCTGAGCGAGCTTGTTTGCCATTAATTGATTTCCATCTTATTTATTGTGATAACTTATCCTTATTTACATGTTTGTGCACAGGTGTGTTATGGAGGGAATTGATTTGAGTACCACTCAGACTGAAAACAGTGATGGTTCATATGAGGCGAAGACCGGGGATAGTTTTGGGAATGGTAGTGATGATGGGATGGAAGTAAGCGAGAGTCAAGACGGGTCAGACGATGAGCAATGCACAATGTTCAATGGGAAGACCTGGAGCTTGATGACTTGTCTAATGTGGTGTTCAAGAGTGTGGAGGAAGCGGAGATGTTCTACCTACACTATTCAGTTGCAAAGGGTTTCAGCATAAGAAAATACAAATTGGCCTGGAACAGTGAGAATACAGTAATTATCAGAAGAGAAATGGTCTGTGCAAGGGAAGGGGTGCGCAATAAGGGTAAGAAAAGCAGGGTGTGTGAGGAAGATGTTGACGCAAGTTTGGAGGATAGGTTGATTCACAAAACTAAGAGAGCGAATAAGCAAAAAGTGTTGCACAGATCAGATGTGAACGATAGTGAGAGGAGTTGTAGGGGGAAGAAAATGGTGAAGCCAGTTAGTTCAAGGTCGCGGTGACTGTCAAGGCAGAAATGCCTTGCACAATTCACCGTGAAATATGATAGAAAAAAGTGGGGATATTATGCGTCGTCGTTTAGGACGGAACATAATCATCTAAATCAGACACGGATGACATGGGTCAGCAGTCAAGCAGCATTGAAGGTGATTTGAGCATGGGTGAATCAAGCGATAGCTCTGGTTCATCGGATGTTGATGTGGGGGATGAGGAGACGTTGAAGAAGTGTGTGGGTGAGTTGTTGCATCACATGGAGGAAGCTAGGACCTTTGAATTTATTTCAGGGGAAGACAATGTAGGCGCACCTTCCACGTCAAGGAGCAGTGATGGGGGAGATTACTTTTGTCACTTCAAACCTTTTAGCAGTTCAGCAAAATGTTATTGTGGCGCTGAAATTTTGAATGCAGGTTTTTTGATAACTTTTCTACATATTCTATTTTGTTGATGTTGTCCCTATATACTGTATAATGTGTATTTGCTGGATTAGTAGGTTTGTTATTATGTTGTCATTGGTTATGGTATGTTGATGTGCTTTGAAAGTATGTTTATAAAAGTGAAGATAAGATAGTATGGACTATTACTGATAATTCCCTTGTGTACAAAAGCAGTGCGGAAATTGAAACTGTTTTCGACGTTTAGAAGAAGTCCTTTTTAAATGTGAACTACCAGAACAACGTGTTATATGTTTATTTTGATTTTTTCACTGTTTACGGCAGGAGGTCACTACGATTTGTTAGTTGACCCTTGTTTTTTTTACACTGGTTTTTTTCGCTTTTGATGGTGGTTTTGTTGATTTGTTCAGTGAAGTTCATTTTGGTTTGTTAAGCATCAGCTTATGCTTTGTTTACGTTGTGCAGTGTGTAGAAGGCACCTGGGCGTAGTTAAATTGTGTCGGACTTGATATTTTTTTCCTGTCAAATTATCTGATTTGTTCCCAATATAAATTTTTCATGGTGAGTACCTCTTAGTTTCTTTTTATGTGTTGTCTGAGAGACGTTGAATTAAGTTGAGAAAACAATGAGAACACCTGAGTTTGTTTCTGCATATGCATTAAAAAATGTATTATCTTGTCATTTATTATTACTTTACAGTACCTACTCACTGATGCTTATTTTGAAAACAAGGGTTGATGGTGTTATAGTTTAGTTAGGTTTTACAAGTAGCTACTCCTTGATGTTCAAATCCTGTGTATATATATGTTTTGTAATGGAGGTCCTTTGGGATACATAGTTTGGTTTTAGTGAAAAATTAGGGTGTGTGTTGCGAACCTTGTGTTTTGTTTTAAGGGTATGTTTGGCTTATAGCGATCTGTTCTAACTATAGGGTATTGGCTTATGTAAGTTTTTGTTGAAATGAACTATGTAAGGTTATGTAAGTCTGGGACCTTGAGTGTTTATAGATTTGAACCTTGCTTGAATAATAGTGTGTGGTAATAGTTAAAGTTTTCCAATGAATGACCTTATTCAGTTGTTTCATTGGTGTCTTGTTCTTTCCTTTTCCCTTTTGATCAGCCCGTTTGTGGATGTTGTCGTTCTTACCTTATATGTCTGACACTTTAGGAGATTTGTGCAAATTTCCTCTTGTATCTGCATTCCTCTAGTGCTAACCTTTGAAAATGTGATTACAGATGCACGGGAACTACGTTCATATAGCTGAAGGAGACGCCTTTATCCCTTGTGTCTGGAAGGGGAAAAAAATTTACTTGGAGCACCAAATTTGTAGTGCGTGCTCTGGATTGATCACGCTTATCTCATTCTGCATACCAGCAACATAAACGAAATTCACGCCGCATACCTCTCAGTAACAATATGCTCCTCAGAGGCTCAGACCCCTAATTTATTCACACCAACAAACAGAATATCTGTTTCTCCATTTGGTCGCACCCAGGCTTCAGTCAGTCTTGCGAGAAGTTCATATTTTGTTGTGTCTGTGAACTGTGATTGTAGAGAGCCGATTCCATTGCTGTACTGGAAGGAGTAGATTCTGGAACAAATCGGTTGTGCCTTATATCGGATTAAGTATTAATCTGGACTCGATTGGAAAATAAATGCGTTGGGTGAACCTCACCAACATGACTTTGGGGGGCTCACCAACATTTACTTTTTACATTAACTTCCCTAGCTAGGCCATATTTACAAGAAATTTGTATGCATCTGTAATTTATTTCTCTATAAACTGAATAAACTAGAAAGTGTTTTTAATTGTTTTAAAGTGTAATAGGAAATTATATGCAATTATACAAATTTGTGAACCAAATATACAAATGAATAAGGATTTTTGAAATTCTTGTGAAATAAGATCTGATTGTTATAATGAAATACGGTCATGGTTGAAATTTCATTTTAACCAACAACAATTGGGTCTCAATCAAAGCGGTCAACCATTTTTACATTTATGCATCTTTATGGGCAGCCCTATCATCAAGAGGTAAATGTCCACAAATTTTACATGGGTAGTTACATCTCATGTATGTGAGAGTGTAATGTGTGGAAGAGTCGACCAAACTAGGTTACATAAAGGTAGGTAAAAGCGTTTTCGTGTGATAAGTGACGTGAAAATAATGTTGACCTCTTCGATCGAGACCCCAACGTTAACGAAAATAAGTGAATTTTTTTTCATAGCCATATTTAAGTATACTCATCACATCGGACGGTTGAATTTTCGTTTTGTGAATTTTAATCATTGGAACCGCAACATCCTTAATATTGTGAAATAACTTGTTTAGTGTTATATGCAAGGGTACATCATTTTGAACCAACTGTATCTAACAAATAAAATTACACCACTCTCAATTCTATTCCAAATTTGTAAACATGCCCAAATTAAGGTACATCATTTTGAACCAACTGTATCTAACAAATAAAATTACACTACTCTTAATTATATTCTAAATTTATAAACATGCCCAAATTTATAAACATGCCCAAGGTGTCCATAATTAATAATTAGGCCCCGATGGGCATGCGAATGCACTGCACAAATCGAATCAATATTGTTGCCCTTGTCATTTTTCTCATTATATCACATCTGACGGGCGTAGTTATTTTTTTGGAGGTGTGTGCGCAGTTGCAGGCTCAGTGGGCAAATGATGTATTGTGTGGAGATGGCGCAGAGGTCTAAGACATAGGCGTCTATGACGCAGGGGTATGGGGTATGTTATACTCCAGCATCACAACTTGTCTGCCCTAGATCTCCCCATAGAGAACATAAATAACTTTTCCCTGCATCTGTTGAAGTCTTGCACGTGGAGCAATGATCCTAGAGCAACAACATGACCTCGCCACGTGGCACGACCTCGTTGGTCTACACAGACACTTGTCAGCCAAAAAAGAGAATTTGTCCCTTCCACCACAAAAAGTAGCCAATCAAATTGTGCCACGTCACTAGTCGGATAAACTTGTGAGAGTGAACTACCTATATAGAGGAAGCAGAATTTTAAAAAATCTTATGAAATAGGATGTGATGGGTATAGTGAAATATGGTTATATAGTTAAAAAATCACATAATTCCGGTGACTTTTGGTCCCCGATAAAAGGGGTCAACCCTATTTACGTTTATGCTTCCTTATAGGGAGCTCTATATTGTTGCCCTTGTCATTTTTCTCATTATATCACATCTGACGGGCGTAGTTATTTTTTTGGAGGTGGTGCGCAGTTGCAGGCTCAGTGGGCAAATGATGTACTTTGTGTGGAGATGGTGCAGAGGTCTAAGACATAGGCGTCTATGACGCATGGGTATGGGGTATGTTATACTCCAGCATCACAACTTGTCTGCCCTAGATCTCCCCATAGAGAACATAAATAACTTTTCCCTGCATCTGTTGAAGTCTTGCACGTGGAGCAATGATCCTAGAGCAACAGCATGACCTCGCCACGTGACACGACCTCGTTGGTCTACACAGACACTTGTCAGCCAAAAAAGAGAATTTGTCCCTTCCACCACAAAAAGTAGCCAATCAAATTGTGCCACGTCACTAGTCGGATAAACTTGTGAGAGTGAACTACCTATATAGAGGAAGCATGATTTTAAAAAATCTTATGAAATAGGATGTGATCGGTATAGTGAAATATGGTTATATAGTTAAAAAATCACATAATTCCGGTGACTTTTGGTCCCCGATAGAAGGGGTCAACCCTATTTACGTTTATGCTTCCTTATAGGGAGCTCTATCGTCGAGAGGTGAGCGTCCCTAATTTTTACATGGGTGGTTACATTTCATCTATGTGAGAGTTTTTTATGTGGAAGAATCAACCAAACTAGGTCATATAGGGGTAGGTAATAGCGTTGTCGTGTGGTAAATGATGTTGAATTAGGGTTGACCGCTTTGATGGAGCTCTGAACGTTGCTGAATCGAGTTGAATTTTATACCATAGTTATGTTTTACTAAAATGATCATATCAGACGGTGGAATTTTCATTTTGTGAATTTTAGTCATTGGAATTATAACGTGTTTACTAATGTGGTATAACTTTTTAATAGGTTATATGCAAATGTACAACTTTGTGAACCAACTATAGAGAGGAAGCAAAATTTTCAAAAATCTTGTGAAATAAGATGTGATTGTAATAGTGAAATATGGCTATGGTTGAAAAATCATGTATTTCAGATAACGTCTGGGTGCCGATAAAAATGGTCAACCTTTTTTACGTTTAATCTTCCCTATGGTGAGTCCTATCTTTGGGAGGTAAACATCTCCAAATTTTTACATGTGTGGTTACGTCTCATCTATGTGAGACTTTAACGTGTTGAAAAATCGACCAAACCAGGTCACGAGAGAGATAGGTAAGAGCGTTTTGTGTGGTAAGTGACGTTGAATTAGGGTTGACCGCTTTGATGGAGTCCTGAAAATTGCTAAATCGAGTTGGATTTTATACCATAGTTATGTTTTACTAAAATGATCATATCTGACGGCGGAATTTTCATTTTGTGAATTTTAGTCATCAAAATCACAAATGCCTACTAATGTGGTAAACTTGTTTGTTAGTTATATACAAGTATGCAACTTTGTGAACAACTACACAAAGGAGGAAAATTTTCAAAAATCTCGTGAAATAAGATGTGATCGGAATGGTCAATACGGCAATGGTTGAAAAATCACATATTTCGGGTAAAATCCGGGTCCCAATATAAGCGGTCAACATTTTTAAGTTATGCTTCTCTATGGGAGTCCTATCTTCGGGAGGTAAACATCTCCAAATTTTTACATGTGTGGTTACATCTCATCTATGTGAGACTTTAACGTGTTGAAGAATCGACCAAACTAGGTCACGGAGAGGTAGGTAATAGTGTTTCCGTGTGATAAGTGAAGATATATTAGGGTTGACCACTTCAATCGAGCCCCGAACGTTGTCGAATCGAGTTGAATTTTATACCATAGCCATGTTTTACTAAATCATATCAGACGGTGAAATTTTATTTTGTGAATTTTAGTCATCGGAATCACAATGTGCCTACTAATGTGGTATAACTTGTTAATGGGTTATATGTAAGTGTACATCTTATAAACCATTATATCTTGAGGATAAAATTTTGAAAAATTAGTCGTAGGATGTGATCGGTATAATGAAATACTGTTATGGTGGAAAATTCAATCATTTTCAATTATATTTAGACCTCGATCAAGGTGGTCAACTCTTTCTATGCGTATGGTTCCTTATGGGGAACTTTATCATCGGGATTTAAATTTACCAAAATTTTTATATGGGCTGCTACATATCATTTATGTGAGAGTGTGTAGGTCGAAGAATCGACCAAAATAAGTAACGAAAGGATATGTAAGAACGTTTTCGTGTAATAAGTAACATATTTTTATAGTTGACCGCGTCGATGAGACCCAAACTTTATCGAAAATAAGTGAAATTTTTTCTATATCCATATTTAAGTATACTTATCATATCAGACGGTCGATTTTCATTTCATGAGTTTGGTCATAGGAACCACAACGTGACTACTAAGTGGTGTAACTTGTTTAATGGATTATATGTAAGTGTACATTTTTATAAATCAACTATATTTAGAAGATAAAATTTTGAAAAATCGACCGTAGGATGTGATCGGTATGGTGAAATGCAGTTATGGTGGAAAATTTAATCATATTCGATAATATTTGGACCCCGATCAAGGCCGTCAACCCTTTGTTCTTATGCAAAAAGAAAAAGAAGAGAAATAATATTATGTGTAAATTTAATTACATACTCTATTATTAATGTAATCTGACTTGTTCAAACAACCAAAAAAAAAACTCGTTTGTACTGTTTGTTTTCAATCTAATAAAAAAAAAACAATTTAATATATCGGACAAAAGTGAATTAAAAAGAATTCGGAAATTTATCTAAAATAATTATTTAAAAGATGGTTAAACAAAACAAAGTGCAAGCCGATAAGATCAAGCAATCTTAATGGGTTGCCGGCGGTTTTTTTTAATTTAATTATTGACAAACCTTTTTTCTACTGCAGCATGAACGACTTTTTTTTTTTTTTACACAAGCTATTTGCGCATAAAAAGAAAAAATAAAATCTTATCCAAACCAAAATACATCTGTGTATTTACCCACTTCTCTTACCCCGCATTTACCCTAACCCCCAAATACTAACCCGTATTTACCCCGACCCTATACATATCAGATAGCCTACGTGTGGCCTCTGTCTCGTCAACACGTGGAAAAACAAAATGAGTGCTGGAACCTCTGGGTGCATTCTAGACGTCTCCCAGCATATACTAGAAATCGTACGCGCTTTGCTGCGGGAATTTGTGGTTGTGAAATGCGAAGGAACAAAAATTTTGTTGTGAAATAAAATCACTACATTCTATTGACAAAGTGAGAGTCTTCGTACTATATCTGTTCTACTGGAGGTGGCGCGAAAAAGACACCGTTTACAAATGTAGTATAAAAGACGCATGAACCTATCAGAGTAGCACCTAATGTATCAAAGAGCTAGCTGGTCTAGCTGTTGAGTTAGTCTTCGCAAAAGCTGATGTTGTCGTTCAAAGACGTGGCTGTTCCAGTTGTGCTTTCTAAATACTGGTTCCCCCAGTTGCATAAAATAGTTATTCACGATCAGTCATTTTTGACTTGCTAGGTTGTGCTTTGGTTGCTGATGATGATGACGGTGTTTCTGTCCCAAATACCCGCAAAGAGCTCTGAATTGAACGTGTCCATTAAGGAACAGTTTAGAAATTAATGTTAAAACCAAAGTAAAAAAAAAATTAAAATCCTTTTTAACACATTGATGCTGTGGTTGATGTATAATGTATATAAAGAAATGCGATGCTCAGTATTTTTTACCATGGAAGAGCTACTTGCATGCTGTGTAACCCCATGTCCCAGGCAGGTCAGTACATCATCTTTTTCCTTCTGTTTCAGTTGTCTACCACCATCCACTATGTGTTGGAAATCTATAGATTGATGCGCTGCAGTATACCATCTTTGCTTCCTACAATACATATGTACGTGAGAACAGAGGAAAAACTGGATGTCCGAAACATTTACAAAGATTTAAAGGATAAAACAACTTGGAAAAGAACCAAACTGCTCAATTCATAAAAATCAAATTACAAAGATTCTTATTAACATGTGAAGTTTCATTGTAGATCAATTACATCACTGAACCTAGGTACTTAATCGAACATATGTGATTGTGCGTTACTTACTGGTGTTGATTTATTGCATCTAAAGTTAATTTTTAAATCACCTTTCGAATTCAAATAGTTTATCTAAAGAAAGCTATTTAGTATAAGAATCAATTTCATGGCACTATGTTATTTTACTTTTCTCTCTATATATCCAATTAGGTACGTCTCACTATAGAGTAATTCTTATAATCTTATTAGACTCAAAATGGGGAAGAAGCACTGTTGTTCAAACCAAAAGAAGGAAATCCACCATATTTCATAATCAAAGTAGTGTTCCAGATAGCAAACAAATCAATTTTTGATTGATGGCTATCAATGGTTAGGAACAGCTGATTGCTTATTACTTGCAGCCCAACATTTTCAGCAGAAAAGTTAAACAGAAAAAACAACAATACAGACCCGTTGTGGAATTGATTTTTCTTATTTTTGAGAAAAGAACGGAATGATATCAATGATGATGCCTAATGAAAAGAATGAAAAAATCTGACTATTTCATACACAGAGAGATACACAACTACGAACTCCCAATTATTTAAACCTACGTAATTACCTTGTTTCTATAATTCGATACTGAGCAAGTAGGACTGTAGGAGAACGATACACCATCAAATAAATGACTTCTGATGTTAGCATAAACTGCATACAACAAAATGTAGAGAAGGAGATGGTACAATGGTTGATGATTCATGTAATATGTATTGCATTGAATAACAATATATGAACTTCATCAGTAATTATACATGTTCTTAATTATATTTATATGCAAATGAACAGAAACATTCATAGTCTTCATTGGAGTAATATACATATCATTAGTTCTAAAACGCAAATTCGTCCCCTTCCTCTCTAAGTCAAAATAACCTCCATTGATTTTTTATTTTTTTTAAATCAAAACATCAAATATTTGGGAGAAAAAAAAACATCAACTGTTTGCAAAAGCAACAATGAAAAAGGGGGTTGATCCCAGAAAGTATTGGGGAACTTCAAACTTCAGTATTTGAGTAATATCATTTACAATTTTACATGAATGAAGAAATTTTCAAAGGTTTGTAACATCACCTGAAAAGCTGATCAAGAATCAAACTCAAATCAGCCAGCAATTCACTTGAAATCGATCAGCAATTCACTGATTTTGAACTTGAGATGATGATGTTGCCAAGATCCGAATTGACATCAAAGGAAGCTCAAATCTCAGAACAAAAACAATAACCAATTCACAAATCGAACTAAAGCAACAACGATGCCAAAACCCGAACAAAAACAAAAAAGAAGAGTAAAATTTGAGGACACTAAGCTTACCTGAAGCACTGACGAACTGGAAAGCACCCAAAATCAACCAACTGTATTTTGTAGATGATGCTGGCTTCAGGAGGTTTCTGAGGAAGATGAAATTTGACAGAGATTAAGATGAGAAGAAAAGAGAAGAAGATCGACACATGCATATATAACGAAGAAGAAGAAAGAAGATCAGGAGGCTTACACGTCTTTGGATCGCACTATTGCAACGAATTTGAGCTCCGAAACAACCTGTCCTTCCGTGTTCTTCTACTCTGTCTGCTCTCTCTTATTGTACTGTAAGTAGAGGAGAGAGAGGGGTTCGATCACGCTTTTTCGGAGGAGACAACCAACAAAAGACAGAGAGAGAGAGCGCAAAAGGATAAGAGAGAAGAAAAAAAAGAGAAGGTCTCAAGATCTCTCTCGATTCTTCATGAGGGAAAAACAGCAGAGGGAAAAGAATAGGAACGGTCCGGAAGGTTCAAGAGACGGCGAGCCAAAAACAAAGGGCAAAGTCGGAATAACAGAGGAAAAAGTAGGGGCAAAAGACGGAAATACCCTGTTCCTAAACTGTTCCCGTGAACAGTGCGACAACCAATAAATATATAGTAAATACCCAGTTTTACTATTTTTTACTTTCTCCAAGTCAGTTTAGCTAATTTTATAAGGGCCACAATTCATACCCAGTTTCCCCATAATAATCAAATGCCTTGTACTTGACAACAAATATCTACATTTCCTAAAAAAAAAATGACAACAATACTACACACTAGACAGAGTGCCCGCACTTTGCCACGGTATTCAACTCTTTATATCTACTCGACATTGATATTTCTACTTGTTACTTTACTGATATCATAATATATGGCAAATGATCGTCTCAGGTTAGAACATGAGGCAACAGAGTGGGAAAGCAAATAAAAAAGAAAGATTCAATTTGTTCATAGTTTCAATCTTATATTTACAATTCTACCCAGAATGTTTATCGCTCTGTCTTATCATCTCCATCATAGCAGCACATCACCTTGATTAAGAGACTTGAAGCATCAAGAGTTGAAATTTCAACTGAAAGGCTTAGAAGATGTCATGTGTCTTATTAACAGATACTTGAACATCCAGTCTCTTTGTATTTAACCAAGAACTAAGTTAACTGAAAAGGCACATGTAAAAAGTACACAACTTCATCCAAAGAATGAGCATTTCACCTGAAAGAAGACAGCTTCTCCGTGCTTGCACTGAGCATAGCACACAGCTTTTATGCGAGGTAGAGTTGGATCTGCAGCTACATCTTGCAAGATTTGAGTGCGTTCCCCAACTGAGTGGTGTATCTCATTTCTGTAGACGCAGTTGTTATCAGCAACCTCGTGCAAAACAACACGTACTCTAATAAGAAAATGTACAAAATGGTTGAGCTATTGACCTTTAATCAGAAATGATAAAATCCTTCAACGTAGAAAATACTGGGAGCAAACAGTAACAATAAGCTGAAAGCTGAATTTAGAAGGTAACTCTATATGAGAGACATCAAGCATGTTCTTCAGGTGTTAACTGAAGTGACAATTGAGCTTCTAAACTGAGCCTACAAATATTTATCTATATATATATATTGCTATTGCTCAAAATCTTGATACATCTTTGCTGTACAAACAATGGTTTAGTTGTTGGCTTGAAAGTAATAGCTTGACATTGTGCAGCACAAAAGACACTTAAAAAAATGGTGATGATCTAAGAAGGCAGCGTATTATAGGTTTCTCCATCGTACTTCTACTCGGAGTTCTACTTTATGCTTTAGGAGGACTACCTTTTTTGGTTTGGGGAACGGTAATACTATATCTCTCACACAAAGTGAATCGTCTTCATTACGGGCATGCAGTGCTACTCTAGAGATCTCTAACTATTTGCAGAACTACTCTTAAATTCTTTAAATTTGTTTAACTGAACTTTTGCATCATTTGGCTTTCTTTGCGGGGTGTAAAGACAGTAGTTGGTTACCACGTAACATTCTCCGTGAATTCAATTTGTCTCATACCGGTGATTTGTCTAGAAACAACTGGCATATGCAATATTCCCCAACTAAAAATAATAGCTAGAACGCAGAAAACATATATGATTACTCGATCAGCATATATGAATCAATTGGATGATTCACTCCCAGTAGGTTCAAATCGAATGCAGAACTATGACTTTTCATGAAAGTTGATTTTTTTTTTTTTTTTTGTACAGAAGGAAAAAAAAACGACAGAACAAAAATAAATTTGAGGACTATCAATTTGAGAAAAACCAATCAAGCAATACCTTTCTATCAAATAGTGACAATACCGTTGATCAAATGCGAAAAAAGCCCACGTAGCTTCTTTTTCCAATCAAAATTTACCTGCACAGCAACCTACCCGCACATGCCTGAAAACTCCATAAAACTCCAATGTTTACACAACCCAGTATATGAGTTGAAAATTCGAAACCTCTATGACGAAAACAAAGCACCAAAATCTCAATTTACAATCATGAAAGGAAAACTTATCAAAAACTTAAGAAAAGTAAGCAGAGGCAGATAAATGAAAACTTTTTCTTACACCGATCGCCTCCGAAATCCGTGGAATGATACAACCCTAAGCCAATTCCAATGAAAGCAGAACCAAACCAAAAGCGATTAACTCTTTCTTTTTCTCTTAACTGACCAAATCTGGATCGGAGAAGAACTTTTGCAGAGAGATGAGGGTTTTGCAGAGAGAAGAACTTTTGCAAAGAGATGAAGGTAGAATTGAGAGAAAGAGAGATGGTGGAAAGCTGGAAGTGAGAATCCGGGGAAAGCTTTTCTTGAGTTGTTCGGGTAGAACTAAGGGGAAGAGAGAAATGGTTTTTGGACCAAAATCGGTTTTGGGCTTGGGATAAATGGCAGAAAGAAAAAGCTGAGGCCCAATGCTACAGTGTATGAACAGTGCGGCAGCTGCACCTCCTTTACTATATGGATCCGGATCCTCTCCTGGCCTAAGGATCTACCTAAGCTACCTAAGCTTTGTAGCATATCACGACACGTGTTTATATCAAATCCAACAGTCTATAACCACACATCATTTCCCTTTCATCCTTTCTCATCTCATTTATTACACGTGTCCATCTCTTCTTCACTCTCATACGCACTCTTCCAATTTCTTCTTCTCTACTTTTATCTGTTTTCTTTCTTTCCTTCTTCATACATCCCTCAATTTCTCTATCTTATTTACCAGTCTCCACCGACACATGCAATGACCAATTATATCAAATGAGTTTTGATGAAATTCACGTAGAAGAAGTTCATCATCGTCGCCAGTTCATATCCAATCACGGGGGTTTGAATTTGGGAGCTTTAGTATTGGAGATTGGATATCAATTTTCCATAATTGGCTCAATCTCTTCCTGAAGAAATCATACCCACCCTCTTAATCAAACTATTCATCAAATACTTGATCAGATTTGCTTGTGTACATCTGCAAGTCTTGGAGAGGTCTATAAGCAATGTACCCAAACTTCATCCTCACCCTCACTCTTGTGTCTTGCAGACGCAAGTGTTTGCTGAATTTAAATACAATTACTGTGATTTTGCAAAATTTATAGGTCAATAAAGATTTCAAGGCGGCGGAGAAATTGTCATTTCCACTGTGTTGTCCTTCGTGATTTTCTTGTGCACTTTGAATGTTGATGGAATGATGGGAGAGACTTGTAAAAGACAGAAGCACAGGAAGAGAAGAACAGGAGAGACAGAAGCACAAGAAGTCAAGAATCATAGTGAAAGAGAAGAACAGGAGAGACAGAAGCAAAATAAAAATAGAAAAAAAAAAAAAAGAAGAAGAAGAAGAAGAAGCCATTAGATCTTCTACTGGCCACGTGTCTAAATCTACTTAAAAGCTTAGGAAGATTAGATGAAAAACTAACTCAGGAGAGGATCCGGATCCTTACTATATAGGGAAATGGCTCATCATGTATGCATATTTTCATGTGGATTTTCTGCAGGTTTTTAAATGGTTCTCTGGAAGTGTCACCAAATATGGCACTTTTGAGGAAGTGCCCTAGACCAATCTTGGGCATCTGTTACTTGTGTCGTCTGATCTTGAGAGGAAGGCGGGAGAGTGTTATTTTTTGAGGGATTTAAATATAATTCAGAGTATAGGTGGAAGATTCTGACTGCTAGACACCCGGAAAGTGTGAGGGCTAATGTGATTGCCAACAATATAATTGATCCTTTGAAGAGAGGGGTGAACTTGGATGACAAGGAGGGTAAGCATAGTGGTGTTTCGCATTTGACTGATTAGAATTGAGAGGTTGTGGTGGTGGATGACACTGAATATGATGCCGGATGCTTGCCAGGTGGGAAGATTGTGGTCTGCTCAGGGCTGCTCAAGCATTATTTTAGTGATTCCAAGATATCTATGGTAATTGCTCATGAGGTACGATGACTAGTTGTTTAGTGTTTCTGTTCAAAGTGCTAAAACAATGTGGGCTGCTAACTTGTCCACTGTCTTGTGATTGCAAGCTAGGTTGGGCATATTGTGGCTCGACACCAAGCTGAGTTAGTCACAAAGTTCATGTGGCTTGCATTCCAGCAACTGTTTCTTTTTCTTCATCAGTTGGTCCCGTTTGGAGTTCTCCCATTTTCCAGTGTGTTCTGTTTTTACTTGATGGTCTTGGCGAAGGTATGTTGCTTCTGATTGTCATTTGTTTACGGATAGAGGATTATGTATCCTATTCTCTTCTTAGTGTTGGTTCGTTCTGATAGAGGAAGGCTAGTATGGTCGCATGTAAATGTCTTCCTGTATTTTTGTAGTGAGGCTTTTGGATAGGGGTGGGCATAAAAACATAAATCCCAGTCTTGTCCCGGTCCTGTCCCGAAATTTGACGGGATGAGACGTGATCTATGTCTAAAAACACTAGATCCGTCTCGTCTCATAGAGAAACAACAGGACGAGACGTGGGACTGAAAAGTTGAGGCCCGTCAGGCCGGTCCCGTCCCGTGTGAAATATAAAGTAATCTCAGCCATTGATTTTTTTAGATGTTTTGATCTTAACCTTTGATTTTTTAACCCTAATACAAACTCTATGTCACTCTTTCACTCTCTTAGAGTCTCAGTCTCTCACTCTTTCACTCTCTTCACTCTTCAGTCTCTTGCAGTCTTGTAGTCGCGTGAACCCAACTCTCTTTCAATCAGTCTAGCTCTTTCGAACCCAACTCTCTTTCAATCCGCTTCCTCCTCAATCCTCACTCTCTCAGTCTCTCTTTCGAACTCCTCCACTGCCCGCTTCCTCCTCGACGCCCGCTTCCTCCGCTTTCGCATCTCACCACCCGATTCCTCCTCCTCCACTTCCTCCTCGGTGCCCGCTTACTCCTCCATTTCCTCCTCATGAACTACAACCTGTGACGAGGCAACCCCAATCTTCCCGGGACCAGCGCAACTTCTCGAAGCAGCAACAACAAGCACCGCGCCTCCTCCTCCTCCTTCGCCACTTCCTCCGTCAGGCAAGATTATTTTCACTCTCACTCGCTCTCTCTCTCTCTCTCTCATGCTTTTAAGCTTCACAGTGTACCCAATTATGTAGCTCTACTCCTAATTTCACTGAAACTCATGAATCAAGTCCATTATTTTTCTCACTGTGTTTGCTTCTGTCTAGCTCGCTGCTTGTTTTGATTGTTTTTTGATTAGGATGGTTGATTAGGATGGTTGCGATCAAATTTAGGCTTTGAGAGATGTAGTGGAAGTGAGATTTGGATACTTGATATTGAGTGTTATGGCAATCGTTAGAGAGAAATCTATCATTGGTTAGAGAAATCGTCAGGCAAGATCATTAGTTTAGATAGTTATGTGAATTAGTTATACTGTTGATTATGCTATGTATATTCTCCTTATGAATGTCATATTGTGGATTGATACTTGAAAGCACGATTGTGGTTTGTGAATGGTTGAATGCAGAGGGAATTACTCGAAAATGATGGCGAGAGGAAAGAAAGTAATTGTGTGACCCAACTGTTCTGCTTCTAGCCTTCAAAATTCGTCAACGGCGACATCAATAGCATCACAATCTCCTCCAGTTACATCAGTCCCTCTACTCGAAGCTACAAACTGAAGTTCAAGTCAGCCTCCTTCAAATGAACTCGGGATTGAAGTTGGTCAAGTTGCTGCATCTGTAGGCGAGGGTGGTGTGGCTTTTGCTGCTGCATCTGTAGGTGAGGATGGTGATGGTCCTGCTCAATCAGATAGAAAACGTACTAGTCATGTTTGGGAGTATTTCAAAGAGTATGAGAAAATTGAGAGAGTGAAAGATGCGGAGGGAAAGATAATTGAGATAGTTCATAAAAGGGCTCATTGCATCTTATGTCCTAAAGGTAAGATTGGAGACTTTTCTGTTGAGAGTAAGAGCGGCACCTCTGGATTGCTTAGGCATATCAACCATAACTGTAGGTATCTTCCACGTGATGTTGATGAGTCGCAGAAAAATCTAGCTGGGGATAGGTCTAAGTCAAATAAATTGAGCATGGTAGCTTATAACCAAACAGATTATTTAGAATCTTGTGTGGAGATGATTGTGATTGATGAGCTGCCTTTTAGCTTTATGGAGAAGAAAGGGTTCCGCGGATTTTGTAGGAAGGTGTGTCCTCTATTTGGTGTTCCAAGTATAAGGAAATTGTGTACCGCCTTTCTAGGTATGTATGACACCCAAAAAAGAGATTTGAAGAAGAAGATGTTGAAGATGTATAGGTTGAGTCTGACCACTGACACTTGGACGAGTGTTCAAAACGTCAATTACATGGTGCTTACTGCCTATTTTGTCGACGCAGATTGGAAAATACACAAGAGGGTTATTAATTTTTGTGTGATTCAAAATCATCAAGGGCCAACTATAGGGAAGCTTATTGAGTCTTGCTTGCTACAGTGGGGAATTGAGAAAGTGATGTGCATTATTGTTGATAATGCTGCTGCAAACAAGTATGTTTTAGAGTGGCTTGTTGCTAGGATGAACAATTCGGCTGCTTACCAACAGATTTTAAATGGAAAATACCTGCATATGAGATGCACTGCTCACATCACTAACTTAATAGTGGGGCATGGTTTGAAGAGGTTGCAGAAATCAGTGTTGGCGATTAGGAATTGTGTGAAGTTTGTGAGATCTTCTCCAAACAGATTAGAGAGTTTTAAGAAGGTTGTAGAGAGAGAAAAGCTTGGATGTAAGGGACTTGTATGTATGGATGTCCCAACAAGGTGGAACATCACATTTTTAATGCTAGAAGCAGCTCTGAGGTTCAAGAAAGCATTTACAGCTTTGGCTGAAGATGATGATTCGAATTTTATGAGTTACTTTAAGGAACCAGAGGAAGAATATATATGATGAAGATAGAGTTCTTTTACCAAGCAACAATAAGAGAGCTAGGGTGGGACCTCCAGAAAAAGGAGATTGGTTAAAGGCTGTTGCGTTTGTCGATATGTTAAGAGTTTTTTTGGGAAGTGACTCTAAGGAATAGCGCATCATTGCACCCTACTGTGCACACTGTTTTTGCTGATGTGATTGATATGGAAAACAACATAAATAGCTTGTTTGTGGCGCCAGAGTTGGCAACTGGATCAGAAATTGAAAAGACATTGCAAGATATGGCAGGCAATATGAGAAGCAGATGGATGAAGTATTTTGGCTCTTTTGGGGACCTTAACAACATATTGATCGTTGGACTAGTTTTGGATGCAAGATTTAAGTTGAAGAATGTGACTCACATGTATACGGAATAGAATTTGCATGTTGATGAGGTGGAGAGGAGAACAAAGGTGATTAAAGACCTGCTTATGACTCTCTATGATCAGGTAGGATGAACATCGTTTTTAATATTTTTTTTATTGCATATATCCAATCTATTACTGATCTGTTATTGTCATTCGTTTGCTAAATGTATCTAAAAGTGTGCATATTTTATAAGTTTTCAGTTTTTGGTGTAGCAACTCCATGATTTGGATGTTCATATTCTATTTTAGCCTCTTGTGAATCTACAGATTCCTTTTAATATCTCTGCTACAAATCTTAGTATAATGAATGTAGATTTATGTTTCAGTTCTTCATTGCTTGAGTATATGTGTTATCAACAGCTTTTTAAGTTTGGTAGACTAATAATCAAATTATTATTTGTAGACTGATTTAATTGTGGTTGAGAATGTTCACTTGTATCTATCTGATCCTAGCTTTCTACATTTTTTTTCTTAGTACGTGGTTCATGTAGATGGAGGTATACACATGCAGCGGCCGCAATCTCCAACCTCTTCATCTAGCACTATCATAAGTAGAAGCAGCATTAGCCGTGGTCATAAGGGCCAACAACTTAGTAATTGGAAGAAGGTTGTGCAAGAAAATGAAGAGACAGTCGCAGCTCATGAAGTTGATCAATACTTGGATGCTGCATTAGATCCAACAGATGAAGAAGATCAATTTGACATCCAGTGTTGGTGGAAGGTTAATGGATGCAAGTTTCCAGTCTTAGCAGCAATTGCAAGAGTTGTTCTTGCAATTTAGACCTCTACAGTGGCCTCTGAGTCATGCTTCTCAACAGGAGGCAGAGTTATTGATTGTTTTAGGAGCTCATTAACTCCTAAATCAGTGGAGGGACTCATTTGCATGCAAAACTAGATGTTAGGTGATGATATTGTAGAGGTTGTCGAAGATATTGATTAACCAACAATTGAAAACACAGAGTTTTATTACGATGTTGAGTGAGGTATGAATTTTGAAGTGTTTATACTTTTTGGTTATTTTCAGATGCATGGACTAACTCTTTTTCATTTTTGCAGAGCATGAGAGCACTGCTTCAAGCAAGAACAATTGTCCACCTCTAATTGCAAAAGGGAAAGGCAAGTCTGTTGCAACCGGTATTGTCATCCATGATTAGAGTTGAAATTGTTTGTATTTGGAGCAGCTTGGAGCAACTTGTATTCAAATTCACTACTTGTTTTCTTTTGAACTTTATGATGTGTGAACTTAAGTACTTGTGGATTATTGATGTTACTCTAGTTTAATTCTAGTTATGAATTATGGATTCATATGATGCAATCTTTATATTATTATCAGGTAATATTGGGGCGGGATGGCGGGACTAGGCCCGTCCCGTCCCGGTCCCGTTTGGGACGGGACTTGCGTGGGATCAAGTCTTAAAAACGTAAGGCCCGTCCCGATCCCGTCCCGTGTGCAATGTCTGGGATGGGCCGTGGGATGACCCTAATCCCGTCTCGTCCCATCCCATGCCCAGCCCTACTTTTGGATTAGTATACTAGGACTTGAAACGATTGAAACACTGATATAATTTCCCTAAAATGGTCTAAAATTTTGAGGAGATTCAATAATAGCTTTGACCAAACACTTTTACTATTTTAATTTTTCTGCATTGTTCCGAGCAACAGAAGAACGATTATGGCCTAGTTTGGTACAGCTTCGCTTTTAAAAAAAATCAGTTTCTATCCAAATTTTTAGATTTTATAGTGTTTGGTAAATGAAAAAAAAGCAGTTTTTTTGAAAATTACAGGTCACTGGCAGCAGCTTTTAGAAGCAACCTGAAGGTTACTTTTGAAAGCAGCTGTCACTAAAAACACTAGAAATTAATAAATTTTATCTTCGCAGCCCTTTTAAAACTAATATTTACCAAACACACAACTGTTTTAATTCACAGCTGATTATTTTCGTAGTACAGCAGCAGCAGTTTTTTTTTAAAGTAACAGCAATACCAAACTAGTCCTATGTCTCAGAAAATATTTGGTAGCATATGTAGGATGGAAAATTCTACAATGTGTTAATGCATGTCATGCATCAACTTGGTCCAAAGTTATAAAATAGGTCGTTAAAGGAGTAATATTAGTCCACAAAGTTGTAACTGAGTTCTTAAAGTTGTAAAAACTCATATTTACAACATTAGTCCTCTAAGTGGTAAAATGTGTCGTTAAAGAGGTAATTGAGTCCTCAAAGTGATAAAAGAAAAGTTGATGCATCTTTGAGGACTCAATTACCACTTTAAGGACACATTTTTACCACTTAGAGGACTAATGTTGTAAATATGAGTTTTTACAACTTTAAGGACTCAGTTACAACTTTGTGGATTAATATTACTACTTTAACGACCCATTTTACAACTTTAGGATCAAGTTGATGCATGACATGCATCAACACACCATAGCCTTACCCATGTAGGATAGAGGATTATGTATATACAAAGAACCATGGTCATAGATTTCCCCAGTTATTTTAAAGACCCTTGGCCAATTGTTATTACCAATCCAATATCTTCGATTATATATATATATATATATCACAATAATCAAATTGAAATTACAAACAACAATAGGACAAAATTGAAATTCACTAACTTGATTAGATAGAGGCCTGCGATGCAGTGACCTAAGACAAAAATTCGCCCCCACTTGTGTTGTAGTTTTGGACGTCCATCTTGAGGATACAACTATCTGGTACAAGTTCTTGCACAAGAACTTGTCCCTGACGAACTTACAGTATGCTTTTCTGAAATAAGAATAAGGGAGGAAGAAGAAGAACGATATCTTTTTTCGATGGGAACAATGACAACAATGTCGTCCTATATATAAAGTCAAAATCGAACAGTTGCATCTGTCTATACAGTTGTAACTGTTCTCCAACAGATTTTAGTCTTATCCGATTTTAATTTGCAAAAACTCTAAAAAATATTTCAGAAATTAAAACATATTTTAATCAATAGAGCCCTAACATTATGAAACATTAGGTGATGTGACTTGACCATTCCTAACACGTGTCAATTTCAAGTGGCATCGTATACATGATGTGGTGCGAGTTCCTTCGGTATTCAACCATGGCCAACTATAGGCAAGCCAAGCTTGCAAGTGACGCCTTTCGTGGCCTCGCATCAAGAATCGTAACCATACCAAAACCAATCATGTCCAGATGCTCCTACCACACCAAGCCTTCATCTTTGGCCTCCACTAAACCAGTTAAAAAGCTTCCTGGGTTTTGTCCTTCATTTTCTATTTTACACAACCCAATCCCACAAACCCATCTCCAATTGAGATCTTCCCACAGAGATGGTCTGCCTTTAGTTAAATGGTTACATAAAAATTCGTTTTGGTTTACTCTTTGGGTGGGGCGTTAATACGGTATGGCTCATCATGTATGCATATTTTCATGTGGATTTTCTGTAGGTTTTTAATGTTTCTTTGGAAGTGTCACCAAATATGGCACTCTTGAGGAAGTGCCCTACACCAATCGTGGGCATCTGTTACTTGTGTCGTCTGATCTTGAGAGGAAGGCGGGAGAATTGTTATTTTTTGAGGGATTTAAATATAATTCAGAGTATAGTGGAAGATTCTGTCTGCTAGACATCCAATCATACTTGAACGGTGCTGATTTATGGGGATATGTCGATGGCTCAATCCCAGAGCCATCTCCCACAATTGATGTCCAGGCCAGTGGCAATACCCCGACTTCCACCAAACCAAACCCGGCTCACAAAACCTAGTTCATTGAGGATCAAAAGATCGTTAGTATCCTCACCACCTCCCTCACCGAACCTGTTGCTCAGATTTGCCTTGGCTACACCACATCCAAAGCAATTTGGGATTGCCTTGCCAATTTCTTCAACCAAAAATCTGCTGCAAGTGCCTCAAGCTTGAAGCTTCAATTGTATGAACTTCAGAAAGGGAATCAATATGTTGATGCCTACCTGCAACAGGCCAAGTCAATTGCCGATGCCCTTGCCTCAATTGATCAGCCTGTTTCTGATGCCAATCTGGTAATTGCTACTCTTCATGGTCTTGGTTCTGATTACCTAATGCTTCGTACTACCTTGTCCCAGACTGCTCTTCCCAATTTCTCTCATCTTCGAGCCAGGATCCTTGCGTTTGACGCCCAACAAACTCCAACATCTGTTGTGCCCAACACTGCTCTATTTCACAATGTCGCCTCCTCCTCCCATTTGGCTGCCTCCAATCGCTCCACTCGTCATCCATCAGGTGGAAACGGCGGCGCTGGACGTTCCTTTGGCAAGAACCGCCGTCCTTATGGTCTACCTTTCTTTTGGTCGGGAGGCTATAATAATCAACCAAATAATCAGTCTTTCATGGGCTACCCTCAGCCAAATCAGTGGGCCCCGCAGCCACTGCCTCAACTTCATCCTCAACAAGGCCTACTTGGACCTCCTCCTGGACAACAGTGGTGTCCAACTTGTATGACATCCCTTCATGGGCCTACTCAATGTCTACATCGCTACACTGGACCTGCACCAGTTCGTCCCTTTGCCGGAGCGTATTTTGCTCAACCTGATGATCCCTTTTGGTACCCTGACACTGGGGCCACCCACACATGACATCCTTGTCGGTTCATAACCTTCAGAATTATGGAGGTCCTCACAATGTCTTTATGGGTAGTAGTGACTCCATGCCTCTCTCTCATATGGGTACCCTCCCATTATCTTTGGGAGATTCCAACTTCACTATCAATAATGTTTTCCATATTCCTTCTATCCGTAAAAACCTCTTTTCTGTGGCAAAATTTACCAAAGATAATCTTGTTTACTTCCTTTTTGCTCCTAATTTGTATCAGATATATTGCTTACGCTCTGGTAGTTTGTTGTTTCAGGCCTCTGTAAAGATGGCCTTTATCCTCTTCCGGTTTCCGGCTTGCCTTCTACCGCTCCTCAAGCTTTGGTTTCCGTGTCGTCCTCTCTTTGGCACAATCGTCTTGGTCATCCGTCGTCGTCCGTCTTGTCTTGTCTTGCGTCCTCTCTTGGTTCAAAGTCTTCTTTTAATTCTTTTTGTAATAAATATGCGCTTAGTAAGTTGCACAACTTACCATTTCCTTCCAATAAAGAATTTGCCTCATCTCTCTTTGAAATAGTACACAATGATGTTTGGATGACTCCAACTACTTCTGTTAGCGGGTTTAAATATTATGTGATTTTTACAGATGAGTGCTCTTGTTATAGTTGGCTTTACCCCATGCGACCAAAAAATGAAGTTCTAATGCATTTTCAACACCTTGTGGCACTTATTCAAAATCTTTTTCAAGGGTCTATTAAATGTCTTCAAAGTGATGTCTTCAAAGTGACAATGGCACATAATTTGTTAACCAAGCCTTTTCTCACTTTTGCTCCACTAAGGGAATCCAACAACGGTTTTCATGCCCTCATACTCCCCAAAAGAACGGCCTTGCTGAGCGTAAGAATCGTCACGTTGTCTCTACCATTCGTACACTTCTTCTCACTTCTCATACTCCTTAAGAACTTTGGGTTGAGGCTGCTCTTACAGTTGTTTATCTGATTAATCTTCTTCCTACATCTACTTTCCACTGGGACACACCTTACTTTCGTCTTCACAATCATCAACCCACCTACTCTTCTCTTCGTGTCTTTGGTTGTTCATGTTTTCCTCACCTTGGTCCTTACGTTTCAAACAAGTTGTCTGCTCATAGTGTCGAATGTGTCTTCATTGGTTACAGTCCTCATCACATACAGAGGCCATGCACCACCACCACTGCCCGATATCCAACTTGCTCGTAGTGTCGAATGCGTCTTCATTGGTTACAGTTCTCATCACATACAGACGCCATGCACCACCACCACTGCCCGATATCCAACCTGCTGCCTCGCCCTCGTCAGAACTCTCTCTCTTGTCGGACTCCTCCCCGCCAGCTCCACCCACATCACTTGCTACCTCGTCCTTGCCGGCACCCTCTCACTTGCCGGACTCCTCCCTGCCAGCTCCACCCACATCACTTGCTGCCTCGTCCTTGCCGGCACCCTCTCACTTGCCGGACTCCTCCCCGCCCACTCCGCCTCCTTGTATGCTCACTAGATCACACGCGGGTATCTCCAAACCCAAGGTCTGATCTGATGGTACAATCAATTACCCGGTTCCTCGAGCACTTCTTTCTGTTATTACTGATTCAGAACCTACTTGTTATTCTCAGGCTTCTCAGTCCAAGAAATGGCAATCTGTCATGGCTGAGGAGATCAATGCCCTTTTGAAAAACCAAACCTGGACACTTGTTCCGCCCTCCCCTACCCAAAATCATGTTGGTTGCAAGTGGGTTTTCTGAATCAAACATAATCAGGATGGCTCGATCAATCGATACAAAGCCCGGCTAGTCGCTAAAGGATTTCATCAGAGACATGACATTGATTATCATGAGACATTTAGTCTGGTGATCAAACCTGCAACCATTCGCACAGTCCTTGCTCTTGCTGTGTCAAAAGGCTGGTCCCTCCGTCAACTCGATGTCAAGAATGCTTTTTTGCAAGGTGTTCTTCATGAAGATGTTTATATGCATCAGCCCCCTGGCTTTGTAGACCCTGATCATCTATCATATGTTTGCAAACTTCAAAAGTCCCTTTATGGTCTCAAGCAAACACCTAGGGCTTGGTTCCATTGCATCAATACATTTCTTTTCTCGGCTGGGTTTCTTCAAAGTAAGGCAAATAATTCTCTCTTTATATTTCATCATGGACAACACACCATATTTCTGCTTCTCTATGTGGATGATATTGTTGTTACTGGTAGTCACACCCGCATAGTCGAGAGTTTTATTCACGCTCTTGGCCGCGGCTTTGATATCAAGGATTTGGGTCTTCTCCACTACTTTCTTGGATTGCAGGTGTCTCGTTCTTCAATTGCTCTCCACATTGACCAACTCAAATATGCCCATGACATCCTCAAGAAGTATGATCTTCTTCTCAATCAACCTATGAGCACACCCTTGGCTGCCAAACCTCCTCTCACTGCCACTGATGGCGACCTTCTTGACAATCCAACAGTTTTTTGTGAAATGGTTGGGTCTCTTCAATACCTAACCATTACATGCCCTGATATCTCATTCGCCGTCAACTCTGTTACTTAGTTCATGCATCAACCCCACACCATCCATTTGATAGCTACCAAGCGTATTCTTCGTTATGTCAAAGGGACCCTTGATCATGGACTCTCCTTTCATCCTCAACAACATACGGTCACACTCTGCCTACTATGATGCCGATTGGATCGGCAGCCAGGATTCACGCCGCTCAACCTCCGGCTATTTGGTTTATCTTGGCTCCAATTTGATCTCATGGTGCTCCAAGAAACAACCAACAGTGGCACGTTCTAGTGCCGAAGCTGAGTACCGTTCTCTTGCTCATGCCTCTACTGAAACAACCTGGTTAGGCTACCTACTCTATGAGCTTGGTGTGCACATTGCTCTTCCCATTCTGCTTTATTGTGACAATCTAAGTGCAACTTACTTGGCCTCTAACCCGGTATTTCATGCCCGAACTAAACACATCGAACTTGACTACCACTTTGTTCGTGAAAAAGTTGCCCTTGGCAGTCACTGTGTTTGTTATATTCCATCTGTTGACCAACCAGCTGACCTTCTCACCAAACCTCTCCACAAGCACCGCCATACTGCCTTGTGTCTCAAACTTGTTCGTCCACGACGACTCAGTTTCTAATTGATATGAGATGTCAAATATTTCAATCCCGCTAATGAGCTACTTAAAGAACTTTATGGTTAAGATCTTCAGTTCTAATCTGCTTATTATGTTTTTCATCAAGAAAAGATCTGCAAGAACATTATGGTAAAACTGTAAAAGTAGAGCATTCCCCCAGTTGTAACAACGTCGCATCACATTCAATAATTTCAAATTGAAAGAGACCCCATCTGGTAATATTCCATGCCACCATCTAATTAATAACACAGGGAATTCTGGAAACAAAATCGATCGCCTCCAACTCATATCCCTCAAAAATGATTGTTAACTTTTCATCACACCCTTCCCAATGTAGCCTCTCTGCTATGCTCATCACCAAATTGATAAACCAGTCCGGCAGGCGACTCATGTTGTCGATCAACTATCAATAAGCTTCAACGATATCCGACTTATCAGTCGAGCTAGCTGTGCCCAAATCAGATGTATATAAAACAAGAAAATGGTGGTGATGGGTTGGAACAGAGGCCATGGCTGTGAAGCTAAGAGTGAGAGATGGGGGTGGTGGAGCCATGCTTTGTTGATTTCCGGCTGTGAGATGGTTGGTTTGAGCGGGACGAAGACGAGAATAAAAATAAATCTTCAAAAGAAAAAATATAAAAAGAAAAAAAATTCTTATGGGCTAGGCGAAGATGGGCTACGTCTAGGCGGTCTAGGGTGTGATGGGCCTAAACGGGCTGAGGGGGTCACTGTTTAAAAAAAAAAAAAAAAACTAAAATTAAATCAATCTTAACGGGGCAGATACCTGTATCATATTGGGCCTAGACTCTTTTATTGATTTGCTAGATTGTGAAGTTTAATGAAACGGGGCGTTTAAAAGAAACGGTGCGTTTGTGTGAAACGGTCGTCGTAGTTCGGTTTTTCATATTCAAACTTTTACGGAGGGAGGCTAAACTGAAGTCGCTGTCAACAACCTCTGCAACAAGTTCACGGCCACCTTGTAAGTCTCTGGATCTCTGTTAGGGTTTTATCCCTAATTGAGAGAAAAGGAAAGCAAATTGAAATAAAGAAGAAAGGAAATAAACTCAGATTTTTATTGATGGCCTCTGAAGGGCAAATGTTACAATACTTAAAGAAAATGAGAGAGCAAATACAGCTGTGGTCTAAAATAGGTCAGGGTGTCCTTAGTAAAGCTAAGGATGTGTGCGAAGTAAATGACTCACAATGATTCTTCCCCCTTCAACAGAAGGAGAATTCTGGAATGCACCCAAGGGTTCCAACACCTAGATGTCCCCCAACAGTTTTGTATTGTCCCCTTGGTATTCTGTTAAGTAGTTGGTTTGTAGCTGTTAAGTACATATATATGGTATCCCAGGTTTTACCGTGTACATGGAGCACTGAAGAAACTAAGATATCGTAACTAGGAGGTGCCTTTCTTCCTCGTCCGACTGCACCGCGACGCCGGTGCCGGCTTCAGGCCGTGCTAGCATCTGCAAGGTGTGGCCGGACGGGACTCCCTGGTCGGTACAAGGTGGTGGAAGATCTCAAGTGATCTCGTTGAGGCGATGTTGTATTTTGGACGGTGGGGCGGCCACAAACCGGCTCAGGAGGGTGATCTCAAGGCTGGGTCCTCAATGGTTTTTGTCGGCGGCCTGTGGCGGCCGGAGGGTTTTCATGATGGCCGGGTAACAAGGCTCCTTTGCTTAGTTTGACGGGTTGAAGACGAAGACGATCTTGGTGGCTTCCGGTATCGCTTATGGTCTAGGATTTGTGGGTGTCCGTTCGGCGGTTGGTGGGGAGTAGACGGAGGCTGTCGAGGTCTGGTACAGTGCCGGTGGAGCTGTGGTGGCCGGGTGGTGGAGCGTAAAACAACGGCGGCTTGGTGAGGTCGGGTCAGGTTGGGTCAGCCCCTTTTGGATCTGGGCTCGGGCAGTGGGCTGGAGGTGTTGTCTGGTTTGGGTGTGGACCTAGGCTTTTATGAGCCTACGTCTGGGCTTTTGTTTTTTTGTTTAGGGGTTGAAGATCTTCACAACACAATGATGTAGTTACTAACTAGTACACAACTAAACAAGTTATACCACATTAGTATGTATATTAGAATTTGATTACGATAAGACGAGATTTTTGAAAATATTGTGAAATAAGATGCGACAAGAATGGTGAAATACGGGTATGGTTAAAATTTCACGCGTATCAGGTAACGTTCGGACCTCAGTCAAATCGGTAAGTGCAAGCGAGCGTCACTTTTCACACAAAAAAGTTTGGCCGAGACCCTCTTATACCTAGTTTGGCCGAACATTCAACACGTAACACCCTCACATTGCCGAGACGCAACCACCCATGTAAAAATTTGGAGACGTTTACCACCCGAAGATAGGGCTCCCCATAGTGAAGCATAAGCGTAAATAGGGTTACCGCTTTGACCAGGGCCCAAAGGTTGCCGAATTAAAGTGATTTTTCTACCTTAGTTGTATTTCATTATACCAATCACATCCTATTTCACGATATTTTTGAAAATTTTGCATCCTGTATAAAGCTGGCTCACAATATTGTACACTTGCATATAACCTACTAAACAAGTTATACCACATTAGTAGGCACATTGTGATTCCAATAACTAAAATTCACAAAATAAAAATTGATCGTCTGATGTGATCATTATATTTATATACAACTATGGTAGAAAATTCAACTAAATTTGATAAAGTTAGGGGCTCGATCAAAGCGGTCAACCTTAATTTAACCTCACTTATCACGCGGAAACGCTTATACATACCTCTCTGTGACCTAGTTTGGTCATGTCTTCCACACATTAAACCCTCAAATATATGAGACGGAGCGACCGGTGTAAAAATTTAGAGACGTTTGCCTCTCAATGATAGGGCTCCCTAAAGAGAAGATTAAGCGTAAAAGGGTTGGCCGCTTTTCTCAGGACCCATAAATTACCCGATATAAGTGATTTTTCAACCATAGCCGTATTTCATTGTTCCGATCATATCCTATTTCACGAGGTTTTGAAAATTTTTCTTCCTCTGTATACTTGATTCACAAAGTTGTATATTTGCATATAACCTCCTAAACATGTTATACCACATTAGTAGACACGTTGTGATTCCAATAGCTAAATTTCACAAAATGAAATTTCGACCGTCTGATGTGATCGATATAGTGAACTACAACTATGATAGAAAATTCAATCATGTTCGGTAATGTTTGGGGCTCCATCAAAACGGTCAACCATGATTCCACGTCACTTACCACGCGAAAAGGCTCTTACTTACCCTTATATGACCTAGTTTGGTTGATTCTTCCACACATAAAACTTTCACATAGATGAGATGTAACCACCCATGTCAAAATTTAGGAACGTTCACCTCCCGACGATAGGGCTCCCCTTAAGGAAGAATAAGCGTAAATAGGGTTGACCGTTTTTATCGAGGATCAGACGTTATCGGAATTATGTGATTTTTCAACCATAACCGTATTTCACTATACCAATAACATCATATTTCACAAGATTTTACAAAATTCTGCTTCCTATGTGCAGTTGGTTCACAAATATGTACACTTGCATATAACCTCCTAAACAAGTTATACATATTAATAGGCACATTGTGATTCTAATGGCTAAATTTTCCTATGTGCAGTTGGTTCACAAATATGTACACTTGCATATAACCTCCTAAACAAGTTATACAATATTAATAGGCACATTGTGATTCTAATGGCTAAATTTTACAAAATGAAAATTTCACCGTCTGATATGATCGTTATAGTGAAACATGACTATGGTATAAAACTCAACTGTATTCGGTAACGTTTGGGGATCGATCGAAGTGGTCAACCCTAACTCATCGTCACTTATCCCACAAAAACGTTCTTAACTACCCATCCGCGACCTAGTTTGGTCGATCCATCCAAACATTAAACTTTCACATAGATGAGACATAACCACCCATGTAAAAATTAGAGGACATTTACCACCCGATGATAGGGCTCCCCTTAAAAAACATTTAGTGTAAATATGGTTGACCGCTTTGATTGCGGCCTTAAAGTTGCCGAATTAAAGTGATTTTTCTACCATAGCCGTATTTCACTATTCTGATTACATCTTATTTTATGAGATTTTTGAAAATTTTGATTCCTGTGTGTAGTTGGTTCACAAACTTATACACTTGTATATAACCTACTATACAAGTTATACCATATTAGTAGATATGTTATGATTCTGATGACTAAAATTCACAAAATGTAAATTTCACCATATGATATCATTTTATAATATAGTAAAATATGATTATTCTTGAAAATTTAACTATAGTGTAGAAAACTTCATCGAAAACTATACTGTTGGAGTTGATTCAGCATTTCAACCTTTCAATCTCCCGCCTTCTTCGACTTAGAAATTTTAAAGTTTCCTTGTTCCAATTTGTAACATTCCGTACCTAATTTTACCAATTTATTGGGTTTTCTATTGGTTACTGAAAAATTTAACCGTATTTGATGTAACTTAGTAAGTAATGCTTGAGTTTATTTTTGAGTTTCTCTCAAAAAGTTAAATGCTTCTTTTAAGTCCCCGATGTTATAGTACACGATTACGCGAGTTCACCGATATTTTCGGATTATTTTTTGAAACTTCGAGCTATTTTCTATGATTTATTAAAATTTGGTATATAAAAAAATTAATTTTTTGAAACTAGAAAATAGCTCATTTAATCTGGGCCGTCGGATCAACTAGTGTTTTAATCACATCCGTTGACGCAGGTATAAAAGGGAAGAGATGGGTTGACTTTGGTCGGAACCCAAACTCGGGTGTTGACCTGAGCCCAGACTGATCTCTCTCCCTCTCCGCCTGCCTCAGCCATCTCCGGCGTGGCGTAGCCAATTTCGGCCGCCGCATGCCGCGAGACCACCGCCAAATCATTCCTCTCTTCATTTTCTACAAAACCCAGTCCTCAAATCGCACATGCATCCTCCATTAGAGGAGATCGGAATCGAAGAACACGGTTGCGTTCATCGGACTCTGACGAGCTTCGGAGACGACGTGGAGCCCGACTAGTATGGTTCTTCTCCTTCTTCCTTCTTCTTCTTCAATTCCATGTCCTTAATCCTTTGAATCAAGCCCTAATTCGAAAACCCCTTTTCTGAAATGTTCTGGGTTTTGTTGAGGTTTTTCCAGCGACGTGCGTTCTTGAGGTTTCTGACGTCGTCTTCAGCCTCCAGCAAGCCTAATAGCGGTGACGCGTTTTGTTGAGGATTTGGAAATAGATACAATTGCCCTGGGAAGCTTTGGGGCAGATTAAAGGTGAGTTTTGCATTTTGGATACTGGATTGCTACTTTTGGTTACGAATAGTTGTTGATCGATGATTATTTGGCTTGTATGTCGATTTTGGAGTCGAGGCTGCTCAGTGGGGATCCGGCAGAGGGCTGATTGGTCGTTTTCTGGAAGGAGGAGAAGCCCTAGTGCTCGATCTGCTCAAACAGAAGGTAGTCTCGATTCCTCTTTGGTGATGTGATGCTACTGTGTTCCTGCTCTGATGGTTATGGGGTGATTAATTGGTGTTTTGGCTACTGAGTTGTGTTGTGTTGTTTTGGAGTTTGGTGACTGATTTAGTGTTTGATGGTATGTTCCTCTAAATCTTGCAGGTGTAGTTGGGACTTGGGAGTGCCTAGACGAGATATCCTGGAATTTCAAGAATTTCAGTAATTTGTGAACAAGTAATTCCATCAATTGGGTGATGAACGTGTTTCATATTTGTTGTACCAGGTTAGTGACTCAGTATAGTCAAACTGAATTTCTGTTGTACTATTAGCGTTTCCAGATTCATGTTTTATCAGATAAATGCTCTAATAACTTTTTTCCGGTAGAGTTTGAGATTGAATATGGGCATTTACAGCTGTGGCTATGCTTCTCTTTAATCTGGTATCTTACATTTGCCATGGTTGCTTACGAATGAAGAGATGAGATGAACTAAACTTATTTTTTCTTAGAATATGGTAAAAGTCTAATCACTTCCCTATGTGTCTTCATTAAAATGTGGACTTTGAGGACCAAGTTCAATTTATCTCATTTCGTGGGTTTGTTTTAATTCAGGGTTATGATTGTCTTTGGATCAAATGCTCTCCGGTGACAAACATTATAGAGTGATGGCTCGGCAACTGGAACTGGAACTTCACACCAATGCCAAACACTGTCAAATACAAGTATTTTACAGCTGGATGAGACCTTGGCTATGTTAGTCTTGTTTAAAACTATTCTGATCATTTTGATTCTTGTCATGGATTTTTTTGAGCTATGTGATATATGTGGATTTTTAAAACTATGCCAAACTATATCTTTGTTGATATATGTGGTTCAATTTCAAAAGCTGAATTATATTGGTTTGAATCTTTACAAAAGGTATTTGGATCAGCTTGGTATATCAGTAGCTTATGACACCAAAACTTGTTGTCGAAAGACATTGATGAATTACTCTACATTACTAACTAGTTCTTTTATATGACGTTGCTCTTTGGCACAAATTCAAATTCAATGGGAAGAAATGTACTGTGATTTTTCAACATTTGGATATTGACCAACACGAGCAACATTAATTCAACGTCATTTATTACACGAATACCTGACTACAAAAAAAAATCCAAACAATTTTTTATAAATGTATAATAGACATGGAGTTCTAGCTTCTTTAGGACAAGACAAGACCTTGATATCTTCAGCTTTAGCATCTCATAGAAAATGTGGTACAATTTCTAGCTTTCTACAATTACAGCAAATCATACTATTTTGACAGAGATCATCAATCACGGCTTCCTTGATAGTTCTATTGCCGACCAGTAATTATGTGGTGCCCTGATGATAATGCAAGTATAAGAATCAAAAACAAATATAGGGTAAATAAATGACATGCTTCGAGCTAGCAGTCTTAGAAGAGTATTCACACAATTGTTAATAAATAAAGTCAGACAACAAGCATGCCATCGAGATCAATCTTTATGAAAACAACAGTCGGAAAATAAGCATTCCATTAATCAATTTACTAGCATTAAAAGATGTCCATAATACCTGCAAAATGCAGACAGATAAATTGGCAGCTCTAATAGAACTTTGGGAGCAAATGTACTGGAAGTAATGTATTGATTGTATTCCACCGTTCAAGTCTATCTTCTAATCCTTCACTGCATTTCTTCTACAAAATGAATGTAAAAGCTAGAACCACTCCAGTAGAATTAAAGAGTTCATACTCTTCTAATCGTGCCCCTCAGAATTCAATTATAAAGAGAGAAGTGAAGCTCTCGTGCAAAGTAGTTGAACATGTTTTAAGAGGCAGGCTATCAGGTGGCCCTGATAACTTCTCTTAGCAGATCAGAAGGGTCACAAAAGAACCATTTGTCAAGCATCTGGATTCTGCAATATTATGATGTATGTATCAGTCAATCTACGAAAATACTTTTTACCTCAAACTCATCTATCGGCCTGGTAATTAAATTCTTGTTAACAATCCTGTGGTCCCCGAGTGACAGATAGTATCTTATACCAGATTGACACACCTTGATCCAATCATTACCTGTGTTTCTTCACTTGCTGAAGGAGGCCCATGGTACATCTCAATAAAACTGAACAAATTAGCTCCACTTTCATCTGTAAGTATAACTCAAGAATCTACTATTCTATTTTATCGTAAGAGATATAAGATAATTAAAATATGCATCTCCCACAAGACTGGCTTATCAATTTGAGCAGCACTTTCTTGAAAGGCAGTAGCAAAATGTCCCTCAGCCTGTTAAAAAAATTGAAAGTTCAGCGAAACTAGAGACACATGAGAGGATGAATAATACCCAAAATAGACTCAAAATTTCAAGAAATAGAAGCAGTGAAGCAGTAAATTTTGAGTCAGTAACCACCAATGATAAAGCTAGAAAAGCAACATAAATGAGGAAGGAACAATTCCATTGAATAACTAGAAAGATAAATATACATTGACAATAAACATGAAACACATCCAAACCTCACTTCTGCGTATTTACCTACAAAGACTTACCCTCACCCCCAAATACCAACCCCGTATTCACCCGTATGTATCCAAACCCTATACACTAACGGGAACCGACGGCGTCCCTCAGATACTTCTCGTTGGGCCTGTGTCGAGCCGACACGTGTCCAAACATGGTGGCTGTTAGACCCTCAGGGTGCACTCTAGACATCTCCTTGATAGAGATCATCAATTGTGGCTTCCTTGATAGTTAAATTGCTGGCCAGTAATTTTGTGGTGCCCTGAAGATAATGTAAATATAAGAATAAAAAAAACTTATAGGGTAAATAAACGAGACATGTATGCTTCGAGCTAGCATTCTTAGAAGAAGTAATTCAAATAACCATTTCAAAGTAGTCAAGTAATACATACGGGAACATACCCAAAATATATGGCTCCAAGAGCTAAACTAACAATTGTTGTTCCAGTTCCAGAATCTACAACAAGCTTCAAGACACTCTCTTTTCCAAGTAAGTGATTTTGGGATAAGTACTACACTAGGAGAATCAAACCTAGAGAGAGAAACATATTAGTCTTAACTCTTAAGCATGACAAGTAGTACAACTTCATGATGCAAGGATCAACTTAATACACAACACAAAATAGAAATGGAAAGTAGTCTTGCACCAAAAATCAGCCTATTGCAACATTTTCCACTGCCATAAATTAGAATTATGACTACTGCAATAAAAATAACATGCAACAATCATTCCTAGAATTCAAAAATTGAGCATGAAAACGAAATTCCAAGTGCGATAGTCATGGTGCAAGAGCTCTTGTACAAAATGAAGTTGACATTGTGAAGGCTTGTGAATACGATATTTTAGAATGTCTGGGATCCAATCATCCTCCCAAATTTTTATCTGTTCACCAGTTCCTACTTTCTAATGAACACCAGCAGTTGAACACCAGCAGTAAGGACAGGTCTACTTTGCAAGATACTGCACCAAGAAAAAGAAGGTTGATCACTTAGATTGGGCTCCCAAAATGAGCAGTAAGGATGATATCTTGCTTTAAAAACTTGTGCAACTAAAGAGTCCGGATGTTTCACCATTCTCCAAGCTTGTTTAGCTAACATAGCTAGGTTGTAAGCATAGAGATTTTTAAATCCTAAGCCTCCCTCATCCTTTGTGAGACAAAGTCTTCCCCAGCTCCTCTAGTGAATCTTCTTCTTGTTCTCATCATCACCCCAAAAGAAGCCTGCACACAGATGGTGTATGTCATCACAGAGTGATTTTGGCAACAAATAGCAATGCATAGCATATAAGGGCATTGTCTGAGCAACAACCTTGATGAGGGTTTCTTTGCCTGCACTTGAAAGCAGCTTTGATTTCCATCCAGTGAGCTTGTTTGTAAGCTTTTCAATATAAGCAAAAGTTGTTGTTTTGGATCGGCCAACCCTGAGAGGCAAACCCAAATATTTGTCATGCTCAGTTACTTTTGTGACTTGAAGCACATCTGCAAGTAAAACTTGTTGGTGAGGTGCCACATTAGAGCTGAAAACTTCACTACTTTTTTGATAGTTGATTTTCTGACCAGAAGCAGCGGCATAGACATTCAACAGGTGTCTAAAATTGTGACATTCAATTTCAGAAGCAGAACCAAATATAAAGCTATCATCTGCAAAGAACAAGTGGTGCATGCAACACTGGTGCAGATGGACTCATTTTCAATCCCCTCACTATACCATTTTCAACTGCTCGAGATACAAAGTGAGATGACATAATAATGATAAAAGATGGTAAAAGGAAAAAGAAAGAAAGGTAAGTTAGAGTAAATTAAGGAAAGAGAGAGGAAAAAAAAAGGAGAAGGAGAAGGACAGTCTAATTACAACTGAAAAATGAAAGGGATGAAGTTCGAAGCCAGGACCAGAAACTTAAAGATGCGCTTGGTTTTGATGGTGAACCCATTGAGCCATCAAGTTTCAAGATTACGAGTGGCAATATGTATGAGATATCCAATACAAGGCAACAACTGCACTACGAGCGTCGTACGGTACTCCAGACGGAGGGGCAATTCTGTAATTTCAGAAAGTCACAGTAACTTCCTGATTTCACTGCCAGTCTGCAGGACAAGACGGAGATTTTGCCCGACATCGATGGAGACGTCTAGACGTCTGTACCCTTCCGAGAGGGATTAATGAAGTTGTGCAGCGAGTTTTCCATGAAAGAGGCTGCGACTATTTCCAACAGCAGCCCTCAATATCATCTTCGTCTTCTTCTATTCTCCAATCACTTCCTCTCCATTTGGTACTTATCAAAGCTCCCATCTTTGTTTTGGTTTGTTCAGTTCTGCTTTTTCCAATCAAGATTGTATCTTATGTGTTTATTAGATTGATTTTTCAGTTTTGAGTATTGGGTTTTGCTCGGAATTGGGATTAGTGAGGTGTTTTTTACGTTGAGGTTTTACTTTGTTGCTTGCAAATTTTGGTGATTTACGATGAGAATTGTGGAATTGAGTGGGTTTTGATATTGGGTTTATGAGGAAATGTGGATGCAGTTGTTGTATCTATTCAATTCTGAATGTGTTCTTCAATGGAAATGTGGAAACTTTTTGCTATCTTTCACTTTGTATACACATAAATAAGCATGTAGAGTTGAAATGTTATGCTAATCCTTGTTTAAACAAAATTGTACTTTCGTGTGTTCTTACTTGGTTTCATCCTGACAATGCTCTGGGTTGGAATGTGCAGTCTTTTGATCGTTGGTATTATTTTCTGGTAAAATCTATCTAAGAGCTTAGAGAGAAATACAAGGCTTTGTTACTGTTAGCATTGGTGGTCCAAGTGGTTTTAGTGAAACAAGGTAGGTGTTTAGTTTTCTTCAGACGAAAAACATTTTACCGCTTCTGTTTGTTCGATTGTTAATCTTGTTATTATTTTTTATGTCCTCTGAAGCTTAGTAGAAAAGGTGCAATATGTTATTGCTTGTACTGTGTCAATGGAGAACTACCATGATGGGATCGATGAAGGGATCTCGGTTCAATAGATTTTGACTTGGTGGTCCGAAATCTTGAGGTTTGCATCCATGTTTTGGCTTTTTCCTCCATTTCATAGAACTCTGATGGTATCGAATCATGCTTCATGCCTGAATAATTTGGCTAGATATAACAACTAGTTAGCCGTTTTTGAATGTTTTCAACTGCTCAGCTATGATATTTGACTATATTCATGAAATTTCAGTAGCAGATTTTACTTCTAGTATCTCTCATGTCAAATCTGGGCTTATGTGCTATGTTCAAACCCACCTTTCCTGATTAGCAATAATGATCATTTTAATATGTAAGGTTTGTTATTATATCTATGAACTTAGTATCAGGATTTTATGCGGAAATGCGGAAACTAGGACTTGACAAGGGTGAAGATACATTGGTTCCAGTTTTTGACTATCAACAAAGAAACGTGTTGGTTCAACAATATTACAGAGTGCTTCATATAGAGTGGTATGTATCTAAATTTTTTTTTTAATTTTAATATATATACTTTGATTTTGAGGTCATATCTCCGCTCTGTTTATAGGTAATAGACTAGTAGTTGATGGCACCTATGCTTTTCATGCAAAGTTGTGCTCTTTGCTGCATATTCGAGTTGCAGTGGTAATCTTATGATATTGATTTGTAGTTTTGTAATATCATGTTGGTGGTGTTCAGCCTTCATTCGATATGATATCAGAGATTCTTGTTCACTGGATTATCTTATTGACATCATTTTCCTGTTGTTCAGGAAGCACATGGAACCAGACCTTCATCATGGACAGGTTGGTCTTTGACTGATATTGTTATACGTCAATGCTAATTCAGTAATTCTCATTGTTTTTCAAAAATTATGCAGATTAGAATTAACTACAGCTTTGTCTCATCATTTAGGGAGGCAATCTACAAGCTGAAACGTCGGAGTGAGGTCTGCATGTTTCATGTTTATTGTCAATGTATATTTATCTTAAAGTTATTCAACGGAATTGTTCCTTCCTCATTTAAGTTATTCAATGGAAAGAGGTAAGGCAAATACTGTAGATTATAACAAAGAAAATGCTGATATTGCTATCAGTGTATAATATTGCTTGATTTGATTGTTCTATATGCCTTGTTCCACAAATTTGCATCACTATGATCTTCCCCTTATGCAAATTTGCATCACTATGATCTTCCCCTAGCACTTGAGCAAGAGTACCTAGGATTCTTAAGTGACAGAGTGGTGTAAGTACTTAATTGGGAATTGAGATTAGTTTGACAAATTTTTATAAATAGTAGCACTTGAATTTTGAGATATGCTTCAAACTTGACAGAAGGATTTCGCGGATTACGCGGAATTTTTCTCCAAGACATATGGAGACAGAGTCAAGAACTGGACGACATTCAATGAGCCTAGAGTGGTGGCTGCTTTGGCTATGACAATGCACTGAATCCTCCGGCACGGTGCTCCAAAGCTTATGGAAATTGCACAGCTGGGAATTCAGAGATACCGCGAAAAGTATCAGGTAAGAAACCATTGATGATCTAAAACTACATTGTCTAAGAGCAACTCGATCATTAGGTGAACATTTAGAATGCCTCAAATCGCTTTGCTTATTTTTTTTCAATATGAAGATTGATTATTGAGTAGTGTTAGATTCAAAGATAAGTACTGGCAGTTTTGATTTTTTGTTGCTTGACGTATTACTTAGCTAGGAATGTAAACATTTTTTGTTGCTTGACGTATTGTCATCGGTGATTTGTTCTATATCAGGCAAATTGAATGTAAACATTTTTTTTGCCCCCACTTTCAAAACTTTCTGCGTCTGCCACTGCACATAGCTTGCCTGTAAGCCTACTTCTAATTATTGTTCATTGGTGGTGTGGTGTAATATTACAGGTTAGTTTCGGCCAAGTCAGTACAGAGATGATTGGAGTTGGTATACATGATTATTTGATACGCATCTGCTGAAAGCTATTCAAGTTTGTTGTGTTTGTAGTCAGCAAGTAAACCTGTGTAAAGATGATGATCTGTTTGTGGTGGAGTTGTAGTTACATTTCTAGTTTTAGTTTGTTAAACGGTTGTAATATACCAATATCATCCAATAGTTTGTGTTTGTATATAGTCCATATTCGTAAGGAAGTGAGTTTACATGAGTGCTTTTGGACCCTCTGTATTTAAGCAAAGTTGATACTTGTGATGAGCAATTTTCGAAAGATCCAAAGAACTGAACATTCACATTATTACCAGGCTTTTCTTTATTGGAAATACACAATGTCCAGAATTGGAAACATCCTCTTTGGAAGAAAAGAAACAGCAGAAACGAAACTCTGGAACTAGAAAAGATTGATACATGTAAGACATGAAGTACTATAGAATAAACACACCACACCACTTCTACTTCCAGAAGCTCTTTCACTATTTATATTGCAGAATATGAAGTACTATAGAATAAACAAAAAAAAGCAACGATACAGAAATAAGACCATATATAGCTCACATTTTTATCCACTTGAACACTATTTTTCTGTGACTCTAAAGTCTTGATATTAATCTACACAGTTGAATCAGAAATTTCCTCAGAAATGTTGATGGGACCAGAGCCTTCATGTGAGTGTTGATATGCCATGCTAGGTAAGAGCAATGAATGTCTGTAAACAAAGCGTGTACCAAATCAGTAATGTCATCATTAAACGACATATTACAGAAGACTAGGAGCACACTAAACATTATAAACAAAATACGTATAGCACCAAATATCCGTTCCTTGGTTACATTTTGGAAAAGGAAAGCAAAGTATTATGTCGAACGTAATGTATCTGGCATGAAATGTGTTGTAGATATACCTCTTCTTCTGTCTGTATATTCAGCTACAGCTAAATATTTTAGACAACGTCCCTCCTCAACATCCTGCTGAGTCTAACTTGTGGTAGTTTTTGTCTTTATGCAGGCCATTTGCTCTCAAAAGAGAATGATAAATTTGTTGAAAGAGTACAAGCTAGAGTTGAGGAGGAGGATCATCAAGCAATCTTGGCAGCTGACATGGATGCTGCTAGGGATGCCATTGCAACTGTTGAGCAATCAAGAAAAACAACCAAGAATTTCAGACCGGACTCCATAAACAATGGTAAAGGCAAGAATGAGGAAAGTAAAGGCCAGACAATTCAAAGCATTAATGAAAGCGAGTCTACTGCAATCGCTAACAAGGAATCTGGAAAACAAGTTCTACAACGAGAGGGTGTTAGTGGAGCTTATGATGCTGTGGCAAATTTACCTATGAAATTTTATCACTACTATCATGGCAGCAATATTGATATGGGCACTCTTATTGAGGTAACCTTACATATGAAATACTTCCAAGGCATCAATTCATCAGATAAACAGACAATTTAAAAAAAAATCCATTTCTGTATGCAATTTATCTCGCTAGCAACAGAATTAAATAAGAAATGTCTACAAAATGATTATCTGTTTCCAATTTTGACAGCATATAGCAACATATATCTTCTCTTGTAGCTTCCAAAACTTCCCTCAGCTAATTGAACAATGTGTTTCGAACAACATCCAATTTGCTTAGCTTACACCATACATCATACATATCCATAGCGTAATTGAATGATACAATGCGAAACAGAATCGTTGATGAGGCTATATTGAGCTGAATCCTGAACAAAACTTCACATTGCCTAATGACAGAGAACAATCCCAGATTTCTAGGGTTTTCTAGTCAAATCGTATTAGACTCAATTCGATTTCATTGACTTATTTGCATCAAATCCGATGTAGCCATCAGAATGAAAATTTCACAAGCTATGAATTAATACACTCAAAATGAAAATTCCAGATTGAAGAGGCTATGGTAGATGAATCAAATCAAATCGACTTACCCGAAAATCAACAACGGCATCTCCGGTGAAGGCTAATTATGAGTGCAAAACCATATCTGCGATTCCAATTTTTCCTTTTTGTATATAAATTGTGGAGGGCAGAGGTTGGATTGGATGAAGATTGGCCGCTGGGTTGATTACGTTTTCGCCCAATTGAATCCGAGGGTTTCAACCCATACGACTCACTGTAAGATAAGTCCATCGTTGTTGGGGATGCCAGATAATCATAATCCTGTCAATCATAAGTTTAATTTGTGAAATGCAAATTTCAGCTCTTGCAAGTCAATCGAAAAAGATAAGCAACAACAAGATAAAAGAACCTCTCAATAAGATGTTGCAGTCGCGATCAAAGTTAACAAATCCAATGAACTAATCAACCTTCATAACAAACCTCACCTGGCATTAGACTTGTCTAACAATTCATCCGAATATCTCCGTCGATATTGCTGTCGCCACCGAAACCTACAAATCCCAAAAACCAAAACACCAAACTAACATGAGCTCCACTAAACACACACACAAAAAAAAAAAAAACACATCGTCACTCGCAGAAAATGAATCTTATCTTCTGGAAATTCTAAAACTCAACTTAAACCCAGCTCAAATCAGCTACTCCATACAGTCTTCCACAATACATAACAATCAAATCCTCATGCTTTCATTCATTTCTCTCCTAAACCAATCAAAGTTTCACTTTTTTTTCCCTTCAATTAATGAGATTCCGGAGCAAAACACAGTCATCAAATCGCATCTGGATTCAATTTGAGAGATTGAAGATTAGAACTTACTCTCCTAAAATGCATAGACGACGGGGTCGATTCTGGGGATAACAACTGGGAGCCTCTCGAAGAGTACGGAAGCGACGATTTTCTCCGGCGACGAGGTCGTGCTAAACCTCGGCTGAGGGACCCACCCAGGCTCGCAATCGATCTTGGCATTCTGAATCGACGGTCGAGTTTTCTGTTTCCGGCAAAAAGCCCTTGTTAAACCCTAAATCGCTCACACTCCTTCTCACCACGGAGCCTCGTATCTAATCTCTCAAGGTTTCAAACGTGCTCTTCAGATGTGGGTGCTCTGTGCTTGCCACTAATTCGCCCAGTAGGTGGCAGAGACGTGGCATATCTCCCGCCAGCGTCCTGTTTACCGCCCCACCCCCCCGGCGGGTGCTTCTCCCGCTTCTCACCGGCGATTCCATAAAAGCCCTTCTCTCTAAACCAGACGGCGACGATGACGAGGGGAAGGATCGTCATCTGATAAATCCTATCCATGCCCTGTGGATTTCCCCTCCGCCGATGAATAGTCGACACGTGGTTCAGCGCGTACGAGACTACGGCGTAGTCCAGCGCTTGCCCCAATACAAACTAAAATTTGGAGGCCCCCAATAATTGTAGGCCCTGTGCGAGGTCGCACAGCCCAAAGGCAGGCACTGTCAGTACATCACAGTACATCACAATAAGTCACTCATCGAAATGTTTGTCATCGATAGCAAAAGATGCATAGCCATTGTTCAAAGACGAGCTGCTGCTGCAGCATCAGTGATCGACGTCCCCCTTCTCTAACTCATCAGTTTTCATGTCAAGACCACAAATGTCGTTTAGGAAACTGCGAGTTCCCACAGCGGAGACACAGTCGCTCCCACACACACGCACTGCCTGTGCAACAGGAAATGGATTCGAATTCATTGACAAATAATTTGACCATATTACCTAATTAGTTAATCACATAAATTATTATGCAACAACAACAACAACATAATAATAATAATAATAATAATAACAACAACAACAACAGCAGCAGCAGCCGCCGCCTAAGCTAAGGACTTGGAATTGCATATGCATCATGGATGTTGAGTGATGAATCGGACCCATAAAACATGTATATATAGGATTAAAGTGTTTGGTGCATAACTGCATATATAGTATACAAGACAGGCATGAAGAGCAAACTAAGGTGATCGAGATAATCGAGTAACGTACATCACAATAGTAATTGAGCTGTTCTTCGCAAACTCATATGGAAACTCATCCTTATCAGTAAGGAGAGAAACAGACCCAGAAGATTCTATTAGAGGAATATTGGAGGGATATGGCTGTAATACTCTGAATATTTATAAGTAAATGTAGAAATTAAAAGGGCCAATAATAAAATGGTATATTTAGAAGTAACAAATGATAAAATTGTTAACAAATGTTCTTTGATGAAAAAATAATAAACCCATTTAAATTCTTTAAACCGTTGCCCATAAATTTAAAAAAAATTACATGCATGTCATGCTATTGACAAAAATAACAACAAATTAACCACGATTCATCTCTCTCACTCACTCTCAACTCATCTCCCTCACTCTCTCTCTCTTCTCTTTCTCTCTCTCTCCGGCGAGCCCGTCTTCCTCCACCGAGAGATTGATGTCGTTACCAAAGCGAGCTTAGAGAGAACAAATCTAGAAGCACACGACGGAGCTCTCCGCCGTCGTCGTCAACAATTTTATCCTCTTTGATTTTTCTTTCATCCTTCAACAAATCTCTTATGTCATGGCTTTTCCGATTAACTTCGATCATCGTCTTCAGCTTACAAGGTAAGCTAATATGTTTCTCTCTTCTTTATCAATTGATTGCTTTTTCTTTTTTATGTGATTAAAACCAGAAATAGAAAAAGAAGCTTGAATTCATGGGTTTTATTGTATTCTGGGTATGTCATTTATGAAATAGAATGCTGTGTCATGAATCTTTTATTGATTAGATTGTAAATGCATGTTTGTTTAAGATGTTTAATTTGTGTTATGTTATTTGGTTATGCACATAAGGTGTTTGAGGAAATGTCTGTGAATGAATTTTGGTGTTTTTGCTCGATGAGGGCATAGTGGACCTTGATGTGCTAGCGAGGGTTGGCCTTCTCAAGTTCTTGAGCAAGAGGAATGTGAGGAAAGAGATGCTACACGCTGCAAAGAGATGCGCATTAAAGATGAAACCTTAAGAAATACGAAATTTTGCCCAGATTTTCAGTCAAATTTGATGGCAAATTGCAAGCAGTTCAGAGCGATCCAGGAACCTTGCCTTATATAACGGAAAGCTAGAAGAGTCTAGTTTCCAGAACATTTCACGGATCATTGATAGCTGTTTTGTAGAGGAAGTTATAGCCGTCAGAAGGAGGGAAAGTCATTATGTAGAAAACTGGAAAAAGAAGGAGAAAAGTCTAACAAGAGAGTGTTTAAGGAGATGCAGAGAGTTGGCGGTTTTGTTGAACAACTAAATGAAAGATTATTTATGTGGAACATATCTCTATTTATTAAGCTTGATGTTAATTTGTATCAGCCCTCGCAAGCACATCAAGGTCTACTTTGATCTATCGAGTAGAATCGTGCACCTCAATTCTTTAATAGACATTTCATCAAACACTTGGTGTGCACCTTAATTCATTCATAGACATTTTATCAAATAGAATAAGCAAATATTCATTTACAATCTCAGCAAAGAAAAATTCATAAGGAATGCATTCTTATTCATCGAGTAGAATCATGCACCTTAATTCTTTCATAGACATTTCATCAAACAATTGGTGTACATCTTAATTCATTCATAGACATTTCATCAAACACTTGGTGTGCATGACCAAATAACATAACACAGATGAAATAGAACAAGGAAATATTCATTTACAATTTAAGCAATGAAAGATTCATAAGGAATGCATTCTTATTCATAAAGAACATACTCATAATACACAAAACCCATGGATTCAAGCTTTCTTTTCTTCCTTTTTTAATAGATATGGAGCTTGAACGAAAATGTTGAAGTCGTGGAGCTTCGAACGGGCGGCCGTCGTCGACTTCCAACGTCGGAACCGTCACCGATCCCGGCCAATTTTTCAACAATGACCAGATCTAATTCTTCAACAACTCCGAGCCTGATCGTAGCCTTTTCCTCACCACCAACGACTTGGCCAATGTGAAGGAGCACCGTGCATAGCGTGGTGCATGGAGCATATCTGGTCCTCATGTCCGATCTGGATGAGAGAGAGAGAGAGAGAGAGAGAGAGAGAGGTGAAATTAGAGAGGAGGGTAGAATGGTCATGTAAAAAGTGTGAAAATAGACCTTTTAATCATTTAGATGTTATAAGGTAACCATTTTATCATGTAACATGTTTTAATGGTGACTTTTTTATCAAATGGAACATTTGAAGACTATTTTATCATTTGTACTTTTAAACAGTAGTTTAGTGTTATATGCCCAAATTAAAACATCTTGGTAATATCAGTTTGATGTTTGATACTATTTATGTGTCGGGGCATAATGTATGTATGTATATACATTTTTCCAATCATGTAAATTAAATAAATAAGTAATAATAATAAGTAAAGAGAGATGAGAAGGGTCGGTTTAGGAACCGACATAGAAAAATATGTATAAAAGGAGGAAGAAGGTTCGAGAGGAGGCACCACCTTGCCTCATATTTCTAGAGTCATCTATAAAACAAGGAGAGGGGGAAACTCACCAGACCGATCGGGAGTTCTCGAGCCTTTTCTGGAATGGGTTTGGCCATAACAAGGTGGCTCACGGGAGTGGGTTTGCTCTCGTCGACATTGCCTTCCATCGTGGGACGCAAGTTGCTCCACCATCATCCGTGTGAGAGGATCAGTGAAGCTTCTCCTACTTGTCTATCCACCCACTGACCCTAACCCTTGGACTAGGTTGTAATTCCTCCATTCGGCGTCGATACAATGGCGAATTGATCATGACCGAATGATCCTGATGTCGCTGACTTGTCAATGGTACCGAATTGTCTAAACTCTGACGATGGAGAGAAAATCGATTCCGAGTAGCTGCTGTGGTTTCTATACAATATCTGATGAATACAACAAAGGTAATTATGGAAACAATTATTCGAATGTTGTTACTTTTGTTCATGCCACTGTTCAATTGTATTGTAGTTCAAAAGGTAAGAAAATGATTTTTTTTTTTCAATTAAATTTGGAGGTCAGGGTGTTACAATGGTTGTGGTATGCAGGTATGGTTGTATTCAAAGGATACATGAGTGATGTGGTCTCCCAGATTTAAGGATACATACATGGCTTGTCACACCCCAATTTTCGAAAGATAATTTTCAAAAATTTGAGCATGATAAATCTCAAAATAACATTCCTAAAACCTGATCAACAATTCCAAACTAAACTCAAAAGCTGGAAATGTAATGTCAACAAAACTCAACACTGAGTTAAACATTACATCTCTTTAATTACATTAACTTCAAAAATCTAGTAAAATAAAAATGCTCACACGAGCTTAAAAACATATAGCCAAAATATACAAATAAAATGTACATCATCAAAACCCAGTTACTAAGCCTCTGCCTCAACCCTGCTGATCATCACCTGTAGGTCTAACCCCTACACCATGAATTGGTGCACTGGGTTGTAAACAACAAACCCGGTAAGCTAAAAAACTCGTATGTGTAACTCCCAAAAATAACTCAACCCAACATCACATAAGATAAAACCGATAATTCCTGCTTTAGAACTTAGTTCAGGAATCGCCTCAAATAAGAAAATTCAAAAGAGAGTAAATAAGAAAACATAACAATTCCCAAAACAATCAAAATCATAAATGAATCCTGCGAAAAGATAGTTAAGGAATTCCACTAAAAATCACACAAATAAGATTAAAGAATCTCTTGCATTAAGCATAGTTCAGGAGATACTCAAAACAGGAATTTAATTGACAACAATTAAGAACAATGTTAAAAACCACATAACCAATATTTTTACAAATATACATATACCCATGAGTCCCAGATACCAATAAGGTATCTCTCATGATCTACAACAAACACATGTACCCATGAGTTCCATATATTAATAAATACCTCTCATGACCTACAACAACAATTTATGTACCCATGGGTCCCAGATACCTTCAGGTACCTCCCATGACCTACACCGACGGACGGACTAGAGCTCTATTCCTAACGTAACCAATCACCCGATCAAAGGCTTGGAACCCAATTTGACTATCCAATATCAAATCACAAAATAATAATAGCATCATAACCATAACCAATCACCCGATTAAAGGTTTGGAACCCGGTTTGACTATTTAAACAACAAATCACAATAGAGAAGAATCATCATAACCATAACCAATCACCATATTAAAGGTTTGGAACCCGGTTTGACTATCTAAACCACAAATCACAATATAATAAAATCATCATCAATCAACATAAGGAGCACATCATAAAAATTATATCCTTCCACATAGATATATTTATACGAACAAACATAGATATCCCCACAAGAATAACCTATCAATAGCCAAAAACATTATGATCACATAAACCTTAAAAACAATCATATAATAGGAAAATTTGTTTACCTATGAGCCGTTGGCAATCAAGCTCATATTTTAAAACAAACAAAAATATAATTTTTAAATTATAGTCATCATAATAATAATCATCATCATCATCATTATTTTATCATCATAATCATTATCATCATTACAATCATCCTCATCATAATCATTATCATCATCACAATTAGGGCTGGGCATGGAATATGATGGGATGGGATTGGGCTAATTCCGCGACCCGTCCCAGACATTGAACACAAGACGAGATCGAGACGGGCCTTACATTTTTCATATTTGATCCCGGCCAATCCCGTCCCGGTCGGGATCGGGACAAGAAGGGCCCAATCGACGGGCCCAATCCAGTGACTAAAACATCAAAAACTGAAAAAGAAAAAAGAAAAAGAAAAAAAAAAAAGAGTTTCTCAGCTTTCTAAGTTTGCAAGCTGCAAACTGTAACTTGTAAATGCAAACTAATGAAAACAATGAAAATTATGACATTCCCACAGCATGTCTATGCTATTTCCTTATTCGTCATTCATTAGACAACATGATCAGAAGATTAACAAACATATAAGCAAGGAAACACTATAATGAACCCTTTATAGTATAAGGAGTACATGAACCTGGCAATGAACCGAATACTCAAAACACCGGTACCCCAGCAAGGAAACAAATGCACGAGCTGCTCCAAATATCTAATAAAAGAGTAACTTCAACATATGCACAAACATTACAAGGAATACAAGCTGCTCTAAATATTCAATATCCAATGCATCGTTAGATTAACCACTACAAATATTCAATATCCATCTTCTTAATCTCCTTACCCATGCGCCATAGCAGGTACCTGATATAAGATGGATAAAATTTGTAAACACTTGCATCAACAGAAAGACTAAGCTCAATTTAGATTGCTTCTTGCTTTCATAGGTTTAAATTTCTTATTTAGCATTAGAAAAAATGTCTGACAATCAAAGATTGCTTCTTGCTTTCATAGGGATAAGTATAACCATGAACTGAAATCTCTATCCAAATTCCTAAAGTAATCAAAATCCAATAATCAATGAAACTTATTAGTCAAAGCTAAGCAAATGGAACAACAAGAGCATAAAAAACAAAAGATGAATGAAAAAACAGACCGCCATGAAAAGACAAGGCATTGAGTGGATGCCCATTTGAGGAATGAGATGAAATTGATTACTAGGCGAATCTGAGAGACCCATATGGAGGAATAACCTTCTCTTAACAAAGTGATGAATGATGAAGGACTCAGGTGGGCAGCCATGCGATAGGGTCAGTCAAGATTAAGCTCAAAATTGAAAGTTAACTACTTTTTCTCCACAAGCCATCGTTTTGGGGAGATGATGAAGACCAGAAGCATATAGATTTGGGTTGAAGACCAAAAGCAAAGCGTTTTGCTGGTTTGTATCTTCGATTACCTAAGGAAGCAATTTGTCGGATTTGGGTTTTGGCTGGGATCGATTTGGGTTGGGATGAGAGAGAATGGTAGAATCAATTCATGAAGTTTGCCTAGCTTCAATTGTTTGTATTTAGGTTTACATGATCAACGGCTAAGATGAAAAATGAACGGTTGTGATCACATCGTATTTAAACATGGGACGGGATGGCTTACGGGCCTCAAACTTTCAGTCCCACATCCCGTCCTGTCGTTTCTCTACGGGACGGGACGGGCCTAGTGTTTTTAGTTTCAAATCCCGTCCCATCCCGTCAAATTTTAGGACCGAGACGAGATCGGGATTTCAGTTTTTTATGCCCACCCCTAATCACAATCATCACCATAATCATCATCACAATAACCATAAATAATTGGTCCCAAAGTGAACCTTGGTGAGATTTTACTCACCTAAATATTCCCGCTGCGTCTTCACAATAAACTCAAAAGCCAAACTCAAATCAATTCCACAAGCTACCTATTTAACAAAATAAATAACCTTAGTAACCATTAAAACTAAAACGTAACACTTGCCCTCTTAACCCAAAATTTAAATCGAGGGTTTGCCCAAAGAAGGACAACCTTCCAAGGTCGTCAAATTTAACGACCCAAAACTGCTACTTCAAAATCTCAAACTTCCAACGTTTACAACCTCTCAAAACAACTATGAAAAACATAGAACCTAGTATGCAATCCTTACTCATAACATAGAATTTCCACAACTCAATAAGCTCACAACAACAATAGCTAGCTAACCACAGAAAAATAACCCTACAAAAACTGCCGGACGCGCTGCCACGTGCCGCCACAAGCAGCTGCGAGTGAGCTCCACGCGCCACCCTAAAATTTCAGAATTTGGGGAAACTCCTAACAGCAAACTTGTAGAATGAAGCAAGATGAACAACTTTAATACTCGAGGTTTCAACCAGTTTGGCCAAAATCGGTTAGAAAACACCTCGAAACACCAAAACGGGTTCAACTTCAATCTACAATTTCAGGCTCAAAACCTCAATATCTTGCTTCAAACTATGCCTAACCACAACCAGAAAAAGGAGAGGACCAAAACTCACCTATAATTACCCCTCGTCGCCGCCGCAAACGGCAGTTCCGATCGGTGACACAGCCACGCTCTTCTCCGGCCAAGAACTCCGTTTTTGGCTTGCAACACCGTACCACACCAGCCCAGAATTGAAGGGGGCGTCTGTGTGAGTTGAACGGGATTGGCGACGTCTCGATTGGTGGCCGAAAAAGAAGAAACTCCAACGAGACAGCAGCAGCTCTGCCGCTTCATGGCAGCGTCTAGGCGGCGAGACGGCGAGTGACACTGCCCTAGGCCTCGAAAGGGCGTCCATGTGAACCCAACGAGACCAGCGGCGTCCAATTTGGTGGCGGACGGAGGAGAACCGAGCCGGAGAAGAGAGAGTGCGGGAGGAAGGTCGGGAAAGAGGAGAGAGAAAGTGAGGCTGCTAGGTTTCCAAAAATAAAACTCACCACTTTCTATTTATATACCTTTCAAAATCTGAAACTAACTTCCTCTGACTGTAACTTTTTCAAACAGTAACCGTTTTAAGCGTGCCGCATGTCTACGAACTCATATCGCCAAACTTTACAACTTTCATGAAGAAAGTTTTTGCAAATAACTTACGAAAAATAAAGTCAACTTTTGGTTACTTAAAATAAATTCCCGAAACTTCAACTTCGCATAAACCAATAATAATTCCATAAATAATCCTTCACTAAATTCGGAAATAATACAAGGAAATTGATATGAAAATCTAAGGTATTACATGGCTGTTGTGGTCTCCTTCCAGACTTACCTATTACAGTTTATATATAAAGTTGGGCTCTTCTTTTTACGGGGGATATATACGGTTAAATGTCATTAACTCGATCCCTTTTAGGATTTCTTCACTCGATCACCATATTGCATCATGCACACACTCTTAATTGGAAAAAATTTAAGAACAGTACATGATAAATAGTTCACTCTTAATTTTGGTGTTTCAAGTTTCAAAACAATCATAAAGGTACATGAACTTCTTCTAATCTCAACCAAAAATATGTACATGTCGTTATGTCTTCTGTTATCTTATGTGCTTTTCGTTAAAATTTAAGGGACAAATCCGTCACTCCCTAATTTAGCAGTAATAAATTATTAAAATTAATAATTACTAAGGAGAGAGAAATCAAAAATATCTAATTCTCATTGTTGAACTAGTAATAATTTTTTTTTGAGGAGCAGCAAAGTCATTTTTGAGCACAGAAGATCCAATTCTCATTGTTGAACTAGTAACAAAACAACAATTTCTGGAAGACCAAAATTAAAACAGAAAATGGAATAGAGTGATCTACTTGTAGACAACAAAGTCATTAAGATTATGGTCTAAGTTAACAAAATTAAAAAAGAAATAGTATATAAATAGAAAAAGAGTAAACCAAATATAAATAAAAAGGAGAATAGAGATAACCCGAAATTACCTTTTGAAAATTAAGAAATTATATAAAGTTAACGGCGTTACTGACGTCATGTACTAAAAATGTGTCATAATTCTAATGTCATATATTTTTATGATTTTTTTGAAACTTGAAACACCAAAACTATGAGTGGACCATTTCTCGTATACTGTTTTTAAAATTTTCCCCTCTTAATTACCCATCACGTACTCCACCAAATCAAATACCCAGAATATAAACCAAACTAAGAGCCGGCTAGAATAAACATCTCCCAGTACTGCAATTCTTCACTAACCTGAACTGAGAAGCAATCAAACGAGAAAATCAAAAATCGGGTAAGCAAACTCAATGCCAAAACCCAGAACTTGGCACATTACTTTAAATACTGCAGGGGAGATGATATTTAACTGATATACAAAGGAAGTATTTGAACATCTCAAATGCAAATACAAATTACACAAAAGGGATCTACGGAATAGTCATTTTTGTTAAACCGAATTAGGGGAGTAGCAGAGCTATTATTTATCGCCTTGTTGATGTCCACTTCAATACCACAATGTTCCGGAAGCACACCGCCGTAGAACTTTGCGTTCCATGTCTCACCCTCTCTGATTGCCTGCCCAGGAAAAGAAAAAGATCATACATGGATGATGTTGCATCCAATATGAGAAACTTTGCAATTGAGTTTTACAAGGAGTGACTGAATATATACCTCCCAGAATCTGTTCATCAGAGAGTCGCATTGCCATGCGGGAAACTCATATTCAGTTATGCAAACAATTTCAGACCCATCTGGATTTGTTTTTGGACGACGAACAACCTTAGCAATGCCATCTGGACACATCTTCACAAGCTCATCTTGGCGCTGACTCCGAGTTGATACTATCAATGTTCAAAACATTAGCATGTAGACATATAAATGAAATAAAGAATATACAAATGTGACAAAAGTTAAATTTTTCAAAATAAAGCCAAAAAATGGTCTTTATGAACATGGGTGTAGTAGCTACTATATCACAAGAAGGGTCTCAATTTTTCAAACCTTTTATTTTAACCAATCACTCTTTTTGGACCCAAAATCAGTAAAACACCCAGATCTGCATATACAGTTCATGCTTGATCTAATTGCAAATGGGAAACTATCAAAAGAATCGCGTTGAAGCCGAATAATTAGTCCTCCTCTTGAAATAACTCATATGTCACTACCAGGACAAGTATTTTAGCCGACGAAAAAGTTTCGTCGGCCTGTTAGCATAATTCGTTGGCTAAGATCTTAGCCGACGAGCTTTCGTCGGCTATGATTTCGTCAGGAAAGGGTCGTCGACGATGACTTTAGCTGACGAAAAACAAGTCGTCGGCTTTTTTTTCCAGAATTTAGCCGACGAATACATTAAGCCTTTCGTCGACCGTAGTCTGAGGCTTTAGCCGACGAAACACTTAATCTATTCGTCGGCTATAGTGTGTAATAAAAAAAATTGAAAAATAACTATAGCCGACGAAATATAGTCCGTTTTGTCGGCTTTAGATGAGTTTAGCAGACGAAACACGCCATAATTCGTCGGCTAAACCCTATTAAAAAAATTAAAAATACTATAGCCGACGAATATCTTACGTTTTTCGTCGGCCATAAGTCCATTCCAGTAATAAAAAAAAACACGAAATTTCTAAATTACCATTCCAAACAAGCTGCAAAATACACCAAAATAATTACATATAACCAACAACAAGCACATAAAACCACATAATTGATCAACTACACAAAATCTACATCGTCTAAATCAATATCCTCGTCTGGGGGTTGCTGCGGCGCCTGAGGTGGCGGTATAGGCGTAGGCATGGGCGGAGGTGGAAGTCCCTGAAGCTGGGCAGCTGTAAACTCCTGCAAGTACTGGAACATCTGCTACTGCTGGGCCTGCTGGGTGGCACATACCGTGGCAGTATAGGCAACCTGAGCAGCTTGTTGTTCCCGTAGTCTCTGAACTTCCGACTCTAGTTGAGCCGTCATGCTGCTGGTCGAGGTCCTGCTACTGGTCGAGGCTGCATTTCGTTGAAATCCTAGAGTGGTCTTCAGGACCCCCTTGCCCTTCTTTCCTAGACCCCGGCAGTAGAAGTTGTTTCCTCATGGTGGGAAGGCTATGCCCATGATCCTCGCCCCAACCCTCGGATCTGAAGTGTCGATCTGGGACATGGCTTCGGACATCTCTTCCTCCTGCGTGTCCGGCCATGCCTCCCTCACTAAAGCACTCATCACCTCGTCACTAGCCTCCCTCACCTTCGCCTAATTAGATAGAAAAAAATGATTAATTAACATTTTGACATATATATAAGTAAAATTAAAAATTTAAAAATGTAAGATGACTTACAATATCCTCCTGGGAGTCAGGATATGCCTTCTCGTACGTATAGACGTATCGGTTGACTTCTGAATGTTCCATGGCCGCCTCGTCCATGAAGATAGCGAACGGTCTAGAACCGGTATGATAGTTCCTTGTGTTGCGTTGCCGGTTTTGAGCGTTCGCCCGGGAAACGGCCTTCAAAGAAAAAATAAACTATTAATAAAATATTTAAAAACAAACGTACTTAATTGACAAATTAACTAATTAATTTTTTTAAATACCTGTTTACGAGGGTTGTTGAATTCTGATGTCAAAAGCCAACGCCACTCGTACTCCCTTTACTGGAACTCAGCAAGGGTACCAAAACGTGAGTTCCCGTGCGTAGTCCAGTGGGTCCGCAACTCGTTCTTCCACTCCTTGTACCTATAGATACAACAAAAATATTAGAAATATTATTAATATCATACAATTTTGTTTTTTCATTAACTTCCCAACGTACCTTCCCCCATGCACAACGTCTGCCCAGCTGTTCTTCAGGTGCTCGGGAATGTCAAACCACACCTGCATTTAACTGTTTATCAATTTAGTTTTTTGAGAAATCAGTAATGTAATACATAATATTATTGAGGCATTTTGTAAACTCACCGACATCGCATTGTGGACCATGTCCTTAACCTCCTGCGGGACCTCGCCCCAGTCTGACCACAACATAGGGACTCTATCCCTAATGAGCGCTCCCACGCGGCCGGAGTACGTCCTCAACTTCCCGCCCGATACTATGTGGCCGTCCCCGTCAGTATCGATGACGATCCTCCCTGAGGTACCGACGGTCTTATCGAGAGCCTTCCCTGTGACGGGGCCTCTCTTCTTCTTTGTAGGCTTCGCTCCGACGGTGCCTATCACATGATAAACCAAATTGATTATTAAAATCGGAGACCCTTTATTATTAATTATAAGAAAACAAATCATTCATCTTTCACCAGAGGGCGATGCGGCGGACTCGACAGATTCCGTCTCTGTCGCCGATGATGATACCCTCGCGGAAATAAGAGGCGTATCAAAAGGCACGAACCGGTACACCACTGATGGAGCCACTGACGGGGGTAGTGGATAAATCGGCGCCCCTGAGCCATCGACTGCAGGTAAGGCCGGTATTATCCGCGGAAGGAACAGATGAGGCGGCGGCATCTGTACCCCAGATGACCCACCATCTGAAGTAGTAGGACTCGGAGTGGGCGCCCGGTGTATCTCAGGCATACGGGTGCAGACACCTCCGTTTGGGTCTGAGGCCACAGCTGCCTCGAGGAATGAGGGACGCGCGACTGCCTTGATGAATGGGGCACCTCCGGCTGCCTCTGCGCCGTCTCTAGAGGGGTCGCACGTCTGGCTGTCATGGGGCCCCGAAACGACGTTTGAGGGTTGCTAGAGGTTTCCTCAGACAATTCGGACCTTTGGCCCTTCGAACCCTTCGTCGATCTAAAATTACCGCTGATCCTGTTTAAAATATTAATTTGAATCAAGGCTGAGAAAGAAAATCATGAAACTTAATAACAACACACCACACGTAGGTCATACACAAAATCAATAGGCATCGAAAATATCCACAATATTCCAGCAACCATATATTAAAACTTGCATAATCCAATATATTAAAACTTGCAAAATCAATAGGCGTCGATCATAGTTTTTTTATTTGGTCCTATCAAATGCAAATTTTTGCCAAAACACCAACTCAATCATTCACACCAATAACATTCAATAGATGGATTATCACCAAATTCCCAATATATTCATCATAACCAATCCACAATATCAATACCGCATTAAAACCCTAAATTCCTAAATTCGAAACCCTAGAATGACATATCGAAATAAAAAATCAGAGGATTACACCACCTGGCGAGAGACGAGCAAGCAGAGCAGGCGAGCAGGCGGAGGCGGAGGCCGAGCGAGCAGGAGAGGAGAGGGCGACCGGGAGAGGGAGATTGGGCCAAACCTAGGAGGCGGCGGAGGCTGTGCAGCGCGGTGAGGACTCGACGAGGCGGAGGAGGATAGGGTTTCAAATTCGCACCGTGGAGGCTGTTCTCGCGCTGGGTCTTCGTCTGTATACCGTATAACTTTAGCCGACGAAATTTTTACTTCGTCAGCTAAATATCTAAATTCGTCGGCTAAACTTTGAAATTCGTCGGCTAAATTTGTGACTATCGTCGGCTAAAGTACTTTATACATTCGGCACATTGTGATTGTGATGATCAAACTTGAGAAATGAAAATCGGACCGTCAGATCTGACCATCATGATAAAATACATGTATGGAAAAAAATTCAACTCGATCCAACAAGGTTACGGGCTCGATCCGAACGGTCAATCCCGTAAGTCAAACCCCTAAACGCACGATAAAAGTCGTTGGACCGTCTAAATTACGTATTTTGGCCAGACCTTCAACTGAAGATAGTTTCAAATAGATGAGACGCAACAAGTCGTATAATAATTTTAGGGAAAATAACCACCGAAGATAGGGCTACCCATAGGGAGAAAGAATGGAAAATTACATTGACCGCAACTATTGGCACCGAGACTTTACCGGAATACCGTTTTTTTCAAGTGTAGACGTATTTCACCATTCTGGTCATATCTTATTTCACGACTTTTTTGCGTTTGAAGGTTCTACGTATAGTTTGTTTTTGAAACGGAACATTTGCTTAAACACTTGGTAAACGAGTTATACAACATTAGTAGACATGTTATGATTGTGATGATCAAACTTGAGAAACGAAAATATGACCGTCAGATCTGACCATCATGATAAAATACATGCATGAGAAAAAATTCAACTCGATCCGACAAGTTTAAAGGCTCGATCGGACGGTCAATCTCGTAAGTCAAACCCCTAAACGCACGGAAAAGGTCGTTGGACCGTCTAAATTACGTATTTTGGCCGGACCTTCAACTGAAAATAGTTTCAAATCGATGAGACGCAACAAGTCGTATATTAGGGTATTCGTTGGCTAAGGTTTAGGGTTTAGGCTTTAGCCGACGAAATATTAGGTTATTCGTTGGCTAACCACATCTTAGCCGACGAATTGTGGTAGATTTCGTCGGCTAAAATCGTTTAAGTCGACGAATTACGTTATATTTTGTCGGCTAAGATGGTTTAAGCCGATGAATTACGGTATATTTCGTCGGCTAAAGTATAAAAAATATATTAAAAAAACAGAAGGTTTAAACCATACTAACTTCCTGTTCATATATCACCAAAATTCATATAAATAACAGAAAAATGAATTCAACATATGTAAACTATAAAAGTTATACATTCTTTTTTATTATAAATTAATGTAATCGGAATTAAAACTAAGGCTCGTAATCGGAATCATCCGATGAGTCTTCTTCGGTGTTAGAATTAATTTCTGGTAATCTATGCCTTTCCTCATTGCTAGAGTCTTCGTCTGTTTCTTAATTTGGATCAACATCAATAAGCCTTGGCTCTTCATCATGAATTCGCACCGAACGACCTGCTTTAAAATTACTAAGACGAACGGTAGAGGAGTTAGGAATACCTATTGCGTTGGGCTCTTGATACGCAACATCTTCTTCCTCGTCTTCGGCCTCTCCAAGTGTAGCCGCCCGGTAAATGTTTCGAGGGTGCACAAGGTTGACTACTTTCCACCCGTCACCCTTAGCAAGGTCATCAAGATAAAACATAAACGAGTTCCACCACTGAATGGAGAACACCGTAATAGTCAACTCCATTCCGCCCACCATGCGTCATGACCCCATAATTCTGTGTTCTCCGTCTGCTGTCTCTCTGTTCACATATAAATTGCACGCCGTTCACCTTGCACATCGGATAAACTCTTGATATTATCGGCTTTATCGCTAGAAGTCTTAGTTCGTGCGACTAATTTGGGTGACCATCAAATTGAATATGGTTCATCTGCAACCAACCATTGAACTGTACATATGGATAATTATGCAATAAACATAAACACGTATAGAAATATTGAATTACGTATCCAGCCGCCAAAATAATTTGTGAACTCCATGTTGTGGTACTCGAGATCACCTTGAATGTCTGGACAATATAGATGAATGTCTTTCCAGTATTCAACTTCTCGACAGTTAATCAATACCCACCAGTGGGCAATGACTAGCTCATGTGGTTGCAACTTGTAGAGTCAGGCAAAATTCCATAAACTTCAACATCATTGGAGAGTATGGAAAAATTGAACTTCGGTACATCTACCGGTATGGTTTGTGGAGTTTCCTAAATACAACTTCATGTAGGTGACGCACTCGTGCGCAATATATGCTTCAACTATACATCCTTCAGGCGCGGATTTATTAGCCACATAATCTTTGTAGTCTCCAAGTTGCCTATAAATCAAGTTGCAAAGTGTTATGATTATTGAACCTGTATATTGAGGAATTCAGGTGTAAAAAAGCTACATTTCCATGGGATACATCTAAGTGTAGTGTACTGGACCGGAAAGCAACAATTGGTTGGGAAGATGGATCATCAGGTGAGGCATGATGTCAAAAAATTTGAAGGAAATATCCTCTCAAATTTACACATGATATAAATGATGTACTCTTGCATTTCCCGGAGGTTAGATTTGTTCATTTCCCGTGTGCATAACTTCTGAAAGAATCTTACCAACGCTACTAACGGCTTCACCACCTGACGGGGAAGGAACGGTTGAATGAAAACATGGAAAAGACGTTGTAGCAGGATATGACAGTCATGACTCTTCAACCCATACATCTTATTGTCCCGGAAGTTCACATCGGGCTATATTTCCTGCATAGCCTGAAGGATACTTCACATAACTCATCCACCTGAAAATTACGTTCTTCTAGTCAGGCTTCACGATGTAAGGAGCTTGAGGCATTTTTTTCTTCCTTCTTTCAACCACAGATGTCTTCTTATAAGCATTTTTTTTAGATCAACGCGTGCCTTAGGTGACACGACCCACCCCGAATTTCACCCTGAAACCCGGAGTAAGTCGTGCGGGGACCACCTCCAAGGAAAAATTTACTGAAAAGATGGATCAAATCTCCCTTGAAAATGGACAACCCTAACTCGAAAATTCCAAAATACACTCTTAATACAACACGTCCAAACATCACATAATTATCCTTCAGAAATTCTAACATAAATTACAATAATCCCAAAGTATTCAGAGCTACTAGACACTAGCGGAAGCAAGAAAACACTAGTAGGTTAAACAGGTAACCTACTGATGAAAACTGGTGGAAACGCAGGTGACTATGCCTCGTCTCCTACTAGATCCACCCGAACTCTGCAGACTGGGCATTTTAAAAAGAAGGGCCCAGGGGAAAACATTTGAAACCGTTAGAGTGAGTGGACAAAAATAAAATAAAGGAAAATAATTCTTTATGCTTTCCCAATTTTACTTTTCCATAAAAAATGTGCTGCATGCGACAGCTCAAAACGCTCAACACGAAAACTGGAATTTCATGACTGGCTCCGGCCAGTCTCCAACGCTCAATAAAATACAGCCTCTCAGGCTAAAATAAAATATGTATGTATTACACTCGTCATATCCCTTGTATGAATTTTCTTGAAACAACAAAAACAAATAGAAAATTCACACAAGGCTACAACGCTTGCGTCTAACGCTCACGTTGCACCATAATGGCATTTTACCTCATTATGGTGGAAAAACGGTGTATGAATATATATACGCGCATATCCCCTATATAAATTATTATATTTATATAGGGCTACGACGATTGCGTCTAACGCTCACGTCGCACCATAATGGAATTTTACCTCAGTATGGTGGAAAAGCACGTATAGCTAGCTAGCATTCTCTCATATACATATTATTCTCATAATCATCCAAATATGGATATATATATACATACATACTCACCGAAATTCTCAATTTCGGTTAATCTCTAACAACATAAATTATTTCGCATGCACATTATTTGAAACAAAAGTCCACTCACAAATTAGGCCTAAGCCTGATGTCGATCTGGGACCTCGTCAGCTCGAGCCTCCTCACGACCTGTTCCAAATATAAATAATTCCTTAAATAAAAATCCCAACATTTAAAGAAAATAGGCATAATTAAAATGAGCTTCTCGCGCTCAACCATGCCTATCGTCCTAAATCTTAACTTCACTGCCAACCATAAATCTCCATAAATACCGACATCCTCTAAATCACCTTCCAACGTCCAAATCATAAAAATAATCCAATGGCTGGATTTTAACTTATTAATCCGTCAAAAATACCAAACTTTACAAATTCCAAAACCTATCCAAAACTCCTCCAAAAATTCTAAAACTCATTCCATTAAACTCCTCATAAAAATCTCCACCAAAACAATTTTTCAGCGGCGGCGCCGGCGGCGGCTCTGCCGGCAGCGGCGGCCGGAGGCCGATTCCGGCGACCTCCAAAACCTATGAAATTTTAACAACATCTTCCTCTCATTCTCCTCTACAACAATCCTAACTACCACAAACTCCAATTCTAAGCCTAACCATGCCAATCGAGTAAAAACATCCAAATTGCCCTAAAACTTCAATTAAACATTCCTCCTTACCTAGCTCAAGAGAGGGTGAGCTGTTTGGAGGGGTTGCTGCACGGGAGGAGGGCTACAAAACGAGCCAAGGATCGCCGGTTTTGGTGGCCGAAGAGAGAGTTCCGGCGAAATGCTTCCCGGCGTCTCCGGCGGGATTTCTCCTCTTCCGACGGGCTACCGGCTCGGGGGCTAGGCCGGGGAGGGAGAGGAGGTGGCGGGGCTCCGAACTGGGCTGGAGCGGCGGCAGCTGGTGGCCGGACGGCGGCAGGCGGACGGCTGGAAAACCGGCAGCGGGAGGAGCTCGGGAGGAAACCGGGAAGAAGAGAGGAAGAAAAAGAAAAAGTGAGGGCTGGGTTTGGGCCTGACCAATCCGGTCCATCACCTATATAACAACCCAATTCCAAAAATGAAACACCCCGAAAAATAATACCTGAATAAAAATTACCTTTTACTAGCTAAAAATTTACCATTTTTACCGTCGTCATATTTTTCTCCTACGAATAACTCTCCGAAATAAACGTCCCCCAAAACCCCTCTAGGGACCAATTAAACTATAATTTCATTGACGGAGACGGTAAAATTCTTATTATAATCAAGCTAGTAAACAAGGTAAACATTTAAGGGTCGGGATGTGACAATTCTCCCCTCCTTATAAAAATTTCGTCCTCGAAATTTACAAACACGTCAATCAAAGAGGTAGGGATACTGCTGCATCATTTGCTCCTCTGATTCCCAAGTAGCTTCTTCTACTTGATGACTTCTCCAAAGCACCTTGACAAGCGGGATTGTCTTATTCCTAAGCACTTGCTCCTTTCGGTCGAGAATCTGAACCGGTTCCTCTTCATAGGTTAAATCTCTCGTCAAACTGATCGGCTGCTCTTGCAGCACATGAGAAGGATCGGCAATATACTTGCGAAGCATGGATACATGAAACACATTATGTATCCTAGCCAACTCTGGAGGCAAGGCTAATCGATAAGCAAGTGAGCTAACTCGCTCAATAATCTCATAAGGGCCAATATACCTCGGACTGAGCTTCCCACGCTTACCGAAACGCACAACCCCTTTCCAAGGAGATAATTTCAGGAACACCCAATCACCCACTTGAAATTCTAAATCTCTCCTACGGACATCCGCATAACTCTTCTGCCTACTCTGAGCAGTCTTGAGTCTATCTCTAACCACTTTAATCTTCTCATTCGTAACATGGATTAACTCTGGGCCACAAAGCTCTTTTTCCCCCACTTCATTCCAACACAAAGGCGTGCGACACTGCCTCCCATAAAGAGCCTCAAAGGGAGCCATACCAATGCTAGAATGATAGCTATTATTATAGGCAAATTCCATCAAAGATAGGTTTTTATCCCAACTCCCTCTGAACTGCAAGGCACAAGCCCTCAACATATCCTCCAAAGTCTGAATAGTCCTCTCGGACTGCCCATCAGTCTGAGGATGCAAAGCAGTGCTGAAGAGTAATTGGGTACCTAAAGCTGCCTGAAGAGCTCCCCAGAATTTAGAAGCAAATCTAGGATCCCGATCCGACACTATTGATTCAGGTACACCATGAAGTCTCACAATTTCATTCACATAAAGCTCCGCCAATTTATCCAATTTATATTTCTTTCCCACTGGCAAGAAATGTGCAGACTTGGTGAGTCTATCCACAATCACCCAAATACCGTCATGCCCTTCACGGGTACGAGGTAAACTAAAAACAAAATCCATGGTGATGTGGTCCCACTTCCACACTGGAATAGGCAACGACTCAAGCAATCCAGAAGGCTTCTACCTTTCAGCTTTTACTTGCTGACAAACCAGACATCTACTCACATAAGCTGCAATTTCCCTCTTCATGTTTGGCCACCAATAATAATCCTTCAAAATCCGGTACATTTTTGTGCTACCTGGATGAGCGGCATATGCAGAGCTATGAGCTTCCTCTAAAATCTCACTCTTCAACTCTTCATTTCTTTTTGGAACACAAAGCCGATTCTTAAACAATAAAGTCCCATCTCTTCTAACTGAAAAAATATCGGCTACGGCTCCGCTCAAAGCTCTTTCTATCAATCGAACTATGGAAGGATCATTATTCTGTGCTTCCGCACTCTATCAACCAAAACTGGCCTCACATGAAAACTAGCTACTAAGGCACCTACTTCATCCACTGATAAATCCACCCCTGAAGCTCGCAACTCAAAAAGAAGTGGAACTCGAACCATCTTTATATAAGATAAAGATATGGAGGGAATTCGACTAAGAGCATCAGCTACCACATTAGCTTTTCCAGGATGATACTCAATAGTGCAATCATAATCACTGATCAACTCCATCCACCTTCTTTGTCTCATATTAAGCTCTCTTTGGGTGAATACATACCGAAGACTCTTGTGATCGGTAAAAATCTGACACTTGGCTCCATAAAGATAGTGTCTCCACAACTTGAGAGCAAAAACTACCGCTGCAAGCTCCAAATCATGAGTAGGATAATTCCCCTCATGCGGTTTCAATTGCCTAGAAGCATAGGCAATAACCCGCTCATGCTGCATCAGTACCCCACCTAGACCACGTCTAGAAGCATCACAAAAGACCACATACTCCCCACTATCATCAGGAAGTGCCAAAACAGGAGCACTAGTCAAACGATTCTTCAATTCTTGAAAACTTTGCTCACACTCATCAGACCATTCAAACTTAACACTCTTCTTGGTCAATCTTGTAAGAGGAGCAGCAATCTTTGAAAAATCTTGCACAAAGCGCCGATAATAACCTGCTAATCCCAAGAAACTACGAATCTCTGTCACAGTGGTGGGTCTTCTCCAATTCGACACAGCTTCCACCTTTTGGGGATCCACACTAACTCCTTCTGCCGAAACCACATGACCCAGAACCCCACTTTATCTAGCCAAAATTCACACTTGCTTAACTTAGCAATAACTGCGAATTTTCCAAAGTCCGCAATATTATTCTTAGATGTTTGGCATGCTCCTTCTCACTTCTTGAGTAAACCAAAATGTCATATATGAATACGATCACGAAACGATCAAGATATGGACTAAACACCCTGAAAACTATTGCTGCCCATAAGAAAAAGTCTGGCTACCAGATGACCCACCCTGGAAACTGCCACTAGAACCATACTGTCTAGTCTGCTGCCTACCCAACTGGCTCCGAGAAGAACTCCTGAAACGTCCCCTAGACCTGCTTCGAACACCAGAGCTAGATCTACTACCACTGCCACTACCAGCAGAAGACCCAGAAGCGGATGATGAAGCAGCTTTCTTGGATGGACCCTGACTGGGGCCACCGAAATCTCGTGGCCGAGCACTATAAATCCCCATAGACTCAATGGCCATGGCTGCATGAACAGCATCAGAAAAAGTCGGGTAATAAACACCCGTCATCTTATCTGCAAACACTCCACCAAGTGCCCCAATGAACATCTCCATCCTAGTCCTCTCAACAGGAACCAGATATGACACATGGTAGCTCAGGGAAGTGAATCTCTCCTGGAACTCTATAACACCCTCATCATCCCTCTTCTTCATATTCAGGAAATCCGACTGAATTCTGCTGCGGTGGGCAGGACTGAAATACTGCCCCAAGAAGAGAGTCTTAAACTGTTCCCACGACATATTCAGAGCATCATCAACATTCCTGCTAGCGAGCGACCACCAGTGATGTGCTGAATCATCCAAGAAAGTCACTGCCATCTTCACCTTCCTTTCTTCTGGAAAATCTGTGATCGCAAAAGCCTTTTCCATTTTATCTACCCAGTATAAGCATCAAGAGGTCCCTTGGGACCCTTGAACTCTCTGGCTCCAGCCTCATAAACTTCTCTCATTTTCACTGTATGAGGTTGTGGAGCTCGATCCATGACATCCCTCAACATATTCCCAATATCATCAACCAGTCCCCTGACCTCATTGCCATCCTCGGCATTGGTCGAAGTAGCCACACGGGGTTGCCATGGGCGTCTAGGAGGCATAGTACCTGAGGAATAAGATATTTAGTAGTCCATAAACAAACTAACACAACTATCACACATACCCAATAACACATAGTATCAAAAGCATAAAATGCCAATGAATCCGCCGCGGACGGATCACCACTCTATAGACACTACGTGTTACTTAGGCAAATATGATAATGACAGGGAAGCAGGAAAAGGAAACCTAAAGCTCTGATACCAACTGACACGACCCACCCCGAATTTCACCCTGAAACCCGGAGTAAGTCGTGCGGGGACCACCTCCAAGGAAAAATTTACTGAAAAGATGGATCAAATCTCCCTTGAAAATAGACAACCCTAACTCGAAAATTCCAATTACACTCTTAATACAACACGTCCAAACATCACATAATTATCCTTCAGAAATTCTAACATAAATTACAATAATCCCAAAGTATTCAGAGCTACTAGACACTAGCGGAAGCAAGAAAACACTAGTAGGTTAAACAGGTAACCTACTGATGAAAACTGGTGGAAACGCGGGTGACTATGCCTCGTCTCCTACTAGATCCAACCCGAACTCTGCAGACTGGGCATTTTAAAAAGAAGGGCCCAGGGGAAAACATTTGAAACCGTTAGAGTGAGTGGACAAAAATAAAATAAAGGAAAATAATTCTTTATGCTTTCCCAATTTTACTTTTCCATAAAAAAATATGCTGCATGCGACAACTCAAAACGCTCAACACGAAAACTGGAATTTCATGACTGGCTCCGGCCAGTCTCCAACGCTCAATAAAATACAGCCTCTCAGGCTAAAATAAAATATGTATGTATTACACTCGTCATATCCCTTGTATGAATTTTCTTGAAACAACAAAAACAAATAGAAAATTCACACAAGGCTACAACGCTTGCGTCTAACGCTCACGTTGCACCATAATGGCATTTTACCTCATTATGGTGGAAAAGACGGTGTATAATATATATACGCGCATATCCCCTATATAAATTATTATATTTATATAGGGCTACGACGATTGCGTCTAACGCTCACGTCGCACCATAATGAAATTTTACCTCAGTATGGTGGAAAAGCACGTATAGCTAGCTAGCATTCTCTCATATACATATTATTCTCATAATCATCCAAATATGGATATATATATATATATACATACATACTCACCGAAATTCTCAATTTCGGTTAATCTCTAACAACATAAATTATTTCGCATGCACATTATTTGAAACAAAAGTCCACTCACAAATTAGGCCTAAGCCTGATGTCGATCTGGGACCTCGTTAGCTCGAGCCTCCTCACGACCTGTTCCAAATATAAATAATTCCTTAAATAAAAATCCCAACATTTAAAGAAAATAGGCATAATTAAAATGAGCTTCTCGCGCTCAACCATGCCTATCGTCCTAAATCTTAACTTCACTGCCAACCATAAATCTCCATAAATACCGACATCCTCTAAATCACCTTCCAACGTCCAAATCATAAAAATAATCCAATGACCGGATTTTAACTTATTAATCCGTCAAAAATACCAAACTTTACAAATTCCAAAACCTATCCAAAACTCCTCCAAAAATTCTAAAACTCATTCCATTAAACTCCTCATAAAAATCTCCACCAAAAACAATTTTTCAGCGGCGGCGCCGGCGGCGGCTCTGTTGGCAGCGGCGGCCGGAGGCCGATTCCGGCGACCTCCAAAACCTATGAATTTTAACAACATCTTCCTCTCATTCTCCTCTACAACAATCCTAACTACCACAAACTCCAATTCTAAGCCTAACCATGCCAATCGAGTAAAAACATCCAAATCGCCCTAAAACTTCAATTAAACATTCCTCCTTACCTAGCTCAAGAGAGGGTGAGCTGTTTGGAGGGGTTGCTGCACGGGAGGAGGGCTACAAAACGAGCCAAGGATCGCCGGTTTTGGTGGCCGGAAGAGAGAGTTCCGGCGAAATGCTTCCCGGCGTCTCCGGCGGGATTTCTCCTCTTCCGGCGGGCTATCGGCTCGGGGGCTAGGCCGGGGAGGGAGAGGAGGTGGTGGGGCTCCGAATTGGGCTGGAGCGGCGGCAGCTGGTGGCCGGACGGCGGCAGGCGGACGGCTGGAAAACCGGCAGCGGGAGGAGCTCGGGAGGAAACCGGGAAGAAGAGAGGAAGAAAAAGAAAAAGTGAGGGCTGGGTTTGGGCCTGACCAATCCAGTCCATCACCTATATAACAACCCAATTCCAAAAATGAAACACCCCGAAAAATAATACCCGAATAAAAATTACCTTTTACTAGCTAAAAATTTACCATTTTTACCGTCGTCATATTTTTCTCCTACGAATAACTCTCCGAAATAAACGTCCCCCAAAACCCCTCTAGGGACCAATTAAACTATAATTTCATTGACGGAGACGGTAAAATTCTTATTATAATCAAGCTAGTAAACAAGGTAAACATTTAAGGGTCGGGATGTGACATTAGGACTGTCCTTCGTCTTCCCCTCCAACTTCAGCACTGTGCCCACCACACTGTCGCAAACATTCTTTTCTATGTGCATCACATCTAGGTAGTGTCTGATCAACAACTTACTCCAGTATAGGAGTTCCCAGAATATGCTCTTATGTGTCTAGAATTTGTACATGTCGGGTCTTTCAGGTATTGCCGCCCAATATTGGGATGATTGTTGAGCTGCCCAAAATCGTACTCATTAAGCACTGCTAAAATTTCTTCCCCCGTCCATCTTCTGGGAGACACATTATGTTCTACGGTCCCATCAAATGCCTTGTCATTGAACCGCCATTCGTGATTATATGGAAAGAAAGTACGGTGACCCAATCTGCATATCTTGTTGCAATGACTGCTGCTCCCCTCATCGCTAAGGCACTCTGGACAAGCCTTGTATCCCCTAACAACGTTGCCCGACAACATCCCACGGGCAGGTAAATCACTGATGTCACCAACAACCATGTCATGCATCTGGAACATCTCCTGCATGTACTTGTCATAAGTGGGATGACCAACGTCCCACAAAAACTTAAGCTCTTCAATCAAAGGTCTCAAATACACATAGAGACACTTCCTTGGATAACCGGGCCCCGAAATCAACAAACTCAACATATTGTATTCCTTCTTCATGCACATCCATGGAGGAAGGTTGTACGGTACCAAAATCACCGGCCATACACTGTATTGAAGACTCATGTGGCCAAAAGGGTTGAACCCGTCGGATGAGAGCCCGAGCCTCACATTTCGGACCTCTAACGCAAAATGAGGAAACTCCCTGTCTATATGCTTCCAAGCCTCCCCGTCAGCAGGGTGTATAAGGGTATCTTCGTCATGCAATTCCCTATTAGTGTGTCATCTCATAGCTTTGGCCGTGTGTGAAGACATGTACAACCGCTCCAGCCTATCCCTTAACGGGAAATACCGAAGTACCTTCACAGGTTTCCTATTGCATGCAGGAGTCAGCTTATACCTGTCAGTGTGACATACCGGACATGCGTCAAGGCCACCAAGGTCATTCCCTTATGGATCTTTACCCCAGAAGAGAACGCAATCATATCTGCATGCATGGATCTTGATGTAGGAAAGCCCAAGATCTTTCATATACATCAGACCTTATGATGAGTGATAGGAAGACGATGACCGTGGGGCAGCATCGAAGCAGTGTACTGTAGATAATCATCAACAGCCTTCACGGTCGATTTTATCTCAACTTTAATCTTCATTACGTCCATCACACTTTCAAAAACGGTCTTCTGACAATCGGGGTACACAGGGGTCTGTTGGAAAGCAAGCAGTTTGTTGTACTTGTCAATACCAGTAGTGTTGACAGCTCTAGGGAAGGGCTGCACCGGCTCAGGTATATACTGTCCTTGAGCGCATACACCGCTCTCATAAGGAAACATGTCGTTGTTGGGTCGTTGGATGTACTGCCCGTCTCAGAAAATTTCCCATGATCATGCGGACCCCCTGATGATGTTTCACCGTGATATAACCAACATGTGTACTTCTCCCAAAACCCGTTACTCTTCAGGTGCTGCCATACTTTGTCAATCACAAATCGATGCATATCGCTGCGACACTGATATTTTGTGTATGGGCAATAAAAAATTGTATTCCCGTTAGCATTAGCCAGCGCATATTTCAGAAAACTCATAACTCCTTTATCATATTTTTTGTCCCATTTTGGAATCGAAATCCAACTCTTATCCATATCTTGAAAATATAACAAAATATATATGTATAACTCTTTTTAATTAAATTCCATATATAAAATCTCAATTTATTTAGTATTATACGTATTACAACTAATTAATAACAAGTTAATTAACACACACATATATATATATATATACACACTTAATAATTACATAACAATATTATATATATCAACATCATCACAAAATATCATCAACTCATCACATCAACAAATTCATACCATCAACACAATATTATAAATTAATTAACATATATATATTTACTACTTATTAACAACAACTTCATATATATTATCGATCAAATCGATCAACACACACACACATATATATATATATATACACATCCAACGTACTCAAAATCGATCAACGCCTTTGTACCCATTTTTTGCGCCTTGGACGCCTTTGCGCCTTGGCAGCAAAACACACTCATTTTCACCTACGCCTCACACCTTTTAGGCTTCTAGGTGCGCCCGAGACGTGTTTTTTAATACCTTGATGGAGAGCACTATCGAAGGAAAAAAAAAAAAAAAGAGGCAGAGTATAGTAAGGCAAGTCAAGTCCGTATATAAAAGAAAACAATCAATTGCCCTCAATTTATAAAAAAAAAAAAAAAAAAACCGATGGAGAGCACTATCGAAGGAAAAAAAGAGAAAGGCAGAGTGTAGTAGAGCAAGTCAAGTCCGTATATAGAAGAAAACAATTGCCCTCAATCTTAAAAAAAAAAAAAAAAAAAAAAAGGAAAAGGGCAGAGTATAGCAGAGCAAGTCAAGTCCGTATATAGAAGAAAACAATTGCCCTCAATCTTAAAAAAAAAAAAGAAAAAAAAAAGGGCAGAGTATAGCAGAGCAAGTCAAGTCCGTATATAGAAGAAAACAATTGCCCTCAATCTTAAAAAAAGAAAAAAAAAAGGCAGAGTATAGTAGAGCAAGTCAAGTACGTATATAAAAGAAAACAATTGCCCTCAATCTTAAAAAAAAAAAAAAAAAAAAAAAAAGAGTCAAGTCCGTATATAGAAGAAAATAATTGCCCTCAATCTTAAAATAACCTTTTAGCCCTCAATCCCTAAACTCTGCGCAGAGCTTGGAAATCACAATCATATGGGTCGCAATCGTTCTCGTGCAGGAGGAGGAGGAGGTTAGTGTTAAATCTCTCTCTGTCATCGATCTGTAGGGTTTTTGGGATTTGGGTATGCGATCTGACCGCGTTATTATCTTTCAGGATCGCTTACCAGAAGAGGAAGATCGCTTAATTACAGAAGTGCAGGTATATGTGGAATTGGTCTTAATATATAGTTACATACATATTAAGCTAACTGGTTGTTGATTCCATTATTAGGTTATGGCTTGAGTACCAGCCAGCAACAAGAGGCTCTTATCAAGAATTCTCCTAATCCCGGGGCTGCTTATATCGTTCATGGTTCACAGATATCTCAGGGTAATAGATATCCGTATGATCGATGCGAAAGATTTCTCAATTACCTCTATGATGTACGTTACTTCTCACCTCTATTTTGCTCCCCAAATCGTATGCAGTTTAGGGTGGACTAATAATCTCAATAATGTGATTGATTACATAGTATATATGGTCAGATTTGTCTTATTTCCTGTTGGACAGGTAACACGATTGTGTGGGAGCGATTGTCTCCTTGCTCACGCATATAGAGATACCGCAAGGAACTTGTGTGGTATTGATTTGTTAACGGATCATGAATTAGAGAAGAAGAAGAAGAAGGCCACTGATGCAGCAGCAGCAGCAGCTCATCTTTGAACAAGATCAGTTACTGATGATTACATAAATAGCTTATCAAGGTACACTTATGCCAGCTCATGCATATGAGTACGTTGATGAAGGATGTAATGCTCAGACATTTTCCTGTATTGTATTATCGATTGGGTGTCTACGTACTTTCAACCTTCAAATGTCTCTTAAATATTTCTAAACAAAGACTGAGTTATGCAAATGTCTTCAATTTGTTGCAACTGACTGAATTTGGGCGTATCTTTGGTGAGATGCCTGTCTTTAAGAGAAAACAAGTTTGGAGATGACTTGATTGTATATGAAGAGACTCCTACTTTGGATGGTTGTAATGGTTTTACCTCTAATATATATTACGGCACAGTTGAAGGATTAATGGTTATCTTTTCTGTCCCTCATTTTCTTTTGAATGAACTTGGACATTGCAATTCTTCATTCTCTTGCTTGAGGTGCCCCTAAAATAAGATTCGAGGAAGACACTAGTTCCAGGTTGCTCATTGTTTGCTTGGTTTGATGGTATCTTAATAATGTCCTGAAAGTTTTGCATGTTGGGTAATGCAAGGAGTTTGAGGGTTTTCTATGTCTAGGACTCTGCTGATCATTGTCCTTGATATATAAAATTGACGCACCATGTCTATACTGATGACTTGTTAGTCTCACTGAAATGTTATATCTCTATCTTGTTTTATAAAGTATTCACTGATATGAATTAGAGTCAAGTCGTAATTTTTACAGTTCTGATAATAATTTCATCTTGCCTAGTCATGTTAAATGCAGCATCTATAATTATAGCAGCAGAACATTTCTCTATAAACCTCTTTAACTACAGAGGCACCTTCCTCTGAAACAAAGACAAAACTATCTCGTACTTACCGACCGAGGGAATATGGAAGGAAATCGGCAAAACTTGAATCCGGGTAGTAGGATTGTCAGAACTGATATGCAGGCTGTGTTTCTTAAAGGTGCTGTCCATTATATTTCAGATTGCAGTGATTACATTCCCAAAGGAAATACATACTACAGACCGTCTATTGTGGCATTTGATATTAGCAAAGGGGCATCAACAATGCTAAGAGTACCCTACGAAGCGAGGGATTCTCACGATCAAAGTTGTAAGATGGGTAAGTGGAAGAGTAGGAAGATTTCCTTTCAATCAATCTGTTTAGTTAAACCCAGCAGTTAACAATTGCTATTATCAAATCCAGACGATGAGATGATATATGAAATTTCAAATTCCCCATACCTTATTTCTTTTTCGTTTTACCAACTCTAGTTTGGGATGACAAATGAATAGAGGTTTCATATTCAGGAATAATATCTTAATCCTAATAACCTTGATCATGCAATTCAATGGAGTCACAAAATTTACTTCTTTGTACAATGTGCTGAGCCAATGTAGGCATAGTCCACCGCCAGCTGAATCCACCAAGCTCAACATGAACTGATGTCATTAGGAAATTTACAGTGTAAAGATGCAACAGTAAGTTAGAAACTAACTTCCCAGGGTAAAATAATATAGACAGAACTCATCACACATTAAGTTCTGTATTATTTGCAAGATTTCAGTGCTGCAGACAAACACTCATGCTAAGAACTGTACAGTAACTTTCCTTTCCCCAAGCAAGTAATTCAAGCTTTTCCCCGTACTTCAAATGTCCAAATAGAGAGAAAATTGAACCTTTTTGGGATTGGCAAAGAAAATAACCTCTACTATCCAGATCATCTCAACCAAAGCTTTCCCTCTTGATAATTTCAGTTGAATTTGATGTTGTCAGAGAAAACCAGGGCAACTCATGATGTCACCTCCAGACTGTTTCATTTGCATCTGTGAATATCGCATTGTGATGTTCCATGAGACACTGAACAACCTCGATAGCGCCCAAGTCGATAGGCACGCCATCATCCAAAGGAATGGAATCATCTGCAGTATCATCTTCATCTATAACAACAAAATTTTAAGTTAGGTAAAAGGATAACAAGCATCAATATCACACATATTTAGTAGGATTTCTAATTATAAACATCAAATTCTCAATTTCTATCCTTTCTATTTTCCTTTTTCTTCATAGAGTTGGCCCATTTTTTCACAGTCTTATAAATCCAATTACAAAGAAAGGGGAAATGTAAACGAACACTAAAGCTTTACCAATTAGTTAACATTACTCAACTGGAAGAAAAGGCGATCAACATCAACTATATACAGTAGTAATATACAGAAAATGACAAAGCTTTAATGGCTGAGTAATTTTACAACAAGTACAGTTAGAGTTATCCCAAATCTATGTCTAAAGGATATTTGATGTACTAAATACATATAGTGCTTCCCAAATCTATTTGATATTATATATATGCCAGTATTTCTCATTGTCCTCTACTTAAAGGAAACCTAATTCTTCCTTCAAATTCTTACTTTTAGAACCCTGAGAGTATGGAATGAAGCACTCACCAGAAAGCATGTCCCATGCACTATAAGTAGGCTCTGGATCCGAGTTTTTCTTGGAAAGACCTTCTGATGGTTTATTCCAATACTTTTTATATAGCTCTGGTGCCCTACCCTTCTGCCAAATTATAACAGGGGCCATCTCCATTGCAAGACTTTGTGTGTCCATCTGTACATAAATTTAAATAACTGAGAACTTCTATCAAATATCTGGCTATGAATAAATGTCCATGTGTATTGAGAGAGAGAGAGAGAGAGAGAGAGAGAGAGGTATCATGCCTTGTTGAGAACCGACTTCTGGCTAACACGCATCAGTAGTGCAGTAATGAATTCCAGTGTTGTATAGTTTACAGTAGGAAGCCTCTTCAGCACGTTTCTCATTGCATTTATGCTAGACCGAGCACCTCTGATATCATTATAAAGCTCAATTGTAGTCAATGGCTCAGGAAGGGTAGCTAGGTAACATTTGATTAGAGCCGCTACATCAATTGAACTCAAACCCTCTGGTAATGATGCATTTGAATCTGATATAGGTAATATTACAACATTATACTCTTTCCAAATTGAACAATCCAGAGACTTCGATCTAAAGAAAAGAAAGAAAACACACAAGCACACCTGCACAGACAGTCAGACAAACACTTCACATACCTTGGTTATACATAGAAATCAATTATTGGATAACTTTTTTATCTCCCTCGCCTTTAAACAGATATGGTGTGTTTAGCCCTGGTAACAATGACAAACAAATAAATCATCTTGAAATGGTAATTCATTACATGTATATAGATTTTGCCAGGATGAATGCATGTAGCTAAATGTCCGCATATATCCTTGCAGACACATATATGCATGTGTATACAGCAGAGTAAACCTACGGTGCAGCACCTGATAGTACGAGATAATCTGCACATTTCACCAAAATATGAGGAATAGGCCTGCTAGATTGTTGCTGTTGCACAGTAACTTCAAGTGGAACTCCAAAAACTGCAAATAGATAGTAAATTGACCATTAGCATCCATGCCAGCATTATAGGAAACTAATACTGTAACATACAGTCTTGTAGGTAAGCACACAAACCACCAGACGATCCTATACTTTCTTCTTAAACAAACATTGCCTATTGATAAAATCCGGACTCTTTTGAAAGAAATTTAGCTACAACATCAGCCTTACAGCTATGCATACAAATAAAGTTAGAACCATGTGACAAATGGTATGCTATCATAACCTTAGATGTCAAGAAAACATATATACTTAATCTTCCTATCACAGACTTCATGCACAAGTTTTATCATCTATCCAAAATCCAGATTCTTCCAATCATAGTGCATATTGCCTTGCTTCAATAAAAAGCTGATCTAAGAGGAAGCCAGACAAGGGTCAATGAACACTAATGGATTATCTAAACAAGTCACAAATCTCTCACAATCCGCATCCACACTATGGTCAGTATTACAGTTTCATCAAATTACTGGAAATCTCACAGCTAAAATACTCTCAAATATTTAGTTAAGTTTATGCCAAGAAGCAGGGCACCGTGGAAGCAGTATAAGGTTATAGAAACTTACCATCAGTGCTTGCAACACCCTGAAAATGGAAGGAAGAGAAATTATGATACTTCCAAAAATGTTTATAACAAAGAGAAAAAAGAAAAGAAAAAAAAAAGAACAGAAGAAACTTTCTCTACAGTCTATACCTTCTGCCATCTTTCAATGTCACTCAGAATAGTTTTGCTTTTTTGGGCAGTCTTCTTTGCCACCTGAAATATTAGCACATCACATGTGTCAGCTATAATACCCACTTCATATATATGACTATTTCATGGATAGTGTCATAGTGCAGGCTGAAATTGTTTTGACTCTAGCATACAATTTTTCTATTTCAGCTGCTACCTAGTGTGTTTCTTGAAAGAACTTAATACTGATAAAAATAAGCTAGTTGGGAATGAAGCCATCAGTTATATTCCCAAGATACTTAATCAACGCAGTGCTGAAGTAGATGGGAGTAGAAACCCACGACCACCGAATCCAATTCTGTTTTTGGGCAATAGGCTCTAGATATCTAAGGTGAAGTAGGATAGATGATATATCTCAGATTTCTACCAGGTTAGAAGACTCCATCAAGGTAAGATTTTATATTCTGAACTAAGAACCTTTATGTTCCTTACACATTAGAAGAAAGACATCAGACCCCTTTAAATAGTAAAGCAGCCTTGTACAAGCCATAATTATACTGGATATAAACTTTTACCACATTGTAAAGTTCTAGCAAAACTACCTCTTCAACTTTGATCTTTCCAACTGACACCTTGTCCTTTGTCTCTGACAATCCCTTCCTAAACAATGTGCCAGTCGTAGCAGCAGCAGTTATAAGGCGCTCCTGCACAGCTTGCCTCATCGATGGCTTCTGAAGGATCGCCCATCGACTCTTGAACATTGACCCAACTCGCCCCGCCATATCAGAGACATTAACTTTTGCATCCTTTGTCACCTCCTCGACAAATGTCCCAGCCGTTTGTCCGGCTTCCTTAATCTTAACCCCTGCATCCAAATTCAGCTACAACAACTTTCCCTCAATAACCAAAAGGACACCAAAACCATAAACGATGAAACCAAAACGTACCTGAGGTAGAAAAGAAATCAGTAGCCTTCTCCTTCCACCGCAGCGACACAGCAGAAGGCATTTCCAATCAGTAGCAGCCTCAAGAATCAAACTTTAAATGGAACAACACCTGTTTTAAGCCTGTTTCTGAACTAAACCCAGTACCAAAAAGAAGAAAAACAATCAGCTTTGGACATCTCATATAGCATAGCAATCATATCTGTTCTTGCAAAAAAAAAAAAAAAAAGCTTTCTTGATTGTTAGTTTGTTACTGAAAAATTAAGATTCTAAACTCTAAACAAAGCCATTCAATCAACAGAATCATAGTACAGTTAATTCTATCTTCCAAAAGCTCATCTTTATTAATCAACAGTATCAAATTCAAATGCTAATCAATAGTATCAGATTCCCAAAATTCTCCTTCGTTTTCAGTACAGATAATTCTTAAAGCAAAAATCAATATCAATCAACCTGATCAAACCCAGTACTACTAATACAGAAATAAAAATCCAATCTTTGGATAATTAAAGAAAAAACAAGAACCCTAATTTGCAGAGAAAAAGGAGCTGCCTTTTGATCAGGGACGAAGGAAGCTGGAACCGAATAGAGAAATTCAAAGGTGGAAAATGAATTAGGAAGAAAGAAAAGAAAAATGGCCGCTTTTTAGAGAGAGAAAAGCCAGGTCATTCTAAATTTTGGGAAATTTAAATAGGCTGCTCAATGGGGTGGTGACACGTGGATAGTGACTGAGATTTTTATATATTCTAATCTGACGGCAGTGACAGCGCCTACGTGAAAGGTGTTACGTACTTACGTTGGTTACATTTTCTGTTCTTATATGGTCGCCTATTTTTGAATATCAATTGATTTTGTAACGATTTGTTTTTGAATTTTAGTAATAGATGTGAATGTAAGAGACAGAGAGTTCTAGAGTTGTCCGCATCCTTCCCGATCTTTCTGGAAGTTTCCAAGATTTTTCATAATATTCCGGATGCTTCTAGAATGCTCATATGCTCTCCAAAACCTTCATTGAGCCATGTTTGCATTAAAATGCTCAAGGAAACTCCTCGTTAATTTGACGGGGCGTGACACTCTCCCCCACCTAAGCAAGCGATGCCCTCGTCGCTCCTTCATTGTAGCGTTGGATCTTGTTCTTGAATTGCCATAGTATGTCCTCGGACTCCCAGCTGGCTTCCGTATCGGGCAAACCTCTCCACTTGATGAGATATTTTTTATAACTTGGCACACCTCGACGACGGATGACTCGGTCCGCGAGTATCTCATCTACTTCTTTGTCGAAAGACGTGACAAATGTTGTTGGTGCCCAATGTGAAACTCCTCTTGATGGATCTTCCTCGTCTTCATGAAAAGGCTTTAACATGCTAACATGGAAGACCGGATGAATCTTCAACTTGGGCGGGAGGTGAAGCTTATATGAAACCTTGCCGATGCGTTTGATAACCTCAAACGGCCCTTCGTATTTGCGTACCAGGCCCTTATGCACCTTCCTAAGGGACTTGAATTGTTGCGGCAAGAGTTTCACAAGTACAAGGTCACCTTCCTTGAACTCCACGTGCCTCCTCTTCTTGTCCGCCCACTTCTTCATCCTTGTAGCAACCTTGTGTAAAGCCGCTCAAGCTAACTCCTTTTGCTCATGCCATGACTTGGCAAACTTGAATGCGGTTGGGCTCTTCCCTTCGTAGTGAGTGGCAAGGGGTAGAGGGGTTGTCGGCTGCTGTCCTAAGACGAGTTCAAAAAGACTCTTGTTGGTGGCCTCGCTTTGTTACAAGTTATAGGAAAACTGTGCAACGTCAAGAAGCTTAGCCCAATCGTTTTGGTTGGCACTCACATAGTGCCACAAGTATAACTCCAAAAGAGCATTGACGCGCTTCGTCTGATGCTCAAGTTCAAGTCCGACCCAAGCATCTTGCACTCGCTTTGTGGATGGAAGCTTGTTGAAAAGTTCAAGTCCGACCCAAGCATCTTGAACAGCTCCGTCCAAAATCTCCCAGTGAAGCGTGGGTCTCGGTCGCTGACAATGTTCTTTGGCACTCCCCAAAGTTTGACTACATGGCGTGGGAATAGCCTTGTCGTTTCCTCCGCTGTGCAGTCGGCTGATGAGGCCATGAAAGTTGCATACTTGCTGAATCGGTCCACCACGACTATGATGCTTCCAAACCCTTCAGACTTCGGTAGACAAGTGATGAAATCCATATAGACGCTTTCCCATGGTCTCTCGGGAATGGGTAAGGGGTCAAGCAAGCCCCCCAGCTGCTGTTGTACCACCTTGTCTTGTTGACAAACAAGACATGTCCTCACGTACTCTTCGACCCCGTCACATCCTTGGCCAATAGTTGGTGGACTTTAAGAGGGCAAGTGTGCGCCTTATACCAGGGTGGTCGGCCTATAAGGAATCATGGCATTCCTTAATTAACTCTCTCCTTAAGTTGCCCCACTTCGGTACATAGATGCGGCGACCCCTGGTGTAGAGAAGGTCTTCATCTAACCAAAACCTCAGTGTCTTGCCTTCCCTTATTAAGGCAATGATGTTTTGAGCTTGTGGATCCACCTTGATTCCTTCCTTGATCTTACTCAATAGAGGGCTAGTGACTTGGGAGATGCTTGCAAACTCCGCCTTTCGGCTTAAGGCGTCGGCTACCACGTTCACCTTTCCCGGCTTATACTCCATGCCATAGTCAAATTCGGCCAGGAAATCTTGCCATCTAGCTTGCTTTAGACTTAGCTTTTTTGTGTTTGGAAGTAGCTTGTCGCAACGTTGTCAGTCATGATGACGAACCTTGTCCCAAGCAAGTAGTGTCGCAACACTCTAAGACAATGGATGATGGCAGTCATCTCCTTTTCTTGCACCGTGTAGCGTCGCTTCGTTTCATTGAACTTCCGACTCTCATAAGCAATAGGATGCCCCTCTTGCATGAGTACACCACCAATAGCAAAGTCAGAAGCATCAGTGTGTACCTCGTATGGCTTGGTGTGGTTAGGTAAGCTGAGTACGGGCTCCTCTCTTATCGCCTTCTTCAAGTCTTCAAAGGCCTCTTGACACTTTGTTGTCTAATCTCATGCCTTGTTTTTCTTGAGAAGGTCGGTTAATGAAGCGGCCCTCGCCAAATAGCACTTGATGAAGCGGCGGTAGTAGTTTACTAGCCCAAGAAAAGACCTCAACTCATGTACCTTGGTGGGTGGCTCCCATTTTTGGATGGCATGCACCTTGCAATCCTTCATCATTAGCTTGTTGTCTTTGATCTTGTGTCCCAAGAACAACATCTCCGGCTTAGCAAAGGAGCACTTCTCTCTTTTGATGTATAGCTCGTTCTCCCGTAGCACCTTGAACACTTCCCTCAAGTGCTCTACATGCTCCTCCAAGGTCCTGCTATACACCACTATGTCGTCCAAGTAAACGACCACGAACCGATCGAGGTAGGGGTGGAATAACTTGTTCATCAAGGTGCAGAAAGTGGCCGGTGCATTAGTTAGACCAAAAGGCATAACTAAAAACTCGTAAGAACCGTACCTTGTGACACACGCGATCTTCGGTTCGTCTCCCTCGGCTATGCACACTTGATAATAACCCGATCGAAGGTCTAACTTTGAGAAGTAGCGTGCATGACCTAATTGATTGAATAGACCGGCAATAAGAGGAATATTGTGATATTTGTTCTTTACCGTGATCTTGTTGAGCGCCCGATAGTCGATGCACATGCGTAGAGAGCCATCTTTCTTCTTCTAGAACAATACCGGGGCACCAAACAGAGCCTTTGAAGGTCTAATTAATGCGGCATCTAAAAGCTCTTTTAGTTGCCTCCTTAGCTCCGCTAACTTAAGAGGTGCCATGCCATAAGCTCCCATAGCGGGTGGTTTGGTACCTGGTTCCAGCTCTATCTCATGGTCTATTTCTCTCCTTGAGGGTAGTTTTTTAGGCAGCTCGGCCAGTGAAACATCTTTGAACTCCTCAAGAACTGCTGCTACCTCCTTGGGCATGTCATCTTGGGGTCTTAGCTCATCTCATCATCGAACTCATTAAGGATGGCCAAGTAGCTCTTCTCTTCCCTCTTGATGTCTTTCTTGAATTGCAATGCTGACAACATCTTTAAGTCTTGCTTTATGCCTCTAGTTGTTGGCACTACACAAGCCTTGTCGTCTTCCGTGATGCACAAGCTATTGGTGAATGACATCGGGATTGCCTTGACTTGGTTGTGGAATTCCAACCCCAGGACGACTTTGAAGTCATCCATTGAAACAATCGAGAAGTCTTGCTCCCACGCTGGTTTTGACTCCTCGGACTACTCCATGAATGGGTCGAGCTGGTGAATTGGCCGCTTTGATGGAGCCTCCTCCATTATTTCCCTTAAGTCCTAGCCTTTTGGCCTCCTCCACTGCAATGAAGTTATGGGTTGCATCGGTGTCAAGCATTGCCGTCGTTGGCTTCCCACCTATAGTGACATCAACGAAGAGTAAACCTTTGGCTTAGACCTTGGGTGTGGATCAGATCACATTCAACAGCTGCATAGACCCCATGTGTGCACCACCATTATCACCCTCGGCTTCCGTCTCGCTTTGATGACTTCCCAAGAGTGCGCTTAGAGTTCTCTTTTGTGGGCAATCTCTAGCCCAATGCGGACTATCGCAAAGGAAACATTTGTTATTGTTGGGCTTACTCGAGCGCCTTGTCTCCTTTTGCTTGCCCTTGCTCCTTGCCGAGTAGTTGTCTTGACGGGGCTCGTCTTTGCGTTAGCTTTTGTCTCCCCCACCTTTGGCATAATTACTCTTATTTTCCTTCGGCTTGCGGTGGACTCCTTTGGACTAGTATAGTCAATTAGGCTTTCGGCCACAGCTATGGCGGTAGCAAGGTCTTGCACCCCACGTCGCCTTAGCTCGGTCTTAGCCCATGGTTGGAGACCATCCATAAAATTGAAGAGAGCATCCTTGTTGGGTAAATTGGGAATCTCAAGCACTAAGTTGGTGAAGTCCTTAATATAATCCCGAATAGACCCCGAGTGCTTGAGCCTTCGCAAGCGAGCTCTGGCCTCATCCTTGGCATTCTCCAGATAAAATCGTCTTTTAAGCTCTTTTGTAAAGTCATCAAAGGTAGTAATGGTGCACGTACCTTTTTCGACATCTCCTCGCGTTCTCCTCCACCATAACATGGCAGTATCAGTGAGGTAGAGAGCTGCGGTCCTAATCTTGGCCTCCTCCTCGTGATGCCTACGGCTCCAAAGTATTGGTCTAGCCCCTATAAGAAGTTATCCACTTCACGAGCGTTGCGCGAGCCCTCGAAACTCTTAGGCTTTGGCACCTCGATACGCTTAGCCTCCACAATATCGCTGGTGCCGGCTCCCGTAGCCAATGCGCGCTTGCATAGGACCAAGTCCCCATGCATCTCCTCCATGCGTGCAAGCGTGTCATTCAACTCCTTCTCGTGGACTTGACGCATTTTGACGAGTTCTCCCATGAACTCCTCGCGAATCTTCGTCATCTTGCCCCGCAAGGACTCCTCTAGCTGGGCCAACATGCCCTTGATCGCAGTGTGGATGGTAGCATCCTTCGCCTCTAAGTCGTCTACCCGTTGGCTTAGATCGTCCACCTGGGCCTCCGTGCCACTCACGCCCTCCTCCACCTGAGATAGGCGTGAGTCGAAAACAGAGATCATGTCCTTAGACCGTTCCCGTCTTAGAGCGTCAGGGTCGACATGCTCTTCGCGACCTCTCCTTTGCATAACTTCCTCGGAAGGGTTGGATCCTGATGCACCTTTGGTAGCACCGTGCTTTACCATTATGTCGAGCAAAGTTCTGATTGAACTTCTGCTCTGATACAACTGTCACGAGCTTCCTTTTTCCTAAGCTTCTCGTGCGGTCTTAGCACTTCCCTTATGCTAAGTCAGCCTTACTCACGCAAACACTTTGGCTAGAACACCTGAACGAAGGGAGAAGATCTTTGAAAGAGAGAACTTGTATTAAGCTTTTAGAGAAATTTACAAAGCTTTACAAGTGAGCTTGAATGCTATCCAACTCTCTATGCCTCAAATGGGATGGGTGCTTCCCTATTTATATGCATCATCCCCCCTTGCCTAAGGTTCTAGACAATTCTACGATATTTACAAGTATAGAGACTTCTAGAGCTTTCTATATAACTCTAAGTGTTACCATGAGTATTCTAGAGAATTCCGGAGTAGTCTTGAACCTTTAGCCTCTCTAGGGTTCTAGAGAGTTCCGGAGTGTCCTAGAGAATATCAAAGATTCTAGAAAGTTCTAGAGTTGTCCGCATGCTTCCCGATCCTTCCGGAAGCTTCCAAGACCTTCCATAATATTCCGGATGCTTCTAGAATGCTCATATGCTCTCCAAAACCTTTCTTGAGCCATGCTTGCATCAAAATGCTCAAGGAAACTCCTCGTTAATTTGGCGGGGCGTGACACTAGTCCCCCATTTCCAAGAGCAGCATTCGGTTCCCATCAATTAATTGACAACAAAGAATTTAGGGGGATTCTACAGTTAAACACAGTCTTGGATAACTCTATTGAATGAAATGAGAAACAAAAATTAAGATTAACCTATGATAAAATGGTCAGTGAAATTGACCTGCCTAGCTGCATCCTCTAGATTGTGCCCAAGTTTTTCCAAAGCCTCTGCATAAGGCCATGAAAGCTCCAAATTGCCAATTGCATTTAGCAATGCTCTGCCCTGAAAGAATTTTGAGCACAACATAAGAATAACACACACATTACCATTGTCTAGTAATGTATATAGAACAAACTACTTTTCAGAAGCAGGACTTATCAAACCTGTAGATACTCCATTGAAAGATACTATGCATGCTTTACATTCAACTTTTCATAGTACTCATATGTAGCATCCCAGTTAATGATAAGCATATCGCGAACACTCTCCACGGTGGCATAGAATGCTTGGGAAGTCCAAAGGATTCCAAAGAGAAGCAAGGCAGAGCCGGCCCTGGGGCGGTCAAGGCAGCGCCGCCGCACAGGGCCCCCGGCTGGCAAGGGGCCCCTTTTTTTTTTTTTGTCCAGTGAAAGTTTATATATATATATATAATAATTTATCTTTGTTAACAAACTGTGATTGAGTTCGTTTATGGGACGTTTTTGTTTGATGCGGCAAACATGTCAGTAGTTCGAGCGAGGCCCCATGCTGTTTTTTTATTTTTTTTCCTTCTTCTATTAGGTTTAGTCGTGAAATTAAAAAAAAACCCTATTCAATTATTGATCACCTCGGTTTGATCGTTGTTCCTCCGTCTCTCTACTCTCTGTTTCGTCCTGGTACTCATACTTCCTATTTTCATCTTCAAATTTCTCAACTCCTATCTCTTAATTGGCTTTGTTTATACACTCAAACTCTCTTGTTCTATTCCCTAAATGTATTCTTTTGATTTCCTACAATTTTATACATAAATTGAATATACACACAATAAATTTAACAACTTGTTCCTTGTATTGGTTTGTATTCCCTAAAGCTAATTGTATCTGTTGTTTCTTCTTTTATTAGTGGACTATTTTTTTTACGTCGTTAATATATATAATCAGTGTTCTTTTAAGTTTTTTTTTTCTCAACACAAAAGGCCCCAATTTTTTTCTCGCACCGGGTCCTTCAAAACATTGGACCGGCCCTGAAGCAAGGTGTAAATTCCACGTGGTATTTGATAATCAATGCAATTGATGCTAAATCCGGAGGAAATGCACCCAAAGTGCCTGAACCACTTGAATGCAACAGTGTCATATATCATATACAATGTCCCCCATTTTCACTAAATTCTTGTTGTGACCAATTAATCCAACCCCTTAAGAGATTAACGGTAAAACTGGTGTAGCTCCACAAAACCAGTGTGTTCTGAAACAGAAGGCAACATACAATTAGAACTCACTTGAATGGAAATCCATTGTTGCTTTAGCTGCTTAATAATGCCAGAACAATTGTAGACACAACCCTAAGCTGAGTGCCACAATATGAGAAGAAAAAGTTATAACTCGCGGTACTGTATTTGCTAATCCAACATCCTCCACACAAACAGCCACAATGAAGCTCAATCATCTCTATTCTCATTCTCAATATTAGCAGTTGCACTAGGAGCAGTACTAACAATGCCACTAAAACAATCAATTTCCGAATATATTGAAAATTAGAATGAAGAATACATTATACCCAAACCCAGAAATCAAATACCCAATTAGAAGTACCATACACCTACGAAATTTGAAGTACGAATTAAACAATTAGTTATTTCTGGAATAGAGAATAACAGAGAAGTTGATTCATTCACATAACAGAGAAGCTCTTGAGACAAATGTAATTACTAACTAAAGTACATAACCCAATATTCTGAGAACTTGAACACTCCATGTTCTTCACAAAAGTTCAATACTTTGATGGATGCTTATAAACCCAAAAACCTCAACTTAAACCTGAACAAAGAAACGAACTGCTTACCCAAAATAACCAGACTGCTGAGTAAGCAGAACCACAATCTGAGCTTCTTGGGGTCTGGTTGTTATTGCGGCGGCGAAGGTGGTGGTTATCTTGTGGGTTTTGTAGTGTCTGGGTTCTCCATTTTGAGTGATGGGGGGAGTTGTGGGGGTTGGTTAGAGACTTCATTAGAGCTAGAATTGGTTTTCGGGATGTTTGGTCATTTCAGATTTGGCGGTTCCGCTTTGTAACCTGTAGAGAAGAGAGCCGGGTTCGATCACCTAGTGGAGACAGCCAAACAAAACGAAAGGGAGAGACAGAGAAAAGGAGATCGGAAAAATTGAGATACCTCTGGAAGTTTGGACGTGGCCTGAAATCACGGGAAGCGGGTGAGGTTAAAACCAATTATACCCAGCCCAATCGTGAACTCAATCGTGATCTTCAGAGAGAGAGGAGAATTAGAGAGGAAGAAAGGAGAAAAGAAAAATGAGATGGCTCTGGAAGTTTCAGGATTGATCTCCCTCCCTCCGTTTTTTCTCTCTCTCTAGAAGAAGACGCTAGAAGCTCGAACATGCCCAAGCCCAGCACTGCTCACGGGAACAGTGCTTCATTATCCATTTGGAATGCCCTAATCCATTTTTTCCCCTTTACATATCCAAGAAGGAAAGGGATTTCCCTATTCGTGTTGGTGAACATCGAATACATATATATAATCATTCAAGGCTACAAGACCAAAATGGTTCTGAAAATTCTGAGTGAGTGATCCAGCGAAAGCTTTAAGAAAGATGCAAGAAAGAAGAGAAGAGTCTCGTGCGATAAACAACAAGATCGACATAAAGAGCCTGGACGATATGCTGAAGAAGCATGTCAATCGAGTATTATGTGACATGGAGAAGAACAAGAAGACGAAGAGAGTTAGAGCGATGACAGTACAGAAGACACAAGAGTACTGGGCTATCAATCCTGTAGAGCTTGTTATGAACAAAGAAGTCTTTGCTCGTGGAACGTTTGGTGCTGTTCACAAAGGTCGCTACCAGGATCAAGAAGTTGCAGTCAAAATGATCAATTGGGGAGAAGATGAGGGAGGAATCTTGCAAAGATATTTTCACCGCGAGGTTTCTGTTTGGTACGAATCCGAACATTACTAAGTGCCTTGGAGCTGCAACTAGGGTTGGTAACTCTGCTTGCGTAGTTGCCGAGTATGTTCCAGGAGGCACACTCAAGTCTCTCCTCAAGAAGTTTCGCAAAAAGAAGCTGAAATTCAAGGTTGCCTTGCAACTAGCATTGGATCTTGCTAAAGGAATGAGCTACTTGCACTCAAGAAATTGTGCACAGAGATCTGAAATCGGAAAATTTGCTTCTTGATAAAGATGGGAGAGTAAAGATAGCAGATTCGGGTGTGTCACGTCTTGAGGCTTCGATATTGAGTGAGATGACAGGCCACACCGGCACACCTTTTATATATGGCTCCTGAGGTCTTGGAGTCAAAACCATACAACAAGAAGTGTGACGTGTATAGCTTTGGGATTTGTTTATGGGAGATATTTAGCTGCCAATTGCCCTACTCAGTCTTCTCCAACGATGCATCAATGTCACAGTTCACTTCCGCTATTGTGAACAAAAACTTAAGACCACATATACCGAAAAGTTGTCCAAGATCCTTAATCGAAGTCATGAAGAGATGCTGGGACGCAGATCCAAGGAAAGGACCGGATATGGAGGAAGTTGTTACCATGTTGGAGGGTATTGAAAACTCAAAGCCTCACCATGGTTGGTTCTGCTTCTCCATGCCGGAGACTAAATAGGTAGCTAGCAAATCATACATGTAGATAATACAAGATACAAGTATTAAGCTGAAATCACAATTGGTTCTTTGTAACTTGATTATAGTTACTTCATACAAAATTCAAGATATACTGTTAGTGATTTGAGTTTCTGCTTGTTGTAAGAGAGCCCATGTATACGTTTGTCATAGAGATGCAAGTCTCGTCTTCACTACTAATCTAAATTCAAGTTGGCATAGTTTATGAAGTATCAAGTTGGCATTGGTTTTGGAGGTTCATGTACTTAATTTATGCCTTTCATATGTGATCGAGTTACATAGGAGGGATGTGAGTAGAAAATGTATTTCCATGTGTTTGGGTGATACCGAGGCTACAATGGGTCAATTCCCAACTATTTAATTTTTTTTTCCCTATGTATAAAAGTTTGATTCTTGGAAAAATGCCCTAATGCCCAAATATTTAAAAACTAAAGCCCATTCCAATTAAAGTCTTATCTCATAGCTCATTCCAATGATTGTTACCAAAAAGACAATACTACCCATCATTAATTCGTAACTGCCCCCTCCCTCTAAACCCAACCGTTGTCGCGCTCTCTCTCCAAAACTTCAATCGCGCTCTCTCTCCAAAAACACATAACTGCTATCGCTCTCTCTCTCTCTCTCTCTCTCTCTCTCTCTCTCTCTCTCTTTCTCTCTCTCTTCGCACAAGCCTAGATTCACCAAAATCAAGCTTCGAATCGTCAGGCTTTCGTCGAGACAGTCGCTCGTTCTCGCCGGACCGAATTGCTTTCGTCGGGACAGTCGCTCGTTCTCGCCGAACCGAATTCAAAGGCAAGAACTACCAAGACGAACAGGTAAACAAATCTCCAATTCCGAATTACATTTCATTATTATGCTTGTAATTCGACTATTTAAGACACGAATGATGATTTTGAAGCTTGATTTAGAGATTTAAGAGAAGAAAGTGAAAGCAAAAACCTAGGTTTTTTTTTTCAGAATTGGAAAATGTTAGAGATTCAGATTAATGTTCTTTTGTTGTTCAATTTTGTGTATGATGTTCTTTTGTTGTTCAATTTTGTGTATAGAGTGTTAAAATGCAGAAAAGGGGATTGTGTGTTGATTACCGACCCCCAATAATCAATTACTGGGGGGTAGTAATCAGTGAGGTTGGAAGAAAATGAAGTTAAGTATGACAAAACCACATTGATATAAGCCCCTTTGATATATTTTTGAATTGTAATTGTTGATTTGAAACTGTTGTGTTGATTATTGAGCACAAATAAACACTTACTGGGGGTCAGTAACCAGTTACTGAGCGTTACTAGGGGTCAGTAATCAACTTATTAGGAGTATGTAATGTAGTTGAGTGCTTGGTAACTAACAATTTAACATCTATATATGCAGAATGGGGAAACAAGTTGTTAGTTCCTCCACTGAGGAAGATGCTGAACGGAGTAGTGGTTCTGAACAACCTTCAATCTTCTCAGACGAAGTCATAGGAGAAAAGTTTAAAAAAATGAAGAAACAAAGAAGAAGTGGCCGGAAAGTGACCATTGAGGAAAGCAGTGATGATGAAGAAACAACTGAACAATACTACCTTGAGGAAAGAGCAGCTGGCAAGAAAAGGAAATCATAGAATGAGGGACCAAAAAAGAACAAGGGGAACAAGAAGCAAAAAACTGCCACAAAGTCTGTTACTGAAGAAGATTCAGAAGAAGAAAATGATGCAGAGTTGAAGATAAAGGTCCAACAGCAGAAGTGTGCGCTTCATTCGTTCCACGTATTCATGAACAGATACAGGGAGAAAATTCCTCAAAGAACGTGGGATTTGCTGGCCCAAACAACATTTTGGGATACCATTGATGTGTTCAAGAATGAGAAGCTGACTGAGAGATAAGTGAAGAAGCATGAGTTGGATTTTGAACTCATAATGAAGCATTACAACAAAGAAAAAAACAAGTTCATCTTTGGGGAGATTGAAGCTGAGATCACAGTAGATGACGTCTATTCCCTTTTCCACATATCTACAGAAGGGGAGGTGGTGGATTTGAAAAACAAGCCTCCGAGGAACAAATGGCCAGACTCTAAATATTTTCAAAAGGTTGGATATCCAAAGACAACATCAAGAGGCCGCAGCTTGAGACTGAGTTGAGTGTTGAGCTAAATAAGCCCGAGAAGAATCAAGATGCAGAAAAAATAGCATCCCTGATCCTAATGTATCTGCTTGCAGTGTTCTTCTTCAGCAGATCGGGAACACATCTTGACTGGGAGTTGATAATAATCTGTGAAAACCTTGAAGAAATTAACAACTACAATTGGTCAAAGATGGTGCTTGATTTCTTAAAGGATGACATTTACACAATACAGAAAGGACAAGGCTCAAATATACAGTGGATGCATTCTTCTGATTGTATATTGGTTTCTTGAGAAGACAAGGGTTAGAAACAGAATCACTGGAAATGAGACGAGCACACCAAGGTTTGTCAGATGGAACATCAAAGAAATATTTGACCGCAAGGATGTACAGAAGAAGCCTACCATTCTTGAGGTAAAGTTTTATATCTAACTTTCGAGACATCAGATTTTTATGATATTCAAAAATCTAACTTCTTTTTTTTGTTTTTTTCGAAATATATCAGGATCTTATAAGAGAAGGTCCATGGAAAGATGAAACTGATGAAAATGAGATGGAGGAGCAAGACTGTATGATGGAGGAACAAGACTACACACCAAGCTTCAACGAATGGGTAACTTAGAAATTTTCATATATTTGATTGATTACTAGGTGTTAGAAACTGTTTGATATGGGTCAGTAACTGGTTACTAGGTGTTAGAAACTGTTTGATATGGGTCAGTAACCAGTTACTAGGAGTCAGTAACCAGTTACTAGGGGTCAGTAACCGGTTATCTGATGTTATTTGTTATTATGATTGCAGGTGCCTCAATCAAGCTAGCAGGAAGAAGAACATATGATATTAATGTCTGGGAATTTGAGAGCTCTAATGAGGGATTTGGAAAGGAAGCAACCTGAAAAAACCTTGAAGGAGAAGCTTGAAAAACTTACAAAAGCAAATGAAGAGCTCCTGGAAAAGAATTCACAACTGTTGAATAAGGTGAAAGCTGCTGACATCCACATAGAGCAGCTACAGAAGGAAAACAAGGAGCTTCGAGAGTCTTTAAAAGAAGCGAAGGCCAAAAAGACCAAGAAGAAAAATATTCCCTCGAAGATGCAAATGGTAGTAGCAGCTCCAAAAGAACACCTTGAGGAAAATGAACCAAATACAGTTGATGCACATTCTCGAGCTCATCAGACTTCAACACCTGAAGATGTAAGAACCTAATAACTGACCCATAGTAATTCAATAACAGACCCATAGTAATTTCATTTTTTTGTTTTCATATGTGCAGTCCTGTGGAGCAACACCTGCAATACCAATCCAAACGATTCTGATGGGATATGGTGCAGAACAAGAAGATTCAAATGCGTGTCAAGAAATAATTCAGACAGTGGTCATGGACATAGTGAAGCAGCAGCAAGAACAACAAAAGGAGAAGGGAAAGGAAGGTCTCAGGATATATAAGAAGAAGCCGCAGGTCTACATTGAACAGACTGAAGAAGAAATCAATTCTTCCATGGATGATTTTGCATGTCGACCAATTATAATTTTGCTCCTTATTGAACTTCTGGGTTTCTTTTCTGCTGTTGTGTACAAATTGATATCATCCATTTATGTAAAAAGTAGGATCCCTTTTTCATTTCTAGAATATCTTTTAGAATGGCGATACAAACAAATGTAAATGTTTATGATATGATTTCTGTTAGTCATGATGGTTTTTGTTGCTGAATTAAAACTTAATAATTAGTTACAGGTACACTGAACTATTAGTGATGATTGCTTCAAGGCATCAATCATGCAGTTATTGACACCTAGTAACTGGTTATTGGGTATCAATAACTGGTTACTGGTGGTCTGTCTGGTCAATCACTTCAGTTACGGTGTCAATAACTGGTTACTGACACCCAGTAACTGGTCCATCACTAGGGTGACACCCAGTAACTGGTCAATTACTTGGGTGACACTCAGTAACTGGTCAATTACTTGGGTGACACCCAGTAACTGGTCAATCACTTCAGTTACTAGGTGTCAGTAACTGGTTACTGACGCCCAGTAACTGGCCACTAACTGGTATTGACAAATGATAAATAATTTACAGTTTAAAACATAACACAACATAACATAAACCGGACCTGTCAAAATGAAAACAAAATACAACCAAACTATGATTCAGTAAAAATTCAATTTCAAGTACATAATATTGTCATTACAGTATCAAATAGTATAATGGAAAATAGACATTACAAAGCCCAGATGTCACAGTTACTGACACCTTGTAACTACTCAAAGTAGAGACTGCAACACAAAAGAAACTACTGCTGCCCATTTAAAGGTTCAGTACAACTCTGCCTATTATGATGTCCTAACTTAAGACATCGACCACACCGAATAGGCTTCTTCTCACTAGAAGATTTAATCCTCTTCGCCTTAGGCCTCTCAGCCGGCCTCATTGTAATAGGAGATTGTATGGACTCCTCGGTGCAAGCATCAACATTACTCACTGGATGAATAGGGAAGCCATAACTCATCCTAAAATATTCGGTGCTAAAGTACAAGTCAATAAAATCATAAAAATTCAATCTTGTAGCTTGTATAGCAGAAAGGGCATGGGAAGCAATTGATCTGCCACTTCACACAAGAGCAAGTACGAGTAGAAAGGTTCACAGAATATGAGTACTCATCATCTCATCTCTAACCTCATAAAAACTTTCCTGGGAGGCAATAACCCTGAAACTACACGCCTTATGCATCCGCTCAACCAGCTTCTCCATTTCAGGTGTAAGATGAGTAGTCCAAGATTTGGACTCAACCCTCCTTTCAGACATCAACTTCATTTCTTTCATCCTAATCTGGTCTATCATTGCAAGTGGAGGCATTGAACGCTCAGCAACAATCCATTTGTTAAAAGACTCAGCAATACTATTTGCCATGATCCCATACCGGCAGCCCTTAAAGAAAGCACGGCACCAATCTCCAAAGGGATCTCAGCTATAAACTCATCAATTACTTCAGCACCGCCCTCATCTCTCAGAGCTTGTAAGTGATGGTAATAAGCCCTCTCGGTCGATGCATAAGCAACCTTAAAAAACTTTTGCAATACTTGAGCAAGCACAACAACATCCTTTTGTTCTTGTACTTTTGAGTAAGATTATATCTCAAATGATGGAAACAAAAGAGATGAGGATTACCAGGAAACACTTGATTAAAAGCCTTCAACAACCCACCACCACAATCACTGATAAATGTGATTACCCTTCCCTGCCGTTCCAGCAAAGCCTTCAGGTGCTTGAAGAAAAAAAAACCAGTTGTCTTCAGTCTCTGAGTCACAGATACACAAGGCTAAAGGGAAGAAACCTGCACACACACAAAAAAAAAAATTACTGGGGGTCAATAACTTATAAAACAGCGTGCTGCTGCACTGCCAACGGGAGCGTTCCGCTCTAAAATGTGAATTTAGCAAACAAAAATAATAAATGAAAACAATTTCAACACAAACATAAAGCTGAAAAAACAATTACTGGGGCGTAATAAATTATGGTACATTCGTCTCTATTTCTTCGAGTGGCAGAAAGAATCTGACCCTTGTAAATGCTCTTTCCAAATGTACCATCCACATATAAAACAGGGAGACTGAACTTGCAACCCTTAACTTGGCCTCCATAAGCTAAAAAAACTCTTTGAAACCTATTAGTATTCTCCTCAACTTCAAGGACAAAGGAAGACCCTGGATTAGTCTCCAAAACAGCATCCTTATACCAACTTAACATTGAAAAGGAATCAGAATCAGAGCCAACATCAAACTTTCCATACATTCAACCTTTTCTTTGCTCTTGAAGCAACCTTATAACTAATTTCAAAACCATAAGTAGACTTGAAATTACTCATAATATCAGCAGGCTTCAAACCAAGGTAAAGGAACACATTGGACTCAATGCATGTCCTAACTATTTTGGACCCTAATTGCCAATGAGTTTGATTCCTAAGCACACTTTACAAGTATGTATGTTATTAAACTCCTTAATATAAAAACAATTATTTATTGGAGCCACAAATCCAATTACTTCCCAGCCACATTTTTCAGTTTCATGATTTTCAGAAACAGCTCTGACATAGAGTGAATCATTCCTAGGTAGCACATAACAAAAACCAGTTTGAACCGCATACTTCCTAAGTTTATCTCGAAAATCTTGAACACTTTCAAACTTCTGCCCCTTGTGTAAAAAGGTAAGAACCCCAATTATCTGACAAATATGACTTTGTAGGTCCATCTTTAAATCCATCATCTAAATAATCATTCTCATCAATGATTTCAGAAAAGCTTTCATCAAATAAAATACTCTTAGATGAACAGCTACTGCCAACATCCTTAACAACATTCACATCTACATGATCCAATTTATATATTTTTGCATAGCAAAATAACATTTTAAAATCAAGGTCACTGTACAAATAGATGACAGGACAACCAGGAGAGGAGTATTGCAGATGAAAAAACATCACTGGAAGAAAACCTAAATCGTTGACGAATTGTGTCGATCAAGTCAGAAAAGCTCATAAGATCATTCAGTTGAAGATAAAATCCGTTTCCAGTATAGATAAACTGTGCAATCAAAGAATCACCAACAATCCTACATATAAACAAACAAAATAAACCAGTTATTAACCCCCAATAACTTAGGTCACAACTACTAGACAGCTTGAAAACTGAAACATGATGCTTGAAAAACAAATAAAGCACAATAAAAAACAACATTACTCGCACCTAAACACAGTTCAAACATAATTATTGACCATCCAAACTAGTTACCGACCCTCAATAACCATATCACAATTTCCAGAATATTCCAAAACAGATGCTGTACAAAAGGAAAGATCAGCAAAGTTCAACAAACACAAATAATCAACAATTATTGACAACTCACTACAAAAAATAATTGTTTTAGCTACCACAGATTGCGACGGCGCGCAAATGCCATCGCTAATAGTTCTTGTTTTGCGACGGCAAACGTGGGGTAGTAGAAAAAAAAAATTATTGGGCGACGGCAACGACACGCCGTGGCAAATGATGAAATTATTTGCTACGGCTATATTATGCCGTGGCATGGAAACAAAAAATTTGTGACGGTATTCAATGCCGTCGTACAAATTTGCTACGGTTTTTAATCCCGCCGTACTAAAATTTTTCTAAGTCCCAAATTTTTATTTGAGCACCAAAAAAAAAAAAAAAAAAAACGAAGGAGCCTATCTCTAATTTGACAACCAAAAAAAAAAAAAACCCTATCTCATTTAACCTTTACAACTCTATTAGAACCTATCCCTCTCCTATTATTACAACTCCATCTTCAACTGAACTCCATCTTAACTCAACCCATACTTTACAGCTCCATCTTCAAAACTCTGAGCCAAACTCCATCTTCAACTACATCTTCACTCTTGAATTCGATCTTCGATACCTGAGCCAATTCATTGTTGAACTCGATCTTCGGTACTCTCTCTCTCTCATTGTTTTTCAATTTCTGAAGGAAAACCTATTTCGATTTTGTAATTTGTGGTTGGGTATTTCAATTTGTGCTTGTTAAAGTTCTATTGTTTATGAAGTTAGTGTTTGGGTATGTCAAATTTTATTCGTTTTATTGTGAGGCAGCTTCTGGGAATAGGGATAGGACAGACGGTTTAGAGGAGAGGAGGAGAACTAAAGTCTTGCGTTTGGGAGCAGTATTAGGTGAGTAAAACTTCTGAAATTTCTTAGTTCAATGATTACAGTTGTTCTTCTTTCCCTCTTTCATTGTTTCTGATAATCCTTTGAGTTGTTGTTTTGCCATTGAGGATTTCACATTCTTTGATAGGAACTTGAATTTTAGGGATGCTTGGTTGTATGATACCTGGGTTCAGTTGAATTTCTCTTCTCTATGGTTTGGTTCGAATTTACTGTAATTGGTCAATTTAGCATCCTTGTTTGTCTTTAAATCATGATTTGATTGCACAGATTCGTTGGGCATTTTGAGTAGTATAAAATCGATATACTATTTGCCCAAATTGATTGAGAATAAGGAAGTTATGGTGGTGTGAATTTATTCTTGTTTGTTTCTCTTCTATATTAATCCAGATGGGTTCAAGGACTCTTTTGGTTCATTGAATTTCTTGATCAAGTATGAAGCACACACAACATTGTAGAAGTTTCCTTCACGATTCAATAGGATCAAGAATCACCTCAAACGGAGAAGAACTTAAACTTGTAGAGAACTTTGAAATAGGAAGGTTGCATCAAATTTTCTGGTATGAACAACTGAAAGAAATCTGAGTTCTATTTGGAGTCAGTTGACAATGCTTTTATGAAATCCACAAATGCTTAACATTTTTTCGTTTTAATATCATACTTTAGTTATGTTTTGTACTTGCAATGTAAATTCTGACACCAATACATATGTTAGTTCCCTGCAATCGATATTGGTTATATTTATGCACTCTTGTGAATATTATGTTTTAAAGCAAATAAGGAATGATTCATCTGCGTACATTATTCTTATTCCTTGCATTGGATAATATTCCGATTCACACACAAATTTTATTGGCTTTGATATTTTACTTCAAAGCATAAAATTTGGGGATGTGACAGGTGCATTGAGGTCAGGTCTCACACTTTCAGCCTAACAGCTACTTGCAAAATAAAGTAGTCTATGGTTTCATACAAATTGGATTATACTTTGAGATCATGTTCTATTTTCAGCCTAGCAGCTGGAACTATTGATATGTGCATTTTATTAGTTCTCTGTGTTGTAGATCCCTTTTGTTGGATTATCTTTTCTTTGATTTGAATACTGGACGTAGGGGTGTTGTAATGAATTATCAATGGAAATTCAAACTTGTTATCAATATATGATTTCAGGGGTCCATCTTTTCGTTAGACTGTTGAGTATAAATGTTGGTCTGTAATTTCTGTTTTGATAGATAGAGTTACAAGCAATATGCATTGGTATGCATGTATCTGCTATGTGTTGTAAGTCTTGTCGGTTGGGTCTAGTTAGGGTTCTTGTGCACTACTTATTCCTCAAGTAGCCTAGCTGAGCTACTTACTACTTCAGAATACAGCCATATGTGTCGACTATTGATCAGTGAACAATGAATTAGGATCAAGTTTTGGTTTTGGGCACAAAAAAAAAAAAAAAAAAAAAAACAACAACAACAACAAGTGTGGTGGTGTTGCTATTGTTTTTGCATGATTGGATTTAATTGGTATTCCTAAATGTTTTCCTGACACCCTAATTTCGGGTTATTGTTTCTTAATCCAGGTCAGGGTGTTACAAGATGTAGGATGATCTGTTTTGAGCTGTACAAAACAAGAGTGTTTTGAATTTTAGATGGATTTTGGATTGTGTTTCATTATTTGGTTTGTGGATTTGATTAGTCCCATGTGACTCATTCCATTGCAGAAGGACAAGTTGTAGCTACTGCGACAGCTGTAACCTTGCTTCAAATTTGGAAGAGCCGGTTTTGAAAGTGGATCTTTTATTCAGTTACATTTTTTGTTCCTATTACAGGATATTATATAGTATATAATACAACATTCTTTTCCTTCTTTCATTATCTTGGCATGTTCAGTACTTTTTAATCTCTACAAGTGATTACAAAGGCACATTTTATTGGTTTTGGGCCATATGACATTGTCATGCACAGTGTAGTAGAGATGAATATTTAGAACAAAAGTGAATATACGTACACACACTAGAGTATATATTCTTCATAATTATATTCTCTTCATAACTTATAAATTTATGTTAACTCAATGTATATGCTATTGTTTTGTATATGACATATGACATTGCCATGCACAGTATAGTAGAGATGAATATTTAGAAAAAATGTGAATACACACACACACACTAGAGTATATATTCTTCATAATTATATTCTCCTCATAACGTATAAATTTCTGTTTAATGAATGTATGTGCTATTGTTTTGTATATGATGTGCATTTGCTGTTATGAAATTACAGTCGTATGTGTTATACTTTGATGGTACTACTTTCTAGTAAAATGCTAGCTTGTTAATTGATAAAATTCATTAGATTGCTTGGTAGTTTCTGGTCATATTAATTTAATAAACTATTATTTTCTTGAATATTTGTAGTAGATATCTGACAAGATTGCTAAAGATAAATATGGACAAGTCGTGGATAGACCTAGCAAATAGGCATTCAAGCATATATTATGATGGGATAGATAAATTCTTGACATTTGCATACAACAATAGGGATTTGGGTTCAAGGATTTACTGTCCTTGTAAAAAATGCGAAAATAGGTATATGTACGTAAGATTAGTTGTGCGGCAGCATCTTCGAGATTATGGTTTCTGGAAGAAGTATAGGAAATGGGAGAAGCATGGCGAGGTTGCAGATTTTGTTGATGTGGTGGATGGACATCAAAATGAGTCTTCTTATCTAGAGGATGATATGGTCAGACTTGTCCAAGAAGCTTTAGGAGTTCCTATTATAGATGCACATGATCAGCATAATGGGGAAAACTCAACAGAACCATCTTTGGGGCCAAATGAGCCGACCAAGGCATTCTTAAAGCTCCTAGAAGGTGCAAACCTTCCCTTGTATCCTGGTTCTAAGAAACATATAGCCTTATCATTTATAGTACGGCTTCTACAAGCAAAGATTCTTCATGGGTGGTCAGATAACTCCTTAAAAACCTTATTGGAGATATTAGAGGAGGCAATGCCGGAAGGTGTGCGACTGCCCAAGTCATATTATGAAGCTCAAAAGATAGTGGAAGATCTTGAGTTCACATACATAACAATAGATGCTTGCCCTAACAGTTGTATGCTTTTTAGAGGTGATGATATAAACTTGAATGAATGCAGTGTGTGCAATGCATCACGATGGAAATAGGGCAATGGTGGTATATCAAATGATAGTGTAGAACATGTGAAACCAAAAGCAGTCAAACAAGCAAGATATTTTTCTTTAAAACCAAGATTACAAAGGCTATTTAAGTGTTCAAAAACAGCAAAGCTAATGAGATGGCATGCAGAGGAAAGAACTGATGATGGAGTGTTTAGACATCCTGCAGATTCTCTTGCATGGAAAACTTTTGATGAAAAAAACACAATTTTTTATGTAGACATTTGAAATGTAAGGCTCAGGTTAGCATCAGATGGATTCAGCCCATTTAGTTCTATAAATATAGTTCATAGTACCTGGCCTGTCATCTTGGTTCCCTACAATTTACCACCACTGATGTGCATGAAGCAACCCTTCATATTTCTATCTGTTCTTATTGATGATCCTAAGGCACCTGGTGATAAAATTGATGTCTACCTGCAGCCGCTTATTGAAGAGCTGAAAAAGTTGTTTGAAGATGGTGTAGCAACATTTGATTCATTCAGCAATGAAATGTTTCAAATGCGTGCTGGGTTGTTATGGACGATCAACGACTTTCCTGCGTATGCCAACTTGTCAGGGTGGAGTACAAAAGGTGAATATGCTTGCCCCCCGTGCAACTCTGAAACTGGTTACAAACGGTTGTACTTTGGTAAAAAGGGTTCATACATGTGTATTAGGCGCTGGCTAGAAGATGATCACGAGTACAGATCAGATCCATGGCATTTGATGGGAGTACAGAATATACGTTGGAGCCGAGGCCATTCCGGTGTTGAGTTCTTGCACAACTGGAATCAGATGGTGTTCTTACAGAGTACATGAGGGAAGATGTGGTGTGAAGGCATGCGATAGGGGCACCAAGAGCTGATAATAAGCAGCATAATTGGAGGAAGAAAAGCATATTTTTTGAGCTGCTTTATTGGAAACACAACCTAATATGTCATAACCTTGATGTAATGCATACTGAAAAGAACATTTGTGACAATGTTCTTTTCACTATATTAGGAGTTGTTGGAAAAACAAAGGACAACTTAAATTCTCGTCGTGATCTGCAACTTATGGGAATTAGAAGTCGGTATCATTTAAAGACCAATGAAGCTGGGGTAGAGTATGCTGATCCTGGTGATTTTGAGATGAACAATAAGGGTAAAGATTTGTTCTTCTCAGGCTTATCAGCAGCAAGAATGCCAGAAGGAGCTGCTTCTAATATTGCACGTCGTGTACGTCTCCTAGATCGTAGTATTGGAAGTCTGAAGAGCCATGACAATCACATCTTGTTGCAGCAGCTTATTCCTTTATTTATATGAAGTTCTTTACCTGCTAATGTGGTGCAAGCATTAATTGATTTGGGGACGTTTTTTAAGCAACTATGCTCTGTGGATAATTGTGTAGCAGATCTGGAAGCGGCTCGTGCTCGTATTGTGTTGACACTTTGTGAACTTGAGAAGATATTCCCACCATCTTTCTTTGATGTAATGGAACATCTGCCAATTCACTTAGCTGATGAAGCTTTACTTGCTGGTTATGTAATATTTAGGTGGATGTATCCTATAGAAAGGTACTTATTGACCTTGAAGCAATATGTGCGGAATCGAGCTTGTCCTGAAGCATCAATAGCTAATGGCTACTTGGTGGAAGAGTGCATGAACTTTTGTGTTCAATACCTCGATGATGTGCAAAGCAAGTTTAATAGACCACTGAGGAAAAAAAATGATGATGATGATCCAAAAAAGGAAAAGACATTGTTCTTCAGGAAACTACTCGGACACAAGCTCATCGTTGGGTCTTATTCCATACAGAAGCAGTCTCACCATTCCTTGAGTATGTTTTTAAGCTTACTTAGTTGATTATATTATTAGTTTATGGCCAGAAATGTCTTAAGCTGTTTTATTCTTGTGCAGGGAACATCTTGTTGCCATTCGACGACAATATCCTTCTGCTAATTGATAGGAGCATAAACTGCGACATTCTTAATGTGTTATTACCTCCATTTGTACTTTGATTATCTCTTATTGTCGTAGAATAGAGTCATAATGTAGAGTCGAAAGTTTTTGGTAGAGTTATGCATAAAACGTGTTAAACATAGAGGAATGATGTAGAAAATTGTCAAAAGCCGATTTGTGGAGTCTTAGAGATGTTATGATTCTGTTAAGCTTTTACATTGTCACAGATTGATTTAACTTCTCTGATACTTAGGTGACATGTAGAAGAGTGCCGAGAGGAGTGTTCCTGATAGACCTAGGGAAGCAAAGCAGCTGATCCAGGAAGCCTAGTCCATGAAGGAGAGGTCCAAACCAAGTCCAATATGGAGAAGAAGATCTAAACTCGGCAGAATTTCAAGAATATCCAAGCCTTGAAAATCCGGATTAAATCGGGAGAATTCCTGTGCACGTCTGTCAACTTCAACGGACTCTCCAGGACAGCTCACAATGAAGAAAAACGTGCCAGATATGGATAGAGAGCTACGGGAGTCTAGTTTCCGAATCAATTGGAATCACCTCAATATCTATTTTCTAGAGGGAGTTATGACGTAATCATCAGACGGAGGTCATTCTGCCGAAGCTGAGAAGAACTAGGAATCCTAAACCAACTTGGTTTAGGCTTTGTGGCCGACCTCTCTAGGGTTTTTCCTCTATATAAAGCACGACTTCAATACAGAAAAACATCATCTCTACTCTTGTAATTACATAGCCAAAACTCTACCAAACCCTATACAGAAAATTACTTAGCCGATTCATCCACCACAAACCATAAGAATCATTCATCCTTCCACCGATTTTCCCCACACTTGCGAACCTTTCAAGGTTGTAAAAGTGTGATTTTCTCATGGCTTCTTGTATTATTTTCTGTATAATTTCGAACTCTATTGTAATATACTTTTCGATTTTGGTTTTATTTATCAAAATGGTTTTCGGATTTCTTTGTGATCTTTGATTGTTCTATGTTTTGATTTGTAACTTCTTGAATATATGATGATTTCGTGATTTAGGTTTTAGGGCAGTAGCATGTTCTTATGTTTTTGATTTCTAATTGATTAATTGTCATGAATTCGTGCATCTAAATCAATCATTGAGGCTGCCTCAGCCATGGTTGTCCTTAAGGTGGTTTCATCTACCATAATAATTTTAGATCGATTCATACGCAAAGTTGTCTTGGTCTTTGTTTTATTAACTAGGGCGGATATAATTCTGATAATTTGCATGCTAATAGGATGAGTGACGCCATGCCTTAGATCATGTTTCTGATTGACTCGTGTGCTAAAGTGTTTTCTTGTTTAATCTCTACGCAACGTGTCTTTAAATGAGTTAGCATTCATGTTTAGGATCAAGCGCAAAGATGGTTCTAAATACTTGAGGAGTCTTAACAATTAGATAACCGCAAAGGCTCTAATTAGAATCAGAATTAGTTAGAGTCTAGGACAATTTGAACGTTGCTGCCCGGCCTTGCATGAAGTTGTTATGTGTTCTTGATGGTTTTTCGTGTTATGTGTTGCATGAGTATGTTGATCACTTGTATATAATAATCTTAGGTTTAATTTTCAGTAGGTTATTTGTTAGAATTAATCAATCTTAACCCCCAATGTTTGGATGTATATATGTGAATACTTGTTTATAAGTTGTTTGGTTTCTCTTCTTTCGATCGCCCTTTGGTTTCCCCGGCTAGAACGATCCCTACTTGTCTATATTACTACGATTGCAGGGTAATTAAATTGAAGTTGTTTGACCCCGGTTACGCGACACGTCACTAATGAACACTTTGTTAAGAGAGTTCATTTTCATGAATTTGCAACATGGTTCAAGGAACATGTATGTTATTAGGTCTGTTTTGATAGAATAAGTTGATGTTTTGTTGTCTTAATTGTCAGTTTTTAAATGCATTTTATCTATATCAGGTTCTGAGTTTGCAACGACGTGGTGTAATGTTATCTGAAGAAATTGTTGCTTTATCTAGTTTTCCTACACCATCAGCAAAGAGGTTCAAGTCTTATAAAGCCAATGGCTTTCTATTTCGCGTGAAGAGTATTGATAACCATCGCTTTACACAGAATAGTGGTGCAACCTTATTGCAAGCTAATCATAGTGAGGAGTCTTCACCATACTATGGGAAATTGACAGACATAATTAAAATCACATACTCCATTGATATCAAGTATGTTTTGTTTAAGTGTGACTGGGTTAATCCTTCTACAGGTATAAAGTTTGATCGTTTTAAGTTCCCTTTAGTCAGCTTCAAGCGTTTGTTGTACAAGAATGACCATATAGGGGATGAACCCTTCACCTTAGCATCTCAAGCTCATCAAGTTTGGTATGCTCCGGATCCTTCGGGACAAGACTGGTTGAATGTTGTGAGGATGCCTGCAAGAGACTTAACTCATCTGCAAACTAAGAATAGTAAAGATGCTGGTAGTTCAAGTGTGTTGGATGTGGATGATTGAAGAGCCCGTTACCGGGCGTGCGACAATTAAAAACCCTTTTTGTCAATCATAGTATAAGGCAAATAAGGTTCGATCAATCCGGGGATTAAGGGTGCTCTATAACAATGGTCATGTAAAAAATCAGTAGCTAACAATATATGCAAGTATTCATTTACAAATATACATATGATACAAGGTAAACAAGGGGGTTGGAGAGTTTATTCTAACATTCCTACGAAAAAGATAAAGGCAAAACCTAAACTAATATATACAAGTGATCGACAACTTTACACAAAACAAGAAACGAAAAACCATCAAGAACACATAACAACTTCATGCTTCATGCAAGGCCGGGCAGCAACGTTCAAATTATCCTAGACTCTAACCAATTCAGATTCTAATTAGAGCCTTTGCGGTTATCTAATTGTCAAGACTCCTCAAGTATTTAGAACCATCTTTGCGCTTGATCCTAAACATGAATGCTAACTCATTTAAAGACACATTGCATAGAGATTAAACAAGAAAACACTTTAGCACACGAGTCAATCAGAAACATGATCTAAGGCATGGCGTCACTCATCCTATTAGCATGCCAAATTATCAAAATTATATCCGCCCTAAGTTAATAACAAAGACCAAGACAACTTTGCATATGAATCGATCCAAAATTATTATGGTAGATGAAACCGCACCTTAAGGACAACCATGGCTGAGGCAGCCTCAAGGATTGATTTAGATGCACATGACAATTAATCAATTAGAAATCAAAAAACATAAGAACATGCTACTGCCCCAACACCTAAATCACGAAATCATCATATATTCAAGAAGTTACAAATCAAAACATAGAACAATCAAAGATCACAAAGAAATCCGAAAACCATGTTTGATAAATAAAACCAAAATCGAAAAGTATATTACAATAGCATTTGAAACTATACAAAAAAATAATACAAGAAGCCATGAGAAAATCACACTTTTACAATCTTGAAAGATTCGGCAAGTGTGGGGAAAATCGGTGGAAGAATGGAATGATTCTTATGGTTTGTGGTGGATGAATCGGCTAAGTAATTTTCTGTATAGGGTTTGGTAGAGTTTCGGCTTGTGTTTGTATGGAGAAGAGTGATGCCCATTTATGAAGCCAAGCAACCTTTATATAGTGTCCATAAATTGCTCTTGGCCCTTGATTCAATCTTGATCCAACAGTCTTCCTCGATTGCACAAAGTCTGATATTTATCTCCACTGATATTTTCCTTATCTTCAAAGATATTTATCTAATCTCTAAAGATATTTCTAGACATGTGCAATAATACTTTGAATGTAGCTTGAATCATGTCCGGATACATTGCTTAGCCTCCAAGAGTCTTCATAGCAAGGATTACTTGTTCAAGTTGAACTTCTCTTCTAGCTCCACAAGTTTGACTTTTCTCCTCCTTTTTAGAGTTGGAATCCAAATTTACTTCTTCTTCCCTCCTTGGACTTGGGCCTCTTTTGGGCTTTCTACATTTTTCTCTTAAATCCAGGATTTAGCCGTCTCTTTCTCGATTTATGCTTTTATTGCCTCTACAAACACAAAACATGTCAAAAATGATGTTAATAAGGAAATAACTTAGCTAAATAGGGTAGGAAAACATATATGAACATGACATATTATGCTTCTATCAATCCCCCACACTTAGCTTTTGCTAGTCCCTTAGCAAAATCAAACTAACAAACAGACTCTAACACAAAAACAAACGGACTTGAAAAATCATAAAGTAACAAACACTCAAACTCTAATGCCCATAACTATTGTCTCAGAATCTCTATTCTCATGGCATCAAAATTACCACTCAACCAAGAATCATTTCATGAAATTTCAGAAGCTAATTGCCATGTGTAGATCACATATTTACATGTAGGACCTGATAGAACAATGATGATTTTTAAGCTCAGCATGTTTCAAACAAGTATGATTCAATCTCACACGTATGCATTCATTCTTCACTCAGATATTTTTTTTTTTTTGGCTTATTCACTCAACAAGTATGCAAGTTAGAACAAAGCTTGCATTTATATGAACAAAAGCACAATAGAAAAGATATAAACCTCATGAAAGAATATGATTACTCACACAAATGAACCATACCATATGCTCAACTCTTGGAACAAACTCCACAGATCAAATTTTCCTCATCTTCAAGATCAAAAGGAACTTTGAAAGGTATTAATGTGGCTAAGCTAGGGGTATGAATTGAAGAGTAAGGAAATGCAGAATTCCTAAGGACCTAGCAGAGCATTATCAAACGCCTTATGTCACCAAAACAAGGACCAAAACGTCTTTTGGACCTCCAAGAACGTCACCACACCTCCTTACACAAAATGAAACCGAACAAAGGCCAATTATTTTGATTTTAGGCCTTCCATTTACATCACAACTCCTAATTTCACAAATAAAGACAATGTCCAGCTTTCTTCTTTTCTGTTGAATTTTTTTTTTTTGGAAAGTTCAAAACATTTTCTTTTCTTTTTATACAACAAGGACATTACAAAAGCTCCTTCCCCCACACTTGCTCTTAATCATCACTTCAAGTAGTCTTCACACAAAGTGCTCTACTAGGCCCAAAGGACAAGGTAGAGACATGCTATACTAAGTTCAGGTAAAGATTACGTGGGTGATGAAAGAAAAGGCTTAATGTAGGCTCAAAGGGGTTCAAACTAAGGGTTAATGCAGCGCACACAAATAAGAACACAAGTTTATTTGGCATTGGTGATCATCCTAAGAAGTTCAATTTATCCTTTCCAAAATCAGAGTGTTTATGATAAAAGTTTTGAAAGTCCACAAGAGTGAGTTCTAGTCATCTAGAGTTCATTAAAAGCTATGGTGAGCAATCAATCAAATTGAAAGAATAATGAGGTTTTCAAACAATTTATAGCCAAGAAAACGAATCAGAATATTTCAATGAACACTAAAAAAGAATAGCACATATAAAGGCTCAAAAACTCACATTAGGGTCATATGAATCAAAACTTATCTTAGCATGCTCATTTCTGTACCAAAGATTCAAATCATATATATCCACTACATTTCACATGAATTCCATTCATTTCAATTAACCACAGAATAACAGTTGGAAATCATCTTGATCTTGTGATCTTTTCTTATCCATAATTTCAGAGATTAGAATCATCAGACAGTTAAGGGCTCCTATGACTCAAAAACAAATGAAAATTTTAAAATTTTTGACATTTTTCAATATAAGTGTAACATCTTGAATTTTGAAATTTCTCAAAATTGAGTTTTTCTTCTTAGAAATAGAAAGTAGAGATCGCCACGAGTTCGCCGTATTTTCGCGTGAATTTTTCGGACTCCCAAGCTATTTTTAACGATTTTTTTAAGTTTTGTCGAATTTGTTTCATGGTGACGTGTCACCTTGATATTGGTCCATAAGATTTCTTAATCACCAAGAATAGCAGCTAACCTACGTGTTGGAAGGGGCAGCTTGCTTTTGTTGGCTGACAAGTGTTGATTTGGTCCAATGAAGTCTTGACATGTAGCAATTTGGTGTTGCAAAATTAAGAGAAGTCATGCCTTCTGCCAAGTGTGGTTCTTTTAGTGGATCAGCACACCCAAACCGCCCTCTCTTTGTCGGCCTACCAACCCGATATATAGAGCTTCTTCTGCCATTTTCACTCAGCTTCTTCTGCCATTTTCACTCTTCCTCTCCCCAAAAATTTCTCTCTCTAGAATTTCTTTTGCGACTAAACTTCGGCGGATCATAACTTTTGATCTCTAACTCCGATTATGAATCCGCGAAGTGCTACGGGTTCGTCTCGATGTCCTCTTCCTATCCTAGAGGTTTGAGCTAGATCCAACGGTGATTCTAGATAGCTCGTTTTAGGAGTCTCGGTTTACGATCGACGTTCTTGGTGGAGATTCGTATCGACGAGGTGAGTGGATTTCTATAATATGTTTCAAATATTCTTATTTTCTTTCAAAATAGTAGTAAAAGCATGATTTTGATATATTTACGAAATATCTCTCTATTTCAAGTGAAGCATGTCGATTTGTGAAATATGTGGAGTTTATATATAATTATGTGTTGGATTCATTGTTTGACTAGTCATGGAACATGTGAACTTCTTGATTGAATATGCCGAAGTAAGGATGTGGCACACGGAGGTATAGGACTTGAAGGTCATTAGGTTCCCGTGGGGATCACTAAATTGAAGGATATCCAATAAGAAGGGATTGTGCTGATGTGATGAATTGCGTGAAGTGATGTGTATACGATATACGTATTTTGTAGCGTGTGTAAAATGACATGGCTTTGCGGGCATATTACATTGGTCTACTCACTGAGCGTGTGGTTATGCTCACCCACCATCTCTAATATTTTTTGCAAGAGAAGTACTTAGATTTGATCGAGCCGGGAAGGGTAGCCGACGAGCCTAGAAGATAAGTGTTTTTGTTTACTTTTCGCTTTGTAACACTCATTCGCATCTCGGAATCGGCATCCGGTGCTTAAAACCCGCCGACGTCGGGACCGGGGTGTGACAATAAGACACAATAAATATAAGACACAATAAACATGTAAATCCCTCCCCCACACTTAAACTCTACATTGTCCTCAATGTTCACAAAATAATGTGTAGAATCAAAGCATGGAATAGGAAATTACAACAAACAAAAACACACATAAATATAACGAAAAGTAAAAGAGAAGAGAGGATGGAAAACAAATCTGCGTTGATGGCTCCTCCATATCTCGGTTGAATTAGGTTGCCTCCTAAGCAGCGCTTAATGTTTACAGTCTTTCAGCCTAGACTTGTACCTCCATTTTAGCTCTGTGTGAATGGCGTATCTTGAGGGGTACTTCCTCCACAATGTGTTCTTCAAAAGCCACAAAGTTAGGCTTCAACCAGCAGCCATTCACCTTAAACGCCATGCATGTGATGGACGTGAGTTCCTTGATCGACTAAGTTCCTTTAGCCTTATGATATTTCATGGAATTCAATGCATAAATTTGTAGATGTAAAATGAAATGCATAATGAATGAAATGAGATGCAGAAAATGAGAATGATAATGAAATGCAATGCAATGAAGGAAATGAGATGCAGAAAATGAGAATGATAATGAAATGCAATGTAATGAATGAGAATGCAACTATGGTGAAGGAGAAAAACTTTGGTGGTACCAGACCCGAGATTTACTACAATTTAGTACTATGTCTAAGTTAATTGTAACACTTAGGTACGAGAACAGAGGACCTCGGTGAGCAATGGGACTGAAACAGCTACCCAATCCAAGGACTTATTAAATCCGATATACCTTAGTGAATTACCCATTTCCTTTAAGTTATAAGTTATAAGCTATGAGTTACAAGCTGTAAGTTTTATTTACTCTCAAATCACATCTTAATATGTAAACCATAGTGGTGTACGACCTAGGTATTACGTCTAGACATAAATACATTCTGTGGTTTCAGAAGGCTTAGATGGCCAGGTCAAGAGGAAGGCGGCTGGTAGGACTCGTTTTAGTGGACTACGGAGGTCGAAACCCCTATTGTGCTTACGCACAGTCTATAGTCCTTTGAGATCTAATTTTGGTCCCAGTCATTCAACTTGGCCTGGACACCACCCAATATGCCCCTTACTTAGCTAGGAAGCATTCATGTGTTAGACGGCTCTACAAGAGTTAATAAAGACCGCCCTCAACCTCAAGAGACCTTTGATAAGGTACTAATGAAGGGTTTAGGTCCCTATTAACTAAAGTGACCTTACTCTATTCCACTGGTTTAGAACCCAAGATATAAATCTGATAATAGATAAAACAAACAACTGTTAGGCAAAAAATTATCTAAGTAAAAACAAATATACAAAATTAAAATGACGCATTATAAACAAGGGACTTTATAGTCCCCGGCAACGGAGCCAAAATTGACGTGCCCGTTACCGGGCATGCGACAATTAAGAACCCTTTTTGACAATCGTAGTATAAGGCAAATAAGGTTCGATCAATTCGGGGACTAAAGATGCTCATGTAACAATGGTCATGAGAAAAGTCAGTAGGTATCAATACAAATATTTACAAGTATTATTTACAAATATACATATGGTACAATAGATAAAAGGGGGGGGGGGTTGAAGGTTTGTTCTATGTTCCTACTAAAACAGAAAATAAAAGCTAAACTAATATATACAAGTGATCGACAAGTTCACACAACACATAATGACGTGTCGCGTAACCGGGGTCAAACAACTTCAATTTAATTACCCTGCAATCGTAGTAATATAGACAAGTAGGGATCGTTATAGCACGGGAAACCAAAGGGCGATCGAAAGAAGAGAAACCAAACAACTTATAAACAAGTATTCACATATATACATCCAAACATTGGGGGTTAAGATTGATTAATTCTAACAAATAACCTACTGAAAATTAAACCTAAGATTATTATATACAAGTGATCAACATACTCATGCAACACATAACACGAAAAACCATCAAGAACACATAACAACTTCCTACAAGGCCGGACATCAACGTTCAAATTATCCTAGACTCTAACCAATTCCGATTCTAATTAGTGCCTTTGCGGTTATCTAATTGTTAAGACTCCTCAAGTATTTAGAACCATCTTTGCACTTGATCCTAAACATGAATGCTAACTCATTTAAAGACACGTTGCGTAGAGATTAAACAAGAAAACACTTTAGCACACGAGTCAATCGGAAACATGATCTAAGGCATAGCGTCACTCATTCTATTAGCATGCAAATTATCAGAATTATATCCGCCCTAAGTTAATAACAGAGACCAAGACAACTTTGCGTATGAATCAATCCAAAATTATTATGGTAGATGAAACCGCACCTTTAGGACAACCATGGCTGAGGCAGCCTCAAGGATTGATTTAGATGCACGAATTCATGACAATTAATCAATTAGGAATCAAAAACACATAAGAACATGCTACTGCCCCAAAACCTAAATCACGAAATCATCATATATTCAAGAAGTTACAAATCAAAACATAGAACAATCAAAGATCACAAAGAAATCCGAAAACCATGTTTGATAAATAAAACCAAAATCGAAAAGTATATTACAATAGAGTTCGAAACTATACAGAAAATAATACAAGTAGCCATGAGAAAATCACACTTTTATAACCTTGAAAGATTCGACAAGTGTGGGGAAAATCGGTGGAAGGATGGAATGATTCTTATGGTTTGTGGTGGATGAATTGGCTAAGTAATTTTCTGTATAGGGTGCTATGTAATTGCAAGGGTAGAGATGATGTCCTTATGGCCTTGAAGTCGTGCTTTATATAGAGGAAAAACCCTAGAGAAGCCGGCCACAAAGTTGAAACCAAGTTGGTTTAGGTTTCCCTAATTTTTCTCAATTCGGCAGAATGACCTCCGTTTGATGATTACGTCATAACTCCCTCTAGAAATAGATATTGAGGTGATTCCAATTGATTTGGAAATTAGACTCCCGTAGCTCTCTATCCATATCTAGCACGTTTTCTGATTCATTGTGAGCTGTCTTGGAGAGTCCGTTGAAGTTGAGAGACGTGCCCAGGAATTTTTCCGAAATTAATCAGGGTTTTCAAGACTTGGATATTCCTTGATATTCTGCCGAATTTAGATCTTCTTCTCCATATTGGACTTGGTTTGGACCTCTCCTTTCATGGACTAGGCTTCATGGATCAGCTGCTTTGCTTCCCTAGGTCCATCAAGAACACTTCTCTCAGCAGGCAGTAGGTTACTCTGTTCTGGCAGTCTGACCTTCCGGCAATGATTCAGGCATAACTCCAATTCTCCTGATTCTTCCTCCCATGACTCTATTACATGTCACCTAAGTATCAGAGAAGTTAAATCTTATGACAATGTAAAAAGCTTTACAGAATCATAAGAACACCTCTAAGGCTCCACAAATCGGCTTTTGACAATTTTCTACATCATTCCTCTATGTTTAACACGTTTTACGCACAACTCTACCAAAAACTTTCAACTCTACATTATGACTCTATTCTACGACAATAAGAGATAATCAAAGTACAAATGGAGGTAATAACATATTAAGAATGTCGCATTTTATTCTCCTATCAACTACCCCACACTTATCTTTTGCTAGTCCCTTAGCAAACTAAATACAAGACTCTACTACAAACACTACTAATTCCCTTAAACAATTGTCTCAGAATCTTTATCATGCATAGCTTTCAAATTTGAACATTCGAGTGTAAACACGTAAATTCCAAGTTTCATAAAACATGTATCATGGCATGAATAAGTAAGAAGTGAGAACAAATAGCATGAACACACAAGGTCAACTGATCATTCTCACAATGGCATACTCTCTTCTCTTCACTCGATCATGGCATTCACTCATAAGTATATGCAAGAGAACAGATTGTAAGACAAGAAATAGCTTGCATATTTCATCAAATAAAAACACTTTGTGAATAAAATTTTCTGGAAAAACCTCATTTAACAACTAAGTGCAAGAATGGACCAAAACCATATGCTCAACTCATGAGAAAATCTTCACAAATCAAAGTTAGTCATCTTAAGAATCATGAATCAATCTCAATAATGGTTGTAATGGGGCTCGGCTGCATAGGGTAGGAATTTTTTTAGGATAAGTGGTGCTTTAAGGCATCACCAAGATTTTAGCAAAGCTCGATCCTCCTTATGCCTTCACTCCAAGGGCCGAATTTCATCTTGTTGGACCCATACGTCATTCTTAACTCCTCAAACCATCATGAACATGAACAAAGGTCACATATTACAACTTTAGACCTTCAAATACACACAAACTCCAAATTCAAAATACTCTCTTTTGTAGTGTGCGGTCCCTTTCTTTTATTTTGTTTTGATCCGATTTTCATATATTTTTTTTCTTTTATTTTCTGATCAAAATTTTTTTTTTTTAATAGGTTTCGGCACACACAATTTACATCAGTTCACCCCACACTTGTTTCTTAACATCACACACACATAACTCCACATTGAATGTAAGCTTTGCCAAGTCTTGATAACAAGGTAAAGGATATAACTATTCTAAGCAAGGGAATTGTATGAAGGTGATGAAAGAAAAGGTTAAATGTAGGCTCAAAATAGTTAAAACTAAGGAGTCCCACGACGGGCACAAATAGGCACATGCTTTATTTGGCAATGGTGGTAATCCTAAAGAGATCAATTCAATCCTTTTTAAAATCAAGACATGTTATGATTATAGAGTTTCGATAATCACATGAGCGAGTTCTAGTACATTCTAGAGTCCATTAAAAAGCTATAGCACATAGTCATTGAATATGCAAAGAATGATGAGGTTTATGATGGTTAATTTCGAAAAATTTTGCATACTATCACTCAAGAAGAAAACATTTAGGCTCAATAGCTCACATGGGTTGTTATGGACACAAATTAACCAAACATGCATGCTTCACAATCAATCAAATCTCAAATGTTCATACCAGTCCACAATATCCATGAAACTTACAATTTCTTTAAATAAATGTCAAACCATCATCTATGCATTCAAAGACATAATCATCATTGACTTTAAGGGCATTCCAAGACTCAAAATAAAACAAAACACTCATCTTTTTGTTGGATCCGATTTTCTGTTTTTCTGAATTTTGTCTTTGGTTTTCTTTTTATGACTCAAAAACTATAGTTAAACGACTCAAACAAACATGTTATTATGTAAACCTCTACCCCACACTTAGAAAATAACATTGTCCTCAATGTAATACCCGAAATCATGTCATAATTTCCTAAGCATGCGTCTAAGTCACATAACAAACACATATACAATTCAACCATAAGAAATGAAGGGATAAAAATGATGCAAACTCTCGGTGACGGTTCCTCCCCCGTTACGGTTGAAATGAGTTGCCTCTCATGCAGCGCTTAATGTTTAAAGTCCTTTAGCCTAGACTCTTCATCTCCATAGTGGCGTCACTCACCATGTCGTGGGTCTTTAACGTTTTGCTCCTCAACGTTGTACTCCTTGAATGCCTCGTAATAAGGTTTAAGTCGATGACCATTCACCTTGAACGAATTTCCGGATGTACTACTCTGAATCTCAACGGCACCATGAGCAAACACATTAGTAATAACAAATGGACCTTGCCAACGCGAACGAAGCTTACCTGGAAAAAGTTTAAGTCTTGTGTTAAATAAAAGGACTTGCTGCCCTATTTCGAAACTCTTTCCCCTTATCATCTTGTCATGATAAGCCTTTGTTTTATCCTTACAAATCATAGCCGAATCGTAAGCTTCATTCCTAATCTCCTCAAGCTCACAAAGTTGTAGCTTCCTATGCAAACTAGCCGAATCTAGGTCCATGTTGAATTGCTTCACTGCCCACCATGCTCTATGTTCAAGCTCAATCGGCAAATGACATGTTTTCCCATAGATGAGCCGAAAAGGGGACATCCCAATAGGCGTCTTGTATGCTGTCCTATAGGCCCACAGTGCGTCGTCTAAATGATCGCTCCAATCCTTCCTTGTTGGACCTACAGTTTTCTCCAAAATCTGCTTGATCTCTCGGTTGATACTTCGGCCATTCTACTAGTCTGAGGATGATATGGCGTTGATATCTTGTGAGTTACTCTATACTTCTTGAGCAAAGCCTCTATGGTGCGGTTGTAAAAGTGAGAACCTCCATCACTTATCAAAACTCTTGGAACTCCAAACCTAGAATATATGTTAGTTCTCAAAAATTCTACAACAACTTTAGAATCATTAGTCTTGGTGGCTTTTGCCTCCACCCACTTAGAAACATAATCAACAGCCAATAAAATGTAAATGAATCCTTTAGAAGAAGGAAAAGGTCCCATGAAATCAATTCCCCAAACATCAAAATTTCAACAACAATGATAGGGTTTAGGGGCATTTGATCTCGCTTACCTAAATTACCTGTTCGTTGACAACAGTCACACATCAAGCAAGTCATATATGCATCTTTGAAAATCGTTGGCCAAAAGAAACCAGCCCCAAGTACCTTCATGGCTGTCCTCTTTGGTCCAAAATGTCCTCCACACGCCTCCTTGTGACAAAAATCAAGGATGGACTTATGCTCGTCTTCAGGAACACATCGTCGAATGACTTGGTCCCCACATTGTCTCCACAGGTATGGTGCGTCCCATATGTAATATCGAGCCTCCTTCTTGAGCCGAACCTGGGTTGCATACGGCATGGTGCTAGGAAGCTTCCTAGACACAAGATAATTCACTAAATCAGCATACCAAGGCTCTTTCACATCCAACCGAAACAATTGCTCATCCGGAAACGTCTCCAACAATGGAATCGGCTCCTCCTCTTGCACAATTCGGCTCAAGTTGACACGACCCGCCCCGAATTTCACCCTGAACCCGGAGTAAATCGTGCGGGGACCACCTCCAAGGAAAGATTTACCGTAAAATTCGGTACAACCTCCTTTGAAAATGGACAACCCTTCCAATAGAAACCTGCAAACACGTCTAAAGGTTCAAAATCCAACCTTAACTTCTGGAGCCTTCGTGCTCCCCAAAAACAATCACCACCAACAGGATAATAATCATTATCTAAGATAATATACATCCTCCGTCAAATATTCTAAAATATCAACAAGCCTTCACCCACAACCAAAAATATATACATTAAACCCAAGTATTCAGAGCTACTACACACTAACGGAAGTAAGAAAACACAGGTATGTTAAACAAGTAACCTACTGGTGAAAGGTGGTGGAAATACGGGTGACTATGCCTCGTCTCCTACTAGATCCAATCCGAACTCTGTAGACTGGGCATTTTAAAACGAAGGGCCCAGGGGAAGACATTTAATAACGTTAGAGTGAGTGGACAAAAATAATTTAATAACAAAAATATTTATGCATTCCCATTTTAATTTCATAGAAAAATATACTGCATGCGGCAGCTTAAAAGTGTTCAACTTATAAACTGGCATTTCACGACTAGTGATAAGAGCACAAAGTGTGACGTTCTTAATATGTTTATACCCTTTATTTACCCTTTGTTATCTCCTATTTAGTTGTTTTAGCTTTATATTTGTGTTTAGTGTAGAATAATTGCTTAATGTAGAAATATGTAGGTTTTAGTGTTAAAATGCATAGTATTTTCGGATTTGAATAATTTGGTGTTGAAATTGTACTAAGTGTTGGAAATCCTTGTTTACTCAGGATTCATGTCTTGATCAAGATTTCATCTTCCTCGAAGCCTAGTCCATGAAGGAGAGGTCCAAACCAAGTCCAATATGGAGAAGAAGATCTAAATTCGGCAGAATTTCAAGAATATCCAAGCCTTGAAAATCCGGATTAAATCGGGAGAATTCTTGTGCACGTCTGTCAACTTCAACGGACTCTCCAGGACAGCTCACAATGAATCAGAAAACGTGCCAGATATGGATAGAGAGCTACGGGAGTCTAGTTTCCAAATCAATTGGAATCACCTCAATATCTATTTTCTAGAGGGAGTTATGACATAATCATCAGACGGAGGTCATTCTGCCGAAATTGAGAAGAACTAGGAATCCTAAACCAACTTGGTTTAGGCTTTGTGGCAGACTTCTCTAGGGTTTTTCCTCTATATAAAGCACGACTTCAAGGACAGAAAATTATCATCAACCCGTGCAAATAACATCAAAGCTTAGCCGAAATTCCATCATCCTTGATCCGAAGCAAGTAGCCTAGGGTTCCGCTCACTCGAAGAATAGAACAAGTAGGGATATTTTGAGAGTGAATTCCATCTTTTACTTTCGGATTATAATGTGTTTGTTCTTGTTGATGTTTGTTTTAGTTTATTGCTTAAGTATGTTTCGATTCTTGTCTATGAGATAGACGTACTTTTGAACCATGTTTTGAATTAAAGTTTTCGATTTATGATCAATGATTTTAGGTTTTATTGCCGTGAGTTTTATGTCCATATACTTTAAGATTGTCGGTGCATTCTTCTATTTTCATGTGTAATTGATACAAGTAGTTGATGTTGCATGTGTTAATCATCCAAGGTTCGATTTTGATACAAGTAGTTGATAAGTTGCATTGTCTTTGTTTTTCACCGATTTTCTACCTATCTTTGATTTAGACTTATGCTTAAACACATCGATTCTTTATGTGATACGTAATTGCATGATTAGTTTATGTGTGTGACCTATAAGTAGAGCACGTAGCCGAGCTTGTTTGTGTCACGATATTGAATGAACCCGTAGTCTAATTCTAAGTATGTCTATGTCATAGGAACCACGTAGGAACTTATGTGCATATCAAATTTAGGTTGTGTATTTGCTCACGGTGTAGACTTAAATGAGATTAGAGATCGTCTTCTTTGTTCTTCCATGGTTGTTTGGTTGTGTTTGCATGATTGTTGGTTGATCACATGTATATATGTATAGAAGTAATTTAGGATTTATTTTCAATGTTTATTCCGAAATCATCAAAACCTTTAAACTCTATATGCATATCTCGACATTTATATTAGGTTAGATGGATCTACCCTGTAATTGGATCCCCGGTTTAGAACGATCCCTACTTGCTTTTACTACGATTGATTTGTTGACAGGGTTAATTGATGCGTGTGCAAATACGTCTTATCAACTAGCACTGGCTAGTCACCAACTCAAATAAAATGGAGCCTCTCAGGCTAAACTATATATAAACATATATTCGTATGTATTTACACTCATCAGACTCCTTGTATGAATCCTAGAAACAATTTAGAAAAATAGAAATTCATACAAGGCTACAACGCTGGCGTCTAACGCTCACGTTGCACCATAATGGTATTTTTCCTCATTATGACCGAAAAGACGGTGTATATATATATATACGCGCATATCTCCTATATAAATTATTATATTTATATAGGGCTACGACGATTGCGTCTAACGCTCACGTCGCACCATAATGGAATTTTACCTCAGTATGGTGGAAAAGCACGTATAGCTAGCTAGCATTTATTTATATACATACTATCCTCATAAACATCCAAAATATGTATATCCACCGAAAATCTCATTTTCGGGATCTCTCCAGATGAGGAAAAATTGTCAAATAGCCGATAAATCAATAAGTCTCGTCAGAAGAAATAAATGATCAATAAAATCATTCATCGCATGCTTTTCAATTAAAAACAAAGGTCCACTCACAAATTAGGCCTAAGCTTGATGACGCTCCGAGCCTTCTTCTGCTCGGGCCTCCTCACGTCCTGTTCCAAATATATAATTAATTTCCCACTAAAAATCCAATATTTATATAAAATAGGCAAAATTAACCGAGAGCCATAACCACGCTCATCATTGACTAACTTCGATATTCTTAAATTGGAATGACCCAACTTTAATATCATACTCGGCAGCCGTAAATACAACCTTTCCCAGGAAATTGATTTAAATCCTACGGTCGGATTTTACATTATTTAACTGCCAAAAATACCAAACTTCGGAAATTCACAAACCTATTCAAAACTCATCCGAAAATTCCACAATTCACTTCATTAAATTCCTCTAATTATTACACATTTAAATTTATACAAAACCCCAAAACGGCAGCGGCGGCCCGAGGCCGATTCCGGCGACTTCCAAATCCTATGAAATTTCAACAGCATCTTCCTCTCAACATCCCAAACAACTTTCATAACTATCACTAAGTCCAATTTCAAGCCTAACTAGGTCAATCGAACGAAAATATCCTAAAAGCCCTAGAATTTCCTCCTTGAATTTCTCCTTACCTAGCTCAAGAGGGAGTGAGCCTTTTGGAGGGGTTGTTGCACGGGAGGAGAGCTACAAAACCGTACCAAGCTTGCCCGGATTGGTGGCCGGAGGAGGGAGTTCCGGCGACGGAGGCAACACGGCAGTCACGCTTTCGGGGGAGAGTGCTCCTTCACGGCGGAGCTAGGGCGGCTGATAAGACGTATTTGCACACGCATCAATTAACCCTGTCAACAAATCAATCGTAGTATAAAGCAAGCAGGGATCGTTCTAAACCGGGGATCCAACTACAGGGTAGATCCATCTAATCTAATGTAAATGTCGAAATAAGCATAAAGGGGTTTAAAGGTTTTATGATTTTGGAATAGACAAGAATAATAAATCCTAATTACTTCTATACATATATACATGTGATCAACCAACAATCATGCAAACTCAACCAAACAACCATGCAAGAATAAAGAAGACGATTTCTAATCTCATTTAAGTCTACACCATGAGCAAATATACAACCTAAATTTGATATGCACATAAGTTCCTACGTGGTTCCTATGACATAGACCAACTTAGAATTAGACTACGGGTTTCATTCAACATCGCGACACAAACAAGCTCGGCTATGTGCTCTACTTATAGGTCACACACATAAACTAATCATGCAATCACGTATCACATAAAGAATCGATGTGTTTAAGCACAAGTCCAAATCAAACATAGGTAGAAAATCGGTGAAAAACAAAGACAATGCAACTTATCAACTACGTGTATCAAAGTCGAACTTTGGATGATTAACACATGCAATATCAACTACTTGTATCAACTACACATGATAATGGAAGAATGCACCGAAAATCTTAAAGTATTTAGACATAAAAACTCACGGCATTAAAACCTAAAATCATTGATTAAAAATTGAAAACTTTAATTCAAAACATGGTTCAAAAGTACTTCTATCTCATAGACAAGAATCGAAACATACTTAAGCAAAAACCTAAAACAAACAAAAACAAGAACAAACACATAGCAATCCGAAAATAGAAGATGAAATACACTCTCAGAATATCCCTACTTGTTCTATTCTTCGGGTGAGCGGAATCCTAGGCTACGTGCTTTGGACAAATGCTGAAGGTGGGATCGGATTGTGGTGTTTGGAGTTTGATGGAGTTTCGGCAAAGGCTTTGGTGTTATTTGCACGGGTTGATGATGATTATTGCAGCCATGCCGTGCCCTATTTATAGAGTAACAAGTCTTGATCTCCAAGAATTCTTCTAGCACAAGGAATCCTATTGAATCGGCAAAACCAAGTCCAAGTTGGATTTAATTTCTTCTCTTGGTCTTCAAGGAATCCTCATGCATTAAGGAATGACAAAACCATCTTGAACTTGGAAAACCTTCTCTCTTTATGCCGCACGGATTCTCTCTCCTTAGTGACTTGGGAAATCTTCACGGCATCTCCATACATATCTCGGATTGTACTTCTCCTAGCTCAAGCAGGAACTCCTAGTTGCCGGCCACCTTTCCCTCATGAGTCAGGAAAACATTTCCTAGTCAACACAGGTTTAGACTTTCATGAAATAGAAATAAGAAAATTAGAAACTAGGAAAGAGGAAAGATGGGATCCTGAGTAAACAAGGATTTCCAACACTTAGCACAATTTCAACTCCAAATTCTTCAATTCCGAAATTACTATGTATTTTAACACTAAAAACTACATATTTCTAATTTAAGCAATTATTCTTCACTAAACACAAATATAAAGCGAAAATAACTAAATAGGAGTTAACAAAGGGTAAATAAAGGGTATAAACATATTAAGAACGTCACACTTTGTGCTCCTATCAGCGGCTGTCACCGGTCTAGAATGGAAGCTGGGTTGATGGCCGACCTTTTGGGACCAGTTTGGCGGCGAACGGTGGCCGGACGGCGGCGGACGGGCGGCCAGAAAATCGGGCAGCGGGAGGCTCGGGGAGAGAGAAACCGGGAAGAAGAGAGAGAGAGAAATGCTTTGGGTCTCACCCATCCGGCCCAACTCCTCTATATACAACCCAATTTCAAAAATTAACACCCCCAAAAATAATACCCTGATAAAAATTACCTTTTACTAGCTAAAATTTACCATTTTTACCGTCGTTACATTTTTCTCCTACGAATAACTCTCCGAAATAATCGTCCCTCAAAACCCTCTAGGGACCAATTAAACTATAACTCAATGTCGGAGACGGTAAAAATTCTTATTATAATCAAGCTAGTAAATAAGATAAAATTTTACGGGTCGGGATGTGACACAAGTGATCCGCTACCACGTTGTCGGTTCCCTTCTTATCCTTGATCTCGATATCAAACTCTTGAAGCAAGAGAATCCATCGAATGAGCCTCGGCTTCGCATCTTTCTTTGTCACAACAACTTTAGAATTCAAAAGATAAGATCGAAATTTTTCTAAAGCAAAAATAACCGCTAAGAGTTCTTTTTCCGTTGTCGAGTAATTCAATTGAGCATCATTCAATGTCCGTGAAGCATAGTAAATGGCGCATGGCTTCTTCTCCCTCCTTTGGCCGAGCACTGCTCCAACCGCATAGTCTGAGGCGTCACACATGAGCTCAAATGGCAAGCTCCAATCCGGTGGAATCATGATCGGTGCCGACGTCAATGATGGTTTGACATTTATTTAAAGAAATTGTAAGTTTCATGGATATTGTGGACTGGTATGAACAATTGAGATTTGATTGATTGTGAAGCATGCATGTTTGGTTAATTTGTGTCCATAACAACCCATGTGAGCTATTGAGCCTAAATGTTTTCTTCTTGAGTGATAGTATGCAAAATTTTTTGAAATTCACCATCATAAACCTCATCATTCTTTGCATATTCAATGACTATGTGCTATAGCTTTTTAATGGACTCTAGAATGTACTAGAACTCGCTCATGTGATTATCGAAACTCTATAATCATAACATGTCTTGATTTTGAAAAGGATTGAATTGATCTCTTTAGGATTACCACCATTGTCAAATAAAGCATGTGCCTATTTGTGCCCGTCGTGGGACTCCTTAGTTTTAACCCCTTTGAGCCTACATTTAACCTTTTCTTTCATCACCTTCATACAATTCCCTTGCTTAGAATAGTTATATCATTTACCTTGTTATCAAGACTTGTCAAAGCTTACATTCAATGTGGAGTTATGTGTGTGTGATGTTAAGAAACAAGTGTGGGGTGAACTGATGTAAATTGTGTGTGCCGAAACCTATTAAAAAAAAAATTGATCCGAAAATAAAAGAAAAAAAATATATGAAAATCAGATCAAAAAAAAATAAAAGAAAGGGACGGCACACTACAAAAGAGAGTATTTTGAATTTGGAGTTTGTGTGTATTTGAAGGTCTAAAGTTGTAATATGTGACCTTTGTTCATGTTCATGATGGTTTGAGGAGTTAAGAATGACGTATGGGTCCAACAAGATGAAATTCGGCCGTTGGAGTGAAGACATAAGGAGGATCGAGCTTTGCTAAAATCTTGGTGATGCCTTAAAGCACCACTTATCCTAAAAAAAATCCTACCCTATGCAGCCGAGCCCCATTACAACCATTATTGAGATTGATTCATGATTCTTAAGATGACTAACTTTGATTTGTGAAGATTTTCTCATGAGTTGAGCATATGGTTTTGGTCCATTCTTGCACTTAGTTGTTAAATGAGGTTTTTCCAGAAAATTTTATTCACAAAGTGCTTTTATTTGATGAAATATGCAAGCTATTTCTTGTCTTACAATCTGTTCTCTTGCATATACTTATGAGTGAATGCCATGATCGAGTGAAGAGAAGAGAGTATGCCATTGTGAGAATGATCAGTTGACCTTGTGTGTTCATGCTATTTGTTCTCACTTCTTACTTATTCTTGCCATGATACATGTTTTATGAAACTTGAAATTTACGTGTTTACACTCGAATGTTCAAATTTGAAAGCTATGCATGATAAAGATTCTGAGACAATTGTTTAAGGGCATTAGTAGTGTTGTAGTAGAGTCTTGTATTTAGTTTGCTAAGGAACTAGCAAAGGATAAGTGTGGGGTAGTTGATAGGAGCATAAAATGCGACATTCTTAATATGTTATTACCTCCATTTGTACTTTGATTATCTCTTATTGTCGTAGAATAGAGTCATAATGTAGAGTCGAAAGTTTTTGGTAGAGTTGTGCGTAAAACGTGTTAAACATAGAGGAATGATGTAGAAAATTGTCAAAAGCCGATTTGTGGAGCCTTAGAGGTGTTCTTATGATTCTGTAAAGCTTTTTACATTGTCACAAGATTTAACTTCTCTGATACTTAGGTGACATGTAGAAGAGTCATGGGAGGAAGAATCAGGAGAATTGGAGTTATGCCTGAATCATTGCCGGAAGGTCAGACTGCCAGAACAGAGTAACCTACTGCCTGCTGAGAGAAGTGTACTTGATGGACCTAGGGAAGCAAAGCAGCTGATCCATGAAGCCTAGTCCATGAAAGGAGAGGTCCAAACCAAGTCCAATATGGAGAAGAAGATCTAAATTCGGCAGAATATCAAGGAATATCCAAGTCTTGAAAACCCTGATTAATTTCGGGAAAATTCCTGGGCACGTCTCTCAATTTCAACAGACTCTCCAGGACAGCTCACAATGAATCATAAAACGTGCTAGATATGGATAGAGAGCTACGGGAGTCTAATTTCCAAATCAATTGGAATCACCTCAGTATCTATTTTCTAGAGGGAGTTATGACGTAATCATCAGACGGAGGTCATTCTGCCGAATTGAGAAAAATTAGGGAAACCTAAACCAACTTGGTTTCAACTTTGTGGCCGGCTTCTCTAGGGTTTTTCCTCTATATAAAGCACGACTTCAAGGCCATAAGGACATCATCTCGACCTTGCAATTACATAGCCGAAACTCTACCAAACCCTATACAGAAAATTACTTAGCCGATTCATCCACCACAAACCATAAGAATCATTCCATCCTTCCACCGATTTTCCCCACACTTGCCGAATCTTTCAAGGTTATAAAAGTGTGATTTTCTCATGGCTACTTGTATTATTTTCTGTATAGTTTCGAACTCTATTGTAATATACTTTTCGATTTTGGTTTTATTTATCAAACATGGTTTTTGGATTTCTTTGTGATCTTTGATTGTTCTATGTTTTGATTTGTAACTTCTTGAATGTATGATGATTTCGTGATTTAGATTTTGGGGCAGTAGCATGTTCTTATGTGTTTTTGATTTCTAATTGATTAATTGTCATGAATTCGTGCATCTAAATCTATCATTGAGGCTGCCTCGGCCATGGTTGTCCTTAAGGTGCGGTTTCATCTACCATAATAATTTTGGATCGATTCATACGGAAAGTTGTCTTGGTCTCTGTTATTAACTTAGGGCGGATATAATTCTGATAATTTGCATGCTAATAGGATGAGTGACGCCATGCCTTAGATCATGTTTCCAATTGACTTGTGTGCTAAAGTGTTTTCTTGTTTAATCTCTACGCAACGTGTCTTTAAGTGAGTTAGCATTCATGTTTAGGATCAAGTGCAAAGATGGTTCTAAATACTTGAGGAGTCTTAACAATTAGATAACCGCAAAGGCTTTAATTAGAATCGGAATTGGTTAGAGTCTAGGATAATTTGAACATTGCTGCCCGGCCTTGCATGAAGTTGTTATGTGTTCTTGATGGTTTTTCGTGTTATATGTTGCATGAGTATGTTGATCACTTGTATATAATAATCTTAGGTTTAATTTTCAGTAGGTTATTTGTTAGAATTAATCAATCTTAAACCCCCAATATTTCGATGTATATATGTGAATACTTGTTTATAAGTTGTTTGGTTTCTCTTCTTTCGATCGCCCTTTGGTTTCCCCGGCTAGAACGATCCCTACTTGTCTATATTACTACGATTGCAGGGTAATTAAATTGAAGTTGTTTGACCCCGGTTACGCGACACGTCAGGTGGAAGCAGTGTCAAATTGGAGAAGACCCACCACTGTGACGGAGATTCGTAGTTTCTTGGGATTAGCAGGTTATTATCGGCGTTTTATGAAAGATTTTTCAAAGATTGCTGCTCCTCTTACAAGATTGACCGGAAAGGGGGTTAAGTTTGAATGGTCTGATCAATGCGAGCAAAGTTTTCAAGAATTAAAGAATTGCTTGACAAGTGCTCCTGTTTTGGCACTTCCGGATGATAGTGGAGAGTATGTGGTCTTTGTGATGCTTCTAGACGTGGTTTAGGTGGAGTTTTGATGCAGCACGATCGAGTTATTGCCTACGCTTCTAGGCAATTGAAGCCGCATGAGGGGAATTATCCTACTCATGATCTGGAGCTTGCAGTGGTAGTTTTTGCTCTCAAGTTGTGGAGACACTATCTTTATGGAGCCAAGTGTCAGATTTTTACCGATCATAAGAGTCTTCGGTATGTGTTCACTCAAAGAGAGCTAAATATGAGACAGAGAAGGTGGATGGAGTTAATCAATGATTATGATTGCACTATTGAGTATCATCCTGGAAAAGCTAATGTGGTAGCTGATGCTCTTAGTCGAAACCCTCCATATCTTTATCTCATATAAAGATGGTTCGTGTTCCGCTTCTTTGTGAGTTGCGAGCTACAGGGGTGGATTTAGCAGTAGATGAGGTTGGTGCTTTAGTAGCCAGTTTTCATGTGAGGCCAGTGTTGATTGATAGAGTGCGGGATGCACAGTATAATGATCCTTCCATAGTTCGGTTAATAGAAAGAGCTTTGAGCGGAGCCGCCGCCGATCATTTTTCAGTTAGAATGGATAAGACTTTATTGTTTAAGAATCGGCTTTGTGTTCCAAAAAGAAATGAAGAGTTGAAGAGTGAGATTATGGAGAAAGCTCATAGTTCTGCTTATGCTGCTCATCCGGGTAGCACAAAAATGTATCGGATTTTGAAGGATTATTATTGGTGGCCAAACATGAAGAGGGAAATTGCAGCTTATGTGAGTAGATGTCTGATTTGTCAGCAAGTAAAAGCTGAAAGGCAGAAGCCTTCTGGATTGCTTGAGTCGTTGCCTATTCCAGTGTGGAAGTGGGACCACATCACCATGGATTTTATTTTCAGTTTACCTCGTACCCGTGATGGGCATGACGGTATTTGGGTGATTGTGGATAGACTCACCAAGTCTGCATATTTCTTGCCAGTGGGAAAGAAGTTCAAATTGAATAATTTGGCGGTGTTTTATGTGAATGAAATTGTGAGGCTTCATGGTGTACCTGAATCAATAGTGTCAGATCGGGATCCTAGATTTGCTTCTAAATTCTGGGGAGCTCTTCAAGCAGCTTTAGGTACCCGATTACACTTCAGCACTGCTTTTCATCCTCAGACTGATGGGCAGTCCGAGAGGACTATTTAGACTTTGGAGGATATGTTGAGGGCTTGTGCCTTGCAGTTCAGAGGGAGTTGGGATAAAAACTTATCTTTGATGGAATTTGCTTATAATAATAGCTATCATTCTAGCATTGGTATGGCTCCCTTTGAGGCACTTTATGGGAAGCAGTGTCGTACGCCTTTATGTTGGAATGAAGTGGGGGAAAAGGAGCTTGTGGCCCAGAGTTAATCCATGAGACAAATGAGAAGATTAAAGTGGTTAGAGATAGACTCAAGGCCGCTCAAAGTAGGCAGAAGAGTTATGCAGATGTCCGTAGGAAAGACCTTGAATTTCAAGTGGGTGATTGGGTGTTCTTGAAATTATCTCCTTGGAAAGGGGAGGTACGTTTTAGTAAGTGTGGGAAGCTTAGTCCGAGGTATATTGGCCCATATGAGATAATAGAGCGAGTTGGCTCACTTGCTTATCAGTTAGCTTTACCTCCAGAATTAGCTAAGATACATAATGTGTTTCATGTATCCATGCTTCGCAAGTATATTGCCGATCCCTCTCATGTGCTGCAAGACAGCCGATCAGTTTGACGAGAGATTTGTCCTATGAAGAGGAGCCGGTTCAGATTCTCGACCGAAAGGAGCAAGTGCTTAGGAACAAGACAATCCCACTCGTCAAGGTGCTCTGGAGAAGTCATCAAGTAGAAGAAGCTACTTGGGAATCAGAGAAGCAAATGATGCAGCAGTATCCCTATCTCTTCGAATAACAGGTATGTAAATTTCGAGGACGAAATTTTTATAAGGAGGGGAGAATTGTCACATCCCGACCCTAAAATTTTTTTTTATCTTATTTACTAGCTTAACTATAATAAGAATTTTACCGTCTCCGTCAATGAAATTATAGTTTAATTGGTCCCTAGAGGGGTTTTGGGGGACTATTATTTCAGAGAGTTCTTCGTAGGAGAAATTATGACGACGGTAAAAATGGTAAATTTTAGCTAGTAAAAGGTAATTTTTATTAGGGTATTATTTTGGGGTGTAAATTTTTGGTGGAGTTGTGTATTTTTTTTTTTAGTTGGCCGGTTTGGGGTTAAAGGCCCAAAACCCTTATTTTTTTTTCTTCTCTTTTTCTTCTCTCTTCTCCCGGTTCTTCCCCTCCCAAGCTCACTCTCCCTTCGCCGGAAATCCTCCGCGCGCCGTCGTCGTCCAGCCGAGCCAGGCTGCCGCACTGGTCCCGTCTGGACCGGCGTCTCCTCCTCTCTCATCCTTGGCCGGTGAGCGCTGCCACTTCACGACCGAACGGGAGGAACCCGTCCCAAAGGGGCGACTGTGTTGTCGCGGAACTTCCTCCTCCGGCCACCAATCCGGGCAAGCTTGGTACGATTTTGTAGGTCTCCAACCTAGCTGCCTTGCCCTAAAAGGACTCACTCCCTCTTGAGCTAGGTAAGGAGAAATTCAAAGTTGAAATCTTAGGGCTTTTAGGATGTTTTTGCTCGATTGACCTAGTTAGGCTCGGAATTGATGTTTGTGGTAGTTAGGAAAGTTGTAGAGAATGATGAGAGGATTATTCTATCAAAATTTCATAGGAATTGGAGGTCGCCGGAATCGGCCTCCGGCTGCCGCCGCCGCCGCCGCTGTTTGGGAGAATTTTAGGGTTTTAATTGTGGAATATTAAGGGGAGGTTATTGATGTAAATTATGGAATTTTTGGATGAGTTTTGGATAGGTTTTTGAATTTCCGAAGTTTGGTATTTTTGGCGGTTAATTAATGTAGAATCCGGCCGTTGGATTAAAGTTGTTTAATCTGTGAGAATGTGTAGTTGCGGCTGCTGGTTCTACGGTTGAAATGTGAACCATTTCGTAGTTAGGCAATGATGAGCGTGATAATGGCTCTCGGATAATTTTTGCCTATTTTGTGTAAATATTGGAATTTCGTCTGGGAAATTAATATTATATTAGGAACAGGTCGTGAGGAGGCTCGAGCAGACGAGGCCCCAGATCGACATCAGGTTTAGGCCTAATTTGTGAGTGAACTTTTATTTTAAATAATGTGCATGCAAAATAATTTATGTTGATAGAGAATAGCCGAAATTGAGAATTTCGGTGAGTATGTATATTTGGATGATTATGAGAATAATATGTATATAAAGAAATGCTAGCTAGCTATACGTGCTTTTCCACCATACTAAGATAAAATTTCATTATGGTGCGACGTGAGCGTTAGACGCAATCGTCGTAGCCCTATATAAATATAATAATTTATATAGGGGATATGCACGTATATATATACACCGTCTTTTTCACCATAATGAGGTAAAATGTCATTATGGTGCGACGTGAGCGTTAGACGCAAGCGTCGTAGCCTTGTGTGAATTTTCTATTTATCTTTATTGCTTCAAGAAAATTCATACAAGGGATATGACGAGTGTAATACATACATATTTTATTTTAGCCTGAGTGGCTCTTATTTTTGAAGTGTGGGTGACTAGTGCGGCTAATCACGTTTCGGTAAATTTTTAAAGGCTTTTGAGCTGGTTGCATGCCATTAATTATTTTTCCACTGAAGTTAAATCGGGAAAGCATAAAGAATATTTTTCTTTTAAAAAGTTATTTTTGTCCACTCACTCTAACGGTTTCAAATGTCTTCCCCTGGGCCCTTCTTTTTAAAATGCCCAGTCTGCAGAGTTCGGGTTGGAACTAGTAGGAGGCGAGGCATAGTCACCCGTATTTCTACCACTTTTCATCAGTAGGTTACCTGTTTAACCTACTTGTGTTTCTTTTTTTCCGCTTGTGTCTAGTAGCTCTGAATACTTTGGTTTAATGTATATTATTTCGGTTGTGAGCGAAGGGATGTTGACGTACATTTTAGAATATTTGTCGGAGGATTTATGTTATCTTATTTGGATAATTATATTTTGATGTTGGATAATGTTGTGTTGTTGTTGGTGGTGGTGATTGTGTTTAGGGAGCACGTAGGCTCCAGGAGTTAAGGTTGGATTAAAAATTGTTGGGAGTGTTTGCAGGTTTTCGTTAGGAAAGGTTGTCCATCTGTAAGGCAGGTTATGCCGAATTTTCGATAATATCTTTCCTTGGAGGTGGCCCCCACACGACTTACTCCGGGTTTCAGGGTGAAATCCGGGGTGGGTCGTGTCATAGATAATCATTGCCCAATGCCACATTTGAAGACATGTTAAAGAGCATTGACATGCTAAATTGTTGAAACTTCCGTGATTAGTAAGAATCAGGAAGAGCCCTATGATTGATGTGTAAAGATCAGGGGAATGTGTGAACTTCAGGGGGAGTCTAGCACATACATATATGTCACTATCAAATGTGAAGGGTGCGTTGTACTCTTTTTCTCTTAGGATCAAGGTTCAGTTTTTCTCTCATATGGTTTTTGTGACTTGACGAGGTTTTTGACGAGGTAACAAATCAGCACCATCGGCATATCAGCGCAGCACAAGGGGAAGTGTTCTAGAATATTTTGTATCTTTTTAGATATTATTTATGTGTGTCTTGGCCTTATACCAATAAGATATGTAGTTTGACTAGATCTATGTATTCATATCCTTACCATATTGGTATTGTGTAATTCCCTATATAAAGGGCTCTTATCAATGAATAAGATGATGATTCTCTTGCTATCCCTTTGTATCTACATTTTATACTTCATCACCCTTTTTATATTTCATTCCAACCAATGGGATTGGTTCGAATCTTATTTGTCCATTTTGATCCTAGCTTGGGAGGCTCCTCTTTCATATGGTGATATCTTTTTCTCTTGTTTTATTTCCCATATATGTACTTGATTAACCAGTAGGGATGGCTTGTCTTTTCTTACGAGATTTTTGGACAGCAGGGAGATAGTGCTGATTCTATGATGTTGTGCGTAATTGATTTGTATAAAGAAAATTCGCGGCAACGACGTGAGCAGAAGGGGCCTATGATGAACATACTGTAAAAATTCGAGGCGAATGGCTAAGCGAGCCCAATATCGCCTATTTTTGGAGCAAGGGTTATTAAAAGTGGATGACCCTGAGAAAAAGCGATCCTTAGATTCATAGTATGAGGTGTCATGTACAGAAGAATCTGATGTTGCCACATCCTCTAGTGACGACAACGATAGCTCGAGTTGAGAGCTTTTCTTTTATTGTTGCTAACTCCTATTGTAATGAGCACAACCATTATTTCATTTTTTGTGCACTTGTTCTGAGGCATGCGAACCTTTTTCCTTTGGCTAAATTGTTTTGTCCCTTTATCTTTTTCATGGGAAGATGAAACATTAGGTTGCCAAACATTTTCACGCAGGGAAAGGAATCAATTGCTGAATAATCTTCTTTTCATTGCATTGTCTAGTACATGCGAACTTACAACGAGGAAAGAAGACATTCTTTTGCAGTTTGCCTATATATGTCAGGGCTTGTAGTAACAAACTGTTTTATTTGTAGTGTAATCGAAGCGAAGTGATGCTTAGTCATGTAGAATCAGTCTCTATTTTAATGGCAGTACTTGGTTGGCGTTACTTGATATGTCCACGCACGGTTGGTGTGTCCACTGGGGGAGTTAGAACACAGTCTTTGAGTTTGCCTTCGTGGATGAGTTGTTCGCAGACATTACGTAGGGATCGACAATCGTTAGTGTAATGCCCGTCCTCATGATGGTACTTGCACCATTTTCCTGTCTTCTTTGCATTCTTAGGTTTTAGGAATCGCAGCGATGGTGTTGGTGGAAGGATATCTTTGTGCTTTTCTAAAATCTCAGCATATATTGTATTGATCACTTAATAGACTTCAAACCTTGGGGTGGAATCTTTTTGCATTGGGCGATATGGTCTATCATCTTTTCCGAGCGAAATTGATCCTGAGGGGATCCTTTGTTGCGTTTGTTATTGTTGTAGCGCTAGAATCGGCTAGGAGAAGGAGATCGAGACGTTGATCGCCCACGCTTCTTGAACCAATGTTACCGCTAATCATGAGGTTGAACGGACTAACGTCGTTAATAATTGAACAACAATTAAGAGTAGGTATTCATTTAACTTCCCATAAAGCCTTTTTTTATTATTATGGAAAAAATGTCTAAACAGTATCCGACCTTTTAGAAAAGCAAAACTTTGGTTTTGTCATAAAATAACCAAAATAACCTTTATTGTTGTAGCGCTAGAATCGACTAGAAGAAGGAGATCGAGACTTTGATCGCCCACGCTTCTTGAACCAATGTTACCGCTAATCATGAGATTGAATGGACTAACGTCATTAATAATTGAACAACAATTAAGAATAGGTATTCATTTAACTTCCCATAGAGGCTTTTTTATTATTATTATGGAAAAAATGTCTAAACAATATCTAACCTTTTAGAAAAGCAAAGCTTTGGTTTTGTCAAAAAATGACCAAAATAACCTTTTTTTTTGTTTTCTGTTGAAGGAAAAATGCATTGATATGTCTTCGTCAAAGTAACTGACGAAGAGGGAATCATGTGATTATATGTAATTGAGCAATCAGACATTATTAGGTTTTATTACATTGTAATTACCATTTGTAACTGTTGTATTCATCTCCTATATAAGGGAGTTATCCAATGAAAATGAGTAGATAATACACCCTGAACCTAGTAATTATTTTTATACTGTGGTTTTCGATTTAATGGTAGCTAATCAATTTGGAAATTTATTCTTTTATTTTGATAGAGGTGGTTAAGACGAGTTCATAGATTTTTACTTACCCGAATAGGAGTTCGTAAATTAAGGGTAGCTAAAATAATAACAATTTCCATTTGTGGGTTGAGGTATAAGGGGAAACTTTCTATATTTGGTTAAGGTTAAAAAAAAAAACAGAAAAAGACCAACACCATCTACTCTCTCTCTCTCTATCTCTCTCTCTCTATCTCTCTCTCTCTCTCTCTCTCTCTCTCTCTCTCTATCTCGCTCTCTCTCTCTCTCTCTCTCTCTCTCTCTCCCCGAGCCTGACCCTGACCTCTCGAACCCGTCCGACTTTCCTCGACGGAACGCCGCCGTCCGGCCACACCTGGTCGCCGCACCAATCCTGATCAACAGCTGGGACACGCACGTGCTTCTTGGGGTGGTGGCCGGCCCTAACTCGCCGACGTTGAGGCACGGTGACGCCACTGCTGCCGTGCACTTAGCCTTGCTAGAACTTCCTTCTCGGGCCACCGATTTCCAACAATCTTTTGGGGGGGGGGTGGTGGTTTGTAGCTCTTCTCTAGGCCATTCAACCATCCAAAAGTGGAAGATCATTTCGGGGTTTGTAGAGCAAATCGGAACTATAGTGTTTTTGAGCTTTAGAGGTAATTCCGGCCAACTCTTGTTTTCTGGGTTTAATACTAGTTATGATTGTTGTTGTGCTTGTTGAGAGAAGAGATTGATATATGTGTTGTTAATTTGGTCGGAATTGTGATGGTGATGGTGGTTGACCGCCACTGCTGGTGACTGCTGCCGGTCTTGGTGGTGGTTTTGAGGAATTTTAGATGATTTCTAGAAGGGATTAATGTTGATTTAGTGTGTGTGATTTTTGGTGATGGTTGCTTGGAATTTGGATATGGGGTTGGAATTAGTTTTGGTAGGAGAGGAATTGAGGAGGCTCATTTGTTTGGTTCATTATATTCTATACTAGAACTCCTCGTCGGATTGTAGGAAGTTGGTGGTTAAGTAGAGCTATAAGTAGACTTTGAAAAGTTTGGGCAAGTGAGGATAGTGCTAGGATAGTTGTTCTTTATAATTGATTAAATTGTGATTTTTGTGTTAGGCCTTAAATCTCGTTTTGTACATGACGAGAGGAGACACCACGTGAGGAGGGCTCTGACCGACGTCAGGCTTAACATTCTATAATGTGAGTGGACATTTTGGTTTTGAATTAAAATGCATGCATGATTTCATGAGTGGTTCATTATATTTTTTTTCAAGCTTAAGATGTGATTTCAGCTTTTGATTTGGTTATAGAATTTATTTGAGATTGACATCTTGGTTATGATTTTATTAATGAATTTATGGATATGAGCTCGGGTAAAAGTTTTGGTATTTAAGTTATATTAATCCCAATGATTCAAGGATTTGAGATTTCTCTAGTTTTCTTTGAAATATGTTGATTATTTGAGTTGTTTATTCTCTTAAGCATTATATCAAATTTAAATTTGTTTCTTTTCTTTTGAAATTTGTCCAGGTACGGTTGGGAATCGTACTTACGCTTAAAATATGAGTTTCGGGGAAACTCACATGGATTTATGTTTCTTTATTTATGTCATATTTGTTTGATTATATGATGTCAATGCTAGAATGTCGTTCCACCTTTCGAGGTGATGTGACTTCCACGTTTTAAGTGGGATCACGCAAGCCATTTCCACCCTAGTGGTGATGTGATGTTACCGCCGGCATCACGCAAGCCCTGTGCCCTATCCGTCAACTCGACGTGAAGGTACAGGGAGTATGGGAGTACTATGCCTGGGAGGCAACCGAGTCTGGGAGACTCACTTATATAGCCATATAGGTTCTTTTATTTGAGTTGTTAATTTGACTAACATGGCTAGTCCATTATTTTGGAAGTTTCTTATATGAGGAATCTATTTATTTTTCTTGTTGTTTTATGACTAGCGGGGCTAGTGTGAATTTTGATGAGTTTATCATATTTGCATGCATGGAAATTTTTAAATTCTGTATAAATGGAAAAGCATATAAAATTTGATTTCATATTATTTTGTTCTTGGATACTTATTAATTAGTTTATTTTTCGTCCACTCACGCTAACGTTTTAAATCCTTTTCCCTGGGCCCTTTGTTTTCAAATGCCTAGATTGCAGAGTGCCTTTTCGGCTTCATTAGGAGTTGAGGCATAGTATTTTCCGCTGCACCTTGTTGATCGTAGGTTACATGTTAACCTATGTGTAGTTGTTTTATTTTCCTTCTTTAGTGCTCTGAGGACCATGGGATTATGTAAATTAAGTTGAAGTGTTTTTTAAGAACTATGACCCAAGTAGAGAGAGTTTAACTTTGGGTGTTTATTTGCCTGTTTATGTAATATAGTTGAATATTTAGTTTGGATTGTTTTTATGTTGTTGTGACTTGGGTTGTGTTGTGTGGAGCGGAGGGCTCCAGGTGTTGTGATTAATTGTTATAATTGAAGTGTGTCTTGATTTTATTCAGGTTGAGTTGTCTATTTTTAATAGAGGTTTATGATTAAAATTTCGGTATTGTTCTAGGATATTCTCTATGTGTGCCTTGGCCTTATGCCAATAGGATATGTAGTTAGACTAGATTTATGTATTTATATCCTTACCATATTGGTATTGTGTAATTCCCTATATAAAGGGTACCTATCAATGAATAAGATGATGATTCTCTTGCTATCTCTTTGTCTCTACACTTTATGCTTCATCACGTTATCATGCACTTTGTTCTAACCCTAGAGCCAATAGCCCACCATTTTTTTTTCCCAAACCCTAAAAACCAAAACCCTAAAATCGGACAGCCTTGTTTTTCCATATTTCCGACCAAAATTCCGACTGTCCTCCACCGTAATTTTATATCCCCAGAAAGCTCTCTTCGTCCCGGATCCAACGCCGCCGGCCTCACCCTGAGAACCGGCCGGAAAGTCTCCGAACCGGCCGCCGGAAAATTACAGACCGCCGCCGCTACCGACCACAGGTTCACCACTTTCCTTGCTCCGATCAACCTGAATTTTTAACAGCATCTTCCTCATCTAGAGCTTCTCGTCTGTCAAAATTTCAGCCCCAAATTCGAAGTATAAGTAGGCGAAACGTTATTTCTCCTCTCGGCAGCCTCTAGAAACCAAAGACTTCAAGATTGCTCGTCTTCCAAGGAAACCAGAAAGGTATGTTTTGAAACCTTAAACTTTTCCAAGTTCAATAACTCGGGGAGGATAAAATCCTTTCCTCCTTCTCCATCTCATTCCTCCCTTCTCATCTCCATTCTATGCTTGGGATTTTGTGTGTGCAAGTACCACAAATCCCAGAATTTTATTCGCGGGTCAAGAGTGTGTTTGATCACTCTTGTTTCCTTGTCGGGTTGTGTATGATCAACCCCGACCTATCACTGGATTGTGTTTGATCAATCCGAGGTCTTTTTCTGAATTGTGTTTGATCAATTCGCGGCTTTTCCGGATTGTGTATGATCAATCCGAAGGACAAACCATTAAAAGCATCGTTTGTGACCTCTATTGAGTCTCATAACAGCTTGGTTTTGTATGCAAGAGCAATGTAACATTCTGCTCCTTAGAGTTTTGACGTACTAGATGCCTAAGGCGGATCTTCGCTTGGTATATGTAGAACCTTTCATTGGAAAGGATTTTACCACATGTTTTGACCCCCAGGCTAACAAGCCTAGATGCGAGATTTCACATCTCATGTGCTCAAAGTCTTTGACGCGCCACATCGACAAAAGCCTTCAATGGCAATCTGTGCAAAAAGTAATGACCACAAAGTACTGTGGAATGCACTCATGGAGCGTTTCTCGAAACGTTCATATAACTCTACTTGTTGAGTTATTAGTCAAGTGGATTGCTTACCACCTTAATTGACTACATATTGTCGATGATCTTTTGTGGCATCATGATCCATAATCTTTAGCGGATTCGATCATCATCAAGTTCTCTAGGTCCTCCAAGTTGGTGTGGAATTACCAACGAGACTTGATTTTGATCATACAAACGGGAATTGTATGTACGCTAATGTGATAAACTTATTAGGGATTATCCCCTAATGTGGGGACAACAATATGGGTCATGGCAACGGTAGAAAACGTCATGTCGATGTCTAGAAAAGAGGGGGAGGTTGCCGGCTCTAATAGCGACACTCCCAGTCTAGACACCATTTTGTCAAAATTACTCACGTCAGCTCATGACATTAATGCAACCGTTGTGGATCTTCGGATCACTGGTTCAAGATTGTCAAGCTCCTTTAAATTGTGAATGCATACAAAAAGGTATGGAAAATCAATATGAGGACAAGAACGTCATCCTCATGATCGCGAATTTCAAAGATTCGGATCATGCTCTAGCTACCCATGACTTTGACGTCATCGGCTAGACATTGATTTTCGTTCCAAGCTTTATGTACTAAGGCGTTGTATCGACGTCCTTCGTCTATTTGAGACCTCGATGTACTCACATTAGCAATAATGAATGCCTTGAGAATTTTTTCAAAGTGAAACTATTCTCCTCTTATGGTTCATATTGATTTATAATCAAGATATACACTTACATCGTCCTTAGAAACATGGCATATTGTGCCGATTTTGGTCCCTTCCTTTGAAGGTGACTCATGGCACTGCATCCTCAAGGAGGATCGCCCACGTGTTTCCGGTTAAGTCTTCTACCATATAGCGGATTTTTCATCATCAATTGTTCAACTAGGCTCATCCAAGCTCAGTGTGATGTCTTAGAATTGTCCGAAATTAAGGAGATAGTGGTTTTAAGTGTGTCTCGCACTACCGACCCTCCACGGACATGCCTGGTCATACTGACTTGGAGTTACCGAAAGCTTTTGATTTTGGATCCCCCTACGCTATTAAACCAATTTTCCGTCTTGCAAAAGACGTTGAAGACTTATCAAAGCTGAAAAATTATCATCATGATCGGATCCTCTAGGTCCTCTGAGTTAGTTTATGTTCATGTCAGGGAGCTTTTGCTAACTAGTCATGGAGTTTACGACCTTAGAACGACCGAAAGGACTTGGTTTTGATCATACACACATCACTTTTGGCTAAGGCAAAAGCCTACACGCCACCTGCAAGCTTCATAGCTTTGCACATGCCAAATCTGCGAAAAACAGCAATCTGTCCCTTCTGGACAGTCAACTTCGTTTGAGCTTTGTGAACAGCTCCTGACGAACTAGACAGTAAGCTTTATATCATTGGAAAGCTCTACGAGTCTAGTTTTCAGAACTTTTCATGGTTCGTCCATATCTATTTTAACGAAGAAGTTATGGCTGTTTTAGTGCTCAAAGATCATTCTGCGCGGAAATTTTTATGCACTCTCGGGATTGCAGCTTTTCGTAGCTTCTTTCAATCCTTCTAAATGGTTCAAGTGGAACTATTTACTCGCCTATCTACTCCTTGTAGATATGTCTCATAAAGACATTGAGTGCTTCGCAGATAGTGAAACTATCCACAACATTCTAAGGAACCATGTTAAGTTTTAAAGACAATCCTGCTAATGGTTTTCATTTGAAAACACATTGTGAGAATGAACAATAATTCTTTTGTGTATACCTCCTCATGAATGCGAACTGAAGCGCATCTTGGAGAAATTCATGAGTCAATCTAGTGAACTGTATGTCACTACGATTCGAATACCGAATCTCATGTTGTCGCCAAACATGATATTTGGGACACCGACTCATATTGGCTTTGGTTTGACCAAATTGGTCAGCCTGGAAGAGATATAATGGTCCAAATTTTGAGAAATTCTCATGGACATCCATTCTTCCGCTTAAAACGAAGACATTCGAGATCTAGCATCACCATAAAGCATGGTGGTGACCCGGGGGACATTGACGTCACCCGAACACGACTCCAACTTCCTGAAGGTCGTCCGGTCAATTCCTCAAGCAATTGAGGTGCACCGGCCTTTCCTCGATGTCGCATTGGCCTCCTGCAATGCTCATTGCTCGTTTTGAAAGCCTATTCTTTAGCTAAATAAGGAGTGAGACCCTCCTACGCTAAATAACACAAAAGTGAACATTCTATTCTTACATCAAACTATGTAGATAGATACAACCAACTTGCGGACACCTTTTATGCTCTATGGTGTTGGTTGAAGTGTTAACACACTGGTCACGTGTTACACTATTATCTACTGCTTATGCTGCTTATACTTCTACGGGCTCACTACCCATTCTTTAAAGAAGTTCATCAGGATGTAAGTTGAAGTGTCCTGTACCCCATGTTCACACGCAATACGGTCTCACCGAGGCTACGACCAAGCAACTTTAGCTTGTCGCTCGAACATTATTGATGCGCACCAATCTTTCTATTGCGTCTTGAGGCTATGCAATATTTGCATGCAGCTTTACTATTCATCTACGACTCACCATCATTGAATTTTGTTGTACTACAGCTCGTGACTGTGTACCAGGATTGACACGAAATTGCAATCCTTGAGTTCGGCAGGATTGAAACGGATCTCCAATCCTTCAGCTCAGCTAGATGTTATTTCTAGGTGCCAAATCGCATTGCCACTGCGTACAATGATGAGTCATTTGAGATGAATAAGTTTAGGTTGGATATGAACCTCCACCTATAATCCGCATATGTAAAAACCTTGTCAGGCGATCTCATTCACCGCTAAATTGCGGATTGTCACTTTCATGAGACAATATTCCCGCCGTTAGGGGGAGATAAGAACACAAGTGTTCAGGTGGAACGACGTGAACTGTCGTGGTTTGTCCCCACTAAGTCTCATCTTGATCCCAAATGCTTAAAGTGTTAAAGTGACGAGATCACATGCTACAAATATGTCTGCAAGGATTGATGTCCTACAAAAGGACATGGCGAGACCAAAATGTGTTGGTCTTAACGCCATCACCATGGATGGTGATATGGTGACTCCATATAGTGGCAAAATTGGTGTCACAAGGCCGTGTGGCTCCCTAAAAGGAGGGAGGCCCCTAGGTTTGATATTGTCTCGCATTACAAAGAAAGCGAGCTTGGCACAACCTGATCCATTGATCAGTGATACTCAAATCCGTCTCATGAAGTCTGAATTGTGATTATCGTTGGGGGACGCCTCAATGTCAAATCCAATCCATATAGAGATCTCTACAAGTATTACACTAGTGTACATGAGGACGTGGGATAATTTACTATCAAACCACCCTTCGTTGATGGATATCAACTTAGTTGATTGGCTTAATGAAAGATGCGATCCAGCATTAACAAAGGATAGGTCCTTGGGCAGGTGATGCCGACACCCCGCAAGTAAAACTCTATCAACTATACCTTTGTTAGATAGCGTAGTGAGAACAAGAGCTTAGACTCACCTTATGGCGCAAGGTCTCTCCTAACACGCACTAGGTCGACTACGATGAATTGCTCTCGTAATGGATGTCATTGAACTCCACTACTTTGTCAGTTTGGTAGTTTCCGAATAACTGAACATGCCAGCCTATGAATGTGGTCATAGAACATCTCTATAAGATCAGTGATATATGATAAGACGTATTTGCACACGCATCAATTAACCCTGTCAACAAATCAATTGTAGTATAAAGCAAGCAGGGATCGTTCTAAACCGGGGATCCAACTACAGGGTAGATCCATCTAATCTAATAAAAATGTCAAAATAAGCACATAGTTTAAAGGTTTGATGATTTTGGAATAAACAATGAAAATAAATCCTAAATTACTTCTATACATATATACATGTGATCAACCAACAATCATGCAAACTCAACCAAACAACCATGTAAGAATAAAGAAGACGATTTCTAATCTCATTTAAGTCTACACCGTGAGCAATATACAACCTAAATTTGATATGCACATAAGTTCCTACGTGGTTCCTATGACATAGACCAACTTAGAATTAGACTACGGGTTTCATTCAACATCGCGACACAACAAGCTCGGCTACGTGCTCTACTTATCGGTCACACATAAACTAATCATGCAATTACGTATCACATAAAGAATTTAATGTGTTTAAGCACAAGTCCAATCAAACATAGGTAGAAAATCGGTGAAAAACAAAGACAATGCAACTTATCAACTACGTGTATCAAAGTCGAACTTTGGATGATTAACATATGCAATATCAACTACTTGTATCAACTACACATGATATATAAGAAAGCACCGAAAATCTTAAAGTATTTAGATAATAAAACTCACGGCATAAAACCTAAAATCATTGATTAAAAATTGAAAACTTTAATTCAAAACATGGTTCAAAGTACTTCTATCTCATAGACAAGAATCGAAGTTTACTTAAGCAAAAACCTAAAACAAACAAAAACAAGAACAAACACATAGCAATCCGAAAATAGAAGATGGAATTCACTCTCAAAATATCCCTACGTGTTCTATTCTTCGAGTGAGCGGAATCCTAGGCTCCGTGCTTTGGACAAATGCTGAAGGTGGGATCGGATTGTAGTGTTTGGAGGTTGATGGAGTTTCGGCAAAGGCTTTGGTGTTATTTGCACGGGTTGATGATGATCTTCTGTCCTTGAAGTCGTGCTTTATATAGAGGAAAAACCCTAGAGAAGTCAGCCACAAAGCCTAAACCAAGTTGGTTTAGGATTCCTAGTTCTTCTCAATTTCGGCAGAATGACCTCCTTCTGATGATTACATCATAACTTCCTTAGAAAATAGATATTGAGGTGATTCCAATTGATTTGGAAACTAGACTCCCGTAGCTTTCTATCTATCATATCTAGCACGTTTTCTGATTCACTGTGAGCTGTCCTGGAGAGTCCGTTGAAGTTGGCAGACGTGCACAGGAATTCTCCCGATTTGATCCGGATTTCCAAGGCTTGGATATTCTTGAAATTCTATTTAAATCCGAATTTAGATCTTCTTCTCCATATTGGACTTGGTTTAGACCTCTCCTTCATGGACTCGGCTTCGAGAAAAGATGGAATCCTGATCAAGACATGAATCCTGAGTAAACAAGGATTTCCAATACTTAGCACAATTTCAACACCAAATTATTCAAATCCGAAATTACTATGTATTTGAACACTAAAACCTACATATTTCTAAATTAAGCAATTATTCTATACTAAACACAAATATAAAGCTAAAACAACAAACAAGAGTTAACAAAGGGTAAATAAAGGGTATAAACATATTAAGAACGTCACACTTTGTGCTCCTATCAACAACCCCACACTTAACCTTTGCTAGTCCCCAACTACTAAAACGAAAACAACAAACTAATATTGAAAATACTACAATGACTCAATCTAATGCCTTCAACGAAATTGTCTCAGAGACCTTCAAAATCATAGCATCAAGAATAGCACAAGAATCGAAGTTGAAAGATGAATTCAATGGTTAATAAACATAGATTTCGATGTAACAAGTAAGACATGGCAGAAAACAAATGTGAAATTAAGCTCGACATGTTCCAAACAAGTTCAAATTCAACTCACAAAGGATATGCACTCCGAATTTTTTTTCTCTCAAGAACATGGCATATGCTTAAAAGCTTTTCACACACAAGAGTTAAAAAGGACCTAATAAATTCAAAAACCTCATGAAAGATATCAATCATATGCACAAATGAACCACAACCATACGCTTACTCATGAAACAGACTCCACAGATCAAAGTTTACTTATCTTAAGAATCATGCGGATCTTTTAGAAAATAGGTTGGCTAGGCTCGGCATGGAAAAATTTTCAAAGTAAAGGAATCACAAAGGTCATCCTCAAGACTTAGCAGAGCAAGAACATTCACCTTATGTCACCAAACACCATCAAGGGCCAAATATTATCATGTTGGACCCATCATTCACTTTAAACATTGTGAAAACGAACAAAGGCTAAAGTATAACATATTGAGCCTTCAACAACAAATCACAACTCCAATTTCACAAAACTTTCATCTAGGCCGAGATACTTCATCAATTCGAAACTTCTTTTTTTTTTTTTACTTCTCTCGGTTCATGCTTATTTCTTTTTTTTTATCTGAGAACAATTTTTTTGTTTTTTGTTTTTCATGTGTATCTCGGCAACACCTCCTTAGAACAACCCCACACTTGTATTGAATCATCACCTCAAATCACCACAAAAAGATAGCTCTGCCAAGCTCGAGACAAGGTAGAGGAATTCTATACTAGGCAAGGGATAATTTAGGTGAACAAGAAAGGCATAACGTAGGCTCTAGGGGGTTCAGACTAAGGGGTCCCAAACAGGGCTCAAAATAGGGATATATGGCTATTTAGAATAAGTGGTGATAGTCCTAAGAAAGATCCACAATCCTTTTCAAAATCAAAGCAAGTTATGATAAAAGTTTTGAAAGTTTCACAAGTAAGTTCTAGCAATCTCTAGTTCATTAAATCTATGGCATATAAATCGATCAAGTAATGTATAATGAGGTCATATATATCAAAGAATAGATAGAGTAAACTCTCCAAAGAATAGGCACATATATGGCTCGAAAATCTCACAAAGGTAACATGAAGTTAAACAAGTAAGGAACATGCTCATTCTGTACCTAAGTTTCAATGGTCCTCATCTACTACAAGTTCGTACAATTTCAACATATCTATTAACCATCAAATAACATATAAGCTCAAATATTCGAAATCATGCTCATCTCAATAACTAATCAATCAAAGATCATATATTCATCCTAGACACGTTAGAAGGCACCTAAGACTTAACAAAATAAAAGCAAAACACAAAATAAAGAAACAAAGTGCATCTAAAAATCGGCAAAATTCTAAATTTAACCTAAAAAAAATTAAAAATAACTCAATCAAATCAAAGCATAGCAAATCAACGAGTAATGACATCCACCCCACACTTAAAATCAACATTGTCCTCAATGTAAGAAAACTAAGAACAACCGAAAGAAAGGGAGGGATAAAGAAATATGCAAACTCTCGTTGATGGCTCCTTCTATGGGTTGCCTCCCATGCAGCGCTTAAGTGTTATAGTCCTTTAGCCTAGACTATCATCTCCTCTTGCTCATGCCGTAGCATCTAGGAGAGAGACTTCCTCCATCGTGTGGTCCACCATGTTCTCCATGTAAGGCTTTAATCGATGACCATTAACCTGAAATTCAGCTCCTTTGACCATGCTTTTAATCATGACTGCACCAGAAGAAAAACATTAGTGATAACAAAAGGTCCTATCCACCTAGAACGTAGCTTGCCTGGAAACAACCTAAGTCTAGAATTAAATAAGAGAACTTTCTGGCCAATAACAAAGTCTTTCTTTCGAATCATCCTGTCGTGGAATGCCTTGGTTTTCTCTTTATAGATCACGGCAGAATCATAAGCCTCATTCCTGATTTCTTCAAGTTCACACAACTGCAACTTCCTGTGTAATCCGGCCTCATCAATATCCATATTAAATTCCTGAACCGCCCACCAAGCTCGATGTTCCAACTCCACAGGCAAGTGACAAGCTTTGCCGTACACCATACGAAACGGTGACATCCCCAAGGGATTTTTGAATGCTGTCCGATATGCCCATAGTGCATCATCAAGTCGTTGGCTCCAATCCTTGCGTGACGGCTTCACACTCTTCTCCAATATCCGCTTGATCTCTCGATTACTAAGCTCCACTTGCCCACTTGTTTGGGGGTGATAAGGTGTAGCAACCTTATGCTTGATTCCATACTTCTTCATTAGAGCTTCAATTGTCCGATTGCAAAAGTGGGAACCTCCATCACTTATTACAAATTTCGGCATTCCAAACCTGGAGAAAATATTAGAGCGTAGGAAATCTGCAACAACTCGAGAATCATTAGTCCGGGTGGCTTTTGCTTCCACCCATTTAGAAACATAATCCACACATACAAGAATGTAAAATTTCCCTGAGAATCGGAAAAGGCCCCATGAAATCAATACCCCAACAATCAAATATTTCAACATGTATAATAGGTTGCATAGGCATCTCATCCCTAGGTCCTAAATTTCCTGTCCTTTGACATCTATCACATGAAGCACAATATGTATAGGCATCTCGAAAAATAGTAGGCCAAAAGAATCACATTCTAAAACTTTCAAAGCAGTCCTACGAGAACCAAAGTGGCCTCCACAAATTTGATCATGGCAAAACTAAGAATAGACCTATGCTCATTTTCCGGGACACATCTCCTAATAACTTGATCAACACAATGCTTCCACAAATAAGGTTCATCCCACACATAATGTCTAGCTAATGCCTTAAGTCTATTTCTAGCATGGTAGGACATAGAGTTCGGAAATTTCTTTGTAACAAGGTAATTCACAATATCGGCATACCAAGGCTCACTTACCTCACTTACCTTGCTGACCTTGAAGAGTTGTTCGTCCGGGAAGCATTCTTGGATGGCCACGGGATCCGTGTCAGCACCAATCGGCTAAGGTGGTCGGCAACAACGTTGTCCGACCCCTTCTTGTCTTTGATTTCCAAATCGAACTCTTGGAGAAGCAATATCCACCTTATCAATCTCGGCTTGGCATCCTTCTTTGTCAACAATACTTCAAAGCCGCATGGTCAGTATAAACAATAACTTTAGATTGAAGTAAGTAAGAACGAAACTTATCCAAAGCAAAGATGACGGCAAGAAGTTCTTTCTCGGTGGTGGTGTAGTTCTGTTGCGCATCATTGAGCGTCCGAGAGGCATAATATATGGCATACGGCTGCTTGTCTTTTCTCTGTCGCCGAGCACAGCCCCCACGGCATAGTCTGAGGCGTCACACATCAACTCGAAAGGCAAGGACCAATCCGGTGGCGCCATGATGTTAACATGGTCTTCAACCGCTCAAAAGCTTCCTTGCATTCGGCATCAAAGTGGAAGGGCACATCTTTTTGCAACAAAGAACTCAAGGGCCGAGCTATCTTGGAGAAATCTTTGATAAATCGACGATAAAAACCTGCATGTCCAAGAAAGCTTCGAACATCCCTCACACTTGTGGGGATGGGTAAGTGACGCACAAGATCAAACGAAATCAAAAGCAATAAACTAGACTAAGCTAAGAACCAAGGGTTCTTATAAATAAGAGAAAGGAATCAAGGATTCCAAAAATCAATTAAAGGAAACAAAAGAATTCGAAAATCAAGAGAAAAAATTTCGAAACAAAATAAAATACAAAATCATACATGGCACCAATCTTTTAAGATTACAAAGTCATACAAGCTTATTTTCGAGTTGCTACTAAAACACTTAAATAAATAATGATTCTAGATGGTAAGACACGGTGGACGTGCGGCCTGGATATTGATGTTTCGATCACAAGTTTGAAGCGTTGTTTCTAAGGTCAATAGCTCAATCCAGAGATAGTGAACATGGTAGGACTCGTTTAGTGAGCAATGAAAACTCCATCACCGAGATGTATGTTTTCAAGGCTCTTGAGATCCAATTTTTGGTCCCATGCACCAGAGTAATAGAAGGAGCGTACCAATGTACTCAGCTAGCAACAAACTTATGAACCAAACATGACTCCAAGTGTTAATAAAAGCCGCCCACAACCTCATGCAAACCCGAGAGTAAACAAGAGGGTTAAGGCTAGAATTAACAAAAGGGATCCTACCTATTCCTGCGTATTACAACCTACAACATTATTCATACAAGTATTAAAGTAGAAAGACAAAAATAAAACACAATTACATCATATACAAATTTATGGTTAAAATAAACATATAGACATATATACAATGCAAATTTCGACAATTAAAAAGATCGAGGATCCCGAAAGATCCCCGGCAACGGCGCCATTTGATAAGACGTATTTGCACACGCATCAATTAACCCTGTCAACAAATCAATTGTAGTATAAAGCAAGCAGGGATCGTTCTAAACCGGGGATCCAACTACAGGGTAGATCCATCTAATCTAATAAAAATGTCAAAATAAGCACATAGGTTTAAAGGTTTGATGATTTTGGAATAAACAATGAAAATAAATCCTAAATTACTTCTATACATATATACATGTGATCAACCAACAATCATGCAAACTCAACCAAACAACCATGTAAGAATAAAGAAGACGATTTCTAATCTCATTTAAGTCTACACCGTGAGCAATTATACAACCTAAATTTGATATGCACATAAGTTCCTACGTGGTTCCTATGACATAGACCAACTTAGAATTAGACTACGGGTTTCATTCAATATCGCGACACAACAAGCTCGGCTACGTGCTCTACTTATCGGTCACACACATAAACTAATCATGCAATTACGTATCACATAAAGAATTTATGTGTTTAAGCACAAGTCCTAATCAAACATAGGTAGAAAATCGGTGAAAAACAAAGACAATGCAACTTATCAACTACGTGTATCAAAGTCGAACTTTGGATGATTAACATATGCAATATCAACTACTTGTATCAACTACACATGATAATATAAGAAAGCACCGAAAATCTTAAAGTATTTAGACAATAAAACTCACGGCATAAAACCTAAAATCATTGATTAAAAATTGAAAACTTTAATTCAAAACATGGTTCATAAGTACTTCTATCTCATAGACAAGAATCGAAGTTTACTTAAGCAAAAACCTAAAACAAACAAAAACAAGAACAAACACATAGCAATCCGAAAATAGAAGATGGAATTCACTCTCAAAATATCCCTACGTGTTCTATTCTTCGAGTGAGCGGAATCCTAGGCTCCGTGCTTTGGACAAATGCTGAAGGTGGGATCGGATTGTAGTGTTTGGAGGTTGATGGAGTTTCGGCAAAGGCTTTGGTGTTATTTGCACGGGTTGATGATGATCTTCTGTCCTTGAAGTCGTGCTTTATATAGAAAAACCCTAGAGAAGTCAGCCACAAAGCCTAAACCAAGTTGGTTTAGGATTCCTAGTTCTCTCAATTTCGGCAGAATGACCTCCTTCTGATGATTACATCATAACTTCCTCTAGAAAATAGATATTGAGGTGATTCCAATTGATTTGGAAACTAGACTCCCGTAGCTTTCTATCCATATCTAGCACGTTTTCTGATTCACTGTGAGCTGTCCTGGAGAGTCCGTTGAAGTTGGCAGACGTGCACAGGAATTCTCCCGATTTGATCCGGATTTCCAAGGCTTGGATATTCTTGAATTCTACCGAATTTAGATCTTCTTCTCCATATTGGACTTGGTTTAGACCTCTCCTTCATGGACTCGGCTTCGAGAAAAGATGGAATCCTGATCAAGACATGAATCCTGAGTAAACAAGGATTTCCAATACTTAGCACAATTTCAACACCAAATTATTCAAATCCGAAATACTATGTTTTTGACACTAAAACCTACATATTTCTAAATTAAGCAATTATTCTATACTAAACACAAATATAAAGCTAAAACAACAAACAAGAGTTAACAAAGGGTAAATAAAGGGTATAAACATATTAAGAACGTCACACTTTGTGCTCCTATCAATATACATGAAGCTCTTAAACGGACTTCATTCATCCGAATCAAGTGTCTCCAAACCATAGGAGCATGTGTTTGCTAAATGTATTGAAACGCACATGGACTCTACTTGATTTGGAAGGGATATGGTGAATTATGCCTTTGCGTGTTCATTCCGGATTTACATGGACTCTTGATGGATCAAGAGATGCCAATATGTATCAACATCCGAAGAAAAAGATCTTGGGAAGACACGGTCTCGATAAGACACTCGATGACTGTATTGATGATGATTTTTCATCAATCGGCTTAGGCGCTCTAACGAAAGTGAGGCCTACATATACTCCCATGATTAGTCAAAGTCTTACTCTAAAGAGAGATCCGTTGTTTTGTCTAAAGCAAGATGACAAATATGTGTTAAGAGATGAAGTTTCCATCTAAGTACAATTAGACGCATCAATGTACTCAACACAATACGAAAGACTTGACATCTCATTCGCTATGAAGAGTTGTAAAACTAAGTGTAGCTATGCGCCCACGCAATGTCAATGTAATGACAATAACCCCTTTTTCAATACTTAATAGTATGAAAGGTTGAGACTTATTCTATCCCTACATAAGAAAGACACATCAAAAGCGAAATCAGAATCTGCCAAGTTTTGTAGGTCAACTTCCACGGGACCTATAGGAAATCTCACTCACTAGAAAATGGTGAAATTGGTACCATTGGAAAGGTCTATGTGTCTACTTTCCAGGGACACCAACCATTTGATCATACCTATCATATTGAGTGAGTTATGGCCGTTTTCGTAAAGTAGGACGAATCTGTCCGAGAATCTGATTTTGGCAAAACAGTCAACTTCGACAGGATTTTGTGAACAGCTCCTGATGAACCAGAATGTGTGTAATATACGGTTGGAAAGCTAAATGAGTCTAGTTTCCAAAACCGTTTACGGTTCGTTCATATGTATTTCCTAGAGGAAGTTACGACTGTTCTAGTAATTGAAGGTCATGCTGCGCGGAAATCTGATTTCCTGCACGAACTTATGTTTTGAGTTCACAAGCGGCCTTCTCCTCAAGATCTAAGTGTAAAAGATCATTTGAGGACAATACGGCATGATTTAGCTAATCATTGCCCAATGCCACATTTGAAGACATGTTAAAAAGCATTGACATGCTAAGTTGTTGAAACTTCCGTGATTAGTAAGAATCAGGAAGAGCCCTATGATTGATGTAAAGATCAGGGGGAGGTGCGAACTTCAAGGGGAGTCTAGCACATACATACATGATACATGTCACTATCAAATGTGAAGGGTGCGTTGTACTCTTTTTCTCCTACGATCAAGGTTCAGTTTTTCTCCCACAGGGTTTTTGTGACTTGACGAGGTTTTTGACGAGGCAATAGATCAGCACCATCGGCATATCAGCGCGCGGCACAAGGGGGAGTGTTCTAGGATATTCTCTATGTGTGCCTTGGCCTTATGCCAATAGGATATGTAGTTAGACTAGATCTATGTATTCATATCCTTACCATATTGGTATTGTGTAATTCCTTGTATTCAATGAATAAGATGATGATTCTCTTACTATCTCTTTGTCTCTACACTTTATCCTTCATCAGGTATAATCTTTTTTAAGTTATAACCCCGCAAAACTTAGCTGTTTTTTCCCCGTGTTTTGAGGCGGGTCTTATCAGTAGACCGATTCCAATTATCATTTTCCAGTAACACGTTATCAATGCTTTAACGATGAGCTGACAGCCAAAAGAAAAATTGGGAGATCCAAACCCAACGACATACACCACCGGACGCAGATCCAAACCAAAAAAAAAATATAAAAAAAAAAAAAAAAATCTGGCAGCCTCGCTTCGGCACTACCAGCATCTCGATCTCTTTTCTCTCTTCTTAAATTTTCTCATGGTATGTGGCTTTAATCTGTCTGACATAGACATTGTTTCTACAGTTTTTAGAATCAATGGTTCACAGCTTCCTCACCCACGCCTGCTGGACTCCGTCGCCAAACATCACCGCAGGCAAACTCTGCCATCTGCTTGCCTCGGAAGTACGCAGCCATTGCGCCCTGGCCTCTAGACCCCCTCTCACCACCGTGCAGCCCCAAAACAGTTCGGCCCAAAACCCGACAGGCTCCAAACCCAACGTTGGACCACCGTTTTTTCGCGCCGCCCCGGCCACAGCCCCGCCGGCACCGCTCCTTGTGCAAGGCTGCAAACCTAGTAACCCGGATATCCTTAGATCCCACAGCCATCGGCAGCGAACCCAGCTCTGCCCCGATCCGGCGGCACCGGTCTTGCTCCCACCAACGAGCTCTTTCCTATCCGGATCTGCTCGACTCGGATTCCAGGATCCGACCCAACAAAATGGGTTTTTACCCTTTCTGGTAAATCAAATATTTTACTAAGGTGATCTCATAAAATTACCGTAAGGTGAATACTGTTTACCATCTACAGATTTACTCTTTACTATTTTATGACAATAGTAAAACTGAAATGTAATATCTGTTTAAATTATTTACTATTTTACAATATCACCATTTTAGTACTATTATTTATGATGAATTAAAATAAGTAAATATGGTTAATATGACTAATCATATAAACCTTATTGTTTTTGCATGTGACGATCAAACTGTCAATTGTGGTGGCAACTCGATCAAAATGTTATTTGCGAGAGCAAACCACAGCGAGAACAATCGTTTTAATACGTAGTCTATTTAGCAGATTCACAAGTATGATTTACGTTAAAGTTACCGTTTTCGTTAAATTTTATGCTAAAATATGATATTTAGCATCTTACTTGAAGAAATTATTTTGCGATTGTTGTGACATATTATAATGTTTTATGATATGCATATGTAATTTAATTAAATGATTATTTATTAGCATATCATATAAATTATGGTGCTATATATGATAAAGTAAATTTATAGCATCAAACTTGTGAAGAAGCATTTTCACAAAGCATCAAAAAAGAATGTGACCACTATGAATCTTGGTCTTCATGTCTAATTCATATCTCTTGGAATACTTACCTAGATGTCAGAAGACTGTGTAGAAATGAATGATGATGAAATTTCATGAGCTTATTCAAACAAAATGATTAGACCGAAAATTTTATTGTGATCATGAAAATTCACAATCAAAATGACGTTTAGTTATCGTGGATGTCTATTTAGACTATAAAATTATTACATCTTCTCCTTGCTCTATTTTACAGATGGCTGGACCATCAGCCTGATTCCGACATATTGGACTCTGAAGAACTTGAGTACCAGTTCCCCTTTACTAAGCCAACTGAGGCTCAACGCAGTAATGTTTATGATGGGCCACAATCACATCAATCATAATTTCCACTGGAAATATTTATAGTTAAAAGAATTTTATTGAGCTATGAACGGCTCTTAAAGACATTTAGGGAACATATAATACAATTTGCTCCTAAACTAACAGTCTAGTGGAAAGAAATTTGTATGCTAGATCATGAATCAGTTAATGACTTCATACAAAAACATGATGCACCTATTAGACATGTTACAATTTTGTGGAAAGTACGTCACAAATAATGACACGATATAAAAGACCCTATCAAATTTCTTCACTTTGAGCAATTATTATTAGTACATGTTGGAATATGATTAATAATATTTTATCAGCAATATGTAATTAGCTGAGTAGCATAATCAAAATCTCTTAAATGACAATGTCGGGACAAAGAAATGTCCCATAATCAAAATCTCTTAAATGACAATGTCAGGACAAAGAGATGTCCCAAAACAAAATTATGAAAAATAACCAACAGTGAAAACGAACCCAAAGTAAAAGACAATTGCCATATGTAAGAGGGTCTAGGGGACATGACACACGCAGTGACATACACTGCCATTTTTATGAATAAACAAAAATTTATAAATATTGCAAGCCAACAAACGAATTAGTTGTGACTTACAACAAGTGTAGAGAATCATGAAGACACGGGGAATTGAAAAAGTATATTCAAACACCAGGATTGAAAAAGAATTATCAATACTAGAAGCTTACCAATGGAAGAAGATAGAGATGATGTGAGAATGTTTCAGACTTCAGTTAAAAGCTATTATGCCTTCATTTAATTTGACTATTGTTTTGGTCTTAAAGTTTATGTGGAGAACGCTTACTGAATTAGATAAGACTTTGATTTGATTATCGTTAGCCTACAAAATTTCAAATTATATTATGAAGCATTGAATTTATTCGATTTATATTTAATACAAATGAATGCATGGTTCAAAATAGCACTATAAATACAAAGCTGACTTCTTATCCGTTGACATTTTAAATAATTTCTCTTCATAAAAATTGTAGAGCACGTTAAATTGAGCTCGTGGGCACGTTGCATGCTTAAGTCAAAATTCATACAATTAAACGGTGGTCTTTGAAAATCTAGTGTTGTGTCGGAGTTTTCTAGAGTTCACTTAAGGGTAAAATTGTATTTTCACAAAGTTGGGTTTTTTTAAGGCTGAAAAGCCTAGAACCCTCTAGCTCTCTCTCTTATCTTCTCTCTCTGCCGTACATGCTCTATCTCCCTTCTTTTTTCTCCCATCTGTCTTTCCTCTCTTCCCTATCACTCGCCGGTAACCCCATAACAAGTCGCTAGTTTTCGTTGTTGCCATCACCTTTCTAGCCAGCAACCAAATCCAACCAACCCTATGATAGGGTCAGCGCCTCCAAGGTGACCAAAACCCCACAATTTCGATCTCTGGTTCCGGCGAGAACCACTGCAACTCGCCCTATGTTGATTTCCAGACGTCTAGACTGATTTAATTAGTTCAACGGAGACTTTGGAGGACGAGGCTTGTGGGCTTAGCAATTATTGAGTTATGGGAAGGAGGTAAATTTCGGGGCAGATCCTAGTGAGAGCGATTTTGGTAGGAATCCTTGGGTTTAGTCTTTTGTGTCATAAATATCCATATATATACATAATGGTGTAGCAATTAGCCGTCATTATGGTGTGACGTGAGTGTAAGACGCAAGCGTCGTAGCCATATATGAAAGTAGTAATTCATATAGGAGATATGCACGTATATACACCGTTTTTTCCTCCATAATAATGTAGCGTTTGAAATTCCATTATAGTGTGACTTGAGCGTGGGACGTGAGCGTTGTAGCCTTGTATGAATTTCTATTTTTTATTTTTTTTATAAGAATTTATACAAGAAATATGACGAGTGTAAATATATATATATATATATATATATATATATATATATATATATTAGCCTAGGAGGCTCTTTATATAAAGTGTGGGAGACTAGCGAGACTAGTCACGTTTTGTTAATTTTTACATTAAAAGTTTTTGAGCTTGTCGCATACAGCGTATCGTCTCTATGGAAATTAAATCGAGAAAACATAAATAATTTTTATTTGTTTATTTTTATTAAATTTATTTTTATCCACTCACTCTAACGTTTTCGAATGTTTTCTCCTAGGCCATTTGGTTTTAAATGCCCAGTTTGCAAGTTAGTATAATTGAGATCGAGCGTACATGGAGTCGAAGCATAATCCATTGTATAGCTTCCGCTTCCGCTTATATATATATATATATATATATATATATATATATATATATATATCTTCCCTTCATTGTTAAAATTGCTCTGAACCTATGAATTGTTGGTTATGCGATTTTTGTTAGATTAGTATATATAATTAGGAGATGTTGTGATTTGTGGGGAGCACGAAGGCTCCAGGAGTTTATAAGGTTGAAGTTGAAACTTTTAGAAGTGTTTGCATGTGTTTTGTTTAGGAAGAGTTGTCTATTTTCAAGAGAGGTTATGCCGAGTTTTTGGTAAATTTTCCTTGGAGGTGGACCCCACAAGATTTATTTCGGGTTTCAGGGTGAAATTCGAGGTGGGTCCTAACATGGGCAGTGGTTGAACTTTGGCACAAGTTGCCGTTAAGAATCATATTTATTTAAAGTGTTGAGAGGACTTGGCTTATGGTTGACGAAGCCTTTTGTATCGGCTTCCCACAAACGGCACCAATGTTTGTGCAGCGGATGATGCAAGTTAATCCCTTGCACATACGGATGTTGTTAATGGTTTAAAGATAAAAAGACACAAGGTTTATAGTGGTTTATCTTGCCATCGGTGGGCAAGACTACATCCACTTAAGATTCTACTAGTGTTGGGAGCCTTAAATGGTCACCCAAAGTATTACAAGTGCTTGTTGTTGTGTTGAGTAAGTAGGAAGGAGTCTCCTTTTATAGGAGAAAGGCTCCTTCCTTTACATGTTTTCCAATGTGAGACGAGTCATATTTTAGTCTTCAAAGTGTTGTGTGAGGCCATATTGGTGAAGCCAGGAATGTGACTTCCGAGTAAGCTTTTAATGACTTTCAGATACCGTTACGTAGCTTGTATGTCAAGCTTCAAGATGAATGTCGTGAGCAGCTCTCATTATGGCTCATGAGCCCACAACGAGGGTGTTACTTATGCTTGGTGGCATAGTATACTTGCCATGCCAATGGTGTACCAACCACAAAGAGCTACGCGAAGTTAATGTAAAATTTCAATTATGAATAATGTTAAATTTATGTAGAATTAAAGGAAACTTTAATTTATTACAAATGAAAGCTAACAAGCTAAGTTAAAACAAAACCTAAAATCATAAAATACTCAAAAAGCTAAAATTTAGCCCCTCCTTATTGAAGATGGTTCACTTGTTCAAGAATAAAAAACAACATTGTGAGGGCCAATATAGCTCTCCTTTATTGGAGATGGCCTATGGAAGTATTTGAACATCTCAAATTCAAATACAAGGGGCACAAAAGGGATCTACGGAGTAGTCATTTTTGTTAAACCGAATTAGGGGGAGTAGGAGAGCTATTATCTATCACCTTGTTTTTTTTTTTTTTTTTTTTGGATAATATTATCTTTCGCCTTGTTGATGTCCACTTCAATACCACAATGTTCCGGAAGCACACTGGCATAGAACTTTGCACCCCATGTCTCACCCTCTCTGATTGCCTGCCCAGGAAAAGAAAAGGATCATACATGGATGATGTTGCATCCAATATGAGAAACTTTGCAATTGAGTTTTACAAGGAGAGACTGAATATATACCTCCCAGAATTTGTTCATCAAAGAGTCGCATTGCCATTCGGGAAACTCATATCCAGTTATGCAAACAATTTCAGACCCATCTGGATTTGTTTTTGGACGACGAACAACCTTAGCAATGCCATCTGGACACATCTTCACAAGCTCATCTTGGCGCTGACTCCGAGTTAATACTATCAATGTTCAAAACATTAGCATGTAGACATAAAAAATGAAATAAAGAATATATAAATGTGACAAAAGTCAAATTCTTCAAAATAAAGCCAAAAAATGTCTTTATGAACATGGGTGTAGTAGCTACTATATGACCAGAAGGGTCTCAATTTTTCAAACCTTTTATTTTAACCAATCACATTTGAAATTTTCAAAGAATATACATACTTTACTCTTGTCAAAGTTTCAAAACTCTTATTATTGGTTGGAATATTTCACTATTATTCAGTTATATACATGTTCTCTTCTTCAGCTATTATTCTCTTGTATTTTCTATTATTTCTCTACCTTCTCTTTCATGACACACACTATATATGATTCATAAACACATGCCACAAAATATACACTATATCATTCATATTTTCCTAAAAAATATACATTATATAGCTAGAATTTTGTCCTTCTCTTTCACTACATATGCTAAATATATATATATATAGAGGAATTCTCAGGTGCGGACGTCCGCACCAAACTTTTGGTGCGGACTTCCATTTTTGGACCACTTCCCGATCGAATTTCCTCAAACTTCCTTCTAGACATATCTAGATCATCTTGTGTAGATCATCGCTGCAAAATTTCAGCCAATTTGGTGATCGTTAAGGCCCTCAAACTTGCGTTACAAAACCGACGGACAGAATTCTGTCCGGTTCATCATCTCCATTTGTTTTTCGATTTTGAGGGCCTTAACGATCACCAAATTAGCTGAAATTTTGCAGAGATGATCTACACACGATGATCTAGATATGTCTAGAAGGAAGTTTGAGGAAATTCGATTGGGAAGTGGTCCAAAAATGGAAGTCTGCACCGAAACTTTCGGTGCGGACGTCCGTAGCAGAGACGGACCGTGTATATATATATATATATATATATATATATATATATATATATATATATATATATATATATAAAATGCAGACTAGACTTTAGTTCTTAATATTTTTTTAGCTCCGGCACTGTAATGCAGACTAGACTTTAGTTCTTAATATTTTTTTAGCTCCGGCACTGTCTATGAACAGCAAGCTGTGTATCTAAATTCATTCTAAATAAAATAAAAACAGTATTGACCAGGGACTTAACTAGGCGTTGGAATTTATTAGTATCCAAATTTTTTTGTTTGTGAAGTCTCCAAATAATCAGCATAAGATCACTCCTTTTGGAGCCAAGATCAGTAAAACACCCAGATCTGCATATACAGTTCATACTTGATCTAATTGCAAATGGGAAACTGTTAACAGAATCACTTTGAAGCTGAATAACACATACAAGTCCTCCTCCTGAAAGTAACTCATATGTATACCAAACACCAATTAAGATCAATGATTAAGCCCTAATTTTATCCTCAATTTCAGACCAAATTACTCATTATTGCTCCATCTAGATGATCGAAGAACTGAGAAAACCCAATAGGGGGAATATAACAAACCCAGAAATTGAAAACAAAAACAATTGATCATCGATTCGTTGTAGATATCAACTCTAATTCTCTTCTTGAAACATCATCCGATGTGAGAACCCTAGACATACAGATCGGATCCAGAAATAAAATAAAATATAAAGGTCGCCACAAACCTGGACCGGAGAACACAAGACCCATCGAGTTCGGACCGCCGCGAGCTAATGTGTATTAGAGAATAGAGATGGCTCGTTGTTAGTATAATTGTTTAACTATATACTAAACGGCCTCGCACCGCCTACTCTTCCTAAAGGAACAATGCGCGTGGTCGAGTTTGCCCCTGGATCAACTATTAAATTTACCAGTGCTGCCATTACCTGAAAACGCCCGTAGTTGTAACACGAAAGTTAGAATATGTAACACGAACCCGTTCACTTAGTCAGTAGGTGACCAGAGATTATCTGGTCAACTGCTGTCAGATCTGCTTGATTTTGATCCAAAGGTTGAGACATATCAGAAGCTTTATTATTTCTGTCTTTAGATCAAGATCTGACGGCAGTTGACTAAATAATCTCTGGTCACCTACTGACCAGGTGAATATGGTTGTATGTAACACCCTGACCTAGATTTAGGTGATTTAACAAACAATTTCTCAAACACCTTATCAAGATTATTAACTCAATCAATCAGCAGATTATTTCCTTACCTCATCTCATCTCAAAGCTTCAAAGAAGTAAGAGCCAACCTTTCGTCAAACCCCATTGGTTAAACTCAACCAACTTTTCGATTTATAACTTCGAGAGACATCTCCCACATCAAAACCTACAAACAAACCACAAGCGATACCGATTCCAATATAGTCGTCACCGGCCGGCAACCAATTTGCCACACAACGATAAAAGAAGAAGACAAACGTTCTACAACTTAACTCGAGAAGAAAGAGAACAACCACTACCCCATATCTCACATATCCTCAGACTAGGCGAACTATGTCCTAGCCTTGTTTTATTCGATGTCGTCATCCATATCAAAGATCAAGAGAGAATTCGAGAAGTCCTAATAGATGGAGAGAGTCCCCCCCTGCGGGGGGGGGGAAAGAAAGCAAGAAGCCTCTCCCTCTCCCTAGAGAGAGGAAGTTGGTGAAAGGTAAAGAAGAAAAATACAGAAGATCGGTTCTTCTAGGAAAGAATCGATGATTCTAGTTCGGTCTAGAACCTCATCTTCCAAATATCTTCTTTTTCTTCTCTTCTTTTTCCTGATCCGTGAAAAGGTTTCCAACCTTCCCCTTCTTTCTAGACCAATATCAACTTAAAATCCAATGGTCCATATTACTCCATTGAATGGAATTTCAAAGTAAGTAAATCGATTATCTAGATTATTTACGAAAATTTTCACATGCTCGTATCCATACAAATTATTAATTCCACATCCTTATTATTATTTATTTTTCATTTCAGTAACTCACTTTTATCCTCACCCTCTAAATACGCATACAAAAACTCATGTACATATTCATTTATTTGTAAAACATTCGGGTTATTACAAACTCACCCCCTAAAAAAATTTCATCCTCGAAATTTATAACTCCATAATCCAAGCTCTCACACGTCCTATTGAAAACCCTAGTGCTATGTGGGTAAAAATTCTTTAGGCTCGTTACTTTTCAGATGCTTCTTTTTAGACTGCTCAAAAAGGTGGCACTCCTTCTTGGATTTGGTCTAGTTTGTTAGAAGCTAGACAGTTGATTGTTCAAGGCTCTGCCATTGTCATTGGAGATGGAGCTCTTACAAATGTATGGCAAGCAAAGTGGATCCCATCTCAGTTTAAACCTCTCTCACTAACATATGGAGATCAATCTCCTTTGTTAGTCAAAGATTTGTTTGATAATGATCCTCCAAAGTGGAATCTTAATGCCATCTCTCATATCTTAACTGCTCAACATCAGATGGCTATCACAGCCATTCCTCTGCATAACACTATGGTACCTAATCGTTTGTTCTGGTCTCTTCAAAAGTCTGGAAACTATTCAGTTAAGTCTGCTTACCATCTGATATCTGCTATTGTTATGGTTCCAACAACAAAGAAAGCATCAACGTCTCATCAAATTGAGTTTCAACTTTGGAAGTGGATATGGAGCTTACATACTTTGCCAAAAATTAAGTTTTTTCTTTGGAAAGCTGCTCGAAACTTCATGGCAACAAAAGGTAATTTACATATTTGACATATGTCCTTGTCTGATCTATGTCCTCTTTGTAATACCTTTTCGAAATCTTTGGAGCATGCTCTTTTCTCTTGCCAATGGGTTGTGTGTGCTTGGTTTGCTCACCCTTTTGGTTACCATGTTCCTTGCTCTAAATCACTTCTTTTTATCGTTGGCTTGTTGGATTAATTCACTTCAAAACTCCTGTGTCACTTAACCTCCATCACTTTTTCACTCATATTTCCTTCCTGTTGTGGAACATTTGGAAAAGTCGATGTGCTTTTGTTTTCAATCATATTGTGCCAGATCCCATTGTTGTTTCAAGAAAAGCTGTTATGCAGGCATAAGAGTTTATTACTGCACTGTCTTTGGTTTCAACAAAATCCCCATCTTTGGACTGCCCCACTGCTCCTCTGTATTGGATCCCTCCTCATACAGGTGGCTTCAAAATTAATACGGATGCAACTTGGAATAGTGACACTTTCTCTTGTGGTTTGGCAGCCCTACTTCGAGATTCATCTGGCTTTTTAAAGAATGGTTTGGTTAGTGTTGGATAGGCTTTGTCTGTGGAATCTGCTGAAGCTTAGGAAATTCTTCTAGGCTTAAAACTTGCCAAATCTCATTCTTTGCTTACTTTTTCTCTTGAAGCTGATTGTCTTCCTCTCTTATCAGCTTTGAAATCCCCATAGGGATTAGTCTCTTGGTCTGTGTTTTCGTGGTTTCAAAATCAAGACTATGGCTGATTCCTTTTCTTTGGTTAACTGGTCTTGGATCAGTAGGGAAGCAAATACTGCAGCGGATTGTGCAGCTCATCTTGCTTCAAGGCTGGAGTGTTCTATGGACTGGATTTATAATCCTCCTACCACTTTACTTCATGTTCTACAGTCAAATGCAGTTGCGGCTCCTCCTTAGTTTTCTATAGTTTAGTTTTTGTTTTCTATTTCTAAGCCTGTGTGCTTCTTTTCTTTCTTGTTTGTAGGGTTTGGTTGTAAAAAAAAATAAAAAATAAAAAAAATAAATCTCTCACGCGTCCTAAGTTATCCATATCAGAAATACTTATCCAATACATATTGGGTATCGTAACTAGGACTTACTAAAAATATACCTCCACAGTCCACACTGTAAACAACTACCGTATAAGCGAATTATAGTAGTACTAGGAGACAGTTATGTCAACCATCGGAAGTGGATTAATAGTCCTACGTACCGTTCGTAGTTTTTAGGAATTATATGGTCTCTAATACGGGATGCCAATATTGAAATGATTCAAAATCAACTTCATTCTTTACTATAGGAAGTGCTTCTTCAAAAGGAATGTGTCAATATGATGGCACTAGTCCAGCTCCCCAAAAAATTTATGTCTCTATACACTAACATAATTCTTTCAAAGTATGAAACTCTAGTGCTTATTCTCTTGCACAGAATTATCATTTACACTTGAACACAAATGAGATCTTGAGAAGAACGATAAAACCAGATATATGTGATCAACAGAATATCTGATCTTCTTAGCAAGACCATAACTGGACTCCCAATATCATGAAAACAAACATGTTTGACCTTATCTGCCGATGCAACGATCATTCACTGATCTATCTAATATCTATTCAACCCATCCAGATTTCCTTTTCCTTTTTTCTTTTTTTTGGTACCATATTACTTCGTAGAATTAAACATGCATATGCATGCAGCAGCCAGCATCAACTTGGACAAACCCTATGGCAAAACAGATATGCATGTTGATATACCCACAAAGTACAATTGGATTCCAGAAATGTCCATTTACTGCATTCATCCATTCATTCACCATACTCTGACCATACTTGGCCATGCAATATCCATTCATAGTCATATGACCATTACTGGTCTTCCCTATCAACTGCAACACACATTTACATATTTTCAAATTTATCCACAAAATTCTAGTTCAACACTCGATGCCTTTTTTTTTTTTTTTTTTTTTCCCCAGCAGGAAATTTGCTTTGGTGACATTGGTGTGCACCAACTTAGTTTCAGACAACAGAAAATTAGATTCTCACCTCAATTGATAATAGAATGAAGAGTCCAAATCCATTTGCAACGGGACAATTCCTATAGCAATACTGATATGTTCATCCATCCTCAAACGGATTCCAGACCTGCCCGTTTGCAATATTTACTCATTTGCCATACCTGACCATATTAGGATATCCATCTGTAGATAGCCATCACTGGTGTTACCCGTTTTCATATTCGTGAACAATAAGAAATTTTGTCCTCCAAATTTATAATAGGTCGATCCATAAAAAAAAAACATATGTGATGAATGGTATATCAACAAGTAATAAATTCATACCTGCTCACGCAAATGAGAAATCACATCCACAATTTCATGTTGGTGTCATGAGATCCCTGCACTCAACGGTAAAACCCTGCTCTCGGCCTTAAAACCCGGGTGGTAAACTGTAACACCCGCGGTATTAATAAATAATTAAATAAATTATCAAAAAAAATCTGTTATTAAAGGAAAAAAAAAATTTAATTAATTAATTGATTAAAAGTTAATGACCGATCATGGCCGTTGGTGTTGACTTTTTAATCTAGGCCATTCACCTGTAACAAGAAATACACGAGAGAGGGAGAGAACCTCCTGGAAGGAGCTAGAGGAAGACACCGACCTCCCTGACCTTATCTCCCTCCACCGACTCTCTCGATGTTTTTAGGGAGAAAAGGGAGGGAGGGGGAGGGGAGGGGGTGAGCACGGCTGGAAGCTCCAGCTCCTCGTTTCGGGTATTTGTGATTTCTTTCGGGTTGTGTTTAAATCTCATGAAAATCCAACTACAGTATTTGATCTTCTCAATCGCGGTAAGACCTAATTGATATTTCTAAACCGTTTCGTGACACCCTAATTTCGGATTTCTCATCTATTAATCTGGGTCAGGGTGTTACATAAACCCTGCCCTAGGCGGTAGAACCAGGCTGGTGGTAAAAACCTGGCACTCGGCCGTATACCATACACTCGGTGGTAAACCCCACACTCGGCCGTAATCCGCCGCACACTGCGGCATCCTAATTGGGTTTTGGGCCTTTCACCCTAGGGAAGCACAATCCTTACTTAATTATTCACTCGAACATCACGAGCCCTAATCAGGTTTCGGGTCTTTCACCTAAGGGAAACACAATCCCTGCTTATTTCTCTAAGCCTCTCGCAAGGCGTATTAATCCCCGCACGAAGTGGTAAGGAAATCACCATCATCTAAAACGGTAATTAGTATTCACCCTGCACATAGCAGTAACCCAAATTCATATTCTGCAATTAGCATTAACCCATCATATTTAAAAATAAATATGGTGTAAATAAATTAGTTTTAAATATGGTGTAAATAAATTAGCATAAATACATCTTACTGTAATAGTAGTGCAAAAAGCCAAAAAGGCAGACAAGGAACTCCCATGAAGACACTTGATTCTGTTGGCTCATCCCATGCCTCCGTTTACCGACTCATTACTATATGTGACATGCCTTCAAATCCAACCTTTTCAACCACTTCGCAAAAGATAACAATACACCTTACCAAACAGTAGCCAAGGGAAAATAACAGCAGAACACTAGTAACGTATTATCCATTATAAGATAAACAAGTAGAGCACTATTTATGATCTGGACGCCTACATGGCACCCTCCTGTGTCATTCTCCTAAGTCCTAACTACGCGATTATATCCTGTGAAATCTCTCAAGTATCACCCGTAACATCATATAACTGTAAGCAGATAACCTCAACAACTAAAACGAAGTAATATACCATAGCTTACGGGAGCTTATTACATGCTCTATAGTATAACTTCGCTAGCACCATAGTCATGACGTGGTTACTTAACCAGATAAACTGGTGTTTGTTAACTGTTATGTAAAAATGAACCTGAAAAACCGAAAAGGTCCCCCGTCCGGGGTAAATCGATTCTCTGAACAAAAATCTTAGATCGATGAACTCTACCTCTCAGTGATGTTCATACCTCGATCTGAGACTCTTTCTCTGCCTCTTCCTCTCTCTTTTATCCCGGCGAACCCAAAACGTCGCACTCCCACATCTGGAGGCGAAACGTGAGGGGGTTCGTGTAACGACGCCGTCGCAGTGGTTGCCGGAATATGAAGAGTGCTTGGCGGACTCGGCCCACAGCGACACCGTCGGCCAATCCCTCCTCCCAGTCCGACGTCGGCGACATCAGAAACATATAACGGTAACCATGACCAGATCCTCTCCTCTGTGGCTCCCTGCTCACGACCCCTGACGAGTGCTCCATGTCGCGTCTGGGGTTGCCCGGAAGTGAACACAGACGTGGATGTTTGAGTTCATCAAATTGCTATTTCTTCATGGTTCATTTTGCCCAGGTTGACCTTCTTGATTTGAATGAGTTTAAGGTTGGTCTGAGATTACTAATAACTTACTAAGTTACTCTCCCTCCCTTTCTTGATTTGTTGAAATTAATTTCCCTGATTTTACGAAAATTGTTTTTCTCTTGAATTGGAATAGATTGGTGGATAGTTGGCTCCAACTGGGATCAGAACAGAAGAGGTAAAAGCCTGTTACTTGTGCAAATTAGTAAAGTATGGATTAAATGTTTGTATAGTATTGTTTACTGTGATTTGTACCTTGTAATGGTATGAAATTAAGTTTTCTGTAAAAGCTGGAAGCCAAGAGAAGGTGTTCCGGTTAAAGGAGTTTTAGTAATCACTGGATCGGGAAGAAATTATATGGTTTTCCTTGTAAGTATAGTTACCTGCCAGTTAGTCTGTGTACGTTCTGAGATACTTACATCCTTATATGTGTATTTAAGTGTATACTTTATGTCTTTTTTGTTTCTGTATCAAGAAACTTGTGCGAATTGCTTGTCTTCGATGTTTTAGGTCCATAAATCATGTTTTATTTTCAAAGCTTTCTCATTTAGACTTATAGTTGAAAAGACTTGCATCATTTATGATCTTGTTTTGACTGAGATACTAGGCTGTGTTTCAGTTTCTAGGGGTAAAGTTATTCTATATGTTTGTGATATTTAAGCTGTAATTGTGTTTATCGTTACCTTCACATGTTGCAGAACTAGAGGCGAAAAACTGGCTTCTTCTCACCACAGCTGGATGTTCAAGCTTGGAGCTCACAAGCTAATCAAGACTCTAATGTTCTGGGGGACTCTATTAGCAAAGAGTTGACTGCAAATATGGAGACAACATGTTCTGTTTCATATGATCAGAACTTGTATTTTCTGATCAAGGCCAACTGATGGTAAGATTAAGGCAATAGCATGTATTGATATATATATATTTTCTGAAGAACGTATGAAATAGTTATGCTATCAGATAGAGGCAATAACATGTATGCTATCCAATAAATAGATGTTGATCAATGACTGGTTTTGTATATAGATGTTGGCATGCTCTATACTGGTATCTTGATATAGATATGGTTACATAGTGTATGACTATAAACTAGATGACTGATTTAGATTAACTCATTGATATCTTGCTAAATGACACTGATACCTTAGCAAGAAGGGATTCCTAACAAGAAAGCATGAGAAGTTTGTCATTACATGGCCATATCTATCTTGTTTTCATGAAACTGTGGCTAAATTTTGAGACTGCATTGAATTTTGTTATGTGCATGTTTATGTCCAGAAACAAATGTGAGTTATAATTGAAAATTTTGATTCATGTTAGCATCTACTTGAAGTTTGAATCTTTTGATGGATAATTGCAGGACTTGAAATCCTTTATATATCTCCATTGTTGTATATATATGAGCAAGATTATACAACTTTCAGAGATTTACATGATAAAATTTGCATGTCAAACTTAGCTCTGCTTGTTAGTAAACTGTTTCATTACCTACAAGAGTATATATGCCATTGTCATCCATAAAATGCAGGAGTTGCAGATTACAAAGATTTTCTAATGACTTGTGAACTTTTTCTACTGGTTTTCAGTCCATAAATATATATGCAGGTCTTCTTTTGTCATAACAGCTCCTACATACATAATTAAGTACATGTATAATGTGCTAGTTTTGTTTTACTTACTGGGATGTTTTTTGAATAGTGAATAATTTGGATAATTTTACATGGTGGACGGGAGACAAGTGCATGGTTTAGAAGATTGAATAGAAGATAGATTAATACTGTATTGTTCTGTACTTGTGATTAGTATTGTGCATATTGAATTGTTGACTAAGTTAATGTGGACAGTAGTTAGATGTGTTTGTAGTCTATGTATGCTACTGAACTCTTATGGAATTGTTTATGGTGTGCCTATACCTACTATATGATGTTTGATAACATGTAATTGCTTCTGTGATTCTTGGACATAAAATGACTGAAATAAATTCTCCTTGGTTGAAAATTTTTTTGTCTAAAGATAACATAAGTAAAAGACTGAGTTTTCTTATGAGATAAAAATATCATGGATATGAAAACAAAGGTAATCAGTCACTGTTTTAGAATCAAAATGAGTGTTTTCTTATGAGATAAGTAATGAAATACAATCGAATTATCTTGTTAAACAAGATATTAGATGGACTAATATTGTTGTTTTCTAATAGAACTCAAACTCTTTGATGGACAGAGATTGAGCTATCCAAAGTGCAGTATATAAGGAGGTCCCTATGCGCACTCTAAACTACGCCAATACGAGTCTCTCTCCATCTAAGCTTGGTACTTGAGTGCTGCATAGAAGATCCCTTATCCTTGGAGCTCTTGGTCTACATCAGCGACTACGGTAAACAAGTTTTATATCCTCATCCTTGTTCTATGATCTTGTATCTATATATGTGTTTATGCTTAAGTGTTTTGCTCTTGTGGACTTGTGGTTGTAGACAACATGTGGTATCGGGTGGAGACTATAAGGAAAGAAGGATGTTACTGATCATGTGAAGAACTCCCTGTTAAATCAGCAGCAGAGTGGAAGCTCCAAGCAGATTTCAGTTGCAGATGTGCTATGTGCTGCATGCAAAGATGTTTCGTCCTGTGGTTCTCAACTGTGGCCATGGTAACTTGTGCATTTAGATTTTTCAAGTTTCTATTAACTCTATCAGCTTTCAGTCCCTCTGCTCTGGAAGTTTTCAATTATTCTTATATTCCTTATTTTCATTGCACAGTATATTCTGAAAGTTGTATCGTCGACCCACATGAACAGAAGCTTAGATGTCAAGTTTGTCCAAGTTTCCATCCAACTGGATGTCCAAAAGTTTGTTTGGATCTGCACAACTTTTTGGTCGAACAGTTTCCCAAAGAACTTGCACATAGAAGAGATGATGAACAGCTTAAGCATGTTAATCCAACTGCATGTATGTCAACTGAATGCTCAATTCCTTTTTATTATGCAGCATAATATGATACTAATTCGTTCATCATTTAAACATGGTCTGTTGTGCTACCTAGTTCTACTTTGATGTAGTCTGGCATAGGAATATAGAGAAAGAAGACACTTAATTTTCCTAGGAAAGTACGCAATCTAGACTGGTAGTTGTTAGTACTTCAAAGATATAGTTTGTTGAGTAGGCTGTACTCAGTTATGAGTATCATGTCAGTATGCATAGGTTTGCTACTTGAATGGTTATGGCAGTTCAACTGGACACTAAAGTATTAACTAGATAGGTACTTACATAATGATCAGGACCATGAGAAGTTAGGATGTAATAATAACCTGAGACAGCGCACGCTACTTCGGTTTTTAGCCCTAAAATAATGACACGTTTTATTATTGCAGTGTCTACCAAGGACCAACTATGCATGATTATTTGAAGGATAATGGCTTAATTCCTATATTGTCTGGTCACAGTGTAGCGGATGATACTTCATTGCCTTTCCAAGTTTCCTTCTAACCTCTGTTTGTGGATTTCGGTTCTACTTCAATTGTGCATTTTCATTTAGTTTTGCTTAACATGCATTTGTTATGAAGAGGAATTAGAGTCAGGTTTCAAGTAATCTATCATGCTGTATGAAACAGTCTTTATCTAGAACCTCTATGCTTGCATAAAATCGAATCGGATCACTCTGATGATTAGATAATTGCCTGTTTGAGCCTTAGTTGGTTTTTGTTCAAACTTCACCATCTTTCATTATTGCTATCACAATTATGCAGGATAATGACATCTCAGTTTCTTTTTCAACAGATGTATCCAATAATTGGGGATAGATACTGATGTAAAGATTGTGTGGACAAAATTGGTTTTTACCTTTGCAGTGATTGTTATAATACCAGTTCCAAGCTTCTGGGTTGATTTAATCAGCAAAATACAGCAGAAGACCAGTTTGAGCTTATTAGCAGCAACATGTTTCGTGGTTGGGGAAGGATACCGAGTGAGCCGTTAAGTGGTTCTATTTCTGTTTTTCTGGCTCACATGTCAGCGATGTCAGTGATTTCAGAGGAAAGTGATAGGAATGGAGAGCTCTCCCATGCTACCCCCACCAATAGTGAAACTGATGAGGATAACTAAGATGACTCTCAATGAAGTTCTCTCCACGTTGGCATTCGAGGCTTGTGTTTTCTTTGGCTTTGAGATACTTCCTTATGTTGAAAATAATCACTTTTCCCAGGATTATATCATTGCAAAGGTCTGCATGGAAGTCTATTAGATTGGACAGCTTATAAGTTACGTTGATCTAGGTCTGCAAGCGTGACGTCACGCGTTTCGTTAGTGATGTGAAATTGTGAATGAAAGAATATACGGATTTCACCCGGACAGAGGTAAAAAATAAAATAAAATGGCGGGAGGACTTGAAAAAAGAATTTTTTTTTTTTTTTTTTTTGATCAAAGACTTGAAAAAAGAATTGAAAGAGTTAAAAGAAAAAAAGGCGTGCAGTGGCAGCAGGGTGATGATTGGCGGAGCAGTCACACCGCTCACACGTTGGCCACTTGTTAAAAGCAGAGGACGCTGTCAAAATCTTGGGGTGTCATTGTTTTTGGAACTTACAGGAAGAGATTCCTTGGGAGGTTGGGCGGGGGTTTGGATCAGGATTCTCATCTTACGGTTGAGATTCCTTTGGAGTGTGGGCGAAAGTTGTAGTATTATTATTATTATTATTATACAATATACTATTTTCCGTCGGTTATGGTGCTGTTCACTTGCTACAGTAGTTTTACTGTTTATATTCTACAGTGTTGGGCCTAGCACGGCGTCGACGTAGAGCAATTCCAGAAACTAGAGTGTTGGGCCCTGCATGGCACCGACGTAGAGCAATTCCAGAAATTTCGTTTACGAGAGAGAGTGGACACTCCAGCCCTTATCTGGGTATAAAACAATTCAGCTTTCTCGCCTCTCTCGGACCTTCCAGAAATGTAGAGCTCTCTGCTCATCTCTATACGATTGCCGCTTACTCTCTTCTTCCTCTCTTTCATTTTGTGATTGATTTCTGTTTGTTAGAAGGAAGAGTTTTAGAGAGGAGAGGATAAAGGAGAAGAGGAGGGATTTGGACAAGAATCTAGAGAGAGGTCAGCTTCAGTCCTTCACTCTTCTGTCTGTTTGGGTCTACTTCTTGCATCTTCGTCTCCGTCTTGCGCTCTTCAGTTGGGATTCAGAGGAGAGACGATTGTGTCTCTCTGGGGATTTCGAAACCCCAATTACTGCGGATTAGGAAGGGTTTATAATTTGTGTCTGGATTATATTCGAAACCACAATTCGAAACCCCAATTGTGTCTCTCTGCGCAACTTTAGGTATCTTCCAAATCTTAGTTCCTCTGTGTGAGATAGAAATTGAGCGGTGGTATCTGTTATGGTTGTGATCTGTAGTGATGAGGATCGAAAATGGTTTATGGAAGCTGTGCAAGCTCAGACTATTGACGTTGTGAAGAGGATGAAGGAAATCACGCTTATGATGCAGTCTCCTGAGCAGGTTCTGGAAGCTCAGGGAGTTACTTCTGCTGACCTTGAACTACTTCATTTCATTTCATAGTTTATTTTAGTACAAATGGTTGTTCAAGTTTTCCGGTTCTTGAGTTTTGAAATAGGGCTTTTGGTATTGTTATTTGATTGTTTGAGAACTTGGGCAGGTATGTTGGATGAGTTGCAGGAGCATGTTGAGTCCATTGACATGGCCAATGGTAAATTTCTTTGCTCTTTCGTTGAACCAAGTCTTTGTTGTGTGTTTCATTCTAGATTGATGATTGGGTGTTGTGTGTGATGAAGATGATTGTAATGTACTGGCAATGTTTAATTAGCTGTTGATTTTGTGTGTTATAGATCTTCATTCCATTGGTGGTTTTCCCCCTCTGCTTAATCATCTGAAAAATTCCCATGCTAATATTCAAGCCAAGGCTGCAGAAGTTGTGACCACGATTGTGCAGAACAATCCTAAGAGCCAACAACTGGTTATGGAAGCAAATGGGTTGGAATATAAGTAATATTTTACTTATAGACATATTATTTGACTTTAGTTTATAGTCATTGGTTTTTTTTTTTTTTTTTTCCTATTAGAATTTTGGTGATTTTTGTTGACTGCTGAACTTTATTACTGCTGAATTTGAAATATATAGATGATAATCTGTAGTTGCAAACTCTATGTTTTGATATTCAGACATTTTACAGGTTTCTTGCAACCGAGGAAAGTTATGCTCATCCCATATACAAGAGGAAGTTGGTTGAGTATGACAGAACTGCGTACACTGATATATTTGGCCATGCAAGATGGCCCGTGTTTTGGAGACACCTTTCTTCAATGAGTGGAAGTCTCTTCTTGATCATGAAACAGAAGCTGATCAGCCAGTCATTGGTCGAACAAGAATACATGACAGGGTAAGAGTCCATGTTGTCGTACTAGGCAACTCGAGGCCTCCATGGAAGTCATCTCCATTTATTAATTTTTTCCCCCCATTTTTTCTAATGATTTCATCTTCAGTTCTGTAGGCTTCTTTTATATGATAACTTTTGTTTCATGCACAACTGAGAATTAATTGGAAATTATGAATTTTTATCAAGAACCCTTGACATTTTTAGAGTTGTCTTATTTCCAATTTTTCAAGTACTTCCAAGATGCGAGAGATTTGAATACTTAGAACTGAATATACCCAATAGAACTGAATCATTTTGCTAAGTTTTACTCTGCTTTATGTGGTTAAGTTTCTCTTTATGTGGGTTAGCAACTCTTATTGTCACTGATTTTATGTCTATGGTCTATTTTTTACTCTATTGCCTTTATGTTTTATACAACACATATATGGCATGGAGATCATCTACTTTGATGAAGGTGTAAGGAAATGAAGACAACACCAACAGAAAATCCGAGTATTAGATGTATGACTATTTTCTAGCCTCTGAAAATCAGTTACTTCTGTTTTATTACCACGCCTGTTAAGTTTAAATACTGCCTTTGTTTGAACATTTCAATTTTCGTTCTCTGCTGATACTACTTTGCAAGTACCAGGTTTGATAACATGCATACTAATTGTGTAATGTATAATGCACTTATAGGGTATCAAATGGTGATGAACCCGCAACATCGCGCGGGCAATCTTGCTAGTGCATTAAGGTTCAAGTAAACCAAGTGTCAAAATTTAATCTTAACTGTTCATTAGATCTAGCTTTTACATGACACTAACACCGATACTAATACCATTAAAAGCAATAAAAAAATGAATAATGGTCAACACAATAAAACTCATAAATGTTAATATTTAATTGATCAAATTTACCCTGTTTAGATATGCGGACGAATGATGGAAAGTCCATAGGCGCAAGGACTATTTATTGGGTACTTGGTTCAAAGTTCAAACCAGGAAGTTCAGGAACAATGATCTAATTTATTTTTATTTATTTCCTTAATGAACTTCGTTAACACCTTCTTATTACAAACTATAATAATTAAAAAAAGTTGAAATTAAAGTTTCTTATTTTCTATTGACATTTATAATTTTATAAACTTATTATTAAGTGGGGAACCACTATTGATCCTCTTTTTTAAAAGAAAAAAAAAAAAAAAAAAAAAAACTTATTATACAAAATTTCTTTCCTGGATCACTTTAGACTTCTATGATCTAAAGTGAGAAAAATCTAAACATTGAAACATATAACTGTCGTAAATAGAAAAAAGTTCTTTAAAAAATTAACATAAACCTTGCTTTTTTTTCTTTAAAAACTTCTGTTACTTGTGAGAAACGCTTTAGAGCTAACATGTTAGCTTCATAATACGAAACTAACTGTCTTTTATTTCAAGTTTTTGGTCACATATCGACCTATTCACCTTTGAGTTAATAGTTCATTATGAGTAGATTAATTCTGAAAATTTTCAACTAAAATCATTTGGATTTTTCATAATTTTATAATTACGAACATGAATGGTTCATGTCGAAATGACAAAAAACATGGATCGATTTCAATAATGACAAAAAACAATGTTTTTTCCTTTTCTTTTTTGCAATATCCATATTTTGTTTCTCCTTTATTACATCTAACGTTCATATTGCATGACCTATTTACTCTAAACTCAATGAATTTGGAAGATATAGTTTTTCAAATAATTAATAAACAAGACAGAGACCACATATAATTGTTCTATCCAATGTAAAAATTTATAAACGGATACATGTGTTACGTACACTTAGTAATAGGTATGTACATTGTTAAAAAATTAATCAAATCCAACTTCATTTCAACATAAGTATTTATTTTGTTAAAGTTGACCATGTAAATAGGGAGAATATGCAAATAAACATGTATCAATGATCGCATTGAACAAAGTAACAATATACTTGACCAATTTCACTCTATATGATCATGCCTATTACAATGATATTCACTTTATAGTTTATATTACGTTGTAAAATCTAATATTTGCATCCATTTGGTTCAGACATGACGATGTGATCATATCATTTAACATAAGTACAAATTTTATTCGCAATATTTGAGTGATTTAATTAAGTTTTCAAATGTGAAAGCAAAATTAAAAGTGAAGTCGTCTTATTACTTGTCCTGACCCAAATATTCATATAAATTTAAATTTTAAATCCAAATCTTAAATGAAATAGGAATTCAAAACTCGAATACTATTTCGAGTATCTAAAGTTTAATGAACCATCTACATTGCCGCATACAACGCTCAAATACTACGAATTTTATACTCACTACATTGAGCATCGTCACCAATAAAATCATTCAAGCAAAAGATCAAACATTTACGGACACACAAGTATAGAGGCATGAAATCAATTTCCCACATATACTAAATCTCTAGTCATTAACCAAGCATTGATCACAACTCAATTCTAACCACAACTCTCACAAAGTAGTTAAAACCCCGGAGCATTATGCTCTCTATAACACAACCGCCCTCCCACTAAAATATAACAGGGGTCTCAAATAACCTGATTTATGGCAACAATAATAAATCAAAACCGGGTTTCTACCACATGATACCATTATAAACGCACTCACATGTATTCCATTCTTTCTTTCTTTTTATACTACTACATATGACCAAAATTCTAAACACAACACTCCAAGCAACACATCACCAGAGGTTAATATCCAAATCGACAATTAAATTTCTTACCGCGGGACACAATGCGTTATAATTTACCGAAGCCGAAGCTGAGCTGTTCACTCATATGCAAGCTCCAAAACTCGGAATTTGGGTCCAAAATGAAACGAGAAGAGTAAGAGAACTCACGGCGTCGCTCATCATCGGACCCAAGTAAACCCAGAATTTCAAATCACCAAAAATTAAATTGCATGGACTTCTAGAGCACGACATAAGATTCATGAATCATACATCAACCCAACAACATCTCCACAAACTAAATTCTAATATAACAATATCACCCCATATTCTAAATCCTTCGAATTATCTACTAAACTCAATTCTGATTATAGAGGCATGTAGAGCTTAGAGAATAAATTAATTTTGATACCTAAGATGAAATCAGCAGCCGCTAATAAAACACAAACTCTCAATGGAAACTCCATGAGTTTTACCTTCAATCAACTCCGTGAAACGACCGGGATCGGAAAACCCTATTTGGAACTTGATACCTTTCAAGCGCTGTTTTGCCGTCGTCTTTGGCCATCTGAAAAGGAAAGGAGCTATCACAGATTTGCGTAGCCAGGAGGGAGCCATGGGTGCCGGTAAGACGTCTAGGTGAAGCTGGAAAGTCGAGGTGATGAGACCCTGGCGAATCCCCGATTTTCCCCCAAAGTCGGTCTCTCCCGAAATGAAACGAAAGTTCTGGAAGCCTCCCCTCTGATGAAAAGAAGGAGAAAATCCTTCGTTTGTGTTCTCCCCCTTCTTCCTGATGATTCTTGAGAAAATAAAAAGATAGAGTCCAAGTCAAGGTCTGTGCCCCCTTCTTCTCGACCCTTCTTCCCAATTCTAAACAATTTTTTTTTTTTTTTTTAGAACCGACCTCCCTCTCCTTGTTTTATAGATGAGGCAAGGTGGTGCCTCCTCTCGAACCTTCTTCCTCCGTGTTTTTCTATGTCGGTTCCTAAACCGACACTTCTCATCTCTCTATACTTATTACTAGACAATATCTCGCGCGCTGTTGTGGGATGACATTCTTTGTTGTGAATGATTGGTAATAAAAGAAGAGATATTAAATAGATGTGAAATTGATTTCCACATAATATTTGAACTTCATAGTATCAATTAGTCCAAACCTATACAGATCATTCTTCATCACACAACAGACAATGAAAGAGGTGCAAAAGTAACCAACATTTACTTGTAGGAAAATACAATGTTTAACCATTGTGCATACACAAAAGGAATGCATCCTTGTACATTATAGCAGGCTCGGAGGCAGCATAGAGGTTGGTAGGGCTTAAGCCCAACCGAAGAAATTGGGCAAAAAAAAAACTAGGTATACATATATTTTTTTTTTTGGTGATATATCATATATGCCTAGCCATCAAGCCCAACCCACCACAATCCACAATCTCATTCTCTCTTGTGGATCAGACTTGCCTCAACCTCCTCCTTCACCCTCCTTCTTCGACTTAAACACGTCCAACAATGACCTATCCCTCTTCCCCTCTACCTCCAGTCCTCCACCGTAATCTCCTTCTTCCCGGCCTCCTCCGGTCCTCCCTACAGCGACTCGCCTCCGCGCCTGATTCCAATCCCTTTCTTCTTCAATTTCTCAGTCCTTCACTCACTTTCTCAATTTCTCAATTGTTCTACTCTTGTAATCCTCTTCTTGCTCCATTGAGGACATGATTGTAAGTAGGATTATTGAATTTCATATGTAAATTTCGTTGGTTTAGTCTTTAGTGTACTGTGTACAATTTTCCCCAAATTTGTCAAAGTTCATCGCTTGATCACTTTCGCTTCATCCTCTAAATCTCTGATAGTCTAATTTGACAATTTGTATCTAACTTTCAGAAATTTGACGATGGCTTGGAGCTTTGGGCAGAGCTATAAAGTAAGAACTTGGTTGGATTCTTGTTATTTTCACTAGTTCTCTGCTCTCAGGTTTGTCTCTCTTACTTTGTGTCTTTCTATATGAAGAATAAATCATGCCTACTGAGTTTGAATGAACTATGGGTTTCATATTGCCTATTAATGCCTATTGATGTTGCATTTCTGTTGATTAATGCTACTATTTTTGTCTAATATAGCAGTGTTTTGGTTCGGTTATCCAATCCGGTTTTTCGGTTCGGTTATCCAATCCGGTTTTTCGGTTCGGTTTGGTCGGTTTTTTGCACACATTCGGTTAAATGCCCATCCCTAGTCAGGACCCACCCCGAATTTCACCCTGAAACCCGAGGTAAGTCCTGCGAGGTCCACCTCCAAGAAAAATTTACCGAAAATTCGGCATAATCTATCTTGAAAATGGACAACCCTTACCTGAAAAATCCAGCTTGTTCACACTGAAAACTAAGTTCATGCATGATACGATTACATACTCAAATATGTTATCTTCATATTAGAAATGGAAAAAAAATTATGTTTTATAGCAGGCCGGGCCGTGGGTCTTAAATTATTGTGTTCGGCCGGGCCAGGCCTATAACAGGCTCGGGCCCATGGGCTCATTTTTCTAGGCCCAGCCCGACCCATTAGAATAACGTGTTTGGGCCGGGCTAGGCCGTTAACGGGTTAGGGCCGTGCCGGGCCGCTTTTAAAAATGCCGTGCTCGTGCTTAGCAGCCCGTTTGCCACCTCTAGGTGAAATAGTGATTCCAGTGATTCCGCTAGGATAGTAACCAATTAGACAAAGAGTCGTTAGGTGAATAGTGACATGTTGAAGGCTAGTTCTTAGGATGATAAGTTTTAGTTTCATAAAAGTGAGGTAATAAAAATAAAAATAAAAATTAAAAAAAGTGACATTTTTACCCTTTTTTGTTAACGGAATAATTAAAAAATTTAACGGAAGTACTCTTTTGATAGCAAAAGTAAAGTTCAGGTACTGCATTGGTATGAATGAAAGTTGGGGTATCACATTGGTAGGTACATTGTAGTTAAAGGACTACTGGTAAAGAAACCTCTTTAAGAAAACATAGCAAAAGTCGATGGAAGTGAAAGAAATTTGAACTAAGTAAAGACGACTCCATCAAATATCGAGGAATTATTACATGCACACCGGCACATTGCTGAGTTGGTGTTCCGCACCAATGAATAACTGACACGTTTACATTAATTTTAAATTAGAGTTAAATGGTATTTGAGTTGTTAACTCCATCACTCTGTCAAATAATTCACACACAGTGTTTACAACACTGGTTTTTCTTCTTCTTCACTTTTTACTAGGTATCTACCCGCACTCCGCTGCGGGGGGGGGGGGGGAGAGAGAGGTCATTTTTGAAAAGAGGGGGGTAAAACTGTAATTTAGAGGGTGATGACAAAGCTGTAATTATGACGTAAGTGAGGGTAGAATTGTTATTTTCAAAAAGCGGGGGGTGAAACTGTAATTTAGAGGATGATGGCAGAACTGTAATTATGACGTAAATGAGAGCAGAATAGTCATTTCGGAAAAAAATAGGCAAAACTGTAATTTAAAAAAATATGACTTGATTGTAATTATGATATAACTAAGGGCAAAATCGTCATTCAGCGAGAGCTTATGAACAATGTCTGCTGCACCTCATTTACTGTATTAACTAGGAAGGTTGCCCGTGCCCAGCCGCGGGTTTAAGAACAATCTAATTTTCTTCCAATAGAAAGAACATCAATTGAGTGTTGAATATTTATGGTTTGAGATATTTCTCTCCAAGATTGATCGATTTGGTGATATGGAAATATAGCTATAAAATACTCTCTGTTGTTAAATTACACATACAATCCCATGAGCAAAAGTTAACTTGATCACATAAAAGAATAATAATAATACTCTTAGTTATTGGTTTTTGTATCTTCATTACTCGTGTATATGCATATGAGAGAATGTTCTTAATAAGAGATCAGTTTTTTATAACAGGGATCATTACCTAAAAATGTGCATGACTTGAAACTGAGAAGTGAACGATCAAGTCATGATTAAGATAAAAAGGGTTCAGAACAAAACTAGAAGTGAAATCATTTAATTCAAAGCGAGTGTGGAGGTTCAAAAGCAAGTGTGCAGGATTAATGTGCATTAGCTAAATAATCACATGTTATCAATTAAAAAAAAACCAATTACATAAATCTCTTCAAAATCCAGTACAAAATCAGGGTCCCCCCAAACGCTGCTTCGTGTGCTTTGTCAAATAAACCTAAAACAGAAAAGTAGCTAAGAGAGTGAAGCAATTGCCGGAAAAAGACATTAACAACGAAAACATAAAATAACAAACACTAATACACTTGAAAACCTAACATTATCAATCGAAAGACCAATTGTGTTTAGTCCTATGGTTGTAGCCTTTTAATGCGCTACCTCCAGAACCATTTTCATGGAATCAAGAAGCATTTAGTCTTTTACATTTGTATATTGAAGCAAACAATTTTTCAATGAAGACTATAACCATCTATGTCTACCACACATGAAATTGGGATAGCTTATTACCAACGTCAGTGAATTCTGCCTTTATGTTTCATAAGTAATTGATCTGAATCGAATTTATTAATAACCATCTAAACAATAGCCTAGCAACTGCTACGATTCTCTTTGGGTATGTTTTAACAATAGGAAGAGATTAAAAGGGGGCGGTGCACCTTCACTTACTAAAGAAATTGATACCACATTGGTATCATTTTTTACAAGATGACCCTTTCTTGCGGCTAGTTCTTAAGCCTACTTGATTTATATCACCGGCATTGGCACCTTGAAATGAATTTTTCAGAAGGTATTAATCTAACTTTATATTTCCCATATGTCCAAAACAGGAGCCTCAATTTATGGGTAATATAACAAATAACACAAAACAACAATACAAAGCTTCAGGTACAACACACAGTCTTTGCAATAACCAAAGAATGTTAAATCATATATAATGTCATCACTCTAAACCAATCATTGATCCTTTTGAGCCTCCTCTGAAATTGCCCAACACACACATTAATTGAATGATGAATTTCAAAGAACCACCACTATCAAGCTACTTGATCAATCATAAAGAAACTCACATAGAGCTACAAAAAACTTGAAGATTCAATTTTTAAAAACCTGATAACCAATTACCAAAAAATTAAATTAGTTTACCAAAAACCCCTAGAGCTATCGAAACTAACCTCATAAGCACAATTAACATGATTGAACTGACGTGACTATCATAAGTTTTACAAAAAACAAAAATTAAAAGTGAGCTAGCAAATCGTATGTAAATCACTTTCTTTGTAATTAATAGGATACAGTTTGAAGAGACCTTTTAAGAAACACAGTTACAAATGGATCAAAGTAAAACAAATGCATATCAAAAACCATGTCGATGATCATAACCAAATTGCAGCAAAATATGCAACTAAATAACTCAAACACCAGTTAGTTCTCAGCAACCACAATGAGTTTCGAGTCTAAATCAACACTTCAATGAATACTAACCAAAACCCAGTGAGGTATTTTACATTAGCAATAGAACTACAGTAAATCATACATGATAAAATAGAAGCCACTTCTCCTTACCAACATCCGAATCCACATCATTGTCATCACAACAGATACAATAAGTACCAAAGTAAAATGAAACATCACCAAAACTCAATTGACACCTCCAGATGAAAACATCAAGGCTCAAAAGAATCGAAGACTGACACCCTAATACAAAAAAGAAGAAGATCTGGGTATGTGCCAAAAGAATGAGAGAGTTATTCACCTTCAGTCGCAGAACTTGTGATTTCAATCAGATCGGATCGAAATCATGAAGTCTCTTAACTTGGTCTTCCATTCAGCGAGAAATTCCAGAGAGAGGAGGAGAAAGGAGAGGAGGAGGAGGAGGAGAGGAGGAGGGATTTGTCTAGGTTTGTGTATCTATGAAGGGTGAGTAACCGAATCCAATTCGTTTCAATAGGAGGGATTTGTCTGGGATTTTAGGGATTTGTCTGGGTTTCTATGGAGCAGAAAGAGAGCAAGGGAGGGAGAGAGCTTCGTTCTAGATTGGGCCACTGAGAGCGATGAGAGACGAAACTCGGGATTGGTGTCGTTGAGCCGGCTAAGGTGAATGGCAAATTCGCAAATAAAACACACAATCAGGACAAATTGGTCACTTCATAGGGGTGCTTATGAATAGTGTGGCGGTTTGGTCCTACTTTACCATAGAGTACTAGGCAAATTGCCCGCGCGCTGCCGCGGGAAAAATTGCATGTGATTCATTGATCATTAAAAATTTGTAATAGCAATCTATTTACATGGACCGCAAGAAATAGATGTAGGTTGCTGCCCTGCATTACCCAATGCAGGTGCACTGCATTATCATTGTGACAAAAAATAGTTCAAACCGTCACTCCTTGCTGGTGCACTGCTACTGAAGAGTGATAATCTTTACAAAAAAATGTGTATACCCGCAGAAGCTATACATTAGTCTTTTTTCAATTTCTCCAACTGGTTGTTCATTGGTAAAGATGATAATGCTACTTCTTTCTCCTGTCTGTTATTATAAAGGTAAACAAAAGTTGAATGAACAATGAACAATGGTGCTGCTCAATTGGGAAGGAGATAGTACCTGACTGATACTACTTGCTTGATACGTGTGAAATGGAGCAATCTAACACTAATCGGTGTTTATCTGAATTACAATGATGGTTTTATGTTGCCAGCTTGGAAATTAACCTTCTTCTTGATCTGTTTTTGCATACAAAATTTAAGCATGTTATAAGACAAAACAGTGTTAAAAGAAGAAAGTATTTTTCACTACCGGGTTGTAAAATAAGCTTCCTCTTTACTAATAAACCACCAATTTCATGACTTTCATCAGTTCCTCCACTTTTTACAGAATCGTTGTTTTTACCTGTGACAAAAACAGCCCAGTGTCAGTAACATAGTATTATTTATGGTAAATGTTTTTACTTGTGATAATACAATAGAACTCCAAATAGTGGAGCACAACTTTTAAAAATAAATGAAAATGGAGCTGCTCAATTGGAACCTACAAAAAATAGAAATTTTGTTAATAACCGATGAAAAACATTTTATCATGTTGAGACTTGAGATAGTATACTATGGATTCTGATTTTGTAGCGATAATGAATGCGAAAAGCTATGAGATATAGTAAAGAGCTTTTTCAAATTTTGCAAAACACACGGGTTGGTTCTCCTTTTGGGAGTCTGAGTGCCGACTTATGAGTCTTTTGAATCGTGACCCTTGGTGGCTGAATTTTGGTCTGCAAGAGTTTGTTGCTGTAATATACTGATGACTGAAAAAAGGTTATGCTGCATTCATAAAAAATGAATTGCAGCTACCCTGGTCGAAGCTATCTAAATCCATAACACAATGAGAAGTTTGACATTAATTACAATACAATGGAGTGCATCAAGCTCTGAGAACATTTTGAAAATAGAAAAGATATAGTATCTACCAGGTAATTAATATATAATAGCAAGTAAGGAACATTGTTGTCTCTAATATTCATGTAAGATTGAAAGAAAGCATGATCAAGTTAACTATACCTTCTTGTTTTTCTTCTCTCAGTAAATGAGCAACCCGGAAACGACACCCCTGCATGACTAAGTCAGCAGGAGAGTTATACACTGATTGCATTTTAAAGAGGAATCTAAATTTTCATTGCTTGGTATTCAGATAATAATGTAAGTCACGTTCAATCTAATTTAGAAAGCATCAGTATTATACCTGCTTGGGAAGTGGTTGTGTATAGGAAAGGTTCACCTTGAATCGTCTTTTGGACATGTCCATTCAGATTAGACCCAGGCATAATCATGTACTCCCCATTAATGTTTGTCTTCAAGATCAATTGCCTTCACAATACCATAAACACACATATCCCACTTAATCTACATTCCTAAATTTGTTATGATATATATCATAACAAAAGCATTAACTTATCAATGTACTGCCCAATTACTGATGACTGGTCTCATAGTTAATGTATATGTAATTTTTGGCTAAAGGGAAACTTTGTTGGATTCTTATAGTATCGACCGATTACCAATTGCAAGGAGAACAAAACTTAGTATCAAACCGAAACGAAATAACATAACCTGATTACCAGGAGCTTAAACACAAGAATTGAGTTGCAGCAACTTGAACATAAACCTACAAAAAAAAAAAAAATCAGAAGACCGAATGCAAAACCAACTGCCCAAAATTTGTCATATGTAGATGCACAAACCTAAAAAGAAACAAACCACCTTCTGCACACAAATTTCCCAAAAATCGAATTGAAGGATAACCATATTGATGGATTCCTATACCCGAAGCACCGTTTAATGACCCGCAATGCAGGAAATCAAAACAAAACAGAAAACCCATGTATTGACAGTTAAAACCGAAATTCAATTTACCCGCGCAACTGTATTGACAGTTAAAAAAAAAATTAAAAAAATTACCTCCCTCTCTCCTCTCTCACATTTCTCTTCATCCTCCACCTGCCTCTTCCTTCTCCAATGACGGAAATCACCAGCCTGAGCTCCGACGTGATGGAGCCGATCCTCTCCTACCTCCTTATCCCCACCCTCGTCCGCACAACTGAGCTCCACCACTTTAGCTTTACTTCACTACTACTAGCATCCTTAGACCTCAATCAAACCAGTTCTTTACCTTAATTAACAATGACTTGAGCAGTTTCCAATCAGTCAACCCTCCAACTACAACAGTCAAACTCAATTAACACTACAATTTGCTCGCCTGATCATCAACAATCCCAAATCAAACCCCAATTTCTACACAATTAGAACGAAAAGCTGAAACTAAACCCCTAAAATCATGCTCACACAATCCAATTGAATCAACACCAAAACTCAATGAACTCAAATTTCAACCAAACTCACCCAATAGTGCCTCGACAACGTCTCCGCCGCGGCTGCCTCCGCCTCATCCCCCGTCTGATCACCCCCGCCGCCGCCCAAGCTAAGCATCGTCGCCGCGCGGATATGATCATTCTCCCGATCATCGCGAGCGTCCGAATTCGAAGCACTGATCGCCAGTGCCAGCTGAACCTGAAACTCCTCCTCTAACAACATATAATCCGGCCGCTTCCCCGCCGTCGTCGCAGGCTCCAAACCCGCCGCGCCTCCGTTCGCCGCTCCCGCACCTGCCGGCGACGCCGACGACGAAGCAAAAGGACTCGTTGGGGTCGCGTTCCGGCACTCTAGCAATGATCGGAGGAGCATGACGGTGACGTCACGGCTAATGTCGACGCTGATGCTGATGCTGCCGCATCGTTCGATCGAGCCGGGTCTTGGCAGCTCGGTCCTCCTCTCCCTGCTGACCTTAGATCCGGGAACTCCTCCCAGTCCTTGTCCTCTGTCCTCTGCCCTCTTGCTCGCTTGCCAGGACAGGCTTGACACCCATTCTCTAGTTCTAAATCTGCATATATATGGTTGTCTTTTCTCTTTTCCTTTGATGTCGATCCTGATCAAAGGAACCCAGTAGGGTTAACCATAGAGAAACCGAAGATGATCATAGAACGGGGTTTTACAGTAGCGAGATCGAGAAGGAAACGATTGAAGATAAAAAAGAAAGAGAGAGAGGTTGATCCCAGTCTGAATATCGCGAAGAGAGAGAGAGTGGCAGAACCGTGAATAAATTAAAAATAATGGCAGAACCGTGAATAAATTTAAAACAGGGACGAATCGATAAATTCCGGGGTCGCTTATGAACAGTGCAAGCTGCTTGATCCCAAGCTGCTTGTACGCCCTTTACTATATAGGTAAATTATTGCTTATTTATTTAATTTACATGATTGGAAAAATATATGTACGTAAATACATTATGCCCCGACACATAAATAGTATCAAACATCAAACTGATATTATCAAGATGTTTTAATTTCTACATTTATTGGTAAATATTTAGAGTATTACATTACTGCCATATAAGAGATAAATGCATAAAGACCTTGATGTGAATACGAAGTAATAATAATAATACATTATGCTTACTATTATAAACTAATAATGAGGTAGAGAGAAAAGAGAATAACAAAATGTAGAAGGAGAAATAAGTGTCACTTTCATTCTCATTAGGCTCCTTATATAGGAGTACACTACCAGGACAAACACTTTAGCCGACGAAAAAGTTTTGTCGGCCTGTTAGCCTAATTCGTCGGCTAAGATTTTAGCCGACGAGTCTTCGTTGGCTATGGTTTCGTCGGGAAAGAGTCGTTGGCAATGACTTTAGCCGACGAAATTATAAGATGTCGTCGGCTATTGTTCCAGTATTTAGCCGACAAAAGAAGAGGTCGTCGGCTATTGTTCCAGTATTAAGCCAACGAAATAAGACGTCGTCGACCGTAGTCTGAGACATTAGCCGACGAAACATTTAAGGGTATTCGTCGGCTATAGTATGTAATAAAAAAAATTAAAAATAACTATAGTCGACGAAATATATTCTGTTTCGTCGGCTTTAGTGTGGTTTAGCCGATGAAACATGACGTTATTCGTTGGCTAAACCTTTAAAAAAAAAATTAAAAATACAATAGCCGACGAATATCTTACATGTTTCGTCGACTATAAGTCCATTCCAGTAAAAAAAAAAAAACCCAAAATTTCTAAATTACCATTCCAAGCAAGCTACAAAATACACCAAAACAATTTCATATATATAAGCAACAAGAAACACATAAAACTATATAATTATTCAACTACACAAAATCTAGATGGTCTAAATCAATATCCTGTTCTGGGGGCTGCTGCTGAGGAGGTTGCAGCGGCTGAGGTAGCGGTATAGGCGTAGGCGTGGGCGGAGGCGGAAGTCCCTGAAGCTGGGCAGCTGTAAACTCCTGCAAGTACTGGAACATCTTCTGCTGTTGGGCTTGCTGGGTGGCATATACCGCAGCAGTATAGGTTGTTGGGCGGTGATCTGGGCGGCATGAGCGGCAGCCTGAGCAGCATGAGCGACAGCCTAAGCAGCTTGTTGTTCCCTTAGTCTCTCAACTTTCGACTCTAGCTGAGTCGTCATGCTGCTGGTCGAGGCTGCCTTTCGTTGAAATCCTGGAGTGGTCTTCAGGACCCCCTCGCCCTTCTTTCCTAGACCCTGGCAGTAAAAGTTGTTTTCCCACGGTGGGAAGGCTGTGCCCATGATCCTCGCCTGAACCCTCGGATCTGAAGTGTCGATCCAGGACATGGCTTCGGACATCTCTTCCTCCTGCGTGTCCGGCCATGTCTCCCTCACTATAGCACTCATCACCTCGTCACTAGCCTCCCTCACTTTCGCCTAATTGGATAGGAAAAAAAAAGATTAATTAACATTTTGACATATATATAAGTAAAATTAAAAATTTAAAAACGTAAGATGACTTACAATATCCTCCTAAGCATAAGGATATGCCTTCTTGTACGTACAGACGTACGGTTGACTTTTGGATGTTCCCTGACCGCCTCGTCCATGAAGACAGCGAACGGTCTAGAACCGGCATGATGGTTCCTTGTGTTGCATTGCCGGTTTTGAGCGTTCGCCCGGGAAACGGCCTTCAAAGAAAAAAATAAACTATTAGTAAAATATTAAAAACATACGTACTTAATGACAAATTAACTAATTAATTTTTTTAAATACCTGTTTACGAGGGTTGTTGAATTCTGATGTCAGAAGCCAACGCCACTCGTACTCCTTGTACTGGAACTCAGCAGAGGTACCAGAACGTGCGTTCCCGTGCGTAGTCCAGTGGGTCCGCAACTCGTTCTTCCACTCCTTGTACCTACAGATACAACAAAAATATTAGAAATATTATTAATATCACATACAATTTTGTTTTTTCATTAACTTCCCAACGTAACTTCCCCCATGCACAACGTCTGCCTAGCTATTCTTCAGGTGCTCGGGAACGTTAAAACACACATGTATTTAACCGTTTATTAGTTTAGTTTTTCGAGAAATCAACAATGTAATACATAATATTATTGGGGCATTTTGTAAACTCACCGACATTGCATTGTGGACCATATCCTTAACCTCTTACGGGACCTTGCCCATGTCTGACCACAACATAGGGACTCTATCCCTAATGAGTGCTACCACGCGGCCGGATTACGTCCTCGACTTCCCGCCCGATACTATGTGGCCATTCCCGTCAGTATCGATGACGATCCTCCCTGAAGTATTGACGGTCTTCTCGAGAGCCTTCCCTCTGACGGGGCCTCTCTTCTTCTTTGTCGGCTTCACTCCGACGGTGCCTATCACATGATGAACCAAATTGATTATTAAAATCGGAGTCCCTTTATTATTAATTATAAGATAACAAATCATTCATCTCTCATTACCTGAGGGCGATGCGGCGGACGCGACGGATTCCGTCTCTGTCTCTGATGATGATACCCTCGCAGAAATAAGAGGCGTATCAAAAAGCACAAACCGGTACGCCGCTAATGGAGCCACTGGCAGGGGCAGTGGATAAATCGGCGTCCTGAGCCATCGACTGCAGGTAAGGCCGGTATCATCCGCGAAAGGAATAGATGAGACGACGGCATCTGTACCCCAGATGACCCACTATCCGAAGCAGTAAGACCTGGAGTGGGCGCCGGTGTATCTCAGGCATATGGGGTGCAGACACCTTCGTCTGGGTCTGAGGCCACAACTGCCTTGAGGAATGAGGGACGCCCCGCTGCCTCGATGAAGGGGTCACCTCCGGCTGCCTCTGCGCCGTCTCCAGAAGGCTCGCATGTCTGGCTGTCATGGGGCCCTGAAATGACGTTTGAGGGTTACTAGAGGTTCCCTCAGACGATTCAGACCTTTCGTTGATCTAAAATTACCGCTCATCCTGTTTAAAATATTAATTTGAATCAAGGCTGAGGAAGAAAATCATGAAACTTAATAATGACACACCACACTTAAATCATACACAAAATCAATAGGCATCAAAAATATCCACAATATTTCAACAACCATATATTAAAACTTGCATAATCCAAACCACAACGAAGTCACACAAACAACATCGTGTGTGTGTGTGTGTATATATATATTCATCATAAACCAATCTACAATATCAATACCATATAGTTAGTTTAAGTGTAGATTAGTCGTCGATATGAGTTTTATGAGAATCAGGATGTAATCAATTTATTTTTTTCCCTTTCTCGATAGTAAAACTAGCCCACTGACAAGTATTGTGGTTAGATGCACATTGCACCCTTTATTATTCTCTTTTATTCATCATTATTGAAAACTTAATTCTAGATAATAAATTATCGATTAGTCAATTATCATTAAATATGTCGATCAATACTGTATAAAAACCCTAAATTCCTAAATTCGAAACCCTAGAATGACTTATCAAAATAAAAATCAGAGGATTACACCACCTGGCGAGCAACGAGCAGGCGAGTAAGAGAGGAGAGGGCGACCGGGAGAGGGAGATTGGGCCAAACCTAGGAGGCGGTGGAGCGCGGTGAGTGCTCGAGGAGCGGAGGAGCGGGGTTAGGGTTTTTTGGAGCGCTGTGGAGGCTGTCGAGCGCTGGGATATACCTAATACTAAATCGTAGAAATTCGTCGGCTAAGATGAAATTTGTCGGCTAACGTAATGAAATTCGTCGGCTAAACCTATGAAATTCGTCGACTAAACCTGTAAATCTCGTCGGCTAAACCTTTAAAATTCATCGGCTTTAGTTCTTTTTATTTAATATTTTCAATTTATTTGTTTTATTTTATTTTATTAACTAAAGCTGACGAATTTTCAATAATGTCGTAGGCTATAGTACTTTTTATACGTTCGACACATTGTGATTGTGATGATCAAACTTGAGAAACGAAAATCCGACCGTCAGATCTGACCATCATGATAAAATAAATATATGGGAAAAAATTCAACTTGATCCGACAAGGTTAAGGGCTCGATCCGGATGGTCAATCCCGTAAGTCAAACCCCTAAACGCACGAAAAAGGTCATTGGACCATCTAAATTACGTATTCTGGCCGGACCTTCAACTGAAAATAGTTTCAAATCAATGAGACACAACAAGTCGTATAAAAATTTTACGGAAAATAACCACCGAAGATAGGGCTACCCATAGGGAGAAAGAATAGAAAATTGCATTGACCACAACTATCGGCACCGAGACTTTACCAGAATAGCGTGATTTTTCAACCGTAGACATATTTCACCATTCTGGTAATATCTTATTTCACGACTATTTTGCATTTGAAGGTTCTACGTATAGTTTGTTTTTTAAACGGAACATTTACTTAACACTTGGTAAACAAGTTATACAACATTAGTAGGCATGTTGTGATTGTGATGATCAAACTTGAGAAACGAAAATCCGACCATTAGATCTGACCATCATGATAAAATACATGTATGGGAAAAAATTCAACTTGACCCGACAAGGTTAAGGGCTCGATCCGGACGGTCAATCCTGTAAGTCAACCTTAAACGCACGGAAAAGGTCATTGGACTGTCTAAATTATGTATCTTGGCCGGACCTTCAACTGAAAATAGTTTCAAATCGATAAGACGCAACGAGTTGTATATTAGGGTATTCGTCGGAAAGGTTTAGGGTTTAGCCGACGAAATAATAGGGTATTTGTCGGCTAAGGTTTAGGGTTTAGCCGACGAAATATTAGGGTATTCGTCGGCTAACCGCATCTTAGCCGACGAATTATGATGGTTTTAACCGACGAAATATACTATAATTAGTCGGCTAAGATGGTTTAAGCCAACGAATTATGGTATATTTCGTCGGCTAAAGTATAAAAAATACATTAAAAAAACAAAAGGTTTAATGTAAACCATACTAACTTCTTATTCATATATCACCAAAATTCATATAAAATAATAGAAATATGCATTCAACATATGTAAACTATAAAAGTAATACATTCTTTTTTATTACAAATTAATGGATTACGTCCTTTAAATTAAAATTAAGGCTCGTAATCGGAATCATCCGATGAGTCTTCTTCGGTGTCAGAATTAATTTCTGGTAATCTATGTCTTTCCTCATCGTCAGAGTCTTCGTCTGTTTCTTGATTTGGATCAACATCAATAAGCCTTGGCTCTTCATCACGAATTCGCACCGAACGACCCGCTTTAAAATTATTAAGGCGAACGGTAGAGGAGTTAGGAATACCTATTGCGTTGGGCTCTTGATACGCAACATCTTCTTCCTCGTCTTCGGCCTCTCCAATTGTAGCCGCCCGGTAAATGTTTCGAGGGTGCACAATGTTGACTACTTTCCACACGTCACCCTTAGTAAGGTCATCAAGATAAAACACTTGTTTTACCGATGTGGCAAAAACGAACGGGTCATCTTCGTAACAACTTGTAGTAGTGTTCACCGATAATATTCCGTACCGATCGGTCTTCATGCTCTACGGCCTAGTATCAAACCATCTACACTTGAAGAGGTGCACTGCCATGTCTTGCCCATAAACGAGTTCCACCACTGAATGGAGAACACCGTAATAGTCAACTCCATTCCGCCCATCATGCGCCGTCACCCTAGAATTATGTGTTCTCCGTTTGCTGTCTCTCTGTTCACATTTATATAGGGAGTATGGACGTGTGTAAATAAATACATATATTTTAGCCTGAGAGGCTTTATTTTATAAAGCTTTGGAGACTAGCCGGAGCTAATTGTGTTATTGTCAGTTTATGAGTTGAGAGCTTTTGAGCTTGTTGCATGCAGCATAATTTCAATGGAAAATAAATAGGAATGCATAAATATTTTTATTGAATTCAGTTTTGTCCACTCACTCTAACGGTTTCAAATGTTTTCCCCTGGGCCCTTCGTTTTAAAAATGCCCAGCTTGCAGGTTAGCTTAGTTGAGGTCGGGCGTACTTGGAGTCAAGACATAGTTCGTATTATAGCTTCCGCTTATTTTTTTTTCTGTCTCTTTTACTCATTTTAGAGTTGCTCTGAACCAATGAATTGTTTGATTTGGGATTATATTTAGATTAGTGAATAAGTTGGGAGGTGTTGTGATTTGGGGAGCACGAAGGCTCCAGGAGTTTAAGATTGGATTTGGATTTTCAGAAGTGTTTGCAAGTATTATTAGGAATGGTTGTCCATTTTCAAGGGAGATTATGCCGAATTTTCGGTAAACTTTCCTTGGAGGTGGTCCCCGCAGATTTACTTCTGGTTTCAGGGTGAAATTCGGGGTGGGTCATGACAGTTGGTATCAGAGCACTAGGTTATTCATTTCCTTTCTCTTTTTAGTACTACCTCATATTCTTGGTCATGCGTAGTGTCTATAGAGTGATGGTCCGACCACGGCGGATCTATTAGCATTATATGCTTTAGACACTATGTGTTGATTAGGTTTGTGATGTAGTTATTCTTGTCTTATTTATGGTCAATATTATGCCATAAATGTCTATATCTTCAAGACTATGCCTCCGTACGCCGACTTCTTGGGTAATCTTTATGCTTCGTGTAATATAAAGGTGTATGGATTATGCCTTTTCCAAGGGTTATCGAGTTGATATCATAAATTATTAGAGTTCAATTGCGAGTTGGGAACTCATAGGAGTGGTAACATTCCTTTCATTTGATCAATGATTGTTTGGGTAATGATTAAGATGCTGAGGGGAACATCTTATGCGAATCTGTAGTAGGTGAAATGTTTGATTCGACACATGTCTTGGGAGTTTTCTATTTTTGGTGGGCAAGTAAGGAGTTGTGGTAATCTGATAGAAAATCTTGGCATCTAGTTATGTGACTTCTGGAAGAAAAGAGTTGGAAAGAAAGATTTGAAGTAGTGGTGCATTCTTTTGATGTTAAAGTCAGTTAAAGTGTTATGGTGGGGTACCTATATTAACTCTTGGAGGTACCTTTATGAGTTGTTGCGGACCCTAAGCTTGAGCGATTTAGTCATGTGGGATTTGTGGCTAGTGATTGGGTTGTAAGGCATTGCTACATAAAAAGCTAAATGTCAATTTAGATAAGTCATGATTTAAAGCCAATTTGCCGACTATTTTTACCCGCAACAGAAAGCAGTTGGGAACATTTTAGTATAATGTTAGTTATGTCAACACATATTTTGGTTCTTACAACTCTAATTATGGATAAGTTTTTATCTTTTAGAAATGACGGATAATAGTAGTTGATGATTAATAAGATTTCTGATTTGAGTCTCTAATGTGGGCTAGCTGAAGTCGGTTAAAGCACTAAGTAAAATGACTTGGATTGTTGGTTCTACAAAAGTCATTGGTCAGTGCATTGTGACAACTTCTTGTTGTGCCACAGTCGGGAAATTTTAGAAATTGAATGGTGGCACTAAATGGTTTGAGTTTCACAATTTTGGAATCGTGAAGTGAGATGACGGTTTTATTAATTTAATCGTGGGGCCATTGTAGATTCTTTCGGAATTCTAAGTGTTGAAGTTGGTTTCCATTTTGTTGAGTGTTTTGGGAAGATGATAAATTTAAATGGAATTGAAAAGTAATGGTGGAGTGAGAGCGGGATGGTTGTGGTCAGTCTAGTTTTATGACAACACCTGGTGAATTTATTACGGGTTGTCATGGGTATTCTAAAATAGTTGTGTGGAGTTGGTGGAAGTGGTAGCAGTGGAATAAAACCCACTGGATCTTGGAGCAAGAGTGCGTGGGTGTCCATAGTAATTTCAAGCTGCATTGTTTCGAGTAGTGAATGTCTTGAATTTGTGATCGAAGTTGGTTTATTGTTATCACTTTGTTAGCATTTGGTGACTAGCTACGACACATCGATGGGAGAATACGTTCACTCACCTTATTTTTAATTCGGTGAGATGGAGCAGAGTTTTTGGTTGTGGTGTGTGTGGGAAGATTTAAATCATTCCTACTGTAGTTTTTGAGTAGCATCCTCAGAGCTTGAAATTATGAAGTGTGAATTTCACTCTATGATTTGAAGGTTAGAGATTTTGATTAGTTGTCGAATTTATGATAAATTGGTTGTTGTGTCGTAGACATGGATCATGGATAAATCCAATCGTGATCCCAAGTGAGCTGGAGTTCAATGAAGCGATGAATCTTGGAGCCGTGAGTCCTATGAGGTAGTCTGAGAGTCGCGTGGTGATGTTGATTAGATGGTTTGTGTCGTTGTAGGTATATTTTATGTTGTAGTGTTATGGAAGAGGGTTTTTCCCTGTTAACTCAAGAAGCTTTTCGAGTCAAGGTTTATTAAGAGTTTCAATGTTGTGGTGAATAGTAGATTTATGGATAGGTTGATCAACGTCTCTTCTCGAGATCGTTTTATGGTGGGACCGGGAGGTCTTCACTTTTTGGTTATGCGTTCATCCATTGGTGTCGGGATGATTAGCTTGAGGGTTCTAGTACGATTTTGAAACGGGTTCTGGCGGATATCGGAGATCTGTGGAGCTTTTGAGCTCGAAGTTAGAGGACTTGCTTTTCATGTGTTTTAAGTTATTTCTTTTGGAACTTGAGCTGAGTTTAGCATCATGAATTGACTGTGCCAATTTTTCGTGGGCATTATTAGTCAGTTTTATTTATGGCGAGCAAGGAGGAATATCCAGTTTCTACATGATAGTCATGTTTCAGATTATCTTCTGGTTTGTGATAAAGAGATTAGTGGAGATAGCAGAAGCATGAGAGAGTTGGAATTCCCATAAGCTGCTAGTTTGTGGTGCTTAAAATGGTAATGTAATAGTTTTGGTGGAGAGACCTAAGTGATGTAGTATTGATCTCTTCATAATGTCATTTCGAGAATCGAGGTTATCATATGTTGGTGGACTGGTCACTTAGGCAGAGCAAGATTGTCTTGTGGTCTTGTGTGAGCTTTGACTCTATGAGTACCACGATATTAGAAGGGTGGTTGCTGCAGTTTTTGGCAGGGTAAGAATCTGTTCAATTAGCGGGTTTTCGGGTAGCTATGAGCATGTGTGAAGGCATGAATTTTAGCTTCTTATCAAGTGCGCATTGATGTCAAACTCGGAAGCATTGAATTGTCGACTTTGTTACGTGTGGTGAGAAGATTTTTGGCCGACGTTGAAATCGAATTCTGCTCTTCGAGTGTGTTAGCTATTTTGCATTGCATGGAAAAGCGTGAGCTTATCTTTTGGTTTTTATATTTTTGGCCTAGGCACCGTGGATCTATTTTCAAAGAATGTTTGCGGTATGTTATAGATTTGTAGTCATAGGGGAGAAATGCTTCTTGTTAGCGGGAGTTCATAAATCGATGAAGATTTAGAGTAGTCTCTGAAAAAGGTCTACTCGCGTCAAGCGAGAGATTGGAGAAGCAGAGCCCAATGTTTTATTTATGTCGACGCTGCATTTAGATGGGCAGAGTCGAGCCATTAAGTTTCTTAACGAAACAAAGGGTAGTATGTTGTCGATCAATGATTGTTGACCTTGGCTCGTTCAATTTTTAATTTCGAGGACGAATTTTTATAAGGAGGGGAGATTGTCACATCCCGGACCCAATTTTACCTATTTACTAGGTATTTCACAAGTTACTGAGGAATTTAACCGTGCTCGGTAATTTGGTAATTTAACACTCGAATTTATCGTCAAGTTTTTCTTAAAATGTTAAATTCTTCTATTAATGATCTGAGGTTGTAGTGCGCAATGACACGAGTTCTCCAATATCATCGGATTATTTTTGGGAGCTTCGAGCTATGTTCTACGATTTATAAAAAAATCTGGGTTGCTGATCTTTAATCATCGATCACATGTTGTCCATTTCTGTTGTTAAATAGAGGAAAACTGGTCAGACCCAGTTAAAGCCCCAACTCGGGTTTGACCGAGCCTAACCGAGTCTCCCTTTCTCTTCTCCCTCGTCTCCTCTGCTGCCGTTGCCTTCTCCAGTGTAGCACCGTCGTCTCCGGCCATCCCTGGTGACGAGACCGCCACCAAAGTAATCCCCTCCTCCTCAACTCAGCCCAATCCTTAAATCCGGAAGTCATCCACTCTCGACGGAAATCGAAGGAGAAGGACGACGACTGTGCTTTGCTTTTTCCAACGAGCTTCGGCAAGGATGACGGTGTTGAAGTGTATATTCTTAATCTCCTCACTTCCCTCTTCCTTTCTAGGTCCTCGAATGTACGAATTGAACCCTAATCTGGAAACCCCTTTCTTTTCTTTTCTGGGTTCGAGTTTTGCTAGAGTCGATGAGGCTTCATTGTACCTCTTGTCTCCTTCCCGACGACCTGCTAAGCATCAAGAGGCCAAGACGATCAGTTATGGAGACTTGAGGTGTTGCTGCTGCTATGTGGGAGGAACCACGAACCCGGAATTTGGCAAGAGAGCCACCGCCGACAAGAGAAGCTTTGTTGTCCTCTGAAGGTAATCTTCTTGCATATAGAGTTGTTTGGGTTGCTGCTGTGTTGATTGTGGTTTGAGAAAATTGGAGTTTGATTGCTAATATGAATGTTTCGGTTGTTGTTGTCGATAACTTGGTGATTCAGAGTTTACGGGGAAGCTATGGTGAAATTCTGACAAGTTGCTAGAATCCGGCGAGAGATTCCGACGAATGCAGTTTTTCCGGCAGGAGCCGAAGAGGTAGTTTTCAATGCCATTCATTCTAATTTCAAGTTGTGGTTCCTAAATAGGAAAGTTCGGAGTATATTTGGAAAAATTGCTAAGTTAGAAAAGTTCCTTTTATGGAAACATCCCATTTATGGAAAACCCTTTTTGGGTGCCCTTAGTAATTTAGTGGTTTTCCGGATTAATGTGTTCTGTATATTTGAGTCTTTGAATTTACACTAGTTTGGTTGATTGATTCCGAAGGTTGCCAAAATGATCTTTTAAGCGTAAAAGTTGGGGAGCATTGGTGTTTCATGAATTATTTAAATGACATCAAGTGTATAACGGTTAGTAGAATATTTGGTAATTTGACTCGAATTGTTAAGTCAAAGGTTAATTTGGAAATGTCCAAACTTCATTAGTTGGCCTACCCTAAATCAATTGGTCAAACTTGGTCAATTCTGGTCAACCCAGGAAACCTAGCCAAACTAGGAAGAAGTTGAGTCGATGATTATTATGGAGTCTGATCTGACCAATTTATTCTTCTGTTTATCGTCAGATGTGGGATTGGTTAGAGAGTGTGAATAGTTGGAGGTAGCGCTCGAGTAGTATTGCTAGCATTGGAAGGCTAAGGCCTGATACTGTGAGTGATTTTTGTTTTAAATAATATGCATGTAATGATTGATTGTTGAGCAATTTATTTTGGCGGAGCATTTGACGTCATTTTATTTTGATGATTTTATTTTTCTTTTGAAGAGTTACCGAAAATGGGATTTTCGGTAAATATAATTATATATTGATGAGGAGAGTATGTATATCAATGCTAACTAGCCATATGTGTCTGTCCACCTTAATGGCGTAGCATATAGCCGCATTATGGTGTGACGTGACGTTGGACGCGAGCGTAGTAGCCCTGTATGAGTGTTTAATTCATATAGGGGGTATGAGCACATATTTATACACTCGTCTGTCTACCTTAATGGCGTAGTGTAGCACCGCATTAAGGCGTAACGTGAGCGTTGGACGCGAGCGTATTAGCCCTATATAGACCCGTGAATTTATATAGGGAGTATGGACGTGTGTAAATACATACATATATTTTAGCCTGAGAGGCTTTATTTTATAAAGCTTTGGAGACTAGCCGGAGCTAATCGTGTTATTGTCAGTTTATGAGTTGAGAGCTTTTGAGCTTGTTGCATGCAGCATAATTTCAATGGAAAATAAATGGGAATGCATAAATGTTTTTATTGAATTCAGTTTTGTCCACTCACTCTAACGGTTTCAAATGTTTTTCCTTGGGCCCTTCGTTTTAAAAATGCCCAGCTTGCAGGTTAGCTTAGTTGAGGTCGGGCGTACTTGGAGTCGAGGCATAGTTCGTATTATAGCTTCCGCTATTTGTTTTTCTGTCTCTTTTACTCATTTTAGAGTTGCTCTGAACCAATGAATTGTTTGATTTGGGATTATATTTAGATTAGTGAATAAGTTGGGAGGTGTTGTGATTTGGGGAGCACGAAGGTTCCAGGAGTTTAAGATTGGATTTGGATTTTCAGAAGTGTTTGCAGGTATTATTAGGAAATGTTGTCCATTTTCAAGGGAGGTTATGCCAAATTTTCAGTAAACTTTCCTTAGAGGTGGTCCCTGCAGGATTTACTTCGGGTTTTAGGGTGAAATTCGAGGTGGGTCCTAACAGCAAGCAGTTTGTTGTACTTGTCAATACCAGCAGTGTTGACAACTCTAGGGAAGGGCTACACCGGCTCAGACATATACTGTCCTTGAGCGCATACACTGCTCTCATAAGGAAACATGTCGTTGATGAAGACCGTTGTTGGATCGTTGGATGTACTGCCCGTCTCAGAAAATTGCCCATAATCTTGCGGACCCCTTGATGATTTTTCACCGTGATATAGCCAACATGTGTACTTCTCCCAAAACCCGTTACTCTTTAGGTGCTGCCATACTTTGTCAATCGCAAATCGATGCATATCGCTGCGACACTAACATTTCGTGCACGGGCAATAGAAAATTGTATTCCCGTTAGCATTAGCCAGCGCATATTCCAGAAAACTCATAACTCCTTTATCATATATTTTGTCCCATTTTGGAAGCGAAATCCAACTTTTATCCATATCCTGAAAATATAACAAAATATATATGTATAACTTTAGCTAATTATTAATTAAATTCCATATATAAAATCTCAATTCATTTAGTATTCTATGTACTACAACTAATTAATAACAAATTAATTAATATATATATATATACTTAATAATTACATAACAATATTATATATGTCAACAACATCACAAAATCATCATCAACTAATCACATCAACAACTTCATACCATCAACACAATATTATAAATTAATTAACATATATATATATATATATATATATCTACTACTTAATTATTAACAACAACTTCATATATATTATCAAATCATCAACAAATCGATCAACATATATATATATATATATATATATATATATATATATATGCATCTAACGTACTCAAAATCGATCAACTCATAACAATATTATATATTAACATCATCACAAAATCATCATCAACTCATATCATCAACAACTTCATACCATCAACAACAATATTATAAATTAATTAACATATATATATATATATATCTACTACTTATTAATTAACAAAAACTTCATATATATCATCAAATCATCAACCAAATCGATCAACACATATATATATACATCCAAAGTACTCAAAATCGATCAACTCAATCACACTTAAAATCGATCATGCAACTCAAATAAAACTCAAAATCAACATATATACACATATACGTACCTATATATAGCTCCACAAACTAATTATAGACAGATTTCGACAACACCCAAACTTTTTCTCCCGTTTTTTTTTCCCAGATGAACTGCTGTCCAGATCTGCAAATATAAGGCACTTTAGCCGACGAAATTTTAATTTCGTCGGTTAAAGAATTTTTAAAGTCGTCGGCTAAAGTTCACAGATTATAGCTAACGAAAAAAATTATTTAGCCGACGAAATTTTAATTTCGTCTGCTAAAGTTGACCATGGCCGACGAAAATTTAAATTAGCCAATGAAGGAAAATTTCGTCTGCTAAAGTGGACTTGAGCCGACGAAAAAATAATTCGTCGGCCTGGTTTTTTTATTTTCGTCAGCTAAAGCCTTTCTTCTAGTAGTGGTATGATTTACATCGTATGGACATAACCAATGAGTATTTACAAAGACATCCACATATATTATAATATTTACAACACTCCTCCTTGATTGTCTATCAATGAATGGTATCCGGATCCTCTCCTAATAAACCTCTGCCAATACTTCCTAATAAGAAGATCTGGACTGTTTATATTCAATAGACGGCCAAGATCTCTCATACTCTTAACTCAAGGCTATTTCTCGTCTATTCTCTTATTTATGTCTAGACTCTCCATCAAATTCTCGTCCCATTTTTTTTTTTTTTTCTCTCTCTCTCTCTCTCTCTCTCTCTCTTGTCCCCGAAATCAATCTCGCTTCCGTCCGGACCTCTTCTCAACCTCCGGCTCCGGTGTCCTCCACGGCGGCTTGGACCTCTATATCTGGCTAGCGAGCTCGCCGGACTGAGGACTCCTTTTCTCTGAAGATTTTTGAAATCCCAATCGAGCCCATAACGGGATGGCCGGAGAGTTCAGTTGTGCAGGGTTTGAGTTGAAGGGTCGGTTCGAGTAGTGGGTGACCAAGTGACCATCCAAATGAGGTTGTTTGTGTGGGTTATGTGATAAGCTTGGGTCTTGGCTTTGGACGGAATGCAACAAAAGACCTCTTATTTCTCTGTATATGACTTGTGCTCTAGTTTAGCGCAGAAGAAGTTGTTCAGCTAGATGCCTTGAACTCTTGAAGTACAATGACCAACCACGTCCAGATTATGGCTTGATGAGGTCATGTGCATGACATTAAGCTTCTAATTTTTGTTTTTGTGGGCTATGGATCTTTAAGATACTAATATTTTTGCTTCTTGTTCCGCATCAGTGGAGATGATACTGAACTCCACACAGTTGAGATATAATCACTAACTAACCATTGTAACCCTTTTGAATTCCAAAAACATAACTGTCACATCCCGACTCTTATATTTTTTACCTTATTTACTAGCTTGGTTATAATAAGAATTTTACCGTCTCCGTCATAGAGGTAATAGTTTAATTGGTCCCTAGAGGGGTTTCGGGGACGGTTATGTGCGGAGGATTATTCGTAGGAGGAAATTACGACGACGGTAAAAATGGTAAATTTTAGCTAGTAAAAAGTAAATTTTATCCGGGTATTATTTTTCGGGGTGTTTTATTTTTTGGGAGTTGGGTATAATGGTGGAGTTGGACCAGTTGGAGAGGCCCAACCCATTTCCCCCTCTCTGTCTCTTCTTTTCTCTTTTCTCTTCCTTCTCCCTCCCGTGCTCTCTCTCCCTTCGCCGGAACTTTCAGCTGCCAGCTGCCGCCGTCCGGCCAGCCACCAGCCACCACTCCACCCCAGTTCGGACCCCCATCACCTCCTCTCCCTCCCCAGCCTAGCCCCCGAGCCGTTAGCCCGCCGGAAGAAGAGAAATCTCGCCGGAGACACCAGGAAGCTTTTCGCCGGAACTCCCTCCTCTGGCCACCAATCCGGGCAAGCTTGGTACGGTTTTGTAGGTCTCCAACCCAGCTGCCTTGCCCTAAAAGGGCTCACTCCGGTTCGCTTCAGGTAAGGAGAAATTAGAGGTGGAAGTTCTAGGGTGTTTTAGATGTTTTTGCTCATTTGCCCTATTTAGGCTTGAAATTGGACTTAGTGATAGTTATGAAAGTTGTTTGGGATGTTGAGAGGAAGATGCTGTTAAATTTTCATAGGAATTGGAGGTCGTCGGAATCGGCCTCCGGCCGCCGCTGTTTGGGAGTTTTGTATAGTTTTAAATGTGGAATATTAAGGGGAGTATATTGATGTAAATTATGGAATTTTTGGATGAGTTTTGGTTAGGTTTGTGAATCTCCGAAGTTTGGTAATTTGGCAGATTAATAAGACAGAATCCGACCGTTGGATTAAAGTCGTATAATCTGTGGAAGGGTGTAGTTAAGGTTGCTGGTTTTAGTGTTGAGGTGTGGACCGTATCGAAGTTAGGCAATGATGAGCGTGAATATGGCTCTCGGTTAATTTTGCCTATTTTGTTTAAATATTGGATTTTTAGTTGGGAAATTAATTTTATATTTGTGCCAGGGTTCGAGGAAACCTCTCTGGAGTGGCGATTTGGATTTCGTCGGGCTTATGCCTAGAGTTGTGAGTGGACTTTTGTTTTAAATAAAATGCATGCTATAGTTCATAGATGAACAATTATTGTTGTGGAGCATTTTGACGTCATTTTATTTTGACGATTTTATTTCTCTTGGAGAGTTACTGAAAATGAGATTTTCGGTGAATATAAATATGTATTTATGAGGAGAGTATGTATAAAAATGCTAGCTAGCCCTATGTGTCTGTCCACCTTAATGGCGTAGCATATAGCCGCATTATGGTGTGACGTGAGCGTTGGACGCGAGCGTAGTAGCCCTATATGAGTGTTTAATTCATATAGGGGGTATGGGCACATATTTATACACCCGTCTGTCCACCTTAATAGCGTAGTGTAGCACCGCATTAAGGCGTGACGTGAGCGTTGGACGCGAGCGTAGTAGCCCTATATAGACCCATGAATTTATATAGGGAGTATGGACATGTGTAAATACATACATATATTATAGAGCCTGAGAGGCTCGACATTTATGAGATAAAAGTTTTATCGCTTGCAGCATGCATTCGATTTTCTTTGGAAATTGAAATGGGGAAGCATAAATATTTTTATTAATTTATTTTTGTCCACTCACTCTAACGTTGTTAAGTGTTTTCCCCTGGGCCTTTCGTTTTAAAAATGCCCAGCTTGCAGGTTAGCTTAGTCAAGGTCAGGCGTACATGGAGATGAGGCATAGTCATCATATAGCTTCCGCTTGTTAATTTATTTTGTTTCCCTTCTTCTTGTTAGAGTTGCTCTGAAACTATAATTGGTTGGATATGAGATTTGTTTAGATTAGTAAATTTTGGCTGGTGTTGTGATTTGGGGAGCACGAAGACTCTAGGAGTAGAGGTTATTAAATGGATTCTTTTGAAGTGTATGCATGTATTATTAGGAAGGGTTGTCCATTTTCAAAGGAGGTTATGCCGAATTCTTTTTTCGGTAAACTTTCCTTGGAGGTGGTCCCCGCAGGATTTACTTCGGGTTTCAGGGTGAAATTCGGGGTGGGTTCTGACAATAACTATGTCTTCTATGAATTAGTAGATTAGGGTAGCCAAATCTGGATTTTTGTCATGTGAACACTTTATGATTCAGAGTTCAATATCTAATGCTCACATATCAAAATTGGTTTTTATCAAGTTTCAAGGAACTTTCCGACTAAAGCATGCTTCAGCTGCAAACTTGGTGCCACTAACTTCAAAAAATTTCAAATAACAGTCATGTCTTGGTACAATGATTTAAAGGAAAGAGGCAGTCATGTCTGCAGAAACATAACAGATGCTCACATGCATGACTCGGCCTTCCAATGATTTAGCAAGTCTGTAACTAGACTAATCAAGCATAAATGAGAAGTGACAAAGATCAAAGAAACTTGAATCCAAGAAACTTGTACTGCATATCAGAATTATGAGTCTTTCTGGACATCCTGGACATCCCAACACCAAATCAATTAGATACTGAAATCTTCTCAGGAACACACCAAATCAATGTCATGATGTACAGACAACCCCACCTTCATCCCTCTCAAGCCGGCACGCAATTGCAACAACACACATGTCACTGAAATATGCTGCCGAAAACAGAAGTAACAACAAAACTCCCAAGCACCAGAATAATTGTCAACGTGCTCGTGCCTTCAAAAAGCAATTCAAAACGAGTTTTCTGGAGATGAAACACAGTCCCACTTTGGCCAACTGTTGATGTAACGCAATTCAAGCTACCGGTAATTAGAAGAGTCAAAGAGAGAAAATGGGTCTTCTGTGTGGAGGACGCCGGAGCCGGAGGTTGGGAAGAGGTCCGGACAAAGGCGAGATTGATCTCCGAGACGGAAGAGAGAGAGAGAGAGAGAGAATGAGACGAGAATTTGATCGAGACAGAAATAAGAGAACAGATGAGAGATAGCCTTGAGTTAAGAGTATGAGAGATCTTGACCGTCTATGGAAAATGAACGGTCTAGATCTTCTTATTAGGAAGTATTAGCAGAGGTTTATTAGGAGAGGATCCGGATCCCAATGAATGATATGGTGTTGGACGCGCTTATTTGTTACCTCGTTAAAAACCTTGTCAGGTAATAAAAAAATTACCCTGTGGGAAAAAAAAAAAACTCTGGTCGAAGGAGAAAAAGAGTGCAACACGCATATGTCCTAGGTAACATACTTCTGGATGCTTCCCCTGATTGTTGCAAGCTTCATATACTGTAAATAACAATTTGATTTGTATATCACAAAAGTGAGATCTTGTGCGTTTTGCATACAGGGGCTTATCGCAAAATTATTGTACCTGTAAAGTGAAAGTAATACCACCAAAACTATACAACTTTTTCTAGGTCTTACCTGATTTAGTAATGTTAGAAACAACCTCACATGTTCAAATTCATATACTATGTAATAACTAAGCAATAAAAGTTAATTAACACATTACTATGTATGGTTCAAACCATTGGAAGATCAGCATGGCATATCTAGCCACTCATATCAATATTTTTATTTATTGATACATCTTGTGTATGCTATTCAAGAGCTCTAAGAAATTCATAACTTCCCGAAAGTTAGAATATGTAGCAACATAATCCGAATTCAGTTTTGTAGTCCAATCATAATACTCATTGAGGCAATTTTGTTCACATTAACTATAACATAATGAGTATATATGAGCTAGCTTTAGACTATCGATTGCATGAGTTAACTTAGTTTAACAGCCCAGTATAACGAGATATGCTCGCCTTTGGGCCTCCCCTCCATGGTTGTCTTCTTGGGTTCCAATCCAAGACACGTCTCACTAATGGGAGTTGTGTTTGCATGTATAAGGCACATTACGTCATTTCCCTGAGGCGATGAGGAATCTCACATTCAAACTCTCTCAAGTATTCATGGATCGATTTACGTTAGAATTATTCATGTACTTGGATCATTTAAGGATTTAATAAGCGATACGCTTATAATGACGCTTTACTTTTGGGATTTTGCTTCAAAGTCTTTAAGATCCTTATAATATACGATGACAACTGCCGTAAGTCTCTCGTCAATAACTATATGTAACACTGTACTTACAAAAAATTGTCACGTATAAAGAAAAATATTCGTAATCCCCATATCTCTTATAAACATTGTGTCATATATAGTGATTTATTTTCACTGTGATTAATACTCTTTTGTATCATGTAGGGTTAAAGGTCTAATTATCTCATCACATTTCATATATTCAGTTCATTGGAATTGCCTCTATGCAATTTGACCAATAATATGCTTTATCAACATTCATAATGAAACATGGTATTGCATCATACAGTCCATAATGGTCTTTAATAGCTACCATATGTAAATTTTCATCGATGATCATCATTCATAAATCTCACACATTCTTATATATAGGCATGCATTAGCTACTATGAGCTTATTAATATTGGGTACCCATGCCACTTCTGGGGCAAATATTGTCATTTCTACGACAAATATCTCTCATAGATGAATTATATTTAACGAATGTAGATCTATATTCATAATATCATAAAACATTATAGGACATGTATAATCTTCCATTTTCAAGAGCTTAAAACTTTAGACATGGTGGATACATTCCACCCAAATTCATGTCGTTATTCAAATGACAGTAGTCTTTTTGCTTCCCCTAATGATGGAAGACTGTCTTATTATGACCGTGCATAAAAATGCGATTAAATGTCTATCACTTTTCAAGTGAAGATGTTCATTGGCTGGTGGCGAACCCAAACCAAGTTGAAGGTCAAAAATATTAAATTCATGAGTATCAACCATATTGATGTATTGTTGTATCACCAAGATATCATCCTCTGATTGTGTACTTTAACCTTTGTATGTGTAGTACTCTAGCCGCCATATTAGGAACTCAGACATTTTTAATTACATTCTCGTCAGGAGAATCATGTCACTTACATTCACATTCCTCCCACAAATCAAATGGGGTCAAGATTGTTTTTGTTAATATGGTTAGTTTCAGAGATTTTAACTCAAGCATATGCCTATGCATTTAGCATATGCTTTTGTCAAGATATTTTACGAAATCAGTAGCTAAGACTATAACACCCTGACCCAAAAATTGATAAAAGAAATTTGAGTTTTGAATCGAATAGAAACTTGTAACTCAGTAACTAATCCCAAGATTTCATATAGTTTACCGTTTAACACTTGAACCAGATTTAATTCAAGGAATACAACCAACTTCATCAATTGTCACAGCATAGAACTTCAATTTAAATTTCACAACTTACCTAATCGACAACTTATTGTTGTACTCATCATCTCTGGAAACCGATTGACGTCACCCAAAAACTCAACAGTAGATTTCAACCCATATAACCCAATCCATCCTATATAGTATATACGTGTTACGAGAAGGAGAAAGGTTCGAACGTCGATGGTCCCATCATATTCTGTGGTCGAATTAAGAGGAAAGTCCTCTAGCCTATGGCTTCAGGTCCTCTCTTGTCTCTCTGAGTCGCCTCTCTTCTCCATGCTCTATCGTAAATCGAACTGTACCACCAGAAATCCGACGACATTGCGACGAGGTGAAAGAGACTGATGCGTCCCCCATGAAGAAATCATAGGTTGAGTCTTGATTTGGGGTCGGCGAGCAGAGAATCAGGAGTTCCCAAACTCTTCCCTTGCTCTCTAGAAAACTCGAGAGATATTGGGCATATCGGTGTCCTCCGGAAAGAGAAGAGTGAAGAGTGAAGAGTTCCCTCTAAAATTGGTCTCCCCCCCCCCCCCCAAAACCTCCCCTTCTCCTTCTCAGAGACCAAAAGAAAATCGGAGAAAGCCCTAGAGATAGAGAGACCGTGAGAGTTCTAGAGGGGAAGAGAGCCCCCTAGAAGCTTCCCCTCTTCTTTCTTTCATTTTCTTTTTTATTTCTTATGTCGGTCGCTTCCCCACTGACTCTTCAACTCCATATATACAAATATACATATATTTTTCATTAGTTAGCATATTGACGGCCCAAATGAAACATTGTCCAAATTTGAATGGTCTATATCACACCATAATTATTGCCTTTATCTAAAATAAATTTTCATAGATTTCAGACTTCAAAATCAAAAGTAAAATATATCGGAACCTTAAAAAATATCTTCCGTCAAACCTCAGTTTAACTTATAAGATAATTTAAGGTTACATGAAATGTCACAATCACCAATATCGACCGACAGATAATTCATCAAAATAACAACAATTAACTTAATAAAATATCCGAGACTTACACACATGTATAAATATTTAACAAAAATTAACCGAGTATTACAAAGACATTTTTCAAAATCAAAATGAGATGGTGGATAAGTATATAACACCAAAACAAATCGTTCTTCGGGAACAATATTTCTCCCCCTTATGACATGAGGAGTATTGTCTCATTGAGATGATAACTAGCAACTGTGCAGTAAGTACTCAATTTTGATTGGAAATAAGCTTATTAGTTATCAAACCTTGTAAGTGATTCCACACAACTTTGTAGACAAAATATGATGTAAATTGTCATTACATAATAGTGTATTTGATGCAATGAACTTCTGGTTCATGACATTATATGTCTCAAATTCCTTGAGAATTTGACGTAGTGTATATATAAGATATCAAAAGTGCATTCTCGAACCACATTTAAGGCACTAAATGGAAAAAGAGAATAATATGTGCTCTTTTGGAGCCATCAATATATGTGTAATCGAAGATTCAAGTTCGAATATATTATATCAAAACTATAGGTTGAACGTCAAGTTCCAATAAATTTGGTGCCGGAATCTTCAGTTCCAAGTAAATAAAGTGAAACTTCAAGTTCACTAATTTAATTTTCATACTAGGCTCCGGGTTTGAGCTTTTACCGTTAAAACTTTTGGTTCTTTGATTCAATAATTTGAACTTCTGGTTCAAAAATATGACATTCAAAATTCATATGGTCGGTATACAGGAAAATAAAATAAGTACTGTAATGAAAGTAAAAAAAATAAAATAAGATCGAGGATTGTAAAGAACAAGATAAATAAATTTCATATTAGAAACTTCTGATTCCATGTGTGAAGAAAACGAACTTCTGGTTTGGTTAACTTCATAAAAAATATAATCTTGTTTCTCCCCTCTCGTTACACAAGCAGATAATATATAAATAATGTGAGGAACTTCAGGCCCCCATATGATCATAAATCAACAACAGGCGACTTTGATTATAACTCGAGGAGCTTCAAGCCCTCTACTGTTTAGACTTGTTGGTTTAGATTTTTGGGGCAATACATTTAACCCCCAAAATGCAAAAAGGTGAAGCTAGTTTCCATAATCATTAAATATTAGCAAGTTGTTAGAAATTAAATATACAGATCAACCACAATTACAGTAATATAAATATGATTCTTAAAAACTTGATACAAATAAGACCAACTTTACTTTATATTGAAGAACAGCAGTAGCAGCACTGAAACCAAATTGCTTTGAATACAAAATACTAACTTGATTGATGATAGAGGCTTGCTTGCAGCAATCTCCTAAGACATAATTTCGCCCCTACTGTAGTGCACGTAGTTTCTTGGACGTCTATCTTGCAGGATACAACTATCGAATTTTGTTTATGCACTTTTAACCAAAATTTCTGGCAAACTGTATTTGTGTTTCTCATAAATAATTAGGGGAAGAGGAGAAGGATTTCTTGTGTCTGATTTGTTTGGCTTGCTCGTCTTTTATAGACTATGAACTGAACAATTGCAATGCTTCGGTAGAACTGAATAGTTGCAATGGTTTGTTCAAAACCAAACTCTTCCAACTGACATATATGTTGCAAAATAAAATCTAGATAAAAAAGAAAAACAGTTTTTCTGATTTTTATTTATAGGACCCCAAGAGCCCCATGGCCCAAGGCCCATCTAAGTATTTATATATATATATATACACACACACACACACACACATATACACTCTAAGCCTATTAACATGTATGTCAAGTGAATACATATAAAGGCTAACATGAAAACTATTTTTCCAATGTGGGAGCCAACAATACCCCACATTTTCTATTCAAACCTGAAAATACCCCACATTTGAATAGAAAATAAGTCTTTAAAATTTCCGGAGAAAGTAGAATCAATATGCACCGGAAAAGGTGTCTTTTGGACTTGAACCTTTCCTAGTAACAACTTATCGGTATTACTTAGTGAGGTAGTGAAATATTCCATCTTGAACTAATCACTATTTTGTAGTAATACGAAACAATAAGCGAAACACATATATCATCTTCACATTTCCAGTTTATACGTTGTGTTCATTTTGGTCCTGAACAAATCTCGACTTCATGAGAGCTCTAGAGAATTTAGCCATTTCAATTCTCATGGATGCGACCCACATCACTCTCATATAGGTAGTGCTAATTAAGGATAGTCCGTTCTATCCCACTTTAAGAAAAGCTATTAGCATTATTAAGAATAAATTAATATTCATCCCTTAATCGTCAACGGAAACACACTTTGAATCATCTTAGGAATAGGCAAATGTGTGTTATGTAACGTGAGTCTTTCTCAACTAGTTTGCCTATTGAACCTAGACCATGGGATCTCCAATGTTGCTAGGTTAGGTTTCCGCCAAGTAACGACTCATTGTGTTGACTTGAGACCCATTCCCCTCGATGTAAATACGACTTGCTCTTTAGGTAGGCCTTTAGTCAAAGGATCAGCCAAGTTTCCTTTGATTTAATATAATCCAATGCTATAACTCCATTGGATAACAATTGTCGTATTGTTGCATGTCGTCGCCTAATATGTCTTGACTTACCATTGTACATTGTGGTTTTGCCTCTATTTAGGGCAGCCATACTATCACAATAGATACAAAGAGCTGTCAATGGCTTAGGCCATAATGGAATATCTTCAATGAAATTACGAAGCCACTCTGCTTCTTCGGCGGCTTTATCCAAGGCTATAAATTCTGATTCCATTGTAAAACGTGCTATACATGTTTGTTTAGATGACTTCCAAGACACGGCACCGCCACCAAGTGTAAAAACATAACCACTTGTGGATTTACTATCCGTGCTTCCGGAGATCCAATTTGCATCGCTATATCCTTCCAAAATAGGAGGATATTTTGTGTAACGAAGACCATAATTTATTGTATGCTTTAAGTATCTTAATACTCTAATTAAAGCATGCCAATGTTCTCTACTAGGATTGCATGAATACCGACTCAAACGGCTCATTGAATATGCCAAATCTGGTCAATGTACATTAAACTTCCAACTATTTGTGTGTATTCTAATTGTGACACACTTTCTCCATAGTTCTTTGAAAGCTTACACGTTGGATCAAACGGAATCACCGATCTATCATCATAGTGACCAAATTTCTTTAGGACTTTCTCCGCATAATGGGATTGAGTGAGTGCATAACCATTGCCATTGCGTTTAATTCGTATGCCAAGAATTAAATCTGCCAATCCCATATCCTTCATTTCTAAATTGTCACTTAACATTTTCTTTGTGGAGTTGATAATGTCTTTGTTTGTTCCCATTATCAACATGTCATCCACATAAAGACATACAATGATAGTAGCATTTTTAGTTTGCTTAATGTATACACATTTGTCACACTCATTTATGGTGAAACCATAAGACATCATTGTATTGTCAAATTTCTCATGCCATTGCTTTGGGGCTTGTTTAAGTCCATATAATGACTTAACAAGTTTACAAACTTTCTTTTCTTGACCTTTAACTATGAAGCCTTCAGGTTGTTCCATATAAATTTCTTCATCTAGTTCACCATTCAAGAATGCTGTTTTGACATCCATTTGATGGATTTCTAGATCATATATGGCAGCAATTGCTATTAGCAATCTAATAGAGGTAATTCTAGTGACCGGGGAATATGTGTCAAAGAAATCAAGACCTTCTTTTTGGCGATATCCTTTTGCTACTAATCTTGCTTTGTACTTTTCAATAGTTCCATCTGGTCTTAACTTCTTTTTGAATATCCATTTATGTCCAATTGGTTTATTCCCAGGTGGTAAATCAACCAATTCCCATCTATGATTATTCATAATGGATTCCACTTCACTTTGAATTGCCTCCTTCCAATAAGGTGCTTCTGAAGATTCAATTGCAGCCTTATATGTTTGAGGTTCATTCTCACTTAAAAAGGTCATAAAATTTGTACCAAAGTCTTTCGCAACCCTTGCTCTTTTACTTCTTCTTGGTTCCATTTCTTGTTCTTGAACCTTTGAAGTAAAAGCATTTGTATTATCAACATGTACTCGTTTCTTTGTGGTACATGAGGGTTCTTTGTATGGAAAAACATCTTCAAAGAACTCAGCTTCATTAATTTGATTCAAGTATGGTGTTACTTGTACTTCTGCATTTTCAGATTTATGAACTAAAAATCTATATGCAGCACTGTTTTCTGTAGGACCTATATATACACAGTCCACAGTTTTTGGTCCTACAACAGTCCTCTTTGGAAGAGGAATATGAACTTTTGCTAGACAACCCCACACTTTCAGATTTTTATATGTAGGCAATCTGTCTTTCCATATTTCATAAGGAGACTTATCGCTCTTTTTATGAGGAATTTTATTCATAATTGAATTTGCAGCAAGGAGTGCTTCACCCCATAAACTAGGTGGTGCACCTGAACTGTTCAACATGGAATTCATCATTTCTTTAAGAGTTCTGTTCTTGCGTTCAACAACTCCATTTTGCATTGGAGTATAGGGTGCTGTAGTCTGATGTATAATTCCATGAGTTGAACAAAATTCAGAGAATTCATTTGATATGTATTCTCCACCTCGATCTGATCTGAGAATTTTTATTCTCTTATCTAATTGAGTTTCTACTTCTGCTTTGAATTTCTTAAACATGTTCAAAGCTTCATCTTTAGTACTAATCAAATAGATATGACAAAACTTGCTGCAATCATCAATGAAAGAAATATAATAATTCTTTCCTGCACGACTTGGAGTTGATTTAAAATCACATAGATCACTATGGATCAATCCAAGTACTTTGTTTGATTTCTCAACAGACTTATAAGAATGCCTTGTATATTTTGATTCTATGCAGACCTCACATTTATGCTTATCAATATTATTAGGATTGTATTTTGGTAACAATCCTAAATTCATCATTCTATTTAGAGAGCGATAGTTAACATGGCCTAGCCTTGCATGCCATAAATCACTTGAGTCAAGCAAGTAGATAGAAGCAGTGCTATTGCCTACATTAATATTATTAATAGGTAGTACATTCAGTTTGAAAAGACCCTCAGTAGGTAGCCTTTTCCTACATACATTCCACCTTTGGTGATTACAAACTTATCAGATTCAAACACAAGCTTAAAACCTTTGTTGCTAAGAAGAGAACCAGAAATCAGATTCTTTCTAATCTCAGGCACATGAAGCACGTTGGTGAGTGCTAGTTCCTTTCCAGAAGTAAGTTTCAGAATCACTTTTCCTTTCCCTTCAACTGCAGCAGTGCTAGCATTGCCCATGAAGAGATTTTCTCCACCAAATCCTTGCTCATATGTAGCAAACAGACTTTTATCAGCACACACATGCCTTGATGCACCTGTGTCAACCCACCATTCATTGGCATTGGTCATTAGATTGACCTCAGATACAACAGCAACAAAATATTTTTCTGCTATGTTTGCTTGGTTGGTATTTCCAGCAGACCCTTCCTTTTTGTGGCGGCAGTCCTTGGCTCTATGACCTGGTTTTCCACACACCCAACATCCACCTTGAATCTTCTTTTTGAAGGTAGCAGCCTTTGGTGCAGGAAATCCTTTCTTTGTAGCCTTTCCCTTCTTGTTATTCTGGGAGAATTTAGGCTTGGATGTACTTCCTTCAATCACATTGGCCTTTGCTTCCATAGAGGAAAAGTCAGACCTCTCATTCCTACGATTTTCTTCTTCCACACGAAGCTTGAGAATTATTTGCTCAAGATTCATGTTTTCAGATAGATGCTTAAGATAAATCTTAAAATCTTTCCAAGATGGAGGCAACTTTTCAATGATAGAAGCAACAAGAAAAGTCTCATTCAGCCCCATACCTTCATCTCTTAATTCATGAGCAGTAACTTGGAGTTCCTCCACTTGTTTCACCACAGAATTGGTGTCACTCATCTTGAAGTTCAAGAATTTTCCAACAATGAACTTCTTGGCACTTGCAACTTCAGACTTGTACTTCTTGTTCAAAGAATCTCATAGTTCTTTAGGAGTCTTGAATGATAGATAAACATCATATAGAGAATCATCCAAGGCATTCAGTATATAATTCTTGCACAAAAACTCGTTTTGAGTCCATGCCTCCACAGCCTTTATAGTTTCATCAGGAATATCACCTTCAGCAGGTAAATCTGGTCCTTCAGAAGTTAAACATTGTGCCAGATTCAATGTTGTTAGATAAAACAACATCTTTTGCTGCCATCTTTTGAAGTCCACACCTTTGAACACAAAAGGCTTCTCAATGTGGTTCTTCACACCAGCAACAGCAGCAGGTTGATCCATCTTTCAATTTCAAAATAGATAAAAATTCTGTCTTAGATTGTTAGAAATTAAATATACAGATCAACCACAATTACAGTAATATAAATATGATTCTTAAAAACTTGATACAAATAAGATCAACTTTACTTTATATTGAAGAACAGCAGTAGCAGCACTGAAACCAAATTGCTTTGAATACAAAATACTAACTTGATTGATGATAGAGGCTTGCTTGCAGCAATCTCCTAAGACAGAATTTCACACCTACTGTAGTGCACGTAGTTTCTTGGACGTCTATCTTGCAGAATACAACTATCGAATTTTGTTTATGCACTTTTAACCAAAATTCCTGGCAAACTGTATTTGTGTTTCTCAGAAATAATTAGGGGAAGAGGAGAAGGATTTCTTGTGTCTGATTTGTTTGGCTTGCTCGTCTTTTATAGACTATGAACTAAACAATTGCAATGCTTCGGTAGAATTGAACAGTTGCAATGGTTTGTTCAAAACCAAACTCTTCCAACAGACATATATGTTGCAAAATAAAATCCAGATAAAAAAGAAAAACAGTTTTTCTGATTTTTATTTATAGGACCCCAAGAGCCCCATGGCCCAAGGCCCATCTAAGTATTTATATATATATATACACACACACACACATATACACTCTAAGCCTATTAACATGTATGTCAAGTGAATACATATAAAGGCTAACATGAAAACTATTTTTCCAATGTGGGAGTCTCCCACATTCTCCAACACAAGTCTTATGCTTTGGAAAGCCAGTGCCGAGCCAAGCATCATATACATATATTCAAAATTTCTGAATGGTGTGAATAAACAAGCAAAATGTGTTGATGTCTTACTATTAAAACTATTATCAGTAGCCCAATCATGCTTTCAAGTTTCAAATAAGGCTGAAAGATAGCACAATCATACTTTCATATGATAGCAAGTATATATGTTGGCCTGCAAAGTAATTTTTAATCATAAACTTGCATAACAAATTCCAAAGCAAAGAATCAGGTTTCTCATATATAGATCGTTGAACAACTCTGAGAAATTTCAACTTTTCAAGATCTCGTATTGCTTAAGCTTTGAGAAGCTTCTTGTCGTAATTCTATTACTACTTTGGAGGAACTTCTGGACTCTATAGTTCGATCAAGAGACTTCAGATCTCGATCAATGAATAAAAAAAAACTCACAAATAGGCTTCATGTCAAAACTACAAATACATACCTGATTTCAATAATGAATCGGCTTGATAATCCGTATCATACTTTACCATAGTAGCACGATACTTATGCCAATGATACTACAAAATATATATCTGAGCATGATAAGACGTATTTGCACACGCATCAATTAACCCTGTCAACAAATCAATCGTAGTATAAAGCAAGCAGGGATCGTTCTAAACCGGGGATCCAACTACAGGGTAGATCCATCTAATCTAATGTAAATGTCGAAATAAGCATATAAGGTTTAAAGGTTTGATAAATTCGGAACAAACATTAAATAAAAATCCTAAATTACTTCTATACATATATACATGTGATCAACCAACAATCATGCAAACTCAACCAAACAACCATGCAAGAATAAAGAAGACGATTTCTAATCTCATTTAAGTCTACACCGTGAGCAAATATACAACCTAAATTTGATATGCACATAAGTTCCTACGTGGTTCCTATGACATAGACCAACTTAGAATTAGACTACGGGTTTCATTCAACATCGCGACACAAACAAGCTCGGCTACGTGCTCTACTTATCGGTCACACACATAAACTAATCATGCAATTACGTATCACATAAAGAATCGATGTATTTAAGCACAAGTCCAAATCAAACATAGGTAGAAAATCGGTGAAAAACAAAGACAATGCAACTTATCAACTACGTGTATCAAAGTCGAACTTTGGATGATTAACATATGTAATATCAACTACTTGTATCAACTACACATGATAATATAAGAAAGCACCGAAAATCTTAAAGTATTTAGACATAAAACTCACGGCATAAAACCTAAAATCATTGATTAAAAATTGAAAACTTTAATTCAAAACATGGTTCAAAAGTACTTCTATCTCATAGACAAGAATCGAAGCTTACTTAAGTAAAAACCTAAAACAAACAAAAACAAGAACAAACACATAGCAATCTGAAAATAGAAGATGGAATTCACTCTCAGAATATCCCTACGTGTTCTATTCTTCGAATGAGCGGAATCCTAGGCTACGTGCTTTGGATAGATGCTGAAGGTGGAATCGGATTATAGTGTTTGGAGGTTGATGGAGTTTCGGCAAAGGCTTTGGTGTTATTTGCACGGGTTGATGATGATTTCTTACTACCATGCCGTGCCCCTTTATATAGAGTAACAAGTCTTGATCTCCAAGAATTCTTCTAGCACAAGGAATCCTATTGAATCGGCAAAACCAAGTCCAAGTTGGATTTAATTTCTTCTCTTGGTCTTCAAGGAATCCTCATGCATTAAGGAATGACAAAACCATCTTGAACTTGGAAAACCTTCTCTCTTTATGCCGCACGGCTTCTTTTCCTTCTTCTTCCCGGCTTTGTACTTCTCCTAGCTCAAACAGGACTCCTGGCTGCCGGCCACCTCTCCCTCATGAGTCAGGAAAACATTTCCTAATCAACATGGGTTTAGACTTTCTTGAAATAGAAATAAGAAAATTAGAAACTAGGAAAGAGGAAAGATGGAATCCTGATCAAAACAGGAATCCTGAGTAAACAAGGATTTCCAACACTTAGCACAATTTCAACACCAAATTCTTCAATTCCGAAATTACTATGTATTCTAACACTAAAACCTACATATTTCTACATTAAGCAATTATTCTACACAAAACACGAATATAAAGCTAAAACAACTAAATAGGAGTTAACAAAGGGTAAATAAAGGGTATAAACATATTAAGAACGTCACACTTTGTGCTCCTATCAGAGAATCGGCATATGATTCATGTCCAAATCTAAGAAGCACTACCAAGCAATAACTTCGAATCCGACCCAAAAACTCCATTATCACATTGTCCAATTGTTAATCGAAGGACTTATCACTGTTTTGATTCAGTATGCAACATATAGTAGGCATAATATCATGCATCAAATATCCAAATCATGGGATTGAATATAACAAAAGAAACATAGCTGAGGCAATTATTATACATAATCAATGGTCAATATAAATATTGGAATATGAAAAAGGTCAAAACTGATGCATCTTTATGGAAACCGATAAAGCTGGAATTGGTATAGAAAACCAAAACAATAAATCAAACTATCCAATTTTGATACTTGATCACCATATATAAGAAGGTCAAAGGAATGAAGCACTAACATATATGCAAAATAAACTATTGTGTTCTAGGATATTATGTATCTTTCTAGATATTCGTTATGTGTGTTTTGGCCTTATGCCAATAGGATACGTAGTTAGACTAGATCTATGTATTCATATCCTTATCATATTGGTATTGTGTAATTCCCTATATAAATGGCTCATATCAATGAATAAGATGATTCTCTTGCTATCTCTTTGTCCCTACACTTTATCCTTCATCACGTTATCATGCACTTTGTTCTAACCCTAGAGCCAATAGCCCACCATTTGTTTACCCAAAACCCTAAAATCGGGTAGCCTTGTTTTTCCCGATTTTTGACCAAAATTCCGACCGCCCTCTGCAGGAATTTTATATCCCCAGAAAGCTCATTCTGTCCCAGATCTAACGCCGCCGGCCTCACCCTAAGAACCCGCCGGAAAGGCTCCGAACCGGCCGCCGGAATATTCCAGACCGCCGCGGCTACTGACCACCGGTTCACCACCTTCCCGTGCTCCGATCAACCTAAATTTTTGACAGTAGCTTCCTCATCCAGAACTGCTCCTCCTATCAAATTTTCAGCCTCAAATTCGAAGTAGAAATAGGTGAAACGTTGTTTCTCCTCTTAGCAGCCTCTAGAAACCAATGATTTCAAAATTGCTCGTCTTCCCAAGGAAAGCCAGAAAGGTTCCCAACCCTCGGTCGAAGCCTGCAATTGACTCAAACTCATCAGAGCTCCTATAAACACAGTTTATTTAGCAAACTAGCAAGTAAGCTTTAATATTACAGCTATTTACTTTGAAATAACTTCGGGGGATAAAATCCTTTCTCTCTTCTCCATCTTCATTCTATGCTTGGGATTTTGGTGTGCAGGTACCAAAAATCTCGAAAAAAAAATTTGCGGGTCAAGAGTGTGTTTGATCAATCCGAGGCCTTTTTTCGAATTGTGTTTGATCAATTCGCGGCTTTTCCGGATTGTGTGTGATCAATCCGAAGGACAAACCATTAAAAACATTGTTTGTGACCTCTATCGAGTCTCATAAGAGCTTGATTTTGTATGCAAGAGCAATGTAACATTTTGCTCCTTTGAGTTTTGACGTACTGGCACTACCAGGACAAGCATTTTAGCCAACGAAAAATTTTTGTCGACCTGTTAGCTTAATTCATCGGCTAAGATTTCGTCAGGAAAATGTCGTCTGTGGTGACTTTAGCCGACGAAACTAGAAGAAGTCGTCGGCTATAGTCCCACAGTTTAGCCGACGAAAAACATGTCGTCGGTTTTTTTCCCAGACTTTAGCCGACGAAACAATTAAGATATTCGTCGGCTATAGTGTGTAATAAAAAATTAAAAAAATAACTATAGCCGACGAAATATAGTCTGTTTCGTCGGCTAAACCTTATAAAAAATATAAAAAAATAACTATAGCCGACGAAACATGCCATAATTCGTCGGCTAAACCTTATAAAAAAATTAAAAAAATAACTATAGCCGACGAAACATACCATAATTCGTCGGCTAAACCTTATAAAAAAATTAAAAAAATAATATAGCCGACAAATATCGTATAAATATCGTCGGCTAAAGTATTTAAATATCGTCGGCTAAAGTTGCTGGTTTTTGAAAAAAAAAACTGCAGAAACTTTCGGCCACCTCCAATCACCACCAAAATTTGACAGAATCTTCCTCTCAACATTTCGAACAACTTTCTAGAAGAAGTCGAAGCCCAATTCTAAGCCTAAACAGGTCAATTGAATCAAAATATAAAAATCCCTAATTTTAAACCCTAAAAACTTCAAATCTTCGATTCTCCTCACACACATCGAATCGAGCTACCAAATTCTAAGGGAATGTAGCACTAATTAAACTCAACTTATCCATATATAGAACTCACCAAATGGTGACCTGAGGAAGGAGAAATTTGATCGACACCGAATCCGAACCGGCGGAGTTTTGGAGTTCGATTTATCCCTCACGGCGGCGCCACTCGATGCACCACCTATCCAACAATGAAGTAGAGACGACGACGAAGCTTTAGTGACAAGTGTGGCGGTCTCCGGTGGCTTAACGGCGGAGCTAGGCCGAGAAGAAAAACTCAAGTGTGGCAGTCTCAAGTGTGGTAAAACTCCTATATAAAGAATTTTACCCGACGAAATTCTTTATTTTCGTCGGCTAAACTCTTTTGAAAATTTTGGTTGACCGCCAAAAAATATTGGTTGAAAATTTTCAAAATTTTGAAAATTTTTTGACTTTAGCCAACGACTTTTCATATATTTTCGTCGGCTAAAGTCCTTTGAAAATTTTCAAAAGAGTTTGATTTGCCGCCAAATTTTTTTTCGACTTTAACCGATGACTTTTCATATATTTTTGTCAGCTAAAGTCCTTTGAAAATTTTCCTCCAAATTTGGTTTACCACAAAAAAAAAAATTTGACCTTAGCCAACGACTTTTTTAATATCTCGTCGGCTAAAGTCTATAAATTCACGAAAAGGCTCATATCTCCCTCTATATTACGTAGTTTGGTTAAACCTTCCACACAAAAAACTTTCACGTAGATGAGACGCAACCGCCTATATAAAAATTTTTGAGACATTTACCTTTCGACGATAGGGCTCTCCATAGGGAATAATAACTGTAAATAGGGTTGACCGCTACTATCGGCACCGAAACGTTACCCGATTTACGTGATTTTTGAACCATAGCCGTATTTCACCATTCTAAAGACATCTTATTTCACGAGATTTTTGATAATTTTGCTTCCTATGTAGAGTTGGTTCACAAAGTTGTATAACCTACTAAATAAGTTATACAACATTAGTAGACACGTTGTGATTCCGATGACTAAAATTCACAAACCGAAATTCGATCGTCAGATATGATCATTATGATGAAATATGTCTATGGTTAAAAATTCAACTGGATCCGACAACGTTAAGAGCTCGATCGAAACAGTCAACCATAATCCATCGTCACTTATCACACGAAAACGCTCATATCTCCCTCTATATTACGTAGTTTGGTCAAACCTTCCACACGAAAAACTCTCAGGTAGATGAGACACAACTTCCCAAATAAAATTTTTGAGACATTTACCTTCCGACGATAGGGCTCCCCATAGGGAATAATAACGGTAAATAGTAGACACGTTGTGATTCTGATGACTAAAATTTACAAACCAAAATTCGATGGTCAGATATGATCATTATGATGAAAGATGTCTATGGTAAAAAATTCAACTGGATTCGACAACGTTAAGGGCTCGATCGAAACGGTCAACTCTAATCGGAAATAAGAAAACTACATTTTGAAGCCCTAAACGGACTCGGATAGCCAAAAAGGCCCATATGTCATGGCATTACCAATGAGTTAGACTCGTAGGGCTGTTACGCTTCCGGAAAGTTATCACAATAGTCAATCGGACACCAAACGCCAAATCTGCAGCATAGTGAATAATAAGGGGAAATTGCATTGACCGCAACTATCGGCACCGAGACTTTACCGGAATACCATGATTTTTTAACCGTAGACGTATTTCACGACTTTTTTGCGTTTGAAGGTTCTACGTATAGTTTTTTTTTTCCCAGATGAGTTGTTGTCCAGATCTGCAAATATAAGGAACTTTAGCCAACGAAATTATATTTTTCGTCGGCTAAACTTTTAAAAATTTCGTCGGCTAAAGTTCATAGACTATAGCCGACGAAAAAATTATTCAGCCGACGAAATTTGACTATAGCCGACGAAAATGTTAAATTAGCCGACGAAGGAAAATTTCGTCGGCTGAAGTGACTTTAGCCGACGAAAAAATAATTCGTCGGCCTGGTTTTTTTATTTTCGTCAGCTAAAGCCTTTCTTCTGGTAGTGTGGATGCATAAGGTGGATTTTCGCTTGGTATCTGTGGAACCTTTCATTGGAAAGGATTAAACCACATGTTTTGACCCCCAAGCTAACAAGCCTAAATGCCGAGATTTCACATCTCATGCGCTCAAAGTCTTTGAAGCGCCACATCGACAAAAGCCTTCAATGGCAATTTATGCAAAAAGTAATGACCACAAAGTACTATGGAATGCACTCATGGAGCATTTCTCAAAACGTTCATATAACTCTACTTGTTGAGTTATTAGTCAAGTGGATTGCTTACCACCTTAATTGACAATATATTGTCGATGATCTTTTGTGGCATCATGATCCATAATCTTTAGCAGATTCGATCATCATCAAGTTCTCTAGGTCCTCCAAGTTGGTTTGGAATTACCAACGAGACTTGATTTTGATCATATAAACGGGAATTGTATATACGCTAATGTGATAAACTTATTTGGGATTATCCCCTAATGTGGGGATAACAATATGGGTCATGACAACGGCAGAAAACGTCGTGCCGATGTCTAGAAAAGAAGGGGAGGTGTCACTGGCCCTAATATCGACACTCCCGGTCTAGACACTATTTTGTCAAAACTACTCACGTCAGCTCATGACAATACAACCGTTGTGCATCTTCGAATCACTGGTTCAAGATTGTCAAGCTCCTTCAAATTGTGAATGCATACAAAAAGGTATGAAAAATCAATATAAAGACAAGAACGTCATCTTCATGATCACGAATTTCAAAGATTCGGATCCTGCTCTAGCTACCCATGACTTTGACGTCATCGGCTAGACATTGATTTTCGTTCCAAGCTATATGTACTAAGGTGTTGTATCGACGTCCTTCATCTATTTGAGACCTCGATGTACTCACATTAGCAATAATGAATGCCTTGAGAATTTTTTCAAAGTTATGAAACTATTCTCCTCTTATGGTTCGTATTGATTTACAAACAAGATGTACATTTTTACATCGTCCTTAGAAGCATGACATATTTACAATCTACATGGTTAGATTGTGCCGTTTTTGGTCTCTTCCAAGTGAAGATGACACACGGCCTTTCATCCTTAAGTAGGATCGCTAACGTGTTTCCGGTTAAGTCTTCTACCCTTTAGCGGATTTTTCATCATCAATTGTTCAACTAGGCTCATCCAAGCTCAGTGTGATGTCTTAGAATTGTCCGAAATTAAGGAGATAGTGGTTTCAAGTGTGCCTCGCACTACCAACCCTCCACGGAAATGCCTGGTCATACTGACTTGGAGTTACCAAAAGCTTTCGATTTTGGATCCCCCTACGCTATAAAACCGATTTCCGTCTTGCAAAAGACGTTAAAGACTTGTCAAAACCGGAAAATTATCATCATGATCGAATCCTCTAGGTCCTCTGAGTTAGTTTATTCATGTCAAGGAGCTTTTGCTAACTAGTCATGGAGTTTACGACCTTAAAACGACCAAAATGACTTGGTTTTGATCATACACACATCACTTTTGGCTAAGGCAAAAGCCTACACGCCACCTGCAAGCTTCACAGCTTCGCACATGCCAATTCTGCGAAAAACAGCAATCTGTCCCTTTTGGACAGTCAAATTTGTTTGAGTTTTGTGAACAGCTCTGGACGAATTAGACAGTGAGCTTTATATCATTGGAAAGCTCTATGAGTCTAGTTTTCAGAAATTTTTGCGGTTTGTCCATATCTATTTCAACGAAAAAGTTATGGCTGTTTTAGTGCGCAAAGGTCATTATGCGCGGAAATTTTTATGCACTCTCGGGATTGCAGCTTTTCGTAGCTTCTTTCAATCCTTTCAAGTGGAACTATTAACTCACCTATCTACTCCTTCTTGTAGATATGTCTCATCAAGACACTAAGTGTTTCGCAGATAGTGAAACTATCCACAACATTCTAAGGAACTGGCAACTATCTTTGGATTTTGTGCCTTTGTAAATTTTATGTGAGTACATTGATTGAATCATACCGATCATTCAGGGATGTGGTTTGGCTTGAATCTTGATGCCTCATGGCACCATGATCAATGTCACAGATACCCTCTATGCATTGAGAAGCAATTGAACCATATTGAGCTTTAAAAACATTCCTGCTAATAGTTTTCAAATGAAAACTACACATTGTGAGAATGAACAAGAATTCTTTTGTGTATACCTTCTCATGAATACAGACTGAAGTGCATCTTGGAGAAGTTCATGAGTCAATTTTGTGGATTGTATGTCACTACGAGGAGTATCGAATCCCATGTTGTCGTCAAACAAGATATTTGGGACACCGACTCATATAGGCTTTGGTTTGACCATTTAAGTCATCTTGGAAGTGATAGTTCAAATTTTGAGAAATTCTCATGGACATTCATTCTTCCGCTCAAAACGAAGACTTCGACATCTAGCATCACCATGAAGCATGGTGGTGACTCGGGGGGCATTGACGTCACCTGAACATGACTCCAACTTCCTGGAGGTCGTCCGGTCAATCCCTCAAGCAATTGAGATGCACCGGCCTTCCTTCGATGTCGCGGGCATTGGCCCCTTGCAATACTCATTACTCGTTTTGAAAGCCTATTCTTTAGCTAAATTAGGAGTAAGACTCTCCTACGCTAAATAACACTAAAGTGAACATTCTATTCTTACATCAAACTATGTAGATAGATACAACCAACTTGCGGACACTTTTTTATGCTTTATGGTGTTGGTTGAAGTGTTAACACACTGGTCACGCGTTACACTATTATCTATTGCTTATGCTGCTTATACTTCTACGGGTTCACCACCCATTCTTTAAAGAAGTTTATCAGGATGTAAGTTGAAGTGTCATGTACCCCATGTTCACACGCAATGCAGTCTCACCGAGGCTACGACTAAGCAACTTTAGCTTATCGCTCGAAAATTATTGATGCGCACCAATCTTTTTATTGCGTCTTGGGCTATGCAATATTTACATGCAGCTTTACTATTCATCTACGACCCACCATCATTGAATATTTTTGTACTACAGCTCGTGAGTGTGTACCAGGATTGCAATCATTGAGCTCAAACAAGATTGAAACGGATCTCCAATCCTTGAGCTCGGCTAGATGTTATTTCTAGGTGCCAAATCGCATTGCCACTACGTACAATGATGGGTCATTTGAGATGAATAAGTTTAGGTTGGATATGAACCCCACCTATAAATCCGCATATGTAGAAACCTTGTCAGACAATCTCATTCATCGCTAAATTGCGGGTTGTCACTTTGATGAGACAATATTCCTGCCGTTAGGGGGAGATAAGAACACAAGTGTTCAGTGGAACGACGTGAATTGTCATGGTTTGTCCCCACTCAGTCTCATCTTGATCCCAAATGCCTAAAGCATTAAAGTGACGAGATCACATGCTGCAAATATGTCTGCAAGGATTGATGTCCTATCAAGAGGACATGGCGCGACCAAAAGGTGTTGGTCTTGATGTCATCACCATGGATGGTGATATGGTGATGCCATATAGTGGCAAAATTGGTGTCAGAAGGCCGTGTGGCTCCCCAAAAGGAGGGAAGCCCTTAGGTTCGATATTTTCTCGCACTAGGAAGAAAGTAAGCTTGGCACAACATGATCTATTGATCAGTGATACTCAAATCCGTCTCATGAAGTCTGAATTATGATTATCATTAGGGGACGCCTCAATGTCAAATTCAATCCATATAGAGATCTCTACAAGTATTACACTAGTGCACATGAGGACATGGGATAATGAGTCTACGATCGAACCACCATTTGTTGATGGATATCAACTTAGTTGATTGGCCTAATGGAAAGATGTGATCTAGCATTAACAAAGAGATAGGTCATTGGGCAGGTGATACCGACACCGCAAGCTAAACCCTATCAACTACACCTTTGTTAGATAGCGTAGTGAGAACAAGAGCTTAGACTCACCTTATGGCGCAAGGTCTCTCACTAACATGCACTGTGTCACATCCTGACCCTTAAATTTTACCTTATTTACTAGCTTGGTATTAATAAGAATTTTACCGTCTCCATCAATGAATTTATAGTTTATTTTGTCTCTAGGGGGTTTTGAGGGACGATTATTTCGGAGGAGCTATTCGTAAGAGAAAATGGTGACGACGGTAAAAATGGTAATTTTAACTAGTAAAAGGTAATTTTTATTAGGGTATTATTTTTGGGGTGTATTATGTTTTGGAGTGGGGTGTTAGGTTTGTGGACCGGGCCATTTTTTTGGGTCAAAAGTCCAAAGGACTTCAGTTTTCTTTCTCTTCTTCTTCTTCTTCTTCTCTTCCTTCTCTCCCTCCCGTTACTCTCTCCCGAGCTCTCTTTCCCTCCGTCGGAAGTCCAGCGCCTGCCGCCGTCGTTCGGCCAAGCAAGGCTGTCGCACCGGTCCCGTCTGGACCGGTGTCTCCTCTCTCACCCTAGGCCGGTGAGCTCTGCCACAGCGCTGCCTTGCGGGAGGAAACTCGTCCCGAAGGGCCAGCTGTTTTCTCGTCGGAGCACCCTCTTTCGGCCGCCATAGCCGGCGATTCTTGGCTTGTTTTGAAGCTCTCCTCCCGTGCATCAATCCCTCCAAAGTTCTCACCCTCTCTTGAGCTCGGTAAGGAGAAATTCAAAGTTGGAGCTCTAGGGTTTCTTAGGATGTTTTCATTCGATTGTCATAGTTAAGCTTAGAATTGGTGTTTGTGCTAGTTAGGAAAGTTGTAGAGGGGATTGAGAGGAAATTGCTGTCAAAATTTGGTAGGCATTGGGGGTCGCCGGAGTCAGCCCCCGCCGCCGCTGTTTAGGGGATTTTCATGGTTTTAGATTGGTTATTTTAAGGGGAATTGTTGTTGTGAATTTCAGAATTTTTGGAGGAGTTTTGGATAGGTTTCGGAATTTTTAAAGCTTAGTAGTTTTGGCGGTTATTTAAGGTGGAATGCGGCTGTTAGATTAAAGTCGTTTAATCGGTAGAAAGTTGAGTTAAAGCTGCTGGTAGGTTTGGTGAAGTTTGGACCCTATTGAGTTAAGAATGGCGAAGTTGGGCAAGGATGAGTGTAATTAAGGCTCACATTTAATTACGCATATTTTGTGTAAGTTTTGGATTTTTGGTTGGGAAATTAATATTTTATTTGAAACAGGACGTGAGGAGGCTCGAGTAGAAGAGGCCTCAGATCGACATCAGGCTTAGGCCTAATTTGTGAGTGGATTATTGTTTTAAATAATATGCATGCAAATGGTTTATTGATGAATAATTTCTTGTGTTTGAGAATAACCGAAATTGAGAAATTCGGTGATTATATATTCTTATATGGTTGATTATGACGATAGTATGTATATAAATAAGTGTTAGCTAGCTATACATGTTTTTCCGCCATAATGAGGTAAAATACTATTATGGTGTGACGTGAGCGTTAGATGCGATCGTCGTAGCCCTATATAAATTTAGTAATTTATATAGGGAATATGCACGTATATATATACACTCGTGTTTTTCCGCCATAATAAGGTAAAATTCGATTATGGTGTGACGTGAGCGTTAGACGCAAGCGTAAGCGTAGTAGCCTTGTACAAATATCTATTTTTTTCATTTCTTTCGTAGAATTTGTATAAGGAGTATGACGAGTGTAAATACATACATATTTATACATATTACTTTAGCCTGAGAGGCTTCATGTGTTTGAGTTATGGAAACTAGCCGGAGCTAGTCATGTAATTGCTAATTTTTTTTAAACTGTCGCATGCAACATATTTTCTTTGGAAATTAAAATGGGAATGCATAAATAGTTTATTTATTAATTTATTTTTTTCCACTCACTCTAACAGTTTCAAATGTTTCCCCTGGGCCCTTTGTTTTAAAATGCCCAGTCTGCAGAGTTCGGGTTGGCACTAGTTAGAGGCGAGGCATAGTTACCCACATATCTTCCACCTTTCATCAGTAGGTTTCCCGTTAACCTACTGCCATATTTTCTGTTTCCGCTAGTGTGTAATAGCTCTGATTATGAAGGTACTGAAACGTGAACCAGGGATTGAAACAGATGAACTGACTGAAAAATAACAAGAACACCAGATTTTTGACGCTGTGTAAAAACCTCAAACTAGAGGAAAAATCACAGCGGAGCACAAGCTCAGAAAAGCAATCTCAACTAGATGAATTTGTGTAAAGTCTTACACCTTTGTAAACTCTATACTATTACAAATTCCTATATCTAGGCAAAACAGCTTCTACTTCTTTCAACGATCTTCTCTTCAATCACATAAGAGAATCACAATCACAGCAACAAGTTCAACTCAACAAAGATTAGTTGAACTTGTATAATCAGATGGGCAGCAGAACAAAACTGATTACGCTCAAATGCAAAGCATACAGACAAGCCTTTTATCTTTGTCTCATCTCTTTTTTACAGCTGCAAATCAGTTCACGCCAGCAACCCTAATCCCTGTCACAAAAGGAATTTTCATCAGAGTTAAAGACCTTCTTTCACAAAAGGATTTCTTTCACACGGTATATCTCCCCTAATTAGAAAAAGGTCTACCTACCTTTACCAAACACATATCAATAAGTAATGAGATCCTAACCAAGTTAGGACTCAATCACGAATGAGAAAAACCCTGACAATAAGATATTTAAAAACAGCAAATTACGTAGACAAATAATTAACTAATACGACCATCATGTGTGCATATAGCAGATTGCACCAATGACACAAGTCATGATGGTACCACATTGCACTTTGCTATTTAATGGTATAGGAATGCCAACACATAATACCAATAATCTCCCCCTTTGGCATTCCTATACAAAACCACAATCATACCTCAAAATGAACTACAAGATTAAAGTCACTGAACTACAAGATTAAAGTTACTAAAACATCTTAGTACAAAAACCATAAGTGCACTACAAAGCCGATAAAGAAAAACTACAAAAACACAAAAGATAACATGGCACTCCCCCTTTTTGTTTAGGAAGCCAAAGGATCATCTAGAACGGAGCTGGTAGCATGGGAAGATGGCACAGCAGAAGAGCTTGGAGCCAACAGAGAAGCCACTTGCAATTCAAGAGCCTTGTGCGCCCCTTCAAGATGAGAAAGTCGAGCACAGACAGCAGCAAAACCTTCTCGGAGTTCCTTGGAGATAGAAGCAGTGTCAATGGACTGACCACGAACCTTACTCTGGCCATTGCTTATGTTCAAAGATGAGTGATCAAAAACCTTCACAGGCTCACCAAGCTCATCATCACTAGCCACTTGAACACCTTGAGCAAGACATAGGGCAGTAATGACCGACGGGAACACTAAAGCAGCCTTCTTATGAGTACGCTCGACAATGGCAGATTTGCGAATGGCTTTGTACATGAAGAACTCAGGAGGAATCACCGGAGATTGACGAAAGACCAAACAAATGAGCCGTGCCTCCTCCAAAGTGAGTTTGCTAGACTGAGTAGATGGATACAAGAGGTAACGCACCAGATGACCAGCAACCCTATGGACTTGAGAGAGAGCACCATGGGACAAATCCCAAGGAAGGGAGGAAGGTGGCCGCTCATAGCACTCCTTAAGGATAACTGGGAGGTCAATGGAGTCCAGGGCGTCATGGACAGCCTTCATGGCATACAAAGAGAGCGTTGGAAGTCCCAAAGCCTCACGAATCTTGTCAAGAGTGAAAATCACCAAAGTCTCTCAAAGATGAACCGAGCAACCAGAGAGAATCCGAGCTGAAAATAAATCCACTGTAGGAGGCATCCCATCCGAGCAACAAGCATAAAACTCACGAACCATTGTCAAGTTTGGAATAGGAAGGTTATCAAGCACATTATCCCAACCAAAATTTACAACAATATGTTTAAACATATCCCCCAATTCAGCTAGAGCAAATTTCTTCTCAAAGACAAACATGCGAGCACACACATACTTTTCAAAAATCTTCTTGGTATCAATGGAGGGAAAAGTAGTGAGAGAGGATCCCTTACTAGATGTGATCACAGAGGATTGTGAAGAAGAGGGTTGAGAGGACCGCGAGACCTTGGATCGCTTGCATGAGGGAGCCGCCGGAGATGGAGATCGGGTCTAAGATCTGAGCGGAGATTCACCATGATTCGAGTTAGTGCGAGAAGGGGAAGGCGGCTGAGATGCTTCATAATCATCGGAGAGAGATTTAGAAGCAAGAGTGTCGGATTGATCGGATAGAACTGGTTCCGGATCTGCAGCGGAGGTAGGAGGACCACGGTCGACCATCTTGCGCAGTCGAGAGGAGGAGCAAGTAGCAGTGGGCTTAGGCTTGCGATTCGCAGTCCGTTTCAAGCGCACCATGATGGAGGAGGAAGAGAGCGCTGGTAGACGACAGAGAGAGAGCGGCGGGACTGAAGACCTAAGCTGCATACTTAAACAAAAGACCACATATATACAAACAAACGAAATTTTGTTTTTGTTTTTTTTTTTTTTTTTTTTTTTTTTTTTAAACGAAAACGATTTATCAACTTACCAAGGCTGGGAGAAGGAACGCAGAGAGAGCCATTGGCTGCACCATTCAAGAACTAGAGAGGATTCTCCCCCTCAAACAATGCATGAATAAATCAAATCATGGAGAGAGACTCTCCCCCTCAAATGATGCAAGAGAGAACAAAAACATAGAGAAAAAGAAACACAACACACACACCTGCAGCTGAGAAACCAAAACCAGGCTTATTACAAGAAAGAAGCAGAGCTTTTCAACCATAGTACAAGGCACAGCTTTTTCTCCATAAAGTGTACAAAACAACTTTCATGAGTGACCTGTTGGAGACAATCCTGTACAATATGACAAGTTTTGAATCATCATGGGTCTGGTGTGAACAATCAGTGTTATGGGGTGAAAAGCAACAAGGTTCAACAAATTACGAAGGCCCCCCTTATATCTCCCTTATGTCGCACCAGGTCAACTATATTGATCTTTTCTCACCAATTTTTGACAGTGATGTCTCTTTTCTTTTCAGACTTCGTGACCCATGTAGTGAGTAAACTGCCAGTAACTCCCAAACCAGTTGGCTTTAGGGTACTAGAAGTAACAAGGACATCCCAAGGGACAGTTACTCGAGTCACAGTCCATGTACTATCAAAGCGACCCAGCCATTTCTGTTTCTCACCCAGTACCTTATATCGTTCGTCACGACCAAGGCATGTTTACTTTGGAAATAGCTGGCCTTTCTTCAAACCATTCTCGTTTCTCTCCCATAACCTTATATCGTTTGTCATGACCAAGGCATGTTTACTTTGGGAATAGCTGGCCTTTCTTCAAACCATTCCCGTTTCTCTCCCATAACCTTATATCGTTTGTCACGACCAAGGTAAGTTTACATTCTCATAATTATTGGTTATTTGACTCACACTCAACAAATTTGCATGCAAACCTTCAACATAAAACACATCCTTAATAACTGGAATGCCAGGGCCACTTACTGTACCTTTGCCTTTTACCTTAGAGTTGCGACCATCACCAAAGGTGACCGCTCCACTTGTGTACTCATCAGAGAAGGTTATAAACCAATCTTTGTTTCCAGTCATATGACGCGAACATCCACTGTCCACATACCAACTATCTTTTCGTCTTTCAGCCAGTGCTGTTAGAGCGACCAAGCATGTGGCTTCCACAAATTCAACTTCTTCAAGCCCTTCAAAAGTCCTGTAAGATGAGAACAAGCAAGTTTCTTCATTAATCTCCAGTACCTCATTGCTGTAATTTTCAGAAACACATTTATTATCATCTAGATCAAGCCAAGTTAATTTTGATTTTCTTTCCAGCTTTTCTGTGTCTGAAATCATTTCTGCAATTCTATTCATCAAATCCATTTGTTGATCCATTTTTGCATTTAAAGTGTCATTCGAATTTGAAGTACTAGAGCCAATTAACAAATTGTTTTCCCTCCTGTACATATTACACCTTGGACGAATATGTCCCATCTTTCCACATTGATAACATGTAGGAATAAAACTTGAGGAGTTGTTGCCATACCTGGGCTGATGTTCTAGAATAAGATCATCAGATTTTACCTGAGTATCCTGAGAAAGAGATGAAACTACCCTCTGAGAACCTACTTTTGAAGACGCTTTACTTCTGTTCAGATCTGTTTCCAGGATTGAAAATGCATTGCAATCCTTCTTACTGCCTTCTTTGACAAAAATTGTCTGCTTGGTCGATTTTCCACCAAAACCCAAACCTTCTCTGTCATAACTTTTTCCAAAACTGATCATTTTTTATACTTTATCGGAGCTTGCCTCAAACTTTTCGAAACGCTCATGAGCTTAATCACTTCGGCCTGCAATTTTTCATTTTCACATGTTAATTCCACATTTAACAGAATTTGACCCTTCAATTCTACCTGTAAGGTTTTGATTTTGTCATCCTTTTCACCACCATCTTGAGTGACTAGTAATGAGGCTTCATCCTGCAATTTACCAATCAAGTCAGTCCGTTCAATATCCCATTTATGTTGACAGGTTTCCAGAGATACCTCAAGCCTCTTCTTATCTTTTCTTGCTTTTTCTAAGCTTGATTTCAGTTGATCATTCTCCCTTTGCACCTTAATTGTGGCGTTGTACAACTTTGTGTACATATCATTAGCTTCATAAGAGATAAGATCGTCTTCATCATCAGAACTTTCAAGATCAACATCAAATTCATCTTCATGAAAAGAGGATACTAGAGCAAAGTGTTTCCCAGTTGATTGAGGTTCATCATCGCTGTCACTCCAAGTGGACTTCATGGCCCTGTTATTGTTAGTAAAAGACTTCATGTTTCCACAATTAACAGCAATATGACCAATACCACCACACTCATGACATTTGATGGAATTTCCTTGAAAATTTTTCTTTTGAGAGAACTTAGTGTTATTCATGTCTCTTTCATTTTTGTTTTCAGGAGAAAAATTTTTCTTTTGATTTTGAAAATTTCTAGAGTTGCCAGATGAAGAATTTTTGTTTTTCAAAAATTTCCTGAATTCTTTGGTAAGTAAAGCAATATCTACATGTTCACTATCATCCGTGGAAACTTCTTTTTCCTTTCTTTTTACTGAAGATAAAGCTAGATTTTTTCCCTTTTTACTAGGCTTACCTATTCTCAATTCATAAGCTTTGAGATTACTTACAAGTTCCTCCAGACGATATGTATCCAAGTCATGAGATTCTTCAATAGCTGTCTGTTTTGGTTGATATCTCAGTGGTAATGCCCTTAGGAATTTTTTCACAATTGTATCTTCTTCAATATCTGCCTCCAAGCTTTTACATTGACTCACAACATCCATAAGTCTTGCATAGAATTCATCAATTGTTTCATCCTCCTCCATGGGCATCGTCCAGAATTCTTGGATCACTCTCTGAAGTTTTAAACTCTTAAGTTTCTTGTTGCCTTCATGTGCCGTTTGCAGCAAATCCCATGCTTCTTTAGCAGTGTTACAGTGGCTTATGCGTCTCCTTTCCTTCAAAGATAGAGCATGATAGAGACTATTTTTGGCTTTCTCATCAGCTGCATACTTACGAATTTCATCTTTATCCCATTCTTCATGCGGCTTCTCTACCACTTGCGGTTCAGATCCCTCTACTTCTTTACCTTTTGTTTTTGTGGGATGAGTCCACCCCTTCTCAATGACATACCAGCAATAATCATCTTGAGCATAAAGGAATGCCTTCATCATAATCTTCCAATCTAGATAGTTTTCACCATCGAACCAAGGAGGAGTGTTGACGGCAGAACTGTTCTTGTCACGTTCCATCTTCCCTTGGATCTTCTAGACGCTTCTAGAACCTGCTCTGGTACCACTTGAAGGTACTGAAACGTGAACCAGGGATTGAAACAGATGACCTGACTGAAATCTAACAAGAACACCAGATTTTTGACGTTGTGTAAAAACCTCAAACTAGAGGAAAAATCACAGCGGAGCACAAGCTCAGAAAAGCAATCTCAACTAGATGAATTTGTGTAGAGTCTTACACCTTCTTTGTAAACTCTATACTATTACAAATTCCTATATCTAGGCAAAACAGCTTCTACTTCTTTCAACGATCTTCTCTTCAATCACATAAGAGAATCCCAATCACAGCAACAAGTTCAACTCAACAAAGATCAGTTGAACTTGTATAATCATATGGGCAGCGGAACAAAACTGATTACGCTCAAATGCAAAGCATACAGACAAGCCTTTTATCTTTGTCTCATCTCTTTTTTACAGCTGCAAATCAGTTCACGCCAGCAACCCTAATCCCTGTCACAAAAGGAATTTTCATCAGAGTTAAAGACCTTCCAATAAGAGCAAAAAATTGATCATTAAATCATAAAAGAATATCCTATATGAAATAGGATTTCTTTCACACGGCATATCTCCCCTAATTAGAAAAAGGTCTACCTATCTTTACCAAACACATATCAATAAGTAATGAGATCCTAACCAAGTTAGGACTCAATCACGAATGAGAAAAACCCTGACAATAAGACATTTAAAAACAGCAAATTACGTAGACAAATAATTAACTAATACGACCATCATGTGTGCATATAGCAGATTGCACCAATGACACAAGTCATGATGGTACCACATTCCACTTTGCTATTTAATGGTATAGGAATGCCAACACATAATACCAATAGATTGCCTTGGGATTATTTGTATAATAGTTCGGTTGTGTGTTAAGTCTTTGTTTATTAATTTAGGAGATATTCAAAGGATGGTGTGTGTTATAAATTGGATATTTATGTGTTGGATGGGTTAATAGAGAAGTGTTATCTGAAAATTTTTTCAGGATAGGGTTGTCCATTTTTCAAGGGAGGTTTTATCGAATTTTTCAGTAAATTTTCCTTGGAGATGATCCCCGCAGGACTTACTCTAGGTTTTAGGGTAAAATTTAGGGTGGGTCTTGCCTCACTGAGATCGACTATGATGAGATATGCTCTCGTACTGGATGTCATTGAACTCCATTATTTTGTCAGTTTGGTAGTTTCCGAATAACTGAATATGCAGTCTATGAATGTGGTCATAATAACATCTCTATGGGATCAGAGATATACATGAAGGTCATGCATTTGCTAAATGTATTGAAACGCACATGGACTCTACTTGATTGGTAAATGATATGGTGAATTATGTCTTTGCGTGTTCATTCCGGATTTACATAGACTCTTGATGGATCAAGAGATGCCAATATGTATCAACATCTGAAGAAAAAGATCTTGGGAAGACACGGTCTCGATAAGACACTCGATGACTGTATTGATGATGATTTTCCATCAATTGGCTTAGGCACTCTATAACTAGTGAGGTCTACATATACTCGCATGATTAGTCAAGGTATTTGCTCTAATAAGAGATCCGTTGTTTTGTCTAAAGCAAGATGACAAATATGTGTTAAGAGATGGAGTTCTCATCTAAGTACAATAAGACGCATCAATGTACTCAACATAATACGAAAGACTTGACATCTCATTCACTATGAAAAGTTGTAAAGTTAAGTGTAGCTATGCGCCCACGTAATGCCAATGTAATGGCAGTAACTCCTTTTTTAATACTTAATGGTATGAAAGGTTGAAGCTTATTATATCCCTACATAAGAAAGACACATCAAAAGCGAAATCAAAATCTGCCAAGTTTTGTACGTCAACTTCCATGGGACCTACAAGAAATCTCAGTCACTGGAAAATGGTGAAATTGGTACCATTGAAAAGGTCTATGTATCTACTTTCCGGGGACCCCAACCATTTGATCATAGCTATCATATTGAGTGAGTTATGGCCGTTTTCGTAAAGTAGGATGAATCTGGTTTTGGCAAAACAGTCAACTTCGACGGGACTTTGTGAATATCTCCTGACAAATCAGAATGTATGTAATATACGGTTGGAAAGCTAAATGAGTCTAGTTTCCAAAACCGTTTACAGTTCGTTCATATGTATCTCCTATAGGAAGTTACGACTGTTCTAGTAACTGAAGGTCATGCTGCGCGGAAATCTGATTTCCTGCACGAACTTATGTTTTGAGTTCACAAGCGGCCTTCTCCTCAAGATCTAAGTGTAAAAGATCATTTGAGGACAATACGGCATGATTTAGTTAATCATTGCCCAATGCCACATTTGAAGACATGTTAAAGAGCATTGACATGTTAAGTTGTTGAAACTTCCGTGATTAGTAAAAATCAGGAAGAACCCTATGATTGATGTAAAGATCAGGGGGAGGTGCAAACTTCAGGGGGAGTGTAGTACATACATACATGTCATTATCAAATATGAAAGGTGCGTTGTACTCTTTTTCTCCTATGATCAAGGTTCAGTTTTTCTCCACAAGGTTTTTGTGACTTGACGAGGTTTTTGACAAGGCAACAAATCAGCATCATCGGCATATCAGCGCGCGACACAAGGGGGAGTGTTCTAAGATATTATATTTCTAGATATTCTTTATGTGTGTCTTGACCTGATGCCAATAGGATATGTAGTTAGACTATATCTATGTATTCATATCCTTACCATATTGGTATTGTGTAATTCTTTATATAAAGAGCTCATATCAATGAATAAGATGATTCTCTTGCTATCTATTTGTACCTACACTTTATCCTTCATCATATTGTAATTTCTAATCATTTTTCGACTGTTGGGCAAAAACAATTAATAAACCAGACAAGAAATGTTGGGATCGTAAATCATGACTTTTGGTTGTCAATCAAGGAAAATCTGTGGTGAATTATTCAAACTCTAGTAAAAAAATGCATCAAATATGATACTCATAAATGAGTTTTATTATCACATAATAAAAATGAAACGGCAAAAAGAAACCGATGCATTTCTATGTTATTAATAGCTGAAATTTCGTATATATAAATGCTTGTAAATGGTGCACATAATTGTGAACAATGACATTTGATTGCTAGATTAACGTCTGAAAAGTATTTATGTGCACTTATTGGGAAGTAAAGTAACCATATACACTAGTATAATAACCTTAATTTAAGGCACTCATATCAATCATAATAATTCGGTGTCTAGAATGCCGTTATGATAGGCTTAATATTAATCGGTGTTAAGAACACCCCCATTGATCATGTCTTTAACATTTCAATTTGGTGACAAAAACATTGTCAACTTGGGTGAAGTGACAACCACTGATTGCTCAGATTTCCTAAAAGATTGATTAATATAATTAATTTTGGTCTTATTGTCATTCAAAGAGGGCTTTGTAAAGTGCCACTAAATGTTAGGGGTTGTGTCAAATGCGCGAAAAATGGTTATCATAGCCACAACCATATTAGAAAGCGCAAATGCGTCCATTAATATCGTGCTCTTGGTAACCGATCAACCAATGCTTGCCAAAACTCAAGAGGATCTTTCACCGTTAGATACATGTCTTTCAGACTTTTGTCAAGACCACATCGATCATCATGGATCTAATTATGTTGTTTAGAACTTCATGTTCATATGAAAGAAATATCAATATCGAAACTTTAGATTCGAATTTTGTGAATAATGGCCACATGTACAAGCACCAAACTTCAGGTTTATGCAAACAATTAAACTTGCAATTCCAATGCAATATTTGAACTTCAGGTTCATAATCTCGAAAATTTCAGGTTCAAGTATTATTAGTGAAACTTCTGGCTCACTAATATAAGCAATTGTAAACATAGAATTGAACAATATAAACAAAGTATATAAGTAGACAAGATATAATCAAAATAGAAGTAAATTAATAGATCGTGAGTATGAATAATAAGCAACAAAAGTTGCACCAATATCTCATAAATCATCATGAAGTTCATAGAACGAATGAGCAAAATCGTGCTGATAACGTGTTATAAATTAATAATGAGATAGAGAGAAAAGAGAAGAACAAAATGTTTGAGGAGGAAGAAGTGTCATTTTCATTCTCATTATGCTCTTTTATATAAGAATATGATTTACATCGTAAGGACATAACTAATGAGTATTTACAAAGACATCCATATATATTATAATATTTACAGTACTTACAATAATATATGACAAATATTTTAGTTGAGACAGTGAAATAAATCTACATAAACTATGTTTCCAATTATTCAATGGGTTTCTTCTTCTAGAAAAAAATAAATAAATCAAGATGTTGTCTTCAACTATCATTAGTACTTCTAGGCTCTAGCAAAGCAGCAATACGCACTTATGCAGGGCAGTGCCCACTGTGCATAGGACATAAACAAAAAGAAAGAAAAGTCAATGAGCGCGACGAAGGAAACTGCGCAAGTCATTAAGAGTCGACTTCATCTTCTTCCTTGCCCTCAGGCCGCATCAGAGCTTTCCTTCTGTAAAAAAGGCCGCTCCATCCCTTTTTCCTTGTGCTTACTAAGCAAACATTGATTATGAGGGAATTGCTACTAGATCTTTGGGGTAGAGCTTACCAGATACGAAAACACTAAACCCAGAACTTGTTTATTCGATTAGCAGGACTTCTGACTTCGGGTCGAAAAGCTTCTGGGTCGACAATGGAGAAATTGGACGGTAGATACTGGATAGTGCATAGGAGGCGAGAGAGCAACAGTTTAGTTCGATCAAAATGCCTCCCACAAGCTCATGTTAAACCTGGCTTTTACTGTACCTCGATACCAACAACAAACTAACGTCGTCATTAGATCTGTTAACATCTGTCGATGGTTCAAGTGAACCATTGCACTGAATCCGCTTTTGTTGTCAACTTCGATACAGTCGTTAAAAATGTATTATTAATTCCTCTAATTGGTCGTGGGTCTTGTCAGTATTTCAGGTAGGAGCCCTTACGTGTTTTAGTTTCTCAACCTTCAGCTTCTCCCAGCTCGACAAGTGGCAAATAAAGGCTGGTTTATATTATCTGACGTTTTTCTGTCTCCGACGCATCTCGTTCGTTTTCGCAAACTACATTCATTATATTCACTTTCTTAGTTTCTTCAAAACAATAAATTAGATATCATTAATATAATTACGGAGTAATGATAGGTAATATATAAAATATAAAACATTATATTTCTAAAATATTAAGAAAATTATTATAAATAGCTCGGGTGCTTGAAAAGGTAACCGAAAATTACCAAGATCTCATGACTAAAATTTAGAAAATGAAAATTGACCGTCTGATATGATCATTATAGTAAAATATGGATATGGTATACAATTCAACTGGATTCGGTAACGTTCAGGGCTCGATCAAAGCGGTCAACTCTAATTCATCTTCACTTATCACACGAAAATTATCTTACCTACCTCTCCGTGACCTAGTTTGGTCGATTCTTCAACACAATAAAGTCTCAAATAAATAAGACGTAACCACCCATGTAAAAATTTAGGGACGATTACCACCCGAGGATAGGGCTCCCTTTAGTGAAGCATAAACGTAAATAAGGTTGACCGCTTCGATCGGGGCCCAAACATTGCCGAATCAAAGTGATTTTTTCTACCATAGCCGCATTTCACTATACTAATCACATCCTATTTCACGAGATTTTTGAAAATTTTGCTTCCTCTGTGTCATTGGTTTACAAAATTGTACACTTGCATATAACCTACCAAACAAGTTATATCGCATTAGTATGCACGTTGTGATTCCGATGACTAAAATTCAGAAAATGAAATTTTTTTTCTGATGTGATCATTATAGTGAAACATGGATATGGTATAAAATTCAACTGGATTCGGTAACGTTCGGGGCACGATCAAAGCGGTCAACCCTAATTCATCTTGAATTATCACACGAAAACGATCTTACTGACCTCTCCATGACCTAGTTTGATCGATTCTTCAACACAATAAAGTCTCACATAGATGAGACGTAACCACCCATGTAAAACTTTAGGGACGTTTACCACCCGAAGATAAGGCTTCCCTTAGTGAAGCATAAACGTAAATATGATTGACCGCTTCGATCGGGGCCCAAACGTTACCGAATTAAAGTAATTTTTCTACCGTAGCTGTATTTCACTGTACCAATCACATCCTATTTCATGAGATTTTTGAAAATTTTGCTTCTTCGGTATAGTTGGTTCATAGAAAACATATATTTATATATATAGCCCTTCTTGGCTGCGGACGTCCGCACCGAAGGTTTCGATGTGGATTTCCATTTTTGCACCACATTCCGATCGGATTTCCTCATCTTCACCGTCTAGTATTTAGATAATATTGTGTAGATTATCTCTGCAAAATTTTAACCAATTTGGTGATCGTTAAGGCCCTCCTCAAACTCGAGTTTTTCTGGAATGAACACAACCGGACAGAATTCAGTCCGTTCATTTGTTTTTCGAGTTTGAGGGCCTTAACGATTACCAAATTAACTGAAATTTGCAGAGATGATCTACACAATATTATCTAGATACTACATGGTGGAGATGAGAAAATTCGATCAAAAAGTAGTGCAAAAATGTTAGGGTTTAAATGTTAGGTTTAGGGTTTAAAAAGTAACAACAAACCCAAAATTGTCTTTAACAAAATAGCTGATGTATTTTTTCCTTAATAAAATCCATGTGTCAATGTTTGATTGGAATGTAAGCACACATCATACTACCACGTGGTCCTCTTGTAGCGCTAAAACAAATAAAAGTTTTATCTCACATAAATGAGATAGGACAAGATTATGTCGAGTATATTATGTACAATTTTCGCTTAACAGTGGGTCGGTTGTCTTTGGTCCATAAGTTAACATACAGACAAATAGGGAGGCGTCACGTCACTATCTCGAACAACTTCGATGAAACTTCGATAAATCGTTAAAAATAGCTTGAAAGTTTGAAAAATTCACCGAAAAATATGACGAACTCATGGTGAATTCTACTCTTTTTAAGAAGAAAAAACACATTTTGAAAAATTTCAAAAATCGAGATGCTACACCTTTCTCGGATTAAGAATCTAGAAATAGAAAGCTATAGAAAGAATAAATTCTCCGAATTTTGTGGAAAACAAGTTGACAAATTGTTTATTCATAGGGTGAGTTTTGGAATGCTCCGTGTTTGTCTTGGTTAAGTGTCGATCCTCCATTGGCGCATGTATTTCGTCCGTGTTAGTCTCCCGTTAGTCTCTTTGAGCGCGTGAGTTGCATAACTTGGTAAGTATTTCATCCGCACACAATCCAGTTTCATTATTGCTGGGTCAATTATCAGCACCACCACGATGGCCGTTGCTTCGCCGCAGTTTGTTTTCTTCTTCATTCTTATACTCGGGTTCTGTTTCGACCTGACTCATCAGAAACCCTCGGTGTCGTTAAACACGACGAGGTTGTCGAAATTCGACAACTCAGTTTTGATCAAATGGTCCGGCGTTGACTCGTCGTTAAAGCTCGACTGGCTTGGAATCTACTCACCGTCGTTGTCACGCAACCACCACTTCCTCAGGTACAAGTTCCTCTCCTCTAACCCGACATGGCAATCCGGGTCGAGCTCCATTTCGCTTTCCTTGATCAACCTCCGATCCAACTACCACTACTAGAAAAAAGTTCTTAGGTGACGAAATATTTTCGTCACCTAAGAGCTTTTGTCGTCATGTAAGCACTAAAATGATGAAAATTTCGTCACCTAAGGGCGGTGGTGTGAGCACTTAGGTGACGAAAATATGTATTTCGTTATCTTAGTCATTACTTAATGACGAAAACTTTTTCGTCACCAAGTTACTTAGATGACGAAAACTTTTTCGTCACCAGGTTGGTTAGCTGACGAAAAATGTTTCGTCGCCATAGTACTTAAGTAACGAAATATAATTCGTGGTCTGATCTATTGTGACGTAGTATGACCAGCTAAGGTGACGAAATCCATCGTTACCAAAACACTAACACTACAAAAACGGTCAGTTTGCTAACAATTCTTTCATCCGGCTAAGGCCACGAAAGTTTTAACTTTCGTCACCTTAGTGCTATTTAATTTTAATAAATTTAATCATTAAAAATTATTAATATCACATTTAATATTAACATAAATAAATTTTTTTTTAAAAAGACTCATTTCAAAAACCCACTATTGGCCAAAGCACTTGGGCAGTAGCAAAATATATATATATATATATATATATATATATATATATATATATATATATATATATATATATTCCTAATCAAGTTCATATACAAACTCAAGAGTAGTACTTGAAAATATAGACTTGTTCATACAAAATATATACTAGAAAATGAACTAGTGACTATGAAGCAATGTCAATTGAATTAATCATTATTGGGCTGCTCCTGGGGTGGACTAAAATTTACATGGACATTAAATCTCACTTTGGTTCCTCTACATACTAGTGTCAGCATGGACTAAAATTTACACAGATGCAACATGCATAATCCAGATTCCAGAAATCACTAGCATCAGCTTTTATCAGCACCTTCATCAAATGCAGTAAAGCCGACAACGCGAAAAAACCAGTTTCTTCTGTTGCTTCAAGCGACGTCGTTCGTCAAAGTTTTCCCATCCCTCAATCTGCATAAATATTGTTGACATCCATTAGAAAAAACGGCGAAGTAGACAAACACCACTACAAACATTCAATGATATAAAATCCTATGATAAACTTCCCATCCATCAATCTGCATAGACATTGTTGTCAACATCAAAAGAAACGTAAAACAAACCTAACGAAGAATATCCATGGTTATTTCTGTGTTATGCAAATCGAGACTCGGAGCATTAGGCACATTTCTGCCCATTATTACTGAGAAACAGAGACTGCAAAAAAAAAGATATGCATAGGATGAAATCAGCCTGTTGATGAAAAAAAACACACATGGTTTCTATTAAATGAATGATTGGCAGAATAGACAGTAAATGAGTGAGAACTATAGTCTTAAGCCCAGGCAGATGCTCGAGCTGCAGTTAATCAATCGACTAACATGAGAAAAAACTCATGTCCCATAGGAAACAAAACAACTATTGTTAAGAATAACCCTACAAAGTACCAAATAACACAATTTTATATATACAACTCTAGACAAACAATGTAAACTAAAAGTAAATGCATATTTTAAAAAAGAAGGAAAAACAAAACGAAAAAAAGAAGGTTCAGACAATAGGATTAAGTTACCTTCAGATTATGCAAATTGCTAAATGTCTCGGGCAAATCTGACAGAATATTTGATGAAAGATCAACCTGAAACATGATGAAAGAAAGTCAAATACATCAACTAAACTTCAGAGAGTGGAAAACACCAAAAACACTACCTCAATAAGAGAAATAAGGTCCCCTATCCATTTAGGAATGGTGCTGATCCTGGGACATACAGACAAGAGTTTAATCAAGATACAAGCCACTAGTAATCAAAGAAGATATACCACTTCAAAAGGTTTCTTCATCAACACATAAGGATAACGAGCTTAATAAACTACATATGATGTTCTTCTTTCTAAACGAAACTATAACTGATGCTGAAAACTTAAAATTTTAACAAGGGGAAGCCAAAAAAAGCATTCAGAGGCAAGATATGTAGATCCAAAGTATGACGTGCTATGACATTAACATGGCATAAACGAGTAAAAAGTTTGCCAGAATATGATGAAAAGAGACACAAGGGAAGCCTCCATATATACATGTAACTAAACATAATGAAAATGCAAAAACAATACAATAATTAATTGGTTTTAATCGTACTAACTAAACACACTGGCTACTGTGCAAAACAAATGAAATAAGAAGGGAGAAGCCATACAAAATATACAGGTTTGGAAGAGAAAAGAACAAAGAAATGAGCAGTATATGTTAGGAAAAAAATATAGGCATGGAAGGAGAGGAACAAAGTGATAACCCAATAGGAAAAGGAAGGATATGGTTGAGTATTGTAAGCTACTATCTTCCTCTAATTTCTACTTCCAATTGCGATATAGGATCAAACAGACAACAATCACCAACTAACAAGACATGTCATTTGCACACTCAAACAAGCAAATTCAGTAAAGAATCATCTTTTTACCTAAACTAAAACCCATGCTTTATTCTACTACCAATATTAAGCCACAAAAACCCAAACAAGCAAATAAAAAAAGAGAACTAAGAGGCTACAGCAATCATATCACTCTAGTAGTTCCATCAAAAACCACAAGACAACTTATATAAACATTGATGTCTGGAGTAAGTTAAAGTATTTTCAGATACATTACAAGCACATCCGTATATTCTGCTTGTCAAAAAGAAACCTAACCTAGTCTTTCTGTTATTCACGAAGCAGTTTATAGCTATCTTGAGGCTCAAATACATCACGGAATCTTAAGCACAGTTTGGTATAATAAATAAAATGTTCTCCGCTTAAATATGAAGTAAGATGTGTATAGCAAACAAAATTGGAAATATCTTGAATCTATAAATGGAATGGTGTAGACGTTTGTACCTGAAACAAGTGGGGATTCAAATCCAGGCATGTGCTAACAACAAATAACAGCTACAACCTCATAGGTCTCTCTGTAACAGAATTCAGGTATATTACCAAAACAGGTATCAAATCAGTAAAATACTAATACAACTGCGAAAAGATTTCTAAATATAGGAAGTTGTAATCGGATGCTTCAAACACCAGGAACAAATTGAATCACATGCAGTTACTCACTGAATCAATCCCTCCGTTACCGGCTCAGGTCGTCCTTGTCCTTGCTGAGCCGAAGACGATCTTTGTTAGATGATCGGAGATGGCGGAGGCATAGAGAAGCAGAGGCCTGGCCTTAGCAGATAGACAAGGACTTTTGGGAGAGAGAAGACCAGAGGATGTAGATGGAGCTTGCGGTCACGGTGGAAGACGGCGATGTGGGCGCGGGAGAGGCCGATTGGGATCGATGGAGCAAGGGAAGAGACGGCGATGTGGGCGGAGAGGGCTTGGAAACTTGGAATCGATTCGATCGATTTAGGGATTTCAGAGTTAAAAGGAGTATAGGACTCGTTGCCCAGTATTTGGGTTTACAAAAACAAACTCAGCCCACGAATATAGCTGTTTCGTCACTTAAGTCAAATACAAAATTTGGCCTAAAAAAATATTAAGTAGTTAAGCGACGAAAACATGAACTTTCGTCATCTCAGTGAACTAAAAAATATTTCTACTATTTTCAAATTTTGGGACTTAGTTGACGAAATAATATATTTCGTCGTTTTATTTTAACTTCAACACATTTATTTATTTTTCTTTTTTCCTAAAAAGAAAAGGTTTTGATAGAATGCGATCTTTTTGAATAGGGAGGAAGTAATATTTTCAAAAATCTTGTGAAATAGGATGTCATCGGTATGGTGAAATACGACTATGGTTGAAAAATCATATATTTCCGGTAACGTTTGGTCCTCGACACAAGCGGTCAACCTATATACTCTTATGTTTCCCTATGTGGAGCTTTATCGTCGAGAGGTGAACGTACCAAAATTTTTATATGGGTGGTTATATCTCATCAATTTGAGAGTTTTGTGTGTGAAAGAATCAATCAAACTAAGTCATATAGAGGTAGATAAGAGTGTTTTCGTGTAATAAGTGGTGTTAATTTAATGTTGACCGCGTGGATCGAGACCTTAACATTTTCGAAAATTTGTGGATTTTTTTTCATAGCCGTATTTAAGTACACTGATCATATCATACAATTGAATTTTTATTTTGTAAAATTTAGCCATCGGAACCACAACGTGTCTACTAATATGGTATAACTTGTTTAGTAGGTTATATGCAAGTGTAAATATTTGTGAACCAACTATATGGAGGAAGCAATATTTTCAAAAATCTTGTGAAATAGGATGTCATCGGTATGGTGAAATACGATTATGGTTGAAAAATCACATATTTCCGGTAACGTTTGGTCCTCGACACAAGCGGTCAACCCTATATACGCTTATGTTTCCCTATGTAGAGCCCTATCGTCGAGAGGTGAACGTCCCCAAATTTTTACATGGGTGGTTACATCTTATCAATGTGAGAGTTTTGTGTGTGAAAGAATCAATCAAACTAGGTCATATAGGGGTAGGTAAGAGCGTTTTCGTGTAATAAGTAACGTTAATTTAACATTGACTGCGTGGATCGAGACCTTAACGTTTTTGAAAATTGGTGGATTTTTTTTCATAGCCGTATTTAAGTATACTGATCATATAGTACGGTGGGTTTTCTAAAATTTTACTTATACCCCGTAGTTGGTTCAAAAAGACACACAACTTTATGTTTCGTCACCTAAGTAATGGTGTTAAACGACGAATTTATTTTCGTCACAAAAGTAAGTTTTTAGGTGACGAAATGCATTTTCGTCACCTAAGTGCTCAAAACTATGGTGATGAAAATATATTTTGTATTTTCGTCACCTAACCTATCACTTACATGATGAAATGTATTTTCGTCACCTAAGTGCTCAAAACTTTGGTGACGAAAATATATTTCGTCACCTAACCTATCACTTACACGACGAAATATATTTTCGTCACCTAAGTGCTCAAACTATGGTGACGAAAATATATTTCGTCACCTAACCTATCACTTACATGACGAAAATATATTTTTATCACCTAAGTGCTTAAAATTTTGGTGACGAAAATATTCCTATCACTTACATGACGAAATGTATTTTCGTCACCTAAGTTAGCTATAAGGTGACGACAATAGTGACGAAATAATATTTCGTCACCTTACCTTACTTAGATGACGAAAAGTTTCACTAAAATGACGAAACCTGTTTCGTCACTAAAGTGTTCTCTTAGGTGACGAATTAAAAATATTTCGTCACCTTAGAACCTTTTTCTAGTAGTGTACTCCTTTCGGATCTTCCGCTGGTCCGAGCTCGAGGTCAACCCTGGTTTCTGCGTTCCGATCCAGAAACCAGTTCCCTCTCCAATCATACCCCGCCTCCTCGACCCAGCCTTTTTGTTGGATCCAAGACAACACAGACCTGCAACGCATAGTCACCCACGCACGACGCGCCTCGCTAGGGCGTGCTTGCAATCGACAGTTAAAACGAGCTAATTACCTTTTCACTTCCATCACAAAACAAACGCGGAGCACAGACGCTCCGGAGCATTCCAGATGTCTCCTATTCATGGGGATGTATATCAGTATATGGGTCAGCCGACATGGTGTGTCGGTTTAATGCTATCTACAATAAAAATTGAACACTGTCATATAGAACCCCTGCGAAGCACTGCAAACCCGCACGTGTCCCCGTCGTGTGGCCATTCGCCTTAGCGATGCGTGTTGGTTTAATGCTATAGAAAATCTTTCGTGTAGCACTTGCACCACGTGGATGGTGCGACCCCCCAGTAAAAATCAGACATGTAGGTCATTTTTTACTCGCTAAAAAAACCCCCAAATTCTGAAATCCCTACACTTTCAATATCTCACGAGCCAGAGATAATCAATCATCATCTTCCCATCACTTCCATTTGCAGATTCATCAAAATCGCCATTTGATTAAACTCAAGATCTAAATTTGTTCAATATATATGCAAAACTTCTTTCCTTGAAGAAACTCATTCACTGTAGTAGAACTCTAGAAGAAACCCATTTCAACAGAGTGAATTGTTTTCTGTAGCCACATACTTACAAAACCAGATCCAACCCTACTCTTCACTTCAAATTGATATTCGTGCTAGTTGAGGCTATTCTCATCTAATTTTAAAATAAAAATAGAACTAATTTAATTATATATCCCCACCAAATCATAGGAAAGAAGAGGTAGAAATGCACATTGTTTTTTTTTTTCTTTTTCAAAATGAAAATTGTTATATGTAACATGTATATATTACAAAAATTATGAGGTTATTCTCATCTAATTTTAAAATAAAAATAGAACGAATTTAACTATATATCCCCACCAAATCATAGGAAAGAAGAGGTAGAAATGCACATTGTTTTTTTTTTCTTTTTCAAAATGAAAATTGTTATACGTAACATGTATATATTACAAAAATTATGAGGTTATTCTCATCTAATTTTAAAATAAAAATAGAACGAATTTAACTATATATCCCCACCAAATCCTAGGAAAGAAGAGGTAGAAATGCACATTGTTTTTTTTTCTTTTTCAAAATGAAAATTGTTATACGTAACATGTATATATTACAAAAATTATGCGGTTATTCTCATCTAATTTTAAAATAAAAATAGAACGAATTTAACTATATATCCCCACCAAATCATAGGAAAGAAGAGGTAGAAATGCACATTGTTTTTTTCTTTTTCTTTTTCAAAATGATGCTGAAGCCTGAAGGGGGCTGGAGTGGTCAATGGTCACTATCCATCATTTCATTCATTGTCCAATTAATACGTTTATTCAGCCTCCATTTGGTGGGGAAGTCACTATATAGAGAGAGGTATCTATAAACAAGATAAACAAGAAATGGAGTAAAAATTTCAACTGAGAGATTAATTCCTGGTACACTGCCATCTTTCTTAACATCTTATGGCATTGATATTGACCGGAATAGTTCACAAGTAAGTTGCAGATTGCAACTCTAGTTAAGTCCAATTTGTCAATACTGAACTGTAACACATCAAGACTCGAGCCTAGTTGTTATATATACTTATATAGTAAAGCTAGTATTAGTATATATGAACAAAGTTCAAATCTGTGCGTAAGAATGATCTTTTCTAAGTTTCTCATCTGTATTATTTGAATGTCTGCAGTTTGCGATACCATTTCCACCTTGTGACAGGTGGATGTTGAAGTTTTTAGTAATCCAGCAATGATTTTGAAGATGAAATTGACCAACCTTCCATGAAGACTATAAATCATTCAGAAAGGGTCCCTAAAATGTAAAATTGTTCAGAATTACATATGAAAGCTTGTAGTGTCTTGATTCCATGACTGAAACAGGGTTACCATTTCTGGCTTACTAAAGCTTGTACTGGCTCCCACCATATATGCCAAGATGCTTAGAAGATTTCTGCCAATCTCTCTATTTTGTCATAAATTGACATGATTGCAACCTAAGAGCTATAAAATTTGATCAAGGTTTTCTCCAATTCAGTCATATATCATGCTAGTCAACTTCATCATGTTGTTTGGAAATGATGTGACCTATTATGCGAATTTCACGTCACTTATTACACGGAAATGCTCTTACCAACCTCTCTGTGACCGAGTTTGATTGATTCTTTCACACGTTAAACTCTCACATAGATGAGACGTAACCACACGTATAAAAATTTAGAGACGTTTAGCTCCCGTTGATAGGGCTCCTTATAGGGAAGATTAAGCGTAAAAAAGGTTGACCGTTTTTATCGGCACCCAAACGTTACCTGAAATACGTGATTTTTCAACCATAGCCATATTTCACTATTCCGATCATATCTTATTTCACGAGATTTTTGAAAATTTTACTTCCTTTATCTTATCTTATTTTACAAAGTTGCACACTTCAATATAACCTACTACACAAATTATACTACATTAGTAGACACGTTGTGATTCCGATTACTAAAATTCACAAAATGAAAATTCCACCATATGATATGATAATTATAGTAATACATGTCTATGGTATAAAACTCAACTCGATTCGGCAACGTTTGGGGCACGATCGAAGCGGTCAACCCTATTCTATCGTCACTTATCACACGAAAACGCTCTTACCTACCTCTCCGTGATCTAGTTTGGTCGATTCTTCCACATGTTAAACTCTCACATACATGAGACGTAATTACACATGTAAAAATTTGGAAATGTTTACCTCCTGAAGATAGGGTTCTCCATAAGGAAGATTAAGCGTAGAAAAGGCCGACCGCTTTTATCGGCACCCAAAAATCACCCAAAATAGGTGATTTTTCAACCATAGCCATATTTCACTATTCCGATCACATCTTATTTCATGAGATTTTTGAAAATTTTGCTTCCTTTGTGTAGTTGGTTTACAAAGTTCTACACTTGCATATAACTTATTAAACAACCACATTAGTAGACACGTTATGATTTCGATGACTAAAATTCACAAAATGAAAATTTCACTGTCAGATATGATCATTATAGTAAACCATGTCTATGGTCTAAAATTCAAATCGATTCGGCAACGTTCAAGGCTCAATCAAATCGGTCAACCATAATCTGTCGTCACTTATCACACGAAAATGCTCTTACCAACCTCTCCGTGACTGAGTTTGGTTGATTCTTTCACACGTTAAACTCTCACAGAGATAAGACATAACCACACATATAAAAATTTGGAGATGTTTAACTCCCATTGATGGGGCTCCCTATAAGGAAGATTAAGCGTAAAAAAGGTTGACCGCTTTTATCGGCACCCAAACGTTACCCGAAATACGTGATTTTTCAAACAAAGCCGTATTTCACTATTTTGATCACATCTTATTTCACAAGAATTTTGAAAATTTTGCTTCCTTTGTGTAGTTGATTCACAAAGTTGTACACTTGCATATAACCTATTAAATAAGTTATATTACATTAGTAGACACGTTGTGATTCCGATGACTAAAATTCACAAAATAAAAATTTCATCGTCTGATATGATCATTATAGTAAACCATGTCTATGGTATAAAATTCAACTCAATTTGACAACGTTTGGGGCTCGATCAGTCAACCATAATCTATTGTCACTTATCACACGGAAAAACTCTTATCTACCTCTCCATGACCTACTTGGGTCGATTCTTCCACACGTTAAACTCTCACATAGATGAGATGTAACCACATATGTAAAAATTTGGAGACGCTTACCTCCCGAAGATAGGGCTCCTATAGGGAAGCATAAACGTAAAAAAAGTTGACCGCTTATATCGGGACCCGGACTTTACCCGAAATACGTGATTTTTCAACCATTGCCGTATTTGACCATTTTGATCACATCTTATTTCAGATGATTTTTGAAAATTTTGCTTCCATTGTAGAGTTCGTTTATAAAGTTGTACACTTATATATAACCTACCAAACAAGTTATACCGCATTAGTAGGCACGTTGTGATTCTAATGACTGAAAGCAAAATTTTAGAAAATCTTGTGAAATAGGATGTGTTATAGTGAAATGTGACTGGTAGAAAATTAAGTTGGATTATGTATAATGAAATATGATGTAATCAATATAATAAAATATGGCTATTGTTGAAAATTAAATTATGTCGAAAATACTGTTGGAGTTGATTGAACATTTCAACCTTTCAAACTCCTGCCTTCTGCGGCTTAGAAATTTTAAAGTTTCCTTGTTCCAATTTCAATTCCCACCTAAATTTCCATTTTGCCCCCAATTTCATTTCACATTTGTATTCCTACAGTCCTCCCAATGACCTATTCGCTTTAGCATTGCGCACCTTTTCATTTTCCCAAATCAACTATCTCTCAAACCCCTCGCCACCTTACAATTTATCTTCATTGCCCACCACGGCTTCTCATCCTCCTCCATCATTACCGTCACGCACTCATTGCCAGCCCGTGAAGGTGAGTGAACCTCTCATCTAATTTGGCCCATACACAGATCGTTTTCTTGTATTTAACTGCTCAAAATTGAAGGCTTTGTTGTTTTTGATCCAATTTGATGTTTTCAATTGTGTTTTGTATGTGATTGCTTTCTGTTTCAGTGCTTCTTATATCTACCTTGATGTGGGTTTGAAGGCAAAGGACATCGGTTGATCCTTTTCGACACCAATCTCAACTAATTTTGACCAGCACAGAAGGTGTTTGACATAATGCCTGAGAGAGAGGAAGAAACCAACATACAACACCAAGTGAGTTCTTTTCTCTCACTTCCAAATGGGTGCCGAAACTAAAATGTCGAGGTAGAGATCGAGAATGAGGATGAGAAATTTTGATGGTATGTTCCTCTAAATCTTGCAGGTGTAGTTGGGACTGGGGAGAGGCCTAGACGAGATATCCTGGAATTTCAGTAATTTGTGAACAAGTAATTCCATCAACTGGGTGATGAACGTTTTTCATATTCGTTGTACTAGGTTAGTGACTCAGTATAATCAAACTGAATTTCTGTTTTACTATTAGCGTTTCCATATTCAGGTTTTATCATATAGGTGTTCTAATAACTTTTTTCCAGTAGAGTTTGAGATTGAATACGGGCAGTTACAGCTGTGGCTATGCTTCTCTTTAATCTGGTATCTTACATTTGCCATGGTTGCTTACGAATGAAGAGATGAGATGAACTAAACTTATTTTTCTTAGAATATGGTAAAAATCTAATCTCTTCCGTAGGTTTCTTCATTAAAATGTGGACTTTGAGGACCGAGTCCAATTGATCTCATTTCATGGTTTTGTTTTAATTCAGGACTATGATTATCTTCGGATCAAATGCTCTCCGATGACAAACATTACAGAATGATGGCTCGGCAACTGAAACTTGGAACTTCACCAATGCCAAACACTGTCAATACAAGTATTTTACAGTTGGATGAGACCTTGGTATGAACATATATTTCGTTGTTGGTCTTGTTTAAAACTATTCTGATCATTTTAATTCTTGTCATCGATTTTTCTGAGCTATATGAATGTTGCTCAGGGAATGTATGAATCCAAATACAATACACCCCCTAAATGAACATTGATTATTGAAAAGATTCCATATCAGAATTACATTTAGGGGGGTGTATTCAATTAGGAGTCTATAGGATTTTTATGTAGTTCAAAAGTCTATAGGTATTCAATTCAGATTTCAAAAAGTCTTTAAAAATTTGTTGGTATTCAATCAAGACTCTTAAATATCCGTCATAATCTTGGGGTATTGGAAAGTTGATCGACTTTCAAGGATTTTACTGTTTGCCTAACTTTTTAGGATTCTCGGGTGCTTGGTATAAATACCAAACCCTCAAAGAAATCTCACCCCTACACATGAGATTTTCACAACTTGTCTACGAAGATGAAACGTCAAATGACCCCGACGAAGACGAACTGGCCCCCTGACAAACCACGACCTCACTAGGCCATATACATCATCAGACGACAGTTTTTAGACGACATATTTTGGACGATTTTGAGTTTATGTCGTCTGATTAATTTTTCGACCCTTCATACGACATTTGTGAAGTATAAGTCGTATGAGTGCCATGCTTCCTTCATACTTCTGGATGTTGCTCAATTTGTCTGTGATATGCAAAATTTCAGACGGCATATATATGCAGTGTAAAAAAGCAACATTTAGCAACTTTATGGTAATACGTCGGACCACATATAAAAGTTGTCTGTGAAAGAATGCGAAATCTACTTTTAATCCCCTTTTTATGTACTTCATCTAACAACATATTAATATCATCTGAAACAACCATAAATCTTTGATTTATACCTCCATTTTGAACCCTTAAATTCACTTATTCAGACGACAAACAAATGACGTCTAACAAACCCATAAAATTGAGTGTACGAACCTTGTAATGTATAACTTCAGACGACATATGAAAGTGGCCTCTCTGACCCTAAAATACTCAATTTATAATTAAATATTGAGTTTGGTTACCTTTTATTGTATTTAATAAGACGACATATAAATGTCGTCTGTGGGAACCTGATATATAAGTTTGAAAAATGGCTCAACCTATTAATTTATTCATCAGACGAGGTTAATATGTCGTCTGTATGAACTTCAAATATTCAAATTCATTTGAGTTTGGGAGAGGGCGCCAACCTTAATGTATTCATCGCACAACATAAAAATGTCGTCTGGACCTGAAATATTTGAATTTGGGCGCCGAAATTTTCCCTCGCTTTTCTTCAATGTGAGACGGCGATTATATGTCGTCTAATGTTGTAAATAAGTGGTCAACATAAATTGTGCATATTTTCCAAACGGAAACGCTCTTATCTCCTCCGACCAAAACTTATAATTTTGATTAGCCGGTACTCAAACTCTTGTTAAGAGTAGGAAAATAGATCTATGTAATAGTTTGGGCACTTTGATAGTGAAACGATTATGTACTTCTTGCGAAAGCTATAAGAAAGTTTATGTATATATGAAGTTGACTCTAATGATCGAGACCTATAAGTTATTGAAAATGGATAAATTTTCTTCCACAAACATATTTAAATACTGCAATCATATCCAATGGTCAGATTAGGTAAATTTTGTTTCTTGCATATAGTTGTCATATAGAGATGTATGTTTACAAAGCACTTAGTAAACATGTTATAGCACATTATAGTACGCACGTTGTGATTCAAATGGCGGAAATAATTTTTTTTTAAGTTTGAGTGTCAGATGTTAACATGATAGTGAATTATGGGTGTAGAACAAAATTCAAGCATTTTTTATAAAGTTCGGGTCTCGGTCGATGCGGTCAATGTTAATCGAGTCTTGCTTAGTCACTTCAAACGACATATATATGTCGTGTGACCAATACTTTTCAAAGTCAACACTTTGATGACCAAAATGAGTACGTGTTTAATTTGGTTAATTTAGAATAATGATTGGTATTAGTTGGTCAACTCAGACAATATATGTATGTTGTCTGATGAACACACCCTTCCCAATTAGCTAGGTTACAAACCCTTTGCACGGTCAACCAAGCTAGGATTGTCGATCATTTTCACTAAGTGTTTGAACACACCCTTTCATTTTCAGTGTCTGAAAGCCGCCTCTCTCTTTTTGTTTGAAACCCATCTCTCTCTGTCTCGACCTCACCATCTCTCTCGCAGTCACCATCTCTCCAGACCTCACCATCTCTCTCGACCTCACCATCTTTCTCTCTGTCTCTCTCGAACACAACAACATGTTTTCTCTCTCAATCAGGTAACCCAGTCTCTTTCTTATAGGCTGTGTTTGGTTCATGGAATCAAAACCTTGGGAAAGGAAAGTCTTTACTTTCCTGTGTTTGGAAGCAAAAGGAATTAAGCAGGATACTTTCCTGTGGGTATGATTATTGATTACATCTTGGTTAATTTATTTGGATTGTTCTCTCTCTATGAAATTTTGCTTTGGGAAGGTGATGAATGATGGGTTTTTGCTCAATTGATCTGTTATATGTTGTGTGTTAGTCTCTTATTTTTCTGGGTTTGGGATTCTGGGAATTACATACGCTGAGAATGGGTATCTGACTTTCTTTCTCTTTCTCAATTGATCTAGTATAATACTTTAACGAAACAGACAGTAGATTGATAAAATGCTTTCATTGATGCTAGTACTAATTGCAATATGTTTGTTTGGAAAGTTGAATCACAAGAAACTTGATGATGTATAAGCGTTTTCATTTTTTTTCCTCTTCTATTTGATGGCCCAGTCTGATGTTAAATTTTGATCAAACAAACTTTTAGATGCTATTATGTAATCTGGATTCTAATTATGTTGAGCTATTAGAACTTATTAGTTGCAGCATGTTGTTAGATTCTTCTATCCTGAGATGTTTACTTGGTCAAATCTTTATATGTATTGGTCTGATATGTATAGATCAGATTTCTTTAAGTTGATAGTGATTAATTGGAAATTCAATTGTTCTTGTTCAGTGACAGTTTGGAGTGAAGTAGGCAAGCAGTTGAAGTGGTTATCAGTTGAAGTGGAAGTATCCAAATTGAAGTAAGCCAGTTTGCTCGTTTGTTTAGCTTTTTAATTAGAATTCTTGTATTTATTATTGTTGTGCTTGTGATTGTTTATCTTGTTTGTTCAAGTTGTTAATAGTTGAAGTGTTTGTTACTGATTTGAACTGAAAACACTAGACTTAAGCATGACCTCGACTTGGGTAGTTGTTTCAGTCCTCTGCTCCAGTACCTAAGTGTTGTAGTTATTTTTCTGTCTTTATGCGCATGTTGTGATTGTGGTTATTATGATGTTAGTACAAGTGTTTATCTTGATCCTCAATTTATTTTTAATGATTGTGATTGGTTATTAAACTAGTTATTATTCCATTTTTATGTGTTTATATAAGATGGAAAAAACTTGGATGCTCGCTGATAGGAGATCTTCGAGGTTTCAAACTGGGTTTGAAAATTTCCTCAAATTTGCGTCGGCAAATGCTGCCGACAAATCAAGCATACGCTGCCCTTGTATGAAGTGTTGTAATCACAGTGGATTTACCGTTGCTGTCATCAAGGGCCATGTATATTTTAATGGCATCATGACCAATTACAAAAATTGGGACTGTCATGGTGAAGCTGCTGCCATGGAGGGCGATAGTGGCGGAGATTCTGAATCAGTAGATAAGCCGGAGGATATAGAGGGTGAAGAAGATGAGGATGAGAAGATGTCTTGTGACTCAGATGAGTTCCTTAGGTTGGTAGAAGATGGAGATAAAGCTTTGTACCCTGGGTGTACAAAGTCGACAAAATTGAACGCTCTTGTAGAAATGTTCAATTTGAAAGCAAAGCATGGAATGACTGATGGTTGTATTTCCGATTGGCTAATGTTGTTTGAGTCCTTCCTTCCCGATGGGAATGAAATACCTTGCAATATAGGTGAGGCAAAGAAAACACTCGGTTTATTGGGGATGGGGTATGAAAAAATTCATGCATGTCCAAATGATTGCATTCTATATAGAGGGGACCATCATGAAGCTGAAGTATGTCCAACATGTACTACTTCGCGGTATAAGATTGGAAAGAACGGAGTTGTGAGGGATGAGGTTGCTGCAAAGGTTTTGTGGTACTTCCCTATAATACCGAGATTCAAAAGGATGTTCCAATCTCCAAGGACAGCTAAGTCCTTGACTTGGCATGGCGATAGGAAAAAAGATGGCATGATGCGGCATCCAGCTGATTCACCGACTTGGAAATTGATTGACACACAGTGGCCAGAATTTGGGAAAGAACCTAGGAACCTTCGATTAGCCCTTTCGTCTGATGGATTTAATCCTTACGCTGCTTTAAGCAGCAAATACTCTTGTTGGCTAGTTATTCTGGTCACATATAACCTTCCTCCTTGGTTATGCATGAAGAGGAAGTTCATGATGTTGTCCTTGTTGATATCTGGACCGAAACAGCCCGGGAAAGATATCGATGTCTATCTACAACCGTTGATAGACGATTTGAAGTTACTGTGGCAGGGCGTTGAATGTGTGTATGACTCTGTGAGAGAAGAGACCTTTACATTGAAGGCAGTCCTATTTTGGACTATAAATGACTTTCCTGCGTATGGGAACCTTTCGGGTAGTGTCACCAAAGGATATAATGCTTGTCCTATCTGTGTTGATGAAACCAAACCCATTAGGCTGAAACATTGTAAGAAAATGGTGTTTTTGAAGAATCGCCGATTCTTGAGTAGAAATCATCCATACCGAAAGCAGGCTGCAGCATTTGACAACACGATTGAGAATGAAGTCGCCCCTGAACCATTAAGTGGAGAAGAGGTTCTGGCAAGGGTTGAAGGACTGCCTCGTGAGTTTGGAAAAACTCAAAAGTCTGCCAAGCGAGGTGATCAACCCAGACCTTGCTGGAAAAAAAAAAGCGTGTTCTTTGAACTTGAATACTGGAAATATATTCCAGTACGCCATATTCTTGATGTGATGCACATTGAGAAGAATTGTTGCGATGCCATAATTGGGACCCTCTTGAATATTCCTGGTAAGACAAAGGATGGAGCTGCTTGCCGTTTGGACATGGTCGATATGGGCATCAAAACTGACTTGAAAGTGGTAGCTGGGGAGAAAAAGGCCAAGTTGCCTTTGGCTAGTTGGAATTTGCTGCATCATGAGAAAAAAATAGTCTGCCGATCCTTTTTTGGAATGTCAGTTCCTACATGCTTCTCCTCAAATATTAGTAATCTGGTCTCCATGGAAGATTTAAAACTGGTCGGTCTTAAGTCACATGACTGCCACACAGTGATGCAGTACCTACTCCCCGTTGCATTAAGATCAGTTCTAGAGAAGCCTGTTAGGTATGCCATTATTCGGTTCTGCCTGTTTTTTAAGGCAATTTGTAGTAAAGTCATAGATGTTTCTAGACTTAAACAAATGCAAGCAGATCTGGTTGATACTGTTTGTTTGCTTGAAAAATTCTTCCCACCTTCATTTTTCGATATTATGATTCATCTAACAGTACATCTTGTTAGAGAAGTTGAATGGTGTGGCCCTGTGTTTTTCCGATGGATGTTCCCATTCGAGAGGTACATGAAAGTACTCAAAGGGTATGTTAAAAATCGACATTTTCCTGAGGGCTGCATGGCTGAGAAGTATATTGTTGAAGAAGCTGTAGAGTATTTAGAAGAGCGTATCCATTCTGAAGGTGGTATCACTGTGGGAATTCCATCAACAAGCAAAGCTGGAAACTACAAACAGAGCAGGCCCTTATCACGGCCAACTATCATACCTGTGTACGGAAAGCAGATGCATCTTGCACACCTTTGTGTCTTACAAAATACTGAAGACGTCCAGCCCTACATCAAGTAAGTGTATACATCAGCCTTTTTTATTTTTTTATATTTCAATACCCTTTTTCAGAGCTTAATGGTTTTCCTTGTTCTTCGGTCTAGGGAGCACAATGAATATTTGGAGTTGATTTACCCAAATAACGTGAAGAACAAGAAGTGGATGAGGGAAAAACATAATGCAACATTTCCAGACTGGTTAAAAGAAAGGGTAAGTGAAATTATATACTATGTGATGGTACAAGTGTTATTTTACAAAAATTGAAAATGTATGTCACATAGGCTTCCTCCTTTTTTAATGAACATTAATCGTTGTGGCAGGTTGCAAATCAATTGAGGCTGAAATCTGATAAAGTTTCACAAACATTAAGGTGGATGGCTGCTGGTCCCAAAAATCAAGTGCCAACCTATGCCGCTTACCATGTCAATGGAGTTGACTACAACACCAAAGAGAGAGACAGCGTTCGATCATTTCAAAACAGCAGTGTAACATTGCTTGCCAATGCAATGCAAGTTGCAAGTGCGAGGGATCAAAATCCATCCGACGGTGCTATGGACTTCTATGGAGTTATTAGAAGTATATGGGAGGTGGACTACTATAAGTTTAGGGTTCCTGTGTTCCACTGTGATTGGGTAGAGAGTACTAGAGCCGTCAAAGTAGACGAACTTGGGTTTACGTTGGTGAAACTGAATAGGTTAGGGCATTTAAACGATCCTTTTGTGTTAGCTACACATGTGAAACAAATATTTTATATTGAGGATCCCCTAGATGCGGAATGGTCAGTAGTTGTGAGGTGCCCGAATATAGACTACCATGGGGTTGATGATGACGATGAGGTTGAAGACACAGATGAACAATCGTTCATTCCAGCAATGCCATCAGTTGACACATTTGATGATATAGATGAGAATCACCCTACTAGACATATGCGTGATGGCAATGAAGGAATATGGATAGATAATAGTAGCTTACCTGGTCACGTTAATAGTGAGAATGAAGGCAATGAATGGAATGCTAGCTAATAGGACTGTAATCTTTATATAATTGAAGTTATTAGAACAACAGTCTGATGTTTTGTTGGATGTTTTGTTTGAAATGTGATTGATATATTTTCTTTTAACACATAACATTGTTGCCTTAATTATGAAGAGTGTGTTTTTCTGTATTGTCCTATTTTTCTCGACATTATTGTTCTTCTTTTTTAACCTCAGTATGCTAGCTGACCAGTCTTTTTTAAATGGGGTTTCAGGTAATGGCACCAGCAAGGAAAGGTCTTAACTCTTTAGGTTCAAAGAAGGGACAAAAAAAACGGGCAGCTGCAGAAGTTATTGCTTCCAGAATCAAGGCGACGCGACAAAAGCCGGCTATAGCTTAGGATAGTATTCCAGCAGCGTCTACTTCTGCACAAAAGAATGCAGCTGATATTGCTAGAAGAATCGATGCTGTGCGACAACTGAAGAAGGCTGCAGTTTCCGGTACAGCAACCTTGGATTCCCCAAAGACTTTATGTACTTCTCCTCAAGCGGATGCCACCCTTGAGAAAAATGCAACTCCAAGTGATGAAGCAGTGTCAGCCCCGAAGAAGATGAAGTATAGCCGGAAGGCCAAGTCTAGTTCAGTTTCAACCAGTGCAAAGCCGATCAGAAAGAAGAAAGAACAAATTCCTCATGCGGAAACCCCCAATATTACTGGAGGTCTGCGATTACTATCCAGACCGATGGTCACTATGGCAAGAGTAATAAAGCGACTGATCAGAGGGATCAAGCTTCCCATAGAATCTGATGACAGGGGGACACCAATAGGTAAAAATGCTGCAGATATGCAATCGTACATTGGGGTCTTAGCACGTACGACGATCCCCATCATCTTTGATGATTGGAGGAATGTGGATGATGAACCTAAAGAGAAGATATGGGAAGCAATTCAGGTAATTTTTTTTTTCATCGACTTAATGAGTTATATAGGTCTTGACTATTATTTTTCTGGTAATTTTAGTAAAAATAGCATTAGTTATAGGTCTTGACTACTATTTTTCTCTTGTTTTATGTAGGAGGCTTATGTGATCCCTCAGCAATGTAGAAGATTTGTCCTTAAATCTGCTTCAACCAAATGGCGGGAATTCAAGAGCACACTGACCACTCACTACATTATGCCATTCAAGGACAGTCCCGAGAAGTTGGAAAATCCTCCTGATGATTATAGATGCATCCCCAAGCTGCACTGGTCGCTTTTTGTGGAAGATAGGATTAGTGAAGAATTTAAGGTTTGTGAACATGTTTTTATGTCCACCTTGTTGTTTAAGATGGCTTATAACCAATAAGATGTTAACATTGTGGTTCATGAATTCTATGCTTCGCAGGAACTACGGGAAGTTCAAAGTGCAAAGAGAAAGCTTAACAAGTACAATCACAGGATGTCACGTAAAGGATATGCTCAATCAAGAGTGGAATTGGTAAGTTTTGGTTGATAGCAAATATTTTTTCCTTAATCAAAATGTGTTCTACTTATAACATGATTCTGCTTTGTTATATTGTTGCAGGCTAAGAAGCTGGGAGTCCCAATTGAGATGCTGGACCGTGCCAGAATGTGGCTGAATGCACATTCTGACAAGGATGGTAACTTCTCATCACCTGAGTCGGCGAACACGGCCAAAAGGATTGTAAGTCCTGTTAGAATCACTCAGTAATTTACCATTGTTCAAGGAGTATGAAATTTAATATTAGTTGTTTTATGTTGTATGTTTAATGTTAAGCTTTTGTTTCAGGAAACCTTAAAATTACAAGAATCTGAGGGATCACTTACCACAGTTGGGTCAACAGATGTCCTCACCTTAGCATTGAAGAAACCAGAGCATCCCGGTAGGGTAAGAGGAGTTGGGGGTTATGTTCGACCTGATGTCGTCTTTGACTTGCCAATAAAGCGAAAAAGAGGTGGTGGTTCTCAGGCAACCAGGAAATGTATAAGGCTTATATTGGAGGAGGAGCAAGAGGAGTTTATGGCAGAACAAAAAGCAAAATGGGAGGAGGAAACTAAAAAAAGGATACAGAAACTTGATGAAAAATGGAAAGCTCAGTTTGAGTCACTGTTGGGAAGGTTGCAGTCTACCGGTGTGCAAATCCCTACACCTGTTACACACCAGTGAACGAACTCAATTCAGGGAATGGGAGCTGCAATCCCAATTTCGAGAAGGTTCAAATGGCGACGGAAATAAATGCTGAGCTCAGCTCGGTCAAGAAGAGATTGAATTTAGATGCTGAGAAGTTCGTGGAGGATGCGATTGACCCCCATGAAGTACCTGACCCTAAGCAGAATGAAGAAACAGCAATGGACTTGGATGAGGTTACAGACTTTGCTCCAAAGGCTGCAAATTATATTACTCTGGTAATTTAACTTTTTTCTCCTTTACTCCTCTCTGTTTCCATCATTAGGCTTTACTGCCAGCTATGAATTAAACGAATAAGATTTAAGTAATTTTTATTTTTCCATTGTTTGTGTTAGGATTTGACTTGTGATGAAAATGAGTGTCGACTGGCAGTAGATACGGTGGAAAATATAGTTGCCATTGCAAAAGTCATTGATGTCGGTGGTGAGTCAAGCAATCAGCTACTACATGGTGTGCCATTGGGCGAAAACAACGTGCGCGTTTCAGTTATACGGGCTATTGAAGGTGATGCCCTGGTACCGATTCCAGTGAGGGATGAGATTTTAACCATGGACGATGCGGTTGGGAGCTGTGTTGCTTGGCCTAAGGACCTTGTTGTTACACATGGAGCAAAGGCTGTTACTGCAACAACTGAAACAAAGGTACTGCAATATATATGTTTGATGTACTTTATTTATGTGCAATTATATTTGAGTTTTTTTGACAATAGTTCATGTTTTAATTCCTTATTTAAGTTGCTAACATGCATTTTCTCTTAATTTTGCAAAACAAGAAACCAAAACGTGGTTATGGCAGGAAGAAACCAATTCAACGCATTCAGGACAATGAAGATCTGGATAATTTGCCCCCGAATCTGCCGAAGGCATTGATTGACTTATGCAATTGGGCAAACACTTTTCTTAAGGAAGGGAAGACAGTGAACACTGTGTTTCAAGCAGATCTTTTTGGACATCCAAAGAAAGCATATATATGCAGAGCTGATGTTTACTCCATAGCCCACAAGAAAGAAGTATCAAACAGTGCTCTTTTCTTCTACATGAGGTAAATTATTATACTTGTTTACTGGTTCTTATATTTCATCATGGATTATGCGGCTGAATTATGAAGCATGTTTCTTTGTTTATTTTGAAGTAGTTATAATCATTTCATGTTGCAATATGTGTTTGTAGCTACTTGAATAAAGTGTTAAAGCAGAACAAGATGGAGGATATGATACGGTTTGTCGACTCTGATAAAGTCAGTGCAATTGGAAGTGGAACTCCCACAGCGAGGTCTCGTGATTTGTCCGTTATGTACAAGAATGGGAAGCCTGGGCAGATCTATTTGATTCCATATAACACAGGGTACGTACGTAACAATGAACTAGATTTTGTGGGTACAAATGATTTAGTGCTTAAGAGTCAAACATCTGGGATGACATTGTATGTTATTGCATAGTCAACACTGGACCTTGACGATTGTGAACCCGGAATTGGAAACCGCACGCTATATGGATCCACTGAAAAGGCGCCTGGATGGAAGTGAATGGCCTGCTATTGTCATTGAGTAAGTGTGTGCTAGTTTTCCTATATGGTCTAGCCTTTTAGTATTTTACTCATTGATCAGTTTAGCCATGAAGATGCTAACTATTATTTTTTCTGTTGGAAGCTCCATAAAAATGTACAAAGGCCTGCTGAAGAAGCAGCCTGGAAAGAAGAAAGCATCTCCTTGGAAACCTCTACTTGTAAGCATTTTAAAACTTAGTAGTGTATAATTTTACAGTATAATTTGATTTTTGTTTCTGTTTGATAAGCCTGATTCATAATTTTCAGGGTGCTCCGATACAAAAAGATGATGTGAGTTGTGGATATTACGTCATGCGCTACATGAAGGAAATTGTGGAGGACAACAACATTGACCTTGATAAAAAGGTACTGCAATTTTGTAGATTAATCATGACTTGCTTATAAGTGATGGACATTGGTGATTTAAGTTTTTATGAATTAGCTAGCTCTTGGAACTAGTATGTTTATGTAAATCCATAGGATGGTGAGATTTAGGAACCACATATAAACTTTTTATATACTTGTGTCTTCACATTTATGTATTTATATGGATAAACCTGGCAGTGGAATGGATGCGATTATATTCCAACTATACATCAGCTATTTGGCACTCTTTTTTTATTGGCACTTTTTATAATGCTGACACTGTTATTTAGTTAATTTACGTATTTTCTGATGATACGTACACTGGAAACTCATTATGTATGCTGCATTTGTTTTCAGTGGGGAACTAGGGCTGGTCTGACTTACACAGCCGAGGAAATTGATGAGATTCGAGGAGAGTGGGCAGAGCATGTGCTACAGTTTCCAGACCAGTAAAATTAGACTTGATGTTGGTTTATGGTAGTATAGCTCATACATAGGTGTGCTGCTTTATTGCATTATAACTTTGGAACATGATAAATAGTTATGACTAATATGCCTATTTTGTGGGTCTGATGCCAACTAGGTCGTTAAGTTATTCTATGTTGAACAAATTTACTTATGCGCGCGAACATATATTTTTGTTTATATATGTTGTGTACTTGGAAATGGCTACAAGGCTTTTGTTTAATTTAAGTAGTATGATCTACAAGTTTAATGCAGCTTGATTTCCTTATGGTTCATAATGTGTGAGGTTTGATTGGCATATATGGTGTAGAATGCACAGGTTTTTGTACTAAATTGAGGCTGTTTCACCATATGAACAAATGTAGTGCAACCAAATTATGGTCTTTTTGAGCCAAAACAGACAGGCAACATCATGCAACCAAAGACACAAATGTGTCGTCTCGTACTAGATCAAACAACATATGTAAACTCCCAAAAAACATGATAATGTAGTGCAATTGAGCACTAGACGACATATTTTACAGAATCAAACTCTATTAAAATGTCGACTTAGGATAGGAAAAACTTACTTGCTATCCCTCAACCTACATATATATGTGGTCCAAATGTCATGTAACAACATAAAACAAAAAAAAATTGTTGATGGATATAAGCTACCTCAACACATATATGTGGACTGAGAAGGAGTCACAAGATTAAATTTTGTAATTCTTCAATCAGACGGCATATATATGTCAAGTAAAGGACCTCGGCATGACAAAATCATAACAAACTATGATAATGCTTCATTCAGTCGACAGTTAACTGTGGTAATACCAAGTCGAAAAGTGAAAATATGTGGTATGAATACAAATGCAGCTACAACTAAATGTCGTATGATAGAAGCACCAAAATTTTTTTAATAGTTTACAATGTGAAACGACAGATAAGTGAGGTTAGATCTTCTATATAACCACATATATTACAAGTTTTTGACGTTGTAAGCTCACACACTCAACACTTAATTGAAGTGTGATTTGATAGAAAAATCCAATAAATCAAATTATTCTCCAATCAGTCCACACTTATATGTGGTAGGTATACAAAACAGACGACATTTTATGTGTCTTGTGATATGATATTACAGTTTTTGGATGCTTATTTAGTCCACACTTAACTGTGGTGTGTTTACTGAAATTTTTCAATCTTCACTCTTTTCAGACGGCATAAGATATGTCGTGTGATAGCATTTCAGACGACGGCTATTCTCCGTCGTCTGATAGACCATCACTCGACAGCTCCTCAGACGACATAAAAAAAATGTCAGACGACAGACTTGGACTGTCGTCTGATGATGTATATGGCATAGTGTCAACTTTTGTCCTTTGCTCTCTGATAATAACAAAGGAACTATCTCATTCTGATTTGCTCTTTGTTGTTGTGCTTTTAGCTAGGTTCTGGATTTTTCGACGATGATGGGATTGATGGCTGGAGCTTTTACTTTCTGTATATGTTCACCAATCACATGTTAATTAATCTTTCAAGCAATTTTTTTTTTTCTTTTTATGTTTTCAGATCCTCCAAATTACATGATACGGACTTTACAAATATGTTAATAGATTGTGTTGGTTACCTCCATACCTCATGTTAATAGATTGTGTTGGTTAATAAACAACATGAATAATGATGATAAGAGATGACAATCTGTGCTTGATCAATAACAGATAGGCTGAAGCATATCTTTAGCATATAGACAAAACCTAAATGCCTCCGTCAACTGCTTAAAAGTCATATTGAGAAATAATCTGAACAAAAATAGGAACACACCTAATAGATGATTTAGATCTGAATATGACTGATTTAATTACAGTATATATGATCATGAAAGGAATAGTAGGCATAAGTAAACATAAGTAATACTCCATTTACTACTAAAAGTAGGATCTTACATCCTACATCCCACATATTCCATTTACTACTAAAAGTAGCTACATCCCATACTTTAAGGTAAACATTAGTAATGAGTTCCATCTACACGATAGAGTAGCATAAAAAAATTCAAGTAAAAGACATCACAGTCTTTGCATATTTGCAAATATATATAGTTGCACAGGAGTAGCAATGAGTTATGTGAGAATAGAAAATGAAACAGCCAAAATCAGATCGTCCACTAAAGACGCAATTTGATAGAAAAAACCAATCTATTTTAGATGAAGAAGACTTATTGGCCTGTAATCTAGTTGGACAAATAACTATAAACTGGTAACGAAAACTTCTTGATTGGCCTGTTAATATGCAAATCTTTTCATTAGAGATGTGTATATGATAGTTGTACTGTGATGTTTAGTTGTATCTTACTGACATCCTTCTGTGTCTGTAGTTCACCAGTATTGCCAAGTCTTCACATTTGGGTAACAATTGGACAAGCGTGACAAGGCATTTTAGGTTCTTCGACTTGCCCCTACTCATTTAGTTACTGTAAAGTGTGAATCATTTTATTCATGTGAAATCCTTGTTTCTTTTTGGCTTTGTTTACTTTTATGTGATTTCAACTGTTCTAAACTTGATAGGAATGATATTATTGGGATTGATGTTCTTTTGTTGGCTGTGGCAAGAAAATTATATGATTGTATTCTTCAATAGATCAAATCTTGTAATATATAAGAGATACAAAAAAAAAAGAAAAAAAAAAGAACAGACCATGTTTGTTTTTCTGAATTTAAATGGTTTTTTTTTTCTTATCATGAATTCTTTGGTATTGTTTGTTCTTTGCTTTCTAGTACTTTTAAAATATGGAAGTACATAACTTAAACAATACTTGAAACCAAAGTTATATATACAAACTAATGAAAGCTTCATTGTGTATGATCTTGTAGCTTGGATCTCAGACTTGTAGTTTTCCTGGATCTTCTTAAAGATGCAGATATAAATGCATTGGTCTTGTGCATTATCTGATTGAATGACAAGAATGCATTGGTTGTATTCAATGATCCTGCTCGAGCCGCAACTGCAATGAGGAGGCTTTATCATGGGGATATGGCATGTTGCTCTGTATGTGGCTTCATCTGGTTCTAATGCTTGGAGTGGAGTGAGAATAGCCAAGGAAGGAGCCCATATATACATCACTGAAGGGTAATACATGGAAGAAGGCTATAATTCGGAAGAGTTCTCTGGTGGTTTTGTAGATGTACATGCATCTGTGTGCAAAAAAGATTTATCGTTAAAATGCCTAATCATCTTCTGTATTGCCTATAGTAGAGGACTCTTGATAGCAGACTGCTGCTAATTTAATTTCGATGGTGAAGTCTAATGCTAGTGGTTCAACCCATCAAATGCAAGTAGTCTTACTTCAGTGGGGAAGCTTGAAGGAAATATTGAGAAAACATCTGAAGTGGTACATGACTCGGAGAAGGCTTATGAATAAGATAATGGTTAGTAGGTTTGTTTGTAGGACTTGGAAATGGGGGATTGATAGGAAGTGCCCTTCCCCTTTTATTATTTGGGTAAATTACATTCAAACCCCAAATAATGGATAGAAAATTGATCTCCATCTCTTCTCAAGCCTCTATTGATCCAAATCCATTCATTACCACTACCTGATACAAAAACAAAGCATGAACAATCATTGCATTTTCAAAATAGACTTTAAGGATTGACATATAGACATATACATTTGGAATCAAAATAGACTTTAAGGATTGAAGTCTCCTAGAAACAAAATAGGAAACAAAGGCAACTCAATAAGCTGACTGTAGGGAAACATACAGAACTTGTAAACACAACAGTTTACACGTAAATATTCAGAGCTGTAAACTCAGTATCCAGCTGATATTATCGTCACAACTTGGACTAATTTACTTGTTAAATATCCAGCTGCATGCATTGTTTTAATCAAATGCATATTGAAGAAGTTTCGTGTTCTAGCTTCTGGATCTTCATGCCTAAGTTTGCTTTTGAAATCAAGCACTTGTTTGCTCCCTAATAACCTGAACCTGAACATGTATGATGACAGGGAAACAAGCTTAGGCCTCCAGGAAATAAATTGATTGGGGGATAACATGAAAATAATTTGAACTCCCAAAAGAAAATAACACAAGAAACAACCACAAGGTACCTGCAACTGTTTTCTTTTAATAATGGGAAGACAAAAGTACAATTCCAAATAAGAGAAGTCAACAAAATCAAAAAAATCAGGAACATAACTACTCATAGAACTAGCCATATGAAAAACTAAGTTCCGCAGTTAGAGCTATGGCGCCTAGAACTACGGTCAAAAACAAAATATGCTGCTTCTTAGATCACATTAAACCACGACAAAACATTGCATTGCTTTGTTTAGTACTTGAAATTACACAAAGTAAGGAGTTATGAGTTATGATATGGTAAGAGAACAAAATAATTTAACAAGAACGCAGTTTCAAGACAAAGTGCTTCACTTCAGAAAATTACCAGAAATCACCTACCCTATCAAATAATACCAAACTGTCCAGATCATGAGTCCACGTATAGAAGAACAAGAATGTAAAGTTTCAGACCAAATGGACTTCTAAATCCGCATCAAATGTGGACTAAAACAGCTGCACCCATAACATTAATACAGTTTCAGTAGATAGCACTTACCTCTACAACATCACCGTACTTCATATATCTAATGAAATGACAACAAAATTTGCACACTAAAACTACACGTGCGGGAAGAATCATACTACAAGGTTTCCAACCAAACAGAGTTCTTAATCCTAAACAAAATCAAACTCAAACAGCTCAGACAATGTACTTTGTACAAACTAAAATTATCATAACTTCCTAGTAACACTTGTCAGACACATAGTAAATTTTTTGTCTGTATTACCACGTTCTCCACAATTACCAAATAACGTTCACACTTAATCAATAACTTACAATCTAACTGCGACCAGAATGATGGATAAAATGAACATACCTTACACAGTTCAGTCAGCACCTGCCACCAACAAAAAACCTAGGATCTGAAGAATCATACTACAAGGTTTCCAGCCAAACAGAGTTCTTAATCCTAAACAAAATCAAACTCAAACAGCTCAGACAATGTACTGTGCACACACTAAAATTTTCATAACTTTCTAGTAACACTTGTCAGACACATGGTAAATTTTTTGTCTGTATTACCACATTCTCCACAATTACCAAATAATGTTCACACTTAATCAATAACTTACAATCTAACTAAACCAGAATGATGGATAAAATGAACATACCTTACACAGTTCACTCAGCACCTGCCACCAACAAAAAACCTAGGATCTGAAGACAACTGGTAATAGTATGTCTCCTCCAAGTCTTCCCCTACATTCTCATTCTCGCTATCCTCTCTGTCTGAAGACAACTGGTGATAGTAGTTCCTCACTGAATCAGAAACCACCTTCATCAATCTCATCCATATCAATATTCATCCTGTAATTGAAATCAGAATAAAGAACAACAATTACATTCCACTAGACCAAACAACACCATCAATATTCATCATTCAACCAATTTCAAAAGCTTCTTTGCCTACCAATTTATTCACAATGGATGAATTGAAGCCGAGATAAGCTGATTGCAAGCACCATTAAATATTTTATCAAATTCACTATTACAAGCATGTTTTCAAATATATCTAACAGGATTATAGAGACTGCAAGTCCAAATAATAATAATGTTTTTTATTTTTTCCAATACAAGGAAGGGAAAACCCTATATATAACACAACCCCAACTATGAAAATCAAAATTGTAGGCAGAAGAAATTGAAAGTCCAAATAAAATTTTTGACCATAAAGAAATTAAATGTCCATGCTACTTGGACCACACTAGACTTGGGAATACAAAATAGTTAATAATGCATCTACAGAACTAATACTAGTTGGCCAACCCATATCAGAAAACAAAGAGAATACATAATCAATTGAACAAATACTGAATATAAAAAACAAAAAAACAAACAAGACACAATTCCTGGAGGGATAAAATACTGATAGACGACAATCAAGTACTATCAATAAGAAAAGAAATTTTGTGGAATTGATCATGAACGCAGTACTAAGAGGTTAACAGCTGAAAGGAAATTTAGAGACAAGAAAATGCAATCAGTAAAACATTATACACAACATCCCTAGAGGCATAAAATACCGAGACACGACAATCAAATACTATCAATAGGAAAAGAGACTTTGTACAATTAATCATGATTGCATTCCTAAGAGGTTAGCCGAAAGGAAATTTACAGACAAGAAAATGCAAAGTAACTCTCACCAATACATGCAAAGTAACTGCATCTATTGATTCACTATAAGAGGGTATTATTTACATAATTGAGTGATGCACATTAAGCATAAGAAAAGATTAATCATCAACAAACAAGACCACAAGTTTCCAGCCGCCTAGAGCGAATAAGAGCAACCGCTTATACCAAATTGGTACTAAGATTTTCCACTAGAATTTTAGTACCAAGTAGAAAGCATTAAACATCAGACTCAATGATCATCATCAAACTATTTACTAATCCAGTTATGCACATCAAGAACCATGCACATCAAGAACTTATACCATTTTGGTACTAAGATTTCCCACTAAAATTAAACATCAGACTCAATGATCATCATCAAACACGCTCCCAATCAGTGACTGTAATTTATCACATCACAATCGTGCAAATCAAATCACAGTTTCTATACACAATTTCAATTATAGTTTCACACTAATAACAAACTAACCTTGTACAAGTAAGGTACGCCGATGGTAAATGAGGGCAGATGCTTCAGAATAACTGAGGTACCTAACATTAGATAAATGGAAACAGAACCGGGCATGAAAGTTTTAAGTCTTATGTTTATCACATGACACAAATTGCTACACAATTATAATTCCTTTTGGTGCAGCTGTGGAACAGATATCATGATGCAGCAACCATATCAGTTGCATCTAACTATCATATACAACTCAGAAAGATGTTTGAAAGATTTATGGTGAAATTTCCATTTTGTTCAAAGGACTTCATGTTAGTAGATATTAGCTTTATTTCAATGCAAACATGTTTGCAACATGACCTTGCAACATATCCTGAACAAGATCAAAATTTTCCTCTAACCCTAATCAAACTTAGTTTCAAGATTAAAAGACAGTTTAAGGATGCATAACAACGTCTATCTTCAACTTCTTTGAAAAGAGTGGTAGAATTGCTTGGGAAAAATTAATTCTTTAGTGCCTCTCAAGTAAAACTGTAATGTAACTAACTGATAGAACCAACTACTCCAGAAACATGTAAAGATGACATTTCTACATGCAATTGATGCAAAGATATGTATCTGGTGGATATGAAATCATATACTCAAATGATATGTAGAGAATTGATTTCACATACAGAAGTGGCTAACATTTAAAAACTCAGTATAAGTTGTAACTGAAATTTCTAAAGTTTATTCATGCTTGTTCATGCTTAGTTGTTTATTAGTTCAAATATGTAATTGAACTGGTAATCATGTATTCCTTAAGCAATGCAAATTTATCTAAACTAGCCTAGGGATTACTCTCTCATGTTTGATAGGGTATTTCCAAAACTTGAGATGCCAACTGAAAAAGACACAATGCTGAAAAAAGGTGGAGGCTTTAAATAATAATATCGGATCACTTTGCCTGATATGTTTATTAATCCTGCAGAACAACTAAAGCATCCATCTTCGACAGTAGGTGAAGTTAATCTACCAGTACTATTCTTGTCAAATCAAGAATTCAAAATAAACTGAGTCTAACAATTCATTATTTTGTGGGGATATTCTACTGTGGGATGCCAAATGCTGAAGATGCTATTACTTAAGCCCAGTCACAAGACAGAGACACGCTTTGAATCTAACAAGGAGTACTTTTAAAACTAGGAACTTAGACAAAGATGACAACTATCCTTTTGTAATCATTATGATTATCCATAGACGAAAATGATCATATATGTACATTGATAGTAGCTCAGAAAGATGTAAATGTAATTATGTACCATATGTATAAAGAGACAGAGTTTCAGTAGAACATGAGAAAAAAGGTTAAAAATTGATGATCTCTAACTATTTATTTCCAAAAGTTCATACGCGAAGTATTATGTTGATTGACTAAGATAGTACCCAAATCACATAATCAAGACATATCCTACTACAGCTCTTAACCATTTTATCTTGCAGAAAATCCCATAATCATCTAAAAGCTTGCTGCAACCAGCAATCTATGAGATCCACATTTCTTTTTGTTACTTCAAAGCATGTAAACCAACAATGCAACAGCATGGCGAATCATGCAAGGAAAAATACTTGGAAAAAAAAAAAAAAACTTTGGAAGAAATCTCAGGAACTAACCAAACCAAGGACCCTAACTAACCAAAATTATCTCAACTGATATGTCATTAGTTGTTCTAAAAGTGAGACAGTTCAGAACAAGCATGAAATTGCAGATGGCTAAGAACAATATTGGGTCATTAATTTACCTCGTTCTGTGATGATTCCTGCAATACATTGTTGCTCTCCAGGCTTTAGTGCAACTAATGACCCAATATTGTTCTTAGCCATCTACAATTTCATGCTTGTTCTGAACTGTGCCATGGCAAACGCACCATGAACTGTCTCACTTTCATGCTTGTTCTGCAATTTGAATCACTACAAATTTCGTGTGAAAGGTACAAGCTTTACAACAGTTCTTAACCCATATACATTCATACATATAAAGATGAAATTTTGAGTTGATTAAAAGAGAGAAATGAAAGTAAATGGTTGAAGAACATACATTTGAGCTAAAGGACGTGATATTTCTGGCTACCTACGACCGAGTCCCGTCTCTGGTCTCTTAGACTCGTCGTCTTCTCCTCTTCACTGTATCACTAGTCTCTCAAATTTCTTGCTAACTTTAGAATCGAACCTAACCCAAAACCCACACAGGTTCAATCAAATTAACCATGAAAATCAAATGAACCACAGAAAGATAGCGCAAAGATTTAGCTCGTTACCCAATTCCTCAAAGCAGTTCTAGAGCAACTACAGCTTCGTCATCATCCCAGCAGAAGATCGCCGAATCGAATTTCCAGATTTCCGTCTCCCTCTTCATATCTTCAGATCTGTAGTCCACTTTCATGTAATTGAGTAATTCTTCGACCTCGTAAATATACCCGATCGGGTATTATCCGATGCAAAGCTTCTTCAACACACCTCTTCACTATTCAGAAAGTTACCCACCTCCACGGCTCGATTGCGGAGGGAGAATTACCGAGAGTCCTGCACAACACGCGCTAAAAGCTTCTCCACCTGTTGCTTGACACGTGCTCCAGATAGTCGCAATACTCAAGGTACTGCGTACATTCCAGAACACACCTTGTTTCCATATCAGTCGAATTTGTATTTGGTTTTAGCAGTTGCTTTCTACAAAATCAAAGGAAAATACAATGAGAAGAATTTCAACAGTTTCCCATCCCATTCCAAATACAAATCCCCAATCTCTGGAACTCGCTAAAAAAAAAACCCATAAACCAATTTGACAAATCTGATTATAATAATCAGTATTACTCACCAGAATTGGTACCGGATTACAACAAATCTGATCACTCCCACCTTTGCCGATATGGTTTCACTTTACTCTGCCGATACGGTTTCACTTTACCCATCCTTTTGGATTTGATTTCTCTCTGCTCTTCTTTGTTTCTTTGTTTCTTCTTTTTCTTTTTTTTGGTTTCTTCTTCGTTTACTTCTTCTGTTCCATTTGTACCCAGCATTGTTGTGGCGGTTAATGCCTATGTGGAGATCGTGGCGAGGTAGTGCTGGCAGTTGGGAGATGGAGCGAATGGAGGTTGGGAGATGGAGATGGAGCGAATGCATTCATGCGTCTGCTTCTTTTTTTTTTCTTCCTTTTTTCTCTCTTCCTCTCTTCCGCATAATACTCTCTCTCTCTCTCTCTCTCTCTCTCCTCTCTCTCTCTCTTCCTCTGTTCTTTTTTGAGTTTTTTCTCTCTTCCTATCTTCCGGTATTGTTTGTTTCAAGTTATATTTTGCACAATTACTTACAATTGTATCCTTGAAATGAACTTTACACATAAGAGAAGAATAATAAAACTCTGGGCTTTTTAGAAATTTCAAAAATTTAACCATCTTATTTTCCTTTTTAAATTATGTCTTCCAAAGTTATAATTGTATCCTTGAAATGATCATTATGTTTTCCAAAGTTACAATTGTATCCTTGAAATGATCTTTACGCATAGAAGAAGAATAAAACACTGGGCTTTTTAAGAACTTTAAAAATTTAACCATCTTTAAAATGATCTTAAAGATTTGTATTTTAGTATTTTTAGGCTAGTAATATTTTTGTTTTAGGATTATATTATTTTAGGTTATTTGTTTCCTTTAAAATTTAGGTTCTTATTGTTACATTATGCTTGTGATTTGTATGACTATATAAGCACTGTCATTTTATGTATTTGGAACATTTTCATATCAATTACGGCTTGACGAAGCCGCTACTATTGTGTTCACGCTTCTCGCATCACTCCAAGTCCTTCTCCCATTACCCTTTTCTCAGTCGCAGACCACCATGAAAATGAACCGACTGTTTCTTCACGGCCTCCGTCGCTTCCCCCGGTGGCCGGTGGCCGGTGGCCAAGACAATTCCGGCCACCGACCTACCGAGAGGCACTCTTCATTTCAGGATGAACCCACACTATGCTAACACCGCAGTAGAGTTTGCGCGGCGAGATGTTCTGAGGATGTTCAAGGGGAGCTCACCCCTAAGATTCCATTTTTGCAAAGGGAATGGGTTCATAATTCAATCGCATGGACGGCGATTTTTCAGGCGGGCGTGGTGGTTGTGTTTGTGGTCAAGTTTATGGTTGAAGAAACTCTGACGGCTAGGGAAAAACTTAAGAAGGCTGGGGAGTGTACAACGGTCGGTGCAATTCCAGCGGGCGTTAAGAGAACTATCAACGATGCTCTCGCCAAAGAGCACTTCGGAAACGATATCGAGATTGATGAGATGCTTCCGCAGCTAGTCAAAGACGTGGATCTCGTTGATAAAAAACTCCGTAGTTACGAAAAAATGGCAGAGGCGTTACAGAAGAAGCTGGTAGAAGTGATGAGAGAGATAAAGGGTATCACCGACATTTTCAAGGTCGTACCGGTGCCGGTGGAATGGAAAATTGGTAAGTGTCCCTCGACCAGTCCGTCCTTTTCATATTATTGATAATTTAATCTAGATCCGTATTCGGTTCTGTATTTGTGTTTAAGTTTGTTGAATTTTATTGTTGAAATTCTCAATTTTAGTTTTCAATTGTGATTACTAGAATCAGAAGGATCAGAATTCTTAGCTTGGATGTGTGGTTTGAGGTTATGGTTCAATTACGCCTTTATGTATTATGGTGTTGATGTGCTGTTAGCTTTGATGACAAATATAGTTTTATGTTCGAAAGCGTTGATTGTTAGTTTGTGTGTAAACTTGTGGAGTTGGTTTGTATTCGGAATATTGAGTGTTGCGGAATGTTGTCTTTTGCAGTGATTACTTGTTTAAACTTTTGCTGGTTGGAGACTCTGGGGTTGGAAAGTCGTGTCTTCTCCTGAGGTTTGCTGTAAGTTATTTGACACTCTGGCCGTTAGTTTTCTTTGTTCATACTGCTGCGGATATTTTCCTCTGAGATTTTTAATTGAAGAGTTTAGAAGCACAAATTGGTTGTTACTTGCTGAAATCAAAATGAAATTGTTATTCTAGGTTTGTGCTGAAATCGATCGCTTTTAACCACGTGGTCGTGGGTTCGATTCCCACAGATGGCGCCAATGTTTGTGCGGTATACAAGCGGTTAGCTTAACTGCTTGTATAGGTCACAATACGGATCTGTAAACGGTTATCAAAGTTCTTATTCTTGAGCTGTTAATAGAGATAACAAACAGGGTCAGGAGAGGAGACCACTTCTAAGCGGTCTTCAACGCTCTGATGCCTAAGTCAGTTATCAAAATGACAAAGTAACAGTAAGTAAGTAATCAATGCGTAGTAATTGAGGAGAGGTACATTTACACTTATAAGCTGGAGGTTTCTTGGCCCTTTGCATCTCCTCGATACGGGACAAATGCTTCTTATATCTTGCTCCAAGGAGCGGTTTTGGTGGCGCGCGGGCGGGCGTGTCATGACACCGATCGCAGAGCGGCTGACATCATTCGATAGTGGTTGTTGCTGCTTTGGCAATCGTAGTCGCAGTGTGAGCGAATATGATGTGCGATCAAAGTATGTTGACCAGACATATGTGCCAACAATCTATTTAAGATTTAGTAATTGAAATGCAGCTGAAACATTTATTGTTTGCAATAGTGAGCTCTGAGAAAAAAAGGCAGCTGAATTATTCATCTATATCTGAGATGCATCGGAAGATTAAGTACAATGTAGTTGATTATTGCTCATTGCTGGAGCGGTGTTTATGAAGTTAAGTGCTGACTTCTCTTTTTAATGATACAGGATGATTCATTTCTGGACAGCAATACTAGCACAATCGGAGTTGATTGTGTAAGCTCTATTCTCGGTTTAAATATCTTTTGTTGTAAAAGTGACTTTCTAATCATTTTATTTTCCTTTTCTGTAGAAAGTTCGCACTGTGAAGCATGAGAATGAAACCATTCAACTTCAAATTGTGAGTTTCCCTCTCTCCCTCTAGGAGTTATTGTGTTACCCAAATCTGAATTGATGACGTGAATTGTTGTGGGTTGCTGCCTTCTCTTTTATTCTCTGTTAAGTACTAGTGGGTGCTTTTTACGTTTGTGTTTGCCTTTTCTTCCAACAACAAGCAATTTTATTCAGTTGGATCTCATATTCCATGGGTTTGTTACATGTTCGGAGTTTTTTTCACTTGACCACTGTTTTGAAGAAACCTGTAGCACTCGATCTTTATGAATAATAGTCTACCTAGCTTATTAGAATTATTATTGTTTCTCAATTTTGTTCTCTGCTGGATTTTAGTGGGACACTGCCGGACAAGAATGTCTTAGGACACTCACTTATCTCTACTACCATGGGGCACATGGCATTATAGTAAGTTTCTTCTTTACTTCAAATTGTTTTTGTCATCACTGTAATTACAATTCTGTCTTTGAGTTCTGGTTAAGGGGTTTTTGTTTTAGTGTTTTGGTGCATTTTGCAGATTGTGTATGACGTGACAAACCAAGAGAGCTTCGACAATGTTAAGAAATGGTTGACAGAAAGTAATCGTTATGCCAGTAAGAATGTGAACATACTTCTTGTTGGCAACAAGTCTGACCTCACTGCTGAGAAGGTTGTGTCTTATGAATCAGCCAAGGTAAAAAATTTCTACTCTTATTCCCCTGTTTCCGTCATGTTGAAGTCCTTAATATTTGAAGCAGTATTTCCTGATCCCTTGGGTATCTTAAAACTTGAAAGGCATTTGCTGATGAGATTGGGATTCCTTTCATGGAGACTAGCGCGAAAAATGCTGCTAATGTGGAGCAGGCTTTGATGACAATCTCGGCTGACATCAAGAAGCTGGTCACCAGCGCCCCAAAGTGAGGAAACAATTACCACAGCTGCACGCCTTTTGACAGAATTTCTATATCATTCCTTTTGTGTGGTACTGTGGTTCATGAACAGAATTTCTATATCATTCCTTTTCGATCTTAACTTTGAAACTTGAATGTTCCGATGATAACAAAGACACTCCAATCTTTGAATAATCTTAGGAAGTTGACATACTTATTGTACTTGTTGGTGTTGCATTTGGCAGGGTTCCTGCCTGATAAGTTGCAAAGCCCATCCTGCACACATATGTGAAGGGGATTTTAGCTTCCTCTATTGCTTTTCTCACATTCATTTTGTCATCAAAAGTGATACGTCTTGGTTCGAGAGCATTTCCCATCCTTGCCACGTCCGTACCAAATTTTGATGGCAAGAAACACCGCAATGAGCATAGATCTCTAACTTGATCAAACTAAAAAAAAAAGAATACGACGATATCCGCAACTCCACTCACAAATTTAGGCAAAACCCGACGATATCCGCAACTCCACTCGTATGAGATCTCCGCAACTCCACTTGTATGAGATCTCCACCTATCTTAGAACAATAAGCATGCTTATGACCAAACTCTAATTTCAGAAAAATAATTGCTTATATATAACAACCCAAAAATCTTCTACCTAACCCACTAACTTAACTAGGGTTGAGCTTAACAGATTCCCTCCAAACTCCATGACTAACTTAATTTATCGATTCTAACATTTTAGGATCATAACTAAGGAAATCCAATGGTCGGATCTTCCCAAGTAGCATGCCCACAAAACCAAACTTCAAATAATCCCAAATGTATTCAAACTTCACCAAAATTCTCAAATTTCATACAATTAGACTCCTCTCATTGTAAACAAGCTACCAACACAAGGCACCAACACACTACTACCAAACCCACTTCATCCAGGTTTCTGGAAAGATATATCTTCAATGTCTTGTAACTTGAGCGTCTTCATGTTCTTCCCCTCCAAATGTAAAAACCAACCTGTCTCAAATACAGCTCTTAAACCAGCCATTTTTACTCCCTCTTCCAAATCATCAACACACTTATTTGAATCCATCCGAATTTTATCCTCCACACACTTACCGCTGTCCCCCTTTTCAATATTGCTTTTTGCCTCCTCTTTATAGTCATCACAGTCTTCCGCAACATTCTCAATACTGAATCCAGCTGCTGGTAATAATTCTCCTTGCTGAACCGGAGACCACCGTCATCAATTTCCGGATCAATATTCATCCTCTATTTCAATTCAGTATAAAACAGCAATGATTAAAAATCTTGTCACAATCTGCAAAAATTTACAAGAGTAACATGTCAGATAATGGTAAGAAAGGCATTTACACTTACAATAATAATGGTAACGGTCACATTCTGCGCATAGAAACATGATTGCACATGATTGCAAGAAACTTCGATTCAACTTTGAAGGCAAACCAGCCATGACTATCTCATGGAAGACCACAGACAATAAGTATGACAGCTAGTACAAATGAAGGACCATATTTTCAGCCTCCCAATTTTTCTGGCCATGAATATCTTAACGTGGAATGTCTATAACTAGTACAAAATGAAAAAGTAACTATAATTTTCTTCACTACCATAATTAAGCAAGATAACCATTCAGTTGTTCATACTCATGTCCATTGTCATGGGAGGGCAAGGGAAGGTCTGATTTTAAATTCTAATTAGGTACAGATTGTATCATTCTCAATAATGACAAAGAATGTATTTCTAGCTTCTGCATTTTGCTGCAAGACATATCCAGTATGTAGATATGATGCTTACCACAATGGTAGTGGGATGATAACTTGCAATCGTGACAATCAAAAATTTGAATTTTAGGTGGAGCCTAGTACAGGTTATTAGAATAGTTGATCACTGAATGACTTTGTAATTTCCTCTGTGCATCCATATTCACAAGCATGAATGAATGATTGGATGATTCAGATGTATATTGATTAAAAAAAGATATATTCCAACAGACATGCTCAAGGAAAAACACTCCTCCCTCATTCTTAACCCGGCTATATTATAGTTATTTATATTCTAGCAGACATGCTCAAGGAAAAACACTCCTCCCTTATTCTTATACTTGTTTATATTCTAGCAAACATGCTCAAGGAAAAACACTCCTCCCTTATTCTTAACCCGTCTATATTATACTTGTTTACATATGTACGGATCGATTTTTGTTCCTTAACCTATTCTCTTAAATGGCTAGCTTTCTGGCATGTTTATTGGCATTTGAAATGAATACACATATATAGCTATGCAACGTATATAGAGAAGTAGCTATGTCATGCCTCACATCCCATCGATAGTTTTACTGCGTGCATGTGCAAGACTTGTAAACCATAATGCAAATAGGGCATGCAAATAGGAGTTAGAGGTGAATTGTATCCAACACAATCAAAAAATAAATAAATACAGCTACTCACTAGTATATGCAAGTTAATTATATCCAAAATTTTCCTATTCAAGAATACAGACATATAACCATAGACCTAGGTAAAAGAGCAATAACCATAAACTTAACTCTAGCTACTGCTGGTACATTCCCATGCCTCTCTATGTTGAAAACTCAAGCAAGTTAGTATCTTGTTCTAGTGAAACTAATATGATATGGGAAAAACTCGGTAGATATAGCAATGTAATGAGATGGAAATCAAGAAGAAGAAACAGAGAGGCAAAAAGAAAAGACGTATGCTAGATATACATGCTCAAACATCTTCTATAGTTGTACGAGTCTATCCAAAAGCTATATCATGTGAGAGCGTACCAGATTTAAGACCCTGTATCAAAAGTTCAATGCAAAAATTGAATGGTAATGCAGAGACTAAAAGAAGGCATTATGGATTCTCAACTTCCTTCCAATTGCTGTAGCTCTTGTTAGATGATAGGAGCATAAAATGCGACATTCTTAATGTGTTATTACCTCCATTTGTACTTTGATTATCTCTTATTGTCGTAGAATAGAGTCATAATGTAGAGTCGAAAGTTTTTGGTAGAGTTGTGTATAAAACGTGTTAAACATAGAGGAATGATGTAGAAAATTGTCACAAATTGATTTAACTTCTCTGATACTTAGGTGACATGTAGAAGAGTGCCGAGAGGAGTGTTCCTGATGGACCTAGGGAAGCAAAGTAGCTGATCCACGAAGCCTAGTCCATGAAGGAGAGGTCCAAACCAAATCCAATATGGAGAAGAAGATCTAAATTCGGCAGAATTTCAAGAATATCCAAGCCTTGCAAATCCGGATTAAATCGGGAGAATTCCTGTGCACGTCTGTCAACTTCAACGGACTCTCTAGGACAGCTCATAATGAATCAGAAAACGTGCCAGATATGGATAGAAAGCTACGGGAGTCTAGTTTCCGAATCAATTGGAATCACCTCAATATCTATTTTTTAGAGGCAGTTATGACGTAATCATCAGACGGAGGTCATTCTGCCGAAATTGAGAAAGACTAGGAATCCTAAACCAACTTGGTTTAGGCTTTGTGGACGATTTCTCTAGGGTTTTTCCTCTATATAAAGCATGACTTCAAGGACAGAAGAAGATCATCACTACTCTTGCAATTCCATAGCCGAAACTCTACCAAACCCTATACAGAAAATTACTTAGCCGATTCATCCACCACAAACCATAAAAATCATTCCATCCTTCCACCGATCTTCCCCACACTTGCCAAATCTTTCAAGGTTGTAAAAGTGTGATTTTCTCATGGCTTCTTGTATTATTTTCTGTATAGTTTCGAACTCTATTGTAATATACTTTTCAATTTTGGTTTTATTTATCAAACATGGTTTTCGGATTTCTTTGTGATCTTTGATTGTTCTATGTTTTGATTTGTAACTTCTTGAATATATGATGATTTCGTGATTTAGGTTTTTGGGCAGTAGCATGTTCTTATGTGTTTTTGATTTCTAATTGATTAATTGTCATGAATTCGTGCATCTAAATCAATCCTTGAGGTTGCCTTGGCCATGGTTGTCCTTAAGGTGCGGTTTCATCTACCATAATAATTTTGGATCGATTCATACGCAAAGTTGTCTCGGTCTTTGTTATTAACTTAGGGCGGATATAATTCTGATAATTTGCATGCTAATAGGATGGGTGACGCCATGCCTTAGATCATGTTTCCGATTGACTTATGTGCTTAAGTGTTTTCTTGTTTAATCTCTACGCAACGTGTCTTTAAATGAGTTAGCATTCATGTTTAGGATCAAGCGCAAAGATGGTTCTAAATACTTGAGGAGTCTTAACAATTAGATAACCGCAACGGCTCTAATTAGAATCGGAATTGGTTAGAGTCTAGGACAATTTGAACATTGCTGCCCGGCCTTGCATGAAGTTGTTATGTGTTCTTGATGGTTTTTCGTGTTAGGTGTTGCATGAGTATGTTGATCACTTGTATATAATAATCTTAGGTTTAATTTTCAGTAGGTTATTTGTTAGAATTAATCAATCTTAAACCCCCAATATTTCGATGTATATATGTGAATACTTGTTTATAAGTTGTTTGGTTTCTCTTCTTTCGATCACCCTTTGGTTTCCCCGGCTAGAACGATCCCTACTTGTCCATACTACTACGATTGCAGGGTAATTAAATTGAAGTTGTTTGACCCCGGTTACGCGACACGTCATTAGACTAAAAAGAAGAGAGAAAAAACTCAATCCTCAGAACCGAATGTAATGAAGGGTATCACTACTTTATAAGAGAAGGAAAGCTTACTGGAACTCATTAAAAGTAGCTTTTGCATGGTTAAATTATGAACTTCAGCACCCTCAGTCCAAAATATATGAGCAGCCAAGTAATATTTTGTTATCTAATGAATAAAAATGGCTAAGTGAAAAAGGTCAGCTAGCTTTCACATACAGTACCAGAGATAATTATGATAAGAAGTTGAGTAAGGCCTTTCTAACATAACATGATGGGTAAAAGAGAGAAAAAGCGATATAGCAGAACATCTTTCCTCTGTGCATCCATATTCACAACCATGAATGAATGATTGGATGATTCAGTTGTATATTGATTAAAAAAGATATATTCCAACAGACATGCTCAAGGAAAAACACTCCTCCCTTATTCTTAACCCGCCTATAATATACTTGTTTACATATGTACTGATCGATTTTTGTTCCTTAACCTATTCTCTTAAATGGCTAGCTTTCTGGCATGTTTATTGGCATTTGAAATGAATATACATATATAGCTATGCAACGTATATAGAGAAGTAGCTATGTCGTGCCTCACATCCCATCGATAGTTTTATTTTACTGCGTGCATGTGCAAGACTTGTAAACCATAACGCAAATAGGAGTTAGAGGTGAATTGTAAATACTAAATAGCAAATAAAAATGTAAATTAAAGATCAAACAGATAAACATACAGTACAAAAGAATGAAATTCATCAGACAAAGCATAAAATTGTAGTAGAAAGAGGCTATTCTATTGAGCTACATAGAAGATGCAGGAATAGACAAAGCATTATTGAACCTAGCTAATATCAAGAATCTTGCACCCCACATTGTCTATCGATTATGAGAAGTTCAGGCAAGTTCGTGTTTTCAACAAGTTAAGAGTATGAGAAATCACTACTGTATCCATAACAACAATTATGGATAAACGAATAAGACCCACATCTGTAAACACAAATCGCAATTATTCAGATATAAAATATTACACATGGATTAAATTCTACAATACCACATAAAAGAGGAAGAAAACCCATCGAATTGATAGATTCATTGCGTAAGACTGAAGTTGAATCTCATATAGCTTCAAATCAAAAACCACAAACATGAGTTAGCTCTGAAGAAAGCTTTACCTGAAAAACAATTCAACGAGATCAGCGATGGTTGAAGACGGTCGGAGGCCGTCGAAAACTATCACTGGTAATTATCCCAGAGCAAGTAAGAAACTATATGGACAAATCCGATAACGTTCAGAAGATACCTTTGCACGCGATTGGGAGATCGATCCAAGCGAAGTCGACAACCCCGTTTCCAGATCTACGTAAACCGATCTGCGAATTCGATCGGTGGATCCAACTCCTCTAGATTTTACAGATCTGTGGCCGCGCAAGGAAGGATCAAAGTAACAAAACTGACTCGCCGTGCAGGTTGCTGAGAGAGATTATCTAGAGCGCAAAGGAGTGATTATACAGAGCAAGACATAGGTCTATATATCACAAGCAGCTAGTTACAATACTAATTTCTTCATCTATGTATTAATATACAAACTAGAAGACCATAGGTCTATATATACCTCCAAATACAGACCAAGACTCGGTAATCTCCCCTGTCTCACTAATCTGATGAAGTAAATCACAAGTCGAAGCAGCGAGTCATGCACATACGAATACTTAATTACCTTCTTGAAAACATTGATAAAATATTGCTCACTTACTATTTTAGTCATGTATATACTACTTATTCTACGTTAGCTAAGCTAGGCCTGCATTGTTGATTTATATTCAGTTATTCTCCAGAAGTTTCTCCGAAGTTTCTCTTGCTTAACTAGTATATATGTGGGTTTCTGGTGATATACTATTCTTATTTACTAGCTACTAGCTTTTAAACTAAATAAACAAATCAAAGTTGGTGACAATTTCCTGCAAGTTTCACCTCTCTTCTCAATCTATATACTGTGGGTTGGTGCCTACTGCTAATGCCACAAAGCAAGAAAGAAGGAAACCAAATAGTAAAGAAGCGAGAAAATTCTTGAGAAGTAGTACTTAAAATGATGATGAGGGCAGGATTAGTTGGTTTCATGATGATGTGCTTATTGTTCTTGGTAGGTGTTTGGGATGTGGTTCCGGACTTCTGGTAGCGGTGGCGGACACGATGCCGAGCCAGTGTAAGGAGGAGAAGAAGCTTTGGGTTGATGCCTGCAAGGCTGTTGCTACAGGGAGTAATCCCTCTCCATACTGCTGCCAACGCTTTAGGGTTACTCATCTTGAGTGTGTCTGCCCCTTTATTACTCCCAAGAATATTGCCAATCTCTTCAACATTCCTCGTGTCATTAAGCAAATTGAAGGTTGCGGAATAACTGTTCCTCACAACTTCAAGTGTGGAAGTAAGTCGTTCTCTTTCTCACTATCACTCGAGTACAACTCCATTTCTGTACATTTATAGCTAGCTTATCATTGCCTTTGTTCATTAATTTTCTGCAGGTATCACCACTCCATAAGATCCGAAGGCATCCACGGAGATATCCTAAGAGAGTATTTATATACATTACGCTTGACAATAAAATATGCTTCTCCTTAGCTTTGTGTATTGGTTATGCACGTATGTGGATGTATATTTAGAGATTGAGAGGAGAGGGAAGAAAATGATGTATGAATTGAATTTCTATAAATAAGTAAAATGCACGTCTTTTTTTATTGAGTTTTTTTCACCAACAGTCCCTCAACTCTGGTGTACCTACCAATGTGATACCTTAACTTTTAATCGTACCAATGTGATACCCAGACTCTAGTATTGCTATCATTGAAGTACTTCCGTCAGTTTTTTTCAACTTCTCCGTCATCTTGGTGACGTGGCAAGTACGTGAGGCCCACAAAGAGGGTTAAAAGACAAAATTAACCCCATCTGAGAGGAGCAATGTTTTTCCCGCCCTTTACCTTGAGAAAGACACCCAACAATTCCAATTTTGGCGCCAATTTTCCCTCCCTACTCCTTAATTTGTGTCTCTTATCTAAACTAAAGAACTACCGCCAACCAGTCGACCACAATCTGATAAAACCTAGATCAATCTCATTTTCTATTTTTACCCTAGCACTTGTTAAACTAACAGAATAAATATAGAAATTTATATGGAACATCTCATTTCCACAATCTCATAAGAATATAGAAACACATAACTTAACGAAATTCAAATACATGTTTAAGTACCATTAGTTCTTACAAGCAAAAATCATGGCAGATCAACATAAATACTGTTCCATGATGCATAATATGTTATGCAGCACTTAATACACAACCTTAACCAAAAGCCAAAATAACAGGTGAAATCGTTATAAGTGCTGCAATCAAAATAAGTCAAGCTACGATTCAAAGTCCTGCCCACTCTGAAGAACCTTGGCTTGGTTGCAGAGGATGGGATGCTTCATTCTGTGAACCTCTTGCAGCAACATTTTGACCACTTTGAGTGGCAGCTTGCTGTCTTGTTTGTGAAGATGATGCAACAGCACTAAAACCAGCATTTCGTTCCATAGATTCTTTGACCTTCTTCCATGTCTTTCTTGACCTTATGATTTGGTTCCTCAAACTAGCAGCCCCCTGTGGAAGAGGTGGTCTTCTGGCCTACAAAGAAATCAGCAATAGTATAATAAGAGTGGTTAATTCGATCCTATCATCACTTAATTCTCACATTAATTTTTTAACAAATAATAAAGAAATATTTTCTCAGAATTTTCTCAGAATCAGTGGTATAGAGTTTTCAGAGTTTTTCATAAACCACATACCTTAGGGTTTCTTTGCTTTTTGTTAGCAGTACTTGTTCCTGTTGAGGTTCCTTCTCCCTGTTAATATTTTGACATGAGTTAGTGATCGAAATAATGTTGTGAAATGAGATGTGACTTAAACTTAGTCTGAAGTACTTACAGTTGCAGCTGCCTTTGCTGCCTTGGTAATTGGACAGCCTAATTTGTTATGTCCTTGCTGGCCACATATTCCACATGACATCTTGATTCCAGTTCTTGGAAGTTTCCCATCTTTAGGAGCAGGTGGTGCTTTCTTCTCTTTCATCTCCCCTGGTTCCTTGTGCCTTTGCATCTTAGGCCTACCTGGTTGCACCTTATAAGGAGGAGGTGCGATGGGGAAATTCACTGGCTCCCAATCATCCTGCCCCGCAATTGGATAGATCATTGGATTGTAGGCTCGCAAATAAGTTGAAGACATGAGATAATCGTCACGGTAGAGTGATGCCTCATGGTTCTTGAATCTTATCGCGCAAATGGCATGGACACATGGTATCCCACTTAGTTGCCACCTTTTACATGTGCACTGATGTTGCCCCAAGTCAACTGCATGAACACTGCCCATCTCTCCGCCTCCAGTGATCTGAAATATGTAATCCCCAGATCTATGTGCTTTATAGCATGATGCCCTCTGCCCAATCTTGTCAATTATTTTCTTGATCCTAGGACCAACTATGTCCTTCCACTTCTCACAAGCAACCCTTCTATTAGCCATTCTTACCATCATATCCATTCTGATCTTTTCCAACATTGTCACAATCGGCTTATCCCTAGCTAGCACTAATGAAGCATTATAAGACTCACATAAATTGTTTAAGAGGATATCACACCTCGAGTCCTCTCTGAAGTAAGCCCTTGACCACTGAGCTGGATTTTTGTCTTGAAACCAGGTCCAAGCTTGCTCACTTAACTCTTTTAGATCTGCCATGTGTCTTTTGTACCACACAACTGTGCTTGATCTTGCTGCATTCCATACCATTTGTTTTAGCCCTTCTCCTGGATGCTTGGCTTTGAAATTATTATAGAGATGTCTTACACAATGCCTATGCTCAGCATTTGGAAACAAATCTACAAAATCCCATTAAGATATTGTTAGTGAATAAAGAATCACATTGTAATGGAATTAATAGCTGAAAGTAAAGAAACATACTTGCAATAGCATTTCCTAGCCCTTTTTGTTTGTCTGTCATGAATGTATAGCCGTTATCCCATTCAATCTCCAAATCCCACTTAAGATATTCAAGGAACCAGGTCCAAGTGTCTTGGTTCTCCACCTCTACAACAGCATAAGCAATTGGGTACATCCCATTGTTCGCATCTATCCCCACTGCGGTCAGAATTTGCCCTGGATGGTGTCCTTTTATGTGACACCCATCCAAACAAATGAGAGGCCTGCATCCCATCTTCCAACCTTCCTTACAAGCTGCAAAACATATATACATTCTGTGGAATCTTCTAATTGCACCATCCATCATTGTCTTGATCTCAATAGTAGAGCCTGGATTGCTTCTTAATATCTCTTGTCTGTAAGACGCAAGATTGTTATATTGATCAATGTAGTGCCCTTCATTCATTCTCTTTGCTTTTCTTTTCGCTCTACTGATTGTCTGCACCCCCACCACCAGATTAAACTTTTTCTGTATATTGTTGTGTATTCCCTTCCTAGACCAATCCTCATCAACCAATAGGTCATCAGCAATCTCTTGTGCAATTCTGTCAAAAGAAACAAAAAAAAAAACAATTGAATTTTTTACACTAATGTTGCATTGAAAACAATTGAAAAATGAGACTACTCTATCTTTAAGCACATCAATCAGAGGAGTTAGAAACCTGTTATAAGTCAACCATTGGCTTGAATCCACCGGTGAGCATGAATGATCATTGTTGAGAGTCCTGATGATCATGGTATCACCCGCATCTTTCTCTGTGCTTGCATACAAGTTGAATGGGCATTCCCATTGACAAGAGACTTGAACTTTGTTTTTCGAATTTTTTTTAAACCACAAGCCAAGTTGATTTTTGATGCCATACTCTCTTACACCTTCTTTCAAATATTTTGAATTTGGGAATGCATGACCTAACTTAAATTTAGGATTTTTGAGGTCCACTGATCTGATCCAAGGAATTATCTTTACTCCTTTCTTGAGTTTTTTGGGAAGTGGATTACCATTCTCATCCTCTTCCGTTTCACTCCCATTTAGATCTTGAAGCTCATCAGAATCTCCTGCTTCATCAGAACAATATCCTCTGAAACCCATATCTTCAAACTCTTCAATAACTCTCGGATTGGTGACATTTTTCTCGAACTCAAAATCATCAAACTCATCATTGTCAAGATAGTAGTCTGAGTCAACATAAAAATCTGAACCCTCATCAGATTCATCATCATCAACTACAACCTTTACTTGCTTGCTACGCTTACCCCTTGTTTTATATCTTTTCTCTGCAGGCTTTCTCTCACTTTTGTTAACCTTCTGAGCTTCCACAGACCTTTTACCCTTATCCTGAGGCCTTTTCGCTAGTTTACTTGCATCAGATTTTTCCTTGAATTTAGCAGCCAACTCCTCCCTAGCAGCAAATGCCTCTCTATATCTCTCATCAGCAATCTCCCGTTCTCTTTTCTCAGCCTCTTCACTTGCTTTTTTCTTAGCCTCTTCACTTGCTTTTTTCTCACCCTCCTCCCTCTCTAGTCTCTCTAACATCTCACTGTCACCTGCACAAGCTTCTCTCTGCCTCTTCTTAGCAGCTTCATATTCACTCTTCTCCCAAGCTTCTCTATCCTTCTCAAGAGCCTCTTCTCTCTGCCTTTTCTGAATCAACGCAAGTTTTTTGTTCAATGCTGCAGTAGCAGAAATATCAATTCTCCTTGCCAAATACGTTTTAGGTACTGGCTGTTGCACAGTACTATGACCCCTTTGCCCCTGCAACTGAGAACTATTCTCACTTTGACCCACATCTCTTTCAAAGACACTTGTTTGTGAGGCAAAAATATCGGGTATGATATCACTTAGATCAGCAAATGTGGACTGAGTTGCAATTTGGTCTGCATTTATACCACTTGAGTCTCCACCAACCATATCAACTTCACCCATATTAACTCCTTCACCTACCTCTGCAGCTCCATCTTCAAGCTCAATCAAATCTGGGCCACCATCCTCATCAACTCCCACTGCACATGTATTTAACTGTTTTGCATGCAAATTAGCTTCCTCAAACATTCTCTCTTTTTCTGTTGCAGACATAGTATTGAGAGGATTTTCATGATCAGGGTCTACTGGCCTTAAATCATCCAATTCAGCCTCCCTTATTTTCCTCCTACCACCACCTGTAATGTACAAACTTATCTGTTTGCTCTTTGGTGGAATCAACTTAACCATTTCCAATGCATCTGCATCATTTTTAATTGGAATCCACCCTTCATTACATGTTGTCCTTGGAAGCTTGAAGTGATAAGAAATAGGCTTCTCCCTGTACCCCAAATCATAAGCAATGTTGTTCAATTCAATGAAAGACATGAGTTCAGGATCTAATTCGTCCAAGTAGATCTTCCCTGCCGTCTTGCTAAACCTAGCCACTTTATATTTCTTACTTCCATCTAACTGCTTGTCAAAATAACCACCGTGATGAATCTCCAATATGTATTGATCATCTGAAACTGAAAGAAAACAAAAACAATCATTCAGATGTGTATATAATCAAACTAAACAATGTCAAATATTAAAATGTGAAACTATACGAGTAATGCTAGCTTCATATGTTTCAACCAATATGAACAATCACACAATTATCAATATATGTATATGTGTTATATATATATATATATATATATATATATATATATATATATATATGTATGCTAGATAAAGTAAAATATTAAAACTCTTACAAGTTGAACAGATCTGATCTGATGAAAAAGAATGAATGACAGATTCAAAGCTTCTGGGTTTGTATTTAAAAACCACCCTTATATTCCAATTCCCCTCTTCTTCAAACTAAAGTCCAAACAAGATCAATATAAAATGACAAACACAGAAATCTATTTGGCTTTATGCAATTATGCTTCATTCTTTATTATCAACTCCAACTCCACGTACTAACCCAATTTGTTTTTCACACCATTCGCACACCATGTCAAGGAATTCCCCATGTCAAAACCCAGGTTCAAGTGTGTGATTTTGTGGGATTGTCGTTTCACTACTAGTAAAGAAAACTTACTTTTGGGTGGCTGACCATATTCCCTAAACATTCTCCACATCTTCGCCATCGAAGATGCTATCAACTATTCGAGATTCGATTTGAAGAAAGTTGAAATATTCTGACTTTTTTGGAGACTTTTGCTCTGTCTCCACTCTGATATGCTAGCAAAAGTGCAAAACGGCCCAGAAACATGATGGAAGATCTATATATATGAGGGCCAGATAATCAGAAGACCAGATTAGGTTTGCTTTGGTAAAATTTCATGTTTACCCCTCCTTGTGGGCCCCACGTATTTGCCACGTCATAAAGATAACGGGGAGGTTGAAAAAAACGGACGGAAGTACTTCGATGATAGTAATACTAGAGTCTGGGTATCACATTGGTACGATTAAGAGTTGGGGTATCACATTGGTAGGTGCACCAGAGTTAAGGGACTGTTGGTGAAAAAAACTCTTTTTTATTTAAACTATCCGATGTTTTCATTAGGCCTACGGGTTACATGTCATACACTTTATTTTACAATTAATTATAAAAAAATGCAAGTTAATCAAACCAAATATACAACATTGACAACAAAATTACTAACTTTGTCTGATGGTTCAAGGATCAATGCATATCAAAAGTTGTTGAAATAACGAGCCAAGTTAATGAGAGAAGAGGAATGTAATTATTAAACACTGTTCCAAAATATGCATTATAAGGATTGACATCTTAGCTTTACCACTAATCGCCTGTACCATTGAGTGGACTAATCGAGCTTAAAATATGATTTACCAATCATAGTTTTTAAATTTTGACAAGTAGCAAGCCATTTAAGTCAAGTAAGCGAATAAATAATACACTCACTTAATCATTACACTACTAGAAGAAAGACTTTAGCCGACGAAAATAAAAAAATCAGACCGACGAATTATTTTTTCTTTGGCTAAAGTTCATGTTAACCGACGAAATTTTCCTTCGTCGGCTAATTTAAATTTTCGTCGGCTATGGTCAACTTTAGCCGACGAAATTTTAATTTTGTCGGCTAAATAATTTTTTTCGTTGGCTATAGTCTGTGAACTTTAGTCGACGACTTTAAAAATTCTTAAAATTTCATCGGGTAAACAATTTTTTTCGTCGGCTATAGTCTGTGAACTTTAGCCGACGACTTTAAAAATTCTTTAGCCGACAAAATTAAAATTTCGTCAGCTAAAGTGTTTTATATTTGCAGATCTGGACAGCAGCTCATCTGAGAAAAAAAACAGGAGAAAATAAAACTGGAGAAAAAGTTTGGGTGTTATCGAAATCTGTCCATAATTAATTTGTGGAGCTATATATAGGTATGTATATATGTATATATGTTGATTTTGAGTTTTATTTGAGTTGCATGATCGATTTTGAGTGTGATTGAGTTGATCGATTTTGAGTACGTTGGATGTATATATATATGTGTGTTGATCGATTTGGTTGATGATTTGATGATATATTTGAAGTTGTTGTTAATAAGCAAGGAAGAAAATTTCGGTGATTACGGAAATTTCGACCCTCCAAAATATGGAAATTTCGACTGAAATTTTGGGAAAATATCGATTACAGTAAAAAAAAGAGAAAATTAACGGAAATTTGAAGAAAAACAATAAAATTTTAAACCAAACTTTAAGAGATGTTTGTTTTCTATATTATGTATTATATTGAAATGAAAACCTTTCACATGGGAGACTAGGTCATCACGCCCTATATACATATGATACATTTCACATGGAATTACATGAGTACTTTAAAACCACATAGACATTTACCTAATTTTTATGGATGTGTAGGTAAAAAATTAGTTGGGGATTAAATATTTATCTAATTTTTTAAGGTAAAATTCTGTAAAGTCCCTATAATTTAGGTGATTCATCTGTTTAGTCCTTGAACTTTAAGTTTAATCTGTTTAGTCCTTAAACTTAAACTTACAATTGTTAATCTGGTTAGTCCTTTCCATTATTTCTGATGGAATATTCCGTCAGAAAGAGAATATTCTGTTTTTCTATGATATTTTTGAAAATGAACGGAGCATGGTGGGCCTTGGATTTAGAATTTGTTTATATTTTGGAAATATAAAATCTATCCTTCTACTCAAAGGTAAACAGTTAATTTTTTATTATCAATAGGAGAATCTATTGCTACTCGACTTGATTTATTATCAGAAGCTAAACTGTCTTATAAAGAATTACAAGAAGAAAGAAGAATTTTAGAAAACTAAAAGAAAGAAGAGATAAGCTTCCGAGAAATACCAAAAATTACTGGGATATATTTTCCAGTTGCAACAAAGGATATACGAGTCAAGAGAGGAAATTGAAGTCCTTCAAGAAACATTTGAACAAGATCAAAACCCTCTTGATATTTTAAGCATCGGTTAGATATTTTGAGCATCGGTTAGATCCGCCCTAGCTGGTATCAAAGCCTGTTTGGCTCAAAAGCAGGTGACAAAAGGCTTATGCCATAAAGTTGGCTTCTCTCTACTAACAAGAGAGATTCTAAACTGAAAAACTATCAGTCTTTTTGTACTACAAAAGAAACTGACAAGTGGGAAGTGTGCTTTCATTCAAGGCACATTCAAAAAAATCAGTACTCCATTGAATACGTTTGTAGAGTATTAAATACGCTCTACGACGAACATATTCATCTTCAAAGAGAAATTGGAGTAGAAGAGCTTGTACCATCAAGACCAAGCTTAATCGAGTTCCTAGATCGTTTATCTAGGGATAAGACGTCTGATAAAATATCAGATCAACTCGAAAGATTTAATCTACGGATAAATCAACTTGAGGAAATAAATTCAAAAATTACCAAGCTTGAAGTCAAGCAGCTAGATTACCTCAAGGAAAAACAATATCTAACAGATATTGAAAAGAAATTAGTTTGTATTGAAGCTCTTGCTAACAACATTCATCAACAAGCAGTAGAACTAAGGAGCACTCAAAAAACTTGAGAAAGCTTTTAGAAAGTCTCATTTCCAGAATAAGATGAACCAGAGAGTAGATCTAAAAGTAAAACAGGAAGGTGTAAAAGCTATTGGCTTTCATCATCCCACAGAAAAACTTGTCAAAAATGTAGAGGCAATACTTTTTCAACAGAATTATAACATCGCTTATCTCCAAGAGATAGGTATGGATCTTGAAATCCAATTTCGGGAGCTACCTAACAAGATATCTGGTCTACAAAAGATTGTAGAAAAGATGAAACAAGGAGAAGATTATAAAAAATAGATGAAGAATCACTAGCTCAGAATGTAGCTAGTAAAACCCTCGATTTTTTTGGATTGAATTACTACACAACATATTACACAGTAGATGAACCAGCTTCATCCAATGCTGTCAACCATAGTTGGAGTGCAGACAGACAAGTCGGTGTTTCTACTAGTATGCATCCATCCATCAATCCCCACACGTACCATATATAATAACTAAGTTCAACTGCTATTCGATTCTAACACATGTAAATCTATTTTGTTGTCACAGCTGATAAAAATGGGGCTCTTATTGGTGCAGCGGTATGTACTAATTCATTCCTTCGATTCATCTCTCTCTCTCTCTCTCTCTCTCTATCTATTGTATATGTTTACAAATTATATATGTGGTAAACATGCAGACTGATCTGGATTGGCTTTTCGTTTATCCGAAAGGGATCAGAGATGTTCTTTTGTATATAAAGGAGAAGTACAATAATCCAAACATTTATATTACTGAGAATGGTAAAACGATTGATTCTCTTATACATAACCATATATTACATGATTAATTTTAGTATTTTATGTAAGCATATGCTAAGATTGTATATAATTTTGCAGGATATCCATACGGATATAATGCCTCAACACCAATTCAAGAAGCTCGTAAGGATAATTTGAGGATAAGATACCATCACGACCATTTGTGGTATCTTTTGAAGGCTATTAAGTGAGTCACTCTCGTTCATGTAGTGCATGGTTTTTGGTATAATTTATAATTAGAGATTTGTTCTAGGATATTCTCTATGTGTGCCTTGGCCTTATGCCAATAGGATATGTAGTTAGACTAGATCTATGTATTCATATCCTTACCATATTGGTATTGTGTAATTCCCTATATAAATGGCTCCTATCAATGAATAAGATGATGATTCTCTTGCTATCTCTTTATCTCTACACTTTATCCTTCATCACGTTATCATGCACTTTGTTCTAACCCTAGAGCTAATAGCCCACCATTTTTTTTCTAAACCCTAAAAACCAAAACCCTAAAATCGGGCAGCCTTGTTTTTCCCATTTCCGACCAAAATTCCGACTGTCCTCCACCGGAATTTTATATCCCCAGAAAGATATCTCCGCCCCGGATCTAACGCCGCCGGCCTCACCCTGAGAACCGGCCGAAAAGTCTCCGAACCGGCCGCCGGAATATTCCAGACCGCCGTCGCTACCGACCACCGGTTCACCACCTTCCCTTGCTTCGATCAACCTGAATTTTTGACAGCAGCTTTCCCATCCAGAGCTGCTCCTCCTGTCAAATTTTCAGCCCCAAATTCGAAGTATAAGTAGGCGAAACGTTATTTCTCCTCTCGGCAGCCTCTAGAAAGGTATATTTTGAAACCTTAAACTCTTCCAAGTTCAATAACTCGGGGAGGATAAAATCCTTTCCTCTCTTCTCCATCTCCATTCTATGCTTGGGATTTTGTGTGTGCAGGTACCAAAATCCCGGAATTTTATTCGCGGTCAAGAGTGTGTTGGATCACTCTTGTTTCTTTGTCCGGTTTGTGTTTGATCAACCCCGACCTTTCACTGGATTGTGTTTGATCAATCCGAGGCCTTTTTCCGAATTGTGTTTGATCAATTCGCGGCTTTTCCGGATTGTGTATGATCAATCCGAAGGACAAACCATTAAAAGCATCGTTTGTGACCTCTATCGAGTCTCATAACAGCTTGGTTTTGTATGCAAGAGCAATGTAACATTCTGCTCCTTAGAGTTTTGACGTACTAGATGCCTAAGGCGGATCTTCGCTTGGTATCTGTGGAACCTATCATTGGAAAGGATTAAACCCATGTTTTGACCCCTAGGCTAACAAGCCTAGATGCCGAGATTTCACATCTCATGCGCTCAAAGTCTTTGAAGCGCCACATTGACAAAAGCCTTCAATGGCAACCTGTGCAAAAAGTAATGACCACAAAGTACTGTGGAATGCACTTATGGAGCGTTTCTCGAACGTTCATATAACTCTACTTGTTGAGTTATTAGTCAAGTGGATTGCTTACCACCTTAATTGACTACATATTGTCGATGATATTTTGTGGCATCATGATCCATAATCTTTAGCGGATTCGATCATCATCAAGTTCTCTAGGTCCTCCAAGTTGGTGTGAAATTACCAACGAGACTTGATTTTGATCATACAAACGGGAATTGTATATACGCTAATGTGATAAACTTATTTAGGATTATCCCCTAATGTGGGGACAACAATATGGGTCATGGCAACGGCAGAAAACGTCGTGCCGATGTCTAGAAAAGAGGGGGAGGTGTCGCCGGCTCTAATAGCGACACTCCCGGTCTAGACACCTTTTTGTCAAAACTACTCACGTCAGCTCATGACAATGCAACGGTTGTGGATCTTCGGATCACTGGTTCAAGATTGTCAAGCTCCTTCAAATTGTGAATGCATACAAAAAGGTACAGAAAATCAATATGAGGACAAAAACGTCATCCTCATGATCGCGAATATCAAAGATTCAGATCCTGCTCTAGCTACCCATGACTTTGACGTCATTGGCTAGACATTGATTTTCGTTCCAAGCTTTATGTACTAAGGCGTTGTATCGACGTCCTTTGTCTATTTGAGACCTCGATGTACTCACATTAGCAATAATGAATGTCTTGAGAATTTTTTCGAAGTGAAACTATTCTCCTCTTATGGTTCATATTGATTTACAATCAAGATGTACACTTACATCGTCCTTAGAAACATGGCATATTGTGCCAATTTTGGTCCCTTCCTTTGAAGGTGACTCATGACACTGCATCCTCAAGGAGGATCGCCCACGTGTTTCCGGTTAAGTCCTATAGCGGATTTTTCATCATCATCATTGTTCAACTAGGCTCATCCAAGCTCAGTGTGATGTCTTAGAATTGTCCGAAATTAAGGAGATAGTGGTTTTAAGTGTGCCTCGCACTACCGACCCTCCACGGACATGCCTGGTCATACTGACTTGGAGTTACCGAAAGCTTTTGATTTTGGATCCCCCTACGCTATTAAACCAATTGCCGTCTTGCAAAAGACGTTGAAGACTTATCAAAGCTGGAAAATTATCATCATGATCGGATCCTCTAGGTCCTCTGAGTTAGTTTATGTTCATGTCAGGGAGCTTTTGCTAACTAGTCATGGAGTTTACGACCTTAGAACGACCGAAAGGACTTGGTTTTGATCATACACATGTCACTTTTCGCTAAGGCAAAAGCCTACACGCCACCTGCAAGCTTCACAGCTTCGCACATGCCAAATCTGCGAAAAACAGCAATCTGTCTCTTCTGGACAGTCAACTTCGTTTGAGCTTTGTGAACAGCTCCGACGAACCAGACAGTGAGCTTTATATCATTGGAAAGCTCTACGAGTCTAGTTTTCAGAACTTTTCGCGGTTCGTCCATATCTATTTTAATGAAGAAGTTATGGCTGTTTTAGTGCCCAAAGGTCATTATGCGCGGAAATTTTTTATGCACTCTCAGGATTGCAGCTTTTCGTAGCTTCTTTCAATCCTTCTAAATGGTTCAAGTGTAACTATTTACTCGCCTATCTACTCCTTGTAGATATGTCTCATAGAGACATTGAGTGCTTCGCAGATAGTGGAACTATCCACAACATTCTAAGGAACCATGTTAAGTTTTAAAGACATTCCTGCTAATAGTTTTCATTTGAAAACACATTGTGAGAATGAACAATAATTCTTTTGTGTATACCTCCTCATGAATGCGAACTGAAGCGCATCTTGGAGAAATTCATGAGTCAATCTAGTGAACTGTAAGTCACTACGATTCGAATATCGAATCCCATGTTGTCGCCAAACATGATATTTGAGACACCGACTCATATAGGCTTTGGTTTGACCAAATTGGTCAACCTGGAAGAGATATAATAGTCCAAATTTTGAGAAATTCTCATGGACATCCATTTCTTTCCGCTCAATGAAGACATTCAAGCTAGCTCAGCTCACCATGAAGCATGGTGGTGACCCGGGGGACATTGACGTCACCCGAACACGACTCCAACTTCCTGGAGGTCGTCCGGTCAATTCCTCAAGCAATTGAGATGCACCGACCTTTCCTCGATGTCGCATTGGCCCCCTGTAATGCTCATTGCTCATTTGAAAGCCTATTCTTTAGCTAAATAAGGAGTGAGACCCTCCTACGCTAAATAACACAAAAGTGAACATTCTATTCTTACATCAAACTATGTAGATAGATACAACCAACTTGCGGACACCTTTTTATGTTTTATGGTGTTGGTTGAAATGTTAACACACTGGTCACGTGTTACACTATTATCTACTACTTATGCTGCTTATACTTCTACGGGCTCACTACCCATTCTTTAAAGAAGTTCATCGGGATGTAAGTTGAAGTGTCCTGTACCCCATGTTCACACGCAATACGGTCTCACCGAGGCTACGACCAAGCAACTTTAGCTTGTCGCTCGAACATTATTGATGCGCACCACTCTTTCTATTGCGTCTTGGGGCTATGCAATATTTGCATGCAGCTTTACTATTTATCTACGACCCACCATCATTGAATTTTGTTGTACTACAGCTCGTGACTGTGTACCAGGATTGACACGAAATTGCAATCCTTGAGCTCGGCAAGATTGAAACGGATCTCCAATCCTTGAGCTCGGCTAGATATTATTTCTAGGTGCCAAATCGCATTGCCACTGCATACAATGATGAGTCATTTGTGATGAATAAGTTTAGGTTGGATATGAACCTCCACCTATAATCCGCATATGTAGAAACCTTGTCAGGCGATCTCATTCACCGCTAAATTGCGGATTGTCACTTTGATGACACAATATTCCCGCCGTTAGGGGGAGATAAGAACACAAGTGTTCAAGTGGAACGACGTGAATTGTCGTGGTTTGTCCCCACTAAGTCTCATCTTGATCCCAAATGCTTAAAGTGTTAAAGTGACGAGATCACATGCTGTAAATATGTCTGCAAGGATTGATGTCCTACAAAAGGACATGGCGCGACCAAAAGAAGTTGGTATCGGCGCCATCACCATGGATGGTGATATGGTGACACCATATAGTGGCAAAATTGGTGTCACAAGGCCATGTGGCTCCCTAAAAGGAGGGAGGCCCTTAGGTTCGATATTTTCTCGCACTAGGAAGAAAGCGAGATTGGCACAACCTGATCTATTGATCAATGATACTCAAATCCGTCTCATGAAGTCTGAATTGTGATTATCGTTGGGGGACGCCTCAATGTCAAATCCAATCCATATAGAGATCTCTACAAGTATTACACTAGTGTACATGAGGACGTGGGATAATGAGTCTACTATCGAACCACCATTCATTGATGAATATCAACTTAGTTGATTAGCCTAATGGAAAGATGCGATCCAGCATTAACAAAGAGATAGGTCCTTGGGCAGGTGATGCCGACACCGCAAGCTAAACCCTATCAACTATACCTTGTTAGATAGCGTAGTGAGAACAAGAGCTTAGACTCACCTTATGGCGCAAGGTCTCTCACTGACACGCACTGAGATCGACTACGATGAGATATGCTCTCGTAATGGATGTCATTGAACTCCACTACTTTGTCAGTTTGGTAGTTTCCGAATAACTGAACATGCAGCCTATGAATGTGGTCATAATAACATCTCTATGGGATCAGAGATATACATGAAGATCTTAATGGACTTCATTCATCCGAATCAAGTGGCTCCAAACCACAGGAGCATGTGTTTGCTAAATATATTAAAACACACATGGACTCTACTTGATTTGGAAGGGATATGGAGAATTATGCCTTTGGGTGTTCATTCCGGATTTACATGCACTCTTGATGGATCAAGAGATGTCAATATGTAAACATCCGAAGAAAAAGATCTTGGGAAGACAGGTCTCGATAAGGCACTCGATGACTGTATTGATGATGACTTTCATCAATCGGCTTAGGCGCTCTATAACTAGTGAGGCCTACATATACTCTCATGATTAGTCAAGGTCTTTGCTCTAAAGAGAGATCCGTTGTTTTGTCTAAAGCAAGATGACAAATATGTGTTAAGAGATGGAGTTCCCATCTAAGTACAATAAGACGCATCAATGTACTCAACACAATACGAAAGACTTGACATCTCTATCGCTATGAAAAGTTGTAAAGCTAAGTATAGCTATGCGCCCACGCAACGCCAATATAATGGCAGTAACTCCTTTTTCAATACTTAATGGTATGAAAAGTTGAGGCTTATTCTATCCTTACATAAGAAAGACACATCAAAAGCGAAATCAGAATCTGTCAAGTTTTGTAGGTCAACTTCCACGAGACCTATAAGAAATCTCACTCACTGGAAAATGGTGAAATTGATGCCATTGGAAAGGTCTATGTGTCTACTTTCCAGGGACACCAACCATTTGATCATAACTATCATATTGAGTGAGTTATGGCCGTTTTCGTAAAGTAGGACGAATCTGTCCAAGAATCTGTTTTTGGCAAAACAGTCAACTTCGACGGGATTTTGTGAACATCTCCTGATGAACCAGAACGTGTGTAATATACGGTTGGAAAGCTCTATGAGTCTAGTTTCCAAAACCGTTTACGGTTTGTTCATATGTATTTCCTAGAGGAAGTTACGACTGTTCTAGTAACTGAAGGTCATGCTGCGCGGAAATCTGATTTCCTGCACGAACTTATGTTTTGAGTTCACAAGCAGCCTTCTCCTCAAGATCTAAGTGTAAAAGATCATTTGAGGACAATACGGCATGATTTAGTTAATCATTGCCTAATGCCACATTTGAAGACATGTTAAAAAGCATTGACATGCTAAGTTGTTGAAACTTCCGTGATTAGTAAGAATCAGGAAAAACCCTATGATTGATGTAAAGATCATGAGGATGTGCGAACTTCAGGGGGAGTCTAGCACATACATACATGTCAATATCAAATGTGAAGGGTGCGTTGTACTCTTTTTCTCCTACGATCAAGGTTCAGTTTTTCTCCCACATGGTTTTGTGACTTGACGAGGTTTTTGACGAGGCAACAGATCAGCACCATCGGCATATCAGCGCGCGACACAAGGGGGAGTGTTCTAGGATATTCTCTATGTGTGCCTTGGCCTTATGCCAATAGGATATGTAGTTAGACTAGATCTATGTATTCATATCCTTACCATATTGGTATTGTGTAATTCCTATATAAAGGGCTCCTATCAATGAATAAGATGATGATTCTTTGCTATCTCTTATCTCTACACTTTATCCTTCATCAAGATTGAGTTAATAATTATTCGATTAATTGTTATTGATTGATTCAGGGATGGAGTTCAAGTGAAGGGATACTACGCATGGTCGTTTTGGGATGACTTCGAATGGGATACTGGTTACACAGTTGGGTTTGGCCTAACATTAGTTGATGTCAAGGATAATCTGAAAAGATACCTCAAGTAGTCTGCCTATTGGTACAAGATGTTCCTCCTGCACTGATATGCTGTGGCTTATGGATTGATCCATCACCTAGCCTGCTGATCATATCTCTCTATCTACTCCAAATAAATTGAGCAGTAATTTCCAATAATTTCCTATGTATGTCATCTACCTAGCTATATATATATATATATATTGGCTCTATCTATGCTAAAGATTGTTTGACTGGAGAGAGAGAGAGAGAATGGAAGAAGAAGGGAAAATGAAAGCCTGCCCGCTCTGAAGCCAGAGGCGACTATAAATAGAAATTACATTTGATGAATAGTAACTTGTCTGCCACTGGGTTACTGTTGATGAATAGTAACTTGCCGGTCACGAGTTTACTATTGGTGAATAGGAGCTTGTCTGCCACTGAAAAACTGCTAGTGCTTTCGGTGGGAATACTGACTGGGGTAGTCTTGACTGTAATTAATCTGATTCTGCATAAGGATCCTGACTATCTTCATAATCGGCCCATCTTTTTGGAGGTTGACTAGGGGAACTCTGGTGACTGTGAGTTGATGATGATTCTGATGAAGAGTGTTCTTCTTCATCATCTGTGGACAGTCTGGCTGCCTGTTGAAGTAATTGTTTGGCTAATTCTTTTAATTCTTCTGCTTTGGAAGATGATGATGAACTGGCGGCTTTCTTCTTTTTAGAAGAAGATGGTGACTCAATTTTCTTCGTAGAAGAAGATGGTGACTGAGGAATCTGAGGTGCGGATCATAAGCCAAGGATCTTAAATCCTACTATCTTTTTTTTTCGGGGTCTAGTTTTCTTTTCTCTTCCAAAATGAGTCGACTTTGTAGATCTAGCTCAATCACTTCTGGTTCGTCGTCTGGGTCCTCCCTCAATAGGATTCCAGATATAGTCAATGAAGAACAAATAGAGTACCAGTCAAATGATAACATAGATGTGAATGACTGGAATATTCCCAGAGTTCCTAGTCATGAAATTTATAAGAAAAAATGGAGTCTAGCTTCATTTAAAAGTGAACATCATATTAAATCAGTAGAACAAGTTTATGCCCTTAGTAAACAACATGAAACTTGCCAACTTTTTAGTCCAGAATCAATTAAGAAACATAAAAAAGATGGTCATAATTTCCTCCATATTGGATTAGTTCAAATCGGTGTCAAGCCTTTAACTAGAAAAGGTCTTAATGCCTCCATTCTTTTATGTTTGCGAGATGCAAGATTTACTGATTATAATGATAGTACCCTTGGTTTAATTGAGTCAAGTCTGTTTAATGGTCCAATTCATTTTAATTGTTACCCAGATTTCACAATTAGCCTTAGTGACCCTCATATCCTAAAAGCCTTAACTCTCAATGTTAAAACTTCAGGTTATCATGTTCTTGAAGGTACCCAACCTTTAGCCTTGATTTATAGAATCCATTACAAAGTCACTGGTACAAATATGAATTTCCAAGCCATTAACAAAAGTCCCAAAAACCATACTCTCTTAATTCAAAGTAGTCAACAAAATGCCAACATTAGTGTCCCTCATACAATCCGATGGTCAGATGTGTATATATATATATATATATATATATATATATATATATATATGTATCTTCAGCTAGCTCTCATCAATCAGAACTCTTGGTCCGCTTTAATTGTGTTTTTTTGATATAATACTATTTGCCGTTTCAATTTTATTTTTTATTTTTTATGGAGATATATTTATGCACATTCTTAAGTGGGAACTACCATATAGTTGAATTATCAATTCAAATAGCTAGTTTTGTTTACTGTATCATTATGTAAGTAATGAAATGAGTATGTACTGATATTGAATACAATCCTGCACGTAAATAATTGTTTACGCATGCAGTGAAAAACCTGATACTCTAGGAAACAAAAATCAATCACGAAGCACTGTTCCCGTGAGCAGTGCTGGGCCTCAGTGCTGGGCCTCGATGTTGGACAATGCTGGGCTTCGGTGTTGGAGGACTTGGACCTGCATTCCTTTTTTCAAACTCTCTGGAGCCTTCTTCTTTATCTCTCTAGATTCTTCTCTCTCGATCCCTCTCGCCGCTTTGCATATCAAGATTTCTATCTCCGGAATCGATCTCTCGCTCGGACCCAAAGCCCATTCCATCCACGTTAACCACGAAGACAGACTTCAGTACCATCTCAAATGTTTTATTTTCCTTCTTCTGTCAATTGATTGCTGCTTCTGCTCCGTCGACTTCACCAACCCAGTCACAATCAATTGTCTATTACTGGAGATTCAATTTCCTTCTTTCTTTCTTTCTCAGAGCTGAACCTGCTGCTGTTCACTTTCCTTTCAATTCATCAACAAGCCAGATCAAACCAGTTTGCTTTGCATGTGATTCAAACACAAGATTTTTCCCTTTTTCTTTTCTATCTGTAATTCTGTATTTGTATTTGCACAGAGAGAGAGAGAGAGAGAGAGAGAGAGAGAGTTAGAGAGAGAGATGAGAGAGAGAGGAGGGATCCAAGATGCAAAGCAAGGTATCGCAATCTTCTTCTTCTTCTTCTTCTTTTTTTTCTATTTTATTTTATTATTTTATGAGCCCCTTTTGATTTTCCTTTTTTTTTTTCTCTTCTTTTCATTTATTTCAGAGATCGAATTAATATGCATTTCTCCATCTGGGGTTGTTTGCTCTGTCAACACTCGACGCTAAAGAGTTGTGGTAAGTTGTAATTTTTGCTTTCCGCTTCAGCATATGAACGAAAAATATGAATGTAGAGGATAAGATTCATAGAGCATAGATGAATCTATTTGATGTCCAACAGAGCATAAACAAGCATATGATTCATAGAGCATAGATTCATACTCAGATTATTGTTGTCATAAGAGAATTAGATTCATTGTTTATTTGTGAGTTTGATGGTAGTTTTTCTTTATTTTTGATGTTCCTGCTCGAAAACAAACAACTTGGTTCTGCGCTCTCTATAGATTTCTTCAACTTTCTGAACAATCTGAGGTTCATAGGTATGTGTTGCTTCTTCTGCATTCGATAAGCTTATTCATTTAGGTAGAAATTGTTCGTATGAGCTGATCTCAATTTTGTGGTTTTTAATTGACATAAAATTCGAGGTCTGATAATCATTGTTTTTAATTTGGGTATTGCTTAGTTTCATCTGGTGGAAGCTTCTTCGTTCGTTCAGTTCCAAGTCAGTAGCCTCAAAAGCCTCCATTGCCTGCTCTTCGACTAAAATTTGTTTTTCTATTTTCGTTTATGTGTATACTGTGCTTCCTAAGTGTCTTGGACAAGTGATCTGCTTAATCATATGAAAGATTATATAGTTTGCATGATCAAGTCGTTGAAGACAAGTATGTGAAAGATGCAAGGACATTTCTCCTTCCGGTTCCAAGTAAATTGCTTGCATTTGTCATAAACACTGCTCCTTTTTTCAGGTAAGCACGCTCTATGTATGGAAATTATTGAAATTGATAACGAAGTTTTTTCGATTTCGTTTGGTTTTTAATTTGGTTCTTTGGTTCTTTGGTCGATTGAGCATTTGTCTATATAGGTTTTATTCATGGACACATAAACTCTTCCAGATTCTCTATATATTTATTTGTGAGAGGAACATAATATATAATTATGCTTGCATTTGGGTGATATTTTGTGGAGGTTTAGATTATCATGTTTCACTGTTCTGTATTTTTTTTTTTTTGAATTAGTCTTTGTTTAGTCTCTAAGATTTACACAACTCATCTACTTAGTCCTCAAGGTTTAAAAAACATCTATATAGTCCTCAAGGTTTTGATTTCTCATCTAGAAGGTCCTTCAGTTAAAAAAACTGTTAAGCCACTGTTTTTCCGTTACAAAAAAAAAAAAAAAAATTTTTTTTTTTTTTTTTAAAACCCTTACTTTTAAGTACCTAGACTAATTTTTTCCTAAGAACTAGCCTTCAACATGCCAATACTTCACCTAACGACTTCCTGTCTAATGGTTACTAATCATGGCAGAATCACTGTTGTCTTAGGGTAAACAAGTCTAAACACTTACAAAGTCCAACTATTATATATATATATATATATATGCTTGAATTACTCCAATTAATAATTAGCAAGCTGATTAAGTGGAGCAACTTCAGCCTTCATGCTACAATTTTTCAAGAGAAACGCCTTGAAGCAGTAGGCAAAATATTTGAAATGTACGTCTTTTCAAATTGTTCTTGAAAATAAATCCAAACCTAACTGTGTACGTACGTAGCCAGCATGCAGCATCCCATTTAAAGGAACATACGTTCGATTCCTAGCTAGTATATATATATATGTATCTTCAGCTAGCTCTCATCAATCAGAACTCTTGGTCCGCTTTAATTGTGTTTTTTTGATATAATACTATTTGCCGTTTCAATTTTATTTTTTATTTTTTATGGAGATATATTTATGCACATTCTTAAGTGGGAACTACCATATAGTTGAATTATCAATTCAAATAGCTAGTTTTGTTTACTGTATCATTATGTAAGTAATGAAATGAGTATGTACTGATATTGAATACAATCCTGCACGTAAATAATTGTTTACGCATGCAGTGAAAAACCTGATACTCTAGGAAACAAAAATCAATCAAGTCCGGTCCTTTACTAGCTAGGAATCGAACGTATGTTCCTTTAAATGGGATGCTGCATGTTGGCTACGTACGTACACAATTAGGTTTGGATTTATTTTCAAGAACAATTTGAAAAGACGTACATTTCAAATATTTTGCCTACTGCTTCAAGGCGTTTCTCTTGAAAAATTGTAGCATGAAGGCTGAAGTTGCTCCACTTAATCAGCTTGCTAATTATTAATTGGAGTAATTCAAGCATATATAGTGTAACGGAAAAACAGTGGCTTAACAGTTTTTTTAACTGAAGGACCTTCTAGATGAGAAATCAAAACCTTGAGGACTATATAGATGTTTTTTAAACCTTGAGGACTAAGTAGATGAGTTGTGTAAACCTTAGGGACTAAACAAAGGCTAATTCAAAAAAAAAAAAAAATACAGAACAGTGAAATATGATAATCTAAACCTCCACAAAATATCACCCAAATGCAAGCATAATTATATATTATGTTCCTCTCACAAATAAATATATAGAGAATCTGGAAGAGTTTATATGTCCATGAATAAAACCTATATAGACAAATGCTCAATCGACCAAAGAACCAAACAACCAAATTAAAAACCAAACGAAATCGAAAAAACTTCGTTATCAATTTCAATAATTTCCATACATAGAGCGTGCTTACCTGAAAAAAGGAGCAGTGTTTATGACAAATGCAAGCAATTTACTTGGAACCGGAAGGAGAAATGTCCTTGCATCTTTCACATACTTGTCTTCAACGACTTGATCATGCAAACTATATAATCTTTCATATGATTAAGCAGATCACTTGTCCAAGACGCTTAGGAAGCACAGTATACACATAAACGAAAATAGAAAAACAAATTTTAGTCGAAGAGCAGGCAATGGAGGCTTTTGAGGCTACTGACTTGGAACTGAACGAACAAAGAAGCTTCCACCAGATGAAACTAAGCAATACCCAAATTAAAAAGGAGTAAATGCTTGTGACACCCTGTAGTTTACACCTAAAATCAGTTTTGTCCCTCACTTTTGTTTTTAAACTGGTATACCCCTATACTTTGAATTCTCGACTGATTTACCCTTTTCGTCAATTGAACCCATTATGTAAGACTGTTAAGTTGTTGAGATGACCGGTCCTGCGATTCCAACTCAGCTAGAAACCTGCCATATCGACATAATTGATGACATGACCGGTCATCTCAGCAACTTAACAGTTTTACATAACGGGTTCAATTGACGACAAAGGCAAATCAGTCGAGAATTCAAAGTATAGGGGTATACCAGTTTTAAAAAAAAAGTGAGGGACAAAACTGATTTTAGGTGTAAACTACAGGGTGTCACAAGTATTTACTCCAATTAAAAACAATGATTATCAGACCTCGAATTTTATGTCAATTAAAAACCACAAAATCTGAGATCAGCTCATACGAACAATTTCTACCTAAATGAATAAGCTTATCGAATGCAGAAGAAGCAGCACATACCTATGAACCTCAGATTGTTCAGAAAGTTGAAGAAATCTATAGAGAGCGCAGAACCAAGTTGTTTGTTTTCGAGCAGGAACATCAAAAATAAAAGAAAAACTACCATCAAACTCACAAATAAACAATGAATCTAATTCTCTTATGACAACAATAATCTGAGTATGAATCTATGCTCTATGAATCATATGCTTGTTTATGCTCTGTTGGACATCAAATAGATTCATCTATGCTCTATGAATCTTATCCTCTACATTCATATTTTTCGTTCATATGCTGAAGCGGAAAGCAAAAATTACAACTTACCACAACTCTTTAGCGTCGAGTGTTGACAGAGCAAACAACCCCAGATGGAGAAATGCATATTAATTCAATCTCTGAAATAAATGAAAAGAGAGAAAAAAAAAAAAAAAAAAGGAAAATCAAAAGGGGCTCATAAAATAATAAAATAAAATAGAAAAAAAAAGAAAAAAAAGAAGAAGATTGCGATACCTTGCTTTGCACCTTGGATCCCTCCTCTCTCTCTCATCTCTCTCTCTAACTCTCTCTCTCTCTCTCTCTCTCTCTCTCTCTCTCTCTGTGCAAATACAAATACAGAATTACAGATAGAAAAGAAAAAGGGAAAAATCTTGCGTTTGAATCACATGCAAAGCAAACTGGTTTGATCTGGCTTGTTGATGAATTGAAAGGAAAGGTGAACAGCAGCAGGTTCAGCTCTGAGAAAGAAAGAAAGAAGGAAATTGAATCTCGCTCCAGTAATAGACAATTGATTGTGACTGGGTTGGTGAAGTCGACGGAGCAGAAGCAGCAATCAATTGACAGAAGAAGGAAAATAAAACATTTGAGATGGTACTGAAGTCTGTCTTCGTGGTTAACATGGATGGAATGGGCTTTGGGTCTGAGCGAGAGATCGATTCCGGAGATAGAAATCTTGATATGCAAAGCGGCGAGAGGGATCGAGAGAGAAGAATCTAGAGAGATAAAGAAGAAGGCTCCAGAGAGTTTGAAAAAAGGAATGCAGGTCCAAGTCCTCCAACACCGAAGCCCAGCATTGTCCAACATCGAGGCCCAGCATTGAGGCCCAGCACTGCTCACGGGAACAGTGCTTCGTGAACAGTGATGACATCATTTCAGAAAATAGTATATAGGTTAAATATGAAAGTGAAACGACACTGTTTTAATAAGTTTATTGAACTCAATATTAAATTTTTTTTCAACTTAATAAATTTAAGCATTTTGTATTTTTTTATAAGAGGAACATCATTGAGAAGTGTGAATTAAGACAAACCAACCGTTGGATGAGACGTATATAATATCATATGCTTTGGGTAAAAAATTTATGAAATTTCATCCATCTTTCGACTTCGATATTTTTGGTCAAACAGAAAAATGTTTATAAAAATAAAATTAATAAATCTAAACAAATAGCTCAAGCATTGAAAATTTTCATGAACATTCTTGCACTGTCACAAAGATGAGCTCATTCAATCAGTGTCAAAATATTTAGATTTTACCTCCTGATGATCGGTTTCCATAAAAAAACATAAGCGTAAATAATGTTGACTATTTTGATCGGGGACCAAACATTATCGAAAATTTATGATTTTTCTACCGTAGCCGTATTTCACTGTACCAATCACATCTAATGGTCGATTTAAAAAAAAAATTATTTTCTAGTTATAGTTGGTTCACAAGGATATACACTTGCATATAACACATTAAACAAGTTATATATACCACATTAGTAAACATGTTACGGTTCTAATGACTAAAATTCAAAAAATGAAAATTCGACCATCTGATGTGTTAAGTACATTTAAATATGTCTGTGAAAAAATTTTCACATATTTTTGATAATGTTAGGGTTTCGATCAACACGGTCAACTCTGAACCAACGTCATTTATTACACGAAAACGTTCTTATCTACCTCTTTGTGACTTATTTTGATCGATACTTTCGCTCACACACTCTTCCTTTGATGAGATGTAGCAGCCCATATAAATACTTAGGGAAATTTACTTTGCGAGGACAAGACTTTCTATAGGAAACATAAACGTAAATAAGGTTGACCGTGTAGATTAAGATCCAAACGTTATTGAAAATTTATGGTTTTTCTACCCTAGCCATATTTCACTATATTTATCACATCCTATGGTCGACTTTTCAAAATTGTATATACTAGATATAGTTGGTTCATAAATATGTAAATTTATATAACCCATTAAATAAGTTATACCGCATTAGTAGACATGTAATATAAATTTCTAGCTATAAAACCAATAACATAATAATAAAAAACACATAATTAATTAAAAAGTATCAAGAGTCATATAATATAATTTTTTTAGAATTTAATAAGCATTGCTTATTATCATGTGTTAACAATAAATGTTAATTATTCATTTAGTTGAGACTTAGTGGCTTGTTCAAAAAAAGAAAAAAAAGAAAGAAAAAAAAAAAAAGAGAAAATTTTACAAACTGTACCTCAAGTAATGTTCATTCATCAGTTGTATGCATCACATTTGAAAACTATCACAACAGTATCCTAACTATTAGACTTAATGCAACTTTTACACCCTCCGTCTTTAACACTGTTAAACCTACTTATTTTTATGGGTAATTTTGTCTTTCCGTTTTCTCTTTTCTTCTCCTCTTTCCCCTCATACAAATCTCTATTTCTATATATCCATCTATCTACCAAGAAAAAAATATAAAAAAAATCTATCTACCAAGAACCCATAAATGATCTACTAGAAATAAAAGAACTTTTTAGTTGGTCTAGCAAAAACCCAAATCCATGAAATTCTCTAGTCCATAGATCGCCCACAAGATGGACATCAATCACTTTTTCCTCTAATGGTAAGTGTCAATTTCTCTTCTTCTAATGGAGGTGACAATTAAATCACATACAAATTGTTCCTCGGATTCTACACAAGTAGGCTTCTTGACCTTAACCTTGATCTTGAAACAGACTTGTAATGACATATGTATTTGCCTTAGGAAGTAGACGGGGATTTGTTTTGCTTTGGGGAAGGAGAGGGGGAGTACCTTGACCTTACAATGTCGTAGGCACTAGGAATTGATGGCAACAAATATACTTTCGAACTAAAATTAGATTGCTAATCTCTCTCACCTTTTCCGGCTCTCGAATTTCTCTCTTCACTTGTATAAACTGTGGTCTGTGGATCTCTTGAAGAATAGTTAAGATTTAAGAAGATGAAGTTGTGAACTAGAAGAAATATTAAACCCAAAATGACAAAAATACCCTAATAAAAAGGGAAAATTGTCCAAACAATGTCTCACATTTTACAGAAGCTAAACTTTGGTATCTCAACTTTGAAAAACTTCAGAACGGTATCTCACGTTCTTAACCCGACCTAAGATTCGTATCTGAAGCCGTTAGATCTGTTAAAAAGACTAACGGCAGTTATGTTTTGGTCAAGAAATGACCAATGTAACCTTTACTTTTTGCTTTCATTATTATATAAAAAAAAAATCGAGAGTGAAGAAAGAAGAAGAAGAAAGAGTAAAAAAGTAAAAGCAGAAAAATAGAAAAATAGAAAAATAGAAGAATATATTTAGACATGAAAAGACAAAAGTATTTTCACTTGTTAGTTTTTTTAACAGAGCTAACAGCCTCAGATATGAATCTTAGGTCGGGTTAAAAACGTGAGATATCGTTTTGAAGTTTTTCAAAGTTGAGATACCAAAGTTTAGCTTCTGTAAAAGATGAGACACTGTTTGGATAATTTTCCCTAATAAAAATGAATAGTTGACGCAATTAATGACAACAGGTACTGAAAACAGTGTGAATTTTTATGTTGGGGTATAAATATGACAATTTGTGAAGTTGATATGCCAAAATGATGAATAACTCTTGAGGTACTATTTATAAAATTCTCTCAAGAAAAAAAAAGAGAGACTTGGTGGATTACGTGGGAGTCTGGGAGATATATTAGTGATAGGCAGCTGGCACGCATTCATGCCTCTGCCTCTCCATGGTAGATCTTTTAACCCTTCCAGTCATCTACTCCCACTTCGTCTTCCTTAATCCTCACTGTCTCAATAAAACCTCGACGACTGGGAATCTAGGATTAAATGGATGAGCGTAAAAATTCAGGGGAGGGGGGGGGGGGGGGGGGGGTCAGAGGTAAGGTTTTAGGTTATAGGCGATCTCTTGGATGTTCATATCCTTCAAGAAGCATCTGGGCTTCTGACCCAAATCTACGACTTCACTATTGCGTTCCGGTATTCTGTTTCCGGCACCCCACGACGGTACACCCACACCAATCGGTTTCTCGACGGTTCGATTCCTTTTTGGGTTTTTTGTTCGAACTGTTGTTTTTGGGTAAGTGGGTAACCCACATCGCCAACCGCCAATCACCGTATCACCATTGTTCTAGACATTGTCCTTCAGTTTCGGTGTTCTCCCATCGAGATCTGCAAGTCTTGAGTTTGTCTCGTCCAGTTCTGGCGTCCTGTACTGATCTTCAGCCAGATCGATGTCTCTGCCCAGAACTCATATCCAAATTGATTCCTAGACCAAACTATTGTTCACATTGCCTCTGACTCGGCGAAGATGTTGACGCAACCGACGCCGGAGGAGAAGGAGGTGCTCAGTTCCCATACTATTGATTTAACCAAGCAAGACAGAAGGATTTTATCCCCTCATTTTTACTTTCCCCTCACAAATGTCTAAGTTTAAAAAAAAACGTTAACGACAGATGATGAAGTTAGTCAGATCATTATATATACTGAAATGAGTGATTGTGATTCTGCCACGTCCTTTGGGTGAACTTTCACCCAGTGAATGGAAGAATTTTCGCTTATTTGATAAGAGCTTTTCTTTGAATCCGAAGAGGACGAAGCACTCGAACTTGTTACACACCCCAACCTGTTGGTACTCTGGCGGAACTACGTGGTACGGCAGCCCTGATGATTGTGGAAGTGAAGGTATGTAATGCGTAGAACGTGCGTGTATTATGTACGTAGCTAAAGAGTGTGAGCTAGGGAGAGGTTTTTTTTTTTTTTTTTTTTTCTTCTCGATATGAGAGCTTGGGGGAGTTTTGATGAGAGTCTATTCAGCGTACCCGGTGCGCCGCGTACCCGGAAAGAAACATGACGTGGCTGTTAATTGGTCGACGGTGATGGGTTCCGTTAAGTGAGCGCGGGGGTTAAAAAATTATTTACCATATGGCATGTTTTCTAGCTTGGCCGCGTACCTCCTCTCTCTCAGTCTATATTCTTCTTCTCCACACAGCATACCTCCCTCTCTCTCATAGAACTCGTGTTTCATGTTAGGGTGAATGGGAATAGCATATGAGAGACGAAGTCGCCCGAAGAAGAGGACTTATTGAAGATGCAGCAAAATTGTTGATTTTGGCGATTAGCGACTGTGTTTATCTATAGAAGACGACCAATCGGTTGTTTCGGATCTGGTCTTGCAATATGAAGGTAATAGTTGTATATGTTTGTATGGGTAATTTGGTACAGGTGAGGGAGGAAAAAAACAGATGGTCACTGTTCGCAAGAGCAGATTACGATAATGTCCAGTTTTTGGTCCGAGATCAGCCGCAGCCCTCTCTCTTGCTCCTATGAGATCAATTTTTCGTGGCATTCTTCTCTCTCCTCTGTCACTGCTCCACCGCTTCATCAATCCCAGTCCTAATTTTTCCTGTATCGCTTTCCTCAGAATGGAACCGAGCTCCCGCTTTTGACTGTAGCCCTCTGCTCTCCTTAGTTCCATGGGGAACAAGTGGTTTCGGGCAATTGATTGCAGGCTCTGTCGCAAGGTTATGGTAAGAACCTTCTTCTCATTCTACTTCTTTTAAATTCTTTGTAGGAACAAGTGGTTCTCATTTATGTTCACATTGATAGGTAAAAATGGGTTTGGCATTGATAGGCAAAAATGGGTTTGGTTTCCAGGACGGCTCTCCCAATCAAAACGAAATTGTTCAGTTATGTGAATATGCTGCAAAGAGTCTTTTTACGATTTCTAAGGTATGAATTCTTCTCTGCCATTTCTTTCTGTCTTGGTCAGTAAATGGCGAGGCTACGGTATATTAGTGTTATGATGATGAGGTATTTCTGTTTCTTATTGTTCTCAACAGATAGCCAAACATATTGATGATAGGTGTTACAAAGAGCTAGGAATTGAGCGTGTCAAATTCATCAATATTGTTGCAGAGGCGTACAAGTTACTTTTACCTCTGTAAGTGTGACCTTTTTCCTTTTCCATTACCTTAACAATGTAAATTCTACTGGCCAATCTTTTTGGGAGTACATATGGTGTGTTTGGAAATATTAATAGATAGGTTTTCTATTGTGGTTTGGTTTAGTAGAGGATCTGATTGATAAGGATGGAAAATTCTGTGCTAGAACAGTGTATGAGATTGGAAAAAAGAATTCCTGAATGTCATGGGTATTAAATGTTGACTTCTCAAAAGTAGTGAGGACATTCTATTTGAATCCGATGTTTGTTGAATTTTAGCCAACTGCAGTAAATCTTTGCATTTGAACTGGGTTTTGTGGAATCTAGTTCAGACTCGAGCAAGAGCAAGGCCTATCATCTTAACTTACCATTTATTGATCAATAAACTCAGTCCATGTATAGTTATTATCATGTAATCACATTTTATTGCATTTATATTATTGAATGGTCTCATAAAAATAAAATAAGATGGATCTTATTTCCAATGATGGGGAAGTTATGGAAACCAAATCTGGAAGCTGGAGGAAGGTAAATAGCTATACTATGAGCTGTGATGGAGAAGTTATAGAAACTGTAAGAGCTATATATTGACAAAAGTTGTATATTAAACACAAAATTTAGTCCCCGTTAATCAGATTACTGAACGTGTCTGCTAAAATTATGTGTTACTACCCATCTTTTACCATCATCTATTGATTTAGATGCATAACTTTGTGCTCATACGAGTCATATCCACAGCTTTGTTGCACTCTTTGCAATCTATATACACGAACTGCAGTTACCCATAATGTGAACGTTGATTTGGCTTTAACAATGGTTTCTGTGTTGTGTCTGTTTGCAGCCATTCTTCACTTGAAGTAGACAAAATGCCATTTCATTAGTATAGGCTCTTAGCTAGGATTGTAACAAGAGGTACGTGTGCCATCCCTATGTTCGTGCAGTTGAGGAAAATCAAATTTTGCAATTCTAAGTGATGAAGGATCCGAATAATGTAAAATTCATTTGAGTTTGCTCCCTTTATTGAGAATTGTGTATTAATGAAGGACAACACTTTTATCATGTCTAGAGCCCCAATTTGATTTCATCTTGTTCACATGGTGCTGTGGAACTTGGATAAGAAAGTTGCTTTCTGTTACCGATCTTCCTCTCTTTTGAGGATTATATAACAGATTGTAATGATGCCTGCATGTTTTCTCATAGGTGTAGAAGAACATTTGAGGAGGCTGCAACATTACCATGGATTTCCATGCAATTTAGAATATGATACTTGAATTTTCGTCCCAGTTTTCTGTTTAATCACGAAATTGCCATCTACCCTCCCTCGCCTTATCAAGACTGGCCGCTCTTTCTGCCTGTCATTCGCTCTTTTAGATTGCAAGCAACAGCTTTCTTGCACCGCTCTCGATCGCCGACTTTCTTGCACCGCCGCTCGATTGCCGCCTCCCAATCAACAAGTTTCTTGCGTTGCCTGTTAATCTTGAATCGTTCCGTTCTCTTTCTCGGTGAGTCTTTGATTCGTGTTATCGTTTTTTTTTTTTTTTTTTTTTTTCTTTTTCTTTTTCAAAACGGAGGTCTGGGTTTTGGAGTAACCAGAGAAGGCTCCTGCAAACCCATCCACTCAAAGGAATACAAACAACCCATCAACAAGCCCTCCTTACCCATCAACTCCAAAACCTCCGCACACTCCTTCTCCCCAACCCTCACTTCAAAACCTCCCAACTCCTCTCCCAGTGTCAAATTCTGCCCCAAGTTCGTAGCTTTCTGCAAAAGCTGCCCCACAATTCCATCTACCAATAGATTCGAGTCAGAACTCATCGGACCCAGTTCTTCTTTCGTACTTCCACCAGGGTCGACGCCGGAATCGGTCTCGGAATCGTCTACATCCTCAGCTAAGTGCTAAGAAGAGCGACGATTCTTCTGCAGAGAGAGCTTGCCTTCTCGCTGTGGGTCTTGGGTTGAAGTTCAAGACTTGAAGAATCTGACTATTGGGTCATCTTCACATTACCAGACCATGTAAATGCTCTCTTTATCTATCATATGCTTCTTGCATATCTTCACGTGATTTGGTGCAGTAGTGTACTATAGTTCTGTAGCCTATATGAACTTCGGATAACAAATAAGTTTTGCATTTTATTTGCGTTCTACACATGCGAGTCTCTGCAAATCCTTTACAACATGGTTTCATGATAATACTCGGTTATAGATCTGGATGAGGTTAGATTTATCAAAGTTGGGTATGTTATAGATAGAAGATCAGGTAGTACCTTCCCTAAAAATTAAAATCCACTGATTCCATATCTGATCTTCAGTCCAAAATAGCTAGGCTAGACACAAACTGAACAAACATAATACTTCTTTCATGTACAAACAGCTAAATTTGTTTGTACCTCGTAACAAATATGTTTGTACTTTGGATAACAGATGTGGCAAGGGAAGCTAAATTTCAAATAAGAAATCAGCTCGATAGTGTACTTCTTCATGTTGCCAGACAGGATACATACCATGATACCAAACACCTGGGGTTAGCCTAGGTGATGAGGGGAAGTGGCAACATGTGTAAGACTAATATTTACCTGATTCACCTTATAGCTAACATTCAGCTTTACTAAGACCCAAGTAAACAGTAACTAGATTTTTGGAAGCACCTTACACTCAGTTGTCTCATTGCAGAATGCCTAGCACTATACCATATTCAGTGTCTAATATTTACTGTACTGAACGATTTCAAAGTAAACCGGGCATGAAGAAAGGGTTTTAGTTCAGTGCCTCAGAAGATTATGAAACACATAGCATGCTTATGAGGTTAGTTTCGATAGCTCCAGGGATTTTTGGTAAACTAATTTAATTTTTTGGTAATTGGTTATCAGGTTCTTAAAAATTGAATGTCCAAGTTCCTAATCTGTGTGAGTTTCTTTATGATTGATCAAGTAGTTCGATAGTAGTGGTTCTTGGAAATCCACCATTCAATTGATGTGTGTGTTGGGCAACTTCAGAGGAGGCCAAAGGATCAATGATGGTTCAGAGTGATGACTCTGTATATGATTTAACATATTTGGTTATTGCAAAGACTATGTGTGTTGTACCTGAAGCTTTGTATTGTTGTTTTGTGTTATTTGTTATGTTACCCATAAATTGAGGCTCCTATCTTGGACATATGGGAAATATAAAGTCAGATTAATACCTTCAGGAAAATTCATTTCAAGGTGCTAATGCCAGTGATATAAATCAAGTAGGCTTAAGGACTAGCCACAAGAAAGGGTCATCCTGTAAAAAAATGATACCAATGTGGTATCAATTTCTTTAGTAAGTGAAGGTGCACCACCCCCTTTTAATCTTTTCCTATTGTTAAAACATACCAGAGCGAATCGTAGCAGTTGCTAGGCTATTATTTAGATGGGTATTTAAAAATTCGATTCAGACCAATTACATGAAATATTTTTCTTGCAGGATGCAAATCAAGTTTTGGAACATAAAGGCAGGATTCACTGACGTTGGTAATAAGCTATCCCAATTTTATGTGTGGTAGACATAGATGTTTAGAAATCATAGTACTACTTATAGTCTTCATTGGCAAATTGTTTGCTTCAATGTACAAATGCAAAAGACTAAATGCTTCTTGATTCCATGAAAATGGCTCTGGATGTGGCATTAAAAGGCTACAGCCATAGGACTAAACACAATTGGTCTTTTGATTGATAATGTTAGGTTTTCAAGTGTATTGGTGTTTGTTATTTTATGCTTTCTTTATTAATGTCTTTTTCCAGCAATTGCTTGACTCTCTTACCTACTTTTCTGTTTCAGGTTTATTTGACAAAGCACATGAAGCAGCGTTTGGGGCCCTGATTTTGTACTGGATTTTGAAGAGATTTATGTGATTGTTTTAAAAAAAAAAAAAAAAAAATTGGTAACACGCGATTATTTTAGCTAATGCACATTAATCCTGCACACTTGCTTTTGAACCTCCACACTTGCTTTGAATTAAATGATTTCACTTCCAGTTTTATTCTGAACCCTTTTTGTCTTAATCATGACTTGATCGTTCACTTCTCAGTTTCAAGTCATGCACATTTTTAGGTAATGATTCCTGTTATAAAAATCTGATCTCTTAGTAAGAATGTTCTCTCATCTGCATATATATGAGTAATGAAGATACAAAAACCAATAACTAAGAGTATTATTATTCTTTTATGTGATCAAGTTAACTTTTGCTCATGAGATTGTATGCGTAAATTAACAAGGAGAGTATTTAATAGCTATGTTTCCATATCACCAAATCGTTCAATCTTGGAGAGCAATATCTCAAACCATAAATATTCAACACTCAATTGATGTTCTTTCTATTGGAAGAATATTATATTGTTCTTAAACCCGCGGCTAGGCGCGGGCAACCTTCCTAGTGTGGAATGAAAAGAGAATGGGAGAAGTAGTACTAGTAGGAAAATTCTTGCATACCGAACGGCATGCCATGCAGAGGCGTAGGGGCAGCATAGGGCGATAGGGTTCAGGTGATCTCTCTCAACTTTTGAAAATTGTTTTTGTGGTTAAGATTGTGGGCTTATATCAATATAAAATTAACACTATTGGCTAATATTTGTATAAAAATTGACCCTTTTTGAGAAGATTAATCTGTTGTATTCTAACCTAAAATCATGTAGTTCAAGATTGTTGATGAACCTATGATCTAACAAAAATACTATGAAGTTTGTATATATATATATATACACACACATACATTTATGATTTTTATTTGAAGTTTGTATATATATATATATACACACACAACATTTATGATTTATCTCTCTCTAATAAAAGAATCTGTTTGTAAACCTAACACAAGGGTCTATGGTCTATGGTTATTTCATTGTCCTCTTTTTATATTATGGTAGTCATGCTTATTTTGATAAAACATAATTTGATGATTCTTAAACATATATGTAAATGATGGCTATATAAATATTGACCCCGCTTTACAAAGTTTCTAGCTACGGCACTGATGCCATGCCTCCCCCATTAAAAGACAAGATAGATGAGGTCATCAAGTGCATTATAGAATATGTAACCCAGAAACCTTCTCAATAGGTTTTCACCTTTAGTCTTTATGTTTTTATCTTTAGTAAAAATCAAAAAATGACAGAGCATGGTGGGCCTATAAGTTTGAATTTATTTATCTGAATACAAATATAGACCTATCCTCTTCACTCAAGGGTAAGCAGTTAAGTTTTCATTAACTCTATTGCTACCGCTACAAGATTAGATTATCTAGCAGAAGCTAAACTTTATATAAAGAATTGCATGAAGAAAGAAAAAAGTTAAGAAAATTAAAAGAGCAAAGAGACAAGCTTCTTAGAAGTATCAAAAATTATTCGGATATTATTTTCCAATTACAAAGAAGAATTTACGAGTCAAGAGAGGAAATCGAAGTCCTTCAAGAAACTTTTGAAGAAGATCAAAAACCTCTTGATATTTTGAGCATCGGTTAGATCCACCCTGGCTGGTATTAGAGCCTGCTTGGCTCAAAAGCAGGTGACAAAAGGCTCATGCCGCAAAGTTGGCTTCTCTCGACCAACAAGAAAGAGTCCAAACTGAAAAATTATCAGTCTTTTTGTACTACAAAAGAAACTGATTACAAAAGAAACTGATAAGTGGGAAGTGTGCTTTCATTCAAGGCACATACAAGAAAATCAGTACTCCATTAAATACGTTTGTAGAGTATTAAATACGCTCTATGACGAACATATTCATCTCCAAAAGGAGATTGGTGTAAACGAGCTTGATCCTTCAAGACCAAGCTTAATCGAGTTCTTAGATCATTTATCTAAGAATAAGACCTCTGAAAAGGTTATAGAACAACTCGAGAGATTTAATCTAAGGATTAATCAACTTGAGGAAATAAATTCAAAAATTGCTAAGCTTGAAATAAAGCTAAATTACCTCAAGGAAAAACAATATCTAACAGATATTGAAAAGAAATTAGTTCGTACCGAAATACTTGCTAACAATATTAATTTGCAAGTAGCAGAACTAAGAAACACTCAAGAACTCTTGAGAAAACTTTTAGATAAACTCATCTCCAAAATAGGATGAATCAGAGAGTGGATCTAAAAGTAGCACAAGAAGGTGTCAAAGCTATTGGCTTTTATCAACCTACAGAATAGTTTACCGAGAATGTAGAGGCAATAATTCATCAGCAAAACTATAATATCGCTTATCTCCAAGAGATAGGTATTGATCTCGAACTCCAGTTTCGAGAATTACATAATAGAATCTGTGGACTACAAAAGATGGTAGAAAAAATGAAGGAATGAGAGAATTATGAAAAAATAGATGAAGAACTACTAGCTCAAAATGTAGCTAGTAAAATCATCATAAATTCTCCACCCTTACCAAAAGGAGAAAGTAAGCTAAAGTTTAGTGAACCAAGGCTACTTGAATGGAGATCCTCCAAGCTGTCTACCAAGAGAGACATGAAGATGCTGAGCAGAATTCTCAGTAAGAGAAACACAGCTCCAGTATAGTTGATAAACGCTCAAGAATTTGAGTATAATGAAATCGAATCTAGTGTGCGAGAAGCATCTGCCCCTAGATTTAGATTTAATGAGATCTATAAGAAATGATTTTTTCTCTTAGATTCTCATCGATTCAAGATTCTTGAATTAACCGTTCCAGCCACAGGAGGAGAAACATATATCAGGCTGATAACTCCAAAAGAAGTAAGTGAAGCATTCCAGAAAAAATATTCCTATATGCATATCGGTGCAGTTCAAGTAGGAATAAAACTCTTGGCCAGAGATGGTATTGACTGTTCTGTTCTATGCGTCTTACAAGACGATAGAATAACATACTTCAAGAAAAGCCTGTTAGGAACAATAGAAGCTTCTTTGTGCAACCAAGTTGCATATTTCTATGTGTTTCCAAATTTCACAACACATCTAGATGTTGCTCACTGTCTAAGATTGAGGATCAAGACAGATGGAATCTCTATGAAAAAAGGAATGATGGAACTTGCGATAGATTATCGAATCTATTATAAGTTGATGAGTTCAAATGTGACTCCTAATACCAGGTTTCTAAATAGCCCTGGGATTACCACATCGGTTCTCACCAACCCAAAAAATAATTCTCAACAAAATCATGTCACAAAATGGCATGAAGTAACATTCCCAAGAGAATGGAATCTGACCCCTCCAGTCAGACAGCTTGAAAGCTCCAATGCTTCAATTTATGAAGATATGGGAGGAAAAATTAGCTTGCAATTTCATAGACATTCTTTTGCAAACTATGAAGAAGCTAGTACCTCTGAAACTAAAGCGGCCTATAATGAGGAATTCTTTGAAGAGGATACTAAAAGGCCTATGAGAATGTTTTAGGTAGGAAAGTTGAGAGACTTATATGCACAAGCTGAAACTTGTGATTCCCGGGAAGAACTTGAAAATATTATGAAAATAATTTCTCAAGTTCAACTTGGAAAGAAAAAGAGGAAGATTCTTCCTTATCAAGCAGCAAAAGATGAACCAGAGCAATCTGGGGCTTCGATGGATACAGATGGTGAAGAACAAACACCTCCAGAAGGTGGTCATACTATAATACAGAACATCACCAACAATCCTACAACGATTATTAGGGAAAAGAATATCAAGCTTCCAAAGGGACAGGCTCCTACAGGAAGATATGGAGAATGAAGTTCCCAGAAATATATCCCTACAGAACCCAAATGGGGACAATCAGTGTCCGAAAGAGGGGTTTACCTGGATTTGGACCATGTAGGAGATAAAAGAAAGACAATAGACAATTGGGTTACTAGTTTAAAGCTAACTCAGGCTCTAGTGTTATCCAAATATGCTTACGAGGAAGCTCATGCCTATTATGAGTCTACCTTAACTGGAATAGTCTAGAAATGGTACCAGTCCTTTAAGAGAAGTTCTCAATAGACTGATTGGGCAGCAAAAATAGCTCAGACTAATAGTCCTTTAGATTTTGCAGTTCCCATCTATGCACAATTCTGTGGAGATATCACCGGGCATAGTGAGCAATCTAAAGAAAGAGCTAAGGCAAATATTCAAAAACTGAGTATTTGTAACATGAGGTATTTTGAGGAATACACCAATGAGTTCCAGAACTACTACTGCACTATTGGAGACATTGAAAACAATGATCTTATCAGAACATACTACAGGAAGCTACCAGAACCATGGAATGATACAGTAGCATAATCATTGAAATAAAATCCCCTTCAATATTTTACCGTTGGAGGAATAGCAGAAAGAGTTAGGGATCTCCTAAGAAAGCAATGTAAAGAGAATAGAAAATCCAAAACTGCCAAGAAGCAACTCAGAGGAGTTGAAAACATGTATCCAAATATTTTAGATACCCCGACACAATGGGGATGTCATGTTTCGGAAAAGAAATACAAGAAAAAATTCTCTGGTAGCAAGCAAAACAGAAATTTCGCTTCTAAAAAGAAATATAAATTCAGAAAAAGTTCTGGATATCAGAAAAGACAATCTTCTCAAACTTCTCCTAGAAAGAAGTTTTTCAGAAGAAAAAGAAAACCAGATTCTTCTTCTAGAGAAGTAAAAAAATGCCGATGTTGGCTCTGCAAGGCAGAGGGACATTATGCAAATGAATGTCCTAGGAAGGATAAAAGGAATTCTAAAGTCTTACTTACCGAGTATGAAGAAGCAATAGATTATGCTAATCTAAAAGGCTTTGAAGTTGCTTATTCTGATGAAGAGAATGAATCAATATATTCTCTTGAGTACCCATCAGATAGTGATACAGAAAGTTTTTCGAAAAGTTATGAAGAAGAAGATGTAGGGTATCGTCCTATATTCCTTTTAGAAATACAAAATTGGAAAGAAGAAAATACTCTTATTATCAGTACCTTTCACCCCAATCCGGGAAGATTTGTATGTGATTATTGCGGATGCGATGATGATAATACAATTCCCATGTATTGCGAAAGTACAGGAGAAACTTATCATCGTGAATGTTTTATTGCAGAACTCAGAAGAAAAACCAAAGCTAAAGATGCTCATACCTTGGTAGAAGAGGAATATAATGTATTCCACAAAAAAGAACAAGACAAGAATCTCAAGGATGATATGAAAACGATGAAGTTTGTAACTTCATTAAGCCAAAATAAGGAGGTAAAAAAGTCTCTTGAGTCTCTCGATCCCGCAACTGCTGGGATAAGCGCTAATCCTATTCTTGGAATCAATCTTCCAGAGTCCATATCTGATGAAAGAAATATCAATCCTTTCACAGAATTACCTGAAACTCCAGAAAAGCAAGAACAAGTAATGAAGATCCAGACGAGCATATATAGTAATTATATTACTATAGGTCTGAAGTTTCCCGACTATAAAAAGTATCATCTACATGCATTTGTAGATACTGGTTTAGGGTATTCTCTCGCCAGAAGGTATGCAATCCCTGAAGAGTATTGGGAAAAATCTCCAAGAATAGTTACTGGAGTTGCCATGGAAGAAAACAGAATTGTTATGGATACAATGGCCAGAAATGTTAAAGTTTCCTTGGGAGGAGGAAATTTTATAATCAAAATACTTTGGCAGTGTGAAGGCCAAAGCGCTAATTTGTTGCTTGGAAAGGATTTCCTACTGCAACCTACAATAACTCAAACACCAGAAATAATTGGGTTTGAGAAAAATCATAAATCCTATTGGGAATCACGCCTACTCGACGCAGTCAGCATCGCCCGTAAAGGGTTTACAACTCAGTATCAGAAGTCGCTATCGAAAAGTGGTGATTATAAGCCAATCCTAAAGCCCATTCTGTTACTTCAAGAACAACTTAAATGACATAGTGAAATACTGGTAAATGATTCAACAAGTTCAGAAGACTCTGAATCAGAGGAAAATTCTGAATATCAAATTTCTGACAATGAGAGTTCTGATGGAGAAAAAACATACATCAGAGAGCATAACCTAAAGGTAATCAGTGAAGACCCTCAGTTGTATTGGGACAAAGACCCCATATATTGTCAGCTAAGAATGCATGATGCAAATGCTATTTGTCATGTTAAGGCCATCCCTCATTACAGGGAAGAAGATAGAAAAGAAATGGACAGTCAAATCAAAGAACTTCTTGAAAAAAAGTTAATCAGGCCTTCGAATAGTCCTCATTATGCCCCAGCCTTTCTGGTAAGAAATCATGCTGAACAATTAAGAGGAAAAGCCAGAATGGTGATAGATTACAGAGATGTAAATAAAAAGACTGTTAAAGACGGTTATCAGATAGCTCAGGTGAGAGTTCTCATCAACAGGCTTAAGGGAGCAAAGATCTTCTCCAAGTTTGATGCAAAATCAGGCTTTTGGCAGGTTAAAACGCATCCTGATTCCATAGCCTTGACAGCTTTTGGAACTCCTCAGGGGCATTACAAATGGTTAGTTATGCCATTTGGCTTGAAACAAGCTCCGTCTGTTTTCCAAAGGAAAATGGATAATATCTTCAAACCTTTCGCAGATTTTTGCATAGTTTATATAGATAACATTCTTGTATTCTCCAAAACTATGAATGAGCATTTAAAACATCTGGAACAGGTGTGTAAGCTTATTGTCCAGAAAGGAATTATCTTTGGAGAAAAGAAGATTCATCTTATAAAGGAGAGATAGATTTCCTTGGCATTCCACTAGTGGAAATATTGACTTAGCCGACGGAACAAACTCGTCCCCTAAGACAGAATTTCCGTCGATTCAAATCTTGGTTGACGAATTAACTGTCGTCTAAGTTCCGTCGCCTAGGTGGCGTGAGGTAGGCACTTAAGCGACAAGAAATCAGTTAGTCGTCGACTAAGACCGATCCAACCCGACGGATACTTACCTGCCTTGTCGACAAACGGTATCGTCAATAAAACTCCCTATCGACGGAGATATTTTGTCGGAAAAATTCTTAGGCGACGAATACGGTATTCTTCTTAAACGACGGAACAGTTGTCAACATATATGTTGACCGACGAATATATGTCGTTCTTAAGCGACGGAATATTCGTTGGTATAGTTTTTGCGCGACGAATGGGTGTCAGTTCTTAGTCGACGATTGATCTTTGTATTTGTCGGACAGGTTGTTTAGCTTAAGCGACGAATATCACGAATTCCGTCGCCTAGGTATTTTATCTTAAGAGACGAATGTGGCTGTTGTGTGGCTTCAATTGTTTATCTCGGGCGACGAAGATTAGTTTTTCCGTCGTCCAAGATTAATATCTTGAGCGACGAAGATTAGTGTTTCGGTCGTGCAAGACAAATATCTTGGGCGACAAAGGTTTCTGTTTCCGTCGCCTAAGAGATTTTGAAATTACACTGAATTTTGTTTTTTGTTTTTTATTTTTTGGGTTTCACCGTTTCCAAAAATTACAAATCAGTAACAATAATGAAACATATACATATATACCGGAAGCACTGGCTTTGGACCATTTTTCATATATTGATCACAGATGGACAAAGATTATTCATATATATGTACAAAATAATTAATGAATTAACTAGCTAGGTAGACAATTGTTCATACAATGTAGCTAAACTATGAATCTTCTACAAAATCAATAATTCTAAGGACGTCCGTTGTCCAATTCTATATTATCGCCTAGATCATCATTGTTTTGTGGGGAAACATGTGGAGGAGGAGAAGCATCTGGAGGTGGAGGAGGAAACTGTGGAGGAGGAGGAGGTGGCATACCTAGGTGCTCATATAAGGCTACAACTTGGGACTGCACAACACTATACATAGACTCAGCACGCAGGGCACGCTGCTGGACCTCTTGGAATTGCTGGCGGGCAAGCCGCTGGACATCTGTTAACTGCTGCTAGGCACGATCCTCTGATTCCTTTAGTCTCTGCTCATAGCACTGCTGCACCTCTTGGAGTTGCTGCTCATCAACTCTAGGAGGACGACTACGTGAAGTGGAACCATTTGAAGAATGGCTCAAGTCTCGCTCGCCTCCTCGTCCCATCCCTCTGATCTCCTTTCCTTTGCGAGTTTTGAGCACCGTACCCAACACCTCAATTTGTTGGGACTGAACACTTTCCATAATCTGCTCCTCCGTCGCGTCAGGGTGTTGTTCCTTAAATGCATCCTTTCGTTTATTAACTTCATCAACCATGTCATTCTGCATGCATTTAAAATACATCATACATCAATAAAGTTTCCATAATAAAGTTTACTGGTTGCATAATAAACAGAGAAGCTACTGGGGGTCAGTAGAAGTTTACTGCCCCTCGGTAAACTTCTACTGGGGGTCAGTAAACATGCAATTCATTATCTCCCTTTCAGTTTTATGGCCACAACACACAAAGATACTCTAATAAACAACTTTATTGCTTCCTAGAAAACCCAATAGAAGTGTACGCCCCCCAGTAAACTTGCAATTCATTATCTCCCTTTCAGTTTCATGGCCACAACACACAACAGATACCCTAATAAACAACTTTATTGCTCCCTAGAAAACCCAGTAGAAGTTTACTGCCCCCTAGTAAACTTCTACTAGGGGGCAGTAAACTTGCAATTCATTATCTCCCTTTCAGTTTCATGGCCACAACACACAACAGATACCCTAATAACATCTTTATTAATTCCTCCGTAGTAAACAACTTTATTGCTCCCTAAAACTATACATATTAATTAATGACAGTGATAATAACACTTCTTTTTTGTTTTGGAAGAAGCAGGAAAACATGACATTGTAATTGGACAGTGCCTAGATTCAACTTAATGGTCTCATATATATACCAATAGCCGAATTTACACATGCTTGAACCATTTGCTATTGGTATATGTAAGTGTGAGTTCTGAGTTCACAAGCATATATATACCAATATGTAAGTGTCTTTCTTTTTACTTTATGTAAGCTTAGCAAATGCTTCAAGCATGTTTCTTGGTCGTATTTACACATATTTCTTGGTCGTATCTTCATCACCGTCCCTGACATAGGTCTTCTCAAAACCTTTGATAAGTGGAAGCTGCTCCCCTTGTATTATGAGTTCCTCCATTGTGTAGATGATAGGAGAAGACCCCGTGTGGTGGTGCATAGTCTTCTCCCCACGGTTCCGCTTGTTTGCCAATCAGAGTCTCTAATATATACACGAAAAAATATAAATAGATTAGTAAACTAAAAGGGAAACAATGAATGTAATTTAAAAATAAAAATAAAAAACAATGAAGGTAATTTAAAAAATCACCTTGAACGCATCTGACTCGAAGTGCTGGCATAGAAAGTCTCACTGGTCCTCTCTCCCAATGAAATCTGAAGGCATGCCAGAGGACGCTTCCTTCAGATAAGCTTTGTGGCACTGGTACTTCCAGTCCTTGTACCTCTCCTGTGCTCTCATCAGTATCCAATTGAACATTGCCTCATCATTTTCATCTCACTCGTACTTCGGCTAAGTAAGAAAGAAATCAAAAATTCCCATGTTAAGCAGTAAAAAACCAAATAAAAAAAATTAACACACCCAATTATTATCACAAAACACATCTTTCAATTCATATCAGCACACAATACTTTACATATATTCAATCATACTTTACACATATCCATAACATTTTCACTTTATAAGAAAACCCCTTATGCAAACATATCCTGAGACATGAAATTTTATCAACCTTAAGATGTCAATGCAGTCAGTTCATGCCTTCCAATTACATAAGCAATCATATATATGTTATCAAACAAATGCAATTAAGTAAATTTACTTTTCATATACTTTTCAGTTACTTACCGACATTGCATTCCACACCTTCCACTTCTCAGTTTGATCAAGGTCGTAGAACGTGCTTGCCCTCATTCCCACCAGACTCCGTATGGCGCAACCGATATCATGTGCCACCAAGCTATTTATCCCCCTGACGCTAGGGCCTTTTACACGGGGGCAATACTCCAGCTTGATCTTCTGCCCCGTTTGTTGAATGATATCCTCTGCCTTCTTTCCAGAACAAAAACCCCGCCTCTTTTTCGGGGCCGGAGCTACAATTAACATGTGAAAATACATTATGATACTTAATATACAAGAGGATATATGTTGTGTGTAAGTGGCATGAAAATGAAAGAGACATATTGTACTGCAAGTTTACTGACCCCCATTATAAGTTTACTGACCCCCAGTGAAAATACATTATGATACTAATATACAAGAAGATATATGTTGTGTGTAAGTGGCATGAAAATGAAAGAGACATATTGTACTGCAAGTTTACTGACCCCCATTATAAGTTTACTGACCCCCAGTAGAAGTTTACTGGGGGGCAGTAAATTAATACTTACCTATTTGGCTTCTAACGTTGATTCGAGCGCTGCCGATGATGCGTCTTGCAGATTCGGGTGCGGTTGCAGTCTCGGGTGCGGTTACAGACGCCGATTGAGATCCCGTTGAACAACTGTCAACTGTAGGGCGCCGCACGATCAAGGGGGGAGCCCCTGGTGGTACTTTCTCAGCCGGCATGGGGTTAGGATGGCTGCTACTGCTAGTTGAGCCGACGCTCTGCCATATTGACTCCATCAAAGCATTGGCCTTAGTGGCTCGGTCCTTCCTCTTCCCCATGATCACCATATCTTGCACATGAATAACACACAATTGTTAGTAAATGAGTGAGTAATAGATAAAGATTATGAAAAATTGTCCATAGAAAAGCATACAGGTTGATCAAACCACTTGTATTTCTTCACTTTTTTTATTTTTTTTAGACTTCACGCATTGGTGATACAGAAAACACTAACAAAAACTGTGAGCCACTTAAGCAGAAGATACAATGTGATATTGGTTTTTTTTTTGATAATTAAAAAATAATAATAATAATAATGAAACACGATCAACGAATTCGTTTACGATTAAGAAGTAACAAGCAAGATCAATCTCAGAAGAGAGAGAATACGGACCTGCAAAAGGACCGGCAGTGAGAAGGTGAGAGCAGACAGATCGTAGCGGCGGTGAGAAGGTGAGAGCAGACAGATCGGAGTTGCGGGTGGATGCGGTGGCGATGAGTGGAGGAGGTGGGTGGATGCGCGCACTTTAATCGGTGGTCGATGCGTGGATGGGGTCTGGTGGCGCAGCTCTGGTGGCGCGACTCTGGTGGGATTTGGGAATTGTGGGTGTGAATTTAATTAGGGATTGTGGATTGTGCGAGGGGGTTAGTATATGTTTTAAATTAGGTTCGTTGCCTAAGACATTTATTCGTGTCCTAAGTATTACGAAATTTCGGGGAAAAAAAAGATGCAAAATTCACCCGCCTAATATTTTGGGATCCTAGACGACGGAAAATGTATTTTCCGTCGCATTGGTTTACCAAGCCGACGACATATACAATTTCCGTCGCCTAAGTAAGATAAAATTTTTGAAACGAGACGGAAAGTCCAGTTTCCGTCGCCTTAGGAATAAAGGCGACGACTTATTCACATTCCGTCGACGAATATATAATTACGTATATGTGTATATATGTTGATTTTGAGTTTTATTTAAGTTGACTTACAGGATTGACCTTCCGGATCGAGCCCTTAACCTTGTCGGATCAAGTTGAATTTTTTCTCATACATGTATTTTATCATGATGGTCAAATCTGACGGTCGGATTTTCTTTTCTCAAGTTTGATCATCACAATCACAACATACCTACTAATGTTGTATAACTTGTTTACCAAGTGTAAAGTAAATGTTCCATTTCAAAAATAAACTATACGTAGAACCTTCAAACGCAAAAAAGTCTTGAAATAAGATATGACCAAGATGGTGAAATACGTCTATGATTGAAAAATCAAGGTATTTCGGTAAAGTCTCGGCGCCGATAGTTGCGGTCAATGCAATTTTCCATTGTTTCTCCTTATGGGTAGCCCTATCTTCGGTTGTTATTTTCTGTAAAAATTTTATACGGCTCGTTGCGTCTCATCGATTGAAACTATTTTCAGTTGAAGGTCTGGCCAAAATACGTAATTTAGAAGGTCCAATGACCGTTTCTGTGTGTTTAGGGGTTTGACTTACGGGATTGACCGTCCGGATCGAGCCCTTAACCTTGTGGGACAAGTTGAATTTTTCCCATACATGTATTTTATCATGATGGTCAGATCTGACGGTTGGATTTTCTTTTCTCAAGTTTACTGACCCCCAGAAGAAGTTTACTGACCCCTAGTAGAAGTTTTCTGAGCCCCAGTAAAAGTTTACTGACCCCCAGTAGAAGTTTACTTGGGGACAGTAAATTAATACACTTACATGTTTGCCTTCTAACTTTGATTCGAGCGTTGTCTTCAAACCTTCTAACTTCTAACTTTAATTTCGGAAAATTTCAAGCTTCCTTTTAAATTTTTAGCTCTCTCTTTAATTTACTCCCATCTTCCTCAAACATCTTATCTTGTTCTTTCGCTCACCAAGAACTTCACCCAATAACTTTTTCTTTCTCTTCCCCACCGAAACAAACCCACTCCGATCCCTCTCTCTTTCCTCTCCCTCTTCTCCTCCTCTCCCTCTCCTCCCTCTTCCAACTCCTGAGATCGATCTGGTTCCTCCACTCCCCGACTCACCACCTCCTCCTCTCCCCCATTTCCGCCTCTCTCGATTGATCTGGGTCCATATCTTCTTCTATTTGCTCATTCGAGTTGCCAGAAAGCTATAGAATTTGTGGATCTTTTTAGGACTGGTTCTAAGGATTTTATGTTTAGATATGGAGTTGTTGTTGATGAATTTGTTGTTGTTGGTAGTGGTGGTGTTGTATTCGTTGTTGGTGTTTGTGGTACTTGCGGTGGGTGTTGGTAGTGGTTAGTCGATGGCAACGATGGGGAGGTTTGGGTTGAATTAAATTCTGATTTGGGTCGGGTCATATCTGGGATTTTGGTGGCGGTAATCGGTGTTATTTTGTTGGTGATCGATGGTATGTGGGGTGAGCTTTGGTTTTGGTGGTGGCGGCGTGCGGTGGTTTTGGTGGCAGCGAAGTCTGGTGGATTTAGGTTGAGAACAACAAAAACCGAAATAGAAATAAAATGAAGAAACCGTCAAAAATAAATAATTAATAAAAATAAATTAATATTTGTTCCCAAAAAATACATATGATAATCAGAGTCGTCCGAATAATCATATATACTATATATTAATCGTACGACGTACAATAATCGTAATATATACTAATCGTACTCATGATAATCCGAGTCGTCTGAATCATCATCCTCCTCAGTTTGGTCAGAATACTCATCATCGATCCTCTATGTATTCGTCATCTATGAAGCCGTCGTCATCATGATTGGGGATGCGAGGTTGTAGCGAGTTCAGTTCAGATGGTGTAACTGGAAGGTAACTTATGATAGCCGAAACGTGTTGGTTGTTGACACGAATATCCTCAGTATCAGGGACTACATGTGGAGAATCCTCTTGATATGGTTCATTCGGTTGATCAGTTGTTATTGGTTCACTGGGCCCACTCTCATCATCCTCCCCTCCCAGTGTAGCTGCACTCCAAATATTCCTATGTGACATCACCTGCACCACTTTCCAACCCTCACCCATAGCCGGATCATCAAGATAAAACACTTGTTTCGCCATGGTGGCAAGAATAAATGGCTCATTCTCATACCATACACTGTTTGAGTCCACTGATAACAAGCCACGATCCAGAATTGTACTCCTCCGTCTAGTTGGGTCAGTATTGAACCATTTGCACTTGAACAACACGACTGGCATACGGTTGCCGTAGATTAGTTCGATGACACTGACAAGAACCCCGTAGTAGTTGAAACCCAGACCCTCAACCATGACTCCATTGTTTTGGGTGACATGGCCTTCATCTCGTTCTGACGTCACAAACTTAACACCGTTCACAAAACATCCAGCACGAACTCTGGGCTTTGGGGTCCTCTAGCCAATAAGTGCAACTCTGGGTCATAAGAAGCAGGAAACTCCTGTTGAATTTGCATCATCTGTAACAATTTTAAGAGCAACGTTGTTACATTATGTAACATCAAAAAGCAACATATATTTAATTTATGTAACATCATGTAGAGATCGATAGAAAGGTACCCAAATAGGGAAGTAATCAGGAAAATCTCTCTGTGTATGACTTCGTTACCATACTGCTTTTCCAAATGGGACTTGAAGTGTCGCGGCTTCTTCGCAATGTTGAAGGACACACCAATGAGCCTCTTTGATCTCATCATTACTTAATCTTTCATAATTACTTAACATGCCGTACGGTTCAACATCGTTGGAAACAACTGATAGATTGAATTGCCGGCTACTACCCACTCCAGATGATTCCCCCACTGTGTCTTCATCATTGAGATATGCGCTGCAGTAAGTTACGCACTCAGCCTGAATGTATGTCGCCGTGATCGACCCTTCAGGGAAATGTTTATTTTGTTCTTCTTCTTGAAATCCCCCAGTTGCCTGCAAAACAAATATATATGCAATTCTTATAATAAATATTTAAAATACCATTTATCTTAATTTGAAAGAATGATTAATTAGAATAAATATGAGTGCATACCTCTCATTTGGATAGCACCAAGTATACTGTACCGGACCAGTAAGCAACACTTGTTCGGGAAGGTGGATCATGAGGTGAATCATGATGTCAAAGAAAGTGGGGGAAAGATCCTCTCCAGCTTGCACATGATGTACACAATGTCTTCTTGCAATGACCGAACATCAGACTTTTTAAGCTCTGTAGCACATATCCTCTGAAAGAACTTTGACAAAGCCACTAACGTGTCAACCACATCACTCTGCAAATACGGTCTAATGACCACGGGAAGAAGACGTTGCAGCAAAACATGACAGTCATGAGTCTTCAACCCACTAATCTTATTTCCCCCCATCTTAAGACATCGAGCGATATTCCCTGCATACCCGTGAGGATACTTAACGTTTTCAAACCACTGAAACACTTCTGCCTTCTTTTGAGATGAACTATGTAGCCTGCTTTCGGCATTATGGCTTTTTTTGTTTTTTTGCTCTCTACTAGCCATAGCTGGGGGCGTATACCCATTATCTTAAGATCAACACGAGCTTTGGGGTGTCTTTGTTCTTATGTTTGAGATTCAAAATTATTCCAAGAACATTGTCACAAACATTCTTCTCTATGTGCATGACGACCAAGTTGTGTCTGATTTTCAAGGTCGACCAGTAAGGCAATTCAAAGAATACACTTTTGTGCATTCAATACTTAAACTCATCAGGCGTGGGAGGATTCAAGTTAGTTACTTCTTTACTCTGTGCTCAAATATCCGAACCAGTGCTGGTTAAGCCTCTCCAAAATCCACTCACCAGACCTCCCTGGGGATTTCAGATTATGCTCCTCAGTCTCATCAAATGCATCAGCATCCCACCGCCACTCGTGATCCTCGGGAAGATGTCTACGAGATCCCAAGAAACAAATTTTGTCGGCGTGCCAACTAGAATTGACGTCATCTATGCATACCGGGCAAGCCTATACCCCTTAGTTTGTTGGCCAGACAACATCCCATAAGCTGAAAAATCACTGATGGTCCAAATAACAGCTGCTTTCATCATGAATGAAGTTTGACCATGCTTGTCAAAAGTAGGGAGTCCATTTTCCCATAACTCCTACAACTCGTCAATTAATGGTCTCATGTACACATCCAAGCACTTTCCTGGAGAACACGGCCCTGGAACCATAAGCGTAAGGAAATTGTACTCTTTCCTCATACACATGTTGGAGGTAGATTGTACGGAAATACTATCACAGGCCAAATGCTGTAAGACAAATTCATGTTTCCAATAGGATTGAATCCGTCTGTTGCAAGTCCGAGTCTGACATTTCGACAGTCTCCAGCAAATTCGGGAAAAGAACGGTCAAAGTGCTTCCAAGCCTCCCCTTCTGCAGGGTGTGTGAGATTATCCGGATCTATCCTCTCCTCTCCCTGGTGCCTTGCTTGGTGCCATCTCATATGTTTGGCCGTATGGAAGACATGTATAGACGTTGCAAACGAGGACCCAACGGGAAGTAACGAAGAACCTTCATAGGAATGGGCTTTTTCTGCTTAGATGAAGTGGAAGCTTCATACCTTGGCTCGTAGCAGTGTGGGCACTCAACTTCATCCTTGTTGTCTTTGTAATACAAGAAGCAGTTATTGACGCAAGCGTCTATTTTTTGGTGATCAAGACCGAGGCCAGCCAACATCCTTTTTACCTGGTCGAAATTTTCCGGACAACTGTTACTTTTGGGAAGCACTTTCTTCATAAGTGCAATATCCGCATCAAAACATGTCTTAGTCTTTCCCTGCTTGTTTTTTATCTGCATTTGCTCCATGGCGATACCCAACACAGTATGCTCACTACCAGGATACAATGGGGTTTGTACTTCCCGTACAAGTCTGTTATACTTATCATAATCATTGTTGTAGTCAACGTGGGAGACATTAGGGAAAGTGTTAGGGGCGTTGTCATAAACAACATTTTTCTGATATCTTGAGGCGGCGAACGGGAAGGCATCGTTTAAGAGGTTCATCACAGCAGGGTCCCCATAACTAGCATTGGAAGATCCTGCCTGCTGATTATGTTGTGCTTGAATTTCTGCAAGTGTAGGCATTTGAACTTGATTTTTGTCGTGCCATGTCCATGTGGTATAACTAAGACAAATACCGTTTAGTGCCAAGTGAGAATACATGTCTTCATATGTTACCGATGTTCGATTGAGACATTTGTTGTACAGACATATGTGAATAACTTTGTCTGGAGGACTATGTAGACGCACGAACTCAAGAAAATCAAAAATGCCTCTCATATAAACTGAGGACCCCCTCCTAATTGCATCCAACTCTTGCCCATGTTGTACACTATAATAACAGGAAACAAAAATTATATAATCAAAAAATCGTAAATAAAATAAAGCAAGGGATATATATAGACACACACACACACACTTTGTTGGGAAAATAAACATTTACTAAAAAACAAGAATTTTAAAGCCCATTTCAATGAAAAAACTGTTGAGTAACCCATATTAATGTTTTAACACCTCTAACAATTAATATTATACCCTTATTGCATTATTAATTCACGTTCTCTCTGATGTTAAAAAAAAAAAATACCACGTTTTCCCAGACTCCCATTCTCCACGATCAACCGAACTCTCACCTCTGCCACTCTCTCTATCTCTCTCTAACACTCGATAACGATCTCTGGTTTAGGGTTCTTCACGATCTCCGTGATTCCATCGATCAGGCCACGTCGCTCTCTCGTTAAATATCTGTCGACTCCATCGCTCTCCGCATGCAGATAATTCCCTGTTGAGCAGGAAATCGCTCTCTGCCCTAATCTCAGTCGATCGAAGTTGATCTGTGGTTCAATCTCGGCATCGCTGTCACGTTCAATCACTCACGCTCGGCGTCACTCTCTGGTTGAATATCGGCGTCGATATCTGCTTCAATCGCTCTCACTCGACCTCGCTCCGGAAAACCATAAAAACATGTACATTTTGAATTTTATGAATTTAGGCTTATTTTGGACTTTTCTGATGATATTGAAGCTTCATTCTAGGGATTAAAGGCCATGAATATGAAAACATGAAAATTATAGGGTTTCTCTGGTCATAACTATTACAAATTGAGATTAATTTTGTTTAAGATTTTCTTTCAAAGATTTACTGTGTATAATTGGCATGACAATGAAAGGGACATAGTGTATTGAAGTTTACTGACCCCCAGTAAAAGTTTACTGGGGGCAGTAAACTTCCCCTGGGTTTACTAGGGTTCAATGAAGTTGTTTATTAGGGTAAGAATTGGTATTTGTTGTGTATAATTGACATGATTATGAAAGGGACATAGTGTATTGAAGTTTACTGACCCCCAGTGGAAGTTTACTGGGGGCAGTAAACTTACCCTGGGTTTACTAGGGTTCAATGAAGTTGTTTATTAGGGTAAGAATGGGTATCTGTTGTGTATAATTGGCATGATTATGAAAGGGACATAATGTATTTAAGTTTACTGACCCCCAATAGAAGTTTACTAGGGGGCAGTAAACTTCCCCTGGGTTTACTAGTGTTCAATGAAGTTGTTTATTAGGGTAAGAATGGGTATCTGTTGTGTATAATTGACATGACAATGAAATGGACATAGTGTATTGAAGTTTACTGGCTCCCAATAGAAGTTTACTGGGGGCAGTAAACTTCCACTGGGTTAACTAAGGTTCAATGAAGTTGTTTATTAGGGTAAGAATAGGTATCTGTTATGTATAATTGGCATGATTATGAAAGGGACATAGTGTATTAAAGTTCACTGACCCCCAGTAGAAGTTTCCTGGGGGGCAGTAAACTTCTTCCGGGTTTACTAGGGTTCAATGAAGTTGTTTATTAGGGTAAGAATAGGTATCTGTTGTATAATTGACATGATTATGAAAGGGAGATAGTGTATTCTAGTTTACTGACCCGCAGTAGAAGTTTACTGGGTGGCAGTAAACTGTTTTTTTTAATATGCAGTTATAAATGCAAGTTTTTCCTACTTATATGCAGGATGGGAAGAAGTTCAAGAAATTTAGTTCTCACTTCTAATACTGAAGAGGATTTGGTTCAAGAATCTGTAGCTTCTATGAGGACAGAACAAAATAGGGAGAAGTTTTACAGAAGATAAAGTCGAAGAAAAAGAGAAAATAGGTCTGAAAGGGTGCCGCTGCTGAAGAAGAAGAAGAAGAAGCAAACTGGTAGAAGAAGATGATGATGATTACACTGAAGAAGCTTGAATCTGATTTTGAGATCCTAATGAGGCACTACAACAGTGACAATAATAACTTCATATTTGGGAACAAGGAGATTAAAATTACGGAGCATGATGTTCATTCAATTTTTGGAATAACCGAAGAAGGCTCGGATGTGGATATCACAATAGACCAGAATACTGCAAGGGCAGTAAGAAGAATTTGGCAGATTCTGCTATCTTTGGAAAGCAACAAGAAAAACAATCACCAGAAAGGTTATTGATGACACATTAATGGAAGAGCTTAGGAAGATTCAGAAGAAGAAGGGGATCCAAGGAGATAGCCTCTTGGTTATAATGTAGGATTAAATTCAGTTTGCCCCCTCGTACTTTAGGTCAATAATCAGTTTGGTCCCATATCTTTTATTTATAACGTGGTTCTTGTACTCTCAAATAACATCATCTAAGTCCAAAATTTGAATTTTAGTGTAAAAATAGGTGAATTTGGTCCTTGAAAAATGATTTTTTTCATCGTTAGAATGTTTATCTATTTGTAGGTTAAAAATCTCAAATGTGGATCCCCATGTCAGTTTCAAGTCAGCAAATAATATTATTTTTGAAGCCATATTAAAATTTTGGTCTTAGTTGATGATGTTTGAGAGTACAAGGACCAACGTTATTAAAAAAAAAGATATGGGACCAAACTGATTATTGACCTAAAGTATGAGGGGGCAAATTAAATTTAATCCTATAATGTACTTTATGGCAGCTTTATTTTTCAGCAGAAGCGGGAACCACATTGAATGGAAACTGATACTCAAGTGTGAAGACCTTGAAGGCATCAACAAATACAACTGGTCACATAAGGTATTAGAATTCTTGCACCAAGGACTTCACAAACATGTAAAGGGGGAGCCAAGAGTTTTGAACGGATGCCTCCTTCTGGTTCTATACTGGTTCCTTGAGAAAACAAAAATAAAGAAGCGGATTATCGGAAAGAGAAGGAGACCCCCAGATTTATAAGATGGTCAATACAAGACATCATCAAAGAAAATGAGTATTTGAGAAGACCTGAATTGCTAGAGGTAATAGTATTTTATTTATATAGCCATTTTTAAAAATAAAATAAAATATTGCATTGTATTTTTTGTTTTTTGAAAAACTAAATTAAACTGATTTGTGTCGTATAAATGTAAAAACAGGAACTCATAATAAAAGGGGTGGATGAGGAGGAAACGAGTTCCGGCAATGATGAGCAGCAGCAAGATGACAATAGAACACCAAGGAAAATTGATTGGGTAAGTTTGAATGGTTACTAACACCTAGTAAAACTATTGGCAATGAAAATGGAACTTCAATTGCAAGTTTACTGACCCCCAGTAGACGTTTACTGGGGGGCAGTAAACTTATACTGGTTTACTAGGTAGCAATAAAGTTGTTTATTAGGGTATATTAAGTGTGTAATTGTTATGAAATAGAAAGGGAGATGATGTGTTGTTGTTTACTGACCCCTAGTAGAAGTTTACTGGGGGGCAGTAAACTTATACTGATTTTACTAGGGGGCAATAAAGTTTTTATTAGGGTATATTAAGTGTGTAATTGTCATGAAATAGAAATGGAGATGATATATTGTTGTTTACTAACCCCCAGTAGAAGTTTACTAGGGGGCAGTAAACTTATACTGGGTTTACTAAGGGGCAATAAAGTTGTTTATTGGGTTATATTAAGTATGTAATTGTCATGAAATAGAAACGGAGATGATGTATTGTTGTTTACTGACCCCCAGTAAAGTTTACTGGGGGGCAGTAACTTATACTGATTTTACTAGGGGGCAATAAAGTTGTTTCTTAGGGTATATTAAGTGTGTAATTGTCATGAAATAGAAAGGGAGATGATGTATTGTTGTTTACTGACCCCCATTAGAAGTTTACTGGGGGGCAGTAACTTATACTGGGTTTACTAAGGGGCAATAAAGTTGTTTATTGGGTTATATTAAGTGTGTAATTGTCATGAAATAGAACGAGAGATAATGTATTGCTGTTTACTACCTGACCCCAGTAGAAATTTACTGGGGGCAGTAAAGTTGTGTATTGTATAAATTGTTTAACAGTAACGTTTTGTTGTATATAACGTATACAAGAGCTGCCGATGGAAGATTGAAGAAGAAGCAGGCAGAACTTGCCAAAGCAAATGAAGAACTAGTGAACAAAAACACTGAATTGCTCGGCAAGTTAAAGAAAGCAGACATGCAAATCGTTGAGCTAGAGAAAGAAAGGAGGGCACACAAAAATGAAATCAACGCTCTGAAGAAAAAGTTGCACAAGGGGAAAAACATGCTCAGACAAAGCAGATAATATGTGTAACTGAGGAGAAGGAGGAGGAGGGGATAGGTCAAAGCCGTTGAAGAGGAAGAATATAAGTGCAGAAAGGAGCAACTAGGAACTGAAGAGGTAAGAGTAGAAATCCGTTTACTGACCCCCAATAAATATTGTGTTTTCTTCTTCATTTTTTGAGGATAACTTTGTGCTTTCTTTTTGTAGTTTTTTGAACAAGTAGCAGAACCAGTTTCGTTGCGACAGGTATTTCCAGAAGACGATGAACCTGTGACGACCGATGTCAACCTGTCTAAACTAGACAAACTTGTTCATCAAGCTGTGCAAATGGCCGAAAAAAAATGAATGAAGAAACCAGCTTGAAGAATAAAGAACAACAAGCAGGAAGGCTCAAGAAACATGTCAAGCAGAATGGCTCAAAACAAACTGTGGAGACTGGTTCGATTGAAAGAGACGTCAACCTGAAGAAGCGTGGGGCACAAAAGAGGATAGAAGAAGAACGGGAGTATGATACCCCTGAAGGGCTAAAGCCAGCAAAAAGAACAAAGGAGGTGGAGCAATAAAGTCCAAAATCGTATTGTTATTGATGGAGTGAACTGCAACACTGATACATGGAAGCTCTTGGATGAAAATGTGGCGAATCACTATAAGAACTGGTTTGATTTGAACAAGGACAAGAATGATGAGTAAGTTTATTCTTCCCTAATATATATATTATAAGAACATTACAATATTTCCCTGGTTTGACTTCCTTATGACTTATTTGTGTCTGCACAGTTTCCGGTATTGGGAGTGTTGTGATGGTATCATTGACATTATCAAAGATGACTTGAAGAGAATAATTCAAGAAGGAGAGATAGTGTCTAATGTGAGAAAAAATTACTTGTCTTACTGACCGCAATAAAGTTGATGTTTGAGTAACCTAAAATGTATTCTTTGTTGTAATTATTTGTGACTTATATATGTTGTACATGCAGACCATCAGGGTGTACCTCACAATGTTGAAGGAGGAATAGAAAAGAAGAAGGTCTCGGTCGGATTCCTAGACATAGAGGCAGCGGTAAGTAGTCAAACCTGAAATAGCAGCGTGCCGCACACCGCTTTCTCCTCCGTTACTTTTTTTCAGTTAACACAATCTTACTACTTGCTTTTATAAACACAGTGCGCGGCGGTGGTACATGAACAAAAACTGAAGGAGTTCCTAGCTGGAGGAGGAAAACGGGGGGAGTTCAAATGTAATGAATTAGATATAGAGCTTTCTATTATTAATCCTCTGTGGTCCATCTTCAGTAAGGACCTGGTTTTCATTCCGGTACATCACGGGTCAGCAGCCACCACTATACCTTGGTCCTGATTGACAACGAAGCTCGATGCTTCTATCACCTGAACTCAATGCTACCGCCAAGGAAAGATTACTCTGCCGACACCAACAACCACTTTCAGAATGCAAAGGCAGTGGTGAGTTGGAACTGATTTATTTTGGTAAAAGTTTACTGGGGGGCAGTAAACTTCTTACCCTGTTTTTTATTTGTTGCTTGTTCTCTTGGTTTTTTTGAGTTGTGATTTACTTGTGTGTTGGAACTAACAGGTGAAGCACATTATGGTGTTCATCAAACGCTTATATGATTCCACCAAATACCCTCTCAGCCAAGGCTTGGACCCTGAGGAATGGAGGAAAAACTATGACAAGCAGGACAGCCAAGGAATAGTGGTTGATGGTTACTTGATGATGAGTGCTGAAGAGAACAGAACAAGAAGATGGATGCTGGACCAAAACGTTTATCAAGAAAGATACAAGCTGAAGATATCTTATCCTGCCCACAGCAAAACAAAACATCGTAAGTACCTTTAAACTTCCTTTAAAGAGTTTTATTGGGGTCAGAAATTACTTGTCTGTTTTATTGGGGTGAAAAATTTAGCAACACTGTTTCTTAATACATTGCAGGTCAGACTGTGGACCATTTTTGCTCCACTTTATAGAGAGCCTATGTCATGGGGAAAAACTGACAAAAGATGGTGGTAATGAAATGAGGAGGAAGATGTAGGACTTCAGTATAACAAAAAGATTAGTGTCACTTTAGATGTAGGATCTTCAAAATGTGAAAATGTAGTATTTCGGTAGTGTTGCAAGATATGAATGATCTTGAATTTCAGTAAAGGAACTTGTTCTTTTAGTAATCTAATTGGTCTATTCCTTGATCTTTCTGTCAGTTTCATTTATCTTTGGTTGTCAGTTTCAGTTTTTTTTTGTTACAGGGTGGTTATAGGGGGTCAGTAAACTTTGGTTGCTCTGTTCAGGAAAATTACTGACCCCCAATAATTTTCCATACTTGAGAGTTTACTACCCTATTATATCATTAGAGGATGGTTGAAGGAATGTAAGTAATAGCAATCATCCAGAAACTTGGTTGCTCTGGTCAGGAAAATTACTGACCCCCATAATTTTCCACACTTCGAACATATGAGCATAACAAAAACTGGAAGCATTCCAGGTAAAAGAAAAGACCTAGAAAAGAGTAAAACAACATCCAAGTATCAAACTGGAAGAAAATAAATGAAGGCGGATGTGTTGTATCAAGAAATACAGAAAATTATTGACCCCCAATAATTTTCCTTACTTTACATATATATGAGCGTAATTTTCAATCATTTTCCATACTCGGGAGTTTAATTTTTACCCCAATAATATTTTCACCTTATACCTCCGGTTAGGGCCCTAATCCCGTTTGAGAGCATATGACATTGCGATTTCGTTTGTTGTTGGGGCGTTTCGAATTCGCATATGTGAGAAAATTTCGGCAGCATCTCCCTACAGTTTCCCAAGTGCACAAATATCTATACCTAGAATGCACTCGAGGAACAATAATTAAAGGAAGATCTTGTCGAAATATATATACCCACAACCGAAAACGAAACGCACCAACAACAAACGGAATCTCAATGTTATATGCTCTAAAACTGTCCAAATATGGGACAATTCGAAAACCATTTTGTCAGACATAGTCGTAACATAATGGTTCTCGAACGGGATTTCTAAAGGTAACAATTAATATATATTGATGAATGTACGTATAAGAATATTATAATTCTTAATTACATGATTCATTATTTTATTTTTTATCATATGATGATAATAATACACAAATCGATTTGAATGAAACAAAAATTTGATAACATATTATTCACATAATCATTAATCATACATACAAAAGCTAAAGATATATATATATATATATATATATATATATATATCTTTAAAAATTATATTAAGCATACAAGTAAGCAACAATCCATCAAAATTGGACCAGCAAGTCGCCGAAAGTTCGCATAAAATATGCCTAAAAGAAGAAAGTATATATTAATTAAAGTAGTTACATATATACCAATTGGCTAAGAGATCAAGATCGAGGCGCGTAGCTCTTAAAGATCGATCAACTTCATGAAGAAAAGCTTCCAAAACTAGATTTGGATCGGATGAATATTCCAATGAGGGGAGGGGAGCTAGATCATGCCTTTCTTCAGCGTTCTCTTCTGGGCGAAAGGTGTATAAATGGATGATGTGTAAACTTAGCCGACGGAATATTCCGTCGCCTCAGAGAAAAGGCTTCGGAAATATATTTGTTCTGCTGTGTCAGGCAATAATTCAAAATCTTAGGCGACGGAATAACGAAATATTCCGTCGCCTAGGAGAAGAGGCTTCGGAAAAATATTCGTTCTGCTAATGTGTCAGGCAATAATTCAAACTCTTAGGCGACGAAACAGTTCGTCGCCTAAGAAAAGAATATTCGTCTCTCAAGTATATCCTAGCCGACGGAAACGTCTTCGTCGCACAAGAAGCTTTCGGGCGACGGAAAATTATTCATCGTCTAAGATCTACATACCGACGGAACAATATTCGTCGCCCTAGAAAATCTTAGACGACGGAATATTTCGACAGTCCATTTCCGTCGCTTAAGCGTATCTACGCCGACGAAATGTTACCGACGGACTTTATTCGTCGCATAGGATTTACTAAGCCGACGGAACTAGGACGACGAATGGTGCTTCGTCGTGTAGGAAAGTCCTAGTCGACGGAAGACTTGTACGGTTATTTTCCGTCGCCTAAGATATCTTAGACGACGGATGCGCTGTTCTAGACGATGGATACTCTTCCGTCAGTGAAGACTTACTTAGCCGACGGAATTAATAGGATTCCGTCGGCTAAGTTGATATTTCCTGTAGTGTTCATGTTAAGGATTGAGAGATTCGTCTCCAGGAGCATATTGTTAAGAAAATCAGCCAATTCCCAGATAACATCCCAGACGCAAGGTCTTTGCAAAGGTTCTTGGGGGTTGTAAATTTTGCGAGAGATTTTATTCCACAAGTTAGTGGTCTAACCGCTCTCCTCTCTCCAAAAACAAGCTCCAAGAAAAAATGGTCGTTCACAGTAGATGACAGTAATACTGTCAGAAAGATTAAGGAATTAGCAAAAAACTCCATTACAGTTACCTGAAGAAGGGGATCTGATCATCTTGCAAACTGATGCAAATGATTATTATGGGCAGGAGTTGTTTTAGCTGTTACTTCAAATACAAATCATGAAAAGATTTGCAAATTTCTATCAGGAAAGTTTAACGCTACCGAGTTAAACTATTCCACTGGAGACAAGGAAGTCCTTGCCTTAATTAAAAGTATCAAGGGTGCCGAGGCATACTTAGGAAACAAATTTGTAGTAAGAATTGACAACAAAAGAGTAAAAAACTTCAAAAACTACAAATTGACTGATGCTGCAGATAGAGGAAGAGTGTTGAGATGGCAAATGTTTTTAGCTCAATATGAATATGATGTTGAAATGGTTGCAGGAAACAAGAACTTTTTGCCTGACACGCTCACAAGAGAAATGGCGATGTTTGAAAGAGAAGGTCGCAATCCCAGAAGTCGAAAACCAGAATCAGAGGAAAAGAAGCTCTGGGATTAATTCAAGAACGATGATAAAACTGTAGGACCACTCCATGACGAACCAGGTTACCAATATTTGGTCTCCTATGGAACTGCTGAATCTAGTCAAGCTTCAAGAATCAAGCCTAAACCAGATTTTGAAGAGGATGGTCGCTCTAGTCATTATGTCCAAAAGGATCAGCCTCAACTGACCGGTCTCAGGGGAAAAGACCGGCTAGCCCGTCTCAAAAGGCAGACGGTAAAGGCATGTCAAGTCCGTTTAAGGTTGCTGCTTTGCCAAAAAGCAAAAGAAACCCTCTCAGGGCAAACAAGATACCGATCACTACGTCAATTTTGGCTTCAGACGACCTGCTAGGTCGGTCGTCTGAATACTTTTTCGGCTGTCGTCTATCCAGCAGTCATCTGATAATCATTCAGTCGACAGACCTCGTCAGACGTTTGATACAACTTCAACGACAGATTGTATATAAGAAACTGTCGTCTGTATGCACCTACATTCGTAACAAAATTAAAGTTTCTGTCGTTAGAAACAGTTACGACGACGGTGCTATGTCGTTGAAAACAAATTAAACAACAAATATTTGCCACTGTCTGTCGTCTGAAATATGTTATAACGTCTCTTGTTTGACGTGTTAATGTTTTTTTAATCTCTCTTTTAAAACTTTTCTCGTCTGTATTGTAGTATTACTACTGTTATTTGTCGTCCAAATGGGTAGAAACACAAAAGTGCTCTTCTGTCGGTCGTCTGAGAATCTTTGAAACGTCACAAGTCTGTCGTGTTAATGTCTATTTCTATGTAGATTTACAGTTTAGGCGACTGATATGTATTCTTTGTGTATCTACACACGACATATCTGTTTACTTATCTATCGACTTGATCAGTCCATAAGACATTTATATGTCGTCCGAATTTATAATCAGTTCTTTGTCTGTCGTCTGAAATGTTAATGGACGACAATATTATGTCGTGTGATATTCTCAACAATGACAGAATAGAGACGTATGTTTTTGTGCAGGACGACAGTGTTGATTTGGTTTCATGTGTCATTTGAGATGCTGATTACACAAGCAGATCCTTTTCTTTCACAATACATATATATATATATATATATATATATTATATATTATATATATATATATATACACATCAATATATATATGAGCACACTAAACCATTCATGAAAACCTGGAAATCAACAAAAGACACATTTATATCATCCTCAAAACCAGTTTAACATCATCAGTAGGCTAAATAGGCTAAAAACAGTGTTCAATCAAGAAACCTACAAATTAAGTAACTAACACGCTAGGTAGCTAGAGTACTAAATAATGATCGATCAATCAAACCAAAAGCCGATCATAAATTCACTAGCTAGTACCAAAAACTAACTACCAGTTATATATATATATATATATATATATATATATATATATATATATATATATATATATATATATATATATATATATATATATATATGCAGACATGCATATACACAAGGAGTTCAGTGTACGTAGTAGTGCACAAAACCAATTCACTCCCGCGCTCCTAGCAGTGTCCTACCTACCCTAAACCTTAAACATTAGAACTTGTCTCGCCCATTCAGCCCAAACTTCATTAATTTCTTCTGGTGTATAACGTTGATTACGCTTAGTCGCCCACTGCAATTAAAAAGTATGGACTAAGCTTATTGTACGAAAAACTGAAAATCAAACATGTAAATGAAGTGCAATATATGTAAATTGATAAGCTTAGCATCAAAAGCACATACTGTGGTTGCAAACTCCAAATCCTTGTCTTCAATTATGTCCTTCATGTAACGCATGACCCATAATGCACAAGTATGTCCATCTTTCTGCTCTGGAATGCCCTGCAAATATAATCATCAAAAATAAGAATCATTTTGTATGTTAAGTAAAGCTTTATTGAAAATCATGTGAAACATGTTATAACACTTACAAGAAGAGGGATCCATTCAACTGATACTCTGCTAGTTTTCTTAAGCTTCTGAGCATAGAAGAACTTGATGGCGCTTCATAATCAATATCAGAATATAAAACATAAGTAAAAAATTTTGGCTGTAGATATGAAAGACCAATAACAAAAAATAGACATGTATTGTTGCTCTAAGTATGTAATAACCAGACATGCATGTTTCTCACAAAAAAGTCCAAAAAAAAAAAATAAATAAATAAAGGAACAGATTGTATTAATTGCATATTGACCAACTATAACTTACTTATCCACAACATCTTGCCAATCACTAGTACCAGACAGTCGCCTCTTTAACGGGTCCATCCAGTAAACCTTCTTTAGGTGGGGATCCACAACCGATAAGGTCCAATGAGAACTATATATATATATATATATATATACAGTCCCTATTCAGAGCGAAGCTTCGCTCTGAAATTAAAATGTGAAGTTCCTTATTTGACATATTATGTACTCACTTTTTCATTTTTTATTTTATTTTTTCTTAATAGGAAAAAAACAATAGAAAGTTTAGAAACACACCCTCTTATATATATATATATATATATATATACACCACAAACAAAACAGAAAGCATTAATTTTCATAAAGCAGTATGTATATATATATATATATATTTATATTTATCTTACATTAAAAATAACATACCCTGAGTTATAAGGCACCAAAAAAATCTACTGTGTCAACGGCCAATTTGCAATCAAGCTGACCTTTTTGGACCTACGCCATTAGTAAATTAAGTTAATACAGTTTTATATCCAAAAAACTATATAAATTCCAAAAAAAATCAGACAAGTATGATATTTACCCCTTCAACATTGGTTGATGTGTTTGGTGCCATGACATCTTCCAATATCGACCCAAATTTATCATCAGCGGGCTGCACTGGCACTTTATCATTAGCGGGCTGCACTGGCTCTTCCAAAACAACCTCTTTACCATCATTACCATCGCCGCTACCGCCTAAAACCAACCTCTTTTTCACAGCTTCACCACCTGAACCATTAACCCTCTCCCATGGCCTAGAACAACTTCCTTGTCCTGAACCAACATCATTATTAAATGGTGTAACAATGCGTGGGGATTCAGAAGACATTAACTTGCTCTCAAGCTTTGCTTCTAGCATGGCAAACTTCTGCTCCCACTTAGCTTCAGCCTGCGCAAGTTCTTCACGATGCTTTTTATTAATTTCCTCCTCCCACTTTGCTCTGTCTTTAGCAAATTCTCTTTCTCTATCCTCATCAGACATCTTCTTCCTTCCCTGTTTTCGCTTTTTAGGCAAGTGGAAATAATTTCCTGGCTTCACATAGCCACCAATCCCTCTAACCCTACCTTTATTCTCTGCATTACCCAATGCCACAGTTAGCACATCGTTGGAGCCTTCTGACTTGAACTTCCTTTCAGCCTCCATCTTCTGTACGTTTACCTACACAAATAATTTAAATTTAAATTTACAATGAATTACAAAATGAAACAAACCTACACTATAAATTAAAAACCACTTAAATGTTTTCCTATATATACTCACAATTCGTTCGACTGCTTCCTCCACAACCTCATCTAAGAATTTACCATCTGTCTTGCCTTGCCTTGATCTAATAGATGTATCTACCAAGTTCTTCGAGTTCTTCTGGGGACAAAGTTGCTGCCTAAAACAGAAGAAAACATACTAACTGATTACTAAATTTGGGATACACACACACACACACACGTACAGTTGGTTTATTTGGTTTATCAAATAAAACCTACCATTTCTGCCCTCATTCCACGATATCCTTTGCGTGATAGACGATGATTGTATTTGTTTCGCTTTCGCTTTTCAATTTGTTCATTGCGTAGTTCCTGCAAACCAAGCTTCAATTACATAAGTGCTGAAATGATACTTTAAAAAATATTAACATGCCAAAACAAAAAAAAATGCCCTCAAACACAAACATAGACCCACAAACCTGAAAGCCAGTTGAAAGCCTTTCAGCGACGAACTCTTGCCAAACATTCTTTGCTATGAATCGGTAATCATCTGGAGGAAATTCTAAGAGATCGAGGTCATTCATGTAAGGCATGATGTATTTTGTCGTCAATCGGCTTTTGAAATCTTTCCATTTGGTTCCTGCAGATGCAATTACCGTCCTCCTAAGCTTTTTAGGCACATCAAATGCTTCCTACACAAACAAGTTAAAATGGACATGATCATTTAGACTAAGCAATGAAAAATTTTAATTAGCAACTTGGATGCTGATTACTTATTTAATTTGGGATTCTAAAAATTCGTTATCCTACCAAGTATATATAAATGCACTCAATTTGAAAAATCAATTACCCATATCAAGCTAGCAAACATGTATAATTAAGTACAACAAGTCCATTACCTGTACACTTTCCCAAATCTTCTGCTTTTCGTCATCATCGACGTTTCTCCAATCCGATATGTTTATTGGGATCTTTGTACGTGCCTGCACTCCAATGAATGACTGCATATTTCCTCCCTCTTTACCAATAGGTTCACCCTTGTCATTTAATTGGACCATGAACCGCTGTCCACGGATTACCCCAGTTGAAATTTAACTCATGGTTACCATTTTACGCTTGAGCAGCTTGAGCCCGCCAGTTATGTTTTCCACCTCTTCTTCAGAATCATTAGTTTTATCAAACTGGGAGTTGTTTGATGACTTGCTCATAGTGGTCCCCTTATTAGACTTTGTCACATTCCGCCTCCTTGAGGTACGCTTCTTCGGGGAGGCAGCAGTTGATGCTTTCGATGCAGCCTTACGCTTCTTTGGAGAGGCATCAATTGATGCTTTCGATGCAGTCTTACGCTTCTTCGGGGAGGCACCCCTTGTTACAGCAGTAGCCTTCTTAGGGGAGGCACCTCTTGTTGCAGCAGTAGCCTTCTTAGGGGAGGCACCTCTTGTTGCAGCAGTAGCCTTCTTAGGGGAGGCAGCCTTTGATGCAGACTTTGCTCTTGATCTTTTCATCGCCACACCCTTAATTCTTAAAGCTATGGCTCGTGCAGTCACTATTTTTGAATTAGAAGGTGCCATTATCTGAAATACATAAACCAAAAGTAGTGTTAGTTACATATTAACCGAGCATGTGAAAACAATGAATTCGTATATAAGAGTGCGAGCAAAGTGATATAATAGATAACTCTAACAGTAATATATCAAACATGAAACATATATTAAACATATGAATCCAATGCAAGTACAAATTAAACAAGCACCAAATACAAAAATATAGATCAGTTTACTAAATACAGACAAGAATAAGGAAATGGACATGAAACAATGTCACTTATCATCCCTAAACATGAAACTAAGTTCACTTATCAATCCAGATTCCTTCATCTCCTGGTCTAACATATGAGCTAGGCTCATGACCAACTACATCATCAAAGCTGTCACCGGTGGCATTATGGGAATATACGGATGTTGTTCCACTACAATATTGTCTTCCTCATCATAATAATCATCATCATCGTCGCCATCATTATCATCATCACCACCACCTTTAAAGTCTTTATCCGGGCACCTTACTACCACAGACCATTCAGCATCAAGGGGGTCTTCTATGTAGAAAATTTGTTTAACATGGGTAGCTAAGACAAAAGGATCATTTAAATGCCCTATCCTATCTAGTTTAACCAAAGCAAACCCAAGTTCATCGACTTTGACGCCCCTAGATGACTCCACCCAATCACACAAGAATACTGGCACCCTAAACTTGTAGTAGTCCACCTCCCAAATATGTTGAATCCGGCCATAGAACTCCATATCATTAGTTCTGGGCCTTTTATCCCTTGCACTAGCAACTTGCATTGCATCGGCAACCAAAAAAACCCCACTGTTTTGAACTGATCGAACATTGTCTCGCTCCCTAGTGTTGAAATCAACCCCATTCACGTGGTAACCGCGGAAAGTAGGGACCTTCGTATTTGGTCCACCAGCCAGCCACCTAATGGTTTCAGAAACTTCATTATCGACAAGTTTCAGTTCATTTGCAATCTGAAATTACGATATATGTTAAAATAGATACCTCACAAGTCCAAAACTGAAGAGTTTACATAATCCAAAGTCATAGAAAGAAGTTACATACCCTCTTCTTCAACCAATTAGGAAATGTAAGGTTCTGTTTATCCTTCATCCACTTGGGATTATTTGCGTTATATGGGAAACTTAACTCTAAGAACTCCATATGCTCCCTGCATTTGAAAAAAATAAAGGAAATCAGCTATTGGAATTAATATAATGCTTGACTAAAAATCATATAGAATTAAAATTACTTACTTGAAATATGGGTTCGCATCTTCACAGTTCTGCAATATACATAGATGAGCCATGTCAAGTAGTTTCCCATTTGCCGTAATGATTTTTGGTGCTGATAAGCGCTTGCAGCCATTTACTAGTCCAGGTCTGATACTTTTAGGGATCCCAACAGTAGCATCTTCAGGAAGCATACGTTCTCCCAAAAGTTCAACTGCTTCTTCCACAATGTAACTCTCAGCAATGCAACCCTCAGGACATGTTCGATTTCTCACCATCCCTTTGAACACTTTCATGTACCTCTCAAAGGGGTACATCCATCTAAAAAAAACCGGACCACATAACTCGACTTCTCTAACAAGATGGATTGTTAGGTGAATCATTATGTCAAAGAATGATGGTGGAAAAAACTTCTCAAGCAAGCAAACTGTATCGACCAAGTCTGCTTGCATTTGTTGAAGTTTGGAGACATCAATTACTTTACTGCAAATCGCTTTGAAGAATAGACAAAAACGAATAATTGCATATCTAACAGGTTTTTGCAAAACAGAACGTAATGCAACAGGGAGAAGAAGTTGCATTATAATATGGCAATCATGTGATTTAAGATTAGAAAGTCTTAAATCCTCCATTGACACTAGACTCCGTATATTAGATGAAAACCGGGCAGGATCCTTCATATTGCTAAATGAATCATATACGATCTTTCTCTCATCTAGAAGCAAGTTCCAGCTAGCTAAAGGCAACTTATCCCTTTTTGCACCAATTGTAGGCTTCAAATCAGTGCGAATCCCCATTTCAACCATATCTAATCTAGCTGCAATGTCATCCTTAGTCTTCCCTGGAATGTTCAACAACGTGCCAAGAATAGCATCACAACAATTCTTCTCAATGTGCATGACATCCAGATTATGTCTTACTGGAAGAAACTTCCAGTACTCAAGTTCAAAGAAAACAGACTTTTTCTTCCAACATGGTCTATTTTCTGGAGGGCCCTTATAAGGGGCAGGTGAGTTTTTCTTGCCACTTGCTTTAGGCAGTCCTTGAACTCTTGCAAACGTTTCTTCTCCAGTTAATGGTGCTGGAGCATCATCATTTTCTATAGTGTTATCGAAAGCAGAAGCTTGCTTTCGGTAAGGATGATATCGTGGCAGCCATCTTCGATTTCTCAAAAAACCCATTTTATTCGATTTCTTCAAGCGGTACGGTTTGGTTTGATCAACACAGATTGGACACGCATTGTATCCTTTCACAATGCTCCCCGATAAGTTCCCATATGCAGGGAAATCGTTTATCGTCCAAAACAATACTGCTTTCAGCTTAAAGTACTCTCCTCTTACAGCATCGTACACTCGCTCAACCCCATCCCACAAGACTTTCAAATCATCGACTAAAGGTTGCAGATAGACATCGATGTCATTTCCAGGCTGCTTAGGTCCTGAAATTAACAAAGTTAACATCATGTACTTCCTCTTCATGCATAACCATGGAGGAAGGTTATAGGTGACCAAAATCACCGGCCAACAAGAGTACTTGCTGTTTGCTGCACCGAATGGGTTAAACCCATCTGAGGACAATGCGAGTCTAAGGTTCCTAGGTTCTATACCAAAATCTGGCCATTTAGTGTCTATCATTTTCCACATTGGAGAATCCGCTGGATGTCTCATCATTCCATCCTTCTTTCTGCCCTTCGCATGCCAAGTCAGTTGCTTAGCAGAAAATGTCGATTGAAACATCCTTCGAAACCTTGGGATTGGTGGAAAATACCACAATGTCTTTGCAGACACCCCAACTCTCTCAGACTTGTCCTTTGCTAGTTTCCACCTTGATGCAATACAAGTTGGACATCTTTGAGCAGCAACATGCAAGCCTCTATACAAGATGCAGTCATTTGGGCAAGCATCAATCTTCTCATATTCCATCCCTAATGTGGACAAAAAATTTTTGGCCTCTTTAACAGACCCAGGTAATTCATTCCCATCGGGAAGCAGAGTTCCAAACAATATTAAAATGTTTGAATAGCATGAATCGGACAGTCAGTACCTTGCTTTAAGATTAAAGGTTTCTATCAAACCATTCATCTTGGTTGCTTTGGTACAACCAGGATATAGAGGCTTATCTCCATCCTTTACAAACTGCATAAACTCATTCGAGTCTGCCGAAAGCTCTTCATCTTCATTACCCACATCATCTACTTCTATCCCTAAATCTGGATTCATTTCTACTGTTTCAGAACCCTCACTCAAACCATGTCTTGCGGCATAAGAACATTCTCCATGCCACTTCCAACGGTCATAGTTTTCCATTATACCATTGAAAAAGACATGATCCTTAATGAACTGTACAGAACCAAATCCATTGTTGCAGCACTTTAAGCAATGGCAAGGTATATTATTAGGGTCTTTAGCATTATCTGATGCGACCTTAAGAAAATTTTCAAATCCTATCTCAAACCTTAGTGACCTCCTATCTGCCAGCATCCATGTTTTATCCATCTTATATAAAACAAACAATTATTAGCTATATATATTAACATTATATGTAGGTACATACATAAACAGCTCATATTGAAACAATTTCTCAAATGCATTACGACATATATATCTGCATTTCCCTAGCACAATTATCAGTACATGAATCCACATATATATAGCTCACTTGCAGATGAAAACACAATTCCAAAATAGTTTACATTTGCAGCTCAACATATCACCACATAAATCCACGTATACATATAATAAAGACACATACAACAAGAACTAATTAAGACACACAAATACATATATATACAAAGAGATACACAACCACAAATGCATTTCTCTACCAAACTCAGTATAGTCATTCAAACTCACCGATTAAGCCAAAACACGCAGCTACGTAGCTTCTAATCACCCCACTTGCAATCCTTCTACTCAGCAATATCCCTACCAAGTTAAGAACAAAAATATATCAGTTCAAAAGAAATTTATCAATATGAGCACAAATAGTAAGAACATACTCAACTCAACAGTATATATATCCACTGAACCCTCACATGCAATCCAATCTACTAACCTACATACCCATATCTAAACAAAACATGAAGAATACCAGATGAGATGAACATGCACAGAAAGAAAAGAGTTTTAATCAAATACTCAAATCTCATAAGGAAAGCTTACAAACACTAAATCGACTAATCAAAACCCCAAACTCAACCCAATCCAACAAACCCAATCCAACAAAACCTGAATTCAACTTTTCGAACTTACCAGTCAAAAACTTAAAACTCTAATTAAGCAGATCTATGGCGGTGGATGGATGGCGACAAATTGATTGTTCATCTCGAAGGATGCGGAACGAGGTTGGGGAATGACAAAGGAAGTGAGAATCAGGCGGAGAAAGTAATTAGAGAAAGAGAGCTGAGGAACGAGTGAGAGCTGAGAGCTGAGGAACGAGCTAGTGAGAGCTGATGAGAGAAATGAGTTGGGAGAAGTATCGGGGGAGTTGAGAGAAAGAGAGTTGGTTTTAAGTGTCAAAAAAACCTCCTTCAGTTATGCCAAAAAAATTACGGACCGAGACAATTTAAGCTTCTTTAACATACGACAGTTTTCTGTCATCTTAAATGGGTAACATTAGGGTTATTTTTCCTTGTTTTTAAGACGACAAACGTATGTCGTCTCAAAAACACGTTAATTTTAACTAGTATTGAGTTACTATTTTCATACAACACTCTTTTAAATGTCTGTCGTTACAATATTCGGGACGACAGACTTAACGTCTTCTATCGTCTGAACCCAGTCGTCTGAAGCCAAAAAGGACGTACTGGATAGTCAACGGAAAGAAGGTCATTCATGATCAATCTCTGAAGATCTTTCAGAAGCCAGTTTTCAGAACGGAAAGACTATTACCTTTCAAGTAGAAAATTATTATTGATAATATTCTGTATTCCTTTTATGAAGAAAATGAAGCTCATTTGCTTCAAACTCTCCAGGTTTTAACTGAAGAAATGTATGGAGTCCATACAAAAGACAAAGGTGTTCTAGCATAACCATCCAAGGTGGTATTCCTTGAAAGTCCTGAAAGTGCTAAAGTTCCTATGCAGGCCTTGAAGGAATCAGACTGGTATAAGTTCCATAACCTCTTAGGTGAAGGAAAAAATGTTTTTTCTGGAACATTATCAATAAGTCTCGGCCCATATTATGGGAGATACCTAGTAGATGTTCAAGCAGAGCATCCTCAGAAGCACAAGCTATGGCTTATAGAAAATGGTTTTGTTCATAATTTGTGGACAAAAACCAATGAAGACCTTATGGGTTTTCCAGAAATAATAGCCGAAGCTGTCAAGAATATCAGACCTGATGGATGTATCCTAAGGTTAAAATTCATTTCAACACCACCAGAATGGACAGTGGTAAATGGTCAGATGAATTATATCTCTCCATATCATCATGTCAGATTAATCCAAAGCCCAGTTCAAAGGCCAGCTATTACTAGTGGTAATGAAAGACCAAATCAAAGCATCCCATGGATGAAAGCTATGACCATAGCAATTATCAAAAACATAGTTTTAAGAGACTATGATTCAAGTCTTCTGGCAAGTAGAGAAAAAATAATACTCACTTGCTATAATCACCCTCCACCAAAGAACTGTGACTTTTTCACAGCTCTTATGAGGAATGAAGTGGATTGCACTTTAGCCACCACTAAGTGGTTAGAAAAAGTTGAGACTGATGAAAAATATAAGATTTCTTATCCCTATGATTCAGACCTCGACGATGGAAACGAAGACACAGCACATGATTGGGAATATAATGGTCCCAACTCCTCAGCAGGATATTCAGAAGATCCAGAAACATATCATAATATAGCAAACTTGCTTGACAAGTGAACGGTTGCCGATGTACCAAGACAAACAACTTTTATTTTGATAAAAAGAAAAGTGGCTGCCAGCACTTAAAGATAGTTGACTTTACTTTTTCAAAAACAAAGTTATCAAGATAGGATTTCTCCTGTCCTCCACTATAAATAATTGTGATTTATTTCTTGAATAAATTTGGCCCTTATATAAGGAGCCCCAAGCTTCAGAAGGAGGGCATCGAAAAAAAGAGAGGAGAAACCACTAAGATAGAAATCTAAAGTTTCCTCAAAACTTTCCAAAGAAAAGTAGTATACAGTTGTTAGTATAGTGTGAGAATAATTAGTGTGCTCAGTGTGGTGTGATGTAATCATCCTAGAAGAAGTGTTTGTACAAGTAAGTACTTATCTTGTAATTATGAGTAGCTAAATAACTCTTAACTGTTTACCTGAGAGCGAGGCTCTGGTTTTATGTGTGTACTTATGGTTAAATTCGAATAAATTATTCTTGAGGCTCAAAATCCCGTCAAAAAAAAATGCATATTAATATGTTATTTTCCTGCATGGTCTCTGTCTATTATGTTACATTTCTCTCTGCATTAAATGAATTTTTGGCATGTTGAAGGCCAAATCTGTTTAGAGGTATTCTTATTTATCTGTGGAATAATTGTAACCTAGTGGTAAGAAACCAGTCAGGCAGGTCACTAGTAGGTCATCTGTGGTCCACTTGTTATTTTTTTTTTTTGATCAAGTCACGGTATCCCAAAGGCTTCCTAGGCCCAAAGACTAATCCGCCAGCGCATGTGAAATGTTCCAACTATGCATTACAGCATAATGCCTAGCCACTTTGCTTTCATGGGGATTCAAACTCCAGACCTGGGGGTTAGCCAAGACAGAGTTTTCCACCCCACTATCCTTAGTGGTTTTGGTCCACTTGTTATTTAATAATATATAAAGAGTAGGCATACCATACCGAACGGTACAGTAGCCATTCCCGTACTAGTAATAGAGATCTTATTGACATCTGTTGTTACAGTAGCCATGCACACAAACAAGCACAGCAAAATATGCCTCAAGCACAAGGAAATATTCCCCATTAAATCAGAGTAATACAATGAAAAGGCTTCAATTAACAAAACCTGCTATCCCTAATTCTGTAAAGAAACCAGAGCAGCCACGTTAGTTGATCAGTTTTGAGAGGTTCTGGAAAAAGAGCAGTCAGTTCCTCTCTTTGTTGCTGCTCTCCCGCCTATTTCCCATTAACTGAGATTAAGAGAACATGACGCCAATCTTCTTAGCAAAGTCATCCCCGTCTTGCTCCTCCAGGTATTCCTCTTCACCATCTGCGTTTTCACCTTCTTCATAAGTGTATTCGCCATCCTCTCCTTGCTCGTAATCATATTCTCCTTCCCTCTGATCTTCGCCCTCAAGCTCGTGACACTCGGCTGTTTCATCATATATCGCACCTTCTTCAGTCTCTTGCTGCCCTTGGGAAGACTGACCAGGAGCCAAATCGTTCTTTTCATTTTCAGTTCCAACTGTATCAGTGGTTGCAGACTTGCTCTATCTCTTCTTTGGCCCAGGGGACTGACTGTTAAGTGTCGTTGTAACATCTCCTGTCCCAGAGCCACCTGGATTGCTCACTGCGCCTTCTCTCTCACTGTTGCCTTGTTTATTAACTGAAGATCTTTTCCTGCTCCCAGAAGCTGCAGCTGCTTCAGCTTCTCTCTTCCTCTTCAGAATCTTGCTAAGAGGCTTTGGCCCTTCAAATGAGAGATCACCTTCAGATTGCTGATTATTCTCCATGTTTACATTATTTGGCTTTGGCTCTGAAAGACGTTTTGGAGGAGAAAACTCAGAGCTTCTTTCATCCAGTACCTCTCTCCTCATACGAGGAGTCCCGATGCTTCTCGCCTCATTATTATTAGAGTCTTCTTGCACCCTTCCTTGTATTCTGTCTCGAAGCCTTCCTTCGTGGGACATACTTTGAGGCCTTCTAGGTGACAACCTATCGCGACTTCTATCACGACTTCTGTCACGATGTCTTCCTCTGCCTTCCCTCTCTTGGCGCAAGTCACTACCATTAACCGGAGAAGATCCACCTGGAAGCTTTATTCTGCCACGAAGACGACTGCTGAGGGAGCCCTCATGTGAGGGCAATTGCTGTGGATCCCTACGAGGACGGCTTTTTCGCCTCAACATGGCCATCGTACTCATTGCTGATAACGGATCTCAGACCATTTCCCCTCCTATGTTTGGACAAACGATGTCGCAGGTCTGACCCATCAATGTGATCTGGGCTATCAGATTTACGATAACCCCTCCTCTCTGAATGAGCAGGGCCAACTAGCAGTCTCTCAGATGAAGCCCTGTGCTGGTCCCAAGCATATCTCCCTTGCATCTGATCATAAGGGTCATAGCCTCGTGGGTCACGAAACCTTTCTCGATCGCCATCAGCAATTGGATTGTAATCGGCAGGACGGTCCAAATCATACTTATTCATAGAATTCAAGTTCCTTCCATCATGAACTCTTGTACCGTATTAACGCCCACCCAATGAGTAACCCAAAACGAATTTTTATGTAACCATTTAACTAAAGGCAGACCATCCCTGTGGGAAGATCTCAATTGGAGATGGGTTTGTGGGATTGGGTTTGTGTAATTTTCTAATTTTTGACATTTGAGGTCGGTTTTGATGGGCTAATGAATCAAAAACTGACACTTTACAAAAGACATGACTTCTCAAAAAATTCTTACACCACATTGCCATGTGGCACGAACTCTTTGGTCTACACTAACACTTGTCAGCCAACAAAGAGCGTCCCTTCCACCATGTGTGTGGCTGCTGTGTTGGGACCAGTCACAAAAAGTGGCCAATCAAATTGTGTCACGTCAATACCCGATAAACTTTGATGACACTTTGACGAAACTTTGTTAAAAATAATTTGAAAATCTGAAAAATTCATCGAAGGATACGACGAACTCGTGATGAACTCTATTTTTTAATTTTAAGAAGAAAAACATATTTTGATAAATATCAAAAAATCGGCATGTTACATTAGTATATTAAATAAGTTATACAATTTTAATAGGTACGTTGTGATTCCGATAACTAAAATTCACAAAATAAAAATTAACCGTCTGATGTGATCATTATAGTGAAACATGGCTATGGTATAAAATTCAACCAGATTCGACAACGTTCGGGGCTCAATCGAAGCAGTCAACCATAATTCATCTTCACTTATCACACGAAAACGATCTAACCTACCTCTCCGTGACCTAGTTTGGTCGATCCTTCAACACATAAAGTCTCACATAGATGAGACGTAATGACCCATGTAAAAATTTAGAGATGTTTACCACCCGAGGATAGGGCTCCCCTTTGTGAAGCATAAGCGTAAATAAGGTTGACCGCTTCGATCGGGGCCCAAACGTTGCCGAATGAAAATAATTTTTCTGCCGTAGCCATATTTCATTATACCGATCACATCTTATTTCACGAGATTTTTGAAAATTTTGCTTATATGTATAGTTAGTTCACAAAATTATACACTTGCATATAACCTACCAAACAAGTTATACCATATTAGTTGGCACGTTGTGATTCGAATTATTAAAATTCACAAAATAAAAATGACCGTCTAATGTGATCATTATAGTGAAAGGTGGATATGATATTAAATTCAACTTATTTTGACAACATTCGGGGCTCGATTGAAGCGGTCAACCCTAATTCATCTTCATTTATCACACGAAAACGATCTTACCTACCTCTACGTGACCTAATTTGGTCGATTCTTCAACACAATAAAGTCTTACATAGATGAGACGTAACCACCCATGTAAAAATTTAATGATGTTTACCACCTGAGGATATGACTCTCCTTAGTGAAGCATAAGTGTAATAGGGTTGACCGCTTCAATCGGGGCCCAAACGTTATCGAATTAAAGTAATTTTTCTACCGTAACCGTATTTTATTATATCAATCACATCCTATTTCATGAGATTTTTAAAAATGTAGGATTGTTTGCGGACAATGAGAAATCGGTTTGGGATTTGGTCCAATGGAAATGCGTTCCTTGTCGACTCCTAGGGATTGCTTTCTTCCCACCCTCTACGTGTCACACCTAGGAAACAACCATCCAAGTTGCTTCTGACCTTAGTATCCAAGACAGAAGGAGTTCAAACAATGGAAACTTACCACGTGGCGATCTATCCAAAAAGTCATTCAAATTTTCGAAAAATCATAAAAAAAGCCCATAAACCCCAAAAATTTATCGAAAAGTATGACGAACTCGTGATGACCTATACTTTCTATTCTAATAAGAAAAACACATTTTGAGAAATTTCAAAAATCTAGATGTTATAGTTTCCACACCCGAGGATCCCTTAGTGAAACATAAGCGAATATAGGCTTGACCATTTCAATCGAGATCCAAACGTTACTGAATTAAAGTGATTTTTCTACCGTAGCCGTATTTCACTATACTGATCACATCCTATTTGACGAAATTTTTGAAAATTTATTCCTCTGTACAGTTGGTTCACAAAGTTGTACACTTGCATATAACCTATCAAAAAAGTTATACCACATTAGTATAAAGGTGTGTTCTGGAATGTACGCGGTACCTTGAGTACTGCGGCTGTCTGAAGCACGTGTCAAGCAACAGGTGGAGAAGCTTTTAGCGCGTGCTGTGCATGACTCTGGGTAATTCTCCCTCCGCGATCGAGCCGGTGGAGGTGGGTAACTTTCTGAACAGTGAAGAGGTGTGTTGAAGAAGCTTTGCATCGGGTATATTTGCCAGGCGGCAGATCTAAAGATATGAAGAGGTAGACCGAAATCTGGAAATTCGATTCGGCGTCTTCTGCTAGGATGACGACGGAGCTCAAGAACTGCTTTGAGGAATTGGGTAACGAGGTAAATCTTTGAGCTATTTTCTTTCTGTGGTTCATTTGATTGAACCTGTGTGGGTTTTGGGTTAGGTTCGATTCTAAAGTTAGCAAGAAATTTGAGAGACCAGTGATACAGTGAAGAGGAAAGATGACGAGTCTGAGAGACCAGAAACGGGACTCGGTCGTAGGTAGCCGAAAGATCACGTCCGTCAGCTCAAATGTATGTTTAATGGTGCTTGCAATCCATTGTGAATAAATTGGTAGGCAAAGAAGCTTTTGAAATTGGTTGAATGATGAATATTGATGGTCTTGTTTGGTCTAGTGGAATGTAATTGTTGTTCTTTATTCTGATTTCAATTACAGGATGAAAATTCTCGCTTTGATGCAATGTCTGGCTCGTTTGGTTCTTCTATTCTTCTTATACAAGAAAAGATTTGAACTTTTCTTCATGCACAGAGTGAAATTATGTTGAATGTTTGGGACAGTAGAGAGTGAAATTATGTTGAATGTTTGATCCTAATCGAGTCTTAGCACTATTTGTAAGGTTTACAAGTTTCTAACCCAACAAGAGTTGTACTAAAATTTGTAAGTTGTGAATCTTTTTTGATAAGCAGCTAACAACAGCATGCTTCAATAGAAACCAGTCACTTAGACGTGTATATATAATATTCCATATTACTTCAAACCTGTGTATCATTTATAATTCTCTTATCAAGTATTGGAATACTGAAGTTCAAAGTTCCCCAATACTTTCCAGGATGGTCCTTCCAATGAAAGAAAGATTGTTAAGCTATGCGAATATGCTGCAAAGAATCCTTTTAGAATCCCTAAGGTATGAACTCTTTTCTGCCATTTCTTTATGTCTTGGTCAGTAAACTTGAGCTTACTGTAAATTACTGTTCTGCTGATGAGATACATCTGTTTCCTATTTTTCTCAACAGATTGCCAAACATCTTGAAGATAGGTGTTACAAAGAGCTACGTCTTGAGCATGTGAAATTCATTAATATCGTTGCAGAGGCTTACAACAAGTTACTTTCCCTCTGTAAGAACCAGATGTAAGTGTGACCTGTTTGCTATCCCTTTCCTTAATGATGTATTTCTCTTGCAATTCTATTGGTAATTTTTTTAGGGACTAAATATTTATTTGGAAATAATCTAGCGTGTTGTTGATCGGAAAACTTTAAACTCACACCTGACTCTAAATTCGCATTCTTTAGGGCTTATTTTGCTGGGAGTGTACTAAATGTGGTCACTGAGCTTCTGGACAACTCTAAGCAAGATGTTTTCCGTATAATTGGATGCCAAACTCTGACGAGGTTCATCTACAATCAGGTGAGTTTCAAGGGCTATTATGCATTAGTACATAGCAGAATGACAGGATTTCATCTCTGCCTAATCAATGCTAGAACAATGCGTGAGACTGATAAACAACTTTCCCCCAAATTGGGTAATATGTAATTCTTGATTGCATCTTTGGAAATGAATTGTTATCCTACTTGTGGCATTTCTTATTCTGTAAGTGGATGAGTGAAATATATAATTGATGGTTGTTTCTAGGTTCCTGCATAAAGTAAATACACCAACTTTTCTAACTGTCAAAATGTGCACTCTTTTTTGTTTCGCTATGAACAGACAGATGGAACTTATACACACAACATTGAGAGTTTGGTTCATAAAGTATGTGAGCTGGCACATGAGAGTGGTGAAGACATTCATAAGCTCTGCTTGAGAGCATCAAGCTTGCAGTGCCTTTCAGCCATCGTAATTACATGATTTGACTGCTTGAAAATTTTATAGACCATTTCAATGTGAAAATTGCCTTTTATTTTCATCTTTTTGATAAATTTCTCCCTTGGCAGATCCAATTTATGATTGAAGTTTCATATATCTTTGTTGATTTTGATGAGGTTAGTTCTTTTGACTAACATTCTTGATTTTTCTCTACTATGTGTAGTTAAGTTTACACTTGTTGACTGCATCATTAGATATCAAGGGAGTCGGTGCTCCTTCTAACATATATATTGAGCATTTCCCTTTTCTCTTGTGAATGTAGATTGTACATGCCACTTTGGATAACTATCAGCCTGATACACATAATGAAAATGATGAGGGAGCAGAGTGGCATCATAATTGGGTGGATGAAGTAGTTAGAAGTGAAGGTAGGGTTGGTGCAATTGCTGGTGGGTATTCTAGCCCTCGTTGACGTATTATCATCATTTGTCGACTCATTTTCAACACTCCCTTCACAGAGGTCAGGGAAGCAAGGGCTAAGGGTAAAGCAAAGCAGGAATCTTTTGCTTGAACTGATAAATTAACAGTCTTTAACAGTTATTAACAGACCTGTAATGATGTGCAAAAATGATCGTACATCTTTTTGAACATCTAAGGGACTGAGTTTGGTTATTGTAGTTTAATTTTCGTCAGGGAACTATTAATATGTAAAAGGTTGTCAGCGACCACTTGTAATTGTTCCAAGAGTGATTGTGAACAAGGATTACACTATTCTATAAACCAATCGGTCTGTCTCAAGATGTCGATGCATTACTATAAAACCCGCAGCAATGCTCCAACTTCTTTTCATGAAGTATAAATGTTAATGCTTTGATATTGTCCATTTTTTTAGCAAAAAATGCAACCCGCAACAAAGCTTTGATATATCCGTAGTTTAATTTTCATTTTGTGATATTTAGTCATCGGAACCACAACGTGTCTACTAATGTGATATAACTTGTTTGGTAGGTCATATGCAAACGTACATCTTTGTGAATCAACTTGAGGAAGCAATATTTTCAAAAATCTTGTGAAATAGGATATGATCGTTATGGTGAAATATGGCTATGGTTGAAAAATCACATATTTCCGGTAACATTTGGTCCATGATATAAGCGGTCAACCCTATTTACGCTTATGTTTCCTTATCCGGAGCCCTATCGTCGAGAGGTGAACGTTCCCAAATTTTTACTTGGGTGGTTACTTCTCATCAATGTGAGAGTTTTTTGTGTGGATGAATCAATCAAAATAGGTCATATAGGGGTAGGTAAGAGCGTTTTCGTGTATTAAGTGGTGTTAGATTAACGTTGACCGCGTGGATCGAGACCTAAACGTTATCGAAAACAGGTTAATTTTTTTTCATAGCCGTATTTAAGTACACTGATCATATCAGACAGTTAAATTTTTATTTTGTGAAATTTAGCCATCGGACCACAACATGTTTACTAATATGGTATAACTTGTTTAGTTGGTTATATATACTTGTACATTATTTTGAACCAACAATACATAGGAAGCAAAATTTTGGAAAATCCTGTGAAATACGATGGGACTGGAACAATGAAATACGGTTAGGGTTGAAAAATCACAAACTTCCGGTAATGTTTGGTTCCTAGTAAAAGCAGTCAACCCTAATTACGCTTAGGTGCTCCTAAGGGGAGCCTAACCACCAGAGGTCGATTTAACAAGATTTTTTCATGAGTTTCTAAATCTCATATATACGAGTTATAGGTTCGAAACCTGGGAAAAATGAAGTTTCGCATGATGCTGGTCAACCGCGTTTCGTGTAAAAATGAGGTTGAATTAAGGTTGACCGATTCGATGGGGGGCCTAACGAGTCCGAAACGGGGTGGATTTTGTTCAGTATACCTATTTAATCATAGTGACTACATCTGACGGTAGAATTTTTATTTTCACATATTTATGACCTCATAGCGTCACGTCCATAAGGAAGATTAAACGTAAAATGGGTTGACCGCTTTTATCGGGATCCAGACGTTACCTTAAATACATGATTTTTCAATCATAGCCATATTTCACTATACCGATCACATTTTATTTCACAAGATTTTTGAAAATTTTGCTTTTTCTAGTTGGTTCACAAAGTTGTACATTTAAATAAAACCTCTTAAACAAGTTATACCACATTAGTAGACACATTGTGATTTCGATGACTACAATTCACAAAATGAAAATTCTACCGTCAGATATGATCATTATAGTAAAACATGGCTATGGTATAAAATTCAACTTGATTCGGCAACATTCGAGGCTCGATCGAAGCGGTCACCCTAATCTATCGTCACTTATCATACGGAAACGCTCTTACCTACCTCTCTGTGACCTAATTTGGTCGATTCTTCTACACGTTAAACTCTCACATAGATGAGACGTAACCACACATGTAAAAATTTAGAGACATTTACCTCCCGAAAATAGGCTCCCCATAAGGAAGACTAAGCGTTAAAAAGGTTGACCGGTTTTTTTCAGGACCTAGACGTTACCTGAAATATGTGATTTTTCAACCATAAATGTATTTCACTATTCCGATCACATCTTATTTCACGAGATTTTTGAAAATTTTGTTTTTTCTCTATAGTTGGTTCATAAAGTTGTACACTTAAATATAACCTCTTAAATAAGTAATACACATAATTAGTAGGCACGTTGTAATTCCGATGACTAAAATTCACAAAATAAAAATTTCACCGTCTGATATGATCATTATAGTAAAACATGACTATGGTAACATCATTTTTGTGTAATAAGTAACGTTGATTTAGTGTTTTTTTAAAAGAGGACGTTGATTTAATGTTGACCGCATCGATCGAGATTTAAATGTTATAGAAAATAAGTGAATTTTGTTTCTACAGCCGTATCTATATATAATTATCACATCAAACGGTTGAATTTTAATTTTGTGAGGTTTATTAGCCGTATTGAAGTAACATTAGCCAAAATTCACTATTTTTTTTAAATGCACGATTAATATGTTTCAATATTGTGAGTCGAACTCATGACCTCTCATTTATAAAGAAAGACTTATGTCACTAGACCGAACAATAATGGACCGAAATTCACTATAATGATCACATCACACGAATGATTTTCCCAACTTTCATATTCTCGTTATAGTTGGTTTATAAAAACATACATTTATTTTGAAAATATGTATCATTTCCTTGTATAGAAACCATGTACAGATTACTTCCCTGCATAAAGGTACTGTATAAATGAGCCCTTGTATGGAACTTATTAATTTCATCATAGCGAGATTGCACTCGCAGATATTACAAAGAAAGGACAACATGCAATTACAGTAAACTAGCACTAAGAAATGTTTCCAAGGCATGTTTATTACACTGGACTGTTAGACATGCCTTGGGGAAGAAGAAGAGAGCAGAGGAGACTTACAGTTGGGGATCGAGAAGAGGACGAATCTGTGAGAGGATGAGATTGTGCTCGAGGGAGAAGAGAGAGATGGAGAGAGAGGGGGATGCTTTTTAGGAGAGGATAAAATGTAAAAAACCCACGCTCGACGCGCTGCTTCCAACCTAGAGTAAAAGACCGAGTTACTTTCGTCCACCAGACCAACGGAGTACATGGAGAACTTGTACATTCCAGACGTCTAAGCCAGCACTTTGAAACGGTCGAATTCCAGTAACTTATATCACTTTGTTTACATGCAGCACAACTCTGAGCAATTTCATTCTCATGGTGAGGAACACAAGGTTCATTCCTCCACCATGTATGTCGAAAGAGTAACCGAGATAAGCAGCACTCATGGCACTGCACTCGATATGCCAACCAGGTCTTCCAGGCCCCATGGACTGTCCCAGAAGGGTTCACCTTCCTTTGCAGACTGTAACATTACAAGATTTCATTAAACTTCTGCAGTTGAACTGATTAACAAAAATACGAGAGCATAACCAATAGCAACCATTGGTTACTTGAGTTGAAGACACTACCTTCCATAAAGCAAAATCAGCAGGAGTGTTCTTCCTTAAATCAACAGTGACTCGCTCACCGGCTCGATTGTCTTCTAATTTTCGCCCAGATAGACGTCCATAATCTTGGAACTTGTCAACACTGAAATACACATCCCCATCAACTTGATAGGCGTGTCCATTTTCAATAATCTACCCATAAACCACACCCTAAAACAGTACTTGATACATTGTGCATCCGAGAAAACATCCTAAGATTAACAAGGCCTGATAACAGATTCATCAATTTTATGTCTCCAAATAATAAATATATAAGTATCATAACATAAAGAGTTACACTTGCAAGTTTAATCGTCAAGAATCACACGTAGGCAAAGCAGAGCGCATACCCTCTCTGACAGAACACAAGGGGCTAAAACCTTAAAGTAGAAAGTACCTGCTTGATCATATCAATTATCTGCGGCATGTGATCAGAAACTCGCGGTTCCACGGAAGGAGGCAGGCAATGAAGACTCTCCATATCTCGATTGAACTCCTCGCAGTACCGCTGGCTCAAACTGATCGGATCCTCCCCCAGCTCATTTGCTCTAGCAATTATCTACATAATATCAAAAGGTGCTGACTCAGCAAATCTTGTGTGCATCGTAATCCTTACTCAGTTTCCACATTTTCCAACACTCATTCATCCACCTCTATCAACATGCTTAACTAACAACCAAATTCTCAACTTTTCGGAACACATGAAATCAAAAACACTCAAAAAATTTGCATTTAACTATAAGAACTCACTTTGTCACAACGTCTGTGAAATTTCGAACATTGGTGACCTCATATCCCAAATGCCTAAGATATCTGCCTATTTATCAAAACAAAGAGTCTCAAATCAGAAACCAAAACCTAATCCGAATTCTAATTGAATCAAATAAAATGCGAGAGAGGAAGAAGAAGAAGGACCTGTAGAGAACGTTGAAAGTGACGTAGACGCGAGCGTGGCCAATATGGCTGAGATCGTAAGCCGTAATGCCACACACACATGCCGACTCTGCCTTCAACTTTGGGCTTAAACAGCTCCTTCTTCCTGCTCATTATGTTGTGGCCCAGAGCTCCGACGACGACGCCGGCATCTCCGATTTGGCGGCAACGGAGTGGGTTGAAGTAGCGGCACTGAGGCAACGGATTCTCCGTTTGGGGTTGCTGAAACGGTGCATTCCGAGATGGAGAGAGAAGAACTAAAGTTTTGTACATGTATATTTCTGGGGATTGAAGTTCTTACCTTAATACTCCGTAGCCAACGATGAGAAACGGATCAATTACATATAAGAGTACTGGCTGCTATACGTCGTCCCTGACTCCGTTTGCCGATCTGCGATAGCCGCCCAAACGGATGTCGACCCGATATGAAAACGTCGCCGTCGCACAGGCCGGATCGATCCCCAGAAAAACCAGACGAGCAGAGAAACAGAGAGGAAATTACAAGAACCCTAAATCCAAACCATAACTCAGTTTCTCGCACTTCCTCGCTACCCGAGGATTAAAACTTATACGAAGGCAGCTGCTCTCTGTCCACGCGAGACGCGCCAAGCGCGCATCCTTCTTATCAAAAGTAAAAGTTTGTAATTTCACCGCTTGACAAAGTCTAACGACAGCCGCAGTACTCGGAGTACTGCGTACACAGCAGCCGTTCCCTAGTATAAAATATGGCTATGGTATAGAATTCAACTGGATTCGACTACGTTCAGGGCTCGATCAAAGCGGTCAACCTAATTCATTTTCACTTAACACACATAAAATGATCTTACCTACCTCTCTGTGACCTAGTTTGGTCGATTCTTCAACACAATAAAGTCTCACATAGAAGGGACGTAACGACCATGTAAAACTTTAGGGATGTTTACCACCCGAGGATAGGGCTCCCTTTAGTGAAACATAAGCATAAATAGGGTTAACCGCTTTGATCAGGGCCCAAACGTTGCCAAATTAAAGTGATTTTTCTACTGTAGCCGTATTTCACTATACTGATCACATCCTATTTGACGAAAATTTTGAAAATTTTGCTTATATGTTGTTTCTGTACAATCCCGGACGGGCTTGCAGAAGCTAATGATGACTTGTGGATGGTCTGCTGCCTTCTGCTAACCTACAATAACAAAGGGACCGGGAGCTTCCGGTCTTTCCTCCTCCGAAGCTTAAGTTAGTATGTTGCAGTTGAGTGTAATTACTGAGGGTAGTAATGATACCTGACATTGTGGTGGCTGGGCCATATTTATGGCCCAGAGTGAATTCTCCTTGCCTCAAAACCGATGTGGGACAAATACCTTTACTGTTATTTCACATCCAGTTCACTTATACCCTCTGAGACTACTCCCAGCCCAATATTGCCACCGAGGTTAGGCCCGGCCCACCCTACTTAACGGGCGGATACCTCGAGACGGCCTCGGTTATGGTGGAACACTGGCTGGTTTACGGGTTTAAGAGGTTGTTTTATGCACAACCGACTACAAGTCCCCCAAGTTCCCGTTCAAGACACATTTTGAGTGGGGACTTGCTAACAATAAGCCTGTAAGCCCGCGGACCAATATATTTCAAGTGGGTCCCGCCCGTAGTCCCCCCCAAGTCCGGACTCATGATTAAACAGGTGTTACAGCCTTTCATGGACGATGGTAGCGATCCCTGTCCGTATCTGGTGTTACTACTCGAGTGACGGGGTGTTAAAGCCGTCCGTGGTTTATCAAGCCACTTGATCCGTTTTTAAGGGATGATATACAATGCCTTGCCCCGGTATCCCGGGAACACTTATCCCGGACGGGTCTTACACTTGATCTTACGATCTCGGTGATTCTAACCCGAGATGGGTCTTACACTTGATCTTACGATCTCGGTGATTCTCACCCGAGATGGATCTTACACTTGATCTTACGATCTCGGTGTACTCACCGAGATGGGTCTTACACTTGATCTTACGATCTCGGTGATTCTCACCCGAGATGGGTCTTACACTTGATCTTACGATCTCGGTGACTCTCACCCGAGATGGGTCTTACACTTGAGATCTTTACATATTGTTGTGGCAGGTGCATTGAATGCATTCTCGCCAGACGTCGCAATAATCCTGGATAACTGCCCAACAATTAATGCGCGTCGCTTCATTCTTTCCTTCTTCGAGAAGCTATGGCAGTGTAGCCACGTGGCACCATCCTGTGGTTTGATCGGATGGCTAGGGGTGCCTCGTTTTCGGGTAATGGTGTTTTAATGCGTCGACTCGTGGATCGAGGCGACTGCTCGGTGATCGTGTATAAATCTTCCCCCCCTTTTGCTTTTCGTCTTCACTCTCTCACTCTACCCTTATTCCGGACGTCAGAGTTTCCGGCGTTGCTGCTGCGTCGAAAATCTGGTAAGGTTTTCTTCATTTACTGTGCTTTGGCTTGCTGCTTTATGCTAGTTTCTGCTTTTGCTTATGTTTGGCCTTTCTCTGCGCTTGTGGTGTTTGTGTAGTTTGGGTAAAACTAGGAATAGTGTTCTAAGAATTTCTGGGTTTAGGCTGTGCCGAACTTTAAATTGATGCGCTTGCTCCTGGCGGCGCGTACTAAAAGATCTTAGGGTTTGTTATACTAGGGTAGATGGATTCTCAAAGTACGACCGACTTAAGCGGGGCGAGTACATCCTCTTGGCCAATAGTGGACAATGACGAGAGGATGGAGGAGTACATTAGTCGACCCTCTCGCCCGGGTGAGTCATCCTCGACCCGACCTACTAACTTACCTATAGGGGTACCCGCCGGTGATGTCGATTGGGCTGAAGGGGTTGTACATGGCGTCCCGATGGCCAATGTCGAGAGCTTGGCAAGGCGATACATTCTAGAAGACGGGACCGTGTGCGACGAGCCGGAGTGTAGCATGTCCCTGGCCGAGATAGAGCAGTTACGCGAGGACTGGGGAATCCCGCCCACGGTTACCTTCGCGGCCTATACGAAGATGAGCTGGCGTGCTGTCCAAGAGATGGTTTCGTTGCAGTACACGAACACATGTTTAGGAACGGTTTCTCTCTCCCGCTCCCTCAGTGCGTCCAGTATCTGCTAAGCATGCTCCAGCTTGCTCCCGGGCAGATTCCCCCAAACCAATGACGTCAACTTCTGTCGCTTTGCTGCCTATACTACTTGTCCGAGATGGGCTAGCCAACTATCAACGAATACCAAGGAACATGACGCAGATACTATGTCACATCCCGACCCTTAAATGTTTACCTTGTTTACTAGCTTGATTATAATAAGAATTTTACCGTCTCCGTCAATGAAATTATAGTTTAATTGGTCCCTAGAGAGGTTTTGGGGGACGATTATTTCGGAGAGTTATTCGTAGGAGAAAAATATGACGACGGTAAAAATGGTAAATTTTAGCTAGTAAAAGGTAATTTTTATTCGGGTATTATTTTTCGGGGTGTTTTATTTTGGATTTGGGTGGTATAAGAAAGTTGGACCGGGCCAAAGGGTGGTCAAAGCCCAGCCCTTTTTCTCTCTCTCTCCCTCCCGATTCTCTCTCTCCTCTCCCGCACCCGCACCCGAGCTCCTCCCGCTGCCGGTTTTCCAGCCGTCCGCCTGCCGCCGTCCGGCCACCAGCTGCCGCCGCTCCAGCCCAGTTCGGAGCCCCGCCACCTCCTCTCCCTCCCCGGCCTAGCCCCCGAGCCGGTAGCCCGCCGGAAGAGGAGAAATCCCGCCGGAGACGCCGGGAAGCATTTCGCCGGAACTCTCTCATCCGGCCACCAAAACCGGCGATCCTTGGCTCGTTTTGTAGCCCTCCTCCCGTGCAGCAACCCTCCAAAGGGCTCCCTCCATCTTCAGCTAGGTAAGGAGAAATCGGTATTTGAAGTTCTAGGGCGATTGTGTGTTTACGTTCGATTGACATGGTTAGGCTTATAATTGGAGTTTGTAGTAGTTATGAATGTTGTAGAGGAGGATGAGAGGAAGATTCTGTCAAAATTTCATAGGTTTTGGAGGTCGCGGAATCGGCCTCCGGCCGCGCTGCCGGCGGAGCCGCCGCTGCCGGCGGAGCCGCCGCTGAAAAATTGTTTTTGGTGGAGATTTTTTTGAGGAGTTTAATGGATTGAGTTTTAGAATTTTTGGAGGAGTTTTGGATAGGTTTTGGAATTTGTAAAGTTTGGTATTTTTGACGGATTAATAAGTTAAAATCCGGCCATTGGATTATTTTTATGATTTGGACATTGGAAGGTGATTTAGAGGATGTCGGTATTTATTGGAGATTTATGGTTGACAGTGAAGTTAAGATTTAGGACGATAGGCATGGTTGAGCGCGAGAAGCTCATTTTAATTATGCCTATTTTCTTTAAATGTTGGGATTTTATTTAAGGAATTATTTATATTTGGAACAGGACGTGAAGAGGCTCGAGCTGACGAGGCCCCAGATCGACATCAGGCTTAGGCCTAATTTGTGAGTGGACTTTTGTTTTAAATAATGTGCATGCGAAATAATTTATGTTGTTAGAGATTAACCGAAATTGAGAATTTCGGTGAGTATGTATATATATATCCATATTTGGATGATTATGAGAATAATATGTATATGAGAGAATGCTAGCTAGCTATACGTGTTTTTCCACCATACTGAGGTAAAATTCCATTATGGTGTGACGTGAGCGTTAGAGGCAATCGTCGTAGCCCTATATAAATATAATAATTTATATAGGGGATATGCGCGTATATATTTATACACCGTCTTTTCCACCATAATGAGGTAAAATGTCATTATGGTGCGACGTGAGCGTTAGACGCAAGCGTCGTAGCCTTGTGTGAATTTTCTATTTGCTTTTGTTGTTTCAAGAAAATTCATACAAGGGATATGACGTGTAATACATACATATTTTATTTTAGCCTGAGAGGCTGTATTTTATTGAGCGTTGGAGACTGGCCGGAGCCAGTCATGAAATTCCAGTTTTCGTGTTGAGCGTTTTGAGCTGTCGCATGCAGCACATTTTTTCTATGGAAAAGTAAAATTGGGAAAGCATAAAGAATTATTTCCTTTATTTTATTTTTGTCCACTCACTCTAACGGTTTCAAATGTTTTCCCCTGGGCCCTTCTTTTTAAAATGCCCAGTCTGCAGAGTTCGGTTTGGATCTAGTAGGAGGCGAGGCATAGTCACCCGCGTTTCCACCAGTTTTCATCAGTAGGTTACCTGTTTAACCTACTAGTGCTTTCTTGCTTCCGCTAGTGTCTAATAGCTCTGAATACTTTGGGATTATTGTAAATTATGTTAGAATTTCTGAAGGATAATTATGTGTTGTTTGGACGTGTTGTTTTAAGAGTGTAATTTGGAATTTTCGAGTTAGGGTTGTCCATTTTCAAGGGAGATTTGATCCATCTTTTCAGTAAATTTTTCCTTAGAGGTGGTCCCCGCACGACTTACTCCGGGTTTCAGGGTGAAATTCGGGGTGGGTCGTGTCATACTAATATACGATTTTCAGGGTGAAATTCGGGGTGGGTCGTGTCATACTAATATACGATTTTATACCAAAACCAGTAGCAAGAAACTTAGGCCTTTTTTCCCACATTGTTGGAACAATAGTAAATAACAACATATGAAGCTAATGGAGGAAAACCATACTAACACAGAAGCATTGAGTTGCATCAAAGATAGAAGTATTTTACTGAAAAATGTTACAGAATTAAGAATACCTTAATCAACGATCAAGTAGTATGAATTGAACTCAAGTACAGCCATACACAAATGGATTTGGAACTCATAGTTCCATATGGATTGAAAGTATATATACTGGAAACAAAATAGCCTTTGGTATTGAAAGGGCGCAAGAACATTTACTGTACTTTAAAAAGGTAAAGTGTAGAAAATATGCAACATATAACAGCTCTTCTAGGTATGAGGATTATACATTGAAAACAAGAGTAAGTCAATAAATTGGCTGTATAAAACACTGGAACTTTGCTGTTATGAAATCACAAGAATAATCAATTTAATTCACCATTTGGCTAGAACAAGACAGGAAATACTTTAGAAAACTAACCTTTCCAAAATGCATGAACACATATATTTTGTAAGTAAGATCTAGAAGATCAAACCCTTTATAATCAGTAAATTTTATGATAGGTAGAAGATCATCTAGTATAGACAAAACTTTAATGAGATATACATATTCATATTAGTCAGATCATGAGTATGAGAGTATTTCAATATGCTTTGTCAATTAAAATAAGGGTTGAATTAATTTGGACAAAAATATGGCAAAAAGGATATTATAGAACACCAACTTGATAAGAAAGTCTGAACATACTATAACCCGAAAGTGAATATCATTTCAGAGTTAAAAGACCAAGCATATAGATAGATATAGCACAAGTATCCAGTCTCGGTTGAAATCAGATGTTTATGAGAAAGAGTAGTACTTGATCAATTTTGAGAAATCAGTTCAAATAGGATAATTGACACCATGATGTAAAACATAGAAGTAGAATAGTTGCAAGAGAGAAGCCCAGTTATATCATTTAACCCTTTTCAAAAGGAACTCAGGACCAAAAGAATAAGCAAGGAATTGAACTTTTGTTACAAGTAAAGTAATATTTAAAAAGCTTCCTTTTAACTTGTAGAGAACAAAACAAGAATCAGCTTTATGTATAAATGAGGAGCTTGGTACAAACTGAGTTATGAACACCAACGAACAACAAGACTAGGATCAGAAATAATTCAGAAACAACAATATACAGCTCCACTCAAAGTCCCAAAGCAGTAGAGTAAGACAAATAGACATAGACCGGGTATTCAATAGAACCACCTTAGATGATATAATCAGATAGCAACCAGCAGTCCATATGATCAGAAGAATTTGGACAGGGAAAGAGCATTGTCTGCTCTTCAATGAATTCCAAAAAAGATACTCAAAGCTATCGTATCAAGATTAGACACAAAACAAGGGTACTTATTACCCTGAATCAAAGAAGCATCGAACTCAAAAAAAATTCTATTCAACATAAGACAAGGGAACCATGCTTATCAATTGACACTCACAGAAAAGTAGTAGAGAAGATATTCCAATAACATATTAAATAAGAATCAAAGCTATAAAGAAAAGTTTGTTTTCCCTACCTCAAGTCCAAGCAATCAGCAGCCAAAACTTCATGAGATAACTCAAGCAAACTCCAAATACCATCACCCAATTCAAACGACAGCAAATCCAATTTACATCATCGCCGAAGCAATCCGAGCTCAAAGGCAAACACCCAATCTACTATCACAATCCAGCCACCTATCAAGGAATTTTTTTTAGATACGAATCATACTCCCCTCCATTTGGAAGTAGTCTAATCAGAGATGAAAATTATGGAAGATCAGAAAACTCACTTGCAGCCATAAAGCTGTGCCTATTTCAAATGGAGAATTTCAGAGACTCTTAGACAAGGGGATTCAAAGAAATCCTTTGAGAGCTATTGTTCAAACGCAGCCTTTGAGTGAGAGAAGGAACACCAATTTCTTTGCGGGAAAGAGGAAGAATAGAAAAGAGAAGAGGAAGAAAGACTGACTGGTATGTTCGAGAGAAATCGATGAGGGACACCTGGAGGGAGAGGATTAGGCAACGTGTATTACTCTAGATTAGGGGCTGATGCTTCTAGTATAGCTAGATGTTTAAGAAAAGTTAACACATGTTTAATAACAAAAGCTAATAAAAAGAAATAAAAATAATTAAATTCTTAATCATATAATAAAACACACCAAGAAATAATCAATTCTTAATCATATAATAAAACCACCAAGAAAAAGAAATAAAAATAATTAAATTAAATAACCTATTTAAAAAAAGTGAGATCATTACAACCAAGTTGTTTATCCCCCTCACGCTATGGCCTTTTACACGGGGGCAATACACCAGCTTGATCTTCTGCCCTGTTTTTTGAACGATATCCTCCGCCTTCTTTTCAGAACAAAAACCCCGCTTCTTTTTCGAGGCCGGAGCTACAATTAACATGTGAAAATACATTATGATACTTAATATACAAGAGGATATTTGTTGTGTGTAAGTGGCATGAAAATGAAAGATATATATTGTACTGAAAATTTACTGACCCATAGTAGAAGTTTGCTGGGGGGCAGTAAATTCATACACTTACATGTTGGGCTTCTAACTTTGATTCGATCTCTGTCGACGATGCGTCTTACAAATTCGGGTGCGGTTGCAATCTCCAGTGCGGTCGCAGTCTCCGATTGAGATCTCGTTGAACAACTATCAATTGTAGGGCGCCGCACGATCAAGGGGGAGCCCCTGGTGATACTGTCTCAGCCAGCATGGGGTTAGGATGGCTGCTGCTACTAGCTGAGCCGACGCTCTGCCGTCTTGACTCCATCAAAGCACTGGCCTGAGTGGCTCGGCCCTTCCTTTTCCCCATGATCACCATATCTTACACATGAATAACACACAATTGTTAGTAAATTAGTGAGTAACAGATAAAGATTATGAAAAATAATCAATAGAAAAGCATACAGGTTGATCAAACCACTTGTATTCTTCACTTTTTTTATTTTTTTTATACTTGATGTATTGGTGATACAGAAAACACTAACAAAAGCTGTGAGCCACTAAGCAGAAGATACAATGTGATATTGATAATTTTTTTTTTTGATTGGATAATTAAAAAATAAAAAAAAATAAAACAATGAATTCGTTTACGATTCAAAAGTAACAAACAAGATCAATCTGAGAAGAGAGAGAATACAGACATGCAAAAGGAACGGCGGTGAGAAGGTGAGAGCAAAGAGATCGGAGTGGCAGGTGGATGCGGTGGCGATGAGTGGAGGAGGTGGGTGGATGCGCGCACTTGAATTGGTTGCCGATGCTGGTGGCGCAGCTCTGGTGGAGCGACTCTAGTGGGATTTGGGAATTGTGGGTGTGAATTTAGGGATTGTGGATTGCGTGAGGGAGTTAGAATATGTTTTAAGTTAGGTTTTGTCGCTTAAGACATAATCCTGTCCCAAGTAATACGAAATTTTGGGGAAAAAAAAGGCGTAAAATTCACCCGCCTAATATTTCAGCCTCCTAGACGACGGAAAATACATTTTCCGTCGCATTGGTTTTACCAAGTCGACGACTTATACATTTTCGTCGCGTAAGTAGCATAAAATTTTAAATTGTGACTAATATTTTAGGTATCCTAAGCAACGAAAAGTGGAATTTCCGTCGCCTTAGGATCATTAAGGCGATGAATTTCAAATTCCGTCCACTAAGTATATTTTAAAATGTTTTAAGGATTTTATTATATTTGCATTCAAGCATTTTCGTGTAACTTTTCAAACTAAACCCAATTGTAACTCTATGTAAGTATTCGTACTTAAAAAAACCTACATATATATGTATTTTAAAAATTACAAAGGGCGGTTAATAATTTTTAAAAATATATATGATAATCATAGTTGTCCGAATAATTGGCATGACTATATACTAATCATACAATAATCGCAATATATATATACTAATCGTACTCATGATAATCTAAGTCGTCCGAATCATCATTTTCCTCAGTTTGGTCAGAATATTCATCATCCTCTATGTATTCGTCATCTATGAAGTCGTCGTCATCATGATTAGGGTTGCGACATTGTAGCGAGTTCAGTTCAAATGGTGTAATTAGAAGGTGATAGGAGCATAAAGTGCTACGTTTATAATGTATTTCTGTAACACCCCGGATCAAATTTTACCTATTAACTGGGTAATTTATGAGTTACTGATGAATTTACCTATGCTCGGTAAGTTAGTAAATTAACGCTCAAGTTTATTTTTGAGTTTTTCTTGAAATGTCAAATTCTTCTTTTAAAGTGATGTTACGAGTTCATTGGTGTATTCAGATTATTTTCGGAGCTTCAAGGGTAGTTTTTACGATTTGTCGAATGTTTGGATTTAGAAATTCATTTTCTGAAATTTGGGGTACAACTTTTAATCTAGACCATTGGTTTAACGATAAAAGAAAGAGTAGAGTTGAGTTGGTCGAAAAACTGGGTTCGGGCGTTGACCCGAGTCTCTCTCTCTCTTTTCTCTACTTTTCCCCGAGCCTCTCTCTCCCTCTCCCTCTGCGCAGTGACTCACCGCCGCCGAGCTCCACCGTCCGGCCACCATCTCCCTCCTAATCATCACCAATCTCTTCCTCTCCTTCGTCTCTATCAAACCCCCAAAGCAAATCACGCTAGTAAGCCAGATTAGAGGGAGATCGAACAAGCTAAAGCACGGCTGTGTTCTTCTTTTCTGGCGAGCTCCGGCTACGACGGCGATAACGAGGGGTAGGGTCTTGTTCCTCTCCTCTTCTCCTTCAATTTCTTGTCCTCAATCCTTTGAATTAAGCCCTAATTCGAAAACCCTTTCTCTGAAATTTTTCTGGGTTTTGTCGAGGTTTTTCCGGCGACGTCTTCTCGGTATCAGACTTTCTCGGTTTCGAGCTTTCCGGCGAAGCTTCTGGAACCTCCGGCCACCGATTCATCTACATCTGTTTTATGGCTTCCTTCCATTCGTCTCTTATCTCGGTGAGTGTTCGAATGAGTAAGTGGGAGCTAAATACATGATTTGCTTGACAAGCGGAGCAGATGGGCAATTAGAGGCCCTTCTATCCATTGCTGTCATGGATGGGTAGAGCTGGTCAGCTCGTTTGACATTCATTGCTAGGTTTCCCAACGATTAAAAAGGTGAGATGGTTTTCCTTTTTGAGATGACTTATATGAATAATTAGTGTACTAATTGAAAAGCCATGTGGGTTTTTGTATGAGGTTGTAGAGGAAGTAAAGAAAGGAGATCACTGTGTTCGTTGTTGTGAGGGTGAAGGAGCAGCATAAGGACCACCTTGTTTCTTAAGATAGGTAAAAATCAAATCTTCCAGAATTTGGTTCTTTGGATCGGATTGCCCTCTTTGTGGTGGTCTCTAAGTTAATATTAAACTATGATGCATTAGGGGTCTATGACAATTAATCCAATGTGTTGTATTGATTATGCATGGTGTTGTATTGATTATTCATGCCTCGGGTGCACTTAGTAAATTTTAGTGGGAATTTGTGTAGAGAGGAAATTGTGGAATTGTTAGTACTGTATGTTGTCATACATGAACGTATGAGACCATGAAATAATCTTGGTAATATAAACTGTCCATAGTAACTCTAGATTTTAGATTAGATTACTATGTGTTGAATTTGGAAGTAAATTGGTTGATGTGTTAAAGGCATGGGAATTAATTGTGACTTCGATTCCAGGTTAAGTTGGTTTGGAACCGAATGAGTTATAGTTGAGAAGTTAGTCGAAAATGATTATTAATATCTATGGGTCAAACCTAGTCAAACTAGAAAAGGGGTTGAGTCTATAGTTATATCGAAGGGTCTGACCTATTTGTCCTTCAGTTTAAGGTAAGGCGTGCGATTGACTCAAGAATTTGGATATTTTGGAGTCAGTGCTCAAGGAGTGTCCTGAGCATTTAAAAGCTTGGGCCTAATACTGTGAGTTGACTTTTGTTTTAAATAACATGCATGCAATGGTTTACGTGGAGCAATTTCTTTTGTTGGAATATTTGACGTCATTTTAAGAATGACGAAGTTGGGCAATTATGAGTGTGTTGAAGGCTCACGTTTAATTTAGCCCATTTTGTATAATTATTGGATTTTTAGTTGGGAAATTAATTATATAATTGGAACAAGACATGAGGAGGCTCGAGCAGACGAGACTCTAGATCGACATCAGGCTTAGCCTTAATCTGTGAGTGGATTTTTGTTTTAAATATTATGCATGCTATGGTTGAACAATAAATTTTGATTGGAGCATTTGATGTTATTTTAATTTTGACGATTTTATTTCTCTTGGAGAGTTATCAAAAATAGGATTTTTCGGTGAATATAAATATGTATTATGAGGAGAGTATGTATATAAATGCTAGCTAGCCATATGTGTCTGTCCACCTTAATGACGTAGTATATAGCCGCATTATTGTGTGACGTGAGCGTTGGACGCAAGCGTAGTAGCCCTAGCCTTATATGAGTGTTTAATTCATATAGGGGGTATGAGTCCATACTCCCTATATAAATTTTATGGATTTATATAAGGTTACTACCCTTGCGTCCAACGCTCACGTCACACCTTAATGCGGTGCTACACTATATATATATATATATATATTGTAGAGCTTGAGAGGCTTGATGTTTTTCTGAGTTGAAAGTTTTATCGTTTGAGGCATGCACTCGTTTTTCTTCGGAAATTAAATTGGGAAAGCATAAAAGTATTTATTGCCCGTTTATTTTAAATTTACTTTTGTCCACTCACTAATGGTTTAAAATGTTTTCCCCTGGGCCCTTCGTTTTAAAAATGCCCAGTTTACAGGTTAGCATAGTTGAGGTTGGGCGTACATGGAGAAGAGGCATAGTCAATAGTATAGCTTTCGCTCATTTATATATTTTTAGTTCATCTCTCCTCTAATAGAGTTGCTCTGAACCTGTGATTGTTAGTTGTGAATTTTTCTTATTAAAGTTGGTAAATAATTGGGAGATGTTGTGATTTGGGGGAGGACGAAAGCTCCAGGAGTTTAAGGTTGGATTTGGATTATCAGAAGTGTGTGCAGGTTTTATTAGGAAGGGTTGTCCATTTTTAAGGGAGGTTATGTTAAATTTTCTGTAAACTTTCCTTCGAGGTGGCCCCTGCAGGATCTACTTCGGGTTTCAAGGTGAAATTCGGGGTGGGTCCTGACAATTTCCGACCCTATTTAGCTATATAATTCTTTTAACGATATTCATAATAACTAAGTTTGTGTTTTTAGGTCATAATAAAGCCTAAGAGCCCAAAAGAGACAAAAGAGGAAAAATCTTGAAGGAAAATGAATTCATGTCATGCAAGGAAAGAAATCAGAAAATCTACCAGAAATTGTTAGTCAACTTCGACAGAATATTGTGATCAGAGATGTGTCATATATCAATGGAAAGCTATAAGAGTCTACTTTCTATACCTTTTTACGGATCGTCAATACCTATTTTGGAGAAGAAGTTATGACCGTTTAAGTGGTCAAAGGTCAGTTTGCCCGAATTTCGGATTTGGACCAAAACTTATATTTTAAGGCCCAAACCACATTTGCAAGCCCATAGACGAGTTTTGAGGGTTTTATTGTTAAGACCTACCCTGAATTTCACCCTGAAACCCGAAGTAATTCTTACAGGGACCACCTCCAAGGAAAAAAATTTACCGAAAAATTCAGCATAACCTCCTTTAAAAATGGACAACCCTTACCTAAAAATTTCAACCCACACTCCTATACCGACACATCCAACCTCAACTCCTAGAGCCAGCCGCTCTCCACAATACAACCACCACAACAATATAACAAAAACCATCTTCTAATCCATCACATAAATACCAAATGAAATAACAAACTTCAACCTTCGAATATTCGAAAATAAAATCCAAGACTTAGCACACAACCGAGCTAATATACATTATCCTCAAGGGTAATCAGAGCTATTAATACTAGTGGAAGCAAAAAAATACACTAGTAGGTTAAGCAGGTAACCTACTGGTAAAAAGTGGTGGAAAAGTGGGGTAACTACGCCTCGCCTCCTACTAGTGCCAACCCGAACTCTGCAGACTGGGCAATTTAAAATAAAAGGCCCAGGGAAAAATATTTAATAACGTTAGAGTGAGTGGACAAAAATAAATTTGAATAAAAAAATAAATAAAATATTTATGGTTTCCCGATTCAATTTCCAAGAAAAATCGTATGCATGCCTCTAATGATAAAACTTTCATCGCTTAAATATTGAGCTTCTCAAGCTCTAAAATATATATATATATATATATATATATATATATATATATATATATATATATATTTACACACGTCCATACTCCCTATATAATTTTATGAAATTATATAGGGCTACTACGCTCGCGTCCAACGCTCACGTCACGTCTTAATGCGATGATACACTACGTCATTAAGGTGGACAGACGGGTGTATAAATATGTGTCCATTTCCCCTATAAGAATTAAACACTCATATAGGGCTACTACACTCACGTCCAACGCTCACGTTACACCATAATGCGGCTATATGCTACGCCATTAAGGTGGACATATACATATGGCTAGCTAGCATTTATATACATGCTCTCCTTATAAATACATATTTATATTTACCGAAAATCCTATTTTCGGTAACTCTCCAAGAGAAATAAAATCATCAAAATTAAAATGACATCAAATGCTCCAATCAAAATTTATTGTTCAACCATGAACCATAGCATGCATACTATTTAAAACAAAAATCCACTCACAAATTAGGCCTAAGCCTGATGTCGATCTGGGGCCTCGTCTGCTCGAGCCTCCTCACGTCATGTTCTAATTATATAATTAATTTCCCAACTAAAAATCCAATAATTATACAAAATTGGCTAAATTAAACGTGAGCCTCCAACACACTCATCATTGCCCAACTTCGCCATTCTTAACTCAATATGGCCCAAACTTCACCAAACATACTGGCAGCCTTAATTCAACCTCCTATAGATTATACGACTTTAATCTAACGACCGGATTCTACCTTAAATAACCGCCAATATTACCTAACTTTAAAAATTCCCAAACTTATCCAAACTCCTCAAAAATTCCACAAATCACTTCATTAAACTCCTCTAATTATAACACGAATAAAACCCTAAAAATTCCCCAAACAGCGGCGGCCGGAGGCTAACTCTGGCGACCTCCAATACTACCAAATTTTGATAGCATCTTCCTCTCACTCCCTCTACAACAACTTTCCTAGCTAGCACAACACCTAATTCCAAGCCTAACTAGGTCAATCGAACGAAAACATTCTAGAAAATCTTAGAGCTTCAACACCAAATATCTCCTTACCTAGCTCAAGAGGGAGAGACACCTTTGGAGGGATGAAAGCACGGAGGAGAGCTTTCTTTTGGGCCTAGCAGCTCCGGCTATGGCGGCCGGAGGAGGAAGTTCTAGTGACGGGAAGCTTTGGACAGTCGGGGATTTCGGGCGTGCCTCCTCCCACACGGCGGCGCTAGGGTGGCTCTCACTGGTCCGGAAGAAGGCTGGGTCGATGGCCGACCGTTTGGGACCGGAGCGGCGGCCTACGATGGCCGGACGGCGCAGACTACTGCTTGAAAATCCGACAGGGAGGAGAGAGAGAGGAGAGAGGAAAAAGAGGAAGAGAGAAAACTGGCCTTCTTCCAACTGGTCCAACACCTTATGCAAACCCAACTCCATAAATTTACACCCCAAAATAATACCCTAATAAAAATTACTTTTACTAGCCAAAATTTACCATTTTTACCGTCGACACATTTTTCTTCTACGAATAATTCTCTGAAATAATCATTCCCCAAAACCCCTCTAAGGACCAATTAAACTATAATCTCATTAACGGAGACGGTAAAAATCTTATTAATATCAAACTAGTAAATAAGGGAAAAATTTAAGGGTCGGGATGTGAGATTTATAACCCTAATCACAGCAGAAAAGAGGGAAGGAAGATTAGAGGAGGACGTGAAGATTAGAGGAGGGCAGCGATCTCATCACCATCAAAACCGCCATAGTTGCAGGCTCGCACAAGGAAGCCGCCAAGACATCATTGATCTCTCCATCATCCACGGTTTATCTTTCCTTTGTCATCTCCTTGTGTGATTTTGCAGCCATGTGTGGTTGAATTTTCTTAGTTAGGGGCAAGGTTTGAAGCTCCAAGAATGTTTTAGATATTGTTTTGAACCTTGGTTTCGAATTATTGAGTCTTTCAAATTGTTTATTTGGTTTTGGTTTATAGAGAACTCTTGCTTGTTTATGTTCATGTATACGCAACATAGAACATTATGAACTTGTGAGTGGGGCTAGAAATAGGTTGATTAATATCTTAAACGGTTAAAATACATGTTTCAAAGTAGTGAAATCTATAGGACAATAGGAGAAACTAAATAAAAAGGATTGCATGCTAGGTAGGCGTTCCACACTAGTTTTGCATACTTGTTCAATCACTTCCATTGATCTTAATGCTTAGAATAATTTGTTGATAGGATAGCGTCTATACATTGATTGGTTATTCTAAAGGCTTAGTGATGGTGCGTTCATCTTGCTTAAGTATTTAAGGGAAGTAATAAGGACTTACGCAGTGCGTTCACGGTTTGTTCTTAATTGATACCGATTTGTGACTTAATGATTGAAGCTTTGGTTATTAACATGTCTTGAAACATACTTGGTGGTGGATTTCGAAGTCTCTAACGTCTCATCCATCTGGTCGTTTTTGCTTTGTTTTTATTTCTTTGTTTTCTTTTGTTCATAATCACAAAACCCCATATTTCTAGTACTATAATATTTTGTTTTCTTTTGTTTTGTAAATAACATAATTGTAAAGGTACCCTCAATCCCCGGCTTTTATAACGATACCCTTATTTGCTATATACTACATTTGACACAAAATGGTTTTTAATTGAAACACTCGGTTTCGGTCTCTATCAGAAGGTAACCTATGATAGCCGGAACGTGTTGGTTGTTGGCACGAATATCCTCAATATCAGGGACTACATGTGGAGATTCCTCTTGATATGGTTCATTCGGTTGATCAATTGTTATTGGTTCACTGGCCCACTCTCATCATCCCCTGCTAGTGTAGCTGCACTCCAAATATTCCTATGTGACATCACCTGCACCACTTTCCAACCCTCACCCATAGCCGGATCATCAAGATAAAACACTTGTTTCGCCATGGTGGCAAGAATAAACGAGCTCATTCTCATACCGTACACTGTTTGAGTCCACTGATAACAAGCCACGATCTAGAATTGTACTCCTCCGTCTAGTTGGTTCAGTATTGAACCATTTGCACTTGAACAACACACGAGTGGTATATGGTTGTAGTAGATAAGTTCGATGACACTAACAAGAACCTCGTAGTATTGAAACCCAAACCCTCAACCACGACTCCATTGTTTTGGGTGACATGACCTTCATCTCGTTCTGACGTCACAAACTTAACACCGTTCACAAAACATCTAGCACGAACTTTGTGGCTTTGGGGTCCTCTAGCAAATAAGTGCAACTCTGGGTCGTAAGAAGCAGAAACTGTTGTTGAATGTGCATCATCTGTAATAATTTTAAGAGCAACGTTGTTACACTATGTAACATAAAAAAGCAACATATATTTAATTTATATGTAACATCATATAGAGATCGATAGAAAGGTACCCAAATAGGGAAGTAATCAGTAAAATCTCTTTTGTGTATGGCTTCGTTACCATGTTGCCTTTCCAAATGGGACTTGAACTACCGCTCGGCTTCTTCACAATGTTGAAGGATAGACCAATGAGCCTCTTTGATTTCAACATTACTTAATCTTTCAGAATTAATTAACCTGCCGTACGGTTCAATATTGTTGGAAACAACTGATAGATTGGATTGCTGGCTACTACTCGCTCCAGATGATGATCCCCCCACTGTGTCTTCATCATTGAGATATGCACTGCAGTAATTTACACGTTGTTTTTGTTTTTGTTTTCTTCTTCTTGAAATCCCCCAGTTGCCTGCAAAACAAATATACAATTCTTACAATAAATATTTAAAATGTCATTTACCTTAATTTGAAAGGGTGATTAATTAGAATAAATATGAGTGCATACCTCTCATTTAGATACACCAGGTATACTGTACAAGACCAGTAAGCAACACTTGTTCGGGAAGGTGGATCATGATGTTAAAGAAAGTCGGGGAAAGATCCTCTTTAGCTTGCACATGATGTACACAATGTCTTCTTGCAATGACCGAACATCAAACTTTTTAATCTCTTTAGCACAAATCCTCTTAAAGAACTTGGACAAAGCCACTAACGTGTTAACCACATCACTCTGCAAATACGATCTAATGACCACGGGAAGAAGACGTTGCAGCAAAACATGACAGTCATGAGTCTTCAACCCAGTAATCTTATTTTCCCCCATTAACATATCGAGCGATATCCCTTGCATACCCGTGAGGATACTTAACGTTTCCAAACCACTGAAACACTTCCGCCTTCTTTTAAGGATGGACTGTGCAACCTGCTTTCGGTATTATGTTTTTTTGGTTTTTTTGTTCTCTATTAGCCATAACTGGGGGCGTATACCCATCATCTTAAGATCAACACTGGCTTTGGGGGTGTCCTTGTTCTTATGTTTGAGATTCAGCATTGTTCCAAGAACGATGTCACAAACATTCTTCTCTATGTGCATGACGTCCAAGTTGTGTTTGATTTTCAAGGTCGACCAGTAAGGCAATTCAAAGAATACACTTTTGTGCGTTCAATACTTAAACTCATCAGGCGTGGGAGGATTCATGTAATACCCCGAAAATTTGATATTAGTTTCTAATTTTATTTTGGAAATTATTAAGAAGAGTTGTATGGTTTTGTGGTCTAGTGAGTGGACTGGAAGTAGTCGAGTTTTTATTTCCTTAAAAATGCTTTATTTTGAAAGGCCAAGAGTTGACTTTTTAATCTGTTGGGTTCTCGGAAAACTTCCTTCACGGAAGTTGAAGGAAGTTGTAGAGCATGGCGATACGAGTTCGTAGACACGTGGCACGCGTAAAACGGACTTCGTATGAAGAAGTTATGGTCAGCAGAAGTTCGTGGTTTTCCGGGGTTTTGTGTTAAATAAGAAAAAGTTAGGGTTCTCATTTCATTTTCCGGAAAACCCTCTTTTTCTCTTCCCTTCTCTCCCGCGCCTCACCCTCATTGTCAAAGTTTTTCAACTGACCCGACCCGGACCCGGACGACCCAACCCGAGTTTTCCGGCCGACTCTGGCCAACCCAGACGACGGCACCGGTCGGAAAATCTTCCTCTCCTCGACGCAATTCCCTGTGTTAGTGAGTGAGGACGACTCGGCCGGATCGGTGCTAATCGATCGCCAACAGGGAGGGCAGCGACCCGGTTTGCAACCCGACCGGAATTCTCCCTCCGGCAGCGGCGACGCAGCTTGGAACGGGTCGGGATAGGCTCCTTGGTGCCCTGGTTCTTTTTCTGGTAGTCTCCTAGCACGACTCACGGTGTAGAGTTACGGTGGTGGATTTCCACATTCCGAAGAGTTTTCCGGCGTGCTCCGGCCGTTTTAGGTGAAACCTCAGGTATAAAAGATGCTCCTCTCTCTTCAATCTACAAGTTTTGTGTTGTGAGCTTGGGCTAATTCGTAGGTTGGTAGGGTGGCGCGTGGGGCCCACTCGCCGCCGGCGTGTGGCGACGCGTGGCGGCGCCTCCGGCAAAGGTTGGGTGATTAGGAGTAATTGTTAGGTTGTGCTTGTCGATACGAGTACGTGAGCATGTAGATTGTAGGTTTCAATGTTGCTTGAGTATGTTGGGGCTTTGCCGAAAGTTGTTTCTTTCAGTGTTGGTTTATGGAATCTGAACTTAGAGGTAATCATTTTTGGTTATCATATGTTGTTCATGGGTTTCGGTGACCTTGGGAGGTCTCATACGAGAATTGCCTCGTTATGGTAAATCTTTGGGTTCGGTTTTAGCTAGTTGGCGTAAAGGGTAATCACTTGGTTGTTAGTGACAAAGTTGGTCATTAAGTTGATCATTAAGTTGATCGCTTGTTTTGTTGGTCACTAAGTTGTTTTGTGCTACCTAGGTGATTGACAAAGTTGGTGTTGTGCTTGTGTTGTGCGTGCGAAGACGCAGCTGGATTTGAGGTGAATAACATCTCACCAAGGTCCACTTTGGGACCAAATATTTATAATTATTATGATGACAATTTTGATGATGATTGGATTAATGATAATGATGATAATGTTGATGATATGATGATTATGATGATAATTGTTATGATGACGATGGTAATAGTTTTGGTGATAATGATGATGCAATTTTTATATTGTGAGTAAATCTCACATGGGTTCTTAAGGAACCGAGTTTATTTTATAATTTTATTATTGTTAGTTGTGAAGTTGTCCTTAAAGAAAAATGATTTTTGTTTTAAAAATAAATGAGCTTGATCGTCAACGGCTTATGACACTATGCCAAAATATTCATCAGACGACAGTTCAGGTCTGTCGTCTGACAGTTTTTTTATGTCGTCTGAGGCTGTGTCGTGTGATTGACCTCAGACGACAGTTTTCCACCGTCGTCTGATATCTGTTCAGACGACATATCTTATGTCGTCTGGAAGAAGCTGAATCTGGAAGGTTTCAGAAAAATATGTCGTGTTAATGGATTACATACAACACATAAATGTCAACTGAAGCCAGAATAAGGAAGAAATTAATGATGTTTATGTCCTCTTATATTTATTCATACTATAGATAAGTGTCGACTGATATAACGTTCAACGCCAAATAAAACAAAGATATGTTGTACTATGAGACTTCTAATGACAACTAAATGTCGTCTCATATTGTCAAACTACTAGGCGCTATATCATCTAGAGTCCAACAACAATTACTTATCTTTTGACTTGTCTTGAGACCACAAATGTTTAACTTCACGGATTCTGCCGGAATTACTGCCTCGCTATTGGGATTCCGGCGACTTGCCAGAAATACTCGTCGGATTCCGGTGCCTTGCCGGAATTTCGCCATAGCCTCCCCATAAACTCCTATCACCAAGTTATCGACAAGTATCAACCACAACAATGATTTCAGTCACAATCCAACTCAATAACCGCAACACAAACAACAACACAGCCAACCAAATCGAACTCCTTACCTCCAATCTGAACACCACTCAAACCCAGCAACCTCTCCTTGCTTGAAATCAATAAGCAGTCCCTCTGCCACTATGCTGCATAACAACAGCTGCCCCAAAGCTTCCCAACTCTAAGTCCCGGCTTCGCCAAGGATGAACTACACTTGTCGGAGCTCGTGGTCGCCACCAGAACACGAAGAACACAATCGCCGGAAAAGAAGCTCAAGAAACCTAGAAACACAGAAGGGGATTTCTGAGTTAGGTCTCAATTGAAGGAAATAAAGCACTAGACTATGCAGAAGGAAGAGAGGAGGAAGGGACTCACCGTCGCTAGGTGGATCGGTGACCGGAGCCCAAGCCCTCGCCGGAAAACAGAGAAGGACAGTCACCGTCCTCCTCTATCGATCTCCGCCAAAAGTGGATGTCTTCAGGATTAAAGGACTGGGCTGAGTTGAGGAGGAGGAGAGGATCACTTCGGTGGCGGTCTCGCCGTCCGGTGCTGTCGGAATCGTTGCTGCTCAACGGAGGAGAGAGAGAGAGTCGGGGAGAGATGAGAGAGAGAGAGAGGGACGGGTCAACACCTTTAGAGAGAGAGTGATGAAAAGAGAGCACATCTGCCTTTAGATTTAGTGATGCGGCGCAAGACCTTTCTAACCTAAATGCTTTGTAATCTTGATCACACAACATAAAAATGATATCTGACTTCACAAACTAATTAGTCACTACTAGCCCGACTCCCAACGAAACCTCTAAACCCTCTTTTCGGTCAATTGTTTTTGACTTATTTATGTATTCATCAAATGACATATATATGTAGTCTGTATTGAATAAAGAAAGATCGATATGTCATCTTATTAAATACAATAAAAGGTAACCAAACTCAATATTTAATTATAAATTGAGTATTTTAGGTCAGAGAGACCACTTTCATATGTCGTCTGAAGTTATACATTACAAGGTTCGTACACTCAATTTTATGGGTTTGTTAGACGTCATTTGTTTGTCGTCTGAATAAGTGAATTTAAGGGTTCAAAATGGACGTATAAATCAAAGATTTATGGTTGTTTCAAACGACATTAATATGTTGTTGGATGAAGTACATAAAAAGGGGATTAAAAGTAGATTTCGCATTCTTTCACAGACAACTTTTATATGTTGTCCAACGTATTACCATAAAGTTGTTAAATGTTGCTTTTTACACTACATATATATGTCGTCTGAAATTTTGCATATCACAGACAAATTGAGCAACATCCAGAAGTATGAAGGGAGCATGGCACTCATACGACTTATACTTC